>CM072815.1:4811603-6227608 GCA_036937905.1 Salvia rosmarinus
GTGGTTATGTGAAGTTTATGAAGGATTTATGAAGCATTTAACAGAAACAAAGTTTGATTTCCGATTTCCTGTCTAAAGCTTAAACATTGTGTTAAGAGCATGATTTTTATCACTAGTAGAGTTAAAAGACCTTCAACTTAAATGGTTAGGTATTTTAGTAGTTATTTTCTTTCATAGCGAGAGGATATATGCTAAATTCTATAAGCTAAGCATGTCTTAAGAGCATGATTATCACTTATCAGTAATAGAGTTTCAGCAAGTCACAATCAAACAAAAAAACTCAAACTATCGAGTAGTTAGAAATTTTTAATCTTATTTCATGTCTTACGTTAATCGGACATAGATCAAATTAACCCTTAGTAATTCATCTAAAAAAATCATCAAGCTTATTAATATATGAATTCTCTATAGGAATGGGAAATTCTATAGAAGCTCTGAATAATTACATTGTACATCAAAATAGCCTATTTTGTCACGGTATGGGTGTATATTAATTTGTTACATCTATTTATAAGTCAACTATTTTTTTTATTCCTCAGATCAATTCAAGCATGCAAAAAAGGACGAGGCGTTCTTTTTCACAACGGATGTAAAGCAAAATTCTGTGGAAGAGAGCCAAATTCGGATAACATCCAACGGCTATTGGAAAGTCTGCAAAGACGTTGTCGCTGTTGAGATCGACGGTGAACTCATCGGATTCGAGACCAAACTTGCGTTTCACGATGTCCATGGAAATAAGACTGATTGGAGGATGATCGAGTACAGGTGCCATCCAGCTCGAATCCCTAGCAACGTAAGTATCGATCTTCTTGTTATTTTTTTACGTGTATAGATGTAGAGAATAATGGAACGTTTCTAATTCTTGAATTTTGTCACTTTTTGCAGGCGAAAAGTTAGATAGTTTGCAAAATCAAACTGAAGCCGGAGGTGGAGGAAAAGTTGCCTGATGACACCTATTAATGGAGGTTCTAGAGTCTTCTATAAGACTAAATATCTCTATCTTTTTTCTTTTACGTAGCATGATATATTAGACCAAATAAGACTCAAATTGATATTTTTCTTATTCTAAATCTTCTAGCTCTTAACCACAGGGGCGGATCTACAGTAGGACTACACTGGGCTTCAGCCCAATGCAAGCCCAAAATTTTTAGCTATATCTATATATATTTCTAAGGCTCAAATTATTATTAGCCCACCCCAAAAACCCATACACAATTTAAGGTACCCTAATTGAAGCTATGATTAAAAAAAAAAAGTTGTCCTCGACGTCCTCCAGTGCATCCGCCGCCGTCCAGTCGTCGTGCAGTTATTTTCGTAAGCCTTCTGTATTCTTTTTTTTTTCCTTCATAGCTTTGTAGGCTGTAGCTGTAAAGTTAAAGTGTGTGTGGTGGACCACATGGACAGATGGACTCATGGAGTGTGGACAAAGTCATAGGACCACTGTGTGAATAAATAATAATATTTTGAAATTTGAATATTGAATTTTCTTTTTTTAGTGTGTACTATCGTGGAGTCCAGTCATAGGACCACTGTGTGAATAAATAATAATATTTTGAAATTTGAATATTGAATTTTCTTTTTTTAGTGTGTACTATCGTGGAGTCCTTTGTGTAGTGAGAACTGTAGATTGATTTTTTTTTAAGTATGGGGTGACTATGTACTGTACCAACTACTCAACTAGGCAACTACATACAACCGTGAACCTGTATCAACGTGTCATGTGTGAATATTATTATATTAATTATTGATAAATTTATGATGATTCATGATTGATGACATCAAATAAATAAACTAATTTATAAATTAAATTTATTTATATTCTTTGTTTTGATGTTTTTAAGATTTAAAAATCTTTTAATTTAATGTTGGATTTGTTATATATTATTTTATATTTTATTTATAATTTTTTGGATTTTTTTTGTTCTTTATTGTCGAGGCTTACTACCTATAGGATTTGTTAATAGGATTTTTTGTTCTTTATTTTATACTTTATTTATAATTTTTTGGATTTTAAGTTGGATTTGTTAATAGGATTTTTTGTTCATTATAAGTTGTTTGTCTCCATATTTGCAAATGATCTGCTGCTTAACAAAGAATTTTACTACCAAGATTTTGTAAGTTAGAGTCTTTGTGGGAAATTTTACGAGTATATAAAAATGGAGAATTTATTGGGCTTTGGGCATAGTCTTTGTATTCTATGGAGAAGTTAGAGAATTACTTTTCCACTTAACCAATGATGATTTAAATGGATTTGAGATTTTTGTTTGTTTTATATGTTTATACTCTTATTCTTTAATGCCTTGCGATGATTGATTACTAAATGGAACATCAAGATTAAAAAAGGAAAAGGACTTATCTCAGCCTTCTTCAAGAAACGTGATCGTCAAGAGACTCAACACAATGAAGGTGAGTCAGAGCCTTTAATAACGACCACTCCAAGTCAAACTAATCTGCCTCCTTCAACTCCTATAGAGCAATATCCCATTACATGTATTGAGTGTGATCCGGGAAAAAGGAAACAATTGTGGGAATATTCGGTTAATGCGAGACGATATAAGGCGTGCATATCTAAAAGTTGGGCCTTATCAACCGCAATTGGGAGCGTATCCCGTCACAAAGTTCGCACTCAAAATCGTAGTTTTCGGAAGAAATGGTTCGACAAGTTTCATTGGTTGGAGTATTCACTTTCCACAAATAAAGCATATTGTTTTTATTGCTTTCTTTTTATAAGTGAAGTTGATATACATGGCTCTTCTGCATTGGTGAATGAAGGATTTGACAATTGGAAAAGGATAAATCAAGGAAATAAATGTGCATTTCTTACTCATGTTGGTTCTGCAGCTAC
Source organism: Salvia rosmarinus (assembly GCA_036937905.1). Lineage (NCBI taxonomy): Eukaryota > Viridiplantae > Streptophyta > Magnoliopsida > Lamiales > Lamiaceae > Salvia > Salvia rosmarinus. Next base: position 4,814,449 of record CM072815.1, read on the forward strand.
ATCATCACATACGATGTGCTTAAGGCGTGCAGAAGATTTGATGAGACCACTGGGACATGTAGACAAAGTTATGCATTCTCAAACAATTATTGAGAAGAGAAATCGTCTACGCTTGAAGACCTCGATCATCAGTCTTCAATGGCTTGCACTTCAAGGTTGTGCTTTTAGAGGTCATGATGAGTCTTCATCTTCATCTAATCGTGAGAATTTTATTGAATTGGTGAAAGCTTTTGCAAATATGAACAAGGAAGTTAATGAAGTTGTTCTTGATAATGCTCCAAGAAATGCTCAATACGTTGCTCCAGAAATTCAAAAGGAGATTTTGAATATTATGGCCAATAGAGTACGTCAAATGATTCGTGAAGAAGTTGGAGATAAATATTTTTGTATTCTTGTGGATGGAGCACAAGATGTCTCCAAGCAAGAGCAAATGGCCATTATCTTGAGATTTGTGAATGATCTTGGAATTTTGATTGAATTTTATTTTGCAATTAAAAGCGTTAGTAACACCACTTCTCTAATTTTAAAAGAAGAGATATGTCATGTTATTTCATCATGATCTTCGTGTTGAGAAAATGAGAGGTCAGGGGTATGACGGAGCAAGTAATATGCGTGGTTCATGGAATTGACTTCAGGCATTATTTCTTCGAGATTGTCCATATGCTTATTATATTCATTACTTTGCACATCGTCTACAGTTGGCATTAGTTTCGCAATGAAGGATATCGGTGTTGTTTGGGAGTACATTTCTCACTGGATAATGTTGTTAATATTATAACTTCTTCACCAAAGCGTGTCTCGCAATTGCATCTTGCTCAAAGACATGAAATTCGAATTTATTGGCTATTGGGAGATTGCAACTGAAGTGGTGCCAATCAAATTGGTAATTTGTAGCGAAATGGAGCTATACGTTGGAGTTCACACTATAACTCGTGAGGAGTTTGATAGATATGTATGCAAAGAACTTGTAAAGTGTTCGAATCTCTCATTGAACATTCTCAAAATGGAAGATCTAAGACCAAGTTCGAGGGTTTACAAAAATATGGCAAGCTTTGAATTCAGATTCACTCTACACTTGATGCATAGGATCATGAGAATTACCGATTCTCTTTGTCAAATTCTTCAAAGAAAAGTTCAAGATATTTTGGTCGCTATTATGCTCGTCTCTACTACTAAGACCATTCTTCAAGAATTGAGAGAAAGTGGGTGGGAAGAGTTTCTCAAAGAAGTCAAGATTTTTGTCAAGAATGATATTGATGTCCCCAACTCGATTCTCCATATAAGGTTGGTCGTTCTCGTAGGCAAACTACAATTGAACATCATTACCATTTTGATGTTTTTAATGGAGCAATAGATCATATCTTGATGGAGTTAAATACAAGATTTAATGATGTGTCGGTTGAATTGCTTTCTCTTAGTGTGACCTTAGATCCTAAGGATTCTTTCAAATCATTCAACAGTGATGATATTTGCAAGCTTACGAGGAAATTCTATCCAGGAGATTTCACTGATCAAGATATTATTTCTTTGGAGTATGAGTTGAGACATTATAAGCATGATGTGACGGTGATGCAAGAATTTCAAGTTTCTACACTTGTGGAGTTGAGTTAAATACTTGGAAAGAGTGAAAGGTCAAAAGTCTATGTTATGTTAACTAGAATTATTCATCTAGTTTTGACGTTGCCTGTTTCTACTGCTACAACTGAACGAGCATTTTCTGCAATGAAGCATGTGAAGACAGTACTTCGTAACAAGATGAGAGATGATTTACTTGAAGACTCGCTAATGCTCTATATTGAGAGAGATTTTGTTAAGGATATAGATATAGATTCTGTTATTGACGAATTTTATGTATTAAGGTCTCGTAGGGCACAACTTATGTAAATATCGAAAAATTTTGACATGTAAAAAATATAGTGCTTTGAAATTTTTATTTTTCAGTCCACCCCAATTATAAATCCTGGATCCGCCCCTGCTTAACCAATTGAGCTAAGCATGCATAGACTCAAATTGATATTTTCCATTTGTTGTGTTGTTGATATGAGTTCATTGTAAAGATGAACAACAATAAATATTGCAGCCAAGTTGATCGTGCATATATCTATTTTTATAGATATAAAAAGATATACTATGTTTCATGCATTTTAACTAATTAAAATTTTAAAACTTTATTTATGATTAAACACTAACTAATAATTAATTAATAATTAGTTAATTAATTAACAACTAATAAATAATTAATGACTATATAAATAATAACTACTTTATAATTAATTTATTCAATAATAATAATAATTCAGTCAATAGTAACGGAGATAGCTGCATACAAGTCTCCACTGAAAAATGGTTTATATTGCTTCAATAATTATAACGACTAAAATTCAAAAACTAAAAATTGCAATTTAAACCAAACGTTTCGATACCAATCTTAATTGCAAACATTCAGAAAAATTTAGACAATTCGAGTCAAGTATAATTTTGACTACCAAATATTTTAGAAATAATATTTTTAACGTGAGACATAAATTCATCTACAATAATATATAAAAATTTGATTACATTTATAATTTCGATCAAATATTGCAAAATTTAAACCGTTAATAAAAAACAAAATATAGATCAACCTCCACATCTAACTCAGTTACTCACGAGGGAAATATAATCAAAATGATTGATTAAATAATATATAGCATGATTAACCTATATATATCAATATTAATATTAAGGACTTGACTTCAGAAGTACAAGTAAATAATAATAATAATAATTCAGATAAATATCCCTTGCATAGAGGACTGCCTGGAGAATAAAGGCAGATCAAATAATCATGTCGTGCTAGTTATTTACTCGTGCGATGCAACGGGATAAGTTGTATTTAGAGAAAGTTTTATATAATCGTGAAGTTAAGGAATGTCAATTATAGTCATGGCAACAAAAATGTCAATTATAGCCAACTCTTGGCGCTTATTGGGACTATTATCACCAAATAGTACCAATGGTCCAAATAAATATTTGGACCCATTGGTACTATTTGGTGATAATAATCGATAAGCAAATGGCTATAATTTGACATTTTTACGTTGGACTATAATTTGACATTCCTTAACTTGGATGACTATATATATGAATTTTCACTTGTATTTATCTTTCAATTTTCTTTTTAATATATATTATTAACAAAATATAAAAATTTATCTAAAATTCATTTAAATTATATAATGATGTAATACATCCACGCTTGTCGGGTCGAATTTGTACCCTAACGGCAAATTCAAGTCGGCCGATGAGGATCTGATCGGATCCATGTTTCTGAGTTTTTACGGAGAAAACTCAAAACAGATGAAGAGTAAGAAGAAGGAATGGGAGGAGGATTTTGTTGTTGTGTTATCCAAGAAGCGGTCGGCATTGTGTATATATACGCACAATGAATTGAGGATCATTAGCGCCCAATTAAAGTGCGTGTTATTTTGGTATTAGAATTAAATGCAGAGTGCCAACTTTCCTAATTCCGAATTATTTAATGTTTAGAATATTTAATGTTGTTTATGATATCAAAAAAAAGGAGATAATAATAGTTACAACATAAAATAATATTTCATTCGTACCTCCCAAGATGACATGTATTTCTTTTTGGGTTATCTCATCTAAGATGATGTGTTCCCTTTTAGAAAATAATTATCTCTTCAAAAGTTATGGAACTTACCTATTTTTTATCACTTTAATCGTTTTATACCCTTCTTCTAAATAATCGTGTCAAAAAAATGGCCTTCTTGAATGAGACGGAGGAAATAATAATAATAATAATAATAATAATAATAAAAATAAATTAAAAAAATTCGGACTACCCCCACTAAGCCCAATGGCTAATATTAATGGGTCGCGCCTGCTCTATCCGGTCCGCAACTCCAGTAGCCAGCAATTTGAGCTAAAATCGCTTGCATTCGCCGGCTGAAAGAGGAGATAAATACTCTGCCGTTCCGTTGCGCTGCAATTCCCGGTAACACAACCCTCTTTATGTTTACCTTGATTTACTTCTCAAATTCTTTCAAAATAAAAAATTGTTCGAATTTCTGCTTCATTTTTCGTTTTTTGTTTGGTTAGAAGTTTGTGGATCGAATGGTGAATATTCGTGAAATTAGACGTTTAGATGCGAAGATGTTTGATTTTGTTACGGTGGGGAGAAATAATTAGTTGAGGGAGAAACCCTAAAGGATTAAGCATAAAAAGGTGTCTGATTATAGTAGCATTGATTCGAATAATCATACATGGAGTTAGTTCTGATGTTATTTGAAAAGTATACTTACATGAAAACTCGAAGCTAATGCTTTGTAGAGTGTTGTCTGTGCTGGCCGACTTAGATTTAACCTAATTATGAAATTTGTCTTGTTCATTGTACTTGTAATTAAACCTTTTATGGTGTTTAGGAATTCATGTTTTCGATTAGTTTATAATGTTGACTTTTTTATTAAACTGGGCTTATTCTCTTGTTTATTATATAAAAAGATTGGTTTGTGGTTATCATGAAGTTTTATGTTCTTACTTTCGATTTTGTGCCACTTGACTGAGTTATTTTTCAGAGCTTGATTTGGTATTTTGCTGGTTGCATCTGAAGAGGAAAGTGAATCAGATAAAATCATGTGAGTTTCTAGTTGAAGACGATTGATTAAGGCAAATAGAAGTTACCTTTGTATTTTTCTAGCTCATGCATTATGCAATCCTTTCAGATTCTTGCTAATTTTTTTTTTTGGTAATTTAATACAGAAATTTTAAAGGTTGCGTCACGGTGGACTCGAACCCGAGACCTTTGGCCTCGGGCATTAACCACTCTACCACTAGGCCAACACACACACAAATTCTTGCTATTTTTTTTTATTTTTTTTTTGGTAATTTAATACAGAAATTTTAAAGGCTGCGTCACGGTGGACTCGAACCCGAGACCTTTGGCCTCGGGCATTAACCACTCTACCACTAGGCCAACACACACACACAATTCTTGCTATTTATGGTTGTCTATGAATGTATCATCTTCAATTTGTTTATATCATGTAGTCTTATTGGAGATGAAATAGTTGTAGATTAGTTAGGTGGGCATTTGAAATATGGGTATCACACTAGAAATATTGAACAAGGTCGAATAAGCCTGAATTAGATTACCAGATGACATAAGGCTTCAATTGCTTTTTAGTTACATTACCACTATTTACTAATATTTCTAGATATTGTTTGATATTTTCCACTTGATTTTTCATCTTTTCATCCCCTTGGTAATCTTCAACTTATATTTTTCAATATTTTGCATCAGTTATTACAATTTGCTGATTTGAAGAGTGAGAGATTGTGATATCAAGATGAAAAAAATTGCTAAGTCGAAGAAGCACCCTAAAGCAGAATGATAAATCTAGCTATGTAGGATTTATTGTAAGCAGTAAAGAACACCAAGGCTTTTACGTGGTTCGATCGGTAATGAGATCTACGTCCACGGAGGAGTGATTCCTCAATACTTTCACTAGAGTTTTAGTACAGAGAGTATCGGTTACAAGCCTTTTTGTGTTCAGTAAATTGCCAACCCTTCTATTGTCAATTTTCCTTCTATTTATACCATCATCAACCTGCAACTGAAGGCGTGCTCAACCCCTCCATTGGTCGTGACTCTTATCTGGCGTGCTTCTATCGCCGGGCGAGGGGCGGCTTCGCCTTCGTGCGCCACGTGGAGGTGGCGCTGACTACTGATTCCAGGCGTGTCTTCCATTGGTCGAGGTGGCGCTGACTTGATTAGGGGCGTGTCCTCCATCGGTCGGGCGGCACGACTTTGGTTACAGGCGTGTCCTCCATCGCCGAGCCGAGTCTGCAAGCCACGTGGAGGTGGCGTCGGCTTTTGGTTACGGCTTTGGGGTTTTGGGGCGATTAGGCTAGCCTTGGGCTCAACCGCGTGGGCCCTACCAACGTCGAGCCCGGCTCGTTTGGGCTGTTAGTGGGCTGGCCGGTTGGGCCATATCCCATCATAGCCACGAATAGTCGAGGGGCGGTGATGTCGAGGTGGAGTGAAGGCGCTTGCCGAGGTGAGGTGTGGCTCGGTGGCGTTGTTGTTGAAGGTGGTGTCTTTTTGGCGTGAGGGTTTGTCCGACGGTCGGATCCGTCCGAGGTGGGTGGTCTATCGTTACGGGCATGCATCGCTTGTCGAAGACCGAATCCGAGTCGCTCATTGTTGGGAAAGATGTCCGCAGAGGGATCTTTGGGTCAGGCACGGATAGCATGGGTTGGTGCAGGCGAGCTATCCTCCGGATGGCCGAGTCTGCGATCTGGATAGTGATATCTGTTGGGAGGCGGATGGGCGATCCGAAGCGTTACACGCTGGTAGCGCCGAGGCTCGATCTAGATTTTCGGACGCGGCGGAGAGGTCGGTTGGGCTCGCGCCGCTTGCAAGAAGCGATCCGAGATGCCGTCGTGAGCGAAGTCGCTCGGGGAGGCCGTAGACCGATCTGGTAGCAATATCCTTCGGCGATCGAGGTCCGATCTCGATGGCCATACCGCGTGGGCCATGCCGAGTGCGGAGTTAAGCGATGATTGCGCTTCAGGGTGTCTGTCGGTAGCGTCCTAGGATACGTCAGCGTGGCGGGCGGTTGTTGTTCGCTCGAAACACGTGCGGGCGTGTAGCCCACGTCGATCTCGGCGAGGCACGTGGAAAGATTGATGGCGGTTTTGGGCGCCCATCTGTATTTTAAATCGCCAATGCTAGGCCACTGCTCACCTTCTTTACGAAAACTTTTCATCTCTCCATAGTCGAGAAAACTTTCGAACTCGGAGAAGCTCTTGACCGTCTTCCAATTCGATGCAGAAAAAAAAAGTATGTATTCTTCCTCCTGCTCCGATTCCCTTCATCTCGTGCGCGGCCATCTCGCGGAAGTTTCCGGACGAACCGATCGTCTTCGCCCCTGATAGCGAAATCGAGGTTAGGGATTACACGTGCCGTACTTTGTCGGGTGAATCTAAAATGCTTAGTGCTAGGATTCCCGCAATATCGTCTGCGTGGGACTTGTTTACTGGTCGACGCAAAATTGTCTCGACCTTTAGCGATATAGTAAAGGTAGGGAGGAATGTCGCATCCGGTAGGCGCCTTGTGGTGTGTTCCCACCCCGTGATAGGCGGTAGCCCTCGAGGGCTTCATAACGGTGTACGTAGATGCGCGAGGCGGTCTTGGGTTCCTTTAGCCACTATTTTTTGTAGATTCGGAATATTTTCAAATTCCAATCATCGCTTTACCCCAAACTCCATTAGATCGGTGGTCGAGATGGGGCTTTCGCGTTACTGGCGTGGCGGAGGAATTCACCTTCGAGCTCCGATGCGATTTTTAGCGTCGAGTTCACGAGAGGACGTCTATTTCTCTCCTCGTCGGTGGTTTAGGGTTAAGCAACCCTCGAAGTTGCATGTGGTGGCGAATAAATTTTTCTTTTGAGGGCGAAGGCATCCGACCTATGAATGAGGGTTGGGTAAGATGAAGGATTTGAAATTGAAGCCCTCGGCCCGTGGGGAAGAGCTCAATCGGCTCGGTGAAGTTTACGTTAGATTCACCGGGACGACCTTAATAAGGCGGTGGCGTGCATGGGTCGAAGGTCCCCTGTGGGGGTCCGAGCCGTGAGGCACCCTTCTCCTCTTATTCCTAGAATTCCTGGTCTCGTTGTGTTAACGTGGTCTTTCTTCCGCTTGCGGTGAAGCTTGATCACGAGAAGGAAGGCGGCGCTAGCCACTCCTCGCTCTGCTCCATCCGGGCGAGTCTCCACCAAGAAAGAAGGCGGGAGGTGGACCTACCAAGCGACTGTGGTAGTGGAGTGCACAGGCGATCTGCTGCCGGGTCCTCACCGATCCGGGCTCAGGCATGGAGATAGAGGCTCGCGTCGGTGAGCCGCGCGAGGTACCGATCTCCAAACATCTTTGTTCGCTTTCCTAGGGTAGTGTCTCCTGTTATTCGCCATCGACCGTTTGATTCTCGGGACGTGCCCTTGGCGGCGGGTGAGTCGCCCTTTGGTGGCGTCGTGGCCTCCGGGTATGAGTGAATGAACGGGCGGCATTCTTGAGTCCTCGGCCGGTGCCGCGAGGAAGGAGGCCGGGTGGCCAGTGAGGAACGAGCGGAGCGGCCGCCATCGAGGTTGCCACAGAAGAAGGATCGGGCTCGCAGAGCTCTGCAGGCCGCCGCGCCGAGTGGAGGGTGCTCGGGAGGCGGCCGAGGCGGAGAAACTTGCCGATCGACGAGTGCGCTGCTTGGGCGGGGCGGCCAATGTTGAAGGCCTTCACCACCAAGATTGTCGAGTCATGGACCTTCTCCGCTTTATCTCCAATCGGCCGCCGTGATGAGGCCGCGGTGATATCTACCCACCGAGAGTTGGCGGCCGCGATGCCCGACTTTGATAAGGTCGAGGCGGGTGGTCCGAGGTGGACCCCATGGCGGTGTACAAGGAGCGCCTGATGCCGAGCCGCCCCATTCCCAATGGTGGAGGCTTTGGCTTCCTCGACTCGCCTCGACGGCCGAGGCCGTGTCCAAGTCGGGGTGGATGAAGATCACGAGCTTTAGGAGCTTCTTGAGGTACGGGCCGAAGCCGTGTTGGTTGGGGAGGAGGGAGGAGGAGGAGCCGAGCTGGAGCTTCCTTCCGGGACGGTCGGCGCAATACCGCAGTGAGAGGCCGCGGCGGCGAGAAGAGAAACCCGAGGTCGACGAATCCGGCAGGAGGTGAGGTCGATTTAATCCGCAGGAGGCGAGGTCGATGGGCGGATGTAATAGGGTGATTTGCGGTCGATGGGACCGGGGCTTGTAAAATTTTTCGATTATGAATGAAAGCATTCTGATGCTACGAAATGTGTGTTGTCTTTTACTTTAGCACTCGATTCTCAATCGTCGGGCTTGATCATTATCTGGCGACCAAATTGAAAGAGGCCCGAGCCTTAGCCGGAAGGACGAAGATGTGCTTTTCTCGGAGGCCGATGGCCCGCCGAAATGACCCAAGTTTTGATCACCATGGATGTCGGCTCGGCGTCGCGCGAACCGAAGAAGTTGACGAGGCTGATCGGGAGTGGCCCGCCTCCGGTGAACGAGGCCACGAAGTTGAGGATCGCGCAGACGGAGTCCGAGGGACTCATCTCTGCGACGCTATCTAATGGCGTTTGATGCGGTGTGAGGCGACTCGACTGAATCGACGGAGAGGCTAGCTCGGGTGTCGGAGGAGCATGCGAGTCTGAGAGGCGATCCACCGAGGTGGGACTACCATATCCAAGTCGACGACCGAGTTCGAGCTTCTTGGCGAGAGGTATGGTCTTTGAGGATGAGGAGGCCCCAACAAAGCAAAGTTCAAAGCTTGTGTCAACTCCGTCGTGAAGTATATGGAGATGTATGATATCGTCTGTAAGCGATGCATGCCGGCCCTAAGAAGAGGCCACGGGGCTCACCGACCCGATCATAAAAGAACCCGCGGAGGAGGCGGCTACTCGATCATGCCGAAGTGCTCGGTTGATGGGTCCTGTGAGGCGGATCATTGAGGCGATCCTCAGGGAGGCGGACGGCGACCGAGGACCTCAGTCGGCGGGGAAGCGGCGGGTGGGGGCGGTCGTACTCCGGCCGGTGTCCGGTGAGGGGTCGGGGTGTGACCTCGGGTGCGTCCCCACTCAGGAATGCTCGATTGGCGCCGCGCCACTCGAGTGTCCCAGGGTGAAGGTGACCACAGTCGAAACTGTCTGGCCGCCCCGAGCCTGCTCCGAGCGCCGAGAGTAGGCCGTGGTGATTCCGCCTTATCGACCGGTTGAAGGCAAGAGTTCGTTCGAGCATACACCGTCGGCCCGGAGATTTTGTACAAAATTAGTGCAGCTTGTGTCTGCAAGCGGTGCCGGAAGCCCGAATGAGGTTGTGTATAGTATAGGACTTTGTATGTAGATATAAATGTATTTAGACTCGTTTGAAGTGTATATTTTCCCTTGAGAGGTACAAACATAGCTTAGGACTTCGTTTTGGTCGTAAATGTATTTATCTTGTATATGATGTATATTTTCCCAAATAAAGGGGTATAAACGAGCTCGGGCTTGGTTGACTTAGACGTGGCTTGGTACTCGGTTTTAGTCGTTAATGCATTTAGACTTTGTCTTGGGTGCATATCTTCCCAAATAAAGGGGTATAAGTTGGCGAGATCGGTCTGGATGTCGCGTGCATGTAGACGTCAAACTTAATGGGTAATCTGTATGCTTTGCATGTAGACGTTCAAGTTAATGAGTAGTCGTGATGCGTACCTACTTAGTGGGTTTGTCGTCTTCGTAGGCGTCCCCCTTGAAGGTTAATTGTGGTTTATCGAATGGATGTTCACGTAGATGTAAGGCGAAGCAGTAAAATACTCATTAGAAAACAAACGTTTCATTAAATAAGTGAAAGATCGCACATCGGTCAAAACAATAGGAGGGCTAACATGTTGCCGATCCGAAATCAAAGCTATGTAAAATACCTCCTTAGATGAGCTATGTGCGGGTTCGGGAATAAGTGCTCGGAGAGGTGAGCAAGCTTATAGGCCCTTTGCCGAGGTCCTCGTGAGCGCGGTATGGTCCTTCCCATGTCGGATCTAGCTTGTTAAGGCGCTCGGCTCGACCGGCTTCATTATTCTGCGGGGAGGTCGCCACTTGGAGTGTGGAGACCTCACTCTCTTGTTGTAATGCGCGACACGCTCTTGTGCTTAGCCGTTTATGAAGGCCATTCATCTTCTCCTCCGGCGTCGAGGTTGACTCGTATGTCTTCCTCGTTGTCCTCTGGTTGAAGTGAAGAGTCGCGGGCTCGGTGCACCGATCTCGGCGGTATGGCGGCCTCGGTGCCGTGAACCAGTGAAGGGCGTTTACCGTCACGAAGTCAGGGTGTGGTTCTCAGGGACGAGAGGACTTGAGGAGGTTCTCGACCCGATCGCCTTTAGCCTTGTCCTAGCCTCTTTTTCGACCTCATGCGATCGTGCGGTTCGTTACTTGATCGACCGTTCGCTTGTGGTGCGCAACCGAGGTGAATCGTTGTGCGATCCGGAGCTCTTCACACCATTCCTTGAAATTTTGTCAGCGAACCGGGTGCCGTTGTCCGAGACCGTAATGTGCGGTATCGCCGCGGCGGACTATGTTCTTCCACGAAGGTGCCGAATCATTCGCTTGTGAGGCTCGAAAGTGGCTCGGCCTCGACCCGTTTGTGAAGTAGTCTATAGCTACGACTAAGTATCGAAGGCGACACGGTGCGGTCGAGCGGACCAGCGATGTCGATCCCCACCGCATGAAAGGCCACGGACTCTGCGGTCGCTTAGATCGATCCGAGGCGGCTTTTGACCGCGGAGTGAATCGCGCCGGGCACTTTTGACGAGCTCGGCGAATCTTGAATGAGGTAGGCGGTGTATATCGACCTCGGTGTTTTCTTTGAGATAGCTCGCGATCCGATGTGGCTTCCGCAGATCCTCTGTGAATCTCGTTGAGTGCGTGAGTCGAACTTCTTACGGCCCGAGGCACCTCGGGAGGGTTGAAGGTAAGACTTCCAGTGAGCCGCCTCGTCGCATGAGATACTCGGATTTCGCCATCATTTTTGGCTTGAGCCGATCTTGAGGTAGCGCGCCGTCTTCCGAGATAGCCTTCATGGGAGACATCGGTTCGCCCTATCTCGGTGATGATGCCGACGCGTGGGACTCATGACGCTTCGGAATGGACCTCCCCTTTGGTGGACTTGTTGACGACGCACTAACTTGCGAGGGCGTCGGCTACTGCTTTCCCTCGGGATCCGGTGAATCTTGAAGTACACGAGGAGGTCGGATCTCCTTCGCCTTCTCGAGTATTGTTTCATTCGGTCTCCTCGGCCTCGTATTTGCTTAACACAGTTCACTTACGACACAGGAATCCCGAAGATTTGGATCTTGTCCAATCCAGTTCCTTAGGCGGTAGTCCCGAGATCGGGGCCTCGTACTCCACCTCGTTGTTGGTGGTCGGGAAGGTAAACCGAGGCGTATGTGACTTCTTGCTTATCCGGGCCGAGGAGGAGGATGCAGCTCATTGCCGTTTTGCATGAAGCTCCATCCACGTACATCCGCCAAAGAATTATCGGGTGGGTTGAGGTAGGGTTCCTCGTGCGGGGTCGGAATGGCCGAGGCGGAGGCATTGGAGGAGCCAATCTTAGCGGTTGGACCGGGCTCGGCAAACTCGCTTCTACCGGAAATCCGCGAGCTTGCCCGCTATGACCGGGCAGGGGAGTATGAGATATCGTGCTCGCCGAGCTCTAGTGCCCACTTGGCTATCGTCCGGATACTCGGGTTTTGACAAGACTTGTCTCGGGGTAAGTCGGTCGATACACGGATGGAGTGAGCACGAAAGTAGGGTCGGAGTCGTCGCTTGGCATTCACGGTGCAGTATTACCTTTCGGCGGTGTACCTTGTCTCGGTCCTTTGAGTGCTCTCGGTGATGAAGTAGATAGGAAGTCGCCGTCAGGCCTCGTCCGCGCGATCTGCATGTTGATTGCCTCGTCAGAGGCGGTCAATCTGAGGGAGAGAGTTCGCTTCTTTTGGGCGGTCGAGGTGGGCGGTCGGCGAGGTACTCTTTAGGCAGTGTGAAGCGGCGTGGTGCTCTTCCCGCCAGGCGAAGTCCGGAGCCCTCCTTAAGATCTTAAAGAAGGGGAGCTGCTTCTCGGCAGCCCGGGAGAGGAACCTACTGAGGGCGGCCAGGCACCCGGTGAGTTTGTGGACCTCGCGGATGGTTTTTGGCACTTGCATGTCGAGCACCGCCTTTACCTTGGTGGGGTTCGCCTTTAAGCCTTCTTGGGAAACCCAGCACCCTAAGAACTTCCCCGTTTTCACAATGAACGTGCATTTTTGGGGGTTAAGTTTGAGGTTGGCCGACCTGAGGAGCTGGAGGATGGTTCTGAGGTCGTCGACGCATCTTCCGGTCTTTTGGCTCTTGACTACGATGTCGTCGGCGTGACCTCGACGATCTCCCTATGTGATCCACGAATATCGCGTCTACCATCCTTTGGTAGGTTGCTCGGCGTTTTCGGGCGAAAGGCATCTTCGGTATCGAAGACACCAAGTCGATTATGAACGCCGTTTAGGGGCATCCCGGGACTCATCGGGACTTGGTGGTACCTTTTTACAGTCCGTGAAGTTGAACATCTCGTGGCCCACCAATGCCTCCACCTTCACGATGTCGGGGAGGATAGCAATCTTTTAGGCGGTGCTTGTTGAGGTCGGTGTGTCGACGCATGCGCCCACCCCAGCTTTCGGACCACGGCGGGATTGGCCGTCAGTCGGATATTTGACTTGAGCAGGGATCTTGGCATCGAAATTGAGTCGCCTCGTCCTTTATGACTGGTTGCGCTCTGCCGCAACACCCTTTTTTCTCGGGATGGCTTGGTTGCAGGGTCTATATTGAGGCGATGGGTTATGAGTTCGGATGGCACTCGGTCGTCTCGGCGGGGACCATGCGAAGACGTCCTCGCTTTCCCTCGGCTGCTCGCCGACTTTGCGAACATTAGGCTGGGCCACAGTTGCCGACCTTGACAACTTTGGATGGGTCGTCGTCGTGAAATGAATGTTCTCGGTCGAGTCGTCCGAGGCGGCGCGGGGGATACTAATTGCTATGCTTCTGGCGTCTGCGTCTGGGTTGAGACTTCGCGGGCATTCTTTTGCCGCCGTTTGGTCACCCCGGATGCTAAGCACTCCCGGGGTGGGAATCTTGGCGGAGGTGGTAGGCCAACAGGGCGGCCTGGTGGCGTACACCCATCTCTCCCTGGATGATGTTATGCGGAGGGAGCTCGGACTAGGAAGAACCGAATGGCGCTTGGTGGCCAGACCTGGGGCTCGCCTCACCGTAACCGGAAGGGTAATGACCACTCGGCCGGGCCTCTTGAGTGAAGCTCATGGCCGGAGGTGCGGGAAGTACACAGAATACCTCGACCTCAAGCTTATCCGGCGGCTACGGAAGATGATCTTGTGGAGGCTCGATGTCGATATAGACCCAGTGGGCGTTCTTGTTGCCCGCCACGGCTGTATGGTGATGGCGTCACAGTGCGGCATGATCTTGGGCACGGGTCCTCCTCGAGAACGTTATGTTCTCACCGCCTCGAGTCGCTTGTTCTTGGCTCGCCGGTGGCGACCTCAGAAGCCGCGCTTCAACGACGCCTCGTCGCCTCGATTAGCGGCCGGTTATTACATATACCGCTCCATGACATTGGGACCTTCGTCCCGTCGTCCTCGGGTTGGGTCGTTGTTGAGGTCGGCCGTAGTTGTTTCCCTCCCGCCTTTTGCGCTTTTTATTCCCGGCCCGGTCGGTCGAGTCTTCTTGATGCCCGCCTTCGCGAGCTCGTCGATCTGCGAGCTCGGGTTTACACTCCTCGATGTCGTGACCGTACCACCGGTGGTAGTCACAATACTTTTCCGTTTGCTTCTTTTTGGACCCTCCCTTCATGGGAGGGTTTAAAGAATAGCTCGGTGGGAGCTCAAATATCTCGCCTCGACTTGAGCGGGCGAGGTGCGTGGTTGCTGTGGTTTGGCCGAGGTCAGAGCCCGGACTCATCGGCCCTTCGATTCTCTCGGGCGCTCGGCGAGGCGCTTGGCCTCGATCGTCTGGCTTTTTCCTTTCGACCCTGCTTTCGTCCCGGACCTCCTCTTCTTCCCGTCGATTCGCCCGCCGACGGTTGTCGACCAAGGTCGAGGGCGGTGGCCGTCTTGACTTCTCCTCGGTGATCTCTTTGTTCGGCCGACGGGTCGGATCCGTTCTTGAGCAGCGTTGATGATGTAAGTCGTTGCTCTCATCGATTTTCGAGGACTCTGGGCGAACCTCGAGGCGAAGTTCGGCGTTGTTTAAATCCGTCCTTGGCGGATGTGGCGGTCGGACCCGGGTTGCTAAGCGGCATCTTACGGTAAGCGCCATTTGAACCGATCCATGAGATCACAGGCGAAGCATCACCGTTTTGACGGAGTGAGGTGAACCAACGTCGGGCGTTGGAGATTAGCACCTTAGGGAAGATCTTGCACATGTGGAAGTCCTCCGTTCCACAGTTCGCCATATTGGTGGTGTGGCGAAGAGGAAGTCGGAGGATCTCCAAGACCATCGTAGGGCGCGATGTTGGGCCCGTGTATCGGCTGGGGCGGGCGTGTCGAATTTCTCCGGAGAAGGGAGATGATTCTCCGTGTCGGTCGAACCAGGAGATCGTTACCATCTCTCTCGGGGTGTAGGGGACCGATAACGACGCCTGCCGTCTCCTCGAGGGCGAGTTAATTGCGTTCTCACTCGTCCCGCCTGTTCCCAGGGGTGGAATTAGGCGGCGGCGGGCTTGTGGCGCGGGAGGTGCGACCACTTTGGCGGGAGGCCGCTCCTCCCGGCTGGCGGCGCACGCGTTCTCGGCGTCGTGCCGAGGTGGCGTTAGCGGTCGATGGGGTGAACGACCTCGGGCGCCGGCCTGCGGCTCGGGCGCTCGAGAGGTGCCGCTCCATTCGTCCTTTGGCGGAGAAGCCACAGGCGCCGAGGTTTGCGTTGAGGAACTCGGACACGGCTCGGCCGAGGGCCTCGTGGGACGAATAAGTGTTTGTTCATCTTCGTTGAGGTCGGCCTCCCCACGCGTTAGGGAGGCGGTCCCGAGGTGTATGGAGCGTTTTCCATGTTGCCCTCGAGTGTGGCGAAGGCCAGGCGTCGGCGATCTCCTTCCCGCGACGCCGTGATCGCCGGTCGCCCTCGGCAGGTTGTTGCCGGTGTGGGCAGCGGTTGTGCGTGTTCTTGCCATTGATTTGTAGGGACGGTGAAGCTTTTTGTTCGGCGTTCCCACAGACGGCGCCAATGATAAATCAAGCTATGTGGGATTTATTGTAGCGATAAAGAACACCAATGCTTTTACGTGGTTCGATCGTTAATGAGATCTACGTCCACTTGAGGAGTGATTCCTCAATACTTTCACTAGAGTTTTAGTACGCAGAGTATCGGTTACAAGTCTTTTGTGTTGATAAATTGTCGGCCTTCTATCATCGATTTTCCTTCTATTTATACCATCCTCAACCCGCAATCGAAGGCGTGCTCAACCCTCCATTGGTCGTGACTCTTCCTCGGCGTGCTCTCCATTGGTCGAGGCGAGGACGCCGCTTCGCCTACGTGCGCCACGTGGAGGTGGCGCGACTCGGTTACAGGCGTGTCTTCCATTGGTCGAGGTGGCGCGACTTGATTACAGGCGTGTCCTCCATTGGTCGGTGGCGCTGACTTTGGTTAGGCGTGTCCTCCATTGGCGAGCCAGAGGTGCAAGCCACGTGGAGGGTGGTGTCTGGCTTTTGGTTCTGGGGCTAGGGTTTTGGGAGCTGATTAGGGCTAGCCTTGGGCTCAACCGCGTGGGCCCGCTACCAACGTCAAGCCCAGCTCGTTTAGGCCTGTTAGTGGGCCTAACCGGTTGGGCCATATCCCATCACAGAACAAGAACACAAGAGTAACGTTGTAGAACAAGAGAAGGTTTCTGTGCAGCCAAAAAAGAAAGGAACTTACTTTCCATCAAATTCCGTCACACAGACATTAATAGACATTCGACATTATCAAAATTCTAACACCTCAGATTTGAATCAGTGGCTGCCTTTCCTATTTGCTCAAAACCCTATCATAAAAATTGTTTCAGCTTTTGTTTCCCTACCATCCTTATACGTTTCATGTGTTGAATAACATTGTTAAATATAGACACGTAATTTCTTAATAATATTCAAACATAAGATGAAATACAGTTTTAAATAGAGGAATCGGGAGTAACCGTCCCTCTCCAAATTAGTAAGTGGGGATCAAATAGAGCAGTTTTAATAACAAATTTTCTCATCAAATTGAAATCCCAAGTGCTACATTCTGAAGCCACATCTACTTCAAATCCTTGGACAAGAAAATCCTACAGCTCTTCAATCAAGTTCGCATGCTTCAAGATTCTTCTAAATAACTAGGTTTTCTACATTTACCAAAGTTAATTCAGCACATGATTCTTAGAATCAATGCCATCAACACGTGATATCTTTCAAAAGCAACAAACACCGGTTCTCGTTTCCTCAACTACACGGTCACTAAAACCTTCTTGGCATCTAGACCAGCTAAATTTACGTAATATTCATCAATTAATCCAAAACTTATAATCAAACAAAATCACAAAAAAGAAGAAGGGAAAAGGTAAAATTGGGATAACTTGAAGGAACCGTTCGGTAAATCTAAGAAGCAAATGACAGTATACATGGAATTGGAGAGCTTGGGGATAGCTTGCGATTGACGCAGCAAAGAATTTTGCTTATTCTTCTTCTTCTTCTTCTATGGCGACTTCTCTCGATTGTGACAAATTTAGGTCAAACTCTAGGATATCCGAGCTGCGGTCCGGAGAGAAAAGGTTCGTGATTCGTTTCACTACAAAAAATTAGCTGACCAGCGACGGAATTTTCCGTCACTAAATTCCAAAAATCCGTCACTAAAGTAAATTAACGACGGAATTGATCCGACTCTAAAACGCTGGTCGCTAAAAAGATTAGCGACGGATTTGACATCTGTTGTTAAGATTAACGACGGATTAGCTACGGATAAGTCGGTCGCTAGTTGTGGTCGTCGTCGTGTCATCATCTTGGGTATAACGACGGAATAGAGACGGTTATAGTCCATCGCTAGTAGCGACTGATTTTTCCGTCTCTATTCCGTAGCTAATATTTAAAAAAAATAAAAATAAATCTTTTTAGACAAAAAAAAAAAATCTTACAAATTGAGCTCCAATGAGCAGGGAGTTTTTCTATACCCTAAACAAGACAAAACAATAGAAAGATTAATACTTCACCGTGACTCGGTCTTTAAATTTCTGTATTAAATTGACTAAAAAAAAAGATTAATACTTTCTCAACCCTACAAATCACTGATATACTCGGATAATGAACAACATAATTCCACAAATCTAGAACATGTATACCATGGCATCTTCAAATGTTGACATGTAACCAAATGACACCCTAACTGCTCCAGTTGGTCTGTTATTTAAGATGTCATGATCATCCTAGGCTTCCAGCAAACATGCCCTGCCTGAATTAATAAATTTATAGTCTCCAGTTAGATTTTAATTTATATAATATGTTGGTTAAGCAATCAGTATCTACCCCAATATTAGAAAGAAGATCTGAATGACACAAACCAAGATGTTTTGCATATGCACCAGGGTCTCCAACCATCATCATATTTTTATCATTATAAATTAAAAAAAACAACATGAATTTGGAAAGATCTAGAGCAGGCAACAATAACAAGAAGGCATGTTCAAAGAATTAAAGTAGAAGCACTAAGACGAATGAGAGATTATTTTGATTATATTATACCTTAGATGTCACAAGAACAACTACACGTCAAGCTACCGGTATAAAGGCTGAAGAGATCAATGCAACAAACACCTGGCAAACAACATGGGCCCAATTAGTCTCTTAAAACCATGGGTGGTGAACATCAAGAAATTCGCAGCATTACCATGGATATGCAACGAATCCAAAGTCTAAAACCTCATAGTATAGCCCGTCTAGAACAAAAGCAATAGCATTCAACGGTTGAGATGCTGCAACAAATTCTATCACCAAGGGGGGTGGTGATTTAGCTCGTGTCATTTTGGTAAAGATTAATATGAGCTCAAATTTATGACATCGTTGCAAATATACAATCTTTCAATATAACACCAAGGAATACATATATAATTTCACAATAAGTTCAGAAAAGCTTTAACCAATAGTATGTTCAATCATCTATATGTGAGTTATTTCCAGTAAGAAAGTCATAGCTAGAAAGTCAGAAAAGCTTTAACCAATAGTTATGTTCAATCAGCAATCTTATGCATGTTCATAACACTTGTGTTAGGATAGATCTATAATTCTTTGAGGCCAAGGAATTATCTTCTTGCAGACTAATTGGCCAAATCACTTGTTGGTATTATCGGGGACCTAGAAGGCCTAAGCCTGCAGAAGTGCAAGGAGATATGTGCATCTAATCAGCATGCTAGAAGGCCATATCCCATTCTTCCAAGAAAGAACGCTATAGTCTTTATTATGAATTTTAACTAGACAATTCTTGTAACAACTATTCCAGTGTGGCAGATTCTCACCAAGGTTTCAGATCTGGCAATCTCCAAAACTTCCGTGTCACACCAAATCCAAGATACAAAATTACAGCCAAAGCTACTCACATTATTAGACCAATCTGTTTTAAGTCACAGATATTGAAAATTAGTAAGGTAATTACTCGTAGATAAATAGAGATATTGATTGTAAATACATACACACACATATATGTATACACATATTATTCAAAACTGAGAATAAGTTTCCAAACCTGTAGGGCTTTATAAGTCACTTAGTGTGACAGACCATAGTTCCCTAGGGAGTAATCACTAGCAAGGAGAGTCTGCAAGCAATGTCCACAAAGGAGAAGATATTAAGGAAAAATAACAAAAATTGACAGTTATGGTATCATTTCAAGACTTGTATAATTTCAAAACACCATCTAAATCTAGATTTGAAACAATAATTCTCAATTTTCGATACTAAATGTAATAATTTGCAGATTCATACATGCTGCTGCTAGACACTAGCTCCGGCGAGGGGACACAAAGTTCAAGTAACGGAAATGACAACTTCAACAGCGGCGACAATTGACAACGGAGGCTGCTTGTTGTACAAAACTGAGACGACGGGCAAAATTACAGAGAAGAGAGCATGAAGGCAAGCAGAATGGAGCAGTGGCAGCAGCGGGCTGAACGAAAGAGGCAGAATCAGCTGACCGGAACGGATGGAGTGGCGGAGGAGGGTGGTTATCGCAGTGGAGATCTGGTGCCAACGCGGATTGAAGCTTCAGAGAACTGATTACGTTGAGATCTGTGCGGGGAAGAATATGGGAGACGAAGAACAGAACTCTGGTGGGAATTCAAACTTCTGTTGGAATCAGTGAGCAGGTGACGGCGGGGGGATTTGGGAGAGTTAAGGTTAGGAGTTTGGAGAATTTGCAGAACATAAATGAAATTGGAAAAGGGATTCTCCAGAAATTGTAAGTATTAATTATAACTACGGAACTACCACGAACTATATTGTGTTCAACCGGACAAGTCCGTTGTAAATTTTTAATTAGATTTAATAAATATTTATTTTTTATTTTCGAAATAAATTTAAAGACGGAATGAATCCATCGCAGACATTAAAGACGGACATTTCGTCACAAAATCCGTCATTAAAACTAGCGCGAGTTCTTCGCGCCAAGTTCCGTCATTAGTCTGTTGCTAAGTCAGATGCTAAATTTGGGAAGTAAATCTGGTTGTAAATCAAATCGTTAATGCATGTTGTGTTGAAGCGAAAATATTTCCATCGTAGGTCGGCTGTTTTTTTGTAGTGATCGCAATCTCCGAATTGGTGAAGAACCCTAATTAAGAACAAAAGATTCCCAAATCAAAAACGATGAATCCCCATAAATCAACAACAAGTTCTAGACGTCCACTACCCTAGACGAACCAACAACAACTTCTCGAACGAAAACAGAGTTCGTAAAAGAAAAGAAATTAGCACCAACAATGTTTGTAGAATTATGGAACTGCATCATATTTTCTTAAATTCTAGTGGAAAACAACGTCATTTGTTGAAGTTGTTATTTATCATAAAATACTGAAAATGGGCATCAGCTTTCCATTGACGAAAATCGTTACTGGGATAATTTTGTTACAACCTCAATAGTTTGTGCTACTGAATGATATTATCGATAGTTCAAAACATTTTTGTTACAGCTGCAATAATTTTGACGTTTAATTAATATTATTAATAGTTCAGAATATTTTTGGAATTAGATATATAATTGGTTCTTTGATTGATATGTATCATTAAATCGAATATGAACCAAATAGCATCATCATATTATGTAATTATGCTTCAATTCTCAAGTGATGATAAGGAAACCAATTTTTTGTCGAAACTAGATCGTAATTTAAATAGGGTCGAGTGCATCGGTACATTTTGAGGGGTGAATGTGGCCTAGTTTATCGGACGCGTTCAAGCTCAGTCCAACTTTATTGAAGGAGCAACCAACAGGATGAGGTTCTCACAAGTTAATGCAGCCTGAAAACTGATTGCATGCTTTGTTTGTGGCAATATGTCTTGCTTAGGAGTTCAGAGGCCCACATTTTGTGCCAATCACAACCAACTTCTGCAATACATGAGGCCAACTGCAACAACTCTATTTTATATTACGTATATATGTAGAAAGTAATACTAAAATCAAGATTTTTTGTTTCGGCCCCACGGACTTAGATCAATTGGTTAAAAACTAATAGATTTATGATAAGGATCAAGCAATGAGTTTCACCTTCTTTAAGGTGGCTCATTTTAGACAATATCTGAAGATCCTCCCAATTCTTGTCATCACCGTTCTGATAATTATCTTCTCATATTCTCATGTGGGAGACACGATTTTTTGTTTCTGTCAATGCAGTAACTTACTGTATATACCAATTGATTAACTATAGAACTGCATATGTTTTAATATTGAGAACGGTACGGAAAAGGAATCAATATTTTGAGTAGGTTGATGGTGGTAGCCACTAGCCCATGCCACAGATGCCGGAAAAGCAGTTAAATTTGCCTAAAAAATTCAATCCAATAAATCCAAGCATAATTTGAAGGGACGAAATCTAACCATTCGAATGGGTGGTCTCCTGTCCGTGAGACCCCTAATTAATTACTTAATTAATTAATTGTAATTGATTAATCCTAATTAATTAATTAATTAAATTAAATTAAATTAATTCTAATTAAAATTAATTAGTTTAATAAATTTTAATTATACATTAATAAATAATAATTTTAAATTAATATATCTTAATTTTGAATTAATAAACTCTAATTATAAATTAATAAACCCTAATCATGAATTAATAAATCCTAATTTTGAATAATAAATCTTAATTTTGAATTAATAAACTCTAATTGTGAATTATTAAACCCTAATTTTGAATTAATAAACCCTATTTGAATTTAATAAACCCTAATTTTGAATTATTAAACCCTAATTGAAAATAATAAACCCTAATTTTGAATTAATAAATCCCAACTTTGAATTATTAAACCCTAATTGTGAATTGATAAATCATAATTATGAATTAATAAAATTAATTATGAATTAATAAGCCGTAATTATGAATTAATAAATTCTAATTTTGAATTAAAACTTATAATTGAAAATTAATAAATTTTATTATAAATTAACAAAATCTAATTATTCTTACTCACCATAATTAATATATAATTATTTTAACAAAAAACAATGATGAAATTTCGCGGTGGTAGGAGTCACCCAAGTTTTTGTCCCATTCGAAATCATTAAAAAAATACAAAAAATAAAGATAAGAAACAGTAACTCGGATTTAGGAACGGGAGGTGGGACTTGTGGTGTGGAGCCAGAGGCTCAAGAAATTTCCCATATATATAAAATAGTCATGTAGACATTCATCAAGTGTAACTTCCTTAATATATATTTCAAATACATAGTACTCTTTATAAAAGATATAGTAGACAACTTGAAATTTGTCAGACCTGAAACTAGCAGATATCAATGATAAATCTAGTGTATGTAAATATACGAGATTTAAGAAAAGCAGTAAAGAACACAAGAGTTTTTACGTGGTTCGATCAGAAGTGAGATCTACGTCCACGGAGGTGATGATCCTCAATACTTTCACTATAATAGATTACAATGAGTATATCTAAAAAGCTCTAGTATTCAATAAGTTGTTAACCCTTCTATCGTCGACTTAACCTTTATTTATACATGTTTGTGGATCTCTAAAGATGTACTGGATCCCTTGATTAGTGGGATCCGATCTCCTTCCATAACTGGATCCCTGAATCGCGCCTTCCATATCTAAGTCCTTGAATTCCGCCTTTGACTTGGTCTTGAATAGGGTTTGATGCGGCTTTAGGTTTAACCACGTGGGGTCGTCCATTGGGTCGTCGCCCAACTTGTTTGGGTCTGCCAAGGGCCGAGCGGTTGGGTCCATATCCCATCATAGCCCCCAAATAGTCGAGTAATAACTATGCCGGGGGGGTGAAGAGCGTATTTTGCCGAGGCGGGTTGTTGCTCGGTGAAGTTGTTGTCGAGGTCTTCAATCTTTTGATGTCGTGGTTTGATTGGTTCGTGCAGGTCCGAATCGAAGAAGCGATCCGCCTTCCCGGCCGTGACGGTTTGTCGAGGACCGGGTCAATCGCCGATGTTGATGAGATGTCCGCCGCCGGTCTTGAGGTCAGGCACCGACCGAGATGTTCATCATGTTGATGCCGAGGTCCGACCGACAAAGACATCCGCCGGGGGTTCCGAGGTCCGACTGGATCGAGATGTTCGACTCGGTGATCTTTGAGTACCGACCGAGTCGTCCCGACGCTGGATGGCGATTTGTTGAAAGGACGATGCCGAGGTCCGGAGTCAGAGTAATGATTGTACGATTAGGCCGGTGTGTCAGTGTGTCCTAGGACACGTCATACGTGCCAGACGGTTGGTGGGCGCTCGAAACGCATGCGTACGTCTACTTCACATCAAATCGTGATTAGCCACGTGGGAAGTTGAAACGGCAAGTTTGGGCGCCTCTTTGCCCTATAAATAGTCCCGAATGAGGAAACTGTTCACTTTCTTCTTCCTCCTTCGATCCAGAGAAAACATACTCAGAGTTTCAGAAGTTTCTTCCCAACTTCATCGAAGAAGCGAAAATCCATAAATAAAAAGTAAGTATGACCTCGACTTCTTCATCTATGTCTGGTTCTTCCCGTTCTTCTTCTTACCCTGATAACGAGGTAGAGATTAGGGATTACATGTGTCATAATCTTGCGGGTAAATCCTTGGGTATTAGCGCCAGGTTCCGCCGACTTCTTCATTTGGGATAAGTATAAGGTCGTGGATGTTAAATCGTCTCGACCGCCGACGATGTGCTTAGAATAGTGAGGAATGCCACGTTCAGTGGGTGCCTGGTGGTGTCTTCCGCACACAGTGACAGAGCGTTGGCCCCTCCGGAGGGGTTTATAACGGTGTATGTAGACGCCATGAAGGCCGGACTTAGGTTTCCGTTAGCCCCCATCTTTTTGACTATTCAGGAATATTTTCAAATTCCTATATGCCAATTTTCCCCAAATTCCATTAGGTCGGTGGTAGGGATGGCCTGTTATGGTATTGCCGAGGAGTTCTCCTTCGAGGTCTTGATGCATTTTTTTAGCATCAAGGGCACATGAGATGTATACTATCTTTCACCTCGGCAGCCGTTTAGGGTGACTGCCCCTCGAAGGTGTCGCAATGGCAAAATAAGTTCTTCTTTTTGAGGGCGGAAGGGCATCCGAGCTACGAGTGGGGGCTGGGTAAAATGAAGGATCTCAAGATGAAGCCCCTGAGTTACATAGAGGATCAGCTCAACACACTTGGTGAAATTTCTGTCAGTTTCACCGAGGACGATCTGAATAATGCCGGACTGAGTATATATAGGTCGAAGTCTTCAGGATCGGGGTCGGATCTGGGTGAGGGCACCCTCTTGTTCCTTATTGCTTATACGTCTGACGTCGTCGTGTTGACAAAATTTTTCTTGCTGTGCAGTGAAGCTCGATCATAGTAAGAAGGCAAAGACGCCAACCTCGCCACCCCCTGCACGACAGCCGAGTCAGGCACCATCGGCCAAGAGGACGAAGAGAACCGAGGCTAGCAAGGCACCCCTGGCTGTGGCGACCCTCAGACAGCTGGTGTCGATAGAACAGCCAAGGTCGAGTCCGGCCTCGGAGAAGGACACTCGCACTCAGACTTACGAGTTGCCGCCTCCGAGCTCCCCTATATCCTTCCCTCAGGTACAGGTTCTT
This sequence comes from Salvia rosmarinus, assembly GCA_036937905.1. Classification (NCBI taxonomy): domain Eukaryota; kingdom Viridiplantae; phylum Streptophyta; class Magnoliopsida; order Lamiales; family Lamiaceae; genus Salvia; species Salvia rosmarinus. The sequence continues at coordinate 4,839,309 of CM072815.1, forward strand.
CCGTATTCATTGTTATCTCATTTTATGATGCGTTCCTGACTTTTTGACTTTCAGGATGAGACTTTGGTGGCGGGGGAGCTGCACCGTATGGCCGGATTCGTCGTCGAGAGCGCCTCTGCATGAGGTCGTGAAGAGGGAGCCGGCCTCTGCCGAGGCTCGAGGGCATTGCCGAGGCCGCTGGCCGGCGCTGCAAGGGCGGATCTTAGACCGCAAGAGGGCAGCCGAGGCTGCCCTGAAGAAGAAGAATCGGGCTTTGCAGATGGCCCGTGCCGAGGTGGAGAGTGCTCGGGAGGTGGTGGTCGAGGCGGAGAAGAAGCTCGCCGAACAGACGAGTGTCTTGCTGGCGGGGCAAGTACCTATGTTGAGGGCCTTCGCCAGCAAGCTCATCGAATCAGAGACCTTCTCCGCCTTCATATCCGACCTGGCTACCGTGCTCAAGCCGCAGGTAATATACGCCCATCTGGAGGAGTTGGCGGCCGTGATGCCTGACTTCGACAAGGTCAAGCATGGCTGGGTCGAGGTCGCTCCTCGGGCGGTGCAGAAGGATTACGCCCGAGTGATTACCGAGGCGGCCTCCTTCCCCGTGGTGGAGACTTTGGCTTCCTCTGCTTCTCTTCTGACGGTCGAGGCCGTGGCCGAGTGCAAGGAGGACGAAGACGCAGAGCTTCAGGAACTCCTCGCCGAGGTGCGTGCTGAAGCTGGGGAGGTGGGACCGAGCGCAAGTCTATCTTCGACGGGGCCCGCAGGTCGGGAGGCGGCAGCAAGAAGAACCGCAGATGGAGAGAACAAGAGGCCGGTCAGTCGGCAGATAGTCGAGGTCAGCGACCACGTTGTAATAGGTTGAATTTGCCGGGGTCATTAGGATCCCGAGCTTTGTAAATCTCCAACTTTGTCAGTAATAAGTACACCTTTTTGATATGAATGTGTTTGTCCTGTTTTTAGCACTCTTCTTCACAATATATCAGGCTCGATCATGAGCTATTAACCAAGCTGAAAGAAGTCCGAAGTGCTTTAGCTGAGAAGGACGAGGAGGTCATGTTCTGGAGAAGCTGGTCTGTCGAGCTAACCCAGACTTTGCGCACTATGGATAGTCAAGTCGCTGGAATCGGTAGCTCGGCATCGGTGGTCGGATCGACAAGACTTCAATCGGCCAAATGCGGTGACCCGCCTTCCGCGAGAACGAAGCCTTAAAGCTGAGAATCATACATCTCGAAGTCCAGGGGGCGGACGTTTTTGCCGACGTCATTCAGGGACGCTTGATGCGAAGCGAGGAACAAATGAGGTGGCGATGGAGAAGCTGGCTCGGATTTCGGAGGAACATGCGGAGTATGAAGAGGTGATCCATCGATCTGGTGGTATTACCATATCTGAAGCCGATGACTGAGCTCGACACGCTTGCCGGGCATGATCTTTGAGGGACGAGGAGGGGTCTAACAGCAAGAGTTATAAAGACTGCCTCGATGCCTTGGCCAAATGCCTTCAGCTTTATGAGCTCGTCCGCAAACGACGTATGCCCCAGCCATGCAATCAATCTCCAGCCGATCCTGCAGATGTGAGAGTTGAAGAAGTCGGGTCGGGTGATGGTTATATGGACCACGCCGAGGTGCTTCGGCTGATGGGAGCGAACATGTCTGGAATGTTGTCTCGCAGTCGGGCCCCGCCGTCAGGAGCTAGACGGGCGAGTGCCCCAGGTCGGCAAGGAAGGAATACGGGTCGGGGACGAAATCGTAACCCTGGCCGGGCGGCAAGATCAAGGGGCCGAGGTTCGACCTCGATTTGAGCGTCCATTCGGTCGGGGCCCTCTGCGCTGCAAAGTGCCCACGAATTGGTGCGACGCCGACCTTATTGATCGGGTTAAAGGCATCGAGTTCGTCCGGTATTCATCGACCCGAGATTTTGTTCGAATCGTGTAGCCGGTGAGTGCAGTAGGAAAACGTATGTTAACCTCGCCCGAGGATCCATCTTGGGTGTTTAATTCACCATACATTGATTATAAACCTAGATGCGTCTATATAATTAAATCGCAACACGTTAGGGTTTTCACGTGTTTACCTTTGGATCCAAGAGGTCGATGGAACGAGATGAACGGATCGAACGGATCGGACTCGTGCTTTGACCTTCTGGACTGTATCCCGATTGCCCAATCTCCAACATCGAGTGAGGACGATCTATGGAGAATGCTTCGAAAATCACCAATGCTCTCTCCTCACAACTTTCGAAAATTCTCTCTAGAACTAAGAGGACGAAAATTTGTGTGTTGTTATGTGAGCATTAACCTAGACATTATCTCATACCTTATATTTATAATGCACTACCTTAATCCCATATGGAAATTACCATAATCCTATATGGAAATTACTATAATCCTATATGGAATATTACCATAATCTTAGGATTATTTCCATACTCTTAGGATTATTTCCATAATCTTATATGGAAAGGATCTATGCATATACCATAAATATAATTATATCCTCAGGGATAAAGAGAATAAAATCTTTCCTTTGAGAGGACACAGGCGCCCGATTTTCTTGCGACTTTACGGCCTGATGGGCCACCAGGGGATCAAATGCAAGGAATAAAGATGGGCCTCAAATAAATTAATTATCTTATGTTCACCCCTGTAACATAAATTAATTTATAAACATTTATTCATGCCACTAGAGAATAAATGTCGACTTACCCTTTATTACCGGTTGAGTCGGACTTGCACTTAGACATTACTGAATCCTCGTATTTAAGATATCGAATGTCCATTAATCATTTATAGCAATCATTCGCTTAAAACGATTAATAACTTTATTTCTTAAGTAGTACCACTCAACCTTATTATTGTACTTGAGCTAACTCAACCTGCAGGTTTAGTACAATAAACCTTTGAGCTCCTTAAGGACGCCATCATCCTAGCGGATACGCGACTGACATGATAACTAGCGTGACATACAAGATCGCCACCACCCAAGATGCGAGAATCTGGTTAGAACATATAACCTCACTCATAACAAGTCAAAGTGATGGTCAAGAACTCATACTCACCTAATACCTTATCGAGGTTTAGATCATCGTAAGTCACCGAGATCTTGGTTCTTCACGACGGTCGAAAGAAGAACACATCTCACCGTGATCCTTCAATACGCCCGAGACGCATCAAAGATAGACAAGTAACTAAGTCAAGTCACTTCTTATCTATACTGCAGCTAAACCGACAACTCGCCCTTAAGTTGTCTCACCAGGAAACTTTTTATATCTCATTAAGCGACCAATCATACGCACTTCTATGATCTTCTACACACCGTATGATCTAACTTATATACGAGATAAGGGACACGATATATGCAATCAAGTATTCAAATCGATAGGAGATTGTGATAGTGGTAGCAGAAACATTGTATACAAGCTCAACCAAACCGCTTTCAAGATACAATCCAACAATCTCCCACTTATACTAAAGCAAACTTTTAGTATACAATGTGTCTTTCTACTAGCTATTACAAACAACCATCACTTTGCTTCTCCCACTTATACAAAAGTTTCCTTTCTAAGTGGGTGCCATTAAGCGCAATCCAAGTCCTCTAACGTGTCCATCGTAGACTTTTGCGGCGTGCTCTTCGTGAATGGATCCGGTAGATTTTCCGTTGTATCAATCTTTTCAACCAAGACGCCACCGCCTAACGATTTCTCGTATGACATGGTATTTTCTCTCTATGTGTTTTGTCGCCTTGTGGGTCCGTGGTTCCTTCGAGTTTGCATCGCACCGAAAGTTATCACGAAGAACTATGATACTCTTGGGCAAACCAGTACCACATCTAGATCCATGAGGTAGTTCTTGAACCATACAGCCTCCTTAGAAGCCTCCGGCGGCTACATATTCGCTTCCATGGTAGAGTCCGCAATGCATCGCCGCTTTGCACTCCGCCAGATACGGCTCCACCTCCCAAGGTAAACACATAGCCCGAGGTCGACTTTTTCTCATCACGGTCACTTGGAAATGCGAGTCTCAGATAACCCAAAGGCATTAGACTATCTCGCATGGTAAACCAGCCTATAATCTCGAGTCCTTTTGTGTACTTGAGTATATGCTTATCGCAGTCCAATGAGCTTGTCCAGGTTAGATCGAGATCTAGCTACTATGCCACCGCATAGCAGCGTATATCGGGTCTCGTGCATAGCATTGCGTACATGAGACTTCCTACGGCGAAGCGTAAGGAACTTGTCTCATTTCCTCTATCTCCTTGCGGTCATAGGTGATCTGCGTCTTGATAAAGGAACCCATGTCCGAAAGGTAGCAATCCTTTCTCGGCGGTCTCGCATACTAAAACGAGTAATCACAAGATCAATGTAAGACGCCCGAGATAAGCTCAACATTTTCTTCTTGCGATCTCGGTAAACCTTGATCCCAAGAATGTACGCGCATCTCCTAAGTCTTTCATTTGAAACCGATCGGATAACCAACTCTTTACGCGATAATAACTTCACGTTGTTGCCAACTAGAAGGATGTCATCTACATAAAGTGCAAGAAATACCACATCACTGCTGACATCTAACCGATACACAACTCTCGCTAGGCAACTGGTAAATCCATAGGACTTTACTACCTCGTCAAAGCGTAAGTTCCATGATCGGAGGCTCGCTTAAGCCCATAAATGGACTTTAAGCTTCCATACTATATGATCTTCACCTTTACCACATAACCTTCAGGTTCTTTGCATATAGATGTCTCTACCTTCCTCAAGGTAACCGCTTAGAAAAGCGGTTTTAACATCCATTTGCCAAACCTCTAGGTTCAAGTGGGATGCTATGGCTAGAAGAATTCGATGGACTTGAGCATTGCTACGGTGAAAAGGTCTCATCGAAATCGATGCCCTCAATCTGAGTGTACCCTTTCGCCACAAGCCTCGGCTTTGAAAGCCAAACCTCTCCATCGGAATCTCTTCCTCTTGTATATCCACTTACTACCTATGGCTTCCTTGCCATCCGGTAGAGGTGTCTTTCATATACATCCATAGCCGCATGGACTCCATTTCTAAGTCCATAGCGGTGTGCCATGATCTTGCATCAATATCTTGATCGCCTCCTCAGATGTCCATGGGTCGATTATTGCATGTTCGTCTGCCGACTAAACCAAGATTCACCCACGAACATATATCGCTCGGGTCGACGAACAACCCTCCCACTACGACGAGGTTCTACAGCACAATGGCAACGGTGGGTGCAGATACTTGTGGTTCTCTAACTTGCATAACTTGTCGGGTAGGTACCACTTATGCGGTCGGTATCTCCGTGGAACTCCCACCCACTTCAATTTCTTGAAGTATCCGTGTCGATCCTCCCACTAGACTCGACATCTCGCACCTTTCGCCTAATCGGTGGTGGAATACGATCATCTTCAATTCTCAAGAATGATTTCAACTTTGGACTTATGATTTTTCATATAATCCTCTTCTAAGAATCGGGCATTAGTGCTAATAATGACCTTCCGATCCTTAGACTATAGAATAAACCACCTTCGCTCCTCTAGATAGCCAATAAACGACCCTGCGCCGATCTAGCCTCCAACTTGTCGCCTTCTTGTTCAAAGACATGTCGGATCGCCCCATATCCTTATGTGGCTTAAACCGGCTTCATGCCAAACCACAACTCGAAGCGGTCTTTTCGACCGACTTGGGCGGTACTAGATTTAGCAAGTATGCCGCCTCTAAGGCATACCCCGTAATCTAAATAGGCAATGTTGCATAGCTCATCATTGATCTCACCATTTCTAAAAGAGTCCTATTTCTTCGCCTCGACACACCATTTTGTCAGTGGTGTGCTGGTGAAAGTGCGCCGGGATGTAATCCCACACTTCACTAGATAGTCCATAAACTCGTTCGAGGTATTCGCCACCACGATCGTAACCCAGCGACTGACACTTTACCTAGCTTCGCCTCCACTTCCGCCTTAAACTTTTGAATTTCTCAAAGCATTCGCACTTGCGGTGAAGCATGTATATGTATCCGCACTTGAGTAATCGCCAATGAAAGTGACAAAATACTGCATTCTCCACGAGCTTGTGTGGACATTGGTCCACACAGTCGAATGGACTAACTCCAACATTTCTTTGGCTCTATAACCCTTCGCTTTGAAGGGTCTCGTCGACATCTTACCTTCTATACAGATTCGCAGACCGAACGAGTAACCGTGAGATCACCCAATGCTCCATTCTTAGCCGCCTTTGGATCCTATTTAGATTGATGTGACCTAATCTAAGATGCCGAGAGAAAAGTAGAGTCATCTTCACAAGAAAACTTTCTTTTTTAGGGTTTAATGAAGATGCAACATAGTTATAGGTATTATGTTTTGCGTAAATAGTATAAAGCTTAATTATATAAGGTGCCAACACGTATAACTTCGTCATTTCTTATGATAGAAACACCACTATCAAAAATAATGTAATATCCATGAGTAAATACTTTGAAACAGAAACAAGGTTCCACCAAAATCCGCACATATAAAACGCCTTTCAAAACTAAACTGTTGTCCCAAAACATAAAGAAACATCTCCAACCGCAATGCCTTCGACTTTCGCGCGTTGCCCATGGAGATCGTTATCTCGCCATCAAACAGCCTCCCTTGTCCGCAGAACCCTCGCAGGTGTAACAAACATGATCGATTGCGCGTATCTACTACCCAAGAATGGGTAGAACAAGTCGCTAAACATGTTTCGTCACTAAAGCAAATGGCGACTGAGCCTGAGCATAGGGCACTGGCCTTCCAATGCCCGGCCTTACCGCACTGAAGCACTTGCCTTCTCCTTCGCTTCTTCAAGCCTCCGTGGCAACCATGTTCTTGCTCCCATTACTCCCACTATTTCCCTTGCGCTCTACCACCTTTGGTACCCCTTTTCTATTTCCATTTTGCGATGAAAATTTTGGGCCCTTAGATGTGCTAGCAAGAGCATGTGCTCCTTTTCCCATAACTCCTTCCGCAAAGAACGAGATCATTAAGCAACCGACTAAGTGTAAACTCGGTCTTGCTCATGATCGCATTCACGCCGAAAGTTCTCAAAAGACTTGGGCGGTGTATTGAGGATGATATCGACCTTGGCTTCGCCAATACCTCCTCCCAACCGATCAAGACTATCCATGAGATGAGTCATGGGAGACATGTTCATGGACCGAACTTCCTTCTTCCATCTTACACGCCAAGATTTCTCTCATTGTGTGGAAGCGATCGTCCGATCCGATCGCCCAAACTTACCTCGAGACTCACCAAATATCGTCGCGTCTACCATCGATCGATGTCAGCACTGCAAGCCTTTGACATCGTAGTCATCATATAGCATTTAGCCATATTGTTCGACTTATTCCAAAGTCCGCTGACTCGCCGCTCATTAGTCGACGCGCCGTCGATGGGGCATCGGGTTTAGGAGTAGTGAGAACAAACATGTGTTCTTCAAATGATAAGAACATATTCCATGTTTCGCTTCCACTCGATAAAATTTGGACCGGATAACGGATTTTGTGCGAGCATATTGATAATCGGCGTAAGAGACATATCTCAAACGATAATGTTAAACACATAAGCATTCGATTGCAAATAATTCAGAATAATAATATTGTAACCTTTGATAAAACAATATTAATTGAAACCTCCAATCGCCCAAGGAATTCCACATGCAAGCCACGCGTGTGATCGCCACACACGAACCCCCACTGCACTAAAATATACCTTTAGTCGCTTAATTTCAATCCATGTCAACTTATCCTTATGACAAATGAAATTAATGATTGACCTTACTAGACCACATCACTATCGTAAAGGGACTTCATGAAGTTGTACTGAGGTGATGTCAAGCAATGACCACAATTTTAACAAAGAAGATGAATTTTAGAATTGGTATACTCACCGGACCATACCGCCCAATTCAAATTCTTTTGTTATCTCATTTTATATCTATCTCTAGAGAACTTATGAAAATCGCACATGCAAGCCACGCGTGTGATCGCCACACATGAAACTCCCACTTCTCAATAGATTTAAAATGTTTTATTTAGAAATCTCATCTAACAAACTTATGATAAACAAAGCAAGCAAGCCACGCTGTGGATCGCCACTCACAATGGCCTCACTTTGCTTAGAGATTAAAAGTGGAGGTCTTGACATTTTAATTTGAAAAATTAATTTGTCGGGTTGCTTGCTTAGTCTTTTTATTCAAAAGGTTTGTCCATGCAGATCACGTAATCCTAGCATGCTTTTCTATAGAACTCAACATGTAAAACATGCTCGCAGTAATTCTAAAATATGCTTGATAAACGCGATAAACCTAGCATGCTTACTATGCGCATCTAATTACGTAAAACACTTAAAGGTTTGTCAACGTAATATAAACATACATAGCATGCTACTGATAATTTAAACATCCACGACATGCATATGAACGATAAAAATAAAATAAAACGCTCATCGCGCCCAATCGTGAAACCCGCTCATTTAAATCTAATCTATTACATAGATTTACAAAGTGCAATTAAACTTGAACGGGCCTCGCGTGCCGGCACGGACCGGATTCAACAAATGGGCCTCGCGCACGGGCACGGATGGAAAATCTGAAAACGGCCCAGCTGTGGTCGGCCCAAAGAGGCCGGGCAGCGCTAGGGCAAAGCCCGCCCGCGCCACCACCGTCGCCCGCGTGCTCGCGCGTGTCCTCGCGGGCTACTCGCGGTCGCTAAGGCGACCGCGACCCGACGAAAGCACGCAGCGCGCCACCGCCCGAGCGCCGAACATCTGCCGAGACGCGTCGTCGCCCGGCGGCGAAACCGCGATCGCGAAGCGCCGCATGCGCCGGGTTTCGCGCTGCCGCCTGCCGCCCGCTAGCTCGCCGCCGCGCGCCCTCGCGGGTAATCCTCGCGACCATGAGCTCGCTCGCTAGGCGCCGAGGATCTCAGCGAACGCGCGCCGCCGCCCGCGCCTTGTGATCTCCTCGCGACGGTGAGCTTGCTCGCGAGAAACCACCCGTTGACCGCCGAGCCACTGTTTTTCCGTCGCTTCGCTTCTTCGTTCTTTCGCTCGTTCTTCTTTACGTATAAGATTTACATAATAAAATCTAATCTAACCACGGATTTTCTCGTGGTGTAAAAACAAAAACCAACAAAAACAATAAACGAGCCACGATGAACGACAGATCCACAATTATTAAAACGCACGTAATAATCAAACGTGAATTAATCCAACAGAGCCAAGATTCTCGAACCCGGCTCGATACCAATGTAGGAAAACGATGTTAACCCTCGCCCCGAGGATCCATCTTGGGTGTTTAATTCACCATACATTGATTATAAACCTAGCATGCGTCTATATAATTAAATCGCAACACGTTAGGGTTTTCACGTGTTTACCTTTGGATCTGAAGAGGTCGATGGAACGAGATGAACGGATCGAACGGATCGGACTCGTGCTTTGACCTTCTGGACTGTATCCCGATTGCCCAATCTCCAACGTCGAGTGAGGACGATCTATGGAGAATGCTTCGGAAAATCACCCAATGCTCTCTCCTCACAACTTTCGAAAATTCTCTCAAACACCAAGAGGGGCCGAAAATTTGTGTTAATTATGTGAGCATTAACCTGACATTATCTCATACCTTATATTTATAATGCACTACCTTAATCCCATATGGAAATTACCATAATCCTATATGGAAATTACTATAATCCTATATGGAAATTACTATAATCTATATGGAATATTACCATAATCTTAGATTATTTCCATACTCTTAGGATTATTTCCATAATCTTATATGGAAAGGATCTATGATATACCATAAATATAATTATATCCTTGTGGGATAAAGAGAATAAAATCTTTCCTTTGAGAGGACATAGGGACCGATTTTCTTGCAGCTTAGGCCTTGATGGCCAGCCAGTGGATCAAATGCAAGGAATAAAGATGGGCCTCAAATAAATTAATTATCTTATGTTCACCTCGTAACATAAATTAATTTATAAACATTTATTCATGCCACTAGAGAATAAATGTCGACTTACCCTTTATTACCCGGTTGAGTCGGACTTGCACTTAGACATTACGAATCCCCGTATTTAAGATATCGAATGTCCATTAATCATTTATAGCAATCATCGCTTAAACGACAATAACTTTATTTCTTAAGTAGTACCACTCAACCTTATTATTGTACTTGAGCTAACTCAACCTGCAGGTTTAGTACAATAAACCTTTGAGCTCCTTAAGGGACGCCATCATCCTAAACGGATACGGTGACTGACATGATAACTAGCGTGACATACAAGATCGCCACCACCCAAGATCGCGGAGAATTGGTTAGAACATATAACCCTCACTCATAACAAGTCAAAGTGATGGTCAAGAACTCATACTCACCTAATACCTTATCGAGGTTTAGATCATCGTAAGTCACCGAGATCTTGGTTCTTCACGACGGTCGAAAAGAAGAACACATCTCACCGTGATCCTTCAATACGCCGTAGACGCATCAAAGATAGACAAGTAACTAAGTCAAGTCACTTATCTATACTGCACCTCAAACCGACAACTCGTCCTTAAGTTGTCTCAACAGGAAACTTTTATATCTCATTAAGCTTGACCAATCATACGCACTTACGTGATCTTCACACACCGTATGATCTAACTTATATATGAGATAAGGGACATGATATATGCAATCAAGTATTCAAATCGATAGAGATTGTAATAGTGGTAACAGAAACATTGTATACAAGCTCAACCAAATCGCTTTCCAACACCGATACAAATCAATGTTCAGTCCTCAGGCGATGGTGGAGCTCGGTAAGCCGAATGATTTGTATATAGCTTAGTGACTTGGCTTTGTAGTCATAAATGTATTTAGACTTTGTATCAAGTGTATATTTTCCCCAGAGAGGTACAAATATAGCTAGACTTGGTTTTAGTCGTAAATGTATTTAGATCACATCTAAGTGTATATCTTCCCAAATGAAGGGTATAAATTGACGAGATCCGATCCGGACGCCGTTTGCATGTAGATGTTCAATTTAATGAATCATCTGTATGCCTCGCATGTAGATGTTCAATTTAATGAGTAATCAGATACCTTGCACGAGACGCTCAAATTAATGAGTTATCTCAGATGTGCCATCTTCGCAAGTATGCCCCTTTTGAAGGTTAATTGTGTTTTATCCGAATGGATGTTCACATAAATATAAGATAAGACGAGTGAAATACTCATTAGAAAACTATGTTTTATTGATAAGTAAATGACATCGCACTTCGGAAAAATAACCAGAGGGCTAACATGATGCCGATCTGAAATCAAAGTTATGTAAAATACCTCCTCAAATGAGTGATATGCCAGGTTCGGGGAATAAGTGCACCGGATAGATGAGCAAGCTTATAGGCCCCTTTGCCGAGGTACTCGTGAACGCGGTATGGCCTTCCCATGTCGGATCTAATTTGTTAAGGCACTCCACTTTACTTGGAGTGTGGAGGCTTTTACCCTCTTGTTGTAGTACCTTGCACCGGCACTCAGACTGGCTTCATTGATGAAGGCGAGCTCACGCTTTTCCTCTAGAGCATCAAGGTCAACCCGTAGGTTTTTCTCGCTGTCGTCTTGGTCAAGTGAAGAAAGACGTGGGCTCGGTGCGCCGATCTCACCGGTATGACAGCCTCGCACCGTAGACTAGGCGTAAGGGTGTTTCTCCGCATGAAGTCCGAGGTGTCGCTCTATGCGACCAATGGACTTGAGGAGATTCTCAACCCAATCACCTTTAGCTCGGTCTAACCTCTTTTCAATCCTTGAACAATCGTGCGGTTTGTCACTTGGTCCCGACCATTCGCCGTGGGTGTGCAACCGAGGTGAACTGTTGTTTGATCCGGAGCTCTTCACACCATTCTATGAAGTTTACGACAACGAACCGGGTGCCATTGTCCGAGATCAAGACATGTGGTATGCCAAGCGAAGAAACTATGTTTTTCCACACGAATGTCTCGAATCCTTCCGCCGTGAGGCTTGAAAGAGGTTCCGTCGACCTATTTTGTGAAGTAGTCTACGGCCACGACCAAGCATCGGAGCTCGACCGGTGCTCGGCCGAAGGGACCAACGATGTCGATTCCCCATCGCATGAAAGGCCAAGGACTCAAGGCTACCGAGGTCGGTTTGTGGTACGACCGTGGCGTGAACCGGCACTTCGGCACTTTTGACAAGCTCGGCCGAATCTCGACGAGCGAGGCCAATAATACCCGCACCTCGCCGCCTTCGAGAGGGCCCGCGATCCGATGTGGCTTCCACAAGATCCCATGTATCTCATTTAGTACGTAGTCCGCCTCTTCCGCCCAAGGTATCTCGAGAGTGGTCAAGGTAGGATTTCAGTAGAGAGGCCTTCATGCATGAGGTATTTTGGGACTTGACCATCATCTTCTTAGCTTCGAGCCGATCTTGGGGTAGTACACCCTATTCCAGATGTTGCTTTATGGGAGACATCCAGCTCGGTTCTATCTCGATGATGATGCCGATGTGGGGCTCTCAATGCTTCCGAACGAACCACCTCCACGGTGGATTCGTTGATGACGAAGCCAATTTATCGAGGATGTCACCGGTTGTTCTCCCTCGGGGATACGATGAATTATGGAATACCTGAATGAGGTCAGCATCTCCTTAGCCTTCTCAAGGTATTGCTTCATTCGATCCTCTTTGGCCTCGTATTTGCCTAAGACATGGTTTACCACGACCTGGGAATCTCCAAAGATTTGGATCTTTTCTACCTTCAATTACCTCGCAAGACGGAGTCCTGAGATCAGTGCTTCATACTCCACCTCGTTATTTGTGGTCGGAAAGGAAAACCGAAGTGCATAGGTTATTTCTTGTTTTTCCGGGTCGAGGAGCAAGATGCCCGGTCCACTACCTGTTTTGCATGAAGCCCCGTCCACATACATCTGCCAACAGCCATCGGGTAGGTCGATGATAGGTTCCTCCGCCATGAGAGCGGGTCGGAGTGTCTTCTCTAGCGGGCCGACTCGGTAAATTTGACCTCTACCAGAAATCGCCTGAGCTTGTCCCTTTATGGCGGTGCTGGGAGTATAAGATGTCATGCTCATCGAGCTCCAATGCCCACTGCTATACGCCCGATGATTCCGGTTTTGACAAGACTTGTCTCGTGGGTGTCAACAAGATTGGATTGAATGGGCTTGGAAATAAGGTCAAGACGCCGCTTATGCTCACCAGTGCAACGCTAGTTTTTCAATCCGGTGTACCTAGTCTCCGGTCCTTCGAGAGCTCGATCGATGAAGTAGATAGGGAGTTGTCGTCCGATCTCATCTCGCACCAAGATCAAGATCGATTGCCTCGTCCGAGGCGGCCGATATAAGGAAAGGAGCTCGCATTTTTCTGGCGACACGGTGTGGGCGGTCGGCGAGATACTCTTTCACCGGGTGAAGGCGACATGATGTTCTTCCTTCCAAGCGAAGTCCCGGCTCTTCTCAAGATCTTGAAGAAAGGAAGTTGTTTCGGCAGCCCGGGATAGGAATCTGAGAGGCTGCCAAGCATCCGTGAGCTTGTGGATCTCACGGATTGTCTTCTGCTTGCATGTCAAGTATCGCCTTCACCTTGGTGGGATTGGCCTTCGTGCCTTCTTGGAAACCCAGCACCCAAGAATTTTCCCGTCTTCACCATGAATGTGCACTTTTGGGGGTTAAGCTTGAGGTTGGCCGACCTGAGGAGTTGGAGGATAGTTTTGAGGTCGTCGGCGTGACTTTCTGTTTTTTGGCTCTTGACCACGATGTCGTCGACGTAGACCTCGACGATCTTCCCAATATGATCTTTGAATATAGCGTCCACCATCCGTTGGTAGGTAGCTCCGGCATTTTTCGGCCGGCGGCATTTTTCGCACGCCAAGACACCAAGTCGTTGATGAACGCTGTTTTTGGAGCATCCTCCTCACTCATCAAGACCTGGTGGTACCCCTTGTACAGATCCAGGAAAATGAAGATCTCGTGGCCCACCAGTGCCTCCACCTTCTTGTCAATATCAGGGAGGGGGTAACAATCCTTCGGCAAGGTTTGTTGAGGTCGGTATAGTCGACACACACGCGCCATCCCTCCCGCTTTCCGGACCACGATCGATTAGCCATCCGTGTCGGTACTTGACCTCGAACAAGATTTCGCCTCGAGTTGGGTCACCTTGTCTCTTACGACCGCACGCCGCCGCAAACCCTCTTTTCTTCTCGCCGAACCGGTTTGGTTGTCGGGTCGATGTCGAGCCGGTGAGTGATGAGCTCGGTGACACTCGTCATGTCGAGTGGGGACCATGTGAACACGTCCTGTATTCCTCGTGGTTACACGACGGTCGTCGAATATCGCTTGACCTCGTGCCGACCTTGACGACCTCGGAAGGGTCGCCATCGATAATTGGAGATCGCCGCTAGATCGTCCCGGGTGGCGCCGAGGTTTCGTAGTTGCTAGGCTCGAGGTAAGGCCACATCCTGGGTTGAGACTCGTAGCATTCTTTAGCCGCCGCTTGGTCACCCCGGATGCTTAGCACTCCCACCGGGTGGGTATCTTGATGGTGAGGTGGTAGACCGAGCATGGACCTGGTGGCATAGAGCCGCCTCCCAAGATGATGTTGTATGGAGAGGAGATCGGACCAGAAGAACTGGACGGCCTTGGTGACCGACTTGGGAGACGTCCCACCGTGGCGAAAGGGTGATAACACCTTTGGTTGGACCGCCTCGAGTGAAGCTCGAGTTTGATGGTGCGGGATGTATTTGATCCTCCGACCTCGAGTTTGTCCAGTGCAGCCGAAGATGATGCTAATAGAGGCTCCGGCGTCGATGTAGACTCAGTGACGTTTTGCTGCCCACCACGACTTGTATAGTAATGGCGCCTTGGTGGGCATGATCTTGGCACTGGTCGCCATTGAGAACACGATGTTACCGTCCCGAGTCGCTTATTTTTAGCTCCTGGGGTCGGTCTCCGAGCTTCATTTTTCAACGACGACCTTGTCGTACCTATGAGCGATCCAAGAATGGCGAGACTTGCTCCATGGCATTGGGACCATCGTCCTCGCCATCTTCAGTTGGGTCGTCGTCGAGGTCGGCCCGCAGCTGTTGCCACCTCCATTCTTTCCTCTCGCTTATTCCCCGCCCAGTCGGCCGAGGTACTTTAAGCGCCTCTTCGACGAGCTCGTCGAATCATGAGCTCAAGTTTCAAGATCCTCAAGACAGACCATACCCTTGGTGATAATCACAATACTTCTCCGCCGACCTCTTCTCGATCCTCCTTCATGGGAGGGTGTTGGGAAGAGCTCAATGGAGCTCAAATATTTCCGCCGATTTGAGCGGATGAGGCGCGTTGCACTGTGGTTTGGCCGAGGTCCCACCGATTTCATCGGCCTTTCTTAATTCTCGTCAAGGCACTTCGCGATCGCCTCCTCCCTCATCGTCCGGCCTCTTTCTCTCGACCTTCCGCTCATCCCAAGTCTCTCTCTTCGCGATCCGAGTCGTCCCTTCGACGTAGTTGTCGACACCGAGTCCGTATAGTGACTCCGCCTTTGGCTTTTCTCCGTGATCTCTTTGTTCGTGGCACCAGTCGGATCCCGCTCGAACGATTGACGATGTAGATCGCTAGTCTCATCAATTTTGAAAGACCTCACGAACCGCGAGACGAAATTTGACATCGCCTCGCCCCGCCCTCATGGATGGTGAGCAGTGTCGGACGACGGTTGTCGAGGTGGCATCTTCCGTAGAAGCGCCATTTGAATCGATCCATAAGATCCTCAAGCGGTGTATGCTATTTCATGAAGAAGTGAACCAACGCCGGGCGTTGAGATCAAGACCGGGAACATTTTGTACATATGAAAATCTTCCATTCCTCGATTCGCCATGTTGGTGGTATAGGCAAAAGGAAGTCGGAGGGTCCCCGAGACCATCGTAGCGCCGATGTTGGGTGCCTTGTATCGTTGGGCGGGCGATCCAGATTTCCCGAGAAAGAGAATGATCCTCCCGTGCGGTCGAAGTTCTAAGCTCGCCGCCATCTCTCCTGAGGGGCGGAGATCGATAACGGCGCTCATCGCCCTTCGAGGGAGTTCGCCCGCCTTTCTCTCTTCTCGTCCCGCCGGCCCCGGACGGCGTGCGTCGGGTGGCGAGCGACTCCGGGGCGGCGCGGGCGAATGGTTGCGGTCGTCCCGCCGAGGTGATGGTCCCCGGGCGACGGACGATAAAGCATTCTCGCCATCACGCCGAGACGAGCGCTGATCACTGGTTGGGCGAACGACCTCGGAGCCCGTAACCACCGATTCGGGCGCCTTGAGGTGCGCCCGCTTGTCCTCTCGTTGAGGAAACTCGAATCGCCGAGATCGGCGCTGAGGAATTCGGATATCGCTCGCCGAGGACCTCATGAGATCGCGAACCGCCTGCTCACCGGTGTTGAGGTCGGTGTCTTCCTCTTCATTAGGCGGCGATCCCGAGGGTGTATAGAAATGTTCTCTATGTAACCCTCGTGTGTGTTGCCGCCGTGGCGTCCGCAATCTCCTTCCGCGCGCCGCGTGACCACTTGATCATCCTCGCCAGCGTTATTGCCAACTCACGACGGTGCTAGCGTTTGCACGAAGTTCTTCCCATCGAGTTGCGTAAAAACGAAGCTTTTTGTTCGAATGTTTCCCACAGACGGCGCCAATGATAAATCTAGTGTATGTAAATATACGAGATTTAAGAAAAGCAGTAAAGAACACAAGAGTTTTTACGTGGTTCGATCAGAAGTGAGATCTACGTCCACGGAGGTGATGATCCTCAATACTTTCCCTATAATAGATTACAATGAGTGTATCTAAAAAGCTCTAGTATTCAATAAGTTGCTAACCCTTCTATCGTCGACTTAACCTTTATTTATACATGTTTGTGGATCTCTAAAGATGTACTGGATCCCTTGATTAGTGGGATCCGATCTCCTTCCATAACTGGATCCCTGAATCGCGCCTTCCATATCTTAGTCCTTGAATTCCGCCTTTGAATTGGTCTTGAATAGGGTTTGATCGCCGGGCTTTAGGTTTAATCGCAGTAGGCAGCCCATTAGGTCACCCCAAACTTGTTTGGGTCTGTAGGTGACCGCGAAATTGGGACCATATCCCATCAATCAATGTGCCCCATACATCTCTCTCTATCTCTCTCTCACACACAGTACACACACACACTTAACTATGATGTATGAAGAATGTATGTAAGATAAAAGAATAGTGTATCCAGAAAGGTATAATACAACCTCAAGAACTAAGATACAGAAAAATACCAGGCCCAACTTGAAGCCTACTACAAGTGGACTTCTTTGCCTAAAACCGAAAGCTCCGAAGCACCGTCGGGAGCTGAACAATCTCATTAGCTCGGTAGACGGCATAGTTCGCCCTTCGTTAGAACATGGATCGAATATTACTAGGGCAAACATTTGCTGAAAAACATGCCAGATCAAGCATCCACAAAGAATCCATCAACAATCATATATTCGAGCTTTAGTGATGCGATGAGCAGTTGTACCACGAGTTTGCATTATTGCCAGCTTCTTCTACGGTAGCCAATACGAATACTCTGCACCTGCTCCAAAACTAGCAATCTTACGTCTTCTAGTTAGGTTTATTCTCAAGTAGGCACTTCAGAAAGTAAATCTGCGCTTTCATCTCCATGTCCTCTCTTAGATTGAGCTTCGAGTTTGTTCTGTTTCCCAATGGCCTCGGATATAGCCTTTGGCAGCCAAAATCCAGGCCGCTCAAGAGATGATGCCGATCAAGCACCAAAGGCTCGCGCAGAGTGATCTGGATGCCATCGTATGTCCATAGGCTTAAGTGTGCTTTGCCTTTCAAGCCTATCAAGAACCAGCCCAATCCTGCCACTGCAACATCGATGCTATTCACGTCCCAGCTTGTTCCGGATGCTTTAACGTCCCTTTTCACCCATTCACCTAATTCATAAACGCGGTCTGCCCCAACAGGAGGCTGGAATAAGTAAAACCAAATAAATTTGTCATAATGTGTTATTTAATTATATCAAGATCGTATCCACTTGAGTAGAAATGCCATATATCATATATGTTATGTTTAAAGTCGTTTCTACTGCCATACACATGTGCTTGCTCTTCAAATCAGGATATAAGGCCGATACAATGAAAGGTGCATCGAGAAAAAGAAAGGAGAAAGAAACATAAAAACTAAATGAGCAAAATCTGAATCAGAGAGGTTTGAAAGGATTATCTTACGAATGAATTAGCATCTATATGAGCTGAATAGGATCTATATGGATGAATAGCTCCTATTATCGGGAAGAAAAGATAATATATTACTTAACAAGAGAATCAATGGGCAAAAGGAGAGAAGATAACACCCAATAAAACATATCAGGAGCAATTTGGCCAACATAAACATCTAAAAGTTAGATTCCAATTCGAAGAAGAATTTCTCATAGTCATGAAAAAGTATACTGCATATGGAATTCTGAAATCAACATATATATCCAAGTGAAACTACTCGAGAAGATTTTGCACGCTTGTTTCTAGACTAAAGAAGATTACGCATATGGGCCAGTCGTAACTAAAGAAATATGAAATATGTAATAGTCACTTTTACGTAAATCTAGAACTTAAATAAAATGGAATTTGAACCATCCAAAATGAAAATATCCATGGCAACGGCAACAAATGTGGCATCGATTTGGTGGAAATAAGTTGGATCAATCATAATAACATTTTTGTAACTTCTATTTTGAAAATAGCTGTGTAGAAAATTAAAATTGTTAGCAAATGAGACTGCACCATGTGTAAATTACAAATTAAATAATTAATTATATTTCTATTTTATTAGTGGAATTTATTCCAAAATGAAAATATCCATGGCAACGGCAACAAATGTGGCATCGATTTGGTGGAAATAAGTTGGATCAATCATAATAACATTTTTGTAACTTCTATTTTGAAAATAGTTGTGTAGACAATTAAAATTGTTAGCAAATGAGACTGCACCATGTGTAAATTACAAATTAAATAATTAATTATATTTCTATTTTATTAGTGGAATTCATTCCAAAATAAAAATATGATAATATTTAATTTTATCGACAAATATGAGAATGACATGTAAACGACATCTAAACGAATAATCACTCAAATCACGCTTAAATGAACCATAAAAGCCCATGTTCTCAAACTCAAGCCTCAAACTCAAGTTCGTGGTTACTTCTCAAAACCATAAACCCAAGCTCATGGCTTGATGGCCCAAAAGGCCCATAAGTCAATAAGCTCACTAACATAAATCTATAAATAGGGGTGGGAGGTCTTCATAAATGAGGAGAAGAAGTGAAGTGAAGATTTGAAGAAACCAAGACACTCAAGAATCATCTACGAAACATTCTCCGACATTCAAGTCTTCTTCAAGTATTCAGCGTTCAGCAAATCATCACGTTCTTCGTCCAAATCATTCCAAAGTCAAGTTCAATTCGTAAATATGATGAAAACCCTCCACGTTGGTACCAAACTTGAAGATCTTCAAGCGTTAGTCAACACTTCAAACAAATCAACAATCAAATCTGAAAATAATACGAAGGTCCTTCAGATTGATATCATCAAATCCAGAATTCAAGTTCAAGGAGATCGAGGAACTACATTCCCTCCAACAACTTGAAGAAAATTCGAAGATCGTTCAAGAAATCCATATTGAATAGAAGAATCAGAGGATAAAATAGAGATCGAGCTCATCTCAAATACATCAAATTCAAATTCAATTGATTTTATATATAATTTTGTATTTATAACATTTAAATACAAAAATTTGTGTTACAAGCTGATAATCATTTTTTTGACATTTAGTTTGTGTTCGTGTATATATTATCAAATTTGAGACCATGTGAATGTAGAGTCACCTAATTACCACATCATTACGGGATAAGAGAAATAATGGCTCCCACGGACTTAACTCAGTTGGTTAAGAGTTAATAGATTTGGAACAATGATCAAAGATCGATTTCTAACCGTCGTGGTGTGGACTTTCACCTTCTTTAGAGTGGCTCTTTGTAGGCTAGTATGTAGGGGCGGATCCAGAAGTTAATGATGGGGTGGGCTGAAAATAAATACTTCGGAGTATTAAATATCATAAATGTTAAAATATTTCTATGTTTTCATAAGTTGTCTTACGAGATTTCAATATACAAAATCCATCAACAATTGAGTTTATATTTATATTTTAAATAAAATTTATTTCAATATAAACCCTTATTTAACGTAAACTTTAGGAAATCCATCAACCAAACCACTGGCAAAATTTGGATGAGATTGAACTTGAACTTTGACAAATGAATGGAGAGAGCAATATCAAGAAACACTGAGCAGATGCAACGCCGAGGAAGAATATGACACCTTTGCTTGGCTAATTTTCCGACTGTATGAACCTTTGAGGATTCAAACAAATAGGGTATTCCAAAATATCAATATACGCTGCTCAAAATAGTAGACACACAACAATAAGGAGAGACAAAATTTTAGCGTGAAAACCTCTTAAAAGAAAGAGATGAAAACCACGGGACTACTTGTAGTCGTTTAAATCCACTATAATCAACAATGGAACAATACACAATCTTCTAAATTATATTAGAGGCATACAAAATATCATACACTCGAAAATAAGCACATCAAGATGTATGGAATCAAAATCGAGTAAAGATAAAAAAAAATATTATCAGAAATTCTCCTCTATTCAGATCGACAAAACCCGACCTTTGAAACTCAAAATCCGATCTCCACCGTCCAAAACGTTGACCCAGATGCTGTGAAGCTTCTGTCCAAAAATTACAGTGATCTAACGGTTCAATCCCCAAAAAACGGAATTTTTCTGAAATCGCGACCGAAAATCCGGAAAAAAAAGGTTACAAATTTTTGCTTTTGGCTACTTCAATTTCTCCTTCAAAATGGTGGTTGATCATTTTCATTCTTATAACCTTCTTATGGCTTTTCTCATGAGTCAAAATATAAGAAAATCCAATAATAACAATTTTATTTTAATTTTTAATTATTTTGATCGAATTAATTTTGAATCAACTTAATATAATACATAAATGTAAGAAAATTGACTGAGCTGGAGCCCGGTGCAACTACCTCCTAGATCCGCCTATGCTAGTATCTGAAGTCACCATAACTTTTAACTATCAATCATCTATTAATTTACTTTCTCACATTCCTATAGAAAAAAGCTTTTCCTTTTGAAATAAGGAAAATAATGGAATTTACAAATCGACAATATCAACGTGGTGGGCCTAAGATTTTACGTAAAAATCATATCTTTCTTTTTCAATTCAAGCTTTCTTTTCTCCTAACGCTTTTTGGTAATTTATTTGCCCAGTCAATCCGAAAGGTCCCAGGAAGCCTTATGGTCGTTGATTAGATTTCTTTATTGAAAAAGAGGAGGAGGATCATGAGAGTGATTGAGAGGTGTTCGTTGATTGAAAAGGAACAAAATTTAATCGTAATTCAACGGAAGAAAATATATATAGAGAGGTTCAAATAAAAATAATTTTTAACGTGAGAATCGGTAATCACTAAATTTATATTTAACAAAATAAATTCGTTGTGAAAGTTAATGAATTCTCTAAGAAAATTACTGAATTCAAAACTTCAAATTTTCACCCAGAGTTTGAATATCTTAATAAGCAAAAATTCTATTTTTTGGATTCAATAAATTTTCCAACGGATTTATCAACTTTCACATCAATTCATCATTTTTGATTCTCATGTTCTCACGATAAAACGATTCTCACGTTAACCATATATATATATATATATATATATATATATAATCGATCAAACGGTAATCATTATTTTTATGATTGATATAAGACGTTGAAGATGATCGATAAAATAAGATAAAGTTGATAACTAAAACTTTCTAAAATTATTTTGTTGTACAACAATTTTAGAAAGTTTTGTTATGCACAACTTTATACGCTTTATGTATTATCTTCAACGCCTTATGCATGGTTCAAGTTCTCAAAAAAAAAAATATATATATATATATAGGGGTTGGATCCAATGAGAACTCATCTTTATGAGAACTTGAGAATATGCATAAACGATAAAGTTGATGAATAAAGCACATAAAGTTGTAATCTAAAACATTCTAAAATTGTCAGACAACAAAATAATTTTAGAAAGTTTTCATTATGCACAACTTTATACCGCTTTTGTGCATCATCTTCAACGCCTTATGATAGTTAGTAAAAGATGTGGTTTCATTTATCCATCCCCTATATATATATATATATATATATATATATATATGGAGATGGTTCGTGAGAATGTATAATTTGGTAGGAAATAGAATTGAATCAACCTTTGATTTGCTATATCAATGGTTGAGATTTAATTTTCTGTCTTCATAGCTTGTATTTCGTGGTGCTACATGGGTTAATGTGCAAGATTAGAACCCTTCATGCTACATCAGAATGAAAGATGTCTTAAACTAATATATTTAGCGTATGTCTACGAATGGATGAAATATGTCTAAACCAATATGTAATATAATAATTACACTACGCTACACAAATATGAAAGATGTCTACTATTCCTATTTTCGTAATTAAGTTTTCTCACCATAACCAACCCCTATATATATATATAGAGAGAGAATTTGGTTCAAATAAGAACCATTCTTATCCTAAAAACTAGAACCAAATGATTAGTTATGAAAGTTGATGAATCCGTTGAGAAAGTTAATGAATTCAAAATTTAAAATTTTTCACCCGGGTTCAATCCCATGAGGCTTAAAATTCTATTTTTTGGATTCAAGAACTTCCCAAATGATTCATCAACTTTCACCGCGAATTATCATTTTTTTGGTTCTCACGCTCACCATAAAAATGGTTACACGTTAACCTTCCCCTATATATATATAAATGTATATATATATATACCTGTCGTGATTCTGGAATGACATCTCAAGAGCATATTTGGTAAAGAAAAATCAGATATGTATATGACTTACAAATTACATCCACTCGATCTATTTATAGGGGATAAAACTACTAAAATTGAAAATAGCAGCCTTAGTTTTAAATTGCTGAGATTACTATGGTTTATTTATTATACCTTACATATATATGAAATAACACACAACACATGCAAATACATATTACATACATAGGGAGTGTGTAGTACTCATTTTGGATTTGTTAGAAATCCATCTATCCAACATGAATATAGTCATTTTTCTCACATACTTAATCTTACGGTAGATTACTTAGCATTTATGCCACTGATCTTAGGGGTGAACATTCATATTTTGATTTGGATTTTTGCCTAATCTGAATCGATTCGAAAATCCAAATTTTGAGAGAGAAAAAAGTCCGATCCGAATCGAATATCCAAAAATTCAAAATCCGAAAATATGAAATTTTTATAAAAAAAATCTGAGCCGAACCGAAAATTCCTAAATTCTGAGAAAATCTAAAACCAATTTTTGCTAATTCTTATATATATTTATATTAAATTAAAAAATATTTGAATAAAATATTATTATTATTATATATAATTTGAATTTTTGATTTCTTTTTGGATTTAAAAAATCGATTCGATCCAAAAATCCAAAATTTGGAAAAATATCAATCTAATCCAGACCAAAAATTCAAAAAAATTGAATCTAATTTTAAATTTTGATTTGATTCGAATCGAATATTCGACTCTCGAATATTTTGCTCTCATAAATCATAATATAAGAATTTGCTCTATCACGAAGTGACAAAAAATAAATGCATCTCATATATGCATCGACATCTGATAATAGTTATAGTAAGTCAGTCTAGTCTTCATTTGAATATAGTTATAGTAAGTCAGTCTAGTCTTCATCTGATAATAGTTATAGTAAGGTTAGCAAAAATCCATCTAAATTAGTTAAGCCGAGGTCTTCTTGCGGGCTTCACCGACGGCGCGGCGTTAAGCGGAGGTCTTCCGATCGGCTTCACCGACGGGCGTTGTCGAGGTCTTCGCCGCTTCACCGACGGGCGTTAAGCGAGGTCTTCGACCGCTTCACCGACGGCGGCGTTGTCGAGGTCTTCTTGCCGGCTTCACCGACGGCGCGCGTCGAGGTCTTCGACCGCTTCACCGACGGCGCGCGTTCGAGGTCTTCGACCGCTTCACCGGACGGGCGTTAAGTCGGAGGTCTTCGACCGCTTCACCCGCTGAGGCGCGTCCGAGGTCTTCGACCGGCTTCACCGACGGGCGTTAAGCGGGTCTTGGACCGCTTCACCGCTGAGGCGTTAAGCGAGGTCTTCGACCGCTTCACCGACGGTGCGCTATGCCGAGGTCTTCGATCGGCTTCACCGACGGGCGCGTTAAGCGTCTTCGACCGCTTCACCGACGGCGCGCGCCGAGGTCTTCGACCGCTTCAACTCGACGAGGCGTTAAGCAGGGTCTTCGCTTCACCGCCGAGGCGCCACCTGCCGAGGCGCAGTCTGAAGTTGTACGCCGCCGCTTCACCTTTCCGGGCGCAGCCAAAGTTGTACGCCGCCGCTTCACCTTCCGAGGTGTTGTGCCAAAGTTGTACGCCGCCGGCTTCACCGCCAAGTCGAATATGTAACCGTGTCGAGGTCGGTAGGGGTAAAGGCTCGGGACGCGCGGCAGAGGCCGGGCTCACGGCGGCCGAAGGCGGGTCGGTTAAAGCCGAGGTCGACTGCGGAAGGCCCAGCGGAGGCGGAGATGCGGCGGCCGTGGTCACCGCTGGAGGACCGAGACGAGGCGAAGGTCGGCCACGGAGGGTCGAGGTGCGCGAGGCCGAGGTCGGCCCGTGGAGGCCGAGGCGAAGACGGTCATGTATCGGGAGGCCGAGAAGACGGGCGGCCGAGGCGGTCGGCTCGCGGGCGAGGCGAAGGTAGCTCGTCCTCGACAAACGAAGGTAATTCATCCTCGTGAGAGTATCCGTCTTGAACTAAACGAGGTATCCGCTCGCACGAAGGTAGTTCGTCCTCGTAGAGTATCCGTCTTGAACTAAACGGTATCCGCTCGCACGAAGGTAGTTCGCCCTCGAGAGAGTATCCGTCTTCGATATAAACGAAGGTATCCGCTCGCACGAAGGTAGTTCGTCCTCGAGAGAGTATCCGTCTTGAAATAAACGAAGATATCCGCTCGCACGAAGGTATTTCGTCCTCGTAGAGTATCCGCTTCGATATAAACGGCGTATCCGCTCGCACGGGTGGGGTTCTGCTGCCGCCGAGGTTATCGGGAGGGTGGTCCCTTATTTCGCCCACGTGAAGCAATTGTCTTCAAATAAACGAAGGTATTCTGATCTCGTACGTAGGTATGGTTCCTGTTTTTTGCCGAGGTCATCGGGAGGGGTGGTCCCCTTCATCTACATAGAGAGTACTGTCTTCGACGTAAGCGAAGGTATTCTGATCTCGTACGTAGGTATGGTTCCTGTTTTTTGCCGAGGTCATCGGGAGGGGTGGTCCCCTTCATCTACATAGAGTACCGCCTTCGACGTGGCGAAGGTATTCGATCTCGCACGTAGGTATGGTTCCTGCTTTTTGCCGAGGTCATCGGGAGGGTGGTCCCTCATCTACATAGAGATCTTGTCTTCGACGTGGCGAAGGTATTCTGATCTCGTATGTAGGCATGCGCGCGTTTAAATTTATCTTCGTATGAAACGAAGATAATCTGACCTCCGTCGAGGGAATTGGTCCTCCGTAGAGGATATATGGTGAAGATCAATTATGCATTGGTGACAAATAAAACATGCAAAAGATAAAATTTTATTGATAAAAGACGACGTAACCACCAAATAAGACTCGGACTCTAAACAGGACTTTAAGACACGACTGAACAAGACTCGACCTTTGTCACCTATGCATAATATCTCTTCAGATGAATGATGTGCCATGCGTTGGGTAATTGCTCACCGGACAATTGGGCGAGCTTATAGGCCCTTTGCCGAGGACTTTGTCGACCTTGCAAGGTCCTTCCCATGTGGCTTCCAGCTTGCCGAGCTGCGGCTTTGTTGATTTCATTATTTCGAGTACGAGGTCGCCCACTGAATTGTCGGGTTTTAACACTGTTGTAATAACCGAGCTACTTGTTGCTTGTACCAGCTTCCTCGATGTAGGCGAGGTCTCTTTTCTTCGAGTAGATCTAGATCGTCAGATTTTCCCATTTGCTTGGCAGAAGTCAATGGTACGGGACTCGCATACTCGATCTCGCAGGATCAACGCTCAGATTTTCCCAACATTTGGCTCACGACGACTTGAGTCGCCGTGAACTCGCACGGCTCAGATCCGGAGACTTTGAGCGAGGCGAAGTCTTGCGATCGATCTTCATACTCCACTTCGTTGTTCGTATTTTTGAATGTGAACCGCGTGTAGCGATCTCGGTCGTCCGGCCTGGGAGTAAGATACCGCCCGCTACCTTTTTTCCCAAGCCCGTCAACGTAGAGTTGCCAGACTCCTCGGTGTTTCAACCATGGGTTCGGCTTCGCATCGTCGACACGGACTCGGTGGGCTTGGTTTTCGGGTTAGCCTCGCAAGGAAACCGCTAGGCTCGACCTTTGATGGCCTGTGGGCGTAAGGATATATCGTGCTCGCCAGCTCGATTGCCCATTTCACGATTCTCCCCGAGGCTTCGGCTCGTCAATACTTGTCGGTGGGTAGTCGATGAGGACTTGTATGGGATGTGCATGGAAGTATGGACGTAGTCTCCTGGCGCTTACCAATGCTAAGGCAAGCTTCCAAGGGTCGATACCTGCTTCCGGCCTTTAGTGCTCGGTGATGAAATACACCGGAGTCGACGTCCTTCTTCTCGCATCAAGACTACACTTATGGATTCGTCCGAGGCGGCAGGTAGAGGAAAAGGACCGCTTTTTTCTCTTCGACTGGTCGGCTTGGCGACCACCCCTCGATTTCTTCAAGGATCCGTCTGAACCAAAGATTCTATTTCACCCATGAGCTCTTTGCACTCTTCGATGTCGTGCCGTAATCGCCATGGAACGAGCGATGTTATCCATGGGTCGGCACCTCTTCCTCCCGCCATCGGTCGAGGCTTCTAACAGTTCATATGGAGCGTAGATCTCGCCTCGGCCGTCAACGGGTGTATTGAGGTCGCCCGAGGTGTCACGCGGACCTATCCTCGACTTTACGGGTCGACGTATCCTCTCCAGGCGCTACGTCGGCCTTGGTTCCGCCTCCCTGCCCTTCATCTCTTCTTCCTTTCTCGAGGCTCTACTTTTCAGCTTCGCTTTTTATCGGCCTCGCCCGCTGGCGAACCGGTCGGCTATGCGCCATACAGCTCATGCAAGACGGGTTCGTGCCAGACGATCTCTCAGAGGCAGGCCCCGCAGATGCCGCTTTGAAGGCCGAGATGATTAGTAGGTCGTTCACGTCTTGACCTTCAAGCACTCCTTGTTGAACCTCGCCACGAAGTCATCGATGGACTCGTTTGGCTTTGCCTCACGGTGAGGAGGTGTGCGACGACGCTTTGACCCGCTTCGGAAGAACCTTCGATGGAAGGCCGCCATCGATCGCGGTAGGAGCGACATGCTTCGCAGGCGGTGCATCGTCACCACCGCGGGCGTTGTCGACTAGTAGCTCGGGAAGAGTTTGCACATGTGAACTGTCTTTGAGACGTTGGTTGATCATGTTGTATCGAACCGCGAGGAAGTTCTGTGGGTCCTCATCCATCATAGGCGATGCTCGGCACCGATATTTATCCGGAGGCGGAGTGTGAGTATCCTGCTTGAGAACGGGTGACTATTCTCCGTATCCATCGGCCGCCCTCGAGATTGGGACGGAGTTCGCGATCGAACTCTTTTGGTGATTCGGATCGGCCTCGTGGCGACCATGGTCGAACTTATTTCGCGGTTCGGACCGCCCGGCGGCGACCCGACGCCTTCCTCCGTGATGCTCGCTCGAGGCGGGCGAGTTCGCTGATCGAACTCGCTTTGGCGATCGGGTCGGCCTCGTGGCGATCCCGACGTTTTTCCGCGCCGCTTGTTCCTCGAGAAGCGGGCGGAGTTCGTTGATCAAACTCGCTTTGCGATCGGTCGGCCTCGTGGCGATCGGGTCGGCCTCGTGGCGATCCCGACGTTCTTTCCCGCGCTGCTTGTTCCTTGGAGAGCGGGGCGGAGTTCGTTGATCAAACTCGCTTTGGCGATCGGGGTCGGCCTCGTGGCGATCGGGGTCGGCCTCGTGGCGATCCCGACGTTCTTTCCCGCGCTGCTCGTTCCTCGGGCGGTCGGTTTGGGCCCGACCTCTTGTTGTGGTGCCTCGCTCTAGACGAGGCTTCGCTCTTACCTTCGGGACGTGGCCGACCACATCACCGAGGTACCGGAGAAAGCTCTCCTTATTTTCTCGAGAAATCTCGACAGCGTCGTCAAGGTTTATCTGCTGGCGAGCCGAGGTTCTCTTTGATTGTCATAGCGACCTTCATGGTTCGGTGTCCTACTTCTTCCCGCGAGGTGGGGCGCCGCTCAGTAGCGCTCTGGGGACTCCTTCGGGTTCTTCTCTCGATTAGCTCTTCCCAGCGAGCTCGGCGTGCCCACCGCCATCATCGCCATTGTTGCCGGCGATGATCCTCGAAGTATGACTCTGGTGTACCTTGTCATGATTGTTTCCATAAACGATGGTTGATCGAAAGCACAAAATTTCGCTTCCACGCATTTTGCCAAGGATCGATCTTAATTTCGTTAGGAAAATAAATGCTAAGAACACCAAAGGTTTTACGTGGTTCGATCTTTAAATTAGATCTACGTCCACGAGCAAGAGAGTGTTTGTGTATTTGAGAGTGTAGGCGATTACAAAGAGTGTGAATGATCTTAGATCGCCTAATCTAGCCTCTATTTATACACAAATATAATGAGTTTGACTCGATTCAAGTCTTCTCCCATTAGGATTCAAGTCTTCTCCCTCAGATTCAAGTCTTACCATTAGGATTCAAAGTCTTCCCATTAGGATTCAAAGTCTTCTCCCATTAGGATTTTTTAGATACGGCCGAGCCTTCCGCGTCCCACCGGTTTTAGGAGTCTTCTTGTGCGAACTTGTCGGTAGCGGAGCTCGATGTCGCCACTACTTGTATTGGGCACGATCTTTGGGCCCGTAGTTGGGCCGTATCCTATCAATGATCTCATTCTTAAATTCATGTATTGCTATTCTTTGAAGGGTGTAATGGCGGTGAAAGAGCAATGGAAATGATGAGAAATGCCTTAAAGACCAACCGGGAGATGTCGAGGTAGTCAGAGACAATCGAGGCACAAAGCAAAAAAAAATAAAAATGATCGGTCGGACCGGAACCGATCAAACGGTCGGGTTTGTACCGGTCCGGTCTCAATGGATCCGAACCGAACCGAATCGCTATTTTAAAATTTAATGGATTTTGAACAGTTCCTGATCGATCCCAGAATGCCCATCCATTGACATCCCTAGTTGAGGCCCACATTTTGTGCCAATCACAACCAACTTCTGCAATACATGAGGCCAACTGCAACAACTCTATTTTATATTACATATATATATAGAAGATTTTTGTTTGGTCCAACTGACTTAACTCAATGGTTAAAAATTAGTAGATTTATGATAAGGATCAAGCGGTGAGTTTCACCTTCTTTAAGGTGACTCATTTTAGGCACTATGCAAAGGTCCTCCTAATTACTTAATCGCTAAGTTATGGTAATTATCTTCTCATATTTTCATGGGGCTTGAATGTTGGACTCTTGGTTGGAGAGCTTCCCTTTTTGAGACACAATTTTTTGTTTCTGTCACTGCAGTAACTTACTGTATATAGCAATTGATTAACTATAGAACTGCATATGTTTTAATATTGAGAACGGTACGGAAAAGGAATCAATATTTTGAGTAGGTTGATGGTCGTAGCCACTAGCCCATGCCACAGATGCCGGAAAAGCAGTTAAATTTGCCTCAAAAATTCAATCCAATAAATCCAAGCATAATTTGAAGGGACGAAATCTAACCATTCGAAATCATTAAAAAAATACAAAAAATAAAGATAAGAGACAGAACCTCGGATTTAGGAACTGGAGGTGGGACTTGTGGTGTGGAGGCTCAAGAAATTTCCCATATATACAGCGGATATATAATAGTCATGTAGACATTCATCAAGTGTAACTTCCTTAATATATATTTCAAATACATAGTACTCTTTATAAAAGATACAGTAGACAACTTGAAATTTATCAGACCTGAAACTAGCAGATATCAATGTGCCCCATACATCTCTCTCTCTCTCTCTCACACACACACAATACACACACACTTAACTATGATGTATGAAGAATGTATGTAAGATAAAAGAATAGCGTATCCAGAAAGGTATAATACAGCCTCAGGAACTAAGATACAGAAAAATACCAAGCCCTACTTGAAGCCTGCTACAAGTGGACTTCTTTGCCTAAAACCGAAAGCTCCGAAGCACCGTCGGGAGCTGAACAATCTCATTAGCTCGGTAGACAGCATCGTTCGCCCTTCGTTAGAACATGGATCGAATATTACTAGGGCAAAATTTGCTGAAAAACATGCCAGATCAAGCATCCACCAAGAATCCATCAACAATCATATATTCGAGCTTTAGTGATACGATGAGTAGTTGTACCACGAGTTTGCATTATTGCCAGCTTATTCCACGGTAGCCAATACGAATACTCTGCACCTGCTCCAAAACTAGCAATCTTACGTCTTCTAGTTAGGTTTATTCTCAAGTAGGCACTTCAGAAAGTAAATCTGCGCTTTCATCTCCATCTCCTCTCTTAGATTGAGCTTCGAGTTTGTTCTGTTTCCCAATGGCCTCGGATATAGCCTTTGGCAACCAAAATCCAGGCCTCTCAAGAGATGATGCCCGATCAAGCACCAAAGGCTCGCGCAGAGTGATTTGGATGCCATCGTATGTCCATAGGCTTAAGTGTGCTTTGCCTTTCAAGCCTATCGAGAACCAGCCCAATCCTGCCACTGCAACATCGATGCTATTCACGTCCCAGCTTGTTCCAGATGCTTTAACGTCCCTTTTCACCCATTCACCTAATTCATAAACGCGGTCTGCCCCAACAGGAGGCTGGAATAAGTAAAACCAAAAAAAATTGTTATAATATGTTACTTAACAAGAGAATCAATGGGCAAAAGGAGAGAAGATAACACCCAATAAAACATATCAGGAGCAATTTGGCCAACATAAACAACTAAAAGTTAGATTCCAATTAGAAGAAGAATTTCTCATAGTCATGAAAATTATACTGCATATGGAATTCTGAAATCAACATAGGATAATATCCAAGTGAAACTACTCGAGAAGATTTTGCACGCTTGTTTCTAGACTAAAGAAGATTACGCATATGGGCCACTCGTAACTAAAGAAAAATGAAAGAAATATGAAATATGTAATAGTCACTTTTACGTAAATCTAGAACTTAAAAAAATGGAATTTGAACCATCCAAAATATCCATGGCAACGGCAACAAATGTGGCATCGATTTGGTGGAAATAAGTTGGATCAATCATAATAACATTTTTGTAACTTCTATTTTGAAAATAGCTGATAATCATTTTTGACATTTAGTGTGTGTTCGTGTTTATATTATCGAATTTGCGACCATGTGAATGTAGAGTCACCTAATTACTACATCATTACGGGATAAGAGAAATAATGGCTCTCACATACTTAACTCAATTGGTTAAAAGCCAAGCAGATTGGAATAACGATCAAAGATCGAGTTAGCGATCATGATGTGATTTTTACCTTCTTTAGAGTGGTTCTTTGTGATTAATAGAAAGTTCTCATAACTTTTAACTATCGAAATATCTCATGATTTTAATTTCACATTCTCGAAAAGCTTTTCATTTTGAAATAAGGAAAGTAATGGAATTTACAAATCGACAATATTAACGTGGGCCTAAGATTTTACGTAAAATCATATCTTTCTTTTCAATTCAAGCTTTCTTTTCTCCTAACGCTTTTGGTAATTTATTTGCCCAGTCAATCCGAAAGGGCCCAGGAAGCCTTACGGTCGTTGATTAGATTTCTTTATTGAAAAGAGGAGGAGGATCATGAGAGTGATTGAGAGGTGTTCGTTGATTGAAAAGGAACAAAATTTAATCGTAATTCAACGGAAGAAAATATATAGAGAGGAGTTAGGGATGTCAACGGTGCTTTCTAATTCGTAAGGCCAATAAATTAAGATTGGTTACGGTTGCAGAATCTACCAAGAATACCGAATCCCACCATCGTTATGGTTCGGATCGGGTATACCCATTCTTGGCTCTTCTCCGTTGTGAAATGCTAATATGCCTAAGTTAACTGGTTACCCGTTACGGGCTTTATAGTATATTCGTTGTAAACTCAATTAACTTATCCATTTTGAGTTGCATAGACGCATTCAGTGTGGATAATTCATTTTTAAAACTGGGATGACACTCGAGTTTTTATTTAAATTTTAAGTGATAGTTGCCTTTTATTTTAAATTAATTAATACATGAGCATATATAAAGTTAATAGCTATTTTTATATTATAACCATAAAAAATAGCCACTTTTTGGTTTACAGTATTGTTTACTCTTAATTCATGAATAAGAAGTATTTTGATCGGAATTATAGATAAAATATGGTCAAGTCACAACTAAATAAGAACCTTCTTGATTGTGAATTGTAGGAAAAATATGATGTATAAAAAGCTATGTGATTGTAAATTATTATAATAATAAGAATAAAATCGCAAAAATAACAATTTTCATCTTTACAATAGTAAAATGGTTATTTTATTAATTCACTCACATGTACATGTACATGTACATGTACATGTTTTAGTATTCTATCCTCTGACAGCAACCGGGTTTAAGGATTGAAAAATTGGATATAAATTATATGATGATGAATCAATCCCTTCTCTACTCTTTATGAATCCAAATATGATAAAATATTCCCAACTACCATCAAGTTAATATTTCGTAATCACTCAAATGTAAAATGCTCTTACAAAAAAGTGGATATGTAATGCTCAAAATTTTTTTTTAAAAAAAAAAACCGGTCGGACCGAACCGGACAAAATGGGCCGGTCTCGAATCGTCCGGGTCCAAGCGGTTCTAGAACCGTAACCGAACCGTTAGTTTAAAATTTAATGGACTTTGAGCAGTTCGGATCGGTCCGGGTAAAGACCGCCCGTTGACATCCCTAAGAGGAGTTAAAGTAATAATAATTTTTAATGTGAGAATTAAGAATCACAAAAATTTGTTACGAATAAAATAAATTCGTTGTGAAAGTTAATGAATTCGTTAGGAAAATTATTGAATCCAAAAATTCAGAATTTTCATCCAGAGTATTATAACGGATTATGATTATTGAGTAATTAATAAACAGAAAAACGTAAAGCAAACACAGATTTACGTGGTTCACCAACAATGAATTGGTTACGTCCAAGTGCAGAAAAGGAGAACAAATTTATTATGCGGCTAGGGTTTTTCATAATATAATTACAGCTCTAAAAAACCATATATATAGTATTAAGAGAATACATCAGTTGGGCTCAGCTTATTCAAGCGGGAGATAGTTTCAAGGCATATCAACAAAGAATTTGAGTATCATAATAGGGGAAATTCTTTTTGGGATTCATAAATTTTCCAACGGATTCATCAACTTTCACACCAATTCATCATTTTTTATTCTCATATTCTCACGATAAAATGATTCTCACGTTAACCTTATATATATACCTGTCGTGCTTCTGGAATGACGTCTCAAGAGCATATTTGGTAAAGAAAATCAGATATGTATATGACTTACAAATTGCATCCACTGATCTATTTATAGGGGATAAAACTACTAAAATTGAAAATAGCAGCCTTAATTTTAAATTGCTGAGATTACTATGGTTTATTTATTATACCTTACATATATATGAAATAACACACAACACACGTAAATACATATTACATACATATATTAGAGATAATATATTATTTAATTCTTAGGGAGTGTGTAGTACTCATTTTGGATTTGTTAGAAATCCATCTATCCAACATGAATATAGTCAATTTTCTCACATACTTAATCTTACGGTAGATTACTTAGCATTTATGCCACTCATCTTAGGGTGAGCATTCATATTTCGATTCGGATTTTGTTCAATCAATCGATTCAAAATCTAAATTTTGAGAGAGAAAAAATTTGATCCGAATCGAATATCCAAAAATTCAAAATCCAAAAATCTGAAATTTTTATAAAAAAAATCTGAGCCGAACCGAAAAATCCTAAATTCTAAGAAAATCTGAAACCATTTTTTGTTAATTCTTATATATATATATATAGGGGAGGGTTAACGTGAGAACTGTTTTTATCATGAGAACGTAAGAACCAAAAAATGATGAATTCATTGTGAAAATTGATGAATCTGATGGGAAAGTTATTGAATCCAGAAAAATAGAATTTTCGCCCCTCATGGGATTCGAACCTGGATTGTGGAATTCAGTAACTCTCTCAACGGATTCATCAACTTTCATAGCAAATTCATTTGGTTCTTAGTTTTTAGAATAAAAGTAGTTCTCATTTGAACATAACTCCCTCTCTCTCTCTCTCTCTATATATATATATATATATATAAAATTAAAAATATTTGAATAAAATATTTTTATTATATATAATTTGAATTTTTGGATTTTTTTTATTTAAAAAATCTGATCTGATCCATAAATCCAAAATTTGGAAAAATATCAATCTGATCCGGACAAAAAATTCAAAAAAATTGAATTGAATTTTAAATTTTGATTTGATTCGAATAGAATATTCGACTCACGAATATTTTGCTCTCATAAATCATAATAAAAGAATTTGCTCTATCACGAAGTGACAAAAAATAAATGCATCTCATATATGCATCGACATCTGATAATAGTTATAGTAAGTCAGTCTAGTCTTCATTTGAATATATTATAATAATATTTGTATGTGGATGTATATAACAATGTTAACTAAGACATGCACTACTAAAGCAAAAATAAAAGAAACATGAATATAGGAACTACATATAAATTTTTAGATATAAACATAAACTCTTCAAAACAACTTATAAGTATTATAGGAACTTATAAGCTCATGTAAAGTGTTTGACAAAATAAACTCATAAACAATTTATAAGTTGTGAAAATAAGCTCCAACAATTATAAGCTCCTTAAAATAAGTAGCTCAATCCCAACTTATTTTTTCATAAGTTTATAAGTAACAATGAATTTACCAAAATAACATTACTATGGTTCATTATTTTTACATACACACTATTGATTTCACCTCTCAAAATTTCTCTTTAACTATGATTTTCTATCTAACTCACGATTAACTTTCTATAGCTTATAAACCCAATTATCCAAATACTTTGACAACTTATAAGCTTTTCAATAAGCTCTTTAAAATAAGGTTAGCAAAATCCATCTAAATTAGTTTCCGAAAAGAAAATATAATATAGAACTGATTGATTGTGTATATATATACTAGCTTTCATCACTTGAAAACTTGTAGGCCATCTCACTCATATCATCTCTCACATACATGAAATATATACTATACATTTTTGTATTATATAATATATATGCATAACCGAAAGAACAAGTGACTGAGAAACAATCCAAATTTGTAGGTGCGGACTTATAGACTACTAGCAACAAAGAGTTAATATATGATCGAGTGACATCGAGTTGGCTAGGTGTCAAGCACTCACTCTACTTAATTATTATAATAAAACCCAACCTTTTGGCCTACTCTATTTTAATCCAGAATATTCTCCTGGTTTCAGGAATCGTAACCAATCTACACTTAATTTTGTCCACAATTTCCCTCTTAAAAAACAAATAAAAAAAATTGTCAACAATTACTTAACTTTTCTTCAAGACAGGTGTCCTCAACTATTAGGGTCGGAGGCCCCCATAGTCTAGTTTAGGTTTTAATTAATATAAATACCTTGTTTGGGTAGGTTCAAGTTCACTAGAATTAACGGATATATATGGTGCCATGAGCTAACATAAACTTAATATATGAAGAAATACACAGAAAAGAAAAAGAAACAACAGTTGTCTTATGACCTCTTCATAGTTCGAATTTCAGTATTCGAACAAAGAATATTTAACAAATTATTAGAATTGTGGCCATAATCCCTTAAAAGATTTTATAAGGAGGTGACGAGCCTAATTCTAACATAATATTAAAGTAAGTTCAAGTCGATAAAAAATTTATTTGGTCAATGAATAATAATTGATGATCATAAAGACCGAGGCAGTAATGGACCTGGGGCCTTATGGGATGGCCCCAGTAATTTCAAAAATTTATAGGGATATTTTCATTTTAGTTATAATTTTTAAAATGTATTATTATTGAATGAATTGGAAAAATTTCACCATTCTTGGAGCTTAAAATCAGACTATAGTATTCCTCTCGCTCCTCGGTTGTTTCTCCCCACAACCATAACCGGCGATATTTTCCATCCGATAACAAAAACTTAAAATCAGACCAGAATATATCATATAGATATTTTGGAGTTGGATTTGGTTGTTATTTGTCACGACTTAGGGAACGTTCAAATTGTGGTTTTTTTTTTTTTGTTAATTAGAACTTGATTTTGATGTTCTATTAGTATCCCAATGGGAAGAGGAAAGGTGAACCTCTTTAAGGCATTCATGCATGGTGTTACTTGTTTGGTTTCGTTATTTACATTAAAATTGTGTATTATTTGATTATATATTTTCATTATTCTTATTATTTCTTAGGTAAATTAATAGTTATTTTAAAAAAGCTTTTTTGTTGTAGAGATTTCATTTTCGTTAGTTAATGAGACCTACACTCCATCGTCGTTAATGTTACTAAAAAACTATTATGCATCGATTTCTGATGTGATTGTATTTAACTTTTATTGTTTAAATATTGTATGTAATTTAAATAATAATATTTATTTTAAAAAATAAATTAGATCCGAGTGTAAAATGTCTGACTGTGAGGGGCATGTTGGAACCTTATTCATCTCACATAGTAAATATCATATTTTCAATATATACGTTAATAATTACTCCATCTTTCCTACTATTTATGGTTCATTTCTTTTTTTTACGTAGATTAAGAAAAGTTGTGTTTTATATGTAAAGTAGTGTGTGGTATTAAATTCGAGATATTTTTTGTTGTAAAATTTTATTTTATTTTAGAACGGAGCAATAATAATAATTCAGTGGGAGTATTTGATGATCTATTGGGAGGGGAAATGACTCTTACAGGGCCACGACCATCTCAAGAGGACAATGAGATTCATCAAGTATAAGATGAAACAATAGTTGTTCCACCTCCATCTCAAGAAAATCATGATGAAATTCTTGAGAATATCCAAAATGTTGATCAGATCAACACGGAGGAACCTACTCACATTCAGAATGAACAACTTGAACTGCGCAAACAACCCAACTCAATAGGCCACGAGGGACTCGTCGTGCACCGAAGATTGAATCTAATGGTTGAGAACCAAGATGATGAAGTCGAATCGGATGATGATGAACCTAAGACCTATAATGAAGCGGTTTCTGACACCGATTCAAAGATGTGGCTAGAAGCCTTAATATCTGAAATGGACTCGATGTATTTCAATCTAGTCTGGGAACTAGTTGATGACTTACCGATGGGGTTTACCCATAGGCTGCAAATGGATCTTCAAAGAAGAGAGATGCAGATGGTAAGATACAAACCTCTGAGGCTAGGTTGGTGGCAAGGGTTATAGTCGGCGCGAAGGCATTGACTATGATGAGACCTTTTCACCGCCATTACAAAATCAAGTCCATTAGGATATTACTTGCAATAGCTGCATACTACAATTTTGATATTTGACAAATGGATGTCAAAACCGCGTTTCTCAATGAAGAACTAGAAGGTGATGTCTACATGACTCAGCCTGAAGGTTTTGTATCCAAAGAGAGGTCAATACGAGATGCTGGGCTAAAGAAGTCCATTTATGGACTTAAGCAAGCATCGAGGAGTTGAAATATTTGTTTTGACAGAGCTATCAAATTGTTTGACTTTGTCAGAGGCAAAGAGGATCCTTGCGTTTATAGTAAGCGCGAGAATGAAAACGTTGTCTACTTTGTAATATATGTCGATGACATTCTGATTATGGGTAGCGACCGATCCATGATGCAATCCGTGAAAGACTGGCTGTCTAAATCCTTTATGATGAAGGATCTTGGTGAGGCCTCCTACATCCTTGGGATCAAGATCTATCGGGATAGACCTAATAGATTGTTGGGGCTGTCACAATCCACTTACATAGACAAATTGCTACGGCGTTTCTCAATGGAAAATTCTAAGAAATGATTTCTTCCTATGAGACATGGCATCAAGTTGTCTAAGAAGGATTGTCCTTCTAATGACAAAGAAGTTGCTTGCATGAAAAGGATCTCATATGCTTATGCTATAGGATCAATCATGTATGTCATGATATGCACTAGGTCAGATGTGGCCTATGCGCTTAGCATGACAGACAGATTTCAACAAAATCCCGGTGAGGAACATTGGAAATCTGTTAAGACTATTCTTAAGTACCTTAGAAGGACTAAAGAATACTTCTTAGTCTATGGTGGGTAGACAGAGCTATCAGTGACTGGGTACACTAATGCTAGTTTCCAAACAGAAACAAACATATTTCAAGACGATATCATCTGATTAGAGAAATAATAGAAATGAACAATGTAAAATTAGAAAGAGTACCCATTGACGATATATTAGCTGACCCTTTTACCAAGCTGTTGTGAGAGCTTGTGTGTTAGACATGTGTGATGTTGGCTTTGATTCAGTGGGAGTTTAAAGTTTGTATGTTTTAGAAACTCCTTTGTTGAGACATACTTACTTTTGATCACAATCGAAGATAATGTTTTATCTATGAGTTTTGTATATTTAATGGAATAATTATTTTGATGTTTGGCGTTATTCTCTTATATGTTCCCTTGAATTATCACTGTCATTTTTGCTGTGATACATCAATGATGTAGTATAATTCTAAAATAGCCTAACCAATGATCATCAAGAATGGGATATTGATGATATGTTATAGGTTAGCATGTGGTGCGCATCACATTCTTAGAGAATGTAGTGGTTCTCACAACTATGAGATATTTGATATCCGTGATGGACACATGAATACTTTGGAGAGTATTGGTATACCCAACTATTAAATCGTTTGTTTGATGTCTACGATTTCTTAGTGTGTGGGTATGTAATAGTCCTTAGACTTGAGGTCATTATACATTTTGTTTGTTGAGTCTTTGTACTTTGACCAAGGCAACGCTGCAGTGGCAAGACACGGCTTGGATTGGGTGCATCATGAGACAAATGAAATGATAGTTGAGCCAAGAATGTGATTCATTCCTCGATTAGATTTTCGGTGAGCACTTATTTTCTCTATTTATTCGACCATAAAGTCATTGGTCAATGAAGAGATATATTCAATTAAAGTAATTGAATATGATCATATGAGTCTTATAATAAAGATGAGAAAAATGATTGAGCTATTGGGATAGACACGTAGCAAAATCTTAGGCTCAATCGAGTGTGTCATGAATGAAAGGATATTACATAAACTTCATGTAAAAGTTTGTTTACTGTTTTCCACGTAAACGTCCGTCATATATCGAGTTCGCTGCACAACGCAGTCCAAGAGTTTTGTGCAGACTTTGATTAGATCATCGTCGATAATGGGGACCTATTGGGTCACACTATCAAGTGTATTGTTAATCAGTTCAAGGGTATATGCATAGTGCACGGTATGTTGTCTAATGCTAGTCCAAGTGGGAGATTGAAAGCTTAATGGACTAGATATTAGATTGAGCCTAATTAATTAAATGTTGGACATTAATTAATTAAGCCTGAAGCCCATTCAATTAAGTAGTGGATGGTTTTCTTTTATAATGGAAGTTAATCTTTGAGATTAACGTTAGAACATTTTACACAGAAAACACACTTGAGAAAACTACTGCAAAATTCTATAGGAGATTCTTGGCGTCTCTCGTTGAATTTTGGATACCGAGGAATTGTTCCTGCGCCTGATTAAAGACACGTGGATACCATAGTTGTGGAAACTATCTCGGAGGATACATTGGAAGCTTGAAAGCTTTACTACAACATTGGAAGCGTTACAAACACGTAAGTCTTCAATCTTCGTGTTCATAGGGCTCTTCGTATATTTAATTATAGATCTAGATCTGTTCT
This sequence comes from Salvia rosmarinus, assembly GCA_036937905.1. NCBI lineage: Eukaryota > Viridiplantae > Streptophyta > Magnoliopsida > Lamiales > Lamiaceae > Salvia > Salvia rosmarinus. The sequence continues at coordinate 4,879,516 of CM072815.1, forward strand.
TGATGTTATTATTCCGCTGCGCATTAGATGTTGTCAAGAACGAATCCTAACATCTTGCACCGTCGTTACCACCACGGGACTCGCCGTCTGACCACTCTTGCAGGAAGACTTTCGACACAAGGAACCACCAGATTCAATCGTGAGTTCACTGGGGTTACTCCTCCACATCGGAACGCAGCCTCGTCCCGCCCACGTATTGGGCCCCGCCGAACCGTCGGCTCTGATACCATTGTTAGGGACTGCTACCGCCACCACTCCGTCCAATTAGTATGATATTGTCCTCTTTGGACCAAAAGCCCGCACGGATTTGTTTTTGGGCTCAACCCCCAAAATGTCTCATACTAATTGGTGGTGGGTATCTTAATATATAGAAGACAATTTTTCTTCTATCTTCGATATGGGATTGGGTTACACCACACCCAACACTTTTCATTGGAGAGACAGACACACACACACACAGAGTATTTATATTCTTTTATTCATTATTCGGTACACATTGATTTTCATATTTCATGGATCAATTATTATTCTTTCCCTACTTTAGTTATTATGCCTTTCTTTTTGACATTGATTTTTATGATTTATTTTCTTAGTTTGGATTCGGTGTTGGATTTTTCTCTCTCAGATTGTTTTATATAAAGAGTGTCGATTGATCACCACTTATATAATATGCTAGTAACGAAAAGTTGCAAAAAATAGGAAGTTATTTTACTAAATAATTAAGTCATAACTTTGAAATTGCTGGATACACTTAATTAAAAGGAAAGGAAGTAGCAAGAAAGACCGACTTGGGATACACTTTAGCTAGATTTTAAGAACTGAAAGAGTAAACTAAAAATGAATGACGTAAATTCAATAGAAAAGGTATATCACACTTATTGTATGATTAATTAATTGCAATCAAATTAAATTAGTATTTTAGACTGCATTTATATTTCAAGTGACCTTAGCATAAAATGTTCTTTGTTAATCTACTTTCTTTTTGGTAAAGAATGTTGTGCACGACTGGCTTTGATATATTTATGGTTTCAATTACTTACAAGTTTAAAGGTCACCAGAATATGTTTCTTTTATGATAAGAGTAGACTAATATTTTAGTGCTTTATTTTTTTCATATCAAAATTAAATTTAGTGAAATGCTAAATAGATGTGAGCATATGTTAACAAAACTTGTAAACCACTTGTGATGGATCAAAAGCATGACCTAGAAATTAAATTAAGGCAAAAACTTGTGCACATATAGATGCATGGTGCATTCGTTCAAATTCAATTAAGGTTCACTCCCTTATTAAAATTTCTTAATCTGTAATTAATGATGGATGTACTATACATCCAAATATACCCAAAACCACCTCTTAAAATAAATTGCAAATCTGCTCTTATAATTTCTAAGTAGAATCTAGATTTCGATCCTTGAGTTCTTTCAGTAACTTGTATGATTTGTAAAATATAATTAGGCTTACTAGGTCTAAGAGGACTCCAATTTTATTTTATTTTTTATTATTATTATTACTATTATTGTTATTATTATTAGTATTATTGTTTGATTGTATCTTCTAATTTTAGTATGAAGGAGCCGTTACTGAGGACGGAAGGGGTCCAACCATCTGGGATAAATTTTCTCATGAATTTGGTAAAAACTCATTTTATCATTGAAAAACAATATTGAGAATTGAAATTATGCTAGTAAATATCATAAGATAATTAGGATCACTTTTTACATTCGTATTATTAATAATATTTCGGTTTCCATATCAGGAAAAGTAATAGATTTTAGCAATGCTGACATAGCAGATGATCAGTACCACCTCTATGATGTAAGTATATTTCTGCTACTGATCAATTAATACATCATAGGTAACAAATTGTAAATATATACATATACTTTTTTCCCAGTCGATCACAATTATTCTATCACGCTCTCATCACAAGTTCTTTGTTATGTATTACAGGAAGATATACATAATATGAAGGGTATAGGATTGGATGCCTATAGATTTTCCATTGCATGGTCCAGAATCTATCCAAGTAAAGTTTCTTCACTAGAATTGTGCACCAAAAATTTCAATCTAAGAAAAGACATTAAATCTTCATCACATTTAATCTCATTTACCAGAGGGGTCAGGAGAAATCAACCAAGCTGGAATCGACCATTACCACAAAGTCATCGATGCCTTATTAGCACAAGGTGATATAAATAAATACATATTAGTAAAATTTAGACAGTACACGTGGCAGTACATGTGATACATGACGTTTATGTATGTAGGAATCGAACCGTATGTGACACTCTTCCACTGGGATCTCCCTCAAAAGCTTGAAGACAGATACAATGGCTTTCTCCACCCTCAGATCATGTAATGAAACTAACATCTTTTTAATCTTTTCCAGACAACTTCTGAAGTAAGTGGAAAAAAATGTAACTAAATATTTTTTTTTTACACACCAGAAATGACTTCACTGCATATGCTGAGACATGCTTCAAGGAATTTGGAGACAAGGTGAAGCACTGGATCACCTTGAATGAGCCTCACACCTTCTCTGTGCAAGGCTACGACGTAGGGCTACAGGCACCCGGGCATTGCTCCATCCTTCTCGGTTTATTCTGCAGGATCGGGAACTCTGCGACCGAGCCCTACATTGTCGGACATAACATGCTCCTTGCACACTCGTCTGCAGTGGATGTCTATAAGAAAAAATACCAGGTAATCTAACTACACCATTAGGTAAATGGTTGTTTCTATGAAAAGTCCTTTTTTATATCATATTGTGTTCGTGTTATTTTTTTCTTCAGCCAAAACAGAAGGGATCAATCGGGATATCATTGGACTCATTCTGGTACGAGCCAGCATCTGACTCCCCAGAGGACATCCAAGCCACACGGAGAGCCATAGACTTCAACTTGGGATGGTGAGGACATTTTTTTCTTTCTTTATCTCCCTACTTGAAAATGAGTCATTGTTTTGTTCATTGATGAAATGTAGGTTTTTGGAGCCTATGATAAAAGGGGATTATCCGAGCTCGATGAGGACCAGAGTCCGCGACAGGCTGCCAAGATTCACCACGGAGCAGTCCACAATGCTGAGGGGCTCATATGATTTCATAGGCATAAATCACTACACAACATGGTATGCAAATCAAGACACCACTAACATCATCGGTGTCTTGCTCAATGACTCTCTTGCAGACTCCGGTGCCTTCACATTCCGTATGTTGTTGTTTGCCTAATCCTCGTTGTTATGTCTTCTTTTTTACCTCGAACTAGCCCCATTTTAACCATCCGTCTCTTGTATTTTTGCAGCCATTGCATTGGGAAAGCCCGTATACGAGAGGGTAAGAGATGCAGACTCATCAAACAAGGTCAAAAAATATGCAAATTTATGAATATGTGGACTGTTTTGTTTTTTCGGAATTGCAGGCAAATTCTGTGTGGCTCTACATTGTTCCTCATGGGATAAGAAGCTTGATGAATCACATAAGGAATGCATATGGGAATCCGCCTGTGATCATCACTGAGAATGGTGGGAAAAACTTAACTAAAACCTCCATTTCCAAGCCTTGTTCTCCTCTCACTGTCTTCGCCATTTTATCAACAGGAATGGATGATGGGAACAACCCGTTTACGCCCATCAAGGAAGCTCTCAAGGATGTGAAGCGGGTTAAGTATCACAACGACTACTTAACAAACCTAAATGAGGCTATAAAGTAAGCAGCAGCAGCAGTATCTGTTTCAGTTCTCAGTTGTTTTTAGCAGAGTCTGAAATGTTTTCGTGTCTGTTGGTGAACAGAGATGGCTGCAACGTAAAAGGCTACTTCGCTTGGTCATTGCTGGATAACTGGGAATGGGGAGCCGGATACACATCAAGATTCGGGCTCTACTATGTTGATTACAAAGACAAAAACCAGAGATATCCCAAGGATTCAGTGACGTGGTTCAAGAATTTCTTGAAAGCTTAGTGCAGTTATGGCCGCAAAGATGAAACAACAAAGTTTGAGCAATACAAAGCTAGTGCAAAGTGATTTGGTATACACAGAATAAAAGCATATGTATATTTGCTTGGCACATTGGATATTTAAGGAGGGATATTTGTATTGTGTGGTTTTAAAGTGAAAGAAGTGGATTTCAAACTCTAGCTTGTATTAGATTAAATACAAAACAGTTCACAAAAATGATGATTTAATTTGGACATCGTATATTATAAGAATCTTCTAACATCAAAGAAGTGAAGCAGCTAACATCTGACAAAATTGTGATTGATCTATCAAAAACAGCAGTCGCAATCAAAGGGGCACAAAGCAGTTCCTCCGGCATCTGGCTTACCTATGCCCAGCTCTTCTTCCGAGAAAACAGACAGCCCGTCAGCAGTTCTCTTCCTCGGTTGGGAAGTGCTGACTGCTGATGAATTTGGTTTGAAGGAGCGGCTCTTGATACTCTTTCCCTTCTTTTTATCTAGTGGTCTCACATTTGCAGCTGCTGCTTTGGCCGGCTTCTCAACCTCGTCCTTCTTTTTATTTTCCAGTCTCTTGCGTTTCTTTCCAGCAAAGATTTCATCGATCTCACTTCCTTTCTTTTTTGGCTGGACAGAAACCTTCTCCTGTTCTACAACGTTACTCTTGTGTTCTTGTTCTGCTTTAGGGTGCTTCTTCGACTTAGCAACTTTTTTCATCTTGATATCACAATCTCTCACTCTTCAAACCAGCAGCAGTGCCTTCTCGAGGGGATTAGATGGTGCGGCTGTGTGTGTAATGTGTTGGTGAGATTGACTGTGAGAGTGAGAGGGAGAGATTTAGATTAGGGCATTTCATTTCCTTTAAGTTGGATTGGGCTTTAGCCTTTTATTATTATTATTTTGGGCTAAGAGAAAAGTGGGCTGAGAATTTGTTAATGTTATGGGTTGAGGAAATAAAAGACATTTGGGCTTAATCCTTTAATTTGTTACTAGATTCAATGATACTAGATGGGCTGATTTTATGTTATTAGCCTAGCAAATTAGAATGGGTTTGAACTAAATATGATTTGTCACCCAATTAATTTAATTTAGCTTATGTCCTTAATTAAAATCGGAAATGAATCTTTAATTAGATTATCAATTGGACTTAAATAGCAAGATCTATCTAATTTCTATATAAAAAAAATTGAGCTTAAAGTGAGTTAATTCTAGACTCATAAGTTAAGCTATTAAATTAGCCTTTAATTATGGATTAATTATTTGGAAAATACATCCAACATCCATAATTTCTTAATGATCGAGTTAATCTTAATCGATCATCCAGAAGAAGTTCTTTAATCTCCAATAGATAAGAAATAAGCTAGAATTTATAGCATTAATCAATATAATCATAACGCTAGTCTAAACAAAGAATACAAAATTCCTAATAAAATATTTAATAGAATGAAATTACGAACTCCTTCCAGTGAGAATTGTCTTTCGTTTTAGACGTCTTATTTATTTATTTTTACGATAAAGGTCAACAAGGAAGTAACGATAGAATGACGATGAGGAGTCTGTGGAATCATGAGTAAGCTTCGAATCAGGTGGGCTTTCTTATACATAAACAAAATCAAATGATTTATTCAAGCAGTTATTTTCTTTTCAAAATCTTTGAACTGAAAATCTTTCAAATATTGTCTTGCCATAAATGTTTTGAGATTTGTTTATGATACCTATCTGTGTTTGGCTATGCAAAAAACCCAAAAATCGAATTCGAGTCCTGTGCTAGGGACCCCTAGAGCAGGATTTGTGTACACAAGTGACCGATAGACATCCTAATGGGGTGATCGATCCAGTGACCGTGGAAGGAGGCCTCCTTCCCGGGACACAACAATTGTTATAGATACGGAGATTATAAAAAAACTTAGACTGATCAGTCGAGCTATAGCTTCACAAAAGAATTTAGTAAGCTTGGACCTTTTAAGATAAAACCCCTTGCATTACTGTTGAGATGACATGATCATTTACAGTTTACACAAATATGTATGTATCTTTTGGCATGTGACCACTGAGTGCTTTTGAACTCAGCCCTGCATATATTTCTAAATGTGCAGGTTGAGCTGTGATGTGAATGGTGAAGTGTAGGGCTGAGCTTTTGTCGAGTCTAGTTAAAGAATGCCCCGAGATACATGTCTTCATACGTATATCTCAGCCATGCTCTTCAGCTGCAAAATACTTGATTTTATTTTAATTACAGTTATCAGTTCAGCTTTTAGTTAAGCAAGTTCGATCCATTTCTATCCCATCTCACGATTTCCCCTCCACAGTCACGATTTCCGGCTTAGCTATCCTTAGCAAAGTCCGATCGTGACAAAAATCTGATAACTTGTTTGCCTTAATCACCGTCTTCAACTAGAAACTCACATGATTTTATCGATTCACTTTCCTCTTGGATCTGACCAGCAAAATACCAAATCGAGCTCGGAAAAAACTCAATCAAGTGGCACAAAATTGAAAGTAAGAACATAAAACTTCAAGATAACCACAAACCAATCTTTTTATATAATAAACAAGAGAATAAGCCCAGTTTAAGAAATAAAAAGTCGACATTATAAACTAATCAGAAAACATGAATTCTTCAACACCATAAAAGGTTTAATTACAAGTACAACGAACGAGACAAATTACAGAATTAGGTTAAATCTAAGTCGGTCAGCACAGACAGCACTCTACAAAGCATTAGCTTCGAGTTTTCATGTAAGTATACTTTTCAAATAACATCATAACTAACTCCATGTATGATTATTCGAATCAATGCTACTACAATCAGACACCTTTTTATGCTTAATCCTTTAGGGTTTCTCCTTCAACTAATTATTTCTCCCCAACGCAACAAAGTCAAACATCTTCGCATCTAAACGTCTAATTTCACGAATATTCACCATTCGATCCACAAACTTCTAACCAAACAAAAAACGAAGCAGAAATTCGAACTACTTTTTATTTTGAAAGAATTTGAGGAGTAAATCAAGGTAAACAACAAGAGGGTTGTGTTACCGGGAATTGCAGCGCAACTGAACGACAGAGTATTTATCTCCTCTTTCAGCCGGCGAATGCAAGCGATTTTAGCTCAAATTGCTAGCTACTGGAGTTGCGGACCGGATGGAGCAGGCGCGGCCCATTAATAATGGCCATTGGGCTTAGTGGGTAGTCCGAATTTTTTTAATTTATTATTATTATTAATATTTCCTCCGTCTCATTCAAGAAGACCATTTTTTTCGACACGATTATTTAGAAAAATGATATAAAATTATTAAAGTGATAAAAAATAGGTAAGTTTCATAATTTTTGAAGAGATAATTATTTTCTAAAAAGAGAACAGATCATTTTGGATGGGATAACCCAAAAAGAAATATATGTCATATTGGAAGGTACGAATGAAATATTATTTTATGTCGTAACTATTATTATCTCCTTTTTGTTTGATATCATAAACAACATTAAATATTCTAAACATTAAATAATTCGGAATTAGGAAAGTTGGCTGCATTTAATTCTAATACCAAAATAACACGCACTTTAATTGGGCGCTAATGATCCTCAATTCATTGTGCGTATATATACACAATGTCGACCGCTTCTTGGATAACACAACAACAAAATCCTCCTCCCATTCCTTCTTCTTACACTTCATCTGTTTTGAGTTTTCTCCGTAAAAACTCAGAAACATGGATCCGATCAGATCCTCATCGGCCGACTTGAATTTGCCGTTAGGGTACAAATTCGACCCGACAAGCATGGAGGTATTACAACATTATTTGATTCCGAATTTGAGAGGCGAAAAGCTCCTGTTCGACTACATTATGAATCTCGACGATTTCAACAGTTACGAGCCTCGCCTACTCCCACTCAGTAAGTTCGACAGCTTTAATATTGTTCGTGTTTCTGATCTTCTGCTTCTCAGTCTCGGATTTGCCTTTTGAACTGGTTTTCATGTTTTTGAGGTTGTGTTGAATTGAGGATTGAGTTTGATGTTTTTTGAGGTGTATTTAGCTGTTTCGAGTTTTGATCCGATGTTTCCCCGATCAATCTGATTATTGAATAAATGTGTTTGCTCTATAATATGTGGTTATGTGAAGTTTATGAAGGATTTATGAAGCATTTAACAGAAACAAAGTTTGATTTCCGATTTCCTGTCTAAAGCTTAAACATTGTGTTAAGAGCATGATTTTTGTCACTAGTAGAGTTAAAAGACCTTCAACTTAAATGGTTAGGTATTTTAGTAGTTATTTTTTTTCATAGCGAGAGGATATATGCTAAATTCTATATGCTAAGCATGTGTTAAGAGCATGATTATCACTTATCAGTAATAGAGTTTCAACAAGTCACAATCAAACAAAAAAACTCAAACTATCGAGTAGTTAGAAATTTTTAATCTTATTTCATGTCTTACGTTAATCGGAAATAGATCAAATTAACCCTTAGTAATTCATCTAAAAAAATCATCAAGCTTATTAATATATGAATTCTCTATAGGAATGAGAAATTCTATAGAAGCTCTGAATAATTACATTGTACATCAAAATAGCCTATTTTGTCACGGTATGGGTGTATATTAATTTGTTACATCTATTTAACAGTCAACTATTTTTTTTATTCCTCAGATCAATTCAAGCATGCAAAAAAGGACGAGGCGTTCTTTTTCACAACGGATGTAAAGCAAAATTCTGTGGAAGAGAGCCAAATTCGGATAACATCCAACGGCTATTGGAAAGTCTGCAAAGACGTTGTCGCTGTTGAGATCGACGGTGAACTCATCGGATTCGAGACCAAACTCGCGTTTCACGATGTCCATGGAAATAAGACTGATTGGAGGATGGTCGAGTATAGGTGCCATCATGCTCGAAGCCCTAGCAACGTAAGTATCGATCTTCTTGTTATTTTTTTACGTGTATAGATGTAGAGGATAATGGAACGTTTCTAATGAATTTTGTCACTTTTTGCAGGCGAGAGTTATATAGTTTGCAAAATCAAACTGAAGCCGGAGGTGGAGGAATAGTTGCCTGATGACACCTATTAATGGAGGTTCTAGAGTCTTCTAGAAGACTAAATATCTCTATCTTTTTTCTTTTACATAGCATGATATATTAGACCAAATAAGACTCAAATTGATTAACAACGGATTAGCTACGGATAAGTCGGTCTCTAGTTGTGGTCGTCGGCGTGTCATCATCTTGGGTATAACGACGGAATAGAGACGTTATAGTCCATCGCTAGTAGCGACGGATTTTTCCGTCTCTATTCCGTAGCTAATATTTAAAAAAAAAATTAAATCTTTTTAGACAAAAAAAAAAAAAAAATATTACAAATTGAGCTCCAATGAGCAGGGAGTTTTCCTATACCCTAAACAAGACAAAAAAATTGAAAGATTAATACTTTCTCAACCCTACAAATCACTGATATACTCGGATAATGAACAACATAATTCCACAAATCTAGAACATGTATACCATGGCATCTTCAAATGTTGACATGTAACCAAATGACACCCTAACTGCTCCAGTTGGTCTGTATTTAAGATGTCATGATCATCCTAGGCTTCCAGCAAACATGCCCTGCCTGAATTAATAAATTTATAGTCTCCAGTTAGATTTTATGCCTGAATTAATAAATTTATAGTCTCCAGTTAGATTTTAATTTATATAATATGTTGGTTAAGCAATCAGTATCTACCCCAATATTAGAAAGAAGATCTGAATGAGACAAACCAAGATGTTTTGCACATGCACCAGGGTCTTTGACACGCTGTCGTTTAGCGTTCAAAATAAATTTATAACCTATTGCCCATCACAGGCGTAGCCAGCGATAAGTATAGGGTCGATCCCACGAGGAGTTGGTGTAGCAATCTCTGATGTCACGATGTCACTTAAAAGGATGAGAGTGGTGTAATTATCTTGATCACTATAGGTAGACTAAAATAACCTGAAACAAACTCAAAGGGAATATCAAATAATAAGACGAGTCTGGCTTGGGCAACAACTTCGTGAAGACGATTAACACTCGGTCCTAGGTGCAAAGGTTTTCACTACATGACATGCATCAACCGGTTATAAGAGACATACGTCGTGACCCCGTTGTCACGCGTCACGCCCACGACGCACCCCTCCAAGTCTATCCTTTCTGTGTAAAGAAGCGAGGACACCCTATGCAAACTATCTAACCCGTAATGCCCACGCGAGGACACCTCGATACATGCAAGCCTACGACAAGCGTTATGATCTAGATGGACCGGTATTGGCAAAGGCAATGCTAGGACTACTCCAACCTCCCACACCGGTCGTACTATTTGGGATCACGGGACACCGACACCTTAATCCAATTATTACTTGCAACCTCCTTACCCACTATGTTATTTGCAACTAACACACCGAGTTTGATTAAGTTATATATTGCCCAGGACCTAGTGCTTCGGGAACACACGCATGCAGATCGTAATGCCCTACTTAGACCTCTCGAGTTATATTAATCATGCTCCACTTAGTCACGCCCAAACCAGAATAAAGACTTAGCTAGACATAAAATAAATAAACATGCAACAGTTAATTGAAACCATAATTAAACGGAACCAACTTACTATTACTTGAGCGAAATAAAGCGGCGAGCCCAGTGCATGACAAAACATCTGACAAAACAAATATAAAAGTGTTTGCCTCGAAAGGACTTAATGTATGTGGTGATGCTGATGATTTGATAATGCGAAGATGATAAAGCAGGCGAGGCGCGAGACGCAAGTCGCGCCTTCATCCCCTTTATATAGGCCGAGAGAGGGATCCGCGATGATGATGGCCCATGGGCTGGAAATCCTTAGGGTTTCCTTGTTGGTCAGCTTTATTTCCTTGCCCAGACGGATCCGACGTGATCTCCTCCGGATTTCATGAGATTCGGTGTCAGCGTGCATCCTTTCCGGATTTAGCGAGATTCGCCCAGATCTCACGTATCTTGCCCATTAGCTCTCTCTCCGACTTCTTTTGTTCTCCTTCTTCGTCTTGGTCTCTGGTTGCCTTCTTCACTTCCGCTTGCCCATTAGCCTATCCTTCTGGATATTGAACTTGTGCGGTCTGTAAAGAGGTCACGCCGTGAAACGGAACAGCTACTGGGGTTTGAAGCCCAGGCTGTGAGCTAAGCTCCTTGTGCCCTCGAGGTGCATCGTATCTCTATTCATCCGCCATGCAAGTTCCACTCCTTCTTGCCCATTTCTGCCCTGCCTTGCTCTATGCAGACCAATGTGTCCTCCCAGACACGAAACACAACAAGAAAGAAACAAAAGACTCGATCTAGACCTAGACAAGACACAGAAAAAGAGCACAAAACTTGGGCTCGTCAGTCTCCAACCATCACCACATTTTTATCATTATAAATTAAAAAAAAAAACATGAATTTGGAAAGATCTAGAGCAGGCAACAATAACAAGAAGACATATTCAAAGAATTAAAGTAGAAGCACTAAGACGAATGAGAGATTATTTTGATTATATTATACCTTAGATGTCACAAGAACAACTACACGTCAAGCTACCGGTATAAAGGCTGAAGAGGTCAATGCAACAAACACCTGGCAAACAACATGGGCCCAATTAGTCTCTTAAAACCATGGGTGGTGAACATCAAGAAATTCGCAGCATTACCATGGAATATGCAACGAATCCAAAGTCTAAAACCTCATAGTATAGCCCGTCTAGAACAAAAGCAATAGCATTCAACGGTTGAGATGCTGCAACAAATTGTATCACCAAGGGGGGTGGTGATTTGGCTCGTGGAGCTCAAATTTATGACATCGTTGCAAATATACAATCTTTCAATATAACACTAAGGAATACATATATAATTTCACAATAAGTTCAGAAAAGCTTTAACCAATAGTATGTTCAATCATCTATATGTGAGTTATTTCCAGGAAGGAAGTCATAGCTAGAAAGTCAGAAAAGCTTTAACCAATAGTTATGTTCAATCAGCAATCTTATGCATGTTCATAACACTTGTGTTAGGATAGATCTATAATTCTTTGAGGCCAAGGAATTATCTTCTTGCAGACTAATTGGCCAAATCACTTGTTGGTATTATCGGGGACCTAGAAGGCCTAAGCCTGCAGCAGTGCAAGGAGATATGTGCATCTAATCAGCATGCTAGAAGGCCATATCTCATTCTTCCAAGAAAGAACGCTACAGTCTTTATTATGAACTAGATAACTCTTGTAACAAATATTCCAGTGTGGCAGATTCTCACCAAGGTTCCCGATCTGGCAATCTCCAAAACTTCTGTGTCAGTGCTAAACACACTGGAGAGCACACCAAATCCAAGATACAAAATTACAGCCAAAGCTACTCACATTATTAGACCAATCTGCTTTAAGTCACAGATTGAGGTAATTACTCGTCGGTAAATAGAGATATTGATTGTAAATACACACACACACACACACACACATATATATATATATATATATATATATATTATTCAAAACTGAGAATAAGTTTCCAAACCTGTAGGGCTTTATAAGTCACTTAGTGTGCCAGACCATAGTTCCCTAGGGAGTAATCACTAGCAAGGAGAGTCTGCAAGCAATGTCCACAAAGGAGAAGATATTAAGGAAAAATAACAAAAATTGACAGTTATGGTATCATTTCAAGACTTGTATAATTTCAAAACACCGTCCAAATCTAAATCTAGATTTGTAACAATAATTCTCAATTTTCGATACTAAATGTAATAATTTGCAGATTCATACATGATGCTGCTAGACACTAGCTCCGGCGAGGGGACACAAAGCTCAAGCAACGGAAATGACAACTTCAACAATGGCGGCAATTGACAACAGAGGCTGCTTGTTGTACAAAACTGAGACGACGGGCAAAGTTACAGAGAAGAGAGCATGAAGGCAAGCAGAATGGAGCAGTGGCAGCAGCGGGCTGAACGAAAGGGGCAGAGTCAGCTGACCGGAACGAATGGAGTGGCGGAGGAGGGTGGTTATCGCAGTGGAGATCTGGTGCCAACGCGGATTGAAGCTTTAGAGAACTGATTACGTTGAGATCTGTGCGGGGAAGAACATGGGAGACGAAGAACATAACTCTGGTGGGAATTCAAACTTTTGCTGGAATCAGAGAGCAGGTGACGACGGGGGGATTTGGGAGAGTTAAGGTTAGGAGTTTGGAGAATTTGCAGAACATAAATGAAATTGGAAAAGGGATGCTCCAGAAATTGTATTGATTATAACTACGGAACTACCCCGAACTATATTGTGTTCAACCTAACGACGGACAAGTCCGTTGTAAATTTTTAATTAGATTTAATACATATTTATTATTTATTTTGGAAATAAATTTAAAGACAGAATGAATCTGTCGCAGACATTAAAGACGGACATTCCGTCATAAAATCCGTCGTTAAAACTAGCCGAGTTCTTCGCGCCAAGTTCCGTCATTAGTCTGTTGCTAAGTCCGATGTTAAATTTGGGAAGTAAATACCGTTGTAAATCCATCGTTAATCTGTCGTTGTATTGAAACGAAAATATTTCCGTCGTAGGTCGACTGTTTTTTTGTAGTGATCGCAATCTCCGAATTGGTGAAAAACCCTAATTAAGAACAAACGATTCCCAAATCAAAAACGATGAATCCCCATAAATCAACAACAAGTTCTAGGCGTCCACTACCCTAGACGAACCAACAACAACTTCTCGAACGAAAACAGAGTTCGTAAAATCAAAAGAAATTAGCACCAACAATGTTTGTAGAATTATGGAACTGCATCATATTTTCTTAAATTCTAGTGGAAAACAACGTCATTTGTTGAAGTCGTTATTTATCATAAAATACTGAAAATGTGCATCAGTCTTCCATCGACGAAAATCGTTACTGGGATAATTTTGTTACAACCTCAATAGTTTGTGCTACTGAATGATATTATCGATAGTTCAAAACATTTTTGTTATAGCTTCAATAATTTTGACATTTAATTAATATTATTAATAGTTCAGAATATTTTTGGAATTAGATATATAATTTGGTTCTTTGATTGATATGTATCATTAAATCAAATATGAACCAAATAGCATCATCATATTATGTAATTATGCTTCAATTCTCAAGTGATGATAAGGAAACCAATTTTTTGTCGAAACTAGATCGTAATTTAAATAGGGTCGAGTGCATCGGTACATTTTGAGGGGTGAATGTGGCCTAGTTTATGGGACGCGTTCAAGCTCAGTCCAACTTTATTGAAGGAGCAACCAACAGGATGAGGTTCTCACAAGTTAATGCAGCCTGAAAACTGATTGCATGCTTTGTTTGTTGCAATTAGGGCTGGGGAAGCGGTTTTCGGTTATCGGTTAATATCGAACCGAATCGAAATCATGCCATGTTCAGTTAATCGTATATCGTATATTCGGTCTGCGGTTCGGTTTGCGGTATAATATTTTAATTTTTTCGGTTTTCGGTTAACCGATAACCGAACGGTTATTAAATGAAAAATCGAAAATCTTTTCTATTTTATTAATTATTTTAATTTTTTATAAATCTATAAAAACTAATTACTAATATTAATTAAAGTTAAACTCTATTACTCTAATGTATCAAATTACTCTAATGTATCAAATTATCATTGCATGAACATGATAGTTTGTTGATGGATTGATGTTGATTGCTTTGATTTATTTTGAATTATTGATGGATATTGGATGAATTTTTTTATGGACATTAAAATTTGAAAAGTTTACACATCTGATTGCAAAGTTGTATCTTATGACATGACGTTTCTTATAAATTCATGTAATCTCCAAACAATTTTTCGATTTTTCGGTTAACCGAAAACCGAACCGCACTAACCGATGCGATTTTTGGTTAACCGAATTTAATAAACGGTTCGGTTTCGGTTATTAAATTTATGAAAATTTCGGTTCGATTAACCGAAAAAATTGGTGCGGTTAACCGAACCCGAACCATTTCCCACCCCTAGTTGCAATATGTCTTGCTTAGGAGTTCAGAGTAGGGATGTCAACGGGCGGGCTTTTTACCCGGACCAGAACCAATAAATTAATATTGGTTCTGGTTCTAGAACCGACCCAGTAAATATTAGACCCGGACCGGATTCGGACCGTCAAATTATGGATCTGGATCGGGTATTACCCGCTGCTGACTGGTTACCCGTTGGGCCGCTACACCCAAATCCCCAAATTCGCCATTTTCATAATTCATAATTCAAATTTTTTTATTTACTTTTATAATAATTCTATATTACTCGTCATCCGTACTTTATCTTTATGTGGCTTAATTAATTAATAAGCTCGGTTTTTATGCTAAAGTTATAATTTATTAATATGTATAATTATTCGCTAGTTGAGTAATTCACAAAAAGGTGGAAATGAAATTATTACGTTTGGGAGTAACAGCACGGAACTTGGGTAAAAAAACAAACTGGAGATGATGATCTCATTCTTAAATTCATGTATTGCTATTGCTGAAGGGTGTAATGGCAGGCAAGAGCAATGGAAATGATGAGAAATGCCTTAAAGACCAACTGGGAGATGTCAAGGTAGCTGTAGACAGTCAGAGGCACAAAGCAGCTGAAAAAAATAAAAAAAATGACCGGGTCAGACCCGGAACCGGATCAAACGGGTCGGGTTTGTACCGGTCCGGGTCTCAGCGGATCTGGAACCGGAACCGAATCGTCATTTTAAAATTTAATGGATTTTGAACGGTTCCGGATCGATTCGGGTAATGCCCATCCATTGACATCCCTAGTTCAGAGGCCCACATTTTGTGCCAATCACAACCAACTTCTGCAATACATGAGGCCAACTGCAACAACTCTATTTTATATTACATATATATATAGAAGATTTTTTGTTTCGGTCCAACGGACTTAACTCAATTGGTTAAAAATTAGTAGATTTATGATAAGGATCAAGCAGTGAGTTTCACCTTCTTTAAGGTGACTCATTTTAGGCACTATGCAAAGGTCCTCCTAATTCTTAATCATTGAGTTATGGTAATTATCTTCTCATATTTTCATGGGGCTTGAATGTTGGACTCTTGGTTGGAGAGCTTCCCTTTTTGAGACACAATTTTTTGTTTCTGTCACTGCAGTAACTTACTGTATATAGCAATTGATTAACTATAGAACTGCATATGTTTTAATATTGAGAACGGTACGGAAAAGGAATCAATATTTTGAGTAGGTTGATGGTCGTAGCCACTAGCCCATGCCACAGATGCCGGAAAAGCAGTTAAATTTGCCTCAAAAATTCAATCCAATAAATCCAAGCATAATTTGAAGGGACGAAATCTAACCATTCGAAATCATTAAAAAAATACAAAAAATAAAGATAAGAGACAGAACCTCGGATTTAGGAACTGGAGGTGGGACTTGTGGTGTGGAGGCTCAAGAAATTTCCCATATATACAGCGGATATATAATAGTCATGTAGACATTCATCAAGTGTAACTTCCTTAATATATATTTCAAATACATAGTACTCTTTATAAAAGATACAGTAGACAACTTGAAATTTATCAGACCTGAAACTAGCAGATATCAATGTGCCCCATACATCTCTCTCTCTCTCTCTCTCACACACACACAATACACACACACACTTAACTATGATGTATGAAGAATGTATGTAAGATAAAAGAATAGCGTATCCAGAAAGGTATAATACAGCCTCAGGAACTAAGATACAGAAAAATACCAAGCCCTACTTGAAGCCTGCTACAAGTGGACTTCTTTGCCTAAAACCGAAAGCTCCGAAGCACCGTCGGGAGCTGAACAATCTCATTAGCTCGGTAGACAGCATCGTTCGCCCTTCGTTAGAACATGGATCGAATATTACTAGGGCAAAAATTTGCTGAAAAACATGCCAGATCAAGCATCCACCAAGAATCCATCAACAATCATATATTCGAGCTTTAGTGATACGATGAGTAGTTGTACCACGAGTTTGCATTATTGCCAGCTTATTCCACGGTAGCCAATACGAATACTCTGCACCTGCTCCAAAACTAGCAATCTTACGTCTTCTAGTTAGGTTTATTCTCAAGTAGGCACTTCAGAAAGTAAATCTGCGCTTTCATCTCCATCTCCTCTCTTAGATTGAGCTTCGAGTTTGTTCTGTTTCCCAATGGCCTCGGATATAGCCTTTGGCAACCAAAATCCAGGCCTCTCAAGAGATGATGCCCGATCAAGCACCAAAGGCTCGCGCAGAGTGATTTGGATGCCATCGTATGTCCATAGGCTTAAGTGTGCTTTGCCTTTCAAGCCTATCGAGAACCAGCCCAATCCTGCCACTGCAACATCGATGCTATTCACGTCCCAGCTTGTTCCAGATGCTTTAACGTCCCTTTTCACCCATTCACCTAATTCATAAACGCGGTCTGCCCCAACAGGAGGCTGGAATAAGTAAAACCAAAAAAATTGTTATAATATGTTACTTAACAAGAGAATCAATGGGCAAAAGGAGAGATAACACCCAATAAAACATATCAGGAGCAATTTGGCCAACATAAACAACTAAAAGTTAGATTCCAATTAGAAGAAGAATTTCTCATAGTCATGAAAAATTATACTGCATATGGAATTCTGAAATCAACATAGGATAATATCCAAGTGAAACTACTCGAGAAGATTTTGCACGCTTGTTTCTAGACTAAAGAAGATTACGCATATGGGCCACTCGTAACTAAAGAAAAATGAAAGAAATATGAAATATGTAATAGTCACTTTTACGTAAATCTAGAACTTAAAAAAATGGAATTTGAACCATCCAAAATATCCATGGCAACGGCAACAAATGTGGCATCGATTTGGTGGAAATAAGTTGGATCAATCATAATAACATCTTTGTAACTTCTATTTTGAAAATAGCTGATAATCATTTTTTTGACATTTAGTGTGTGTTCGTGTTTATATTATCGAATTTGCGACCATGTGAATGTAGAGTCACCTAATTACTACATCATTACGGGATAAGAGAAATAATGGCTCTCACATACTTAACTCAATTGGTTAAGAGCTAGTAGATTTGGAATAATGATCAAAGATCGAGTTCTAGCAGTCGCAGTGTGGATTTTTACCTTCTTTAGAGTGGTTCTTTGTGGGCTAATAGCAAAGTCCTCATAACTTTTTAACTATTGAGTCATCTCATGATTTTAATTTCTCACATTCTCAGAAAAGCTTTTCATTTTGAAATAAGGAAAGTAATGGAATTTACAAATCGACAATATTAACGTGGGCCTAAGATTTTACGTAAAAATCATATCTTTCTTTTTCAATTCAAGCTTTCTTTTCTCCTAACGCTTTTTGGTAATTTATTTGCCCAGTCAATCCGAAAGGGCCCAGGAAGCCTTACGGTCGTTGATTAGATTTCTTTATTGAAAAAGAGGAGGAGGATCATGAGAGTGATTGAGAGGTGTTCGTTGATTGAAAAGGAACAAAATTTAATCGTAATTCAACGGAAGAAAATATATATAGAGAGGAGTTAGGGATGTCAACGGCGAGAACTTTCTGGGATGCAACCAATAAATTAGTATTGGTTACGGTTGCAGAATCGGCCAATAAATACCGAATCCGGACCATCAAGTTATGGTTCCGGATCGGGTATTACCCATTGCTAACTGGTTACCCGTTGTGAAATGCTAATATGCCTAGGTTAACTGGTTACCCGTTACGGGCTTTATAGTATATTCGTTGTAAACTCAATTAACTTATCCATTTTGAGTTGCATAGACGCATTCATGTGGATAATTCATTTTAAAAGCGGGATGACACTCGAGTTTTATTTAAATTTTAAGTGATAGTTGCCTTTTATTTTAAATTAATTAATACATGAGCATATATAAAGTTAATAGCTATTTTTATATTATAACCATAAAAAATAGCCACTTTTTGGTTTACAGTATTGTTTACTCTTAATTCATGAATAAGAAGTATTTTGATCGGAATTATAGATAAAATATGGTCAAGTCACAACTAAATAAGAAGCTTCTTGATTGTGAATTGTAGGAAAAATATGATGTATAAAAAGCTATGTGATTGTAAATTATTATAATAATAAGAATAAAATCGCAAAAATAACAATTTTCATCTTTACAATAGTAAAATGGTTATTTTATTAATTCACTCACATGTACATGTACATGTTTTAGTATTCTATCCTCTGACAGCAACCGGGTTTAAGGATTGAAAAATTGGATATAAATTATATGATGATGAATCAATCCCTTCTCTACTCTTTATGAATCCAAATATGATAAAATATTCCCAACTACCATCAAGTTAATATTTCGTAATCACTCAAATGTAAAATGCTCTTACAAAAAAGTGGATATGTAATGCTCAAATTTTTTTTTTAAAAAAAAAAAACTGACCGGGTCGGACCGGAACCGGACAAAATGGGCCGGGTCTGAACTGGTCCGGGTCCAAGCGGTTCTAGAACCAGAACCGGAACCGTTAGTTTAAAATTTAATGGACTTTGAACGGTTTTTCGGATCGGTTCGGGTAAAGACCGCCCGTTGACATCCCTAAGAGGAGTTAAAGTAATAATAATTTTTAATGTGAGAATTAAGAATCACAAAAATTTGTTACGAATAAAATAAATTCGTTGTGAAAGTTAATGAATTCGTTAGGAAAATTATTGAATCCAAAAATTCAGAATTTTCATCCGAGTATTATAACGGATTATGATTATTGAGTAATTAATAAACGAAAAAGCGTAAAGCAAACACAGTTCGTGGTTCACCAACAATGAATTGGTTACGTCCAAGTGCAGAAAAGGAGAACAAATTTATTATGCGGCTAGGGTTTTTCATAATATAATTACAGCTCTAAAAAACCATATATATAGTATTAAGAGAATACATCAGTTGGGCTCAGCCTATTCGAAGCGGGAGATAGTTTCAAGGCATATCAACAAAGAATTTGAGTATCATAATAGGGGAAATTCTTTTTTTGGGATTCAGTAAATTTTCCAACGGATTCATCAACTTTCACACCGAATTCATCATTTTTTTATTCTCATATTCTCACGATAAAAATGATTCTCACGTTAACCTTATATATATACCTGTCGTGCTTCTGGAATGACGTCTCAAGAGCATATTTGGTAAAGAAAAATCAGATATGTATATGACTTACAAATTGCATCCACTCGATCTATTTATAGGGGATAAAACTACTAAAATTGAAAATAGCAGCCTTAATTTTAAATTGCTGAGATTACTATGGTTTATTTATTATACCTTACATATATATGAAATAACACACAACACACGTAAATACATATTACATACATATATTAGAGATAATATATTATTTAATTCTTAGGGAGTATGTAGTACTCATTTTGGATTTGTTAGAAATCCATCTATCCAACATGAATATAGTCAATTTTCTCACATACTTAATCTTACGGTAGATTACTTAGCATTTATGCCACTCATCTTAGGGTGAGCATTCATATTTCGATTCGGATTTTTGTCTAATCTGAATCGATTCGAAAATCTAAATTTTGAGAGAGAAAAAATTTGATCCGAATCGAATATCCAAAAATTCAAAATCCAAAAATCTGAAATTTTTATAAAAAAAATCTGAGCCGAACCGAAAAATCCTAAATTCTAAGAAAATCTGAAACCATTTTTTGTTAATTCTTATATATATATATATATGGGAGGTTAACGTGAGAACTGTTTTTATCATGAGAACGTAAGAACCAAAAATGATGAATTCATTGTGAAAATTGATGAATCGATGGGAAAGTTATTGAATCCAAAAATAGAATTTTAAGCCTCATGGGATTCGAACTGGATTGTGGAATTGATAACTCTCTCAACGGATTCATCAACTTTCATAACAAATTCATTTGGTTCTTAGTTTTAGAATAAAAGTAGTTCTCATTTGAACATAACTCCCTCTCTCTCTCTCTCTATATATATATATATATATATATAAAATTAAAAATATTTGAATAAAATATTTTTATTATATATAATTTGAATTTTTGGATTTTTTTATTTAAAAAATCTGATCTGATCCATAAATCCAAAATTTGGAAAAATATCAATCTGATCCGGACCAAAAATTCAAAAAAATTGAATTGAATTTTAAATTTTGATTTGATTCGAATAGAATATTCGACTCACGAATATTTTGCTCTCATAAATCATAATAAAAGAATTTGCTCTATCACGAAGTGACAAAAAATAAATGCATCTCATATATGCATCGACATCTGATAATAGTTATAGTAAGTCAGTCTAGTCTTCATTTGAATATATTATAATAATATTTGTATGTGGATGTATATAACAATGTTAACTAAGACATGCACTACTAAAGCAAAAAATAAAAGAAACATGAATATAGGGAACTACATATAAATTTTTAGATATAAGCTTATAAACTCTTCAAAACAACTTATAAGTATTATATGAACTTATAAGCTCATGTAAAGTGTTTGACAAAATAAACTCATAAACAATTTATAAGTTGTGAAAATAAGCTCCAACAGCTATAAGCTCCCTTAAAATAAGTAGCTCAATCCCAACTTATTTTTTCATAAGCTTATAAGTAACAATGAATTTACCAAAATAACATTACTATGGTTCATTATTTTTTACATACACACTATTGATTTCACCTCTCGTCAAATTTCTCTCTTTAACTATGATTTTCTCTATCTAACTCACGATTCTTTCTATAGCTTATAAACCCAATTATCCAAATACTTTGACAACTTATAAGCTTTTCAATAAGCTCTTTAAAATAAGGTTAGCAAAAATCCATCTAAATTAGTTTCCGAAAAGAAAATATAATATAGAACTGATTGATTGTGTATATATATACTAGCTTTCATCACTTGAAAACTTGTAGGCCATCTCACTCATATCATCTCTCACATACATGAAATATATACTATACATTTTTGTATTATATAATATATATGCATAACCGAAAGAACAAGTGACTGAGAAACAATCCAAATTTGTAGGTGCGGACTTATAGACTACTAGCAACAAAGAGTTAATATATGATCGAGTGACATCGAGTTGGCTAGGTGTCAAGCACTCACTCTACTTAATTATTATAATAAAACCCAACCTTTTGGCCTACTCTATTTTAATCCAGAATATTCTCCTGGTTTCAGGAATCGTAACCAATCTACACTTAATTTTGTCCACAATTTCCCTCTTAAAAAACAAATAAAAAAAATTGTCAACAATTACTTAACTTTTCTTCAAGACAGGTGTCCTCAACTATTAGGGTCGGAGGCCCCCATAGTCTAGTTTAGGTTTTAATTAATATAAATACCTTGTTTGGGTAGGTTCAAGTTCACTAGAATTAACGGATATATATGGTGCCATGAGCTAACATAAACTTAATATATGAAGAAATACACAGAAAAGAAAAAGAAACAACAGTTGTCTTATGACCTCTTCATAGTTCAATTTCAGTATTCGAACAAAGAATATTAACAAATTATTAGAATTGTGGCCATAATCTCTTAAAAGATTTTATAAGGAGGTGACGAGCCTAATTCTAACATAATATTAAAGTAAGTTCAAGTCGATAAAAAATTTATTTGGTCAATGAATAATAATTGATGATCATAAAGACCGAGGCAGTAATGGACCTGGGGCCTTATGGCCCCAGTAATTTCAAAAATTTATAGGGATATTTTCATTTTAGTTATAATTTTTAAAATGTATTATTATTGAATGAATTGGAAAATTTTCACCATACTTGGAGCTTAAAATCAGACTATAGTATTCCTCTCGCTCCGCGGTTGTTTCTCCACACAACCATAACCGGCGACATTTTCCATCCGATAACAAAACGGCGACCTTCCGACTTCGGGAGTTCCGAATTCAACAGTTTTTTTCCTGTTTTTTAGCAGTTTTGTTGAATGAGATGGTGAAATTTGTGATTTTTTCTTTGTTGGAAAAGTTTTATTTTTTTGTGGGATTTTTGAAATGCTGATAACTGATGTTTTTGGATTGAAATTGGTATTGGAATGGTAAAAGGATTTATCTCTATTTTATTGTTGATTTTCTATTCGAAAATGAGGTTTTCTTTTTTTTTGAAGTTTATGTTTTATTTCGTTTGGAAAGTCTGTTATACTATGATGGGGAAGTGTTGTAGATGCTAAAGTTGTAAAGAATACTTCATTTATTTGCATATAAACCAATAGTTTCTTATGTATATGATTGTTTATATCTAATAGAAATGGAGTTATTAGCTATAGTCTTGTAGACCAGAATTTATCATATAGATATGGTGGAGTTGGATTTGGTTGTTATTTGTCACGACTTACGGAACGATCAAATTGTGGTTTTTTTTTTTGTTAATTAGAACTTGATTTTGATGTTCTATTAGTATCCCAATGGGAAGAGGAAAGGTGAACCTCTTTAAGGCATTCATGGTGTTACTTGTTTGGTTTCGTTATTTACATTAAAATTGTGTATTATCTGATTATATATTTTCATTATTCTTATTATTTCTTAGGTAAATTAATAGTTATTTTAAAAAAGCTTTTTTGTTGTAGAGATTTCATTTTCGTTAGTTAATGAGACCTACACTCCATCTTCGTTAATGTTACTAAAAAACTATTATGCATCGATTTCTGATGTGATTGTATTTAACTTTTATTGTTTAAATATTGTATGTAATTTAAATAATAATATTTATTTTAAAAAATAAATTAGATCCGAGTATAAAATGTCTGACTGTGAGGGGCATGTTGGAACCTTATTCATCTCACATAGTAAATATCATATTTTCAATATATACGTTAATAATTACTCCATTTGTCCTACTATTTATGGTTCATTTCTTTTTTTACGTAGATTAAGAAAAGTTATGTTTTATATGTAAAGTAGTGTGTTGTATGAAATTCGAGATATTTTTAGTTGTAAAATTTTATATTATTTTAGAACGGAACAATAATAATGGGATAACCCAAAAAAGAAAACGAGCCAACAATATATGAAACGGAAGAGTATTATTTTTACGAGATTGTTTAAGAGGGTGATGTGACAAATTATAATAAAACGAATGCCACGTAGAGTTGCTTCAACTTTATTTTATATTGATAAAAGTAGACATATTATATGTGATGAGCCGAACCATAGAAAGAAAAATGTGATGGACAGGCAATGTGTAGGTCTTTATTAGTTGATAATTGCTTTATGAAATCTAGCTTCCATGCAAGCAAAGGGTGGCGGGGACAACGAGATATAGTCTTGGTCGGTGACACGTGTAAGGTGGAGAGCAGTCATTGGCCCGATTTATAAATATTAAAGCACAGACATTTTCACCGCCCATTACGTATTTTCCTTACTTTTATATTCACATTATCTTAATCTATGAAAGGAAACGGAAAATGCATCCAAAGTTAAAGGACTAACTTGAAGCTCAATTCTTCGTGGGGAAGAAAATCGTTTTTATTTAATTTATTTATCTTTATATACCAGCTCTACAGCACATGCGCCCCCGACTGTCCATGTCCATTTTATTATTTTCCGAAAGGAAAAGCAGAAAGCTCGATTAAGATTAAGATTAAGAATTTATTTTTCCACTTTAACTATTTAGAAAGGTTATCTTTTCCAAAAACAGAGAGAATACGTATATATATATAGATATATATATAATTTAAATAAAAATAATTTACAATATAAGAACTAAGAACTATAAAATTTCGATATGAACAAAATAAATTAGCTATTAAAGTTGATGCATCCATCAGAAAAGTTACTGAATCCAAAAATTAATCATTTTACATCCGTGTGACCGTGTTCGAATTCTATGAGAGACAAATTTTTTTTTGAAGTCAATAATTTTCTCAATAGATTCATTATTTTTTATTCTCATATTCTCACAGTAAAAATATTTTTAATATTAACCATGTTCCTATATATATATGTGTGTACTATTTCGCAATAAAAAACATTACAAACCTGCTTATTGATTGAGCTATATTCTCTTAATATCTAAGTAACAAGCGGTAATTAGTTGAGATGAATCGAAATGCAAAAGCAAATATATATTCAAAATTTTGAAGAATTTCCGCTGAAATAATTCAGGAAATATATTATCAAGCAGTTAACTATATCTTTTAGGGGTGGTCTCCGTGCGCGCGCAGCGCACAGTGAGACCCCCTAATTAATTAATTAATTAATTAATTAATTCTAATTAAAATTAATTAATTTGATAAATCTTAATTGTAAATTAATAAATCAAAATTATGAATTAATAAATAATACTTTTAAATTAATAAATCCTAATCGTGGATTAATAAATCTTAATTTTCAATTAATAAAACTTAATTATAATTAATAAATCTTAATTATGAATTAATAAACTATAATCATGAATTAATATATCTTAATTTTGAATTAATAAACCGTAATTGTGAATTAATAAACCTTAATTGTGAATTAATAAATCCTAATTGTGAATTAATAGACCCTAATTTTGAATAATAAACTCTAATTTTGAATTAATAAACCTTAATTATGAATTAATAAATTATAATTTTAAATAAATTTAATTATAATTTTAAATAAATTTAATATAATTTTAATGATAAATTAATAAAATCTAATTATCCCTACTCACCATATTTATATGTATAATTATTTTAACAAAAACAGTTAAAATTTCATGGTGGTAGGAATTTCACCCAAATTTTTGTTTATCTTTTATCATGGATAGTATAATAAGATTGAAGAGTTTTTGTTTTCAAGAATTTATTATCGACGTCCATTAATGTAATCATAAGATTATATTTTTTTTTTATTTTTTTTTTGATATCATGGGGCCACGGTACCGCTACCCCCACTCATCCGCTGCGATAGCGCATAAACCACATGGACAGGTAAACCAAACTTGGAAAACCAGGACCCCACGGTCCCGTGCAATAGCAGAACCACATGGGACAGATAAACCAAACTTGGAAAACCAGATGTGACAGGATCAAACTCATAGAGGCGTTTGGTGGGGTTCGAGCACTGTGCCTCTCTGCCACGTAAACTCACCTTAACCATTGGGGCATCGCAGGGACTATATATATATATTTTTTTTCTTTACATATTAAATGGAGTGGACTAGCAATTAAGGATACGCGATCGCAATAATTTCGATTTCTCGTTTGAAAATATTAAGATCATACTAATGATTATCACTGGAAGGGCCCGTACCCATATCAATAATTTGACTTTTCATGTAGACATTACAATAACTAATTAGAGATGGAAAATACCGTTACACATCAATTAGTTCCATTTATCTTAAAAGAGATTTCCTTAATACCAATAATAATACATATACTAATCTCATTAAGAAAGAGATCATTTACAAAATTACACCACAAACCGATTTGCCCCACTTCCACCAGAAGCGCGTGGCCCCGATGCATAGTAATTAACAAACCCCTTTATCCTCCGCCCCACCCTCGTCTATCTCTATATAAACGACCAAAATCTCGACCACCTAAAACCAACTCCATTTCAACACGCAAATTAAAAACAATATTTCCAATCATGTCGAACGGCTACAGCCACTCTCCGCCGCCGGTACACCTCTGTTTCTTCCTCCTCATCCTCTTCATGTTCGTCGGAATCACGTGGTACATCAACTACGAGTCCATCTTCGAGGGGCTCTTCGATCAGATCAAGCTGCTTCTGATGGTGTCGCCGCTGCTCCTCCTCCTCGCCGTGCATCTGCTCTCCGCCTTCGAGACCTCCTTCTTCTTCATCCCGCTGCCGGAGCAGGACTCCTTCCACCGCGCCGGCGGCACGCCCTGGGGCGTCGGCCTGCTGCTCGTCCTCCTCTTCTTCATGATCTCTTATCAGTCCGATTTTCGCGAGCGCTGGTTTCCGCTGCTGAGTTGACCGGAGGCGACGTCGTTTTTGGTTACTTGATTACTTAACTATAATCGCTATGTTTTAATGTGTATATTGTACATCTTCTTTAAGTTTTCTTCTTGTTTGGGGTACACTCTTATTTTTCTACTTCAATTTTTTTGGGGTCTCTAGTTTAGCGTTTTTTAATTATAATGAGAAAATTTGAGTTAATGATGTATTATTCTAATCTATGTTATTAATTCCTTCCTTTTGTTCTTAATTGATTCTTACAATTTTTAATCAATTCATTGAAGGTCGATCAACGTTAATTTGCTATAATCTCTACCAACTCTAAAGTTTGCTTTTACTTATGGTATAGCAGATTGTTAGGGAAATTGTGTATTGATAGTGAAATTGAAAAGCATGCATATAATGGAAATTTGTTCTAGAGTTTGTAAATATATAATTTTTATCTGGAGTTGAGTATTCTAATACATTTTGAATAATAGGGTACGGTGTTGATGCTGCTCCCCTAGTAAATATCGAAGTAGCTAGAAGATAAATGTATATATATAAACTGCCGATATAAAAAATAGGAATTCTTGTGTTTAAATTAACCACAATTTTTGTTTTGTTTTACAACTACAATGCGATTGTTAATTGTAAAAAGTATTAACACCAACCTTCAATTTTTGCACTAGGAACATCAACCAAACTTATGGTACAAATTAAGTATCCAATGTGTCCAGCGCAACGTGGTCATGACCTAACTTAATAATAAAATGACATCATTTATAATTGTAAGTTTGTCGGACATATGAATCTATTTCAATTCATAAAAATTCAATCACTATTTTAATCACAAATGGTTGAAAGTTTGAGTTATTAATTACTGCGAATTGAAAGTCATTCTAATTTCAAAACCATCTAAAGTTCATCTATTAATTCTATATATAATTCATTACACATTGCCACTGGAAGAACTATATTGATTTTTGATCCTACGTGGCATTCAGGGATTTTTTATTCTTAATTCCTCTAAATTTCACAAATTTACCTTTATATGCCAATCTATTAATATTGATGAAAATTTTGGGGAAAAAAATACCATTTACGAAAACTTGGAGGCATAATAAGTTAAGGAATTACCTTATATATATAGAAACAACTGCTTAAATTATTCATTCTTATATTTACCATTATCCGTCATTTTTTCAATTAACTAGCCATGACATAATCAATATGACCGCCAATTACGGGACGAGTTAAATACCAAATCTCAATTCATCCTTTTTATTCTATCAACTATCAAATCATTCACTTAATTTTATGTATTTCCATCAACGATCGGACAAGTTTATGATCCACACATAAACTACAAAGAATGGAGGAAGTGAGCAGCAGTATCGACGAAGAAGACGATAGAATTAACATCATCCTTGTATTAGGTATTTGAGCCACGATGCTTCGAGGTTAGGCCTAGAATCCGATATGTAATTTGGTTTTCTCGTGTTGTTTCCTTTCTCATCTTTTCTTCTATTCTTTTTGAGGTTGAGTTGTTTTGAGGTTAAGGAAGCATGGAAATAGTCCTTAATGGATAGACTATTGCATTATGTTTGTTGTTTATCTTTTTAGTTTTGCACATGAAATCTTGATGGTTTGATAAATGTATCATACTGGATCAATAGACCTTGATGCAGTCTAACAAATGTGTGATGATAACATTGTAGGTCTTAATTTAGTCTCAATGTCTTAGTATTGAACGAGATTGATAGGATAACGAGTAATAAAACTACTTTATAATTGTTCGAGACATATGTACACATATACATTCTAAACGGATTTCAAGGTTGTATAAGTTTATACCATGAATTTGTTTCAATCTTTTAAATATGCACTTTTTAATTGGGTTTGATAGGAGTACATGTATATAAATTCTAGACATGTCCAAGTGATTGTATTATATTAATTATCTATATATATGAATTCCTTAATTCAGATAAATATTTCACAGGTATTACTGTACGAGATTGGTACGACATACATTTTTAATGAATTTCATAGATTGTATAAATTTCAAATTTATGCTTTGAAATTAATTATTTATATATTTTATAGAAATCTCTTATTTAAATTAGTCTTTAATTTCTATATTTAGAGGAATATTTTATTATTATCTTATTTAAATATATACATAGTTTAATTTTATTTTACTTTTTGCAGATAAAGGAAGTGGAAAGAAATCAAAGATAAAACACCATTCTTGTGCAATTCTTCTAATATATTTTTCTATTTTACGTAAAGTAATTCCTCGTCGAAATACGATGGGTTATATACTAGTAATCTTAATGCAATTACCTTTACAAAAACATATACTTTTATTTCACTCATAGGAAAACAAAATGAAAGAAAAATAAAATCAAGCAAAAAATATGCATATGTATATAGAAGAGGGTTTGACATGATAACCATTCTAATCGTGAAAACTAAAAAAATGATAAATTCGGTGTGAAAGTTGATGAATTTGCTAGAAAAGTTACTGAATCCAAAAAAATAAATTTTTCGTTCCTCATGGGATTCGAATCCTGGGTGAAAATTCTAAATTTTTGGATTCAGTAACTTTCCCAGCTGATACATCATCTTTCATAGCGAATTCATTTTGTTCATAACGAATATATATATGTGCAAATATATTAGAGACCTTCTCTGATAACAAATTGAATTTGAGAAAATAGTTTTAATAAATGATTTTTATAAAATAAAAAAATTAAATTCATCAAATCATTCAAATTTAGGTTTGTGTTAATAATCACTCCAGATATGTTATGAGTTTTAATGTCTTTTTTTCAGTTGAGGAATTTTAATATGTTTTGGTTATGACAATTCATGACTATCTTTAAGTTTTTCCAATAATCAAAATTTGTTGATAGATAATAAACTTTCAATATCACAGCAGTAAATAAATGGCAAAATGGCCCTAATGTATTATCGGAGTGATATAAATAGAAAAAGATAGGACATACATTATAGTACTTACGGCTTAGAAACAATAATACAAGCCAATAATAGTACTATATTTGCCGAGGGTTAAGATATTGACAAATTGTTAGTTGTTACGCTACTTGAAATTAATATTACAAACTTTTATTCTTTCTTCCACTTACTATAAAAATATAATTCCGAAGATGATATTTTCGTTTCGAGTATGATAAAAGTTGGAACATGAGGCCTTTAATGCCAATTAGATTGGGCTACCTCGATACAGTATTAAGGCTTATGTAGAGTTTTTGGGTTTAGATCTTAGGCTGCACAAGTACAGTTTTGTGAGGCTCGGTTATTGGCCCGGGATTTCAGCGCAAATAAAATAAGCCTTAAAATGGGTTCGCATCCTCCATTCTACAATTTTCTATATTCCATAGTTAAATATATAAATTTGTTAATATTCATTGTAAAAAAGTTATAAGAATTTGTATGCCTAAGCATGAAATAAACTATCCTAATAATCAATGTTGACTGAAAAATTGAGAATTAAATGGTAAAATGTAATTATAACCCTAATTAGATATAATAAATCATAACTAATAACTGTAAAATTAAGTTAAAATAACAAAAAAATGGAATTAAAGAAAAAAATGAAATGTAATTGTGAGATAACAGTGAAATACACAAAAAATGTACATAGATGGTTCATGCACAAATAGAGAGTTTTATTCCTTACTTGGACATAAACATTCTAAGTCTTGGTGGATATTAGTGCACCATATCCTTGTTATGCATGCTCAATAGTTTGCAAATTGATAAACAATATTTGACAACTAAATAGATAAAAGGATTAAAAAATAAGAACTTACCTATTGTTTCTCTTTTTGCACGACATAGTTCATTGTGCTACTATCCTCGGTCGTCGCATTGACGAAGGAGGAGCCCTTGGTTGTCTACCTCGTGGAGGACTCCTTGTTTAATTCTTGGGCTTGACGAGCCTAAGTTTTGTGCTCTTTTTGTATCTTGTTTTTAGGTCTAGATCGAGTTTATTGTGTCTTTTTGTTTATGTTTTGTGTCGATGAGGACACACTGGTGAGGCAGGGCACGTAGAGGCGGGAAATGGACAAGTTGAAGCTGAAATTTGTGAAAGAGGATAAGCTATGATCCGATTCCACCCAGGGTCACCAAAGAGACATAGTTTGCAGCTTAGGCATCACGTTGCTTAGGTAATTACACTTACTGAGGTGTCCTCTTGAGTGGTTAGGATCAAGTTAATTAGCTTGCATAGAGTGTCCATCGCGTGCTATATTCTGTAAGGAAAGATTGAACCAGGGGTGGAAGTACAAGTGCCACCTGACAAAGGGGTGGAACTACATTCGATGCTTAGATGCGGGGCATGCACTGATGCACGTTAGCCGCTGCGACGGTGATGATGTGGTGAGGACCCGAAGAGCGTGACTAGCCGGCGTTGTGCGAGTGGCCTGATAAACCAGAACCTGAAGGACAAGAATAGGGTGTCCATTGTATCAATATCAAGCTTAAAAAACAGCTTATAAGCTGTTTTTGGAGAGCTTATAAACACCCTCTTACTAGACCAAGCCCAAAGCCAAATTGCTTAAAGAAGTCACACAAATTGCAAAGATTGGTTGTTAAGAAACTTCAATCAATTTACGTTTTTATCTATCCTGCTTTGTGAGTTACTCTATAGTGTGTATATATATATCGTAAATATATCATACTAGATCTTGATGCAATATCAATAGAGAGAATGAGATTACTATACTATCCGCCGCTACGTCTCCTCCGTACCGTACCTGCAAGGATTATTAAGTTTTTTTAATCAAATTCAGATTCATTATTGTGTAGAAGTCGAATCAAATTCAATTTAATTACGAAATTCAAGATTTAACCATTAGTTATATGATTATTGGTTTAAAGTGGGAGCGCTTGGCTGAAGCACCACGACTTTCTTTGTGCTTTTAGTTGAAATGTTATGAAAATGAGGGTTATAATCCATCCAGACCCTTAATTATGGAAGATATCTAGATAAATATGCAAGTTTATATTTACGTATTTAATTATTACATAATCAATTCTTGTTTCTATAACATATATTATATTATATTATATTATATTATATTATATTATATTATATTATATTATATTATATTATATTATATTATATTATATTATATTATATACATTGATTATACTATATATTTTACATGAAAATATGAAAGATAAAGTACTTAAAATCTTCTCTCTCGACATATACCTTGGAAAATTTGGTATATGATATTGTTATGGAATGAATAGTACAAAATATGGCAACAACTTACATTTATAAATTTAAGCAGGCTCGAGTACACTACAAAAAATGTCGAGTAGTTACATAATTTTAGTGACACCAAGAGAAGTGTTACAAAATTTATGACATCTTTAGATATGGCAAAATTTAATTACATCAATATATGTATCAATATATTTTTGTTACACATAAAAATGTATGTAAATTTTGTTACACTTGAAAATATAATAAAATTTGTCACATCTATCCATGTAATTAAATCATACTACATTTAAACATGTCACAATATTTTTTTTGTTACATATAAGAATATAACTAAATTTTACTATAATTCAAGAGTTTAAAAGTTAATATAAGAAAATGAAATATTTATGTGGCTGACCCTACCATAGTTGATGGAGCAGAGAGTTGATGATAGAGTTCTTGAAGAATATGTAGCTTCGGCTGAGTTCGTTAAGGATTTGGGCCTATCTTGGGCCAAAGTGGGCCGTCCTTTCCGGATACAATTTACTAGCACATAGCTTTGATTATGTCGCAGATAATTCTCAGAGTTCAAAATATTAAAATAATACAAAATCAATGGTCAATTATAGTGAATGAGGAATGTTGTAGTGTTGCAAAAATTAATGAGAATTATTGTTAATAGAAGTCTTGATTTCCTTCTCCACATCAATTTCTCGAACCTCTTAACTCACCACATCAATTTCTCCGCCCTCACCATTCCCCAATTCAGCCCCACTTTCGCCTGTTGATTTAATTAGTGGATTTATCGTCTTTAGTCATTGCATGTTAATCAAACTCTCGGCCACTTGCAAAAAATTGGCGGCACCTCAGCCACAACGCCGGAGTTACTCAACTCCGCCGCAACAATTTTCTCCGAGGCCGCTGTATGTTAACTTCACCGATAGATTCATCTCATATATATGT
This sequence comes from Salvia rosmarinus, assembly GCA_036937905.1. NCBI lineage: Eukaryota > Viridiplantae > Streptophyta > Magnoliopsida > Lamiales > Lamiaceae > Salvia > Salvia rosmarinus. Next base: position 4,912,550 of record CM072815.1, read on the forward strand.
ATATGCATCTCAATTTTGTTATAATTTGTGCGTTTATATCAGCTGTTTCCCTTGAGCATATGTGTGTGTTTGACATTCATCCGATGGATGCACATTATTAGGAATTTTGTGTATGTATGTGTGTGTTTTATTTAAATATTGCGATATTTTGTTTGTTGAGGAATTTTTGCGATCTGTTCGATTTTCGATTAATATCATTTTGGCGATTAAGATAACTTATCCCACACGGTCCAATTATGTTCGCATCTTGAAATTTGTAGTTCACAATTTTCCTCTGACTTTTGGCCTTGCTTTGAGGTTCAATTATTTGAAGCTATGCATAAACAATAATTTATTTCATATTTTATTTCCTACATTTTATGTTTACTCTAGTTAGTTGAGCTCGATTAAGAAATTACATCATAAATCAATTACGGCTGGCTTTGTGAGCTGGAATTTGTTCTAAGTCATATTTTCAGGTTGACTAATAATATTCCTCCATTAGCTAATTTATAATGTTTTATTTCAGTTTCTCTGTTGTTTTGGTTTCAAGTTTGTGTGCTTTGATTTTTTGATAGTTTCATTGTGAGCGTGTAGCCACCTGAAGTCCAACTTATTATTTCCGGAAGGACTTAGCTCTTGTTTGATCTCTTGACTGACCAACTGCCAAGCTTGAAATTTTCTGTTGATCAACTAACGAGTCCAAGTCAGATTTTTTCTAGTCAAGGGTCCATTATGTATGTCTTGATTGACTATAACCTGCCATAAGTACAGTTTTTTTATTTTTCACATCATATATTGACCTAGAACTATCTAAGTATTTGCCACTTTGGAGACTTCATACAGTATTATCTAATGGAGCCTCTAATCTATTTGAACCAAAATAATTGTTGTTTAATGAGCACGTAATCTCGCACTTTATGTAGAATGTCATATTTAAGTGATTATGCACTCAACTGATTTAGTTTGGATAAAATTCTTAAGCGCGTTCTGGATTGTCAACTGTATAAGTATTTCATTGTTACATTAATAAAATACCATATTTACATTCACATTCTTTAATGAATTCATGCAGGGAAAGAAGGGAGTTTGGATCAAATTACCTATTAAACTTGTGATTCTTGCTGAAGCTACAGTCAAGGTAGTTTCATTTTCACCTTATGAACTTTGAAGTTTATGTGACCTTTCTCTAGTTCTATTTTTTGTAATTATAGGGGAGTCAATTGGTCAAATATGTTGTTGTGTTGGTAATCTTATTAGGAATAACATATGATCAAATAATGGGCCTAAAGACTCTCCAAGCTTTTTTGTTTTTTGGATCATTATTCATGGTGTTATGTTTTGGTTGAAAGCATCAATCAGAGAGTTGACGAATTAGTGAATGTTTAAGATCCACATTTGCATATGATATACTGCATATTTTGATGATCAATCTTCATTGAGTGCTCTGGTTGCTCTGGTTTTGTTTTATTCTCTCTGCATTCCTTATTTGCCTCTGATATAATTTGCTTGTTTTTCCTTATGCTATTCACTGGAAATAAAAACTTTTAAAAAAAATTAAAATTGTTGAGGATGGAAAATGTGTTGCTCAGTATGATTTAATTGGGATTGGCATAATACTATTTTTTTCTCCAACTTAGCAAATAGGAGCTCCATGAGTTCCAAAATGAAACAATCTTGCCACTTAAGATAGATGTTTGATTCCTGATATGTTGAACAATTTGTTTGCTATTTAAATTAATTGTGCATATTTTCAATTAGATTGTTGTATTTATCATTATATGTAATTGTACAAATGCTACAAATTATATTTTCTTTGCTTTTGCTTTTGGCTTGTTAGTTTTGATATGGACAAGAGTTGGATCAATGCGTCGAGGGTTAGCGATGCTTATAAGAGTGAATGTGAGTCTTTCATACAATTTGCCAAGAAAACTCAGGAAACTATAATTTGTCCGTGCTTAAAATGTTGTAATGGCAAAAGATTTTCAACTGGAGAAGTTCTTCGTCACATATTATTTAATGGTTTTTGCCCTGGATATACCACATGGACACTTCACGGAGAACATGCTTCATCTGAATATGACACTTCTTACATAAGAAAACTAGTGTCTCAAACAACTATTACAACAAGAGATTTCCCTAGTCAGACTAGCACAATTAGGGATATGATACATGATGCATTAGAAATAAATTTGGGTAGAGATCCAAATTGTGAAAGTGGTAAGTCCAGTGAGGGTCAAGCCTCTGAGAATGTCGAAGGTCTTCATGTTAATATTCCATCAACTGAGCAACATCTTGATTATAGTTTGTGTGATGTTGATGCCTTAAGATATCAGAAAATATTAGCAGAATGTGATGAAGAATTGTATCATGGTTGTAAGTATTCAAAATTATACTTCAATTTGACCTTGATTCACATCAAATGTATGGGAGGACTCTCCAACAAGAGTTTCACAATGTTGCTATTCACATTCAAAATTATAAGATGTAACAAATTTATTTAGTGACATCTATAGATGTCACTATTCTTAAAAAATTATGTAACTATTGAAACATTTTCTTGTAGTGGTAATTATGTGTACCAATATACAGGTTTCAGACGAGAACAGGTAGTAAAATAACTTTTTATCGAGTTTGAGACAAATACATGTTATACATTCTAGATGAGTCCAAGTGATTGAAAATATCTTTATATCTAAATATATGGATAATACTAGATAATATTGTAACAACTCATATTTATAAATTTAAATAAATTTGAATAATTATGATTGTTATCATATGAGTTTGAGATGAGAATGGATAGTAAGCTATTTTTTAACCACATTCGAAATGGGGACATGTATATATATATTCTAGACGAGTCAATGTGGCTGTAAATGACATTTTTAATTCGGATACTAAGCGAGTATTGTACGAGATTGATAGGATAACGAGTAATAAAACTACTTTATAATTGTTCGAGACATATATACACACATACATTCTAAACGGATTTCAAGGTTGTATAAGTTATACTATGAATTTGTTTCAATCATTTAAATAGGCACTTTTTAATTGGGTTTGATAGGATTACATGTATATAAATTCTAGACATGTTCAAGTGATTGTAATATATTAATTATCTATATATATGAATTCCTTAATTCAAATAAATAATTCACAGGTATTACTGTACGAGATTGGTACGACATACATTTTTAATGAATTTCATAGATTGTATAAATTTCAAATTTATGCTTTGAAATTAATTATTTTTATATTTTATAGAAATCTCTTATTTAAATTAGTCTTTAATTTCTATCTTTAGAGGAATCTTTTATTATTATCTTATTTAAATATCAGTTTAATTTTATTTTACTTTTTGCAGATAAAGGAAGTGGAAAGAAATCAAAGATAAAACACCATTGTTTTGCAATTCTTCTAATATATTTTTCTATTTTACGTAAATTAATTCATCGTCGAAATTCGACGGGTTATATACAAGTAACTCTTAATGCAATTACCTTTACAAAACATACTTTTATTTCACTCATAGGAAAACAAAATGAAAGAACAATAAAATCAAGCAAAAAATATGCATATGTATATAGGAGAGGGTTGACGTGATAACCATTTTAATCGTGAGAATCGGTGTGAAAGTTGATGAATTCGCTAGAAAAGTTACTGAATCCAAAAAAATAAAATTTTCGCTCCTCATGGGATTCGAATCCTGGGTGAAAATTCCAAATTTTTGGATTCAGTAACTTTCTCAGCTAATACATCAATTTTCATAACGAATATATATGTGCGCAAATATATTAGAGACCTTCTCTGATAACAAATTGAATTTGAGAAAATAGTTTTAATAAATGATTTTAATAAAATAAAAAAATTAAATTCATCAAATCATTCAAATTTAGGTTTGTGTTAATAATCACTCCAAATATGTTATGAGTTTTAATGTCTTTTTTTAGTTGAGGAATTTTAATATGTTTTGGTTATGACAATTCATGACTATCTTTAAGTTTTTCCAATAATCAAAATGTGTTGATAGATAATAAACTTCCAATATCACAGCAGTAAATAAATGGCAAAATGGCCCTAATGTATAATCGGAGTGATATAAATAGAAAAAGATAGGACATACATTATACTCCCTCCGTCCCAGCCCAATTGGCACACCACTTTTTGCACAAATATTAAGAAAAAATGGATTAAGGGGTTTAATGATGTTGGTCCCACAAGATTTAATGCTAATAAAGTAGGAGAGAGAAATAGAATTGGAGAGAGAGAGAGGGGATAGAATCTAAAAAGGCATGAGTGGAGAGAGAGATGAAATAGATTAAGGGGTTAATTTTTGCCATTTTTGACATATGCCAATTGGTTTGGACAACCCAATTTGCAAGTGTCTAATTAATTTGAGACGGAGGAAGTAGTACTTACGGCTTAGAAACAATAATACAAGCGATAATAGTGCTATCTTTGCGAGGTTAAGATATTGACAAATTGTTAGTTATTACGCTAGTTGAAATTAATATTAGTACAAACTTTTATTCTTTCTTCCACTTACTATAAGGTAGTGTTTACTTTGTATGATTAGGTTGGATAGATAAAATTAATCCAACCTAATCAAGTGTTTACTTCTAAGGATTAATATTTAAGGATATCCCAAAACCTGGGATTATTTTAATCCTTGAATTGTTCTTCATTAATTTAAATTCAACCAATATAGGTAGGATTAAAATAATCCTCCAAATAAAGAGAAAATTATTTATCATAATTTCAATCTTTCACTAATCATTTGTAGTAAACAAAGGATTGATAGATAAAAAGTATCTTATCATATATTTAATCCATCAAATAATCAATCATTCAAAATGCTAATCATGAAAAGTAAACACTCCCTAAAAATATAATTCCGAAGATGATATTTTCGTTTCGAGTATGATAAAAGTTGGAACATGAGGCCTTTAATGCCAATTAGATTGGGCTACCTCGATACAGTATTAAGGCTTATGTAGAGTTTTTGGGTTTTGATCTTAGGCTGCACAAGTACAGTTTTGTGAGGCTCGGTTCTTGGCCCGGGATTTCAGCACAAATAAAATAAGCCTTAAAATGGGTTCGCATCCTCCATTCCACAATTTTCTATATTCCATAGTTAAATATATAAATTTGTTAATATTCATTGTAAAAAAAGTTATAAGAATTTGTATGCCTAAGCATGAAATAAACTATCCTAATAATCAATGTTGACTGAAAAATTGAGAATTAAATGGTAAAATGTAATTATAAACCTAATTAGATATAATAAATCATAACTAATAACTGTAAAATCAAGTTAAATAACAAAAAAAATGGAATTCAAGAAAAAAATGAAATGTAATTGTGAGATAACAGTGAAATACAAAAAAAAATTACATAGATGATTCCTGCACAAATAGAGAGTTTTATTCCTTACTTGGACATAAACATTCTAAGTCTTGGTGGATATTAGTGCACCATATCCTTGTTATGCATGCTCAATAGTTTGCAAATTGATAAACAATATTTGACAACTAAATAGATAAAAGGATTAAAAAAATAAGAACTTACCTATCGTTTCTCTTTTTGCACGACATAGTTCACAGTGCTACTAGCCTCGGTCTTCGCGTTAACGAAGGAGGAACCCTTGGTTGTCTACCTCGTGGAGGTCTCCTTGGTTAATTCTTGGGCTTGACCAGCCTAAGTTTTGTGCTCTTTTTGTATCTTGTTTTTAGGTCTAGATCGAGTTTATTGTGTCTTTTTGTTTATGTTTTGTGTCGAGGAGGACACATTGGTGAGGCAGGGCACGTAGAGGCGGGAAATGGGCGAGATGGTGGAATTTGTGAAAGAGGATAAGCTATGATCCGATTCCACCCAGTGTCACCAAAGAGACATAGCTTGCAGCTTAGGCATCACGTTGCTTAGGTAATTACACTTCGAGGTGTCCTCTTGAGTGGTTAGGATCAAGTTAATTAGCTTGCATAGAGTGTCCATTGCGTGCTATATTACATAAGGAAAGATTGAACCGGGGGGAAGTCAAGTGCCACTGACGAGGGGTGGAACCGTGGAAGTACATTCGCTGCTTAGATGCGGGACATGCACGTTAGCCGCTGCGACGGTGATGATGTGGTGAGGACCGAAGAGCGTGGCTAGCCGGCGTTGTGCGAGTGGCCTGATAATTTAGGGGGTCGTTGGAGAAGTTTGATGGGAAGAAGATGGCTAATTGTAAATGGGAGAGTAAGGTGAATTTCTTTGTTAGACTCAATCTTTTATAAAATATGATTATAGAAGAAGAGGATCAAATGAGATACTCTATTTTCTATTTGTATGATATCTTTTATTATATAAATAAATAGATGAAGGACGTGTGACAATCATAAGGACACTCTAAGTCATAAATTTTTAGTATTGTTATGTGTCGATCATCTACGAATACAATTGAAAATATCACAATAAAACGTAATAGAGGAACTAAATTCAGATAGGATAGAAATTTCAGTTCTTACGACATTTTTAGTAGTAATAACACTAGCCGCAATAACTTGCATGCACGGTCATTATCTTTTGAGTAAATTTTTGGATGAAATTCTTTTATTCGCGAATTCCATTCTGCATGAAATCAGATTTTCATTTACGTGTTACTCTGTATCCAAATTAGGAATTATAGTTTTTTAAGGGAAATGAATTATAGTTAGAAACGTGAACTCTAGTAAGATAACATCATATACACATGACATGACTACATCATATGATTGGAATATTAATGTGTATGTGTTGGCCTAGTGGTAGCGTGATTAATGTCCGATGCCAAATGTTTCGAGTTCGAGTTCACCATGACGAGATCTTTAAATTTATGTATTAAATTGATAAAAAAAAGATTGGAATTTTAATATGTCCACTAATCATTGGATGGTATCATTTCAGAAACTGCACTTGGTCTTTACTTACCGTCGAACGTAATTACCAACTAAGAAATGGACTTGTTAATTTTGCAGATATGTTAATGTCTTTTAAGTGGTTGATTGATTTATTATTATAAAAAAACTTGCAGCATTAGAACACTACTGATCGATCTTAATTTCGTAAGGGAAATAAATGCGCAAGAACACCAAGGATTTACGTGGTTCGATCTATGAATAAGATCTACGTCCACGGGGAGAGAGAGAGTATTCGTGTATTGAATGTGTAAGAAGCGATTACAAAGAGTGTGAATGAATCTATTTCGTCTAATCTAGCCTCTATTTATACACAAATGTATTGACCTAGATCTTGAATCCGAAGTCTTCTCTAACTAGGATTCGAGATCCTATCCCTTCTTGAATTAGGATTCTTTTAGATATGGCTGAGCTTTCTGCGTTCCCACTGATTTTAGGAGTCTTCATGGGCCGAACTTGTCCAGGCCGAGCTTGATGTCTGTTTACTTGTATTGGGCACGATGCTTGGGCACAGTAGTTGGGCGTATCCTATCACAACCCCCCAAAAAGGCAGCGAGGTCATCTTGGATTGGGAGTTGTTTATGACGGCGGGGTTTGGGCGACCTTTGACATTCTTTTCTTTGTCGACTTTGTGTGTGTCAATGCTTGGACGTCATATATCGTATCTTTGTGCTCGCAGAGGTGTCTGCCGAGGTCATGTTTGTTGTTTGTATCTCGGCGAGGTGTCACAGCTACCATGACGGGCGTTATGCCGAGGTCTTGGCCCAGCTTCACCGCCGCGGCGTTAAGCGAGGTCTTGTAAGCGTTAAGTCGAGGTCTTCCGAGCTTCACCGTTGAGGCGTTAAGCGAGGTCTTGGACCGCTTCACCGGAGGCGTTAGCAAGTCTTGATTGACTTCACTTGGCGAGGCGTTAAGCTGAGGTCTCCTGACTGGCTTCACCCGACGAGGCGTTAAGCAGAGGTCTTGTAGGCGTTAAGTCGAGGTCTTGGTGGCTTCACTGTTGAGCGTTAAGCGAAGTCTTGGCCAGACTCGGCAGGCGTTAGCCGATGCCGAACACGGATTTTTCGCGTCATTGAGTACGGGACAGGATCGCATTTAATGCGCATTTAATCGACAGCGGTTGGATTCCGATAAAGCGTATAATAGGGAATATCTTCCTTGATCGCCATTTCTCATATCACTTTGCGATTTCAAAATTTCGGACTTCAAAACTTGAAAAAGCGATAACCGTCGCCATTGTTGTCTCGGAGTTCATCACCATCATCTTGAAAACCAAAAGTAAGTTATGGCTTCCTTCTTCTAAATCTTGAGCTTAGTATCGTATGCATCTGTCGTAGTCGGATTCGCGGCGGTATTATGTATTCCCCTTTAGGGATTTTGGTAAAGTGTCTTCTTTTCTTTCATTTTAACAACCTCAGATATAAAGGAGATTGTCTCTCAATACCGTATTTCTAATATAATTTATATTGCCCCCGTCCGGAGCATAGGGCTTGTTCTCCTCCGAAGGGTTTGTCATCGTCTGAAGACGACCTCAGGCTGGTCTTGTATTTAATATCCTCGTGTATATGTCGAACTTCAGCGGATGTTGGCATATCACTATGACTTTCGCCAAATTCTTTTCGGCATTTGGTGGGCTGGGTGTCTATGCTATCGGCATAATTTTCCTTTCACTTTGGGGCTTGTTCTCGTTTTTCAAGCGAAGGGTGGTTGGGGTGGTATTATTTATCACCCGTCGTAATTCAAAGCGAAGATAAAGTCGAAGATCTCGAGCGGAAGAAGTTTTTCTTTGTCGATTCGATGGATCTCTGAGTTTATATGGCGATCGGAGAAAGATCGCCGATGTGGTGGTTGTGAGATTGGCGGTGCCACGAAGGAGGCCTTTGGGCGAGTAGGTCTCGTGGATGAGGCCTTTCCGAGGCCGAGCTCGCGGTGCGGGCTTAGCCACTTATGATCCTGCCACCGTGGTGGAGTCGGTGAAGGTGAGGCCCTCTTTCTCTCTGTCTTTTGTTGCATGATTATTTGTGTGTACATGCGACCTCTTGTATTTATTTGCGGTGAACTTGATCGGGGATAAGAGGAAGAAGAGGAAGGATTCGGCAGGTGTCGAGCTCCTCCTCTCTTTTGAAGGAGGTCGAACTCTCCTCCTCGATTTTGAAGATGTCGAGGCTATGCGAAGTGGCGAGGAGGCTTGAAGTCTCTGAGCCATGACCTCTTAGGCGCTTTAAGAGGTTAAGCGTGCTATCCCGAGGTCAGCGTGGTTCTTGCCGACCACGAATGCGTCGTCGTTGGCTCTCGTGAGCTCCCCCCTTTCCGGGTGGCGCACTATCCTTCTTCCTTGTGAGTGATATAAATAATGTATTCTTGATTTGTTGGGATTACATATAGGGTCGAGATCGTGTCGGCGGTGGCCAGATGTCATGGGATGGCGGATGTCCGGTTTCATGCGGACTTCTTGAAAGGGCCGTTAGCGGTTTGTGAGGTGGCCCGGTATGCTCGGGGAATGGAGGAGGAAGACTCTCCTCGTCCAAGAGATTAGCGAGCCGAGGCAAAGATCAGGGACCTCGTCAAGCGTAGGCGGATCGGCGGCCGCGGCGTGGGCGGTGGAGGCGGCGGCGGGCGATGGGCGGCAAGGCTGGGGCGGTGAAGCCACGGCGGAGGCCGAGTCGCTGTAATGAAGGCGAGTTGGAGGTCTCGTCGGGAGGCCGAGTGGCGAGTCGCGGGCGAGATGCTTTGGCGTTCTGGAGGCTATTCCTCTGCAGGGGCTTCTCGGGATGGTGGGCGATGCGGCCGAGGTCCTCAATAAGCGCGCCGTCTCGGGCCTTGATCGAAGAAGTCGCCGAGACTACCCAGTGGATAAATCCAAGTATGGGTATGAGGAGATAGAGGGCGATGTCTGGCGGGCCTATTTCGATGTCCTTGTTCGCGGCCTGAAGGAGCTTCCCGTCTTGCGGGCCTTGACTTCGTCTTGATTCTGCTGACCGCGGAGTCTGTTCGCGCTTGCCCCGTGGACCGAGATCCCCTGACCGACGCTCTAATGGCCAATCTTACAAAGGGTCGGGGATCTGCGGTGGGGTTTCTAAGTGCGCGAGGCCCGGCGGTTCTGAGGAGGCTGAGCCGGGCTTGGCTAAGTGAGGAGCCGAGGCTTTCCATGCTCGGGGCGGTGTGGTGGATGGACCCGAGGCATCTGGAGGTCGATTGATACCTTTTTTTTTTTTTTGAATGTAAATGTACACTTGTTTTACGCTAGGGCATATTAATAGAATCACAAGTTTATATGGAAACACTTATCTTTTATTCGGTTGTCTTTGAAATGCTGATGCTTCTCCTTGGTTGAATCGAATTGAAGACACATCGCGGGATCTTGAGTTGAAAGAGGTCGAACTCCTCCATATAAAGGCAGCTTGGTCATCTCTGGGACCGAATAAGCGATCCACATTATGACGATCCGGAGTGGCGCGCTCGAGGCGTGCTATTGCCCTTGAGCGGCGTGGATCCTCAGGGGTCGAAACCAGGCGTCATTGGTGGCGGGTCGAGCTCGCAGAGCGGCGTCTTCAAGTGACCGAGTCGTGGCGGCGAGGCCCGTGGTGTAGACCGAGGGGCGAGGTAGAGGTAGGATTAGTATAGATGAGTGCTGAATCCCGATTTTCTAGGGATTGGCTCGACTTTTCCCGATCCGCTCCGTCCTCGTAAAATGTAACTGTACATCTTTTGTTAATAAGAATGATTTCTTTGCTTCGTATTGACTTTGTATTGAACAAGAGTAATATCGAAGGTAGTTTGTCCTCGTGAGAGTTCCGCTTGAAGGAATCCGTTCCGTCTGAAGGTAGGGGTTCTGTTTTTGCTGAGGTCATCGGGAGGGTGGTCCCTTTACTTGACTACATAGAAAGAATCGCTTGAAATAAGCGAAGGTAATCTGATCTCGTATGTAGGAATGGTTCTGTTTTTGCGAGGTTATCGGGAGGGTGGTCCTTATTAAATACATAGAGAACCGTCTTGAAATAAGCGAAGTGTCGATCTCGTATGTAGGAATGGTTCTGTTTTTGCGAGGTCATCGGAGGGTGGTCCCCTATCATCTACATAGAAATCTTGTCTTCGATATAAGCGAAGAAATCGATCTCGTATGTAGGCATGCTGCGTTTAAATTTACCTTCGTATGAAACGAAGGTGTCGACCTCTCGTCGAGGTAATTAGTCCTCCGTGAGGGTAAAAAATAATGTGAAGATTAATTATGCATTAGTGATGAGTAGAACTTGCAAAAATAATATTTTATTGATAAAAGATATGCGACCACCAAATAAGACTCGGACTCTAAGCAGGACTTTAAAGACACGACCGAACAAGACCCGACCCTTGACACTTATGCATAATATCTCTTGGATGAATGATGTGTCATCGTTGGGTAATTGCTCACCGGACAATTGAGCGAGCTTATAGGCCCTTTGGGGACTTTGTCGACCGGTGAGGTCCTTCCCATGTGGCTTCGACTTGCCGAGCTCTGGCTTTCTTGACTTCATTATTTCGGAGTCTGAGGTCGCCCACTTGGAATTGTCGGGTTTTAACATCTTGGTTGTAATACCGAGCTACTTGTTGCTTGTACCGAGCTTCCTTGATGTGGCGAGGTCTCTCTTTTCTTCAGTAGGTCTAGATCAGCTCGTAGATTTTCCCCATTTATTCGGAGAGAAGTCGATGAATGCGGGACTCGGTACTCCGATCTCTGTAGGATCATCGCTTGGTTCCATACACCAAGCTGTAGGGTGTTTCTCCGTTCGAGGTCAGGGTGTTGTTCGATCGACCATAAGACACGTGGTAAATTTTCCACCCAGGCCCTTAGCTCGGTCGAGGCGAGTTTTTAGACCACTTACGATGGTCTGTTGGTAACCGGTCGACCATTTGCTTGAGGATGGGCCACGAGGTGAACTTTGTTGGATCGAAGCTCTTGACACCAATCTTTGAATGTCTTATCGATGAATTGTGTTCCGTTATCGAAAAGGAGGATATGAGGGATGCCGAGGCGACACACTATGTTCTTCCGCACGAAGTTGAGGCGTTCTTGCTTGTGATTTTCGCCAGGGCTCCGCTTCCACCCACTTCGTGAAGTAGTCGATCGCAACAATTAAAATTGGAGCTGTCACGGTGCTTTACAAAGGGCCCACAATGTCGATCCCCATTGCATAAGCGGCGAGGGCTCTGTATGGAGGTGAGGTCGGTCTGCGGTAGCAATGCGTTCCATGGATTTGACACTTGGACACTTTTTACGAGATCCATTGAGTCTTGGAACATTGTTGTGATAGTATCCCCATCGCATGACTTTCTTTGACAAGGCTCGGGGTCCGATGTGGCTTCCGCGATCGCCGTGTATTTCTCGTAGAACGTAATTAGCTCGGTTCGGACCCAGCATCTTAAGAGAGGCGGAGATATGACTTTCAGTATAGGACCCTGCTCAATTGTATATCGCGAGATTTGTTCAGGATCCTCCTAGCTTCCAACTTGTCATCGAGCGACTCGCCTTCTCCGGGAACTCTCGAATGGGAGTCGTCAGTTGGGTTCTTCATCGAGACTACGTTGACCTCGGCTCCGTTATCGGCATCGTCATGCTACGCCCGGACTTCCTCTCTTGGCGGGCTCGTTGATGACGAGGCCAATTTATAAGATGTCGGCTCTGCTATTTTGCTCCTTGGGATGCGAACTATCTGGAAGTGTGAGAAAGTCCGTTGCGAGGCTTTTGCTTTTCAAGATACTTCTTCATTACGTCGCTTTTTGCCTCGTATTTTCCCAACATTTGGCTCACAGCGACTTGAGAGTCGCCGTGAACTTGCACGGCTCGTATCTCGAGACTTTGAGCGGGCGAAGTCCTGCGATCGATGCTTCATACTCCACTTCGTTGTTCGTATTTTTGAATGTGAACCGAAGTGAGTAGTGATCTCTTGGCCGTCCGGGCCTAGGAGTAAGATTCTGCTTATACCCGTTTTCCCGAAGCCCGTCAGCGTAGAGTTGCCGCCTCCTTTGGTATTTCATCCATTGGTTCGGCTTGGCATTGTACGTCTGGGACTCGGTGGGCTTGGTTTCTCGTGAAGTTAGCCTCGGCAGAAATCCGCTGAGGCTCGACCTTTGATGGCTGGCGGGCGAAGGATATCGTGCTCGCTTGATTCGATTGCCCATTTCGCAATTCTCCACGAGGCTTGGGTTTCGTCAATACTTGCGAAGTGGGTAGTCGGTGAGGACTTGTATGGGATGCGCATGGAAGTATGGACGTAGTCTCATCGCGGCGTTACCAACGCTAAGGCAAGTTTCTCCGGTGATACCTCGTTTCGGGCCTTTTAGTGCTCGGTGATAAAATACACGGGAGGTGACGTCCTTCTTCGTGCAAGGCTGCAGATTATAGATTCGTCCGAAGCGGCGAGGTAGAGAAAGGACCTCTCCTCTTCGGACGGACAGAGTGGGGAGTTTGGCGAGGTAGCTCTTGAGATCTTCAAAGACGGACTTGTGTACATCATCCATGAGAATTTCGGGGCTTTTTGAGTATCTTGAAGAAGGTAGGCGCTTGCTCTGCGGCTTTTGAAAGAAATGGCTCGGTCTTGCTATCTCGACTGTTAGCTTGTGTACGTCATGGATGGTCTTTGGCATCTTCATTTCTAAAATGGTTTGGACCTTGGGCGGGTTTGCTTTTAGCCATTCTTGTGAAACCCAACACCCTAGAACTTTCGGACGGACATAGCGTGCAAACGCACGGGGATTGACTTTAGGTTGATTTTCCGAAAGGCCGAGGACGATCCGGAGGTCGGCAACACATGCGGCTTCTTCCTTGCTCTTGACGACGATGTCGTCACGTATACCTCCACATTCGACCTATGTAGGGCTGAAATATTTTGTCAACATCCTTTGATAGGTATCCTGCATTTTAAGGCGAATGACATCTTTTATACGCAAAGACTCAAGTCGGTAATGAAGGTTTGTCTTGGCGGCGTCTTCGTCGTCCGTCGAGGACTTGGTGATATCGCTGTATAAGTCCAAGCGAAGACTTCATATCCGACCAGTGGCGTCGACCTTCTTGTCAATGTTGGGAAGGGATAGCAATCCTTTGGGCAATGTTTATTGAGGTCGGTGTAGTCGATACACATTCGCCATCCCTCCTCCTTTCTTCACCATCACGGGTTGGCTATCCGGTCGGATATTTGACCTCGAACAATATCGTGCTTTTAACGGTGATTCACCTCGTCATGAATGACTTGGTTCCGTTAAATTGCGAAAATTCTTTATACATCGAGCGGCTTTATGTTGGTCGATGTTGAGCGGTGGTGATGATACTCGGCGAGACTCGGTCATGTCGAGGAAGACCAAGCAAACACGTCTGGAATTCCCTTAGGAGTTGGATGATATGATCCTTCACTTGGTGCCTTGGTGAAACCAACCTTGCGACCTTTAATGGCTCGTCTTTGTACAATGCGACTTCTTCCACGGACGGTGGGGGTGGCGATGTCTTCGACTCAACTCCTCGGGTTTCTTTAATTGCTATGCATGTGGTCTTTGGACCGAGGTCCGGCACCTCGTAAGGTAACTTGCATGCATTCCTCGGCTTCTTACGATCACCTCGGATCACGGCCGTTCCCTGGTGGGTATCTTCATTGTTAGGTGAGTCGTTGAACATACAGCCATACAAGCCTTCACCAATCTCGCCTAGTATGATGTTATATGGCGAGTGGGCCTTCACTACGAAGAATTGCACCACCTTGGTGGAGCTCGTTGGTGACTTCCCCACCGTGACGGGTAGCTCAATTATCCCTTCCGGGCGTGTCTCTTCTTGGACGAAGCTTCTGAGTGGCAGCGGCGCTTGTGCGAGGCGCGCTTCTTCTATCCCTAGCTTGTCAAAACATTCCTTGAAAAGGATGCTTACCGACGCGCCGTTATCAATGTACACGCGCTTCACCAACTTATTTGCGACCACTGCCTGGATCACCAGCGCATCCTGGTGGGGTATTATTGCGGGTACGGGGTCGTCTTCGGAGAAGGTAATCGCCTCGTCCTTTCTGAACCTCTTGTTGTTAGGCTCGCGGTTTTAGGACTTGAACTTCGGCCTTGAGGAAGACTTCGTGACTCCACTGGGAGCCCGTAATAGTGGAGACCACCCGTCATATTGGGGCTCGTCGTCTCGCTCTTCGTCGGTGTCGCGCCGCTTTTTTAGTGGGGTCTGCAATTCCTCTTCCTTGCTTTTCTTCTTTTGACTACGGTGGCTTGGCGACCACATCGGTACTTTCTCGCAGGTCCATCTTGAACCAACATCTCTATTTCTCCATGAGTTCTTTGCACTCTTGATGTCGTGCCCATAGTCTCCGTGGAATGGCGGTGTTTATCCACAGTTCGGTACCTCGTTCCTCCTGTCATCGGTCGAGGCTTCTAAGCAGTTCGTATGGGCGGCGTGATTTACGCCATCGGCCGTCAGCAGGGTGTATTGAGGTCGCTCGAGGTGTCACGCGGACCGAGTCCGGACCTTATCGGGCGATGTAATCTTTCAGGCGCTTGGCGGCCTTGTTCCGATCTTCCTTCCTTCGTCTCTTCTTTTTCCGGGGTCTGCCTTGTACCGCGCTTTCTCTTGTCGGCCTCGTCCGCTGGCGAACGGTTGGCTATCGCGCCACGCCTCTGTCGCGATCGGGGTTCGTGCCAGCGATCTCTCGGTATAAGGCCCCGCAAGATGCCGTTTTGGAAGGCCGAGATGACTAACGGTCGTTCACGTCTTGACCTTCAAACACTCCTTGTTAAACCTCGTCATGAAGTCACCGATGGACTCGTTCGGCTTTGCCTTATGGTGAGGAGGTGTGCCGACGATGTTTTGACTCCGCTTTTGGAAGAATCTTGATGGAAGGGCGCCATCGGTCGCGATAGGGCCGATGCTTCCGTGGTAGACTGTCGAACCACTGCGGGCGTTGTCGACGAGTAATTCGGGAAGAGTTTACATATGAACCGAAATGAGGCGTTGGTTGATCATGTTGTATTGGGCTGCGAGAGGAAGTTACGTGGATCCTCGACCCGTCATAGAGGCGATGCTTGGTACGGTATTTATCCGGGAGAAGTGTTAGTATCCTATTTGAGAGCAGGGTGACTATTTTCCCGTATCCATCGAGCCGTCCTCACGGAGATTGGGACGGAGTTCGACGATCGAACTCGTTTAGGTGACTCGGACCGACTTCACGGCGGCCTTGATGCCTTTTCTGCCGCCGCTCGTCCCTTGGAGATCGGGCGGAGTTATTGGATGGATTCATTACAGCGATCGAGGCGGCCGCGGCGGTCACGGCGTCCTCTCCAGCGTTGCTCGTTCCTTGCGTGGTCGGTTTGGGCCCCGACCTCTCGTTGTGATGCCTCGTATCTAGATGAGGCTTCGACGTTCCGTTCTTGGGCGTGGCCGACCACCGTGTTCACCGAGGTGCTGGAGAAAGCTCTCCTTATTTTTCTCGAAACCCCTCGACGGGCGTAGTCAAGGTTTACTATGAGCGGATGTTCCCACGGATTATTCTGCGATTTCCTTCGCTATGGTAACTTTGCCTCCTGCGGGCGGGGTGTCCGTGCTCGTCGAGACTTTGGACATGTCCTTCGGGGTTTCTTCTCGATTGGGCTCTTCCCGAGCCGAGCTCGGCGTTCTCTTCGCCCGTCGGCGTTGTTGTTGCCATGACGGTCTGGATGCATAGCTTCGGTGTACACTGGTCATGATTATTTCCACATAAACGGTGGTTGATCGAAAACACAAAATTTCGGTTCCCATGCACGGCGCCATGATCGATCTTAATTTCGTAAGGAAATAAATGCGCAAGAACACCAAAGATTTTCGTGGTTCGATCTATGAATAAGATCTCGTCCACGGGAGAGAGAGTATTCGTGTATTGAATGTGTAAGAAGCGATTACAAAGAGTGTGGATGAATCTATTTCGTCTAATCTAGCCTCTATTTATACACAAATGTATTGACCTAGATCTTGAATCCGAAGTCTTCTCTAACTAGGATTCGAGATCCTATCCTCTTGAATTAGGATTCTTTAGATATGGTGAGCTTTCTGCGTTCCCACCGATTTTAGGAGTCTTCATGGGCGAACTTGTCGGGCCGAGCTTGATGTCTGTTTACTTGTATTGGGCCTGATGCTTGGGCCTGGTAGTTGGGCCGTATCCTATCAACTACACTAATGTGATACTTTATTCTACTTACGAAATACTCGAATAATTTTTGTTTTAAAATTCGTATCGAAATTTTTTATGAATATATTTTGCGGATAGTAAGAGTATATGTTAATTAGAACAATCATTTAAATATGTAATAACATATATAGCCAACTGATAGGATATGGCCCAACCTCTCGTGCCCACTAGCAGAGCCCAAACAGTGGGCCTAACCTAATGTTGCCCTACTCGGTTCGCCCGAATGACAGCCCCAAACCACAATTAAAGGCGGAGTCAATGACACGATAATGGGGTAGCGGTGGAAATCATGTGCAATTATGGTGGAGATCATAGTCGATTATGGGAGGATCATGAGCCCGCCAATCAAGGGATTAGTGACAAGGTTTACGTTTATGTATAAATAGGAGTTAGATTGAAGGTAAAGGGTTAGCAAATTATTGAATACTAGAGCTCTTTGAGATACTCATTATGTCTGATTATAGTGAACATCTTGAGGATCATCACCTCCGTGGACGTAGATCTTTCTCTTGATCGAACCACGTTAAAACTCTGTGTTCTTTATCTTTCTATAAATCTTTCATACCGACGCAGACAGATTTATCATTGGCGTCGTGCTGTGGAAACTCTTTAACAAAAAGCTGTGTTTTCTACAATCTAATGGCGAGGACACGTGCAAACGCTAATCTTGCCGGCGATGTCGGTAACAACCGTGCGGAGGGCGATCGGTGGTCACTGGCCGGGAAAAGGGATTGCGACGCCACCGCCGTCACACACACGAGGCTACATGGAGAATGCTTCCATACACCCTCGGGATCACCGCCCAACGAAGAGAAAATACCGACCTCGATCTGGGGTGAGCGGAGGTTCATCGCTCCCACGAGTCCTCGGTCGGCGATGTCCGAGTTCCTCAGCGCCAACCTCAACCAATTCGAGTTTCCTCAACGGAGGACAAGCGGAGCGGGCCTCAAGAGTGCCCGGTGGTGATTCTGAGCGATCGAGGTCGTTCACCTCTCGAAATAACCAACGTTCACCGCGCAAAATGACCGCCCCAATACCCGGATTCATTCACCCTCGTACCCTCCGCTAAGCCGTTCTCCACCTCGACGTGATACCCATGTGAATGGACGGGAAAGAAGGGAGGAAAGGCGAAGTCGAACTCCCCCTCGGAGGGATGACAGACGCCGCTATCGATCTCCCACTCCTCCCAGAAGGATGGTAACGAGCTCCCGGATTCGACCGGCGCGGACGAATTATCTCTCTTTTCAAGGAGATTCGGATACACCTTGCCACGCGATCACGGGCTCAAATATTGCTGCATCGATGGCCTTGGAGATCCTTCCGACTTCCTATTTGCCTATACCACCAACATGGCGACCCGAGGATGGAAGATTTCCATATGTGTAGGTCTTTCCGAGGTGCTCATCTCCAACACTCGGCGTTGGTTCACCCGCTCGCGAGCAACATCCATTGCTTCAAAGACCTCATGGATCGCCTCAAATGGCGCTTTTACAAAAGATGCCGCCTCGACAACCTTCATCCGATCTGCTTAAATCCGCCAAGGCGGGGCGAGCGATGTCGAATTTCGTCTCAAGATTCATCATGGAATCCCTTAAAATAGATGAGAGTAACGATCTCTACATCATCAACGCATTCAAGAACGGGATCCGACACGATGCTCAAATAAAGAGATCACCCGCGAACAACCAAGACGACTAGTCGTCTTTGGACCTTGGTTGACAACTTGTTCAAAGGACGAGTCGGACCGGAAGAAGAGAGATGGGATGGATGAGCGGACTGAAAGAAGGAAGCCCGGAGGATCGTGGCGGTCTTTGAACGCAAGTGCGTTCGAAAAAGAATCAAAAGGGCCCGGTAGAATCAAGGTGGGACCTCGGCCAAACCCCCGGTAATAGCGGCGCCTCTATTCAAATCCAGGCGGAAATATTTGAGCTTCACATGAGCTCTTTCAAAACCTCCTCCTATGAAAGGAGGATCGAAAAAAAGTCAACGGAAAGTATTGTGACTACCACCGTGCGGTACGGTCACGATACGAAGATTGCAAGTCCTTGAGCTCACAGTTGGCGAGCTCGTCGAGGAAGGGCCAAGAAGTACATCGGCCGACTGGGCGGGTAATAAAAGCGCGAGAGGGAAAAATGGAGGTGGTAACAGCTGCGGACCGACCTCAACGGCCCCCGACACGAAGATGGCGAGGGCGAAGGTCCCAATGCAATGGAGCAGTGTCTATGCTATAACCGGACTGCCGGTTGGTGCGACGAGATCGTCACTTAGAAATAAAGCTCGGAGGCCGACCCGAGGCCGAAAAACAAGCGACTCGGGATGGAGAGAACATCGTGTTCTCGAAAGCGACCCAGTACCCAAGATCATGCCTCACCAGGCGCCATTACTATCTGGCCGTGGTGGGCAACAAGAATGTACATCGGGTCTACATTGACGCCGAGCCTCCGTTAGCATCATATTCGAGCTGCTGGATAAACTTGATGTCGAAGGAATTCGGTACACCCCACCTTCCTGATTGCGAGCTTTACTCAAGAGCGGTTCGACCCGAAGGTGTCATTACCTTCCTGTTCCGTAGGGCGTGCTCCTAGGTGGCTTACCAAGGCCATTCAATTTTTCTGGTCGAGCTCCTCTCCATACAACATTATCACAGGAAGAGATTGGTGATGCAACAGGGCCGTCTGCTCCGTGTACCACCTCACCATTAAGATACCCACCCGGTGGGAGTATTAACATTCAAGGTGACCAAGCGGCGGCTAAAGAATGCCTACGAGTCTCAACCCAAGATGCGGCCTTACCTCGGGCCTAGCAATTCTGAGAACCCTCGAAGTTGCCACCTCGGGATGATCGTGAGAATCTTGACTATCTGACGACGACCACTTCCAAAGTTGTCAAGGTTGGCACCGAGTTCGATCGATATTCGCTAACAGGTCATGCGACTTCTAAGGGAATATAGAGATGTATTTGCATGGTCTCCATTGGATATGGCCGGGTCTCGCCTCGAGCTCATAACTCATCGTCTCAACATCGATCCGGCTACTAAACCAGGTTCGGAAAGAGAAGTTTTACTGCGGGCGCGACCGGTCATAAGAGGCGAGGTAACCCAACTCTGGAGGCTAAAATCAGACGAGGTTAGATACCCAACTGGATGGCTAATCCGTTGTAGTTCGAAGCCGGGAGGGATGGCGCATGTGTGTCGATTATACCGACCTCGATAAACACCGCCCAAAGGATCACACCCTCCCGACATTGACAAGAAGGTGGAGGCATTGGTGGGGCATGAGATCTTGATTTCTGGATTTATCTGAGGATACCACCAAGTCTGATGAGCCGGAGGGCGCCCAAAAGCAGCGTTCATTCTCGACTTGGTGTCTTTGCCTGGGAAGATGCCTTTTAGTGCGAAAAAGCTGAGCTACCTACCAAAGGATGGTGGGCGCGATCTTCAAAGATCACATAGGGAAATTGTTGAGGTCTATGTCGGCGATATAGTAGTCAGCAAAAAGCGGAGAACGTGCCGATGACCTCGACCTATCCTCCAACTCCTCGGTCGGCCAACCTCAAGCTTAACCCCGAAATGTACATTTATGGTGAAGACCGGCAAGTTCTTGGGATCTTGGGTTTCTCGAAGGCACAAGGCCAATCCCACCAAGGTGAAAGCGGTGCTCGACATGCGGTGCGAGGACCATCCGTGAGATCCACAAACTCACGGGTGCTGGCCGTCCTCGCAGATTTACATCTCGAGCCGTCGAGGCGACTTCCCTCTTCAAGATCCCGAGAGAGCTCAGAACCGCTGGCGGGGAAGAACACCAGGTCGCCTTTGCACACCGAAGGAGTACGGCCGACCTGCCGACCACATCCGCCCGAAGCAAGGTGAATCTCTCTCTATACTTGGCCGCCTCGGACGAGGCCATCGATCTGATACTTATGCGAGGCGGGAGGGACGACAACTCCCCATCTACTTCATTAGCCGAGCTCTCGAGGACCGGGAGGCAGGTACACCAGCCTCGAAAGGTAGCACTTGCCACGGTGAGCGCCATGGCGCCTCAGACCCTACTTTCGGGCTCATTCTGTCCGGTGTTAAGCGACCTACCTTTGAGACAAGTCTTGTCCAGCCGAGTCATCCGGACGATAGCTGCTGGGCCTTGGGCTCGGCGAGCACGACATCTCGTATTCCCCGAGGCCGGCCATAAAAGGCAAGCCCTGCAGTTTCTGGTGGAGGTCAAATTCCGAGGTCGCCTCTACCGGTAGGGTCCTCCCGCCTCACGGCGGAGGAACTGTCCTTGCATCACCCGTTGGTTGTTGGCGGGTATGTGGGCGGAGCTTCATGCAAGACGGCAGCGGAGCGGGCATCCTCCTCCTTGGTCCGATAAGCAAGAAGTGACATCGCCCTCGGTTTACCTTCCCGACCACCAACAACGGTGGAGTACTGAAGCGATCTCGGGACTCCGCCTAGCAAAGGCGAAAGTGGACAAAGTCCGGATATTTGGAGATTCCTGTGTCGTGGTAAACGGTCTCTAGGCACATCGAGGCTAAGGAGGATCGAATGAAGCGACTTTGAGAAAGCAAAAGAGATCTTGGCCTCATTCGATATTTTGATGTGTCAAATCCCATCGAGGGAAAACAGCGAGTGACATCCTTAGTAAATTGGCTTTCGTCATCGGCAAATCCGCCAAGAGAGGAAGTTCATTCCGGAAGCATTGAGGTGCCCCACGTCAACGTTATCTCGTAGTGAACCAAACCGATGACGCCCCTAAAAGCATACCGAAAGTGGCACACTACCTCGTAATCGGCTTGAGGCCAAAAAGGTAATGGTGAAATCCGTAAGTATCTTATGTATGAGGGCTCTCTGGGAAGTCTTACCTTCAACCCTCCCGAGGTGCCTTGGGCGGAAGAAGCCCGACTACGTGCTTAATGAGATTCACAGAGGATCTTGCGGAAGCCACATCGCTCACGGGCTCTTTCAAAGAAGGCGTTGAGGTCGGGATATTATCGGCCCACCCTTATTCAAGATTCACCAACTCGTCGAAAAGTGTCCGGTGCCGCTTCACTCCATGGTCAAAAGCTACCCCAGATCGATCCGGCGACTGCGAGCCCGTGGCCTTTCATGCGATGGGGATCGACATCGTGGTCCGTTCGACCGAGCACCGGTCGACTTCGATATTTAGTCGTAGCCGTGACTACTTCACAAAATGGGTGAAGTTGAGCCACTTTCGAACCTCACGAGCAAAAAGATTCAAACCTTCGTGTGGAAGTATATAGTCCGCGCCGGCATACCGCACGATACGGTCTCGGACAACGGCACCCAATTAGGTGACAAAATTTCAGGTGGTGCAAAGAGCTCCATATCGATCAACGCTTCACCTCGATCGCACACCCGCAAGCCAATGGTCGCACCGAGGTGACGAACCGCACGATTATACAAGGATTAAAGAAGAGGCTGGAGCCGAGCTAAAGGCGATTGGGTGAAAACCTTCCTCAAGTCCTCGGTCCTCTGAGCGACACCTCGGACTTCGCGGAGAAACACCTTCGCTTTGGTCTATGGGCCGAGGCCGTCATACCGGCCGAAATCGGCGCACCGAGCCCACACTCTTTCACTTTGACCCGGATGGAAACGAGGATGACTGCGAACCAACCTTGATGCTCTCGAAGAAAACGCGAACTCGCCTTCATAAACGAAGCTAAGTATAAGGGCCGGTCGCACGGTATTACAACAAAGGGTCAAAGCCTCCGCCTGACCGCAAGTAGGCGACCTCGTCCTACTTAAATAATGAAGCCAATGAGCCGAGCGTCTTAACAAGTTGGATCCGACATGGGAAGGCCCATACCGCGTTCACGAGGACCTCGGCAAGGGGCTACAAACTATCTCACCTATCGGTGCGCTATCCCCTAACACGCATATTTCTCATTTAAGAGGTACTTTACATAGCTTCGATTTCAAATCGCCTTATGTTAGTCTCTTACTTGCTTTGCAGTGCGATGTTATATACTTGTTGAATAAAATATTTATTTTCTAATGAGTATTCCATTTTATTGATATGCGAACATCTATTTGATATACCGCATTTAAACCTTCACGAGGGCGCCTCACGAAGATGAATAACCCACTAAGTAGGGTGCTCACTAAGCGCGCGCCGCACTCGTAGATTACTCATTAATTTGGAAGTCTACATGCATGCATACAGATTACTCATTAAATTGAAAAATCTACATGTAAAAGACATCCACATTGGATCTCACCAAATTATGCAGATACGGTATAAATACATTTACGACCAAACGAAGTCCTAAGCTATGTTTATACCTCTCAAGAGGAAAACGTACACTTCGAAACGAGTCTAAATACATTTATACCTACATACAAAGTCCTGCACTATACACAAACTCATTCGGGCTTCCGGGCCCCGCCTCGCCGAGACTCACCGTCGAGATAGTTACGAACAAAATCCCGGTGCGGAGATGAATACCGGAATGAACTCGGTGCCCTCACCCAATCTACGAGGATCGGCACCACCTCGCCTGCTCGGGTGCGATGACCCGACGCGGCGGATTCCGCCCGGGGATGCGATCCGCACCGAGGCCACCTCGACCCCGTGAGCTCGACGGGCGGGACCATGCCCTCGTCCCGAACCGCCGCCCTTCCACGTCGACCTGCCGCCGCGCGCCGCCCCGACCGCCGAAAGCCGCCCTCTAAGCGCTCTCTTCGTGGACCCATTAGGCGAAGCACTTCGGCGTGATCGGCGTAGCCGCCCTCCTCTTGAGCTCTTCAATTATTGGACCGGGTGGTGCCCGCGAGACGCTTGCGGGGCGGGCATGCGTCGTTTATGAACGATCTCGTACATCCGCATGTATTTCGTGATAGAGTCGGCGCTCTTTAAACTTCTTGCTATTTGGCCCTCCCATCCTCAAGACCATGCCCTCCGCCAACAAGCTCGAACTCGATCGTCGGCTTGAGATATGGTAGTTCCACCAGTCCGGCGGATTACCCTCTCATACTCTGCATGTTCTTCCGAGATCCGAGCCAGCTCCTCTGTTGTCAGCTCGAGCTGTTCCTCGCATTGCATCAGTCGTCCTTGGATCACATCTGCAGATAAATCAGCCCCCTGGACTTCGAGTTGTGTAATCCTTAACTTTAACGCCTCATTCTCAGTAAGGAGGCGGACCACTTCGCAGTCAGCCTCATGCAACCTCTGTTTCAGTTCGGCTGACGATGCCGAGCTGACATCCATGCTTGGCGAACACAATCATTTCGGCCCAGACCGACTCTCCAAAGTCGTCACCTCTTCATCCTTCTCGACCAAAGCACCTCGGACTTCTTTCGACTTTGTTAGTAACTCATGATCAAGTCCAAGTATTGAGATGTGGAATCTTAGAAATAAAGCAACACAAAAGGCATTTTAACAAGATATGTCTATTATTCAAATGGAAGTTTGTACAACACGTGGTCCTATCGACCCGACAAATCGACTATTACATTAGGTCCATCGACCTCGGGTTCATTGCGGACTCTCCGACCTCTGCTGCGCCGCTTTCTGCTTTCCTCCTCAGTGCCCGATCTCGGAAGGATATCCGAGCTCGGTCACGCCGCCTCGGTTCGGCTCTCACCTCAAGAAGGAATCTTGAAGCTCCACGCTTCATCTTCCTTGCATCGAGATTCTGACCTCCGCCGTTAGGGCGAGGCGAGAAGATGCCAGGCATCCACCACGGGAAGGAGGTCGCCCAGCGATTATGCGGGCATAATTCATGCATACCTCCCGAGGTGCGACCTCAACCCAACCGTGCTGAGCCTTGTCAAAATCAGGTCTCTCGGCCGCCAGCTTCTCTAGGTGGGCAGATATCACCTGCGGCCTCATTACCGCTGCCAGGTCGGAGATGAAGGAGGAAAAACTCTCCGATTCAATGAGCCTGCTGGCGAAGGCCCTCAGCATAGGTCCTTGCCTCGCCAGAAGGCATTTGTCTGTGCTGCCGCCTTCTCCCGCCTCGGCCCTCCTCTGGCGCTCTCCACTTGGCCGGGCCACTCGTAGGCCGGTCCTTCTTCTTAGGGGCTCTCGGCCGCCTTTGCCACCGGACGTTCGCCTTTGCAAGTTCGGCGTCCGCCAGTAGCGTCCAACAGCGGATTCGGAATGGCCCTCGGCGTCGGCGGAGCGATCTTCTCTCCGGGCCTCGTATTGCGGCGGCCTCAACAACAAGACACGCCATGCGGTGCATCTCACCCGCCATCGAGGCCGCATCACGAATATAGAACAATTAGCAACACGTAACGACAAAATTACAAAGGAGAAGAGTAGCGACTTATACCTTTGGGAAGGATAAAGTCTTTGAAGCCGGCGCCTCGGGCGGGGATCGCCATGGACCTCGATCTCCGGCGTCGGGCTCGAGGTTGCACGAGGGCGGTCGATAAGTCCTCGGGCGTCCACCACCACGGGCTGCTTTGGGTGGACTCGCCGCCGCCTTCTTCCTCGAGGGCTCCGCCCGATCGGATGGTGCGGGCGTCGAGCCCGCTTATATTGACTTCTCCGCTGGGGTCGATCTTCATCGCATCTGAATAAAATTTCGTTAACTGTGAAATCGATGACGAAAGGATAAAGATAAGAAGGTTGCCTCACCCAAATCGGACCACGATCTCGGAGCTTGACCTATAAACACTTTCATTGATTGTTCAAGTCATCCTCGGTATAATTAATCGATAGGATCTCACCCATATCGTTCAACATCTTCTCCATGGGGCCCGAGGATTGATTTTCACATCCTTCATCGCCCGAGGCCCCACTCATACCTCGGATACCCTCGGCCCAGAAAGAAGTATCTATTTTGCGGTGGGATACCTTCGAGGGGAAGCTATCTTAAACTTGAGACGGTGACATATAATACACCCCTCCTATAGACTTGATGCTAAAAACGTGTCGAGACTTGAAAACTCCTCGCCTATGCCATAACAGGCCGACCCTACATGACCGCCGACCTAATAGAATTCGAGGTCGGTTGGCATATGGGGATCCGAAAATACTCTTGAAAGCTAAGAAAAATAGGGCAAAAGGAAACCTAAGCCCAGCTATTAAACTATCTACAAAATGGTAATAAACCCTCCTAGGGCCATCGCCTATCATTGGGTTTGGCGAGCACCACCATGCATCCTCCGGATGTGGTATTTCTCCGCAACCACCAAGAGCTCCTCATCGTTTAAGTTGATCTCGCCGCACCAATCACGATGCCATCCCATACCGATGACACCGTGAAACCACAGAACTAAGTCCTATAGATTTA
This sequence comes from Salvia rosmarinus, assembly GCA_036937905.1. Lineage (NCBI taxonomy): Eukaryota > Viridiplantae > Streptophyta > Magnoliopsida > Lamiales > Lamiaceae > Salvia > Salvia rosmarinus. The sequence goes on from CM072815.1 coordinate 4,938,900, forward strand.
CCTAGGCGGTTGTGGCATATATAATCCCTTACATCGAATCAGGGTGGCGGAACCCAAACCGAACCGTAATTATCGAGGCGAGAAGAGGAATGAAGATGAAGAATACATACTTACTTTTTCCGGAGCGAGATTTTCGATTTCTTGACAAAGTTTGAAAGAGGAATTGGGAATTTCTAAGGGTATGCTCTCCGAATAAAGCGTCGAAGAAGAAAGTGAGCAGATTCTCTTTTGGACCTATTTATAGGACAAATGGCACCTAAAATCTGCCGTTCGTTTATCACACGTGCTATCTACGATTGGATGTGTGATCGATCTTGCGCACGCTGTTGAAGCGCCCAACTACCGCCTGGCGCGTATGACGTACTCTATGGAAGACAGACCACCGGTCTGATCACGTAATGATTACATTGAGCTCGGACATCGGACTACGCCCATGTCCTCCTCCTGGCGGCAGAAATCTTTCAGGTCGGACCTCGACGTCCTCCTGACATCGGACCTCGACGTCCACCAGTCTGATCACGTAATGATTACATTGAGCTCGGACATCGGACTACGCTCATGTCCTCTTCAGACCAGCAGAAGTCTTTCAGGTCGGACCTCGACGTCCTCCAAAAAGGCAGGAGCCATACAGGTCGCACTTCGTCTTTGAAACCGCCACCCAAATCAGACCTCGGTTCCTGTCAACGAACAACGCCTTACAAGAGTTTCTCCTTGATTCGGACCTCGGCGTCCTCCATAAAAGCAAAGCCGCCTGGACCAAACCTCGGTGTAACCTATACAAGATTCGGTCATAATTCGGCTTCCTTGTGCGTGAAGAGACGAACCTTCAACGAAAACTTGACCAAGCAACATCCGCCTCGGAAAGCACATTCTCCGCTCACCTCGGCAAGGCTATTCCTCGACTTTTCGGAGCTATGATAGGATATGGCCCAACCTCTCAAGCCCACTAGCAGCCCAAGCGAGTGGGCCTAACCTAATGTCGCCCTACTCGGTTCGCCCGAATGACGGCCCCAAACCCCAATTAAAGGCGAGTCGAGGACACGATAATGGGGTAGCGGTGGAGATCATGGCAACTATGGTGGAGATCATGGTCGGTTATAGGAGGTCGTGAGTCCGCCAATCAAGGGATTCGTGACAAGGTTTACGTTTATGTATAAATAGGAGTTAGATTGAAGGTAAAGGTTAGCAATTTCGAATACTGTAGCTCTTTGAGATACTCATCAGTAATCGATTATAGTGAACATCTTGAGGATCATCACCTCCGTGGACGTAGATCTTTCTCTTGATCGAACCACGTTAAAACTCCCCGTGTTCTTTCTGCTTTCTATAAATCTTTCATACCGACGCAGCATGCATATATCACCAACATTTGGGGACTAGTTCGATTTTTATTTTATATTGTTTTAGAAAGCGTGTATGGGTTGCAGAACGAATCATCTGTTTTGAAAATCATGTCCCACTCCATAAGATAGAAGACGAGGCATGGGTTTTAAAAATGAACACGATTTTGAGGATAGAGAATATAATATGATAAATTATCTTACCAGACATACAAAGGTACGGTCAACGAAAGCACCCGCAAATTATAATAATATTGCCCAGGTAAACAAAATTTATTGACAAACTTTAACGACATTAATTTTAATAAATTATAATGAATATAGAATTAATAAATAATGAAACTTATACTTATAACAAGTATTAGGTAAAAATAAGTAAATTAATTTCAGTGAAATTTTAAAAAAATAGGTTATAATAAGTTTTTATAAATAAATGGATAATATAAGAGGAAAATTATGAAAATTATATGAGATCTATATTTATAAAAAAAACTTAATGTTTTTATGAACAGTTCAAAGAATGAATAAGTAAATGAATTTCTCAGACGAAAGAATATTTCTTATACCATTAGCACTAATTTCTATTTATTCGATGCCCAATCCCATCGAATAAGCCACGTGCCCGAAATCCATCTCCAAAAACTCCACCTATCATCAACGTGTCCCCTTCATCAGCCAATCCCTTCTCTACAAAGGGAAAAACAATCCCTCCTCCAAAGAAAAATCTCAGATTAAACGCACACACACAACACGCACTAAAATAAAAATCAAATCGGAGATGGGCGTGGTGATAATCGACGGCACGACGGTGAAATCGTTCGTGAACGAAGAGGCGCATTTCGAGAAGAGCGTGGACGAGGCGTTCGCGTCGCTGGACCTCAACCACGATGGCGTCCTCTCGCGGTCGGAGCTCCGCCGCGCCTTCGAGTCGATGCGGCTCATCGAGACCGACTTCGGTCTCGACGTGGCCACGCCGCCGGAGGAGCTGACGAAGCTCTACGACTCCATCTTCGCGAGGTTCGACTGCGACAACAGCGGCACGGTGGACCAAAAGGAGTTCAGGGACGAACTCAGGAACATCCTGCTCGCCATCGCCGACGGCCTCGGCTCCAACCCCATCCAGATGGCGCTCGAGGACGGCGACAAGAATATCCTTAAACAGGCCGCCGATCTCGAGGCGTCAAAGGTTGCCAAGGGTAATTGATGCTTTGAGATTTCGCTTTTAATAAGTTGGTTGGACATTAACAATCCTTCTTTTTTCTTTTTCTTTTGTGGCAAGTGTGTTTTGTATGGTTTGTGTTGAGGTCTGGTTGTAAAATAATGGAATTTTTTCCGTTTTCTATGTGGAGATGTTATCCGAATTTATGTTTTTGTATATATTGGGGATAATTTGGTTGCAGATGGAGAAAGACAGTTGACTAACGGAATTTGAAGACGTTGAAGAAAAATTTGAATACAGCAGCCAAATTTTGAGAAAGTAAAAATGGTAACATTTTAACTCAAAATTGAGAAAATTGGGAAATCGCTGGTGTCTGTCTTTGATTCGCCTTTCTTCTTCATGTTTCTTATATATATAAACCTGCATCAGCCTCCGACTGGTCGAGATTAGCGATGTCAATTAACTGATTTTATCCGAATCAGAATCAATAAATAAATAATGATTTCGGCTTTGAAATCGTTCCATTAAACACTGAATCCGGATCGAATTCGGACTATCAATTATAGATATTAAGCGATCCGAATCTGAATGGATCTAAACCAAAATCGGATCAAAATCAGAATTAAAATCGAAATTGTTACTTTATAATTTAATATGTTATTAATGATTTTGAATCGATATGTATAAAATTAACTCATTGATAAGTTTATTTAAATTTAAGTTTGTCAATAGACGAGTTTTATTTCGGATCAGAATCAATAAATAAGTATTGGTTTTAATTAAAATTAGATCTAGATCGGATCGAATCATCATGCTATGAATCTAAAAGATCAAAGTAAGGTGGGTCTGGAACCGACCTTATTAATTTTAATGATATGAAAGATTTTTTGGACAAAATCTTATCATTTCTCTACGAACTCCTTTTAAGCATATTCAAATGGTGTAAGTGAAAATAAAATAATAAATTAAAGATATGGGGGGTTTGCTCCAAAGCTACATACACGACAGTGAGTCAAAAAAAAAGAACGACGCCTGAGAGATTCGAACTCTCGCGGGGAAACCCCATGTACTTAGCAGGCACACGCCTTAACCACTCGGCCAAAGCGTCTTTGATGCTTCTTTCTACTCAGTCTATATAAAACTCACATGTAAACGTCAAGTGCAAGTCTATGTGAAACGCGAGGTGTACTCTGAATTCTGAAAGGGGGGAAATAGTTGTGTTGAAAATTGGAACGACGGCGACCATTTTAGGTCTTCTTAAAATGAAGTGTTTTATGTAATCTGACGAAGGTAGTATTGATTTTCAAGTATATACGACCAGTTAATGTAATGGTCAAGCCCTAATTCCTTGATAACAAAGCAAATTTTGGGAGAGGATAAACCGTTGTCTACAGCGGGAAAAAGGATGCTAGTACAATTTGCTGCTCAAGCTATTCAAGTTATAAAATACATTAATCTTAGTTTGTTCTTGACTTCTTTCCCATGAGAAGATCCAAGCTTTATATATATATATATATATATATATATATATATATATATATGGTTGGTTCCACCTCTTGATGTAACGAAAATAACTAATAAGACTAAATCTTTCGGACGATATAATTATTTAATGATAAAAATAGTCAATCCCTAAATTATTATATTTGGATATTCCACATTCTATATTTCATTGTTCATATAATTCACATCATATGCTAAATATATTAGTTTAGCATCTTTCATTCCAATTCATTGTTAAAGAGTTATAGTGTTATGCATATAATAGTAGTAATTATGCATAACACAAAATTAGAAGATATACAAATCCTTGAAATTAAATTTCAACCATTGATATAGCAAATCTAATAATTAATCTTGACCATTAGATTCATTCCACATTTTCTACCAAATTATTCTTTCCTACATGATCCATCTCCTATATATATATATATATATATATATAGAGTTTGGTTCAAATAAGAACAAATGTTAACGTGAGAATAAGAACATACGAAAACAAAATGAATATGCTATGAAAGTTAATGAATATTTCATCCATTCAGTTAATGAATCCAAAATATTAGTTGAATTTTCACCAATGTTCGAATCCCAAAAGAGGCGGAAATTCTATTTTTTTTATTCATTAACTTTCGCGATGAAAATTAAATCTCACTTTGATATAGCATATCAAAGGCTCATTCATTCCTATTTCCTAAAAATGGTTTTTCGTTAACCCATCTCCTATATATATATAGAGAGAGGAGCTTCAAATAAGAACCAATTTTAACGTGAGAACTAAAAACTACGAAAACAAAATGAATATGTTATGAAAGTTAATGAATACTCTGCGAAGTTAATGAATCCAAAATTGAATTTTCACCGTGTTCGAATCCCATGAGGCGAAAATTCTATTTTTTTTATTCATTAACTTTCAGATGTATTCATTTACTTTCATAGATATTCGATTCTCACGTCGCACAATAAAAATAGTTTTTACGTTAACTCTCCCCTATATATATATATATATATATATATATATATATAGTATCCGAGTATGAGGTAATAATACTCAATCTCATCCATTTATCTCACAGATCATTTTTTGAATTTTTTAAATTTATTTTCGCTAAAGTAAGGGTAAATTAATAATTTCATTTGTTATATTATTGAGAAAAACAAACCAAGAATATAGTTGAACTGACTTATGTAGATAAATAAACAAAAACATGCATGTACTTGAACAAAAACATGTATGTACATTGGAAGCGCGCTCTCAGCGTCCAACGCGCGCTCGTGCTCGCGTGTCGCCTCGACGCACACTCGGCCGCCCCTTAGCGCCCATTGGCCAACATTCATTTTTATATTTTGTTATATGCATCAACATGTTTTATTATATGTATGAATGTGTTTTGTCTGCATATTTGTATTTCGTGGCCAACATGCAGGTTTATGTTTTGTTATATGCATGAACGTGTTTTGTCATATGTATTTTTGTGTTTCGTGCCACCATGCAATTTTGTATTTTGTTATATGCATGAAAATATTTTGTTATATGTAAATATATTTTTTGACATTAAATCTCTCATCCATCATTCTCCATCAATTCCACATCTCTTTCTCTGATTATTGACGAATTTTACCGTAAATCACCGACATAACCATCATCTCTCTTGATTCCTTAATCTCATATCAAATTCATCTTCTATTATTCCTCAAAATCCATCAATTATGTTCTCAAATTTGTTTTCTTCCTTCTTGTTCTTTCAAATTTTGTTGTTTGTTGTTGTTGCTGTCCGTTGGTGTCGCCCTTGTCCGTTGCCGTTGTTGTAAAAAAAATTGAAGAAGAAGAAGATAAGAGGAGATGAGAAGAAGAATATTGATTTGCTTTCTTTCCCATTTTGCTCCATGCGAAAAAAAAAATTGAAAAAGGACTACCACATATCAACTTGTGGTGCAACCACATGTTCAAAATGTGTGGTCTAAATTGGATACTACATACTACTGAAGATCGGGTACTACAAAAATCCAACTACATATATATAGAGTTGGATCCAGTGAAAACTCATCTTTTTTGATAACTTGAGAAATATTCATAGACGTATAAAGTTGATGAATAAAATCTATAAAGTTGTACACAACGAAAACATTCTAACAATATTACAAAACAAAATAATTTTAGAAACTTTTTGTTGTGCACAACTTTATACCAACTTTATACAGTTGTGTGCATCATCTTTATACCTTGAATCCATTAAAACCTCAAGAAAATGGATTCACGCGATTTGGTCCATGTATGTCTACCAAACATTTTAGCTAGATCATTTTTATTATTTCATGGGAAATTCTTAACCACCATCTTCGATGCACACTAGGTAAACTCTTATATTCCAATGCAATAGTATGTAAACTATATAGATTTGGCTAGACGATCTTGGAACCACGTTGACTGGGTAAACTATCTTATTCAAAAACCCAAAGAGGTAAATGTGTTGAATACTTGTTTAATTTCAATTTTGATTTTGGTCTTGAAAAATAATTAAATTGAAATAATTGAATTTTCTAAACCTCAAGCACTATTTTTGTGTGAAAAATAAATTATGGTGAGTGTTCGGTAATTTTAGTTAGTTTTGACCTAAAAATAATTAAACAAAAATATTCGAATCTCCTAAATATAATTGAACCAAAGTTTGAATTAACTTCATAATAAACGAGCCGAGTCGAATTTAAAGAAACTTGGTTTAGTTTGACTTCATCAATTGTTCTCAACCTTAGGTTCAACCATCAAATTACTTCATGTTGTGAGATCGATCTTTCTTTTGAAAGAATGTGAACTAGAAGCCAAATAGTTGGAAAATCCACTGCCCCAAAGGCCAGAATTACTAGAAATAGTGGATAACTTCCACTTACTAACTAAATATAAATTATGTATTTAATTATTAAATTTTAAACATAGTATTTTCTTAAATACAAGTTACATATCATATTATAGCTTGAGAATATCACAAAGATGAGTCGCACAATAACGAATAAATAATCCAGTGCGGATTATAATACAAATAAAATAGAACTGCAAACCACGTTGAATCCAAAACCACTAGACCAATATCCAAAATAAATAGATTTACAATTCACACTTAAAAAAAATGTTTGACTAAACTTATAAGCTCATTAAAATAATATATAAACTCTTGAGAAGTGTTTAATAAAATAAACTTCTAAAATAACTTATAACTGTGAAAATAAGCTCATCGAAAAATAAATTCATCAACCCCAACTTTTTTTTTTATAAGGTATAAGAAACAATAAAATTTACAATAGTTTATTATGATTTGCTATTTTCAACACATACCTTTCTAATTTAATCTCTCTTCAATTTTCTTTATCTAACTATGATTTTTCTCTTTAATTTAGCAACATCTCTCTAGCTTATAAGTTCAATTATAACAACTTATAAGTTCTTGAAATATCTAATAAGTTGTTGAGTGTTTATAAATTTTCTAAAATAAGCTCAATCATACACCTTCTAAGTGAAACTTGAATCCAAAATCCATTCTAAGGAGAGTCTTACGTGTTTCAACTTTACCACAAAAACTAAACCAGTCATTTTTGGCTAATTTTTAAAAATGTATTGAACTTGCAAAATGGGTCATATGATATAATTGATGTATTTTGTTATTTATTTATTATATATTGATTTGAGAATATTTTCTTCACTAATGTAACACAAGTGCGATACCTTTTTTCTTTGATATAATAGGGAATATTTTTTAGGTGTTCTTCACTAATGTAACACAAGCGCGATCCATCTTAATAATTGGGTCATCCCCGAGGGACCGCGATACCCTTTTTGTTACTTTGTATAAGTAGAGTCGAGTTGAAATGAAGTGATAATTAATTTGTTCGTTATTAATAATTTAATAAAGGAAGGCTAAATTAATTTAATGGTAAGGGTCAACATCGGCGTCTTCCCTACGTACCGTGACGAAACGTTGGGCCTAACCCCACTTCACCTCCCCCTCTAAACTAAACTCACAACACCCAATCCCTATCCACCCACCGCAATCCCCAATACCTCCACCGACTCCTCCGCCGCGCTATGGCAGCCTCCCCCTCCACCGTGGTGCCCCGCCTCTTCTATCACCCGGCCTACTGGTGCCACTCCTGCGACATGAGTATCGGTCTCCCCCCCTCCCCCACCCCCAACGCCCTCCTCTGCCCCCACTGCCACCGCGACTCCCTCGAGCAGATGGATATGGACGACGACGCCGCCCCTCCGCCCCTCCCCCGCGCAGCCCCTTCGACCACACCTCCGCCGCCGCGTTTACCCCCTCCGACGACAACTTCCTCCTCACCAGCCCTTACCTCCACCGCCTAATCCACCACCTCACCACCGCTGCCGACGCCGGAAACTCCCGATCCGAGCCCGCCCCTAGGTCCTCGATAGAGTCTCTTAAAGAAGTCACCATCACCGCCGACAGCGACGCGTCGATGCTCTGCCCAGTGTGTAAGGACCCCTTCGTTGTGGACTCCGTCGTCAAAGTAATGCCCTGCAAACACAGTTATCACTCGGATTGCATTGTTCCGTGGCTCGAGATTAATAATTCCTGCCCCGTGTGCCGTTATAAGCTGCCGGTGGTGGAGGAGCGGGTGGCGGAGAATGAGGGGGAGGGGTATGTGGGATCGGTCAGGCTTGAGGAATTGGTGGATGATGAGGTGGATTTGTACGGATTTAGGGACACTCTTAGGCATATTGCGAGGAGGCATCGGTGGAATGATGAGGGTAATATTGGGATTGGAAGCGAGGGGAACTTATTTTCGCCGACCCAGATTGGGGAGGTGGAGAGGGGGGATGGAGTTTTAGAGAGAGAAAACAGCATGGAGACTGTTTCGAGCTGGCCGAGGTGGCAGGCGGAGGAGAGAGGGGGAGGCGGGGGAGGAACTGACGAGACTGATGCATTTGCTCGAAGTTGAGGTTTTGGTAGAGTGTTCTAATTGGATTTTGTACTGCTTCGGCAGAAATTGGAGGTATAATTTGGTTACTGCTTTCTTCTGTTTTGTTTAAATTGTTTCGTGGCTGAATTGGTTGCTTTGTGCCTAGCTCTAGCTGGTGTCGTTTCTTAGCTGATGGCGGTTGGAAGCCATATGCACAAAATATTTGTTTTGTTAATTAGATGATAAAATGCACTTAAAAAACAGTTCATGAATATTAGAGCTCAAAGAAACTCACTTTTTAAGGATTGGCATCAGTGTCAGCATGATTCTAGAGGCTATAGGCATATACTGATAGTTTGGAATGCTATTTCTTGTTCTTGTTTTTTGACTTCGGTGCTGGTGTCCTAAGTTGTCATGTGAATAATGAAATTTGTTGCTTTGTGCTTTAATATTGATACTGGCTCCTTTTGAAGCAATTTCTGTTTCTTTTTTGTGCAACTGCATAAGCATAGAACCAGTTTTCGGCAAGCTTAATGGTCTGTGTTCAAGTGTCTTTCTGAAAAACTACTTTTTTCTTTGTATCTTCATAGTTCATAGGTGATTAGGCTACAATCAAGAAATTGAATATGTTGTCACCTAGCCAGGAGCTAGTTTTCCGAAAGTTGCTTGTGACAAATAATTTATCACAACTGATTGCAAAAAAGAGAGGAAAGTATAGATTGGATGCACAGTGTACTTAGTCTGTAGTTCATTATTATTTTCACCTCAACACAAGAAATCCTTTTCCTTAAAACATTGCAAACGATCAATATAGAGAAGCAAATTAAGATTAGTGACTAGTGATCATATATTTGAAATGCAGCAGAATGAATTCTATGCTACCATGTTCGTTATATCACTATTATAGGGGCCTCGATATTAATCTCTAATTGGTCTGGGACCCTCAGTTGGATTAATATCTCGATGTTTCTTGTAAAAATATACAAACACTTATATATGAGCTGTCAAGACTTCCCTTTAGTACCTGATTGTTGGCTCTATTGCAACAATTGTTCTCTGTCTTTTGGTGGGGAGGCTGGGAGTGGGTTGTTGGCATGCATGGTGGCATCACTTGCCGATGTTGCAGAGACCAGGCTGTGGGTCTAAAATCCAACTTAAAATATGGCATTTTTTGTTTTATGAAGATTTAGAACTTGGCTTTCCATATGGTTTCAACGATAGCCTTTAGCTTACAGCCTTGGTATGTGCTTCTTAAGGGTGAAAGACTCATGCTGTAACCATCTTTTGCACTTTTAGATGAATTTTCTCCTCTGAATCTCTCCACTAGAACTCCTCTTCAATAACTTGTGCTCCATTGATTAAATCGTGTTCTTAAAAGTCCAGTACTTTTCCTTGAAATCATCTGAATTTATCTAAAGTATGCATTTGCCACTTTTTCACCTAGCTCATCTGTGACAGCTACAGTGAAATTAACATTCCATTTATGCCCTTCTTACATTTACTTCTCTAAGAGATTGGTTGATAACACGATCTCTGCAACACACTTTTGCTTAGTTTGTTATTAGTACTACTACTACCTCTTTCACAGAGAAAACGCTTTGCTGAATACAGGAATTGCTAATTCAGTGGTTGGATGAAAGTAGTAAGTCCAGTCTTAATAAAGTTTAGGGCACTGTGGCAATTGATTGATGTGAGCTGTGTTATGGTGTGGACATGTTGACTGGATACCATTTGTTGCAAACTTGTTGAGTGCCTCAACCACTTGCCTTGTGTTCTGTTGATAGTTGTAATAAAATGTATCCGCCTGATGGATATTAAGTCATTGGGGATCAAAAGGTAATAGGTGTCGACACTGTTGAGTTGGGATGCTAACTTTATCTGGCTGTATAGAATGTCTGGTTGGACTCTGTTAGCTCTAGCTTGGAGGTTCTTTGCTACTTCAGTGGTAACTTTATTTGTTTCTTGATAAGTATATAATAAATTAATGTATATTCTGTCAGCCATTTTATGTTCCTTTGTTGTAATGCCTTGCGGTTTATAATAAATTGGCTCAAATTGATGGAGAAGTTTGGCGGTTTAGGGCAGGTTGTATAACCTGCACAAGAAGTAGAATTAGAGTACTGGTCTCTTAGCTCTATGTTTATTCTTACTAACCTGTTAGGTCTTGCATTATATCTCATTTTTCTTTTAAAATGGCCATGCTACGTTGTCTTAAATATGTTAACCTGGCCTATCACTCTATAATTCAAGTAGAGATAGAATACAAAAACACTTATTTCTGGATTACTACTTCTGAAGAGCAAGCATATGTTGAGTTCCTTCAACAGCTTTATATTGGAATTTTGAGTTTCCTATTGTTGGTTTGGGGCTTGAACATTGGTAAAGTACATTTAACAAAATTTACCAGACTTATTGTGCTGCAAGATGGCCTCGTATTACACGTGCTGCACACCTGAATGTTTTTTATTTTGGAAGTTATTTATGTCATCCTATTTTCTCGAGATTATTGAAAAAGGTCTCTCTAATTATAAAGTGATTGATAACCAAGGGACCGAGACTCTGTATTATCAGCACGTCACATAGATCTAGCTTTCTTTTTGCTTCATTTGATGTCTTGCCGGATCGTGTGTGTCTAATATTGATCCGTCGTTCACTTTTTCAGGTTATGTATATTCCTAGGAGGTCAAGGGCCCGAGGCCATGTTATCACCTGTAACTAGTGTAGTGATTCTAGTGAAGTGTAAATTTGCCATGATTCGACTGTGCTTCTTCTGTTTAATAGCCTCCCTCCCTCAAAAAAAAAGTGTGAATCTTGCCTCTCTGCTTCCCTTCCCTTCCTCTCAGCTCCTTGAAAGTGTAATCATTACTCTTAATCATACTTGAAAACTTTTTGCTACAGATTTTTTGGTGATCAACAACCAAAGGATTCGTCGCATTTCATAAGTCCCCTCCTTGTAAAACCTCTCTTTCGTTCAGTTACCGTGGTAGATCGGCTTGCCCTCGACACATTTCAAGATTGTATGTTTCCCGAGCTTCTGATCAAAAAATTATAGTCGGAGGTGGTGAAGAAAATTGCTAATTTGATCGTCTTGCTTTGATGAGAACTTGGCTGATTGTGTGGTCTAAATTGTTAAATCAAATGAAGTGATGATGGTTCCAGCAGAGGCAAGGAGACTAGCCTTGATACTGTTGCAGTTTCTTGTTACTTTATGTTAAATGCAGCAAAGCAAATATAGGATCATTGAGTTTTCTAAACATCAATTAAATAGAAATAAGGTCTTTCAAAGTCAGAATTGGGCACGAAGCATTTTCGGTACTTGAAGGAGCAATTGCATAATCAATTTTTTGTGCTAACTATTTGCTGTTGTACAGACGATATATTTGTCACCTTTCTCAATGTTTCAGAAACTTGATGCACCATACCAATATCTTTTCCAACTTTTTAGTTTATTTGACTTTTGGCAACTTAATTATGTGCCAAAATTATACTCTCTTCGTCCCAATATTCATGGCACATTTTTTTTGTACGTAGATGAAGGGGAGTTGTGTTTTGAGTGTAAAGTAGTGGATGACACGAAATTCGAGGTAATTTTAGTGTAAAAGTGTTTCATTTTTTAAAAACGAGTCAACTTAATGGAACAATCCAATAAGGAAAACGTGTCATGAATATTGGGACGGATGAGTATGTATTTACTTATAGGAGTTTTTTGTATATGCTAGCTATTTCTATGTTTCACAAAAATGTTGAATTTAGGTTGATGGTTTCATTGAATTGTTAAGCGGTGGTGTTGTACAATGAGACATCAGCCTTATCGCCCTTTTGTTGCGTACATTGAACTTTTGAAGCGCAAGGCATCCAAAGCCAATTTGGTTGGTTCAATTTGGCCCTTTCAGCATTTAGGAATTATGATATATACAAGTTGAAATTGTCTCCCCAATTTGTTCGCCATTTTACAACAAAATAAAATTTCTATGAATTCGAGTGTAAGTCATGTTACATTTTAAGTCATACTTATATCCATAAGATATCAAAACAAAAGTAAAATATCAATGATAAATTTTAGAACGACTAATAGGGTGTTTGGTGATAAACTATAAAAGCAAACAACATAAGTTATTTTTAAAACGAAAAAATTACATAAAACATTGTTTTATGTTCTCACCAAACACCCTCTAAGCTATGCAGAAAACGAACTATCTATGGGTCGGACCGATCCTTTTTATAGAGCCGATAATTGAGAGCTCACACTACTCCAAAAATGAGTTAGACATAAAACCTATGCGCAAAATAGTCGGCCCGACCCAATTAATAAGCCATTCTGAAAAATCGAGTCAAGGACCCGATATTTTCATCCCGGGCCTCCAACTTTGACCCCCCACCCCTCAAAAGAGTAAGAAGTGATCTTACGTCAGGGCATATAAAGATTATATCCTACATTTCAATTATATGAAATTCTAATTAGAATGTGATTTCTATACATCCTGTTAAAATTTGTTAGCCCAATACCAATAGGCCCACTCTCTTAACCCATTTGACAGCCTACCCCCTTATCTCTCTTTCTTCCATGCGTGCCCTAGAATCTATGGAATCACCCCTTTCGTTATATCCTTCTTCTTCTTTCCTTGTGAGTTTCAGGCCTAAGAGTTTATAAGCTTGCTGCCATTTTCGTCTTGAGAGAGAGAGATATATCCAACCTACCCATAAACAATATTATGTTTGCTTGTTCTCATCCTTTGTGAAGGAGTTATCGGGTTGAAGGGGGACCGTGGCAGTGCAGCGATGACAGGATACGTTAGGCGCATCTACTACCTAACTTTTTAAAATTATTACTACTATATTACCTATACAATATTAAACAATTCATAGTAGTGTAGTTGGTTAAGTCTTTGTCTCCTACTGTTTGAATCCTGCTTATGGCTTCTTCTCATTTGTTTTTCGTTTTTCCTACTGTGTTCTTTGTTTTCTTTTTTTTCCTTGTGTTCGCTTTCTTTCCTTTTTCTTTTTTCTATAATTTGTTTTATGTTGATAAAATAAAATATATATGCAAATAATAAAGTTATATATATATATATATATATATATTAATAAAATCAATTCAATTTCTAAAAATGTTATGATGAATTTATTATAATAGTTATAGGTAATATTTATTTAAATTTATTTTAATAAGCTTTATATGTGAGTTAATTCTATATTTCATTGTATATTTGTAATGGGTAAGAAAATCAAGATTTGAGTTTTGTAAGATAATACCATTTACAATATTAATATTTATAATTTTCTTATTATTTTAATTTTGTAGCTTATTTTTGTAAGATATTATTAATTGGTTGTTTAGTTATTTATAAGTTAATTGTATTATTTTATTTTTGCAAGATATTAGAACATAATGAAAAGAAATTTAATATAAACAATTACCTCTATTCAAATAATATTGTGCTATTATTTAAATTAATATTATTTTAAATTATTTTTAAAATAATATTTTATTATATTTTAAAATTATAAATAATTGGGCCCCAGAAAATTTTCACAGCTCATACCGGCCGTGGGTATTCTTGTGCCAACCAGATAGACGCGTCTTTGTTGGACCGGCCCGTGGTTGGGGACGATGGCGAGCCGAGAAAATATAATTGGGGGCCCAATTATTTTTAATTTAAAATTAATTAAATAATAATAATAATAATTTAAATAATAACATAATATTATTTGAATAGAGGTAATTATTTATATTAAATTTCTTTTCATTATGTTCTAATCTCTGCAAAATAAAATAATAAGATAAACTTATAAATAACTAAACAACCAATGAATAATATCTACAAAATTAAAATAATTAGAAAATTATAAATATTAATATTGTAAATTGTATTATCTTACAAAACTCAAATCTGATTTTCTTGTACCCATTACAAATATACAATGAAATATAGAATTAACTCAAATATATAACTTATTAAAATAAATTTAAATAAATATTACCTATAACTATTATAATAAATTCATCATAATATTTTTGAAATTGAATTGATTTTATTAATTATATATAAACTTTATTATTTTTATATATTTTCATTTTATCAATATAGAACAAATTATGAAAAAAAAGAAAAAGTAAACAGGAAGGAAAAAATGAAAACAAAGAACACAAAGCCTGACAAAGAGAAGCAAGAAAGCCTGTAGCCTGGGCAAAAGAGAAGCAGAAAGGCTTGGCAAAAGGAGAAGAAAATAAGGCTGCCTAAGAGATTAGAACCCGGCAAAAGAAGGAGAAGAAATATAACGCTGCCTAAGGGATTCGAACTGGGCCAACACAACGATATGAGCTTTAACCAACTGCGCTAGCAAGCGCACCTATTAACTATAAGTTATGGATATATACTAGTAATAATTTGGGAAAATGTTGGGGGCCCAAGGGCCTCTAGCTAACGTGGCTCCGCCACTGGTTGGGGAAGTGTAGACGAACAGGAGCACCGCACCTAAGCCGAGAACATATTTGAACTCTTCCCCTTTTCTCTTCTCTCCTCCTTCATTTTGTTTTTGTTTTTCTCCTAGTTTTGCTGCTGTTTTTGTATGTGCAGAAAGTGCAATGGCAGCAGAGAGAAGGGGACTGCAGCTGCTGTTCCAGTAGCTAGGAACGAGGTTGGAGCTGCACGCGGCTGAAACAAGGCTTTTACGCAGTGCAGTGGCTACTGCTTTGCTGCAGCATTCAGTAGCAATCCGACAAAGAGCGAGAACAATTCCTAACACATCCTTACATAACGTTCGTATTGAAGATTCGTCAAAGATTAATATTGTTTGAATGTGAAGAAATAAAATGCTGTTTTCCTATATAAATTCTTAATACACAATAGTAAAGTCAACTTAACTAAGCAATGACGTAGCCAATTATTGAGGCGTGATATTGTCAGCATTATCCACCTATTGCCTGGTGGGACTCCAATCGATCCATTTGAAGGTATTTCTTGCGTGGACTTGTGAAAACCCTTCCTTAACCGAAACTAATAATAATAATTAACAATAAATTATTATTATTATTATTATTATTAACTACCTACCCCGCTAAAGATACCCTTTCCGCCTAATTCTCTATGACAAGCATCAAGCAAAATCACGAGGTCATTTTTAATTTTATTAATCACACTCGAATTTTCAATTTATCTATTACTATTATAAAAATATATCTTCTATCAACTTTTAATTATACCTATAATAGTCTTACTTATTTAATTATTAAGAATATTTATTAATTACTTTAATATATATTATCTTATATATTTGATATAAGATAATAATTTTTTTATATCTATTTTTTTCAAGTTTATAATAATATTTGATAATATTTTATTTAAATTCATTATTACCTTCGATTTTTTATTTTATTTTTATTTTATCATCCTGTTAGTAGGTATAATAAAAATCTACAACGGAAGCAAAAAATAGATAATGACGCATTAGTTATGTTACAAACTAAATTTATATTTTAAACTATAAAATCACATGTTCAAATTGCATGCAGCCTTCAACTAAAAACCCAAGTCAAACAGATCGGCTAGAAACTACCTACCTCCCTCCCTCTCCCTTATATATATATACACGCACATCACATAAATCTCAATTAATCAAAGTTTCATCCATTTAATAAATTCTCTAACAAGTTAGTTTTGTTGATTGTATACGATCGTTGAATTAATATGATGATGAAGATGGAGATGGAGTTGGGAAACATGGTGTTGAAGGTGGGGCTTTTCGTCGTTGTTCAAGCCCTAGTTTATCTCATCCTTTCTCAGTCATCCCATGTCTTTTCCAAGGCTCCCAGATCCCACTCCTTCAAATCTGCTCGCTCCCTTAGCATCCGTCGCTGGGCCGCCGCTCTTGCCGATATTCCGGCCGGCGGAGAGCACTCGCTCCGCTAACTCAGCATCACGTGCTTCTCTCAATTAGCTGACTGTATAGATATGGCTTTTCTTTTCTTTTAATTTCCTCACTTGTGTTTTATGTGGATTGGTTTTGTTTGTTGATATATTGTATGGTTCTCTACATGTACGACGACCTTCAGATATTGCTCCTTTCTTGTATACATGTTAATGTTGTTTCATCTCAGTTTTTTTTAATCAAATATTTAGCATAATGTATAGTATACGCCCAAGTTGCATTATTTTCATTTGAAATTGAAAGTGTTGGCTCGTCTGGATCTATATGTTGTGCACAGTGTTGTCATAACGTACACACAAACACACAAAGTTGAAATGCAGCGGAATCACTAAATGAGAGTATTCTACAAAAATCAATATATCACCTTGACAAGACCAAGATGATAATAAAAGAAACTCTCACATTAAAAAGCTATCTCTCACTAAACAACGCTCAAGAACATACTCAAGAGCAATACAAAAACAACAAGTGCTACAAGCAATGTTATCTTAACACAGAAAACAACACTTGCCTATAGATAACTATTTCTCCACACCTTTTCGTATTAGCCATTCAAGTATTTATAGCAGTATTTCTTGGACTCCAAGCTCATTTAGGACGTGGCCCATGACTTGGATAGGGCTGCAACGATCATGTGAAAGTGGTTGAGTTAGTTCCTTGAAAATAGGAACAACTCCAACTGCTGTAACAACATCCATTCCAGTAGCTATTTTCTCTCTTTCTTGTTCAGTTCCACTTCATTCATTCTCATGAATTTAGGAGCTTCACTTCAGCTTCATATTACTTCATCTCCATGACTTTATCCCACTAAAATAGGAGATTGCATAACTCATTTCCAACCTACAAAAACGTGAAGAAAGATCAAAACAAAACAGATAAATAAAGGAAGAAAATAGAGTTAAAAATAACTCTAACAGAAATAACCATTTTGTAATAATTAACGACAGTACCTCAGAAACACTAAACAACTCTTTAAAGACATAAAAAAACGATGAAAAAATAAAGGTCTACAAATAAATTATGTTATACAATAGAAAATAAAACATCATACTGATGTAAACCTTCTAGTCAAAATAGTATTTAATTAATTATTATATACACAAATTAAACAAAATGCAGGATAAAATATGAATGTATAATACTGGATGTTTGAAGCAGTTGTATACACACACACACATTTGTCTACACGAACTTTTATTGCTTAATATTATTGGATTGTTTATTGTATATAGGTTGGTTTCCACTTGCCATATTTATTAGCGAGATAATTAAAAAAAAATGCGTATAGAAAATTGAAAAAACAGAACCATTCCTTTTCCCAGCATTAAACTAGTACGATATTTATTGTTAATTTTATACATTTATTAAATGAACTGACCTCTAAATAAAAAAACTCCACCTGCACCCTAATACTAGCAATTAAATACAATTGAAAATTTGCGAATTCAGAAGTAAAGTTAAATCGGGCTCTTTACTATGATTTAATTAATTAACTAGTATTGCCACATGATTTGTACTATGACTGTCTAAATGGTGTTTGGTTCTCAGTTAGAACTCAAACAAATTGGAACCAATTAGTTTCGATTAATCAAAAATCAAAGTTTGATTGCGGTTCAATATTGGATTCTAGGGTCCATAATTTTTTTTAGCGGTATAATCGAAACCGGTCGGTTTCGAACTAAAAACAGTTCTTAATTAATTATTATTTTAATTGTTAATTAATTAAAAATTAAAAAAATTCTAAACTATTCTATTGAGTTTGAATGTTCACTTCACCCTCTCTCCTCTGGGTTCCTCCTCCTCCTTCACCACTCCACCTCCACGCACGCCGCCTCTCCACTTTCTCTCGCCGCTAGTCGGTGTCACCGACCACCGCTTGCTCCATGTTTTGCGTGTTTTGTTATATTTTCCTTGTTTGTTTTAGACGATTTGATTCTATTTGTTTATCCTTGAATATCTTTTGTTGGAATCATGTTCGTTTTCGTTTTGTGTAGGGAATGATGCGTTTGAAGCATTTGGTGCATAAAAAGCGCACCCAAGCGCCAGACTCGGCGTAGCCGACGCTGGGTGCGCATCGCGTCGTGAGGAAGCAATGAGAAGACCCGCGTCCGGCGCTGCAACGCGTCCGGTGCTGGGTTCCGAGTCCAGAGAGCGCCCGCGTCCGGCTGGCGTCGTCCCGTGCCGGGCGCCCAGCAAGAATCGTCCAGAGCGCCCGCGTCCGTGGCGGGCGCCGTCAAGACTCGAGGGCTCCCACGTCCGTGTGACGCATTGCGTCCGGCGCCGCAAGTATTGAAGTTCATCCAAAGTCGCCGCGTCGGTGCGCTGCCCGTTCCGAGGCGACGAAGTGCGGCGTTGCCTCGCGTCCGTGCGCCGGGTCTCAGCGTTCGCTTTGTTCGAAACCGGTCGGTTCGAACTAAAACATTCTTAATTAATTATTATTTTAATTGTTAATTAATTAAAATTAAAAATTCTAAACTATTCTATTGAGTTTGAATGTTCACTTGACCCTCTCTCTCTCTCGGTTCCTCCTCCCCTCCTTCACCACTCCACCTCCACGCACGCGCCTCTCTCCACTTTCTCTGCCGCTAGTCGGCTATCACCGACCCGCCGCTTGCTCCATGTTTTGCGTGTTTTTGTTATATTTTTCCTTGTTTGTTTTAGACGATTTGATTCCTATTTGTTTATCCTTGAATATCTTTTGTTGGAATCATGTTCGTTTTCGTTTTGTGTAGGGAATGATGCGTTTGAAGCATTTGGTGCATAAAAAGCGCACCCAAGCGCCAGACTCGGCGTAGCCGACGCTGGTCTTGCATCGCGTCGTGAGGAAGCAATGAGAAGACCAGCGTCCGTGCCGCAACGTCCGGTCTTGGTTCCGAAGTCGAGCGCCCGCGTCCGGGCGTCGCGTCCGGCGCTGGCGCCAAAGCAAGAATCGTCAAGAGCGCCGCGTCCGCGCTGGGCCGTCAAGACTCGAGGGCTCCCACGTCCGTGCGCATTGCGTCCGTGCCGCGCAAGTATTGAAGTTCATCCAGAAGTCGCCGCGTCGCGCCGCACCCTGCTTCGAGGCGACGAGTTCGGGCGTTGCCTCGCGTCCGTATTGGGCTGCTCGCGTTTCGCTTTGTTCGAAACCGGTCGGTTTCGAACTAAAAACAGTTCTTAATTAATTATTATTTTAATTGTTAATTAATTAAAAATTAAAAAATTCTAAACTATTCTATTGAGTTTGAATGTTCACTTCAGCCCTCTCTCTCCTCTGGGTTCCTCCTCCCCTCCTTCACCACTCCACCTCCACGCACGCGCCTCTCTCCACTTTCTCTGCCGCTAGTCGGCTGTCACCGACCCGCCGCTTGCTCCATGTTTTGCGTGTTTTTGTTATATTTTTCCTTGTTTGTTTTAGACGATTTGATTCCTATTTGTTTATCCTTGAATATCTTTTGTTGGAATCATGTTCGTTTTCGTTTTGTGTAGGGAATGATGCGTTTGAAGCATTTGGTGCATAAAAAGCGCACCCAAGCGCCAGACTCGGCGTAGCCGACCGGGTGCTTGCATCGCGTCGTGAGGAAGCAATGAGAAGACCAGCGTCCGTATTGCCTGTACGCGTCCGGTCTTGGGTTCCGAGTCGAGCGCCCGCGTCCGTGGCGTCGTCGTCGGGCGCCCAAGCAAGAATCGTCCCGAGGCGCCCGCGTCCGTGCCGGGCGCGTCAAGACTCGAGAGGGCTCCACGTCCGTGCCGCATTGCGTCCGGCGCTGCGCAAGTATTGAAGTTCATCCGAAAGTCGCGCGATCGCGCCGCACCCGCTCCGAGAGCTGACGAGTCTGGCGTTGCCTCGCGTCCGGCGCTGGGCTGCTCGCGTTTCGCTTTGTTTTTTAACTCGCACGTCCGGCGCTGGGATCGCGTCCGGCGCTGCGCGTGATTTTTCGGGCTCTATGTATATGTTTTAAAACGCTGAAAACCCTACTTCTTATTTTATTTTTCGCCGTTCCTCTTTCATTCGTGCGCCACTCTCATGCGATTTTCTTCTTTCAAGTATTCCTAAGTATTTCTTTGCGATTTGTGATTCAAGATTATTGTAAGGATTATTATTATTGGATTTCTATTCCGAAAGACTTTAATTTCAATTCCATCATTCGTTTTTATTCATAAGATTTCTTTATCGCTTTCTACATTTTTCTCATATTTCTTTGATGATTATTTCTATGCTTTGGTGTTGATTCATATTGGTATTGTTTTAATTATTCTTGTCTTTCCTTTATTCTCTTCGAATTATATCTAGGGTTCATCATGTTGATTCTATGTTCTTCAATCTAGAGTTTAATTCTTGTCTAGATAATTTATTTGCTTTGTCAATTTTCGCCTAGTTAATTCGTTTTTCTTTCCTTAATAATTCATCGCCTAGGTAATCTACAGTTTTTAAGTGACGATCAAACAACTCTTTGTGATTAGAATGTTTAGGAATTTAATTGCTTTCGTGTGGTAACTTAGTTACGCCCTGTTAAGTTTTCCTTGAGAGACGATTCGGATTAGCTTGCTCGCTAGGACGACCTCGTTAGATTGCGAGGGACTTTATTAGTGATCTTTTCAGTCCAACACTCCATCATCACCCAACTCAAATCCGTTATATGTACTATTTTTATTATTCATATCCGTTTCATATTTATCCAAACCCGTCATATTAGGATTCGATTAAAAGAATAGTGACAAAAATCCGACCACCTACCATTCCTACATTCAACCCACATAAAAAATAAAATGGACAAATGAATTATATATAACTATCTGCCCAAAGTAACAATTATTGAAATAACAAATCAGGCCCAATGAAGCGCATTTTTCCTCCAGGCGACGTTTCATCTTTTCCTTGAACTTGTCGAAAATTTTGAATGCAGCATACTTGGTTAATGTTTGTTTATTGATGAAAAGTCCCTCTACAGTTTTAGGTAATTCACCGTTGAAGCGGCTATGTGAAAAATGAACTTCCATATATATAACTCCTAAATACATTCTGGGAATAACTGAAAATGAGAAAATGAGAAAATAATTCTGTTACAGATTATCATTCCTTAATGTATTCACAAGGCCAAAACAAAGATGATTTAGATGGTCAGAGACTAATAAGCAAGCTTTATAAATAGCAGTTTTAAATGCACGTGTTGGAGATAAAATAATAGATATTATAAGCAAGCAGCCTTATCACTCTTAACAATATCTAAACTCATACAATATTGATAAAAAAAGCTTTCACAATATTAAGTTTGCAACTAACCTCAACTAAAAAAAAAAAGTTTGTAAATAACCTTGTTGGATTTTGAGACTTTTTATGCCTAGGATCACCGATTTTCAAAAGAATATTCATCTTGTTCCAAATCTTCTAGTTCTACAATATCTAAACTCATACAATATTGATAAAAAAAAGCTTTTACAATATTAAGTTTGCAACTAACCTCAACTAAAAAAAGAAGGTTTGTAACTAACCTTGTTGGATTTTGAGACTTTTTATGGCTAGGATCACCGATTTTCAAAAGAATATTCATCTTGTTCCAAATCTTCTAGTTCTTAACCGACTGAGCTAAACCCATGGGGCCATAAATATTCATCTTCAACAACATTTGATGATGCTATTTGAATGTATGAATCAAAAGCATGAAAAGTGAGCAGAAGATATATGCAATAAACTAAATTATATGTGTTGGGTGTGGAGCCTAATAGGATTGGATTAAAATTAGAGTTATTAGACTTTGAGGAATTCTAATCAGAAAAGGATTAGAATTAGAATCCATGAGTTTGGAGGAATTCTAGTCAGATTATGATTCTATCTATTAGGATTTTTCACTTCTTATAAATAGTCCCCATCATTGTAATTGTAGGGTGCATAATTTTTTTCATCAGAATATCTCTAGTGGAAGATCTCTGGTTTGACAGCATCCCCAGACGTAATTTCGTGGAGACGAACTGGGTAACTAATTCTCGTATGTTTTTTCTTATTTTCTTATTTGTTATGTGCTTTATTTCGTAATAAGTGGTATCGGAGCTCCGGGTTCGTTGGGAACAGATATGATGGTTGACTAAAAAATACCAGTTAAGAAGTTTGATGGAATAAATTACGGGTTCTGGAAGATGCAGATGGTGATTATCTTTATGGAGAAGATCTATAACAGTCCTTGGCACCAAACCAGAAGATACGAAGGATGATGAGTGGAAGCTGTTGGACATGAAGATAATGAGCGTGGTAAGTTTATCGTTGTCCATAAAAATCTCGTTCCATACTACAAAAGTCAAGATCCCGAAGAAGATGTTGTAAATATTAGCGGACATGTACGAAAGACCATCGACAACGTACAAGGTTCACTTGATGAGACGTATTTTCAATCTAGAGATGTCAGAAAGTACTGCAGTGGCAAATCACCTCAATGAGTTTGCTATGATCACAATGCAGTTGAGCACGATTGAGATCGATTTTGACTATGAAGTTCAAGCCCTGATTATATTGTCTTCCCTGCCAGAAAGTTGGAGCGGCATGATTACTACAGTAAATGCTTCAACAGGGAAGGGGGAAGATGAAGTTTGACGAACTAAGAGACATGATTATTAGTGAAAAAATTCATAGGAGGAGTTAGGCTTTGCTTTAGGCTCAATTCTGAATATAGAGAACATGGGATTATAGAATTCGAAGTCAAAATCAAATTGGGACATATCGAAGTCCAGAGGTAAGGATTCGATCAAGTGTTGGAATTGTGATAAATACGACATTGCAAGAGCCAATGTGAAGCACCAAAGAGAGATAAGAAAGGATTAAAGACAAGGAATCTGCAAACGTAATTGTAGAAGAGATAGCAGATGCATTGATCATAAGTGTGAACAACCTGTTGTGAGTCGTGATGTTGGATTCTGAAGCGTCGTTGCAGTAGCGTTGAAATAATGAAGCATTATATTTGTTACGATTTTGGGCAGGTCTATCCTGCAGGACGAGCCAATGAAGATCGTGGAAAAGAAGATGCTTGGATCACTACACCAAACAGATCAGTGTTGCAGTTAAATGGTGTCGGACACATTCTCTGTTTGAGGAGAAATTTAGTTTCGATTGGACAACTTGATTATGAAAGTTACGTTGTAATTTTCGACTGCAACAATTGGAAGATGACGAATGGAGCTATGTTGTAGCTCGTGGTAAGAACGAGGGTATGTTTTATGTGACAACTAACCCCAAAGATTGCATCACTTTTGCTGGAGCAAAGTGTGATGTGGATTTGAGACATTGTCATATTGGCCATGTGAGTGATAAGGGAAGATTAGAGTTGTGGTCCAAGAAAAAATTATCAGACCTCAAGAAAATTGATGTTAGTTAATGTGAGGACTGTGTTTTCAAGAAACATAGAAGAGTGGGTTTTTTGAAGGATGTCAGAACCTTGATGCAGCAAAAGTCGAGTGCTCTGGATTCTCAATGCACACAACCTAGTTAATGAGTTAGATATTTATGACTCAAGGGAAGAAATGGAGTCAGAATCAACATGTCATTGTTGAAGAACCAGACAGACCACCACCATCGAGACAAGTCGGAGAGAAGACTAGGTAGGTGAAGGATATGAGCAAGTGGAAACTTACAATGTATGAGATGGATTACTTGATGTCTATGTTTACTAAGGTTGTGACCTTAGAAAAATTGAAGCTCTATAGCTTCAATTGACCTTGGAACTTGAAGATAAAGATATGGAGTTGACGCATAGATACGAGGAAGATGTCAAGAAGTTATGATTACATATGAGATTAGTCCCTAGATAGGAGATTGTTGGGTTATGGAGTCTGATAGGGTTAGAATTAAAGTCATTGGACTTGGAAGAATTCTAATCAGGATTGGATTAGAATTAAAGTCCATGGGTTTGGAGGAATTTTAGTTAGATTAAAATTATGCCTAATATGATTTTTTTTTCCTTCTTATAAATATAGAGTGCATAATATTTTTCATCTGAATATCTCTAGTGAAAAATCTCTAACTTGGCAACATTTCTAGATATAGTCTCGTGAAGACGAATTGAGTAACTAATTCTCGTATGTTTTTTCCTTTTTTCTTATTTTTATGGATTGCCAGTAGAAGTAGTTTCATTGATGTTCCTGGTGGTTATTGATGATGTAGTTGTGGAACATTTTTTGTTTCCAATATTGATGTACTTTTTTCTGAAGATAAACCTTCGAAAACGACTAAGAACTCTAACAAATAAATATATATAAATGAAATCTGGTACTAAGCTAGAAATGCTAAATAAAAATACGAACATCTGGATGCAGTTATAAGTAATGTATGCTTTCTATTTCCAGGCGAACGGCTTGTGCGAATAGTTTCAAACAAAGTGGATGTGTGGTTGGAACGGAAATCAAAGCATATTTGACAAAATTACAAATGCAAATTGAAAATCAAATGTCAATACTAATTATATAGAGACACCAAATCGAAAGAAAAATAAATAGCTCTGATCCAATTTAGATGTATTTGAAAATCAGGAAAATTGCCCAAATTTCGAATCTCAATGTTTTGCAGCTGTAATCAAACTACTTCAAATTTAAATCTGCCTCAAAATTGGTTTTGCACAATGATTTTCAGCCACCTAAAACTGATAATAATGCAAAGGTTTCGCGAAAGAGTTGTTTGACTTCCAAATAATATAAAAGGTTTCTTCGAAATTATTTTCAGCCTTTTATAATACGGAATGTTTCATGCAAAATGCGACGGGTTGCTTGTAAAGGTGATGGACTGCCAAATAATGGAAAAGGTTTCTAGGAGTAGATGCAATGAAAGGATTTTCTGAAGATAATTTTGGCGGGAAAATTCCGCCACACAATTCTTTGTTAGTATAATAGATATGTGTATATGAAAATGGCATCATACTAAAACTAATGTAAAACTAGGAACCAACCTGTCTTTACATGAGCGAAAGTTGTCACGAAAATAAGTACGATAGTAATTCATAAAAAATATTATTGTATTAGAAGCATTAGTGGGTATAAAAATTGTTTATCTTTTTTTAAGGAAAAATCATATCCAAAAAAATATTATTGAATACATAAGGAAACATTATTATATATAAAAAAAAAACATAATCCTAATTTCCAAGGTAAGAAAAGTTCCAACTATAATCCATCCCATATAATGTGTCTCTCAGACCCAAAATACAAAAGGGGTTTCTGAAAAACATCAAATACCAAAAAGAAAATTCAGTGTGTGTGTGTTGGCCTAGTGGTAGAATGGTTAATGTCCGAGGCCAAAGGTCTCGGGTTCGAATCCACCGTGACGCAGCCTTTAAAATTTCTGTATTAAGTGACAAAAAAAAATTCAAGTTCAACTTCTTTTTCTATAATATATGATAATTTATATCCCACATGGGCTAGGAACAAGTAATGTTGATCATTAGGCCCAACTGAATTTTAGGTCAAAGGTAATATTTCCTCCGACAAAAAATTCGTTTGACTATTTTCTCTTCAGATCATCCATGAAAAACATTTACTTTCCTCTTATAGACATGGATTTTATATATTCCTCCTAACTTTTCCCCCTATTCTACTCACTTATGTACAAAAAAAACATACTATGACCTACATTTTTAATTCCACTTCATATTAATATACTCATTTTTTTTTATCAAAAGTACAAATAGTGGATCCCCTTCTCCACTATCTTTATATTTACTACAATTTATTAAAACACGTCTACTAAAATCTATAAACGAATTTTGTGGATGGAGGAATATCAGATTTCATAATTCAAAATAAATCATAACCGCTAAAGAGATAACGAGAAAACCCTCATTTTTTTCACAAAACAAACTTAGAAGACCGAGTTAGGTAAACCTATAAAATCTATAAATGAATTTTGTAGATGGATGAAGTATCAGATTTCATAATTCAAAATAAATTATAACCGCTAAAGAGATAACGAGAAAAAGAAAACCCTCATTTTTTCACAAAACAAACTTAGAAGATCGAGTTAATTAGGTAGACCTATACACCCATTAAAGTCAATAGTGAAATTATATTTAAGTATGACTCAATTTAATATATCATGCGCCATTTATAATATGTACAACATTATATTATTTCCAAACGATGATAATATCACCCCATGAGTTGGTGTCACAAATAAAGAGTCGACTTCGACACACTAATTTTAAAATCTATGTTGTGGTTCGACATGCACAAAATCGTCACCAATAGTACATCAGCAATTGGCCAATGTCGCAGATTAGCTATATTTAATAATCCCACTCCTTCTGAATGCAAATACTTAAATAAGTGATTTAAAAAAAAAAACTACAAGTAGAATGCACCATCGATTTTTCATTATCTTAAACATAGTTTAAGGGGTCATAATCCATTCATTTCCTATAATAATATTTGCAAACCACCAACTCCCACTATTATTTTCGCCATTTCTCAACATCTTTACTATCCCATTTGCATCCAATAGTCAAATTCAATCACTAATTGCTAATTTCTGATACAATTCTTTGAAGATAGCAAATTATAGGGACTTCAACGTCTGAAAACAAAATTTACTCCAAAATAGCATATCCAAATTATAAAAAATCCAATATACGCTGCACTTCAATGTTATATTTATCGAGCATGTAAATAAATTTCAAATATGATCCAACTCATAAATCCGAAATTTCTAATTTCGTGTCCCGACTCCAATATTTTATATTAGGATAAATTACATTTTATATTTTAAATGCTGGTTATTTACCAAAAATATCATGAACAATTAGTGACACGCTGTCGTTTAGCGTTCAAAATAAATTTATAACCTATTGCCCATCACAGGCGTAGCCAGCGATAAGTATAGGGTCGATCCCACGAGGAGTTGGTGTAGCAATCTCTGATGTCACGATGTCACTTAAAAGGGATGAGAGTAGTGTAATTATCTTGATCACTATAGGTATGGCTAAAATAACCTGAAACGAACTCAAAGGGAATATCAAATAATAAGACGAGTCTGGCTTGGGCAACAACTTCGTGAAGACGATTAACACTCGGTCCTAGGTGCAAAGGTTTTCACTACATGACATACATCAACCGGTTATAAGAGACATACGTCGTGACCCCGTACGCGTCACGCCCACGACGCACCCTCCAAGTCTATCCTTTCTGTAAAGAAGGCAAGGGACACCCTATGCAAACTATCTAACCCGTAATGCCCACGCACGAGGACACCTCGAGACATGCAAGCCTACAGCGACGTTATGATCTAGATGGACCCGGTATTGGCAAAGGCGGTTGCTAGGACTACTCCAACTCGCCCACACCGGTCGTACTATTTGGGGTGCGGGACACCGACACCTTAATCCAATTATTACTTGCAACCTCCCTTACCCACTATGTTATTTGCAACTAACACACGAGTTTGGTTAAGTTATATATTGACCAGGACCTAGTGCTTGGGAACACACACATGCGGATCGTAATGCCTACTTAGACCTCTCGAGTTATATTAATCATACATCACTTAGTCATGCCCAAACCGAATAAAGACTTAGCTAGACATAAAATAAACAATTATGCAACGATGAATCGAAACCATAATTAAACGGAAACAACTTACTATTACTTGAATGAAATAAACGGCGAGCCCAAAGTGCATGCCAAAAACATCGACAAAGTAAATAAAATTGTTTGCCCGAAGGGACTTAATGTATGTGATGGTGATGGTGAATCTGATGCTAAGAGTATGAGAGTGAGAGTCGGAACCGGAAGAGACGCACAAGTCGCGCCTTCATCCATATATATAGGCCGAGAGAGGCTGACGATGGTAATGGCCCATGGGCTGGACAATCTGGTAGGTTTTTCTTGTTGATCGGCGCTCTTTCCTTGCCCAGACGGATCTGGGATGATCTCCTCCGGATTTCAGGGGATTTGGCCTGCGCGCGCATCCTTTCCGGATTTAGCGAGATTCACCCCGATCTTGCGTATCTTGCCCATCATCTCTCTTTCTGACTTTTCTTGCCCTCCTTCTTCCTCTTGGTCTCTGGTTGCCTTCTTCACTTCCGCTTGCCCATTAGCCTACCCTTCTGGAGATTGAACTTGTGCGGTTTGTAAGGAGGTCACGCCGTGTAACGGAACAACTACTGGGGTTTGATGCCCTGGCTGTGAGCGAAGTTCCTTGTGCCCTAGGGGTACAATCGTATCTCAGATCATCCGCCATGCAAGTTACCACTCCGTCTTGCCCATTTCTCGCCTTGCCCTGCAGACGGTGTGTCCTCCCAGACACAAAACACAACAAGAAAGACACAAAAGACACGATCTAGACCTAGACAAGACACAGAAAAAGAGCACAAAACTTGGGCTCGTCAATTAGTAAATTACTATTAACCAAGCAAATTATCTGAAAAACTTAAAAAATTACTCCAAACATATTGATAATTACAGTAAAATACCCAAGCTATCTTAAAACTAAAAAAAATACCTGAAAGTTCGACATTGGAGACTGATGAACACAACAAAAATACATCATCAGAGATAAAACAACCGAGTATCTTTGTAATGTTTTTAGATAGTTATATATTTTATTGTAATTATAAATAATTTGATTTTTTTATTTATTAAATCAACAATGGTTTAGAATATAAACTATAATTTTGTGACTATATTATACATGAGTTAAATTTTGCATCTCATATCACTCGAGCCTTCACTTCTCAATAGCATCAAAAGATTATTCCTTCACAACCAAGCAATTCCTGCTCCCCTCTTGGAGGAATCAGAAGCTCACGACTTGCAATGCAAACAAAGAACGTGTCAACGACGACCTTCCGATCTCAGACAACAATATTCTATTTTTATCTTTTTCCCTAATCCTAATTAAATAACCGGATGTTTTAAGTCCACGGTTAGGATTAAGTTGAGCAATTAGAAAATAAATCTTGCTTGGATTGACAGACATACTCATCAACTTGCATGTATGAGCAAAAACATAAAGAAAGACACCATGTGTTGCAGAAGTCAACCCTATCGAAATGTCAACTTCATGTAATGGTGAGAAAGACGAGGACATTCACCCTAGTTAAATCCTAGTTATGATTAGGGATGTCGACGGCGGGTTTCTGGGATCGAACCAAATAAATTAGTATTGGTTACGGTTACAGAATCGACCCGAATACTAGAACCGGACCGGATCCGGACCATCAAATTATGGATCTGGATCGGGTATTATCCATTTCTAAGCGGATACCCATTGGGCCACGGTTACACAGTGTATTGTATCCACTTTATTCGACGCGTAAAGTGTATGTTTTCACATGGACAATTCAAGCGTCGTTTTACTTCTTCAACTTTATGCGTCAATCACTCTTTTCTAAGGAAAATAATGAACTTTCTTTCTTCAGTTGTTTTTGCGGATAGGAATAATTTTAGCTGGATCCATACATTTTCTCTAAAATGTGATTGAATTTAATGCTTGCAGTTGCAGTTGTTTGATAATAAATTTGCACGTTATTTTCTTTAATTATATTTTTTTCATGTAAGTTACTTTGGAGTTATCCGTGATTTCATGATCAAATCCTTATCATCTTTTTTTATGCATTCTCTAGCGAATTTTTAATCTTATTTGGAGTTATCAGGATTTTGGTAGTCGTTTTTCTTTGTCCCTGATTAAATTAAACTGGTTATCTAGTAAAATTTAAGGTTGACGGTAATGGGAGATCAGTACCTGAATTTATTTGATGAAATCCCTCTACTAAACATTATCTCGAATGGCAGCACTAATGTTTTGATCTGATTCCTGCAACTCTGTACTCAAAAAAAATATATATGAATAAGTACAATAAAAATTGTAATAAATACCAAGAAAAGTCTGAGCAATAGATCCTGCAATGACAGGTAAGCATAAATTTCCATCAACATACTTATGATTATAAAAAAATTGTTTCTTGTTTTTGTTTTGACAATGGGGCATAGTTTTAGTTTTTAATTGATTTTTCAATACCTATTAATTGTTTCTTGTTTTTGTTTTTGGGTTTTTGTCTTTTGTTTTCTTTTGGTCTGTGGACAGTGGACCATCTTGACCTCGATGACAATTAGTTGATTTAGTATTGCATGTCTGAAATTTTTTTAAAAAAAAAACAAAAAAAAACTGATCGGGTTGGATCGGAACCGGACAAAACGGGTTGGGTCTAGACCGGTCCGGGTCCAAGCGGTTCTGGAACCGGAACCGAAACCGGAACCGTTGCTTTAAAATTTAATGGGCTTTGAACGGTTCCGGATCGGTCCGGGTAAAGACCGCCCATTTACATCCCTAGTTATGATTAACAAATTCTAGTTAGAAACTAGTAAACTCGAACTGGAGATTAGTAAATCTTAATTGGAGTGTATGCACCGTAAATCAAGGATGTACACAAATTTTTGCCGAGAAAGATAGCTCTCTAACGAGCCCTATATCGAACAGCTGCATTAACGTTGTGTTGTCCTAAGATGATAAAATATTGCCTAGTCGATGGAAAGACAGCTGATAACGTTGATAAACCTATGTGGTTAACCAACATTAATGACTAATTAAATTATTTCAACTAAGAAAACCAGCATTTTATATAATCATAGTAAGACAGCATTATCCTTTTTGGGATGCAAGTTGATCGAATATACTAAACAAGTGTAAAATAAGTAGTATTTTAGGGCAGGTACACCGAGTAATTCACCTCAGCTCCTCATGATCTGATCACTGCTTCCAAAGGCCAAACACAATTTTCTTTCCCAACTAATCAACTCTAGTTATATATATATATATTAGACATGCATACATTTCAAGAACTTTGAACATAATCTGTATATCTTCCACAAAGGAAAACATGAAGGCTAACTCATTGGAAGCAGCCTTAGCTGGGCCTAAGTTGGCTGTCCATGACTATTCGCGCTCGATTTTCAAACTAAAGCCAAAGATCCGCATAATTCACATAGTCGAACCAGAAATCATAACGACGACTGCTGAGGATTTCCAGCAGCTTGTCCAGAGATTAACGGGCAAGCCGGTGGAAAGGAAACGAAGCACAAAAATGGGAAACAATGCACCGCCTATGTTGTTGCAGCCAAAGCCTCACAGCATCAAAACAGAAGGTGCACCGGTGTTACAAGAGACTCAAAGAATGAAGATCGAGGTTGAAGAGATATACGGTGCAGAGGATCAGACCGTGATTCCAACTTTTCTGGAAGATATTGATGGATTCTTTCATGATACGAACGAATTCCCTCTCTTTTCTTTCAGGTCTTCTCAAATCAACATATTTGGGGTTTGATTGATGATAATCTTTCAACTAGTTTGCGTGGAAGGAGGGAGTGGTTTGTTTTGGATTTTGGTTGCAGATTGATGTCTGGCTCTCTTTCTCCTTCACACAACTGGAAGGAGACTTTTCGTGCTTCGTCTATGACTGGGAAATTCACTTGTTGATTAACATGTCTCTTTGTTCCCAGTCATTAGCACTAGATCATGAAGAAGAGGATTCTATGATCTCGTAGTAGAAATACCTGATCCTGTTCATCCTCTGTTTGGCCTATTCATTGTGCTCATAGTCTTTCTTTTTTTGATAATTTATTACAGAAATTTTAAAGTACGTGGACTAACCGGTTTTATTGACCGATTGATCAACCACACACACGTGCTCATAGTCTTTCTATCATAGGGTGTTGTAAGTTGGGTTTTGTTGACCGATTGATCAACCATAACGAAAGAGGATATGCCTTTCGATACATGTATTCAACACAGCTGATTTTACTTATAACATAGGTTGAATAACATGATGAATATAAGAAGAATCTTCATTTTGGTTTCGGCAGAATCTAGCTAGAGTTCATCAAATTTTACAGTTACATATATTATATACATACATTTGTTCAGGAGTTACTGCATTTATGATCCTAAAACAAAAAACAAGCTTATACGAGGGAAATGAAGTAAAGCTAAGACTCAACATAATAAAGTGAAGTATTATAGCAAATATACCGTATGCTCCAAAATGGATTGTTTCTAGATACAAAAGAGGTCGAGGTCCATAGACCTAACCATTAATGAACTGGTAAACAAGTATGGCCAGACTGGATTCACTCTCTCTCTCTCTGTCTCTCTCATACAATGGGAAGAATCGCCTCCTACAGAAGAGGAACATATACCTAACAACAAATGTAAAAAAATGGAAATTGTATAACCCAAAATACATGAAACAGGAAAAAGATTTGTATTGTTCATATAAACTCTTGCAATAACTATAATGTAATAATTTACATCAAAAGTGGCCATTTCTTTCCGCAGAGATTCTCATTTATTCCCATCTTCTTTTTCTTCATTGTGCGGTCACCTATGAAGGAAAACTAATTTCTCCATGTAGTTTCCAGTGAGCAAGTTATACTGATGGCTGAAAAAGAAGAAGTACAAGATCATGAAGGAATATTCCTCAAGTAAATTATAACGATTGCAGTATTTTTTCCATTTACTAATCTAGATAGAAAGAAAGAAAATGCACTTGTGCAGCCGGACCCTGGATAAGTAATGCGGGTTACTAAAAGTGTGATTAAGCAGCATACGGGACAATGGAAAAAAGGAATTTTTTGATTGTGTTACTTCTCCTGAATGCTAAGTGGTAGCTAACAATAGGATTCTTAAACTCATCCTCGAGTTGTCTGATCTATAGAATCCCTGTCATGACTCAAGATGTCTTCCGTACATACTTGAGAATGTTTGATGAATTTTAACCACACAATTTGAAACTACAGAAACTAAACATGATGAGTTAATTGAAATACCAAACAGCTAATCCACACAGTGAAAGTGGAGTAGGAGTAGGGAAGGAGCACTTACAAGTCATACAGAATAATGCACAGTGGCATGATGATTTCTAGCCGCCAATATGTATCATGGGTCTGTTTGGAGTCTTTGCAAGGTCAAACATCCCAGCATGAGCTGCTTTCTTTCTTTTAACCTAGTAGTAATAAATGCTTGGAAATGTGAGATTACAGGTAAACAGTAAAATAAAATTGGATAATTGTAAAATGCAACACGTAGATTCAGTTTGCAGGTTGTTTTCCGCATTATATTTATTTTTTTATTTTTGCTTTTATCAATATAATAAAAGCTACCTACCGCTGCTCCAATAATCTCCTCAAGTTCATGATCACCAACACCACTGCGCAGGGGGTCCCTCAAGCTAACCTGAAAGGAGCAACCTCACGAGAATGAGATACACAAAGTTATTTTTAACCTTCATACTAGCATCAGGTAAATCTTACAACAGAATCTCATATACATTATGATAAGCGGAGTTAGAGAAGTGCAAAACACATTGATTCAGTTTGATAGTATTAATAAAATCTACTGAAGTTAAATTCATCTGCTCTCTTGACTGTGCCTAAGAGTTGTTTCGGAAGTTGGTGGATTAACCAAAGATATTATGACAATCAACAAATAAAACTCACCTAAAAGAATAATCTAATTGTGCCTGGCATTGAGACAAATAACCCACCAATAATTGCAATAAAATAAAACAGAACTAAGAAATTCTTCAAGACAGCTTTCTTTCAATGATCTTGGTATATTTTATACCTAATATAAACCAATTGTTAACCACAAAGTTACATGATTAAGCCCTTTTAAACTTCAACAATAAAATATTCATTCCTCTGTGGCACGTGTAGAGCAACTTGAAGGGCAAGGGTGCAAAAGGAATATGCTTCAGATACCGATTGGTCAAAAACCTTCCCAATACACATTTATGCAGGCATCAAACCTAAGATGAAACTACTAGTGCCTTTTATAACGATCGTCAATGGATGATGAGCAAGGCAATGTTTTACCTCCGAGGGACCAAAGAGGCAAACTTTAAAGTTCCCGTCAGCTAAAAGTCTCAGTCTGTTGCAACCAGCACAGAAATGCTCCGTCATCGATGTGATAAAAGAAACTGTACCCTGATGCCCATCAATCCTGAAGTTCTTGGCCGTCTCGGTCGGGTGATCCTGAATTCTTTGGAGTACTTTGCCTGACCTGTTGAGAAATTCTAAACTCATATACCTAACAACCAAATCTGAAAGCTATAAATAGAGATTTTAGAATCCTACCTTACCAGAATATCCATCATCTCAGAGTAAGATACTAGTTTCTTTGAATTCCAGACATTCCCATCGAAAGGCATGAACTCAATAAACCTAACATTTATTGGCTTTTCACGCGTCAATTCGACAAAATCAAATATTTCATCATCATTGAAACCGCGCATTACAACACAGTTTACCTGACAGAAAGTCAGAGAAAATTAACACATATATAAGAAAAAAATAAATCAGCTAGAACAATAATACATACTTTGACAGGATTATATCCCAACTCTATAGCAGCATTGATGGATTTCAACACTCTTTCGTGTCCTCTCCGCCGGGTCATAAATTCAAACTTCGCTGGAACCAACGTGTCTAAACTTATGTTTAGCAAACTAAGCCCACATTCTTTCAATCTTGGAAGCTTATTTGCCAGGGTAATTCCGTTAGTAGTCATGCCAAGTGTTTTTAGCCCTCTTAAGTTTGAAAGCTGAAGGCAAATCTCATCAATATCCTTCCTAATTGTGGGCTCCCCACCAGTCAGACGAATCTTTTTAATACCCGAACTGACAAACAGATTTGCTAGGCGGACGATCTCGCCCTGTGAGAGAAGTTGAGGGCTGGGAGTTAGCTCTGTGCCTTCAGCAGGCATGCAGTACTGGCATCGCAAATTACAACGTTCTGTCAATGAGATTCTCAAATATGTATGTTGCCTCCCAAACGAATCGACGAGCATGTTGGAAACAGGTTTGTCTGATGGGAACTTTTCACATGAATTACCACACATTTTTGAAACGGTTCCATCGTTAATGTCACTGCTGTTTTGTTGAATGTGAGACACAATGGTGCTGTTGGCCTGAAATGAAATTTGATCACTATTAGGAAACTACAATTCAGCTCTTGGTCACTGGAAAGTCTAACTGGGATGCGTGAAAACAGTCACTGTCGAGGTGCAAACTTACATTATATTAGGACAACTGAAAAAAAGAAAATCTAACAATTCATTGCTTTCAAATTATAAACAAAAATATCTACTTCTTTTTTAAGCTCTCAGTGAAAACCAAGCATGATTTCCTTGACACCACCTTCTTCGACCTTAAGTTGATATTGCAGAGTGGTATAATAAAACATTTGAACACCTGATCATCGAAAGCAACCCATTCTACATCTTAGCTAGTTCAAATTAATTACTTCTCTTAACCAATTTGGGTCCTGGTTAATGGTTCAGCATACATCAGCCTTCAACTCTAATAAAGAACAAATACATATATACCAAGAAAAGTAGCCTTCCAAGCTAAATCAAGCTTCATGATAGAGCAAAATGATAAGCAAAGATCAAAATTATGATCAACTAGTATTTCAACAAATTAACACAACAGTTCCTACACCCATTGAGTTATATCAAACAACATTTCATTAGCAGAAACTTGTCAAATGACACAATTTTATTAAAATTAAAAACCCGATAGATGGCATCTCAAATTCTCAATCAAATCCCAAACCAATCCATATCCTGAGCTCAATCCACCAAGGGACTCAAAAATCACATAAATTCCAAAAGAAAAATCAACAGGGATCCCACCAATGAAGTTCATCCCATGCAACTGCAGAAGTACACTCCACATAGAATACCATAATAAGCCACTGATTGAAGAAAACAAAACGAACTTACGGAGCTGAAATTCCTGAGACCCGGATGCCATTTAACAATCTTGGATATGCAGTAGCGCATGCTGAGAGCAAAATCAAAACTTGGGCAACCAATTCTTATGGGGAAATAACCAAAAACCGGAATTCTTGAATGTAAACGTTGGGTCACCTAACAGAGAGTAAACAGATAAGATGAAGTGGAGCTGTGAATTCTTTACCGAAAATGGTAATTAAGGAATAGATTAATGACTGGTGCGAGGGCCATGTTCAAAAGGGATAATGAAGGCGGCATATACATATATATAATTTTTGTATGAAGCGACGAATCCATCGCACAACCGCCACGAACGAGAAGAGCTGTGGCACGTCTGTTGAGTCAAAGGCCAAGTGGTGAATGCCTGCGTCGTTTCTTGATGTAGAGGCGTGCTCATTTATATTTTTGGAATTTGTGAATCAGCACTATAGTTGGTATTTAATCATTTATAAATTTGTCATCACATGGCTTTGATGCCGTGGATCGAATTAGGATTTAGTAATTAGTTTATTATATTTAATTAAGTATTTTAATTTAATAAAAGAATCGTATAGTGTGAACTTCCACGTAGAAGTCCAACTCTTAAGTAAATGCAATTATTTTGTAGCTCAAAAACTGAATGTGCCGTATTTAATGTTAGAATCAATAACAATAATTTGTGTTTTATTAGCTCTCCTCATATAGTCTGGACAAATAGTTATGCATGAATTAATTATGTTTGATAATTGAATTGGCTTTTGGTTAAAAAGCTACTAATTAACTGTTGTAAAGTAATATTAGAAAGTGTTTGGTTGAACTTATAAACTCCTTAAAATAGTTTATAAATTATTTTGGAAAATTTATAAACTTAACCAAATATCCTTCAAGTGGTTCTGAGACAAAGAAAAAAGAAAATAATTAATATTAAGTGAAGATACAGAATCTAACTTTTGTTATTAAGTGAAGATATAGGATCAACAGCAAGTGATACAATAATTATTAGGTATTTAATTTTGGGACTATAAGGGTAGAATAGTAAAATTATTATTATTATTAAATAGGAAATTATAGTGAAAAAATGGAGGCTAAATATAGACTTATATTTTTTTAATCTTATATATATTTATTTGATTACATATATCTTCAAATAAACAAATTTAACATTTTCTTTTTTGAAGTTGGATCAACTTTAATTATTATTGCCCCAATTGCTTATATTTAATACATGCACCACTAATGCTTTTGTAACCTATTTATGTACTGTATTACAACCTACTTAAAGTAGTTTTATTTAAAATATATACATATATTTGTGTGTGTATAATACTTTTTTTTAGTTAGGGAAAGTGGAACCCAAAACATTTTTTTACAAGGATGAAATTCATCGCTTGGATGTTCCAAATCTTTTTTTTAAATAATCTTTTTTTTGTGTTACAAATATATCTTCCAAAAACAAGTAATGCGAGATATTATAACATATTTTTTCCATTCTTTTGTATATATTTTTAAAAATAAAATTGGTTATACATCAAACTGGATTATAAATAATTAAGTACCATATATTAAATAAGAAGTTGGTCAAATCTTACCCAAAAAATGTTAGGATGTTAATTTTGTAGTTGCAAATTTGTTAAAGATGGTTTACGGGATAATTAAAATAATTATAAAATCATGTAATGGTTGCAGAATGGACCAATAATTATAACTTTTAAGAAATTAACTCTTAGCATTTTTTAACTAATAGAGCATTCACGTACAATGTTTTTTATTTATTGTTTTGAATAAATTTTTAAATATCAAATGCACATTATCACGAGTAACAATTCATAAACAGTTTATTACAATTATTTACAATTAGAATCTGTATCTGTAAAGTGTAAACTGATTGAATTGAGTGAGACAGCTACGGTATACTTATTTTAAGCAGTATAAAAATTGATTTTGTCGATAAGGATTGATCTTATAAACAATAGGTATTGAACAAATGTACAATTATAATTTCCCCCTTTGCATTTTTTAGCTGACGCGCGTAAATGATACCAAACTAGCAAGAGCCGCGGTGGACTTTTCTTATTCTAAAAATTATAATCTCTAAAGTCGCCAACCAGCAGCCATCGATTCATTCTTCCCTCCGCAGCGCAAGCTTTTCCGCCAACATCTCTTACTCTTTCTCTCTCTGCCCCCAGTTTCTCTCACACTTAAGGTCATTATTCTCCTACTCACTTCTAAACTGATTACATTTATTTCATTGTTTTTTCTGTCAATTTAGACAGTTTCTCTACTTTTACGCTGTAAGTGTTATCGGTGTTTGATTTTTGTGTCTGGTTGATCTGCTGAAAAACTTGATACGGAATCGATGGAAATGCTCTGTGTTTGTATTTTAGGATACATTTGTAGTAGTCCTAGTTGATTTGCTGTTTGTGTGGATTGCTTGATTTGTTATGAATGAATCGTTTTTTTGCAGTAATTTGGGTATTCTGGAGCAATGGTGTTTCACAAGGGCGCTTCTCTGTTAACGAAGCTGCGAAGCGCTGTGAGTAATTGTAGTAGTTCTCGATTTTTGTCTCCCCAAAAAAAAAATAATCAATAAATAAAAACAAATTTACGTTGATTTGGAAACGGCGAGTCACCTGTATTAACGACGCTAGGAAAATCAAATTGATCAGAATTCTATGTCTAAAAGATCACCTATTCGGTTGTGTTCGATGTAGACTGACCTGTATGATTTTCTTGTTTGTTTTTGCGTCTTTAAATTTGTTTTTAAACTTGAAGTTTTGCATCAACCAGGTCCAACAGCCAGGTCTCCGCAATTCCGTCCGCTGGTTCCAAGTCCAGACATCCTCCGAGGTTTTAAGCGTTTTTGTTTCTTATTGTTTTATAGATTTCCAGTGGAGCACTGGCTTTGTATATTATGCTGATACATTGCTCTAGTCTTCACCCGAAGATTGAAAATTAGAAGTAAAAGCTTTGATGCATTGCATTAGATTTTTTTATTTGACTTTTTGTTTGAACCATGTGAGGATCTTCGGAACCAGATAATAGACTGGGAAAGAGAAAAGTACTAGTAAATTGTATTTCTAGTGGGAGAACAGTTGGAGATGCATTTAACTTTCTGTATTTGACTATTTGTAATTGAAGGGATAAACAATTAGAGCAGTGGAGATTTCAACATACATGTGAAACCAGATTTTCAACTTATATGTGAATTATTAACTGAAAGTAATTTATGAGTAGATTCCATTAAGCCTACATATGATAAAAGCATTTTAGCTAGTTTCCTAGGTTTAGATCTTAAACTGTGATAGGAATCATAGGTGAGTTCCTTTTCTCTGATAATGATCCTTCGAAATTATTTAAAGGCAATGTTGT
The DNA here is from genome assembly GCA_036937905.1 of Salvia rosmarinus. Classification (NCBI taxonomy): domain Eukaryota; kingdom Viridiplantae; phylum Streptophyta; class Magnoliopsida; order Lamiales; family Lamiaceae; genus Salvia; species Salvia rosmarinus. The sequence continues at coordinate 4,978,828 of CM072815.1, forward strand.
GAAGCATCTACTATAGAGCTTCTCATAAACTCTTCTATTCAGGTGCACTCAATAGAGCTTCTTTAAGGTTTCCACTTTTGGTCATTTTCCTGAGGGTGTTAGCATTCCCCAGAAGTGCCTCTTTGAGACACTTTCGCTAAAGAGAACCTGAAAATTGCAAAACAGAAAAAGAAAAAGCTAATCTATCACTGACAAGTGACATCTATGAGAAACATAAAAAAAATAAAGAGAAAATCTACCTTGGCGCAATTAATTTCTAAAGGCTCGTTATTTGAATCTGATCAATCTTTCGATCTTTAGTTATCTATTCAGAGTTTGGTAGTTTTATGGTTTTAATTGACGACTTTGAAATATCCTGCCATTTGGGATAATGGTCTGCATGGAATACATTCTTTGATGCCAGAATATGACACACTTATGTTATAATAGGCACAAAATGGTCGACATTGACTGACTCAGCTATCAAAAAAAAATGATCAGTTTTTGCTGTGGAGTGTGAACTCCGAAATTGACTGGGGTTTTATAAATATACGGGCCATTGCAATCTTTTCCTTTTGTTTTCACTCATTTCACCAATTGCAATTCCCCGTCAAGATTAATAAGTTTTCTTATTCTGTTTGCATTGCCTTTGCTTGTTCTTCTATAAACTAAGCTGATATTTTACTGGTGGTTGTGTACCTTTGACTTCTTTGTAGGACCTACATTCTCAGCTGAAGGAATTGATTCCAGAACAACAGGTACTTTTCCTATATGGGACATGGGTTCAGACTAGTAGTACTATTCATGCTTTGTTTTGTTGGTTTTAATCAGCGTTATCTTCAATGTATTCATACTGCGTAAAAGAAAAAGGAGGGAATGGGCTTGATGTATGTGCATAGATGATTTTATAGCTTTGTTCATTATATGTGATGAATTGACGGAAGGGTTAATATAAAATGATTTTGTTCTTTGTCATATCCATGTTAAAAGCTCACTTCATTTTACTGTCTCAGGAACGCCTAAAGAAGCTTAGGTCGGAACATGGTAAAGTTCAGCTGGGAAACATTACTGTTGATATGGTACATGTCTTTCTTGATTTTTTTGCTTTCCTGAAATTCGGCTGATTGATTTTTCAAGTAATGTTGGATTTGTTTGTTTATTGTCAAAAGGTACTTGGTGGAATGAGAGGAATGACAGGACTACTGTGGGAGACTTCGTTACTTGATCCAGAAGAGGTACCCTATTTATCAATTGAATATCTGCAACTCCTCAATACACTCTGCATGCAGACTGTAAATTTTATTTTATGCAATTGCTACTGAATTATGTACTTATTGTGAACTTAACTTGTCTTAGGGAATTCGCTTCAGGGGCTTGTCTATTCCTGAATGTCAGAATTTGTTACCTGCAGCCAAGTCCGGAGGAGAACCGTTACCTGAAGGTCTCCTTTGGCTTCTTTTAACAGGAAAAGTAGGTTGCTAACTTTTTCTTATGCCCCTCCCAATGCCTCTTCCCATCATCAAATGTAGTTGCATTCAATATTCAAGTATGAACAATTATACCTGAATATTCTATGTTCTACATATATATATATATATATATATATATATATCAAATAGAACCACATCTTAACTCTGCGAACCATGCATAAGACGTTGAAGATGATGCACAAGAAGGTATAAAGTGTTTTACTTTCTAAAATTATTTTATTGGGTAACAATTTTAGAATGTTTTCGTTACTTGTTTGTGTGCATAGTTCTCAAGTTCTAAAAAGATGAGTTCATCCAACCCTATTGTATATATATATATATATATATATTTTCTGCTGGCTTATGTACTTGTTTGTGTTTGCTTCATTTGTGCTTTGATATCTTTTGGGAAGGCTAATCTTGTTTTCTTTACCTGCCTGTGGTTAGGTGCCGACAAAAGAGCAAGTCGATTCATTATCAAAGGAACTAAGAAATCGTGCTACTGTCCCAGGTTTTCCCAACTCTCAAATTGGTTATTAGCTAGTTACCCTAATTTAGCAAATGACAAACCAGTTCACAAATCGCAACTTGTTCATCTGTATCTAATTGTGGCAACTTCTTCTTTCAGCTGTGTGACTTATATTAGTAGATGCTAGAATGTTCAATGCTATTCTTAGAAAAATATGTTTCCATTAGTCCTTACTTCTTAATGGCATCCCCTCCTTGAATATAATTATTTGTCCTATAATCTTTTTGCAATTGAACTTGAACAGTTAGCTAAGACAATTTGAAACTTACCCTACCTTTATAGGTTATAACTTTGTTTGCAAGCTCCTTTTAATACTCTTCTTTTTTCGTTGCAGATCATGTATATAAAACTATTGATGCTCTACCTATTAATGCTCATCCAATGACTCAATTTACGACTGGTGTTATGGCTCTTCAGGTGGAATGATGAATTACTGTTTTTATTCATATTGCTTCAGGAAACTTAGTTCACAATCTGGTCATGTTAGCTATCTCCCATGAATGTTCTTTTTGCTCTTAAATTGTATTTAATTTTATCCTGATGATGTGGTATTATGTTGTGAATGATAAATTGTATTCATATTACTACATACTTAAAATCTTGTAAATGAATACTCTTTTCATAATAGCTTTTCACAAGCTGAACTTTTTTATTTTCGAACTTTTGAAGCTGAAAGGGCGATCATGATTTTCTTTTTAAAGAAAGATACAAAGAAAGAAAGAAGTAGTTACATATCTTGGTACAATTGAATAAATTTTAGAGATCTTATGGCTTAAGTCTCTTCATAAGATACTTTGATTTATATAACATGTAAAATCAAATCTGAGGGATGGACAAATCTCTAATGTTTGGTCTGAGCATGTTGTGCCCACAGATGCTAGCACCTTAGTGGGTGAGCATTGGCTTCAGCGATAGTTTCTTAGCTTTTCTAAACTCTTCCGATTGAGTTTCTATTTATTGTTATTTCTCACACCGACAATAAGATTGTATAATGATCACAGTGGTCCCTGAAGTGGACCCATTAGTATTTTTGCAATTTTCATAGAAAGTTAACAAAGATTGTTGAAGGACAGTTGATTAGACCAGTGTTTACAAAGTTCCAATTTAATCCTGGGCATTTGATTTTTATAATTAATATCCTCACTATCTGCAAATTACTTGGTTGGGTTACATCAGCATGAACTTATATTTCCTTTAGCTAACCCATGCTTTATCGTTGCCCTTGTCGCAACCTTACATTAGCTTGCGTTATGCTTTGAGTTGTTTGATAAAGTTGTTCTGATTCATCTAAATGTACCAAAAAAGGGAAATATAGTAAGGTTCTTCATTGTTCATTTATGTAAGGAGCTATCTACTAAAATATACTTGATTTTCTTTGCTCAAGGTCCAAAGTGAATTCCAGAAAGCATATGAGAAAGGGATCCATAAGTCTAAGTGAGTTGTTAAGGAGGCTTTACTTTCTAATAGAAGCAAACTTTTTCCTATTCAGAATATCATGGTTACTCCTCAACAGGTACTGGGAACCAACATTTGAGGACTCTCTTAGTTTGATTGCCAAACTTCCGATTGTAGCTTCATATGTCTACCGCAGGTTGGTTGATGGAATTTTTCTTGGGGTTCTTGACTTTAATCTTTCTAACTAATTAATCCAATCATGCATTCTGTGAGAAACTGGTGGTCATGTAAATTCAATTCTTATTTTCTTTATAATTATATTTGTCACATTTGTTTGAACTTGTGAAGGATGTACAAGAATGGGCAAGTTATACCAATGGATGACTCTTTAGATTATGGAGGGAATTTTGCACATATGCTGGGTTTTGATGATCCCGCCATGCAAGAGCTTATGAGGCTTTATGTGACCATCCACAGGTGGTGTGATTTTTGTCATTAATATATCAGTTTATATACTAAATAACATGAGCAGATCAAATAAAATATTAATCTATTCTATAATTTGCATATTTGCATTACTTCGTGCAGTGATCATGAAGGTGGGAATGTCAGTGCCCATACGGGTCATCTAGTAAGTGACGTTATGCTTTATTTATCATTTCCTAAGGGCTTCGATTTGACAGAAACACTACTGATTCACATTAACTAAGTTGCCTTTATGGACTTTTACAGCATAAATTTCCTGACATTCTGGCATATCTAGAATCTCATGCTGTATTTCCTTCTAATAGTTTGTCTTATATTTCTCTAATAGCTGCCATTGTACGTGCACAGGTTGCTAGCGCACTTTCTGATCCTTATCTCTCATTTGCTGCTGCTCTAAATGGTTTAGCTGGTCCACTTCATGGCTTGGCTAATCAGGTGCTAAAATTTGTTTATTCAATGTCATTTTCTCAATATGCATAAATCTCTTTGTTATGACCACTAAGACCCAAGGCTTAGCTACCTCTACTTTCTTTCTGAGGTTCTTCCTTTTCTTGAATCAACTTAGAAGTTAGAGCCAGCCTCTTGTTCTAAACGACAGGAGCATATATTATCATTAATCACATTTTAATTTGCAGATAAAAAACTTTTTAAAAATGATAACACAAGAAAAAAGTACTGTGGCCATTAACCGGCAACAGTATCTCCAAAGTAAACGTATCCGATATTCTTTACTAACTATCTGCTTCATTTTGTGGTCTTACACAGGAAGTCTTGCTATGGATTAAATCGGTGGTAGGAGAATGCGGGGAAAATGTTAGCAAAGAAGATTTGAAAAACTATGTCTGGAAAACATTAAACAGTGGCAAGGTAATGTCTAATTGTGTCATTGTAATTTGTGGATTCTCCTTCCCCATAAGAAAACACTTTGTGTTGATTTTGCTTCATATTTCATAACTAACATATAACTATCAGGTTCACTAGATTGATACTCTTACAAATTACTATTATAGTTACTGGTGCTTGAGTTCAAATGCTGTGGCCTTACTCTAGTGCTGCTGTTCTTTCAGTTGCTAAGATGCAGAAATTATGTTCTTTCTCCTGTTAGTTACATTACATTCCCGACATCCAGAACCCTTAACTCGATTTTCTTTGTGGTTGATCTTTATGATTTCCATCTTGAATTGACTTCTTCAGTGTTGACCTTCTCATCCTTTACATGGCACTATAGGTTGTTCCTGGATTTGGACATGGAGTTCTGCGCAAGACTGATCCAAGATACACATGCCAGAGAGAATTTGCTCTCAAGCACTTGCCGGAGGATCCACTGTTTAAACTAGTAACTGCTTTAGCCTTGATAGAGTATAGTTGTATATTCAGACTCAGTTTTTTAAATGTATTCTGATGAATCTTCTCCAGGTTTCAAATCTTTATGAGGTAGTGCCCCCAATACTATTGGAACTTGGCAAGGTATTGGACCCTGGTTCACAGTTCTGAATGCTGTCTCTTGTAAAATGTGTACATGTTTATTATATCTCAATGTTTTTTTTTCTCCATTTTGCATATCTTTGCCCTGATGTAGATTATTTCTGGGGTCGACTTTTGCAGGTGAAGAACCCTTGGCCTAATGTAGATGCCCACAGTGGAGTATTGCTAAATTATTATGGTTTAACAGAAGCAAGGTACATTTTAAAAAAATTCCAGTGCTGGTTTATTCTGCTTATTTTATTATTCCATTCTCCCTAGAGAATAATAATATGCATGCTCTGCTCTAATTGACAAATATCTCTTTGATGCTGATAGATACTACACTGTTCTTTTTGGCGTATCAAGAGCTATTGGCATTTGTGCGCAGGTTGTCTACCGCACATAACCTCTTTTACTAGTTTCCTAATCTTTATGTGGATTCTTTCCCTGAAATATATGTCTGTTCAGCTAATATGGGACCGAGCTCTTGGACTGCCACTGGAGCGGCCAAAGAGCGTTACAATGGAATGGCTCGAAAAGCATTGTAAGAAAGCTTGAGCTTGATTTCTCCTGAACGTAGAAGGCATGGTAATAATTTTTAGAATACTTGAGAAGCAGCATTTGGGAATAAAGCGAAGGTTGGCATTGAGTAGTGTCTCATTGCGTGTTTGATTACATTGTTTTTTACTTCTGTTCCCAAGTTTTGAATGTGACCATAATGGCAATCATCATGCTCTACGAATGAGGCTGATTACGTTGTTTATTTCACAGGTAACTCTTTATCTTATTTGTTTTTATTATTAGTAATTTAGTAGTTTTGAGTCTTACAGCCAATGTTCAATGAGGCAGTTAACTAGTTATTTTCTTGTTTTGGTAAATTTCTATTTATTTACCTTCATTTCATCTCCGGTTTATAGACTATAGACTGATTCTCTATTCCATTATTTTCCAATTTGTATGTCAGATCTCTTAAGCAAGCTAAAATAACTAAAAAACTAGATAGATTATTTATTGTTGAAGTCGATCATTGAAAGAATAAATAGTAATATAAATGTGCTATAGAATATATATGATTATTTAAATATACTGATTCACGTAATACAAAGTAAAATTGAAAATTATTAACTAATATTATTATGCATTGGAATAATTAAATTAAAGCAATTTATAATTAATGTATTAAATATTAAATTATTTAGTGTTAAGTTCTTTAATATTCTTTATATGAAAATATTGATTAAAGGTTAAATATATAGATTTAATTTAATATAGTAAAGTTTCTGTGTCACAAAAAACAAAATTGTTTGAATTCATGATTAAAAAAATTTACGAGGTTCTGCATAACCTTCTCCTATTTGACCTAACAGACCCTTTCAATCTCTCTTCTTTTAGCCCAAAGGAAAAAGGAAATCGAAATTTACTTTCGTATATTTATATCTCATTTGAAATATTATAGGTTGAATTCTACGTCACATTCCAAAAACAACATATACTGCATATATGAGTAACAACTACACGTGGATCAAACAAAAGAAAACTACAAATAAAATATTTTATTTTTTTATTTGGATGATCTAGTTTTACAAAATTAATTGAAAACGACTTTTTATTGAACATGCAGTCTTGCACCAACAAGACGAGCTTCCTTTGTCTCTCAATCAAAATCACTTCTATTTAGCCCAGAATGATTAATATTCAAGATAAAAATCTTGAATTTACTTTCGTATATTTTTAAATTTCATTTAGTTAACAAAAAAAATACCCACTGATTATTTTTGGTTGGTAATATCCTATTTTCATAATTTAATTAAAAACGTTATATACTGACAAATCAACTATACCATTAAAAAGTAGTGGTCTCAAACAAAACGAGATCACCTCTAATTAAATAATTAATTAATTCTAATTAATTAGTTAATTAAGTAATCCTAATTAATTAATTAATTTAAATTAATTCTAATTAAAATTAATTAATTTAATAAACTTTAATTGTAAATTAATAAATAATAATTTTGAATTAATAATTAATAAACTCTAATTGTGAATAATAAACCCTAATTTTGAATTAATAAACCCTATTTTGAATTAATAAACCTAATTTTAGAATTAATAAACCCTAATTTTGAATAATAAACCCTAATTTTGAATAATAAACCCTAATTTTGAATTAATAAATCCTAATTGAAAATAATAAACCCATTTTGAATAATAAACCCTAATTGTGAATTAATAAACCTAACTTTGAATTAATAAACCCTAATTATAAATTAATAAACTCTAATTATGAATTAATAAACCTTAACTAAAATTAGTAAACCCTAATTTGAATTAATAAACCCTAATTGAAATTAATAAATCCTAATTAGAATTAATAAACTTTAATTGTGAATTAATAAATATCAATTTTGAATTAATAAAACCTAATTGAAAATAATAAATTTTAACTAAAATAATAATTATAATTGATAATTAATACATCCTAATTAATAATTAATAAATTAAATTATCATTAATTATCTAATTAATCATGTGAGCACGCATGGTGAGCGCGCGCTCACAGGAATGTTTGTCTTAAAAAGGTCGTCTGATTGTCTTTTGTCATACAAACAATCAATTAAAAGCCTTAATCACACTGATTCTCCTATTCCTTCCCTTTCTCTCAATTAAGTTAATTTTCTTACAGCATGTGTTTGTAGTTATATATCCGTCTCTACACTTGCTATATCCGATTTGATCTATCAGTATTAAGTCTTGACTTTCTATGTAGACACCGACGATAAAAACTTTATTTGTCTTTTTAATTAAAAACTTAATTATCAATTTTGAATCTATTTAATATGATATATATAAATCGTCCAATTAGTATAAGCTGACGCAATTTAATTCGACTTAAAAGCCGAATATCCACAAGATTACAGTTTCACGTACTTTTACCAAAATCTATTAATAATTAGACAAAAACTTGGATGAGCGTAGCATAGCTTCACCATGCGTTCACCACTGTTTTTGTTAAAATAATTATATAAAATTTTTTATTAAAAGTTGGGGGTTATTAATTTATGATTATGGTTTATTAATTTATAATTAGAATTTATTAATTCAAATTTAGAATTTATTAATCCAATATTGGGGTTTATTTTTCAAAATTATGGTTTATTAATTCATAGTTAGTACTTATTAATTCATAATTAGATTTTATTAATTTAATCTTAGAGTTTATTAATTTATAATTAGGGTTTACTAATTTTAAGTTAGGTTTATTAATTATAAATTAGGTTTTAATAATTCCAATTGGGTTTTATTAATTCAAAATAATAGTTTATTAATTTACAATTAGAATTTATTAACTCTAATTAGGATTTATTAAATCTAACTAGGATCTATTAATTTTGAATTGTAGTTTATTATTTTAATTAGAATTTATTAAATCTTACTTTAAGTTAATTAATTTAATATTGTTTAATTAATAAGTATTTATTTATTATATTAAATAATTAATAAATTAAAATTAGGGGATATCACTGTGCGCTGGTAGACCCACCCTAATAATTATACGCAAAGCATAGCAGATAATCAAAGATAGGTGGAAAATAGAATTATTACTCATTTATAAAATTTTCATCATCGCTTTAGCAAGGGTAATTGTTATTAAAATGCGCCAGCACTTTGTGTTAACTTCAAAGTGCTTATAGTGACACATACAATATTATTTAACATTAAATATATCAAACTGAAATAATACAGCTTATCAAAATAGTGGGGATGGTGTACGTGTCTTGATTTAGTGATAAAATGATTAGTATATGATGTCAAAAGTTTTAGTTTTAAGTTCATTGTGATTTTTAAAATTTCCATTTAATTGATCAAGAAAAAGAAGTAGGGACCTCTGCCAAATAAAAGATGAGACTTAGACGTGGACGCTGCACCTTTTTTCCCCACTATTGCATGTTGCAAAGACTAAGGTTAAACTATGGTCAACCAAAAGAATGCATGTTGCAAAGACAAAGGTTAAACTATGGTGTGTGCGTGTGTTAGCTTAGTGATAGAGTGATTAATGTCACAAAGGTGAAGGTTTGAGTTAGGTCAGCGTGTATGGCCTTTAAAATTTCTCTAATGACAAAAAAAAAAAGGTTAAACTATGGTCAACCAAAACCCTAAACGCTAAGGCTAAGACCCCAAAAGAGGAAACGTGTCTATGTGTAATTTATAATTATTATCTCTTTCAGACAATATTAAATTATTATTACTTTATTGTTACCCGCCTACCATTGTTACGTTCTACATCAGTTAGGGGGCTCTCTCTTTTTGCTCTCTCCCAGATTATCGTTCTCACTTTAGAACTAATGCTTTTTCTAATTTTCTTTGCTTACTTTCCTTCCACAAACAACACAATAATTGGACCTATATTTCCTTTCCTTACACACACAGACACACTCGTAAGATATGTTTCATTCACTAATTTATCCTTGCGCACACACGATAACCACTTGTTATTCTTCTACTAGTTTCTTTGTGTTCTAGGCAAACTCCATTGGACCCTTTACTCTCTCTAGACAGCCGTAAAAGGAGAATTCTCGTTTTCAAGAAAGTTCACTCTGCTGTCAAGAATCACTCTCTCGTGAGTTCAGTTTGGTTTTACCTTTTTAAAAGAGACATTGAGACTTGATACGATTTGAACTTTGATGTCTCACCTTTTTAACTTCGTTTATGTGTGTTTTCATGCGGAAGAAGATCACAGAAGAACGTAGTCTCAGTTTTCTGCTCTGAGTTAAAGTTTCTGCTAGTTTTCTTGAAATTGCATGATGAAGTTGGTTTCTTGTTTGCATGATCAAGAGGTTGAGATTACTATAAAGTAAGAAGGGATTGATTTATCGGTTCCAATTGCTCAGCTAAGAGGGAAAATATAATTTTTAGTTGGTTCAATCCCTGTTTTCCTCTTCTAGCATCAAGGTGTTTGTAATTTAGTTCTGTTTTTCATTTTATTGATGAGGTATTGTGCGCTTTATCATGGGTCTTTGGCATCCAAGAAACTGATGGAATTTCTTGATTCTTGAAATTTTAATACTTTTGAGATTTTGACTCTCAATTGTCTGTTTTCATAAGTCCTGTGTTTCCAATTGAACCAAACAGAGGATTCTTTAGCTGCAGATAGTTTTTATTTATCTCTCTAGTTAAAGCTCAGGGGTTCTGAGATCCTGCCCTGCTGTAAAGGTGTAAGGGTAAAATGGCTTATCAAAGAAGGCGGTCTGATATGCCACCGCAGAGGCGGATCCTGCGGACTCAGACTGCTGGTAATTTAGGGGAGTCAATGATGGACAGTGAGGTGGTGCCGTCGTCTCTGGTTGAGATCGCACCAATGTTGAAAATCGCGTGCATATATATATAATATTATATATGTGGTCAAGTTTCCGAAGTTTACTTTGACCAAGATTTTGAGTGACGTAACGTTTAATTTTGTGAAATTAAGCGGCATAGGATCGATCTACGTTCCGAGTAGATGATCGTGGTGTATTCACATTCTCAAATCCGATTTCCGGTGAGTGAAATAATGGATCAAAGTTGGTCACTTAAACATGGAGTTATGTGATTAATGGGATAAGCATGGATTAATTAATCCTTATCCCACATTGATTAATGTACCTTCATTAATTGTCTATATAAGTGGGTCATTGAACACTTAGTATAATTATGTGCACAAGTGATGGGTGGAAGCCCACGCCTTCTATGCTGCCGCCGCCGCCGCCTCGGCGGTGCGGTGCGGCGCCGGCGCGGCCGCCCGCTGCCGTGCCCGCCCGGCCGGCCCGCCTCGGCTCCGTGGATCGTGGATCTTGGATCTTGGATCTTGGATCTTGGATCTTGCAATTGGTCTGGGTGGTCTTTGGGCATTCTTTGGGCTGTTCGTGGGCTTGCTTGGGGGCTGGTTCGTGGCCCATTGTCCTTATATTTTGGATCAACGTTTGATCGAGCCCAAAGATGAAGTTGGTCCGAGGCCCAATTCGTGTAGCCCAATCCGTTGGGCTGGCATGCGATGGAGTTGGTCCGGAGCCCAACTCGTGTGGCCCAATCCGTTGGGCTGCGTGCGCTTGAAGGGCGTCCGGATCGTCCAATGAACACGGACGCACGCGTTGTCCAGATTCGTCGTAACCGTCGGTAACGCCCGACATGATGGCTCTGCGGAAGCGTGCCCACGTTGTCTCCGAAACCGCCGCGCTCGATAGGGGACATAACTTCGTAACACCCGACATCAATGCGGTGTTGACTCAAAGATGCTTCCCCGTGAGGGGACGACGCCTATAAATAGGACATGTCTCCCAAGATAAGCGACCCATCGCAAAAGCATTCCAAGCATACCTAGAGCACTCCACGCATACATATTTTCGTGTCAAGCTCGCCCCGCCTCCGTCCGTTCGCGGGAGCTCGTTGGTCTGCGGTCTTTGCCACCTACGAGACGCCGTTTCATCTTTGGGACGATACGCGAACCGAGAGCACTACCGGGCGTATCTCGTCTTCTGGAAAGAGGCCTCCTCGACTCGGCATCTGTTTACGGTTTCTGATTTCGATTGTATTTACTTTTTTAAATTCATTGTTAGTTTTGATCTCCTACCTTCATTTCACGTTATGTCGCCCGACAAGCATCGCATCTTTTACGTACACTTTTTCCAACAATCGCAAGACGAGATATTACTTGCCACGAAGAGTCGGACTTAAAATTGACTTAAAACTTTGAAACCTAAACCTTTGCTTGGAGATGTCATTGCCTCGCCATGACCGCCTCTGCCTCCTTGCCTGCTGCTGCTTGCCGCTTGCTGCCTCTTCCGCCGCCATTGCACAATGGCTTCGGTCATGTTTGGTTCGATGCCTTCTGGTCAACCATGGGACCTTTGGGTCGATTGTTGGTTCCACTTTTAGTGGTTCAACAATTGGTTCCACTTTAGTGGTTCCTTTGGTTCGACGATCGCACTTTTCGGTTGGGTCGATTGTTGGATCCATAGGATCTAACACCGGTGGTTCTCATTCGAGTTCCATGTTTCAGCACACTTCAGTGGTGCTTGGTGGATCCGATCATGGATCGATCTCGGCGCCTGTTCATACCGCAAGGATGATGCCGCCGAGAAGCCGCCGAAGTTTGGAGGATCCGACTTCAAGAGATGGCAGCAAAAGATGTTGTTCTACCTCACGACGTTGGGCTTCGCCAACTTCTTGGTGGAAGATGAGCCCGCCGTTCCGGGGGCTGAAGTGACGGACTTTCACGTCCGAGCAGCATATGACAACTGGCGCACTGGCGACTACCTTTGTAAAAATTTTATACTTGGTAGTTTAGAAGATAGCTTGTATAGTGTTTATGCTGTTGTAACGACATCCAAAAGTATGTGGGATGCGCTAGAAAAGAAGTACCGTAGTGATGATGCAGGTACTAAAAGTTTATTGTAGCGAATATTTGGACTACAAAATGGTCGATTCCCGACCGATCATGGACAAGTCAAGAGTTTCAACTCATTGTGCACGAGGTTCAAGCCGAAGAACACTTGTTTTCGGACGGCTTTGTCGTCGCTACGATGATTGAGCTACCCGGGATGGAGACTTGAGGTCTACCTTAAGCCAAGCGAAAGGATATGACACTTGAAGACTTGATCGTCGATCGCGATCGAGTCGGCGTGAAGAAGCTAGAACTAAAGGGAAAGGCTTGATCGATGCTAGAGCCAACCTGTTGGAGAGGCGGTCCTCCAACAAACGTGTTCGTCCCAATGTCAAAGATAAAGCGAAGGAAGGTGGTTTCCGTAAGTTTGACGGATCTGATACAATTGTGGCAAGCATGGCCACACGAGTGAGGACCGCCGACTGAAGAAGAAGAAGCTAAGCAAGTTACCAACGTTGTCGAGAAGGACTTGACAAATGGGACAAGGATGACTTGGCTCTTGGTGGTGACCGAAGAAGTCAATCACGTCGAGAATCAAGGTGGATGGTTCATCGACATCGCGCAATCTACGCACGCGTGTCGCGCCGAAAAGATCGTTTCTCCACCTACAAGCCTGTTGAGGGAGGAAGCTCAACATGGGGAACCAAGCTTCGTCCGAGGTTGCGGAGTTGGTGATGTGGTGCTCAAGATGACGTCCGCATTGAGATCACATTGAAGGATGTCTTGCATGTCCCGGACATTCGCAAGAACTTAGTGTCGAGCTCTATTCTAGTTAATAAAGGTTTTAGACTAGTTTTGAGTCGGACAAGTTTGTCTTGACTAAGTTTGGAAAGTTTCTTGGTAGAGGTTATCTCACGGGGTCTTTTCAAACTAAATGTAATAATTGTGTCCGTGTACCCAAAATTATGATGAATGAAAAGCATCTACTTCCTCTTACTTGACCGAGTGCTCGATTTATGGCATTGTAGATTAGGACATGTTAATCTAAATGCAATAAAAGATTAGTAAATTTAGATTTACTAAAGTTAAATGAAGTTAATACACAAACGAAATGTGAGGTTTGTGTGGAAGCTAAAATGGCTAAGTTACCGTTTCATTCGGTGAACAGACACTAAGCCTCTAGAACTTATTCACACCGATGTGTGTGATTTAAAGTTTGTACAAACTAGAGGTGGTAAAAGTATTTCATCACGTTTATTGATGATTTGTAAGATATTGTTATCTTTACCTTCTAAGAAGTAAAGACGAGGCTATTGAAGCTTTTAAAACTTGAAGAACGGCCGAGAATCAATTAATTGTCGAATTAAGACCGCTCAAGTGATGGGGGAGAATATTTAGCTCCGTTTGAGGCATTATGCAACGAAAGTGGTATAATACACCAAACGACGACTCCTTATTCACCTCGATCTAATGGCGTTCTTTGAGCGTAAAAATCGAACACTTAAGGAGATGATGAATGCTTTGTTGATTAGTTCGAGGTTGCCCGAACTTGTGGGGGAAGTCGTTTTGACGACCAACTACATCTTGAACAAGATTCCACTCAAAGGTAAGGATGTCACTCCTACGAGTTGTGGAAAGGAAGAAAGCCATCGTCTGAAATATCTCAAAGTGTGGGGTGTTTGGCGAAGGTTGAGGTGCCTCTTCCAAAACAAGTTACAATTGGACCTAAAACGATCGATTGTATCTTTATTGGGTATGCACCGAACAGCGGCGCTATCGTTTCGATCCACGGTCGAGGTACCGGATATGACCGTGGGGACGACGATTGAGTCAAGGAATGCTATATTCTTTGAAAGTGTTTATCCTGTAAAGATAAGGATAAAAGTGAAGCGATTCTAGCAATAGAACGATGGTGAAGCTTGAGTTCTAAACCTTTGGAGGAAGAACCGATATCGCATAGCGATCGAGTCGATCCGAGAGGTCGAGCAAGGGCGTGGCAATAGAGTCGAGCGCCAAAGGACTTTGGTCACGACTATATTGCGTTCATGTTGGACGAAGAACCAACTTCAATCAAAGTAGCTATGCTCGGCGGACGGGATGCTCGGCGAGAGGCATTCAGTGAGATTGATTCCATTTTGCAAAACCACACTTGGGTCTTTGGTTGATTTGCGAAGGTTGTAAGCCCTTAGGATGCAAGTGGATCCTTAAAAGGAAGTACAAGCGGATGGATCAATTGAAAAGTATAAAGCCGTTTGGTTGTCGAAGGGTTTAAACAAAGAGAAGTGCGATTTCTTGATACCTATTCACCGTGACGAGGATTACGTCTATTAGGGTGCTTCGCAATTCTTTGCTTTGCACAATCTTGAGATTCATCAAATGGACGTTAAGGCGCATTTTGAATGGTGACCTCGAGGATGAGGTATATATAGAGCAACCCGAAGGGTTTGTAGTACTGGTCGAGAGGCGAGGTATGCAAACTCGTGAAGTCTCTATATGGTTTGAAACAAGCGCCGTTGCAATGACACTTGAAATTTGACAATGTAATGTTGGCAAATGGTTTCAAAATCAACGAGTGTGACAAATGTGTCTACGTTAAGAACACCGATAATGGTTATGTTATAGTGTGTGCGTATGTAGATGACATGTTGATCATGGGTAGCAATACTCAGTCATTAATGACACAAAGCGCATGTTAAATAGAAATTTTGACATGAAGGACATGGGTTTAGCTGATGTGATTCTTGGAATCAAGATTCTAAGAAGATCAGACGGAATTGTCTTGACACAATCTCACTACGTTGAGAAAGTGCTTAAGAAATTCAACGCGTTTGATAGTTTGCTGCTAAGACCCATTAGAGCTCAATGTTCACTTGAGTAAGAGCAGGGTGAACTTGTTGGGCAAGAAGACTATGCTAAGGTCATCGGTGTTTGATGTATCTTACAAATTGCACCCGACCCGACATAGCTTCATAGTGAACAAATTGAGTCGTTATACGAGCAATCGAGCAAGGAGCATTGGAAGGCTTTAGTGAGAGTTTTGAGGTACTTGAAGTATACTCAAAATCATGGGCTGCATTTCACGAGATATCCCCCGGTACTTGAAGGGTACTGTGATGCCAATTGGATATCTGACACGAAAGATTCACTTTCTACAAGTGGGTGCGTGTTCACGATTGGGGAGGTCTTGTTTCTTGGAGATCCACGAAGCAGGCGTGTATAGCCCGATCCACCATGGAATCGAATTCATAGCTTTGGATAAAGGCGGTGAGGAAGCCGAGTGGCTCAGTAATTTTGGAAGATATTCCATGTTGGTCTAAACCCGTGCCACCGGTGATGATTCAACGTGATAGCCAAGCGACTATTGGAAGGCGAAAAGTGGTTTGTATAATGGTAAGTCTCGACATATCGTCGGCGACATAATACCGTGAGGCATTTGATCTCAAGTGGGGTTATATCAATTGACTATGTCAGTCGATAGATAATCTGGCGGATCCGTTAACCAAAGGGTTGAACCGGGATCAAATGATCAAGTTCTTAGAGGAATGGGACTAAAATCCACATCTTAAGAACAATCATAGTGGTAACTTGACCATGATGACCTGGAGATCCCAAGAACTTGGTTGATGGGAGAACTAAGCTATATGAGTTCGTGTATAAACACTCGAGTTAGTCATTCCTAGAAAGCAAGCGAGTGTTGAAAAACTTGCTAGTGGTGAGGTTGAGTCGTTGACTCTCAATGATTCCTAAGATACCTCGAGGAGGTTGAGTATGGCAAGATACTCGGTAAAGAATCACCTATGTAAGTGCGAAGTGGGGCGCTTCAAACAAAACACTTATGAATCAAAGTGGATGTCCATGGCCAAAATGGAATCAAGCGTGAGAACGGATGAGGTTGAGGTGTTAAAGTGTTAATACCATTGTTTCGATGCACTGACGTGGGGAATAGTTCAGGCATCGTGTCCACTAATCCGCTGTGTACTCGATGGTACTAACTATGGAAGGTTCGAGCCATAAACCACTGTCCAAATATTTTAACATCTCTTGAGGATCGAATATGTACGCATCATGCATATGGCTATTTCCACTCATGTGGGGATTGTTGAAAATCGCGTGCATATATATATATATTATATATGTGGTGAGTTTCCGAAGCTACTTTGACCAAGATTTTGAGTGACGTAACGTTTAATTTTGTGAAATTAAGCGGCATAGGATCGATCTACGTTCCGAGTAGATGATCGTGGTGTATTCACATTCTCAAATCCGATTTCCGGTGGTGAAATAATGGATCAAAGTTGGTCACTTAAACATGGAGTTATGTGATTAATGGGATAAGCATGGATTAATTAATCCTTATCCCATTGATTAATGTACCTTCATTAATTGTCTATATAAGTGGGTCATTGAACACTTAGTATAATTATGTGCACAAGTGATGGGTCGAAAGCCCACGCTTGCCTACTGTGTGTGCCGCCGCCGCCCGCCGGGCCGCCGCCCGGCCGCCCGGCGCCCGCGCCGCGCCCGCCCGGCCGGCCCGGCCCGGCCGGCTCGGCTCGGCTCCGGCTCGGCTCCGGTTCCTCGTCCGTGGTCCGTGGATCGTGGATCGTGGATCGTGGATCTTGGATCTTGGATCTTGGATCTTGCGATTGGTCTGGGTGGTCTTTGGGGCATTCTTTGGGCTGTTCGTGGGCTTGCTTCGTGGGCACGGTTCGTGGCCCATTGTCCTTATATTTTGGATCAACGTTTGATCGAGCCCAAAGATGAAGTTGGTCCGGGGCCCATTCGTGTAGCCCAATCCGTTGGGCTCGTTGTGCGATGGAGTTGGTCCGGGGCCCAACTCGTGTGGCCCAATCCGTTGGGCTGCTGTGCACTGAAGAGACGTCCGGATCGTCCAATGAACACGGACGCACGCGTTGTCGGTTAGTCGTGGCAATCGATATGCAACGCTCCGACATGATGGCTCTGCGGAAGCGTGCCCACGTTGTCTCCGAAAACCGCCAGCGCTCGATAGGGACATAACTCCGTAACACCCGACATCAATGCGGGTGTTGACTCCAGCATGCTCCCCATGAGGGGGACGACGCCTATAAATAGGACATGTCTCCCCAGCATAAGCCACCTACTGCAAAAGCATTCCAGCATACCTAGAGCACTCCCTGCATACATATTTTCGTGTCCAAGCTCTGTCCTCGCCTCCGTCCAGTTCGCCGGAGCTCGTTGGTCTGCGGTGCTGCCACCTACGAGACGCTGCCGTTTCATCTTTGGGGACGATACGCGGGCAACCGAGAGCACTACCGGGGCGTATCTCGTCTTGCGGAAAGAGGCCTCCTCGACTCGGCATCTGTTTACGGTTTTTACAGTTTCGATTGTATTTACTTCTGTTTTCAAATTCATTGTTAGTTTTGATCTCCTACCTTTCTGTTTCACGTTGTAATCCTGTGACAAGATCTTGTCTTTCATACACTTTTCCAACAACCAATTCTTCGTGTTGCCAATGAGGTTGAGCCCATCAATCCTCGTGTTGCTTACCTATGTAAGTCTTATTGTAATTATTTTCTGGTTGTTGATGAATTTTTCTAGACTTGAATTGCAGTTATTATTGCTTTTTTTCCTCTTTTAGTATTGTGTCTGCTGGGGTTTTCTGTTAAAATTTCTTGCTCTTGAGCCACATGAGAGTTATAAGTTTTGAAACCATTACCCTTGTTTCTGCTAATGATTTTTTTTTTCAAAGAACTTTACATAAGTTCTTTCTGAAATCTGGTGCTACAACGGTCTTGTTCTTTTTTAGTTCACACTTCTTCGCTAGTATGTTATGATACAACAACAATATTCATATGTGTATTTAGTTTTCATGATCTTTATGTCTTAATTTCTTTTATTTTTATAGTAGGAAATTGATAGCAACTGGAAACTGCTCAACTTGTAATGCCTCTCCTTATTTTGGCTGAAATATATCAGGAAAAAGGAGTTCCTATTGCTATTCTAGAGTTCCTAATACCATAATGCCAACCCCTTTCTAAAATACGCAATCAAAATCTGCCTTCTTTTTCAATTCTCCTTCATAATCCTACCCCGGCTTGCTACTGAAATTACAGTTGCCTATCTGATGAAATTCGGGCTTGCCGTTAAAATTTGGCTTCTGATTCCTTCTTTGGTATATTATTCCATTATCATTTAAATTCTCTAGCATTGATTGTTTTATTCTAGATTATATTTGGCATTTTTAGCTCCATTCTTTTCCCTTTGCACCATGTTCTGAGATGATGCAGTTTGCAAACATCAGCATGAGATCTGCTAGTTCTTGACTTGGCACTGAACTTAAAATGCTCTTCTATACTCTTGATTTTTTATGTCCATCCTGGTTCAGGCCGGTTCTACGCGTTTGAGAAAGCTCACCGCCTAGATCCAACATCAAGCGGTCGTGGAGTTCATCAATTCAAAACTGCTCTTCTTCAACGCCTTGAACGGGTAAGTGGTTATCTATTTTGACTTAAGAAGTCCGATAAAACCAAAGCTAGATATATGTTACTCAGGATATGAATGATTACCAGCTCTTTGACATTGTGGAACATAATACGATATTTTGTTGCTAAGTGCTTGACACGATAGTTTAATCCTCATGGTGTGATTTATTGGTCTCGTTTCTTGATTTCTGTCTCTTACCATATCAGATTTTCTATACAATGATGAGCTTGCTTCAGATAAAAGCATATTGTTGAGTATCAACTGAAAAAGATGCCTGTTTTATGAGTGAAGTATGTGAGCTCTAATCTATAAATGTAATCTTGAAGTTTCCAGTAAGTTTTGAGAGTTTGTATATTGTTGAAGATAAATCATAGGTCCGCAATGACAGAAAGTTTTAGTTGCTCATGAAACAGTATATCATGTTTGCGATAAAATTTCATGATTGCTTGTGTTGTTATACGTACAATTTAACTCTATAAGTATCTTTTATTCCTTGAAATTTCCTTAGATTACTCCAGCTCTGTCAACAAGAAAATTCCTTCGATACAGAATAACTTATTCAAAACAATTTCTGATATTATACATTTCATTGAAGGAAAACGAGACAACAATAACAGCAAGAAAAGGAAGTGATGCCCGTGAATTTAAGAATTTTTTCAGCCTTACCATGGGAAGTATATTGAGGCTTTGCAAAATGCGGCTGACAAAGCAGATCGGTATATTACACTTAGATCATTGTTTTCATTTTCTTATCCAAATCTATCTGTTTTATGACTATTTTTATCTTTTATATAGTGCCCAACTTACAAAAGCTTACCAAACGGCTGCAGTGCTGTTTGAAGTCTTGAAGGCAGTAAATCACACAGAAGCTGTAGAAGTGGATGATGAGGTAATCGTTTTTGACTCTTTTCTGTAGCTCTGTTGCAGTATTAAAGTAAGTTATGGGTTTGTTCCTGGTGTCATTTGCTTTAGTATGCTAGAGATTTATCATTCCGATACCTATAGTAGTTATTACTTTTTTTTGGATTAGGTACATTTAAGTAGTTATAGTTGTAATGTGATTATCTGGTCATATTTATACAGATCTTGGAAAAGCACACCGTTTTCAAAGAAGAGACACAAATATATGTGCCTTACAATATTCTTACTCTTGACCCAGAAAGTTCAAATCAAGCAATCATGAGATACCCAGAGGTCAGTTATATTCCCTTCTTTTTCATATATATTTATTTGTATTGTAACTTTAGTCATATTTATCGAATTCTCATAACACTTTCTTCTTGGCAGATTCAAGCTTCTGTTGCTGCACTCCGTAATACAAGAGGTCTTCCATGGCCAAAGGGACACAACAAAAAAGTTGATGAAGACATTTTAGATTGGCTTCAGTCTATGTTTGGTTTTCAGGTGCTTGTATGCTCTCTGTAATTTTGATTTAGATGTGTGGATATAATAACTTTGTCAAATAAAATATGAAGAGATACCAAGCAAATTACAAAATCATGAATGCATTATCAAAATCTAAGTTAGTAAATAGTAACATGTGCATATGATTAATACATAAGCCTGGCATTGAATTCCTAGGTCGCATGCAAAGATGTCACTCTTTTCTTAAGATGTTGCTGTACTTGTTTGAGTGCAGAAGCATAACGTGGCGAACCAGAGGGAGCACTTGATTTTATTGCTTGCTAATGTACATGTCAGGCAACCCAAACCTGATCACCAGCCCAAGGTATTCGGCTTTCTATTTGTTTTGCTCAGTTTTTTTATGTGGTAGCAGTTCCGTATGTTCTGGAGATAATCCTGTGTTCTTTTCCTTTAGTTGGATGATAGGGCACTTACAGAAGTCATGAGGAAACTTTTCAAAAACTACAGGAAGTGGTGCAAGTATCTCGGTCGCAAGAATAGCCTATGGTGAGGATATTTTTTTTTTGGTTAGTTTTTTGAGTTTTTAATGTCTTTTTACTAGGACCAGCAGTTTCACTTTTCTCTATGCGTATTCTCAGCAGGGAGCGAGTTGAGCTCGTTATCTCTCAATTTCTCTCCTTTTACATAATCCTTATTGATTGACTTCAATAATCTAAAATTGTCACCATTTCTCTTAATATTTTCTCCCAATAGGTTACCAGCTTTGCAGCAAGAAGTTCAGCAACGGAAGTTACTATATATGGGATTATATCTTCTTATTTGGGGAGAAGCTGCAAACTTGCGATTCATGCCTGAATGCCTATGCTATATATATCATCATGTATGTATTTATGCAATTATCATTTTTACCCAAAGGCATGTTTAGAGGTCTTATGTTTATGCCCTTTTTTGACTTGTCTGTGAGTTTTTTGTAATAACTAGCTGGGCACATGTTCAAACTAGGGATAACCTTGGAAGGGGATGAGGAGGGAGGCACACAAAATTAGATTCAGAGGGGTAGTGAGTGCAAGAGGGAGATGTACTGAAAACCAGAGGTAACC
This sequence comes from Salvia rosmarinus, assembly GCA_036937905.1. Lineage (NCBI taxonomy): Eukaryota > Viridiplantae > Streptophyta > Magnoliopsida > Lamiales > Lamiaceae > Salvia > Salvia rosmarinus. The sequence goes on from CM072815.1 coordinate 5,000,437, forward strand.
TCAGAAGGGAGGGTGGGGGAATTGATGCTGAAGCATGTTAATTAAACCATACTCCATTCTCTTTCCAGAACAAGTAATTGAATGTGACATGGATTTGAAAACTGGATCACTAGCCATTGAATTGAGAGTTAAGACAACGTGGAGTTAAAATAGTAAAACTGTTATACATATACACGATACAATTCAATGGTCAACTGAAGTCCATAATATTGCTATTGGTATATGATGAGCTGAGCTGCGATGAGTGAACGTTTTCAGATTTCCATTTCTTAAAACTGGTGTTCTAACTCTCAGTTTGTGCCACTCTCTGTCCTGCACAAGATCACGAGCTATCTTGGCATATTCGACCGCTGTTCAGTTGTTTGACTATTCCATGAAAATTTAAAGTTCAAATTTAAGATATGGGTTCCTGGATTTGAATAGAGTGATAGTTAATCAAAAATGGGATCCTATGAAGTGGGAGCTGGTTCAGACATTATTAAACTGTTTTTTTTTTTTTAATTCACATGCTGATTTTGCAACTGCTGTAGTATGTCATTTGGAGGTAAATCTGAACCACTGTAGTATGTCAAGTCTTAAATTGGATGTGTTTACTACCATTTTCTATCCCACCATCAGCAAGTTTACCTTTTTTATGCTTCCCAGATGCTTTTTAACTTCAATTGCTCTCACATTTTCCATAGATGGCATTTGAACTGTATAGCTTGCTTGCTGGAAGTGTTAGTTCCGTGACGGGTGAGAATATTAAACCTGCCTATGGTGGTGATGAAGAGGCCTTTTTGAAGAAAGTTGTAACTCCCATTTACAACGTAATTGCCAAGGTGCTGCTCCTAGACTTTGTGCTTGATCTATCAAAGGCCCTTTGGCCATAATTGATACTGGTAATTCTAATTGTCCAATCATGCCTCTCAGGAAGCTTTGCTGATGAGAGGAGGAAGATCCATGCATTCTCAATGGCGAAATTATGATGATTTGAACGAATACTTTTGGTAAAAAAAAATTTACTGTTTACATTCTTATTCTTAACAGTTTCATAACATTTACTTATCCTGTTATCAAATTGTAGGTCAGTTAATTGTTTCAAACTAGGTTGGCCAATGCGTGCTGATGCTGATTTTTTCTGCCTTCCCATAGACAAGATCCTTTCCGACAGAAGTGAGGTAGACACTATTCCTTTGTTATGTAATGTAGTGAATCATGAATTAAACTTTTATGTCCTTGATCACTGTATCGTTAAAATGGAAGTTATATAATTTCTTCCATAAATGAATAGATAACACACCTTTTGTTGGTGTCCTTTGGTGCAAGACAACTCCTCTTGAGATGCATTTATTTCTTACAGTCCGAAGTATATGGTTCTGACTCTAGCTTGAGACGAACATTACAAGCTCTACATGTCTATTCTAGCAATTTTGTGTTTGGGTTAAAATCCAAAGTCTACATCTTGTAAGGCAGCATGGGATCATTATGTAATTTATGTTCTACCTCGGCAGTAGGATTAAGTCATAATAAGAATGAAATAACTAAAGTCTTGCCTCGTAGCAATTATGTTAAACTATTGGTTTATGTTTTTGATCGATATTGGGATGTTGGATTTGTTACTTTCTTTTGTAAATCTACCCTCTCGCTGCTATAAAATATTTCAGGACTTCAGATTTTAATGTATTCAAAATTATTAATTCTCAAGTACCAGGATACATCTAATTCTGCTAATTGTTGATCTTGCTACTGGATATGTTTCAGTATGCTAGTATTTAGAGTTGGCAAAATGGGCCAGCCCCGATAGGCCACCCAGGGTACCCGGGGTTTGGGTTTGGGCTTGGGCTTGGTTGTGCTTTGAAATTAGAGGTTCGAAAAACCGAGCCTTAAAAACCAGTCCGAAAAAACCCTGGGCCGACCGGGCTTTGGGCTTAAAAAGCCCAGGTTTTTGGCCTAAAAAGCTGTCCGATATAAATTAAATATTATGGTTTAACAGAAGCAAGGTACATTTTTAAAAAATTCCAGTGCTGGTTTATTCTGCTTATTTCATTATTCCATTCTCCCTAGAGAATAATAATATGCATGCTCTGCTCCAATTGACAAATATCTCTTTGATGCTGATAGATACTACACTGTTCTTTTCGGCGTATCAAGAGCTATTGGCATTTGTGCACAGGTTGTCTACCGCACATAACCTCTTTTACTAGTTTCCTAATTTTTATGTAGATTCTTTCCCTGAAATATATCTGTCTGTTCAGCTAATATGGGACCGAGCTCTTGGACTGCCACTGGAGAGGCCGAAGAGCGTTACAATGGAATGGCTCAAAAGCATTGTTAGAAAGCTTGAGCTTGATTTCTCCTGAACGTAGAAGGCATGGTAATAAATTTTTAGAATACTTGAAAAAAGCATTTGGGAATAAAGCGAAGGTTGGCATTGAGTAGTGTCTCATTGCGTGTTTGATTACATTGTTTTTTACTTCTGTTCCCAAGTTTTGAATGTGACCATAATGGCAATCATCATGCTCTACGAATGAGGCAGATTACATTGTTTATTTCACAGGTAACTGTTTATCTTATTTGTTTTTATTATTAGTAGTTTTGAGTTTTACAGCCAATGTTGAATGAGGCAGTTAACTAGTTATTTTCTATTTGTTTTGGTAAATTTCTATTTATTTACCTTCATTTCATCTCCGGTTTATAGACTATAGACTGATTCTCTATTCCATTATTTTCCAATTTGTACGTCAGATCTCTTAGGCAAGCTAAAATAACTAAAAAACTAGACAGATTATTTATTGTTGAAGTCGATCATTGAAAGAATAAATAGTAATATAAATGCGCTATAGAATATATATGATTATTTAAATATACTGATTCACGTAATACAAAGTAAAATTGAAAATTATTAACTAATATTATTATGCATTGGAATAATTAAAAGCCAGATGATTAAAGGTCAAATATACAGATTTAATTTGAATTAATGTATTAAATATTAACTTATTTAGTGTTAAGTTCTTATATGAAAATATTGGCGAGATAATTCTTAATTAGTTATCGTCAACATATAATAGACACTAGGTATTAGTTAATATAGAAAAATAGAAATATAGTAAAGTTTCTATGTGTCACAAAAAACAAAATTGTTTGAGTTATGATTTAAAAATTTACGAGGTTCTGCGTAACCTTCTCGTATTTGACCTAACAGACCCTTTCAATCTCTCTTCTTTTAGCCCAAAGGAAAAAGGAAATCGAATTTTACTTTCGTATATTTATAACATCTAATTTGAAAGATTATAGGTTGAATTCTACATCGAATTCCTTAAATAACATATACTACATCTACGAGTAACAACTGCACGTGGATCAGACAAAAGAAAACTACAAATAAAATATTTTATTTTTTATTTGGCTGATCTAGTTTTACAAAATTAACTGAAAACGACTTTTTATTGAACATGCAGTCCTGCACAACAAGACGAGCTTCCTTTGTCTCTCAATCAAAATAGCAGAATATGTCTAGCGGTAGAATAGTTAATGTCAAATGTCGAAAGGTTCAAGTTCGAGTCCAACGTGATGTGATATTTTTAAATTTCTGTATTTAATTGATAAAAAATCACTGGTTGGTAATATCCTATTATCCAAGAGACAGTTGTATAATTTAATTAGAAACGTTATTACTGACAAATCTAACTTATACCATTAAAAAGGTCATTTGATTGTCTTTTGTCAATACAAACAGTCAATTAAAAGGCTTAATCACGCTGATTCTCCTCTTCCTTCCCTTTCTCTCAATTAAGTTAATTTTCTTACATCATGTGTTTGTAGTTATATATCCGTCTCTACACTTGCTATATCCGATTTGATCTATCAGTATTAAGTCTTGACTTTCTACGTAGACACCGGCGATAAATACTTTATTTGTCTTTTTAATTCAAAAACTTAATAATCAATTATGAATCTATTTAATATGATATATATAAAGGGTAGTGCTAAATATACATAATATGTATATACATAATACCCCTAAAATTTTGATCAAATTAGTAAGTTCTTTTTGGGATGGTTCTAGTACTAATTATTATATTGCATGACTAACCCATCCTATAATTTAGGGTTAAAATTGGTATGAGTTGACTAGTGATTTTATTTATTTTACAAAATAAAATTAATTAATTTAATAAATAATTATTGCTTTCATTCCATAAAAAAGCGTTCAATTTAATTCTCATAATTAATTCATTAAATATTTTTGTTTGATTAATCTCCTCATTATCCCCCAAAAAAAAACACTCCTAGAGAATAGGAATATCCAAAAAACAAATTTATCTGATTAATCCCCTCATTATCCAAATAAAATTCTTATTTTATGTTTTTTTTTTTTTATTTTAATCTCTTAACTTGATTCTTTTTTTTAGTCAAATATTCAAAAAAGGAACACAAGAATATGAATTAGAGAATTACTATAGTCATAATTAATGCACTAATCTATTGAAATATTATTAAGGAAAGGCTAAGCACTTTCATTCTATAAAATGAATATAAAATACTTGTATACCTTCCTTAATTATCTTCAAGGGGTTAACTATGAAAAATAAAATTCAATATAAATTGAATATTTCCTTAATTTTTGAAAATGGTGGAAAATGACCAAAAAATCCAATTATGTACATACATATTATGTACATCTAGCATTTTCCTTATATAAATCGTCCAATTAGTATAAGCTGGCGCAATTTAATTGGACTTAAAATTTGAATACCCACAAGATTACAGTTTCACGTACTTTTACCAAAATCTATCAGTAATTATACGCAAAGCATGGCATATAATCAAAGATAGGTAGAAAATAGAATTATTACTCATTTATAAAATTTTCATCATCACTTTAGCGAGGGTAATTGTTATTAAAATGCGCCAGCACTTTATATTAACTTCAAAGTGCTTATAGTGACACATACAATATTAATTAACATTAAATATATCAAACTGAAATAATACAGCTTATCAAAATAGTGGGGATTGTGTACATGTCTTCATTTATCAAACTGAAATAATACAGCTTATCAAAATAGCGGGGACTGTGTATGTGGCGGAGCCACACAGGGTCCTGGTGGGTCATGACCCCCCAATTTTTTTGAAAAAACAGTTATATATTTGATATGTAGAACCATATTAAAAGGATTTGTCTTAATCTGATAGTTAAGATTCTTTCCCATTTCTCGGAGAGCCGAGTTCGAAACTCATAGGCGGCATATGCATCTTCTTCTTTTTTCTTCTTTCCTTCTTTTTTTCTCTTCTGTTTCTCGTTTCTTTTTTTTCTTCTTTCCTTCTTTTTTTTCTCTCTTTCTCTCTTTCCTTCTTTTTTTCTCTCCTCTTTCTTTCTTTTTTTTACTCTCTTTCTTTCCTTCTTTTTTTCTTTCTTTTTTTTTGCTTGTGCTTTTTTCCCCCTCTCTCTATTCTATTTCTTCTCTTTATTTTGGGATCTTTTTTCCTTTTTTCTTTCTTATATAATTTTTTTTATATTGATAAAATATATATGCAAATAATAATACTATGTGAATTAATTCTTAGCTAAACATATGTGCTCTCTATAAATATTTAACATTTAATAACTAAATCTATTGTAGTCTAATGAGTTATGATTTTTATCTCTCATTTAGGATATCTTGGTTCGATTCCTTTTAATTACATATTTTCTTTTTCTTTTTTTCTATACTTATTTTCTTTTATTTCCTTTTTCTTTCATTTATCTTTTCCTATAATTTGTTTTATGTTGATAAATGCTATTTCTTTTATTTTTCTATAATTTATTTTATATTGATAAAATAAAAGATATATACAAATAATAAAGTTTTATATGTTAATTAATATTACCAATCAAATTTCTAAAGGATTATAATAAACTCATTATATTATTAAATTATTATTATTTTAGAATTTTATTTTATTACCTTTAAAATTATAATTAATTGGCACTCGAAAAAATTTCTAACACGTCACTGTGTATGTGTCTTGATTTAATGATAAAGTAATTAATGTCCGGTATCAAAAGTTTCAGTTTTAAGATAATTGATTTTTAAAATTTTGATTTAATTGTTCAAGAAAACAAAAAGTGGGGACCTCTACCAAATAAAAGATGAGACTTAGACGTGGACGGTGCACCTTTTTTTCCCTTGTTGTTTACTTTGGAATTAATGTAGTTGTCCCACTACTGCATGTTGCAAAGACTAAGGTTAAACTATGGTCAACCAAAAGAATGCATGTTGCAAAGACTAAGATTAAACTATGGTCAACCCAAATAATGGATATGAAAATTTTAGTTAACTAAAAAAATCGAAAAATCATCTAATCGGTAAGCTTAAATGGACATGTTCTTTTATTCTGCGTGCTGCTATTTTTTGTTAGTTGAGAAAAATATATGAAAACTTAGTTAGGGGTTAATGATATAGCAAAACTAGATTATTTATTAATTAGACAAAGTTAATCTTTTAGGACTTAATTATATGTCCTTTTATATAAACTTTGATAATATCAGTGTAAATACAAATAGCAGCATATATATTTTTACATGCACGCTTCATACATATTGCTTTATACAAAATAATAAAACACCGTTCATGATTTAATACAGATAAAAGGGGAAAAAGTTGGTGACAAGTAGTAAAACAAATAATATCAAAACCTTGGGACATTAAATTTATTAAATATAGCTTATTTGCTTTTGCATAATATTTGAAAGTGTTTAATATTTCTAATTTTTTTGGTCAATATACGAGAATTTAAAGGTCACGTATTTTATTGTGTTCACTCTACCACTGCGCCAACACACATATTGTGTTCTAGTCTCGACTGCCTATGTTGAGACGTCGATTCAATACAGAACATTGAATATGATTTAGATTACGTCCTTATCCAAAAGCATCTTCTGATAATTGCTCTACAGGAATATTAATACCAATGACCCAAAAGTCAGTCAATTAGTAATAATTTAAAACAAAGTAAATTTGGACTAAACTTCTTAAATTACGGCCATGGCAAGTAAGAGTTTGCAGACCAATATAAAATAAATATATATATATATTTTCAAAAGCAATTAAGAATTTGATTAAATCTTAAACTGAAATTCTTAAGATACTTTCACAGCAAGTTATATTGACAACACAAATTTTATTGTTCACTAATAATGCTAGCTACCGGTGTACTTGAGCAAAATTTTGTCAAAAATATATTTATTTTAGAAACTATCATCATTAATTTTATTTTGTCATTTTGACAAACTAAACTCATATCCTTCGTAATTTAATTTATAACAATAGTTTATTTACGTTATTATCAGAATGAAATTTCCAAAATAGCGTTAAATCTGATAATTATAATTTATACATATATGCATATACTTAGAAATGGGTTATCGTGAAAATATGAGAACACTCTACAACATTATTGTTTGTACAACATTTTTACAGTGTGTGTGTGTTTCGCTGATATAAAAAGGTTAAAGAATAAAAAGAAATGAGTTATCGTGAAAATATGAGAATGCTCTAGCTAAAATTTTATTAATTGGTAAAAAAAACATTTTTACAGATTGGATGCTCATACTAATTTATAACTTCTTATATGATTTAAATCTTTACGGTATGATTTAATCCTAAATATGTCAATTCTGGAGTGGAAAGAGAGATTCACAAATATCTGGCGGGCCATGTCTGCTCGATTATTCTAATCGGCCATGACAAGAGTCAAGACATGCTCCTTTTATAGGGATAAGGTTGTTAGTTTTTTTCAGTGCAATTAATTTTCATGGTGCCAAATGACGAATTGGCCCTCGAGTACATGTTAATCACCTAACAATTGCATCCATCTCGTGCAATTATTTAATATCAATAACCAAATCATTTACCATGTACTTCCATTTTTCAAGGTTAAAGTGAGTTTATGTGACCGAGAGATCACATGTTCGAATACCATCAAACGTTTCTATAGGTTTGAGTCTTCATATTTAGTTTTTTCGTGTGTTTTATTTATCGTATGATTTGCGGTTATTACATAGAAATATGAGATTTATTCGACGCATGACGTTGATTACATTGCGAGTTCACGTGATAAAAAACCCACTGAAATTACAGGTACGATCAAGTTGCATCACTTCTCTTACCAATTTTAAAAAATAAATAACTTATTAAATACGATAGTCAAATATGAATATATATTGGTACTCAATAACATCTAACTTTAAATTTGATCTAAATTCTAATCAAAAAATTAATATTCAATTAATTAGTTCACTATAAATCAAAAGATCATGAGTTTGAAATTACTTATAAACACATTCAGGAGTAGTTAATAGCTAAAAAAAGGGTTTATTATTTTTTATGATTTTATTTTTTATTAAAATTTTAAGGTACATGCTTATGGAATTTTAAACTATTGATATAATGAAAAAAATGATGAAATTATATCTACAAATTATATGGTATGATTTTGTAATTTCATAATTATATTTCCTAGCATTAATAAATTTACACTAAAATAGCCATTACATTTACACTATTAGATCGTTTATTGATCTGTCACAGTCCTTTTGCTTTCATTAATTATTATTATTTATTTTAGAAAAGCAATCCGAATCTACCTTAGTTAAAAACCACAACGGTTCAAGTTGAGAAGAATCTTGAAATTTCCCACAGTAATTTTTTTGTAAAAAAACTCCCTCAGTTTGAGAAAAGAAAGAATGAAAAAACTCAAAACCCTAAACGCTAAGGCTAAGACCCAAAAGAGGAAACGTGTCTATGTCTGTAATTTCTAATTATTGTCTCTTTCAGACAATATTGAATTATTATTACTTTGTTGTTACCCGCCTAGCTTTCTTACGTTCTATATCAGTTAGGTGGCTCTCTCTCTTTTTGCTCTCTCCCAGATTACTGTTCTCACTTTAGAACTAATGCTTTTTCTAATTTTCTTTGCTTACTTTCCTTCCACAAACACCACAATAATTGGACCTATATTTCCTTTCCTCACACACACACGCACTCTCGCAAGATATGTTTCATTCACTAATTTATCCTTGCGCACACACGATAACCACTAGTTATTGTTCTACTAGTTTCTTTGTGTTCTAGGCAAACTCCATTAGACCCTTTACTCTCTAGACAGCCGTTGAAGGAGAACTCTCGTTTTCAAGAAACTTCACTCTGCTGTCAAGAATCACTCTCTCGTGATGGATTTCATGGTAAGTTCAGTTTGGTAAAGAGACATTGAGACATGATACGATTAGATCTTTGATGTCTCACCTTTTTAACTTCGTTTATGTGTGTTTCATACGGAAGAAGATCACAGAAGAACGTAGTCTCAGTTTTCTGCTCTGAGTTAAAGTTTCTGCTAGTTTTCTTGAAATTGCATGATGAAGTTGGTTTCTTGTTTGCATGATCAAGAGATTGAGATTACTATAAGTAAGAAGAGAATGATTTATGGGTTCCAACTGCTCAGCTAAGAGGGAAAATATAATTTTTAGTTGGTTCAATCCCTGTTTTCCTCTTCTAGCATCAAGATGTTTGTAATTTAGTTCTGTTTTGCATGCTATTGATGAGGTATTGAGCTCTTTAACTCGGGTCTTTGGCATCCAAGAAACTGATGGAATTTCTTGATTCTTGAAATTTTAATACTTTTGGGTTTTTGACTCTCAATTGTCTGTTTTCATACGTCCTCTGTTTCCAAATGAACCAAACAGAGGATTCTTTAGCTGCAGATAGTTTTTATTAATCTCTCTAGTTAAAGCTCAGGGGTTCTGAGTTTGTCTGATTCGTATTATTTCATGAGTGAGGATTTAAGTACTGAAACTGAATAAAGTTGTTGCTAATATATCTTCTTTTATTTGTATCAAGAATGATGTTCCCTTAAACCTTCATTCTTTTACAGATTTCATGATATTTTCTATAGGGGCAATTGAACTGAGATCCTGCCCTGCTGTAAAGGTGTAAGGGTAAAATGGCTTATCAAAGAAGGGGGCCTGATGTGCCACCGCAGAGGCGGATTCTGCGGACTCAGACTGCTGGTAATTTAGGGGAGTCAATGATGGACAGTGAGGTGGTGCCATCGTCTCTGGTTGAGATCGCACCAATTCTTCGTGTTGCCAATGAGGTTGAGCCCATCAATCCACGTGTTGCTTACCTATGTAAGTCTTATTGTAATTATTTTCCGGTTGTCTATGAATTTTTCTAGACTTGAATTGCAGTTATTATTGCTTTTTTTCCTCTTTTAGTATAGTGTCTACTGGGGTTTTCTGTTAACATTTCTTGCTCTTGAGCCATGTGAGAGTTATAAGTTTTGAAAACATATCCTTGTGAGTTTCTGAGAATGATTTTTTTTCAAAGAACTTTACATAAGTTCTTTCTGAAATCTGGTGCTACAACGGTCTTGTTCTTTTTTAGTTCACACTTCTCCGCTAGTATGTTATGATACAACAACAATATTCATATGTGTATTTAGTTTTCATGATCTTTATCTGAAATATATCAGGAAAAAGGAGTTCCTATTGCTATTCTAGAGTTCCTAATACCATAATGCCAAACCCTTTCTAAAATATGCAATCAAGATCTGCCTTCTTTTTCAATTCTCCTTCATAATCCTGCCCCGGCTTGCTATAACTGAAATTACAGTTGCTTATCTGATGAAATTCAGGCTTGCCGTTAAAATTTGGCTTCTGATTCCTTCTTTGGTATATTATTTCATTATCATTTAAATTCTCTAGCATTGAGTTGTTTTATTCTAGATTATATTTGGCATTTTTAGCTCCATTCTTTTCCCTTTGCACCATGTTCTGAGATGATGCAGTTTGCAAACATCAGTATGAGATCTCCTAGTTCTCATGAGATAATCATATATTCACCATGACTTCGCACTGAACTTAAAATGCTCTTCTATACTCGTGATTTTTTATGTCCATCCTGGTTCAGGCCGGTTCTACGCGTTTGAGAAAGCTCACCGCCTAGATCCAACATCAAGCGGTCGTGGAGTTCGTCAATTCAAAACTGCTCTTCTTCAACGCCTTGAACGGGTAAGTGGTCATCTATTTTGACTTAAGAAGTCCGATAAAACCAAAGCTAGATATATGTTACTCAGGATATGAATGCTTACCAGCTCTTTGACATTGTGGAACATAATACGATATTTTATTGCTAAGTGCTTGACGCGATAGTTTAATCCTCATGTTGTGATTTATTGGTTTCGTTTCATGATTTCTGTCTTTTACCATATCAGATTTTCTATACAATGATGAGCTTGCTTCAGATAAAAGCATATTTTTGAGTATCAACTGAAAAAGATGCCTGTTTTATGAGTGAAGTATGTGAGCTCTAATATTGGCTATAAATATAATCTTGAAGTTTCTAGTCAGTTTTGAGACTTTGTATATTGTTGAAGATAAATCGTAGGTCGGCAATGACAGAAAGTTTTAGTTGTTCATGAAACAGCATATCATGTTTGCGATAAAATTTCATGATTGCTTGTGTTGATATACTTACAATATAACTCTATAAGTATCTTTCCTTATACCTTGAAATTTCCTTGGATTACTCCAGCTCTGTCAACAAGAAAATTCCTTCGATACAGAATAACTTATCCAAAATAATTTCTGATATTATACATTTCATTGAAGGAAAACGAGACAACATTAACAGCAAGAAAAGGAAGTGATGCCCGTGAAATGAAGAATTTTTATCAGCTTTACTATAGGAAGTATATTGAGGCTTTGCAAAATGCGGCTGACAAAGCAGATCGGTATATTACATTTAGATCATTTTTTTCATTTTCTTATCCAAATCTATCTGTTTATGACTATTTTTATCTTTTATATAGTGCCCGACTTACAAAAGCATACCAAACGGCTGCAGTGCTGTTTGAAGTCTTGAAGGCAGTAAATCTCACAGAAGCTGTAGAAGTGGATGATGAGGTAATTGTTTTTCACTCTTTTCTGCAGCAGTATAAAGGTAAGTTATGGGTTTGTTCCTGGTGTCATTTGCTTTAGTATGCTAGAGATGTATCATTCCGATATCTGTAGTAGTTATACTCTTTTTTTTAGATTAGGTACGTTTAAGTAGTTATAGTTGTAATGTGATTATCTGGTCATATTTATACAGATCTTGGAAAAGCACACCGTTGTCAAAGAAAAGACACAAATATATGTGCCTTACAATATTCTTCCTCTTGACCCAGAAAGTTCAAATCAAGCAATCATGAGATACCCAGAGGTCAGTTATACTCCCTTCTTTTTCATATATATTTATTTGTAACTTTAGTCATATTTTTCGAATTCTCATAACACTTTCTTGTTGGCAGATTCAAGCTTCTGTTGCTTCACTCCGTAATACAAGAGGTCTTCCATGGCCAAAGGGACACAACAAAAAAGTTGATGAAGACATTTTAGATTGGCTTCAGTCTATGTTTGGTTTTCAGGTGCTTGTATGCTCTCTGTAATTTTGATTTAGATGAATGGATATAATAACTTTGTCAAATACAATATGAAGAGATACCTAGCAAATTACAAAATCATGAATGCATTATCAAAATCTAAGTTAGTAAATAGTAACATATGCATATAACTTAATACATAAGCCTGGCATCGAATTCCTAGGTCACATGCAAAGATGTCACTCTTTTCTTAAGAGGTTGATGTACTTGTTTGAGTGCAGAAGCATAACGTGGCGAACCAGAGGGAGCACTTGATTTTATTGCTTGCTAATGTACATATCAGGCAACCCAAACCTGATCACCAGCCCAAGGTATTCGGCTTTTCATTTGTTTTGCTCACTCTTTTTATGTGGTAGCAGTTCCGTATGTTCTGGAGATAATTCTGTGTTCTTTTCCTTTAGTTGGATGATAGGGCACTTACAGAAGTCATGAGGAAACTTTTCAAGAACTACAGGAAGTGGTGCAAGTATCTGGGTCGCAAGAGTAGCCTATGGTGAGGATATTTTTTTTGGTTAGTTTAATGAGTTTTTAATGTCTTTTTACTAGGACCAGCAGTTTCACTTTTCTCTATGCGTATTCTCAGCAGGGAGTGAGTTAGATATTGAGCTTGTTATCTCTCAATTTCTCTCCTTTTACATAATCCTTATTGATTGACTTGAATAATCTAAAATTGTCACCATTTCTCTTAATATTTTCTCCCAATAGGTTACCAACTATCCAGCAAGAAGTTCAGCAACGGAAGTTACTATATATGGGATTATATCTTCTTATTTGGGGAGAAGCTGCAAACTTGCGATTTATGCCTGAATGCCTATGCTATATATATCATCATGTATGTATTTATGCAATTATCATTTTTACCCGACGACATGTTTAGAGGTCTTATGTTTATGCCCTTTTTTGACTTGTCTGTGAGTTTTTTGTAATAACTAGCTGGGCACATGTTCAAACTAGGGATAACCTTGGAAGGGGATGAGGAGGGAGGCACACAAAATTAGATACAGAGGGGTAGTGAGTGCAAGAGGGAGATGTACTGAAAACCAGAGGTAACCACAGAAGGGAGGGTGGGGGAATTGATGCTGAATCATGTTAGTTAAACCATACTCCATTCTCTTTCCAGGACAAGAAATTGAATGTGACATAGGATTTGAAAACTGGATCACTAGCAATTGAATTGAGAGTTAAGACAACGCGGAGTTAAAATAGTAAAACTGTTATACATATACACGATACAATTCAATGGTCAACTGAAGTCCCTAATATTGCTATTGGTATATGATGAGCTGAGCTGCCATGAGTGAACGTTTTCAGATGTCCATTTCTTAAAACTGGTGTTCTAACTCTCAGTTTGTGCCACTCTCTGTCCTGCACAAGATCACGAGCTATCTTGGCATATTCTACCGCTGTTTAGTTGTTCGGCTATTTCATGAAAATTTAAAGTTCAAATTTAAGATATGGGTTCCTGGATTTGAATAGAGTGATAGTTAATCAAAAATGGGATCCTATGAAGTGGGAGCTGGTTCAGACATTATTAAACAGTTTTTTTTTTTTTTTTAAATTCACATGCTGATTTTGCAACTGCTGTAGATTCTTGATTGAGATAAAAAAATTACTGATGATCTTTTGGAGGTAAATCTGCACCACTGTAGTATGTCAAGTCTTACATTGGATGTGTTTACTCCATTTTCTATCCCACCATCAGCAAGTTTACCTTTTTTATGCTTCCCAGATGCTTTTTAACTTCAATTGTTCTCACATTTTCCATAGATGGCATTTGAACTGTATGGCTTGCTTGCTGGAAGTGTTAGTTCCGAGACGGGTGAGAATATTAGACCTGCCTATGGTGGTGATGAAGAGGCCTTTTTGAAGAAAGTAGTAACTCCCATTTACAACGTAATTGCCAAGGTGCTTCTCCTAGACTTTGTGCTTGATCTATCAAAGGCCCTTTGGCCATAATTGATACTGGTAATTCTAATTGTCCAATCATGCCTCTCAGGAAGCTTTGCTGATGAGAGGAGGAAGATCCAAGCATTCTCAATGGCGAAATTATGATGATTTGAACGAATACTTTTGGTAATTTTTTTTACTGTTTACATTCTTATTCTTAACAGTTTCATAACATTTACTTATTCTGTTATCAAATTGTAGGTCAGTTAATTGTTTCAAACTAGGTTGGCCAATGCGTGCTGATGCTGATTTTTTCTGCCTTCCCATAGACAAGATCCGTTCAGACAGAAGTGAGGTATGTAATGTAGTGAATCATGAACTTAAATTTTATGTCCTTGATCACTGTATCATTAAAATGGAAGTTATATAATTTCTTCCATAAATTAATAGATAACACACTGTTGTTGGTGTCCATTTGTGCAAGACAACTCCTCTTGAGATGCATTTATTTCTTACAGTCCGTAGTATATGGTTCTGACTCTAGCTTGAGACGAACATTACAAGCTCTACATGTCTATTCTAGCAATTTTGTGTTTGGGTTAAAATCCAAAGTCTACATCTTGTAAGGCAGCATGGTATCATTATGTAATTTATGTTCTACCTCGGCAGTAGTAGGATTAAGTCATAATAAGAATGAAATAACTAAAGTCTTGCCTCGTAGCAATTATGTTAAACTATCGGTTTATGTTTTTGATCAATATTGGGATGTTGGATTTGTTACTTTCTTTTTTAAATCTACCCTCTCCCTGCTATAAAATATTTCAGGACTTCAGATTTTAATGTATTCAAAATTATTAATTCTCAAGTACCAGGATACATCTAATTCTGCTAATTGTTGATCTTGCTACTGGATATGTTTCAGTATGCTGGTATTTAGAGTTGGCAAAATGGGCCAGCCCGATAGGCCCGCCCGGGATACCCGGGGTTTGGGTTTGGGCTTGGTTGTGCTTTGAAATTAGAGGTCCGAAAAAATCGGGCCTAAAAAACCCGTTTGAAAAAAACCCTGGGCCGACCGGCTTTGGGCCTAAAAAGCCCAGGGTTTTTGGGCTAAAAAGCCCGCCCGATATAAATTAAATATAAATTTTTATATTATTGTATAACCAAGAAATTGTTGTAGTGCAATGGTAAGTGTTCCTATTCCTCATCCAGGAAACTTGGGTTCAATCCCAAGTAATGGCATTTTTTTTCTTTTCATTTATTTGCTTAGTTGTCTTAATTATATAAATAGGTTATGTAATTACTTAATAATATATATATATATATATATATATATATATAATTACTTAATAATATTAAATATATTTTTATATAATTATTTACTAGTTTTTAGACTTAAATAATTATTTATCTTTTATAATTAAAAGTATTAATTTTTGTATTAAAAAATTGGAAAAATGAGCTAAAAAAGAGCCCACCCGCCCGGGGCTGGGCTGGATATTTATATGCCCAAAATTTCTTGGCTGGCCCGAAAAGTGTAAAATCCCATGCGGGCCCGGCCTGGTCCACTACTTTGCCAACTCTAGTAGCATTCATATATATATATTCTAGTTTTGTTAGACCTTGCTTTATGATGTACGTGTTTGTTTTTTGGTAATCTGCAATACTCAGGAACATGAATCCGTTAGAGGAGATCGATGGATAGGCAAAATCAACTTTGTCGAAATACGTTCATTTTGGCACTTATTTAGGAGTCACGATAGGATGTGGAGCTTCTTTATTTTGTGCCTACAGGTAATTTTGAATGTTTGTGCTTTTGTTTTCTTACCGTCTTATAGTTACCTTCTTCCTGAGATCATTGGTCTTCTCTGCATGTACTTTCAACTGAAGGCAATGATCATAATTGCCTGGAATGGATCTGGTGATCTAAGTGCTATATTTGAAACTGATGTGTTCAAGAAAGTATTAAGCATTTTCATCACAGCAGCAATTCTGAAACTTGCACAAGGTAAGATAAACTATGGTAACATTCTGATGCTAATTATCCCTCCTGGTTTTGAACTTTTTTGTTAATTATGAAGGAAACCAACCAAATTTGTGGAATATCTGATCACCTTCCTCTCTTTTACGTTCTTCATATATGTTAATTTTTTGTGGTTTTTAATGGCTTATATTAAACGTTTAGATAACATATTGCCTCATTGGAAGAAGATACTGTGTAGTTTGGTTCCGTATGTGATGCTCTCTCTATTACTAGATGCTTACAGCCACCTTATCTAATTGCAACACTGTTATGCAGCCGTGCTTGATATCGTTATGAACTGGAAAGCAAGGATGAGTATGTCACTGCATGTAAAGCTGAGATATGTACTAAAGTTCGTTTCTGCAGCAGCATGGGTGATTGTATTGCCTGTGACGTATGCATACAGTTGGAAAAATCCTTCTGGATTTGCACAGACCATTAAGGGATGGTTTGGTGGAGGTGGTGCGGGTTCTCCTTCTTTGTTCATCATTGCGGTTTTTATCTACTTATCTCCAAATATGCTCTCTGCTTTGTTATTTTTATTTCCTTTCATCCGAAGGAACCTTGAAAGATCAGATTACAGACTTGTGAGGCTCATGATGTGGTGGTCACAGGTATAGTCTTGTTCTGATTTAAGACGATCCTCTAATTGCTTTGTTGTTTCTATCTGTTAGATTAAAAGTTTTGTTCATTGGTGTAATCTATGTCATATATTTACTTCTCATTTTAATTTTATTTGCAGCCTCGGCTCTATGTCGGAAGGGGGATGCAAGAGAGCACATTTTCTGTGGTCAAGTATGCATTGCTTCCATTGTCAGTCTGAATTCATTTTCAACATAAATTGATTTATATATTCATGATTTTTGTGTCTCCTAGGTACACTGTGTACTGGGTTCTCCTTTTGACAGCAAAGTTGGCATTTAGCTTTTATGTGGAGGTGTGTTTCTATTATATTTGGTGTCAAGATCTTGTAAACATAATATCAAGCAAAAGAAACATGATATACTTGTTTATGCTACATCCAAACATCAGTCTGTGACTTTGTCCATATTTTTTGATATTAAAATCTTGATTTACATAATTATGATAAATTGTAGACCCTTGGACTGTAAATTTGTTTTTACAGAATTGACAAGTTGATTCATTTTCTTGCTTGCAGATAAAGCCTCTCGTAGGTCCAACTAAAGATATCATGAAGATTCATATAGTTAAATATGATTGGCATGAGTTCTTCCCTCGAGGTAGCTAAATTGGCCTCAAGTGTAAGCCTGAATGAAATTACTGTACTCCAATTCATAGATAAGTTAAAAGTTTCTTTGTTTTTCAGCAAAAAACAACATTGGAGTCGTGATTGCACTATGGGCTCCCATTATTATTGTAAGTGCATCTATATTCCCATTTTGGTCTTTCATGCCTGTCCTTGATGCTCCTTTATTGGCAATCTCTAAATCATTATTCATTCCAGGTATATTTTATGGACACTCAGATTTGGTATGCTATCTTTTCCACTATATTTGGAGGTATATATGGGGCATTTCGTCGTCTTGGAGAGGTAGATTATTTCCTCATGATTATGTATTACTATGAGCCTCTTTTGTGGTTCTCTATTTTTTCTCTTTTTGATTATCATCGAGTTCTGTAGCATTTAGTTCTTCATCCACATCAGTCTCATCAACTTTGGTGCACATCCACTAAGTGTGTGCTAATTATATCTGTATCTCTTTCCACTTGAAAGTTGTGGCTTTCACAGTCACACACTCATCCAGGAATATAGTAACTAACAGTAAATCCTATTTGCAGAAAGTATAATGTCAAAGATGAAAATTTTGGTTTGACTATTGGAGTGAAAATGGTTTTGGCTGTTGCATGTCCTTTTAGAAGATGTTTTTGGCATGTCTCTTTCTATTCAATTTGGCTGTCCTAGTGAGTAGTGGAATCTCAAACTCAATCATTCAGTTTATGAGTTCTTCAGCCACTTTCCAATGTACTAATCCAGTTTCTCTTAAATTCCTTACCTGCAATTTGTAGTCAAGTCTTTGAATTTTCTTTGAGATATCAAAAACCATCAATATGCATAATGTGCTGTGTTATCATCTGGCATATTAACATATTGTTCAACAACTATCTTATTTTTGCAATATATCATTACATCAGGAGAAGTGAAGACTTGATGCTACTTTACTATTTCTATTATTCATAAAGCAACCAAGAAGTCCTCTTCAACTAGCCAACTTTAATAACAAAAAACCTTTTTCTCTAGACACCTTGTCTTTTGCATGGGCATGTTGTACCACCGAGCCATGACAGACCAATAGCACGTTGTGCTTTCAAATAATTTCTTAAAGATACATTGTCCCAGATGCTCCTCTCCCGTTCCCGTGGTGAAATTACTGTGATTACTTTTTCTGTTGAACTTGATTTGAACTAACAGTTCTTAGGCGACAATGAAAATCATTATCGATCACTTTGTTTTGAAAAGACGCAATCTTTTCCTATTCTGTTGATATATCCGAACCCCATCCCTACATTGATTAGTCTCACATAAAACAGTCATATCTGATACTCCGGGACCAAAAAAAATGTCATTTTTGCTTCTCTTTTCTATCTTTGAGCTGATGAATTCTTTCTGCTTCTCTATCAGATTCGCACATTGGAGATGCTTAGGTCTCGCTTTGAGTCACTGCCTGGTGCTTTTAATGCTTGCTTGATTCCGGTAGAAAAAGATGAAAAGCCAAAGGGACTAAAAGCCACATTCTCCCGCAAATTCCCTGAGGTTTTAACTGTGATAGTGTTTATAGTTGTATTCATTCCTTTGTGCTCTTCTTTGATGATGAAGATCTATGGTTCCAACTAGGATTCACTGGCCTTTGCAGATTCAGTCTAATAAGGAGAAGGAGGCAGCAAAATTCTCTCAGATGTGGAACAAAATAATTGAAAGTTTTAGAGAGGAGGATCTAATAAATAACAAGTAATCTAGTAACTGATCATCTCCCTTATGTGAAATATCTCTCAGCTCAGCTTCATTATTTTAATTAGTTTCTTTACTGAAACAGGGAAACGAATCTACTACTTGTGCCATATCGTGCTGACCGTGAGCTGGACCTTATTCAGTGGCCTCCCTTTTTACTTGCTAGCAAGGTTGGGGGGTTAGCGGTTTTTAATCTGCGATTTTTTCTTTTCTTTTAGTCTCTTTCTTTCTTCTTTTGGGTCTATACCCCCATACTATTTTGTAGCAAAGTGAAGTTATTAATCTTATTTTCTGTATAGCTTCCTATAGCTCTCGATATGGCCAAAGATAGCAATGGGAGAGATAGGGAGCTGAATAAGAGATTGAACACCGATCCATATATGCGATGTGCCATTCGTGAGTGCTATGCTTCTTGTAAAAACATCATCAACTCGTTGGTACTTGGAGAACATGAGAAAATGTAAGTTTAGTGTTTACCATCCAAAACTATTCAAAAATGTTCTATCTATAAAGGTATTAAATTATCCAATCATTTGTCTTTGTTTGATGACTTCAGGGTTATAAAGGAGATATTTTCCAAAGTTGATCATCACATACAAGAGGGCAATCTCTTGCAGGAACTTAACATGAGCGCACTTCCGAACCTCTATAATCAATTTGTGGAGCTGATAAAACTTTTGGTAAAGTTTTTATATGACTCATCATATATACCATTGCAATGGACATGATATTGTTGGAGAATCTGAGAATAATTGCCTTACCCTGCAGAGAGAAAATAGAAAGGAGGACAAAGATCAATTGGTTATTGTCTTGCTTAATATGCTCGAGGTTGTGACAAGAGACATAATGGAAGATTCTGTTCCTAGGTATGATTTGAACAGGCATAGCTTGTTAAGTGGATGAAATTTGGCTCATTTTTTTCCTGCCTCATCATTTGCCTCTTGTAGTATGCTAGATTCCAGCCATAACGATTCCTATGGGATGGATCGGGGGATGACCCCACTTGATCAACAACATCAGTACTTTGGGACAGTTAATTTTCCAGTAACAGAAGAAACAGAGGCATGGAAAGAGAAGGTAAGTACACGGAAGCGATATTTTCTTATTAGAATTCGGTTTAGTATTGCTGCTAAAATTTTAACGAAGCAACATAATGTAAAGAACACAGTATGAAGATGAAGTGTATCCATAAAAAGATAAATTGATTACAATTCAATTAAAGGCAGTATAACAGTTGGATCATCTCATTAATATGTACTCAGAAATCGTTACTTATGCATCAGATTGGGCGGCTCCATCTCCTCCTCACTGAGAAGGAATCTGCTATGGATGTTCCAGCTAATTTAGAAGCCAGGAGGCGCATTTCATTCTTCTCAAATTCATTGTTTATGGACATGCCTCGGGCTCCCAAAGTTCGCAACATGCTTTCCTTTTCGTAAGCTTCTCCTGACGAGAAATTATCATATGATGCCACATTCTTTACTTTTATCAAGTTCTAAAAAATGTGCTGAATTTATGCCCCTTAAGTACTTTGTTGACTTTTCCCCCCACAATTTAGCATCATTGGCAGTATATTTCAACTATAGCCATTCATATCTTTAGTATGATATCTGAAATGACTTTCCAGGATTGGTTATTTCTGTTCCAAAATATATCTTATTTCCTTTATCCGATGAATATGGTAAAAGGTGGTGCCAATGTTCTTTTTTCCTCTCGTTTCATCTTCCTATTTTCAACTATGGATGACATCAACACTTTGGAAGAAAACATCCATTGCTGTAGATTCCAGATTCAGTTTTGATACTTCTCCTGAAGGATAGGGTACTTAAGTAAATTTCATGACTTAGTTTAAGCATCCTACTCATTCTTGAAGCTGAAGTTATTCTGGAGAGGGGAATTTCTCTGGGCTGTCTAATGGATATTCGGCAAATATATTCTAAATTTAGCTTCTTGATGGCACTCCCTTTTGACTCAATTTTGTACATTTGTGTAATGCTTTTGTGTTTCACCTTTTATTCCATAGCATCTTAACTCCTTACTACGATGAAGAGGTTATCTTCTCTATTGATTTGCTGGAAAAGCCAAATGAAGATGGCGTGTCGATACTCTTTTATCTTCAAAAGATTTTCCCAGGTTTGCTTTACATCTGGATACTTGACAGCTTTGCATACATACTGGCGTAACTTAGTAACTTTCTCGGATTGACATATACTTATATACTTCAAATTGCGCAGATGAATGGGAGAATTTTCTAGAACGGGTTGGTTGCAATAGTGAAGAGGATCTCAAGGGAAATTCAAAACTGGAGGAAGAGTTACGTTTATGGGCATCATATAGAGGCCAAACATTGACCAAAACTGGTAATTCTTTCTAGCTCGTATTCCTTTTTCTTTTTCCAGGTCTTTTTCCAGGTCATCCTCTTCTCGATGTATTATACTTTGCTCATGACTTATTGTCCCTCTCATAGTCCGGGGCATGATGTACTATCGGCAAGCTTTGGAGCTTCAGGCTTTCCTAGATATGGCAAATGAGGAAGGTGCTCATGACTTTTCTTTAGAGTTCCCTTTAATATTGCTAGAGCGAAATACACTAAATATATCAGTTAATGCTCGCTACAGATTTAATGAAAGGGTACAAGGCTGCCGAACTGAATTCAGAGGAACAAGTGAAAAACGAAGGTTCATTACTAACGCAATGCCAAGCTGTGGCAGACATGAAATTCTCATACGTAGTCTCATGCCAACAATACGGAACTCAAAAAAGATCCAGTGATCACCGCGCCGCTGATATTTTAAAACTCATGACAAAGTATGATCCTTGAGTCTTCTTCCTTGTTGAATTGGTTAAAGTCCTCGATATATGAGAGATTATCTATAATGTGATGAGCAGGTATCCATCACTCCGGGTAGCTTATGTTGATGAGGTCGAAGAAACAGGTGGTGATAAACATGGTAAAAAAGTTGAGAAAGTGTACTATTCATCTCTTGTGAAAGCTATGCCAAAGTCTGTCGACTCATCGGAGCCAGATCAGAAGTTGGACCAGGTAAAAAGCCCCTAAAAGTAGTATATATGCTGGTACAGGCTTCATGATTTTTAATTCTTTGCAAGGACACCTTTTTATTTTATTTTCTAAATAATCCTATTTTATTGACACTAAAAGTTTCACGCTTCCCCGCCAGGTTATTTACAGGATAAAACTTCCAGGAAATGCCATATTGGGTGAAGGCAAACCAGAGAATCAAAACCATGCAATAATATTTACCCGCGGTGAAGGCTTGCAAACCATTGACATGAACCAGGTATGCTAGAAGCAATGGAGTTTCAAAAATCTTAGCATAATGGCAGTGATTGAAACATTTCATTTCTAGGACAACTACATGGAGGAAGCCTTCAAATTGAGAAATCTATTGCAAGAGTTCCTCAAAAAGCATGGTGTCAGGAGACCAACAATTCTTGGACTAAGAGAACACATATTTACTGGCAGGCATGGTGAATCAAGGACTTGAAGGAGCAATGTTCTGATTTATATCCCGATTTTGATTTTCAGTAGGCTCTTGACTTTCATTTTCCTATTTGTGTAGTGTATCTTCACTTGCCTGGTTCATGATGAATCAAGAGAATAGTTTTGTGACTATTGGCCAGCGGTTGTTGGCCAATCCACTGAAGTAAGTTCTTGCAGTAAATTTTTTGATATAAAGCTTTTCCCTTTTTAAACATATTAGTTTTTATTTGGTAAAAAGGCAATGAATTCAAATAATGCTAATACAGGAATCAGTCAGGTTCCCACATTTTCTAGCCATTTTAGTGGTGGGAGATGCCCATTTTCGACTCCATGACATTCTTTTATATATGGTTATGCTTATATATGGTTCTCTGATATTTCAGGGTTCGTTTCCATTATGGCCACCCTGATGTATTTGATAGATTATTTCACCTGACAAGAGGGGGTGTCAGCAAAGCTTCTAAAGTCATCAACTTAAGCGAGGATATATTTGCAGGCACATATTCTTGAAATAACCCTTGTGATTAGTCCTAAAAGTTTTGGTTTCAACATTCTTACGCTTCTCTTTGCGCATGCGAAGGTTTCAATTCCACACTTCGTGGAGGCAATGTTACTCATCATGAATACATGCAAGTGGGTAAAGGAAGGGATGTGGGCCTCAATCAAATCTCACTTTTTGAAGCAAAGATAGCCTGTGGAAATGGGGAGCAGACAGTGAGCCGTGATATTTACAGGCTAGGACATCGCTTCGACTTCTTTCGCATGCTGTCGTGTTATTTCACGACAGTTGGCTTCTATTTTAGTACTTTGGTATTCTTCACACCATACACAATTTATTCAACAATTCAGTCTTTTAGTGTTGCATCTGAACCATTATTTATTTGGCAGCTCACGGTGCTCACAGTGTATGTGTTTTTGTACGGTCGTCTTTATCTCGTATTAAGTGGGCTTGAACAGGCGTTGAGTGACCATCCTGCAATACGAGACAATAAATCTCTTCAAGTTGCTCTTGCTTCTCAGTCCTTAGTGCAAATTGGGTTCTTAATGGCGTTGCCTATGATGATGGAGATAGGGCTCGAGAGGGGTTTCCGTCATGCGTTGACTGATTTCATTCTGATGCAACTGCAACTCGCTCCCGTATTTTTCACATTTTCTCTTGGAACGAGGACCCATTACTATGGTAGGACTTTGCTTCATGGAGGTGCACGATATAGGGGCACGGGTCGAGGGTTTGTTGTATTTCATGCAAAGTTTGCTGAAAACTACAGATTGTATTCACGGAGCCACTTTGTCAAGGGAATTGAGCTAATGATTTTACTTCTTGTTTATCACATATTCGGACGAGCATACCGGGATGTGGTTGCATACGTGTTGATTACTGTGTCTGTATGGATTTTGGTGGGCACGTGGCTCTTTGCCCCATTTCTCTTCAATCCTTCTGGATTTGAATGGCAGAAAATAGTGGATGACTGGGCGGATTGGATTAAATGGATGAATAATCGTGGAGGTATTGGTGTGCCTCCTGAAAAGAGTTGGGAATCTTGGTGGGAGAAAGAGCAGGAGCATCTCTTGCACTCTGGAACACGTGGTACAATTTTTGAGATATTGCTGTCTGTACGTTTCTTCATATATCAGTATGGACTTGTTTATCATCTGAGCTTCACCAAGAAGCACGATAGCATTCTGGTAAGATATGTTTCTCCAAGTGAATTGCCTGGTTTTCTACTTAAAAATTGCAACTATTGTAATTGATGTCAATGTTGCTTTTTCACGCAGATATATGGTCTTTCTTGGTTGGTGATCTTTGCAATCCTGCTAATTGTGAAGGTATGAGTTTGCACTGTAGTTTTCATAAATGACTTCATTTATTTATTCATTTTTTTCTCTTCTTTCTGTATCAGAATCATGATAGTAACATCCCAAAAGAGAGAATGGCTTATATGTGAATTTACCATGATTGGTTCTGCATGCTGCTAATCACGATGAAACTTTTGCAGGTTACTTCATTAGGCAGGAGGCGATTCAGTGCTGATTTTCAGCTTGTGTTCCGGTTGATCAAGGGTGTCATCTTTCTTTCATTTGTCTCTGTTCTAATTACGTTAATTGCTCTCCCTCATATGACCTTCCAAGATGTTATAGTTTGCATCCTCGCATTTATGCCGACTGGATGGGGTTTACTTCTGGTAAGTTCATTATTGCCTTCAATGAAAACCTTTTTCTGAAATAGCAACTCATTCCTGCTTTTCTCACAAAAGAGGGGAAATGTGTGTTTCTTCTTTTTCTTTGTCTTACTTTGAATGAATTGAAAACACCTTACAGATTGCACAAGCTGCAAGACCTTTAGTTGTAAGGGCTGGAATCTGGGCTTCAGTACGGACTCTTGCGCGGGGTTATGAAATGGTAATCGGGGTGCTATTGTTCGCACCGGTTGCATTCTTGGCGTGGTTCCCTTTCGTGTCTGAGTTCCAGACTCGGATGCTGTTCAACCAAGCTTTCAGTAGAGGTCTGCAGATATCACGTATTCTTGGTGGGCCGAAGAAGGATCGTTCGTCCAGCAACAAAGAGTAAGTGAAGTTGGACATGGTTTGCTATGGCTTGTTTCAAATCGAGGTCTGTGAATAGAACAGGAGATATTGGCCTTTTTCAATCTGTGGAAAAGATACTTGCTCTAGTGTAGATTTTGCTAGCTGTATATGTAGTGTTTGTGATGCTGCTGTTTTGTATAACTATGTTGAATGATTAGGCTTTTGGCATGCGCCGGAATCCTTCAAAACCAAATGGTTGGTTTTGGTGTAATTGTTTTGGGTAAAATGATCAAGACGTAAAATAGTACTATAAGAAAGGTCTCCAGATATTATCAATGCACTTCACACACAAATGTGTGTGCATAATATAATATGTAACTCCAAATATCTAGTCTAGTGGTATGCTTCACCCATTTAAAGGTGAGATCGGGTTCAATCCTCACTCCCAACTCCAAGCCAACACGGAAAAAATATGCATTAATATATACAAGCTAGAAAGAAACAAAATATCATTTTCATATTATATATCGAATAGATTCTTTTTAGTTAATATATAAAGCTAGAAAGAAAATAATACCTATTTCATATTTTCATATAATATAAATACTCTTTTGTTTGAAGAATATCGTGACTGAACCCCATAATATATAGGTTGAATCTGTCATATCGATTCAAAATCACTAATAACACATTAAATTATAAAGCAACGGTTTTGGTTCTGGTTCTTCGTCAGATTCGGTTACCCTTATAACTAAAATTATCAGGTCTGTTCTGAAACTCAGATTTCTACATTTGAAAATAGCCTAATGCTGAGTTGTATAAAAAACAATGTCGTTTTGATTTGAAAATTTTGAAAAATTGGACTCAACCATCTTCTTTCTTATCCAATTTTATTGACCAAAAATATATGTAGCAATTGACAAATGAGGATGCAAAAGAAATTCAAAGCTAAGGATGCACTTCAATCTGCTGCATGCAGACGGAGCCGTAGAACTTGATTATTCAGAAGGAAAATCAGAGCATAAAACTAAATACAACACAACATCCACTGAAATAAGTAAAAATCACAGGAGTAAATCAAATGAAAGTTTTCCAAGAATTGGCGATAGACGCCATGAACTCAGCTTGTTGTTTAGCCATCTGCATTTGGAAATCCAGATTCATTTTCTGCTGCTGGAACCTGAACATCTCATCCTGAATGCTCGCAAGATCTACGCCGGCGGCGGCTGCACTGGCACTCTGCGGCTTGATCTCAGAGTTCACACATTCCAAATGAGTCCCGAAATCGCACTCCCTACAGTAGTACACCCACGCCTTCTCGTCTACTGCTTCCCCACACGCGCTGCACACGAAAACCGCACCGCCGCCTTCCGCGGCAAACGGGGACTCGTAGTATAGAGCGAGCGCGTGCTCGTGATCGGGTCGGGTCAGTGTATCGGGCCACCGGATGCAGTCGATGTGGAGGTCGTAGGAGCATGTGCAGCACGTGTACGTGTAGGCCTTGCCGACTTTCCGGCACGCATCGCACGTGAAGGATCCAGCGCTATAGGGCGGGGCGGGGAGCAAGGTGAGGGGTTGGTGGCGGTGGGATTTGTGGCGGACTTCAGTCGGAGAGTCGAAGCAGGCTTTGTGGAGGCTGAAACTGCAGTAGGGTTCGGTGCAGCAGTAAGTGGAGGAGCCGGATAGTTTGAGTTCGCAAGCGGAGCAGAGTTTTGTGGTCTCGTCGTCGAGTTCCGTCTGCTTGAGGACATGGGGGTGGCTGAAATGCTTGATTGTGTTGAGCTGTGGTGGCGGATGGGCGGCGGGAATGACACTTTGTGGTGTTGCATTTGGTTGCGGGTAGCCAAGAGGTGGATTGTGTGTTGTAGTTTGAGATTGAGGATAAGTTTGTGTGTGATTTGGGCTTGCGAGAGCACAATGAAGGTGGAGATCAAAGTCACAGTGAGAGCAAGTGTAGGAGAATCCATGTCCAGCAAGGTTGCAGGAATTGCACAAGAAGGAAGAAGATGGATGAGTAGGAAGAGGGGCCAAAGAAAGAGGATGAAGGGGGTGAGAGGGGTGGTTGAGGGAGCGCGCTGCGCGGAAGCATTGCTCGTGGAGGTAATATTCGCATTGGAAGTAGCAGACGTAGACGTTGCCGGAGGCCGGAAATTTGCAGCCGGAGCAATTGATTTGGGAACGTTGCTGTAAAACTAGGGGGTGGTGGTGGCTGAAATGCTTCGACTCCATGGCCAATTTTTTGTTTAGCTTCTCGTTGTATGAGGAATGAGGGTCAAACATAATCACACATTTAAATAAATTTTTTTTGTGCAACAGGTTATGCAAGTTGAAGGAATTATAATGGCCACCTATACATGGGATTCTTGGTTGAATTAGTCACCACTCTATTGTGTAGATTGACTTGCAAATTTCTGAGTTGACCGTCATATTAATATTGTATTCCCTCCATCCACCAAAAACGTGCATCGATTTTGGTGGCACGGGTTTTAAAAAAACTTTAATGAGTGTAAAGTAGATGTATATAAAAAAGTGTGTTATTGAGATAATAAATAAATATATTAATGGATTGTGAGTGTAAAAAGGTGGGTCATAAGTGTTTTTTTGTAAATAAGTGGATAAGTTGAGGGTAAAAATGTAAAGTTGGTGTTTTTAAAAAAGGAAAGTGCACATTTTTTATGGACGGACTGAAGGAATTAAATGCACGTTTTTGGTGGACGGAGGGAGTAATAGTTAAATTTAGAGATAAATATGCATTACATGTAGGCAAAGATTAGTACTAAGTATCATCCTCGAGGCATTATATTTGGCTCAACTCAAATGATTTGCTACTTGGAGTATTCTAAGTCATGTGAGAACTTGGGCAGCTAAGTAACGCGATTCTCGACAAGTTGGGAGTTGAATTATGGGCAAATATCTGACTTTATGGATATATATCTCTATATAATATATATAATATGTGAGAGTTAATGTGAGAATTATTTTTTAAGTGTGAACGTGAGAATTAAAAAATAATAAATTCATTGTGAAAGTTGATGAATCCGTCTTAAAAGTTATCGAATTCTAAAATTTAATTTTAGCCCCTCATAGTCATAAGGTTGAAATCCAGGTGGAAATTCCGAATGTTGTGGATTCAATAACTTTCCAACGGATTCATCAAGTTTCACAGCGCATTCATTTGATTCTCACAATCATACTTCAAAATGATTCTTATTTGAATTTCACTCATTTATAAATATGCATTTCACCATTTGCAGTATCCTTGCAAAACATGATACATTAAACACCATTTGCAGTATCCTGACTCAACTGTACTATGATAATCTATAAAAGTATTCTAGAAGAAGTTGCAAGGAATACAGCAACATCATTTGATTTTTCCACTGCTGTCATGTTGGAAGGTTGGTTCCCCCAAATTCGCTTATTCTGCTTCTCCATTTTCTCTCCTCTCTAAATATCAAATGGTTCGAGTGTCTTCAAAGTATAATTTTCAGAAATCGGGCTTTATCCAGAAAGTGGAAATATAGCTTGATATGCACTTGCTATGTATGTTGTCTATATATTAAGTCTGAATATTTCAATTTAACAAAGGACTAATATATCATTCATCATCAACCTATATAAACATATCCTTGTCAAAAATTGATTAAAAATTAACACCATATGATTAAATAGAGATGAAAATAAATATGCATAATACGATGAAATTCAGAAAACAACAAGCTGGGAACTTAAACTCAGAAAAAACACAACCAACACACCAACAAGATACATCATCAATCCTTAAAAATTCTTCCAAGAATTGGCGAGGCTGGTTGTGAACTCGGCATTCCGCCGCGCCATCTGCATTTGAAACTCAAGATTAGACCTCTGCTGCTCCATGATGATTCTTGCCCTTGCTAGTTGCAATGCAATAGGCAATTCCTCTCCATCATCATCATCATCATCATCATCATCATCATCATCATCATCATCATCATCATCATCATCATCATCTTCTTCTTCTTCTTCTTCTTCTTCTTCTTCTTCTTCTTCTTCTTTCACAGCTTCTTCTTCTTCTTCTTCTTCTTCTTCTTCTTCTTCTTCTTCTTCTTCTTCCTCCACAGCTTCAGCAGAAGTCGCACAATCCAAATCAGTAACAAAATCGCACTCCTTGTAGTAGTAAGTCCAGTAGCCTTCCGTCACAGCATCATCGCACACGTCGCACTGGAAAAAGGAGCAACCATTCAAGTTAGGCTTCGAGGTGGAATAGCAAAGATCGAGACTGTGCTCGTGCGCTTTGCACTCCACAGATTCCGGCAGGAAAGCGCACTTCACGTGCATTCTGTGATCGCATTCGTCGCACTGAAAGCCATAGGCCTGGATAAGATCACCACAGGCGTCGCAGTTGTTGTAGAGGCTATACTGCGGCGGCTCGGAGAGGAGGGAGAAAGAGTGGTGAGGGTCGGATTTGTGTTGAAACTTCTTTGGTATTTCGGAGCACGACTTGTGGAGGATGAAATCGCAGCCGCGTTTCGTGCAGGAGTAGGCTGCAGCGCCGGAGAGCTCTAGCTCGCAAACCGAGCATATCTGTTCGCCGTAATCCTCCGATGCAGTACTCAGTTTTAAGCCATGGTTGTGGCCGTGAAACTGCTTCATTTTGTTTTAGCTAACTCAAAACTATATGCTCACTATGTATGTATTTGAAGTTACCATTATACAGGTGGTGTAATTCTTATTGCTAATAATTATAGGATTTTGAGCTCGCAAATAATTTTGTTGGTCGCTGAATTTCATTATCAGATATGGATTTATGAGCTTTAATTAATTTATCACACACACATATATATTCCTATATATATATATAGGGATGAGTTATCATAACACTAAACAAAAATATTTGAATTTTCACTCTTCGTGAAATTCGAAATCGGATTGTACACAATGCATGCATCCTTTATATATATATATATATATAAAGTAAGGGTTGTCAAGACGCGATCCCCGAGATAGTATGTAGACTCAATCTAGACCACCCATTTCAACACGTGGATGCACCAAAATTTGACGTGGCAACCCATTTTCACCCAGGGCAATGGGGGCACCCACTGGCACCGGTGCCATCGACTGGTAGGGGAGTCCGCGGGCTTGGGAAGGCGCCGAGTTTGGGTTGAGATCAACAAAACAAGATCTCGAATAACATGACAATGCATTTAAATGAAGATAAATCGATTTAAGATCGACCGGTCTAAATAATTGCGTATAAATTGAGCCCGAGATTAGGGCGCTGGTGCAAATAGATCATTCACACTTTGAAAACCACAACAAAACACAAAAATGCATATGAAATAACATAACTCTACATCACTTGAACATAAATCTAATTCAAAGATCGAACCAAACAATCCTTGTGTTCTTCTCGCATTTATTTCCTACGCCCGCGTGCTAGGGCGCGAAGATCACATGCATTATATATATATATATATATTTTTATATATATTTTAATGATTATCCAGCTCAACTAAATGATTGTTTGTTTTTCATTACATAACAAATCAAATTACTAATCTACCCTTAATGAACAAAACATTAACGAAATTAAGCTTAAACAAAAAAATCTGAACCATATGATCTATTAGATGAGTGGATGAGATTGAGTTGTATATTATCACTCATCCTTTATATATATATATATATAAAGTAAAATAATATTATACATGACACTTAATCAGGAGATCAAATAACACCTCTTTTATCACTTATTGTTTAAATGATCAATAAATGTATTTTGTAACTTAATCTAAAACACTGGCTTGTTATCTAAGTTATATATCATTTATATTTCCCCCTAATATAAATGTACAAAAGCAGCGAAATTCATGAACGAAAAGTCCACGGAAGAACAAGTCGTGCATGCAGCACTAGTGGCTCATCATTATTTTGTTAAAACTCTGGCTTAAAACTTAACCAATATGCCCATTTTTGCAACAATTTGTAATTAAATACAATAATATTAGAAGTCAATGGAAGAAGATCGTACAGCCATACTGGTTTGTCGTTTCGATAACAACTTTGGGTTTAAAATTAATCAATTTGCTTATTCTTGTCATAATTTGTTCTATTAATTTCATGAAAGTAATTGACCTTACTTTGGTCGCAAATAATGTGCGTTTACCCAAGAAATATAAATGTAACAGTCTTCACCTTAAAATCATACCCTTTCCGTCCCAATTATATAGGTTGATTGAAGTTTTCACAAGGATTAAGAAAATTCATTGGAAAAGAAAATTATACAAGTAACTTCATATATATTCACAATTATTCTTTGATTAGTAATTAATGCATTAGTAAATCAAAGAATTAAATATGGATATACTAGTAATGAGTTAAAACATTACCATTTATGAAAACAAGTCTATATAATTGGGACTAAGGGAGTATATCTTTACTTCAAAAGGGGAATCTTTCATCTAGCGCCTTCACATCACAGTCTCATGGGAATATAAATAGGTAAAATCATATATCTACATATACCTATTATAATAAAAGAATCTTAATCCGTCCAAAATCATATATCCATTTTAGTCATCATATACTTTCCTTTTTGGAAACATCTATTATAAACTTATCTACTTATTTACAAAAAAAACATATGACCCAATATATTAATATATTCATTTATTATCCCCATATTTTACTTAAATTATTTGAACGATTTTGGTGGACGGAGGGAGTATTTTATAAAATTTGATTTGCCTATTATATCCCCTTTAGACCTGTTCTGATGGCAATATTGGAGCTCATACAGAATTGTGGCCCATGTTCGAATGACAAGATTCTATCCGATACTTAATACGATTTTAAAAAAAAAAAAACAAATGAAATAATTAACTGTGAGTACAAGAGGTACTCAAAACCCTTATAGAAGATAATAAGATCATCCAAACAATATTAATGTCTAAAGCCTATTAGAGATACAATCTAAGGGGAGATTACACTAATCGTTTAAAGAATAGCAAAAAGATCGGGGAAATGCGCTCAAATCCATCGTCCAGGAGCTAATTCTATTTCCATCAAACACATTCAACAAAGCGGGTTAAAATTCTTGCAGATCAAGTCATTCTTCACCTTCCAAAGCTTCCCCTAAATATATTGCCAATTTTTTTTTTAAAAAAAACTTCTTTATATCCCTACCAATACCATAGTTAATGAAGTCAAATAAATGATTCAGAATAATTACTTGGTGTAGTTGAGTAGGGCTGTTAAACGGTTCGGTTTCGGTTAACCGAACCGAATTTCTCCAAAAAAGTGGAACCGAAACCCAACCGTTTTAAATTTTCGGTTAACCGAAAACCGATCGGTTCCGACGGTTCGATTTTCGGTTAACCAAAAAATCAAATTAAAATTAATTAATAATTAAAATAAACAAAATAATAATTAAAAAACTGAAACTTATTATAAATAAATAAAATATTTAACAAATAATTAAAATAATTAATAAAGTAATAATTAAAAATTGATTTTCAGAATTTTTAATTAATTAATTAATAATTAAAAATAAAAACGGTTTTTCGGTTCCGAACCGTTCGGTTATCGGTTAACCAATAACCAAATTTTTTCAACTATGGGCAAAACCAACCGATAACCGAATTTGTTTGTTTGGTTAACTGAATTATCGGTTTCTGCCTAACCGAAACCATTTAGACACCCCTATAATTGAGGACACTTCAGTTACGAACAAATACCCTTCCAAACTTGAACAACAACAAAAAAACAAAACACGTTTGAAGAGTCCATGGATCAAAACAAAAGACACAACCGTTGTTTGAATTAAAAAAAGGAAAGCACATTTTCACAAGATTCTCTTTAGTAGTTATCATATCTTGAAGAAGCTTCCAAGAAAATACAAACATTTTGAGTGGAATTTAGCTTCCACCAAAGTTTCAAAAAAACTGCTTCAATCTCCTCAATATATGCCAACTTTCGAACCAGGGCATTGTACAGTGACTGTATGAAAAAAGAACTATCAGAATTCTCATTCCATCTCATAGAATTTAAATAAGATAGATCTATTTTGGCCCGCACAGGCTTAGCTCAATTGGTTAAAAGCTAGAAGATTTGGAATAAGGACCAATAATCGAATCCTAAAAGCCGTAGTGTGAGAGTTTCACCCTTTTTAGGGTGGCTCCTTATGAGCACTAGGCAAAGTCCTCATAGTTTCTTAACCGCTGAATCACCGTGATTTACCCCTTCACATTCTCATGGGGCTGGGGTGTGGTGACTCGAGAGAGCTTTCCCTTTTGGAACAAGATAGATCTACTTTGATCCTGTATACAAAGTACCATGAGTCACAACTGGCTCATCGTTTTGCTAAAAATCCGGCTTAATACTTAATCAAAATGCTTATTCTTGCAACAAATTGTAAATACAATATTAAAAGTCAACGGAAGAACTAGATAATACAGCCCCACTGGTTTGTCGTTTTGATGACAAGCCTGGGGGGTTCAAACTCAATCGATTTGGTTATTCTTGTAATAATTTGTTCAATTTTAATAAAAAATAGTTGACCTTACTTTAAGTCTAAAATAATGTTCGTTAATTTACCTGATAAATATAAACATAGTCATCTTCGCCTTACGATGCATTTCTTGATCAGCACTTGCCATGGGTATAGAGTTCTCTAGAAAACATTTCATATACATATATGGTCAAAATCTGAAGAAGAAAAAAAACCAACAAAATTCTGTTTTTAAAATTTCAAGAGCCAGGCCAATTGGAATAACATTTTTTTAATATTACATTCCAATATATGTTTAGATATGACCTCTTGTAAGTGTCAATACATGATAATTTTTGGGAAATGCGTCACTGAAACATATTCTAACTGCAGCAAAAAGCTATATATACTCCAAAACAGTACACTAGACTGGAGAATTAATCAGTATCATTAACAATGTATGGACTAGATCAGTGCAAATATTTTAGTGGTCAGTTTCGCAAATTGCAACAAATCTTTTGTAATTACAATAACGTTTGAATAGATCAGAAAATGAAAAACAGCCGTCTCAAAAATCCCAAATTGCAAATCGATTTACATACAAAAGAAATTACAAGCAAAATCAGAACATCAAATATCAAGAAACCTCAAACAAATTAGCAGTTAGTTCCAGTTGCTGCATTTTGGCCTTGCGCTCCCAGCAAAAGCTGCAGCACAGCAAACTTGAGCTCAACCTCCCTCAACAATTCATCCTCAGTCTTCGCCACGCCGTTGCCGGCAACCTGCTGCTGAATCCCGGAAGCCACGCACTCGAGATGGGTCCCGAAATCGCACTCGCGACACAAGTAGAGCCACGCCATCTCATGGACCGGATTCCTGCACACATCGCACACGAACGCCTCTGCCTCCTGGCTGGCCTCGGCGGCCGCGGGAGACGAGTAGTAGAGCGTCAGATCATGCTTGTGGTCGGGCCGGGCCACCGCGTCGGGCCACTGCACGCAGTCGATGTGGAGATCGTAGGAGCATGCGGCGCAGTTGTAGGCAAACGCTTTGCCATCTTTCAAGCAGGCGTTGCAGGTGAAGCCGTCGCTGTAGGGCGGGGTGGCGAGCAAGGTGAGGGGGTGCTCCAGGTGCGACTTGTGCCTGACCTCGCGGGGGGAGTCGAAGCAGGTCTTGTGGAGGTTAAAGGCGCAGAAGGGCTCGGTGCAGCAGTAGGCGGCGCCGCTTAGCTCGCACTCGCAAGCGGAGCAGATCTTCGCCTTCTTCTGCTCAATCTCCATCAGCTTTAACACATGTGGATGGCTGAAATGCTTTATTATAGAGGACGGCGGCGGTTTTGGCAGCGGCTGTGTCTGTGGCTGTGGTGGTGGTGACGGATTGGAGGCGTTGGAGGTGGAGGTGGTGGCATTGACGACAGTACTGTAAGTCGGATTAGGCTGCGACGGAGGC
This sequence comes from Salvia rosmarinus, assembly GCA_036937905.1. Taxonomy (NCBI): domain Eukaryota; kingdom Viridiplantae; phylum Streptophyta; class Magnoliopsida; order Lamiales; family Lamiaceae; genus Salvia; species Salvia rosmarinus. The sequence continues at coordinate 5,035,708 of CM072815.1, forward strand.
TGAGGCGGAGGCAGATTTGCGGCGGGTGGAACGTAATTTTGTGGCGGCGGATAGAGTTGAGAGGCTGGATACGCCATTGCAGGATAGCTTGTAGGTTGGATGGTATTTGGAGGAGGATAGACTGGATTTTGAGGGTGACAATTTTGGGAAGGGAGTAGATGTGGATTGACAGTAGGGTTAGGGTTAGGATTAGGGATGAGGGCGCAATGGACGTGGATGTCGAATTCGCAAGCGGAGCAGCTATAGGAGAATCCGTCTCCTGCGAGGTTGCAGGAATTGCAGAAGAAGGAGGCGGATGGATAGGTGGGAAGAGGGACCAAAGAGAGAGGGTGGAGGGGGTGGGAGGGATGGCGGAGAGAGCGGGCTGCGTGGAAGCATTGGTCGTGTAGGAAGTAACTGCATTGCCAGCACGCGTAGACGTTGCCGGAGGCCGGGGTTTTGCAGCCTGAGCAGTGGGTTTGAGAGCCTTGGTGGACTTGGTGGAAAGCCAGAGGGTGGTGGTGGCTGAAATGCTTCGACTCCATTCTGTGATGAAAAATGAGGGTTGATGCTCATGGCGATTAAATTGGGATGGATATGGCAAACATATGTTGAGCAAGTTGAGTAAAAGAAATGTGAATACTGGCTGCCAACTTGTGAGATTCTTCATCAATGAGTTGTTGAGTTGAATTTGAATTAGTCCATCTCCCTATTATCAAATTTCTTGAGTTGACTGACCTACAACTATTTTTATTTCTGGATGCAAACGTTATCTAACTTGTATCGCTTTGCCTAGTAATGCGTGGCTAGTGGTTCAATATATATATATATATATATATATATATACATATCTTGACTTTGCATTTTCGATGGATGTGATTCTATATCTCAAAAGAAGTCTTTGACTTGATATACTTAGTAGTAAAATCACAGGCAATTAATAATGAATGAAATTCCACAAAATGAAACGCATGCAATATATATATATATATATATATATATATATATATATATAGGGTTAGTTATGGTGAGAATGTTCCTTAATATACGAAAATAGGAATAATAGACATCCTTCATATTTGTGTTGCATAACGTAATTACTATATTACACACGTTAGTTTAGCACATATTTCATCCATTCAGTAGTACATATGCTAAATATATTAATTTAGCACATCTTTCATTCATAACAGCAGAAGAAGAGTTCTAGTCTTGCAAGAATCCGCAGTAGACACAAAATACAAAACTCAGAGCACCGAAAATTAAATCTCAATCATTGATATAACAAATCAAATGTCCAGATTCATTCCTATTTCCTACCAAATTATCATTTTCTACCTGAACCATCTCCTATATATATATAGATATATATATTTATATATATATAGGGAGGGGTTATGATGAGAATAGATATATATGTAAGAAATAAGATTATATCTCAACCACTAATTAAAGAAAAATGAATGATCCAGATTATCATAATTTATCATTACTGCATATCTTTCTTATATTACACAAATCGAAGCAAAGGTTACAATGGGTAAATAAAAAAAAAAACGGACATAAACTGCATTCCCTATTTTCAAGGCATGAAATAAATCTTCTTCAATATTCTGTAATCTCTTCCACATTGAATACAACAACAAAGGGTAAATCTTTTCCGCATTGTAAATATTGAAAACAAAAATAATGAAGACAATATCAATACAAACAATATTCATTATTTAGACAGTATTCATTAATTTATTCAACAGTTTAACCTTTGATGTGCAATATATTTGACTATTATATGCTACATTACAACTATTCAAGAGTTACATGTTTTTACAAAAGTGCAACCATTAATGTGCAAAATATTTTACTATTATATGCTACATTACCACTGCTCAAAAGCTACATATTTTTAGGAAAGTGCAACAATCAATACCGATAGTTTGCTTCATTCATTTTTAATTTGTGCAACAGTTTAACCATTGATTTGCAACATATTTGACTATTATATGCTACATTACAACGACTCAAGAGCTACATATTTTTACAAAAGTGCAACAATCAATACCGATAGTATTTTACATTCATTTTTTAATTATGTGCAAAAGTTTTACCATACATGTGCAAAATATTTGACCATTATATGCTACATTACAACAGCTCAATAGCTAAATATCGGTTGACCAAGTGCAACAATCAATACCGATGGTATGCTACATCATTTTTAATTTGTTCAACAGTTAACCCTAAATGTGCAACATATTTGTCTACTATATGCTACATTAATATTGATAAAGAGCTACATTGTATTGGACCTTAATATGATACATTTATTTTTACTGGATGAATGCAACATTCAATACCGATTTGCAAAAGATACAATAATCATATGCAACCTATATAACAATCACGTGCTATGAATAAGTTAAATTTATTTAATAAAACAACAATCTAAATAATGAAAACAAAAATAATGAAGACAATATTCAATACAAAAAAACAGACAACAAATGAAAACAGGAATGAAGATGTAAAACTCAAAATAAATTTCAAATGCAATAATATAAACAAGGGAAAGCTATGAACTGTGTAACATGTGCAACGAATAATAACATTCCATTACAACAAAAACACTGAACAAGCCATCTGAAGAATGAAAAAAATGTTTTATACAGATTACTCTATACAAAATATAGTAAACAAGAATAAAATCGAATGAAGATGTAAAAAGACAAAATAAATCTCAAATGCATCATTATATAAACGAAAAGCAATAAACATCAGTAATAAATGCGCTATAAAAAAGCAGAATTACATAAAAATGTAATGTAAATTAAAAAAGAATCATAATCAAACCTATATTCTCCATCGACGCAAGAATTGTGTTCGTAGTGTTTTATATATTTTGTATATATCTATTCCCAGACTATACGTGTATAGATAAAGAATCATAACCAATCCTTTTAATTATGTAAACCCACGTTTTAGGAAACTACCATATCTTATCTCTTGTAGAAATACTATAATACCCTTTTAAATTGAAATTACATTAATTCGTAGCACACTTATTAAATAATCATAGCATTTGAAGAAATAAATCTAGACCATATATCTATCATATTTAATGGCTGTAATTTATTCTCATTTCTCACACATATATCTATTCTCATATGATCTCTCCTAGGGGATGGTTATGGTGAGAATAGTATTAAGTGTAAGAAATAGGAATAAATCTCATCCATTAATAACAATACAATTAACGGTTCAGATTGGTGCTTCCTTGGTAGAAAAAAACGCTGACATCATCAAATTTTTAAAGCAAGTAATCGGCTAAGGGTAAAAAAGTGAAATGCAAAATTAATTTTCTCTTCAAATCCATAGGCAAATCTCCAAATATGTTCATCTTCCTGGAAAAGTGGATTTTGATTGAAATGCACAAGATTCGAATATAGCACAACGATTCATCTGTCACACAAAGAGTCGAAGAGCTTCGTTTCCATTGCACAAACTCAGGTTTCGTTTTTCACCCACACAAGGCATCGAAAACCTTGTACCCATTTCACTCACAATAACGTCGAACCCTAGCACTCATTTCACTCACAACAATAAACCTTTGCATAGTAATGCCATGGAAAACGAAGAACAAAGAAATCGGAAGGGGAAAGCACCACAAAATGAAGATTGTGAGTTTTTTACTAGCCTGGAAAATTTTATGGGTGTGTTAAATGGTTTTGATTCTTTTTTGCGGTTATTCTTTAAAGTAGTGAAATTATTTTTGGGTGTTATTTTGTTGATCCAAGAGTAGAATAATTTAAGTTTGTCAGTATTGTCTAATTAAGAATTGTGTCATTGTTCTTGGTGGTCCCAAAAGTGTTTTTGTTTTTCTAGTACGTTGGCTTCACAAGACTAGATGTATGAAACAATCGTTGTTCTTTGTGAAAACTTTATGCTTTTTTTGTCAAATTTGTACTGAATGATGTCAAATTTATTGTTGGTGCTGTTTATGATTTTATTTCTTAGCATATATGTGTATATTTATAGCATATTTATATATTATATGTTGCACGAGTAATTTTCATAATTCTTTAAATTATTTGAAGCGATAATCTATGATGCCTTTCTAGAATGCAAGCAAGCTAGCTTGCTTTTCTTCCTTGCTTAGTGACTTGTTTGATTCTCTAGTCTCGTCCGTTGTAAGGAATCCTCAAGAAGTCCTCAACTTGATGACAACATGAGTCGAATAACGGACTCGGCGTATCAATGGGTGCGATTTGTTGAACCATGTATATTGTTTGTAGCATGATGTTTACATAATATGGCACAAGTATAATGTATAATATTTGAACATTATTTGTAATCATGTCTTGTGTTGATGAGATTATTGCAAATTATTACAATTTGTTTGCATAACTTTATTCTTGCAAAACTATTTTTTTTTTTTAAAAAGGCTACATTTAACTTTGACATGATTTTAATGTAGCATATGATATTTGAACTCCACCTCTTGTAAAATATATGTAGCACGTGTTTAGCTCGACTTATAAACAATATAATTAGATATGAGATTATTCAAGTATAGCACATGTTTAAGATATATAGCACACTTTTATAAATGTTGGACAAGTACTACAATTTATAGCAACACATGATCTATATAGCATATGTTGTTTGATTTATAGCACATGGTATAAATATATGTTGCGTATAGTTAGATTCATGTATATATGTAGCCATTGTACAATTTTAAACTTTATGCAACACATCTATATATGACATTCTGCAATGATTATTACAACAGTTTTTGTGTAGCACATCTCTTGTAAATATATGGCAGAAGTATTTGAATTCATTTTTGGGAGTTTTTATGTGCTATGTGGATTTCTTGCACAATGTCTATTGTTTGTAGCAAAACGTTTACATATTATTGCACAAGTATAACATATAGTATTTGCACATTAAGTGTAATATGTGAGTATTGCACATTATTTACAATTTGTTTGCTTATCTTTATTCTTGCTCTTAATGTAGCACATGATATTTTAATTGTGTGTTGGTCATCTTATAAAATATATATTGCTCGTGTGTAGGTCCACTTTTGAAAATGATCCTTATGTAGCATATGTTATTTGAGATATTGCAAATATTTGACATATATGTAGCACACACTTAGGAATATCACATGATTAAGTTATGTATAGCAAAGATGAACTTTATACAGCATATGTTGTTTGAAGTATAGCACATAATTAAGGTATATATAGCACAAACTAAGGTCCATTTATATATAGAACATATTTTATGGAGTACAGCACATGGCTAAAAAAATATATAGCACATAGTTAGGTTCTTGTTTATTTTTAATTTTTGCACAATTTTGGACTTTATGTTGCACAAATTTTGGACTTTATGTTGCACATTCCTTCATTGCTTTACTGTAGTCAGGCTTGATTCTTGAAGAACAAGAAACTGGAACTGACAAACCCATTGGTCCAACCCTGATAGAACAGACAGACCAAGGCGTGGTTGAAACAAAGAAGTTTTTGAATGTTAACTGAACTACCATTAGTGCTAAAATGTAGTTATCTTCTGTGGCAATGTTATTATATATTTTGAATCAATATTTTTGTACTGTTTATTTTGTTTCTTAAATTTATCTTATATCATTTAAATCATATTTTTAATTATTTGATTTGTTACAATAATTATGATGTCATTTAATTTGCTTGTTGATTTCAAAAAAATTAACAACATCTTCGTGAATAATGAAGAACGAAACCTCCCATTATAAATAAAAGGTAAAAAAAAATTACCAATATAGAAAAAAAAACGAAGCATGAAAACGAAATGCGAAGTTAATCAATTGTAAATGCAACAAAAATACATTACCGGTGCAGCAAAAAGTTAAGGAAAACAAAGATACATTGAAAGAGTAAAACAAATTACAATGATATTCCATGAAGAAAAATAAACAACGAATTTCTAAACTTCAGCATGAATGAGAGATTAATTAACGTGTATTGTAGATAAAATTTTGTGTAAAAGACATAAATAAAAATCTATCTAATAAAAACATATCCATAAAAGATGGTATGGAATCCCACAAAAATAGGGATATATACGATTTACTAAATATATAAATTATAAAATTGTCCTCTTCAAATTTTCGTAGGAATAAAGCTTAGCATTTTCAGTAATCAGATTTAGCAAAAAGATATCAAATCTGGACCATTAATTTAGAATGATAAATGGACATGATTTATTCATATTTCTCACCAAATTTTGTATTCCTATATGATCCAAATCCTATATATATATATATTTATTTATTGCATGTAGAAGTGGCATCTATCTTAGCTGCATCTTAGTTATCATTTTCTCCTATAGTTGGCATGTAATTAAATAGAACCTAGCTAATATTATTTTTCATTAGGACTTATTATGAACAAAAGCTAAAGTTGGCTCGAAGATATTTCGAGTTTCAATGGAGAAATTCCAAGATGAACTTAAAATTGCGATGGGGAGCATGACTGCATGAGTTTGATATGAATACGCCGAAATTGAACTTGGACAGGAAAATTTAAAATAATTCCAGTTGAATCCAATTTCAACTCAATTTGTTGAAATTTGCATGGGAACATTGCTCATAAACAAAGTTATTATTTCGTTAAGTTTACCCAAAAAGTCGTTTTACAAAGTGATTTATAATTATTGTCATTCGATGAAGTTTACTCGAAGCCAGCACTCACAAGTAGGGATGTCAATTGGTGGGTTTTACCCGAACCGATCCAGAATCGTTCAAAACCCATTAAATTTAAAAGCAACTAGTTCGGTTCGGTTCGGTTCGGTTCCAGACCCGCTTTAGACCCGGACCGTTTAGATCCATAGTTTGATGGTCCGGTCCGATTCGGATCTGGTTCTGGTTCCAGAACCAGAACCAATACTTATTTATTGGTTCTGGTCCGAGTAAAACCTGTCTATTGACGAGCCTAAGTTTAAATAGGCTTGTCAATGAGCTAGTTTTATCCATATCGATTCAAAATCACTCATAACACATTAAATAGGGACATAACTCCGTAACACCGACATCAACGCGGTGTTGACTTCAAGATGCTCCCCATGAGGGGACGACGCCTATAACAGGACATGTCTCCCAGATTAGCGACCCATCTGCAAAGCATTCTAGCATACCTAAGAGCACTCTCTGCATTCACATTTGTGTCCAAGCTCATCCTCGCTTCCGTCCGGTTCGCGAGCTCGTTGGTTTGCGTCTCTGCCACCCACGAGACGCTGCTTTTATTTTTGAGGACGATACGCCGTAACCGAAAGCACTACCGGGCGTATCTCGTCTTATGGAAAGAGGCCTCCTCGACTCGGCATCTAGAATACGGTTTTAGTTTCAATTGTATTTCAATTACTTTTAAGTTCATTGTTGTTTGATCTCCTACTTCTACATTTACATTAAGTTGTAACACGTCCGCAAGTCTGCATCTGTTTTTGTACACGTTTTCCAACACCTAGCTAATATTATTTTCATTAGGACTTATTATGAACAAAAGCTAAAGTTGGCTTGAAGATATTTTGAGTTTCAATGGAGAAATTCCAAGATGAACTTAAAATTGCGATGGGGAGCATGACTGCAGTCTGCATGAGTTTGATATGAATACGCCGAAATTGAACTTGGACAGGAAAATTTAAAATAATTCCAGTTGAATCCAATTTCAACTCAATTTGTTGAAATTTGCATGGGAACATTGCTCATAAACAAAGTTATTATTTCGTTAAGTTTACCCAAAAAGTCGTTTTACAAAGTGATTTATAATTATTGTCATTCGATGAAGTTTACTCGAAGCCAGCACTCACAAGTAGGGATGTCAATTGGTGGGTTTTACCCGAACCGATCCAGAATCGTTCAAAACCCATTAAATTTAAAAGCAGCGGTTCTAGTTCCGGTTCCGGTTCCGGTTCCGACCCGCTTTAGACCCGGACCGTTTAGATCCATAGTTTGATGGTCCGGTCCGATTCGGATCTGGTTCTGGTTACAGAACCAGAACCAATACTTATTTATTGGTTCTGGTCCGAGTAAAACCTGTCTATTGACGAGCCTAAGTTTAAATAGGCTTGTCAATGAGTTAGTTTTATCCATATCGATTCAAAATCACTCATAACACATTAAATAGGGGACATAACTCCGTAACACCCGACATCAATGCGGGTGTTGACTTCAGCATGCTCCCCATGAGGGGGACGACGCCTATAAATAGGACATGTCTCCCCAGCATTAGCGACCTACTGCAAAAGCATTCTAGCATACCTAAGAGCACTCTCTGCATTCACATTTTGTGTCCAAGCTCTGTCCTCGCTTCCGTCCAGTTCGCCAGAGCTCGTTGGTTTGCGGTGCTGCCACCCACGAGACGCTGCCGTTTTATTTTTGAGGACGATACGCCAGAACCGAAAGCACTACCGGGGCGTATCTCGTCTTGCGGAAAGAGGCCTCATCGACTCGGCATCTAGAATACGGTTTTTAGTTTCAATTGTATTTCAATTCTGTTTTAAGTTCATTGTTGTTTGATCTCCTACTTCTACATTTCTGTTAAGTTGTAACACGTCCGGCAAGTCTGTACTGTTTTTGTACACGTTTTCCAACACCTAGCTAATATTATTTTTAATTAGGACTTATTATGAACAAAAGCTAAAGTTGGCTTGAAGATATTTTGGGTTTCAATGGAGAAATTCCAAGATGATGCCTGCATGAGTTTGATATGAATACGCCGAAATTGAACTTGGACAGGAAAATTTAAAATAATTCCAGTTGAATCCAATTTCAACTCAATTTGTTGAAATTTGCATGGGAACATTGCTCATAAACAAAGTTATTATTTCGTTAAGTTTACCCAAAAGTCGTTTTACAAAGTGATTTATAATTATTGTCATTCGATGAAGTTTACTCGAAGCCAGCACTCACAAGTAACAATTATCATATTTTCTTTCATGTTGATAATTAAAGGAAAAATGCTACTCACGCCTTAGAATGATGCGATTATTACAACCTTTAGGACTTGACTGTAATTATATTCTTAGTTTATTTAAGATAGTAACTTTGATTGTTTTTGAAGGCATTAGGAACAACTAGAAGAAATTATATTTGTTTAGATTCATCTCGACCTTATTTTTTGCCCAACCCTAATTTTTCCCCATTCATCCCTCTCTAATTTTTGTGCCAATGTGCAAAACAAAACACCTTATAAAACTATCCATATTTGAATAATAATTAACGTAAAAAGTATTAAATTTATAAAACTACCTTGAATAATATTTAACGAAAATAGTTTTTTTCAGATCACAAATAAGTTTCACACATATGAATTCATGAGTGAAAAATGATGATATACAAATATAGTTAATAAGATTCTAAGTAGTTATATGGTTGTAAATGCAAAAAAATAACTAAGAATCAAACTTATAAAATTGAGAATAATTGCTTGAATAATAATTAACATAAAAAATATCAAATTATAAAACTACCTTGAACAATAATTAACATACAAAAAAATTCAAAATTATATAATTACCTTAAAATAAAGATCATAATTCTTTTTAATCATAATGATAGTCAAAATTGATAATGATGATGAGCATACACAAACATACAATTTGTTTGCATAAACGTATTTGTTTGTTTGCATAAACATCTTTGATGATGCACAAAAAAAATTCAGAATCTAATCAACTAAAATATATGTAATTTGGAATTGATGAAACGATTTTTCTAATGTCAATAGATATTAATCAGTAATGTGGTGTACAATAAATATATATACCGTAAATATTAAAAAGAATCCCAAATTTTTAGAAGAAAAAAAACGATTACAATGAATAACAAATTTACAATAATATCCTTACTAATAAAATATATAAAAATAAATTTTAACCGCATGATAAAGGAAAATCTACTCATATAATTAGTTCTTATTTTAAAAAAAATGAGTTCTCCTTTAACCAAGTACTCCTTATATGTATGTGTGTGTGCGCGCTACCTGAGTTGCAGAAGTTGTTGGACTAACTCCAACGAGACTAAATTAATTTCAATTTAGTGGAGTTAGTAGAAAAAGATTAGGTAGATATGATCCCCGATTTCTTTATTAGTACAATATGTATAGGATGTTAAAATGGTGTTCGCAAATTCTCATTCTTCTAGTTGTTTTATATATCATCTGCGAATATTGAAGTTAATTGTATCGACCTTAATTTATTCTAGAAGTAGATCACAGATGCAACTAAAATATTTGAAGTAATGAAATGAAACATACTTGAAGATGTGAGATAAACGTAAAAAATAAAATTATTTGCAGTATATGTCTTTAGTGTTACTTTTATGAAAATTAAATGTGCAATAATTGTGCATCACCAGTTGCTTCATGTAACTATATTAGTCATGATATGTGATCTCAAGCGACCTATTATTCCAAACACGAAAAATATATAATATTAATAATGTCATGTGAGTCATACATTATTTGAAAATTATTATTTTTCTTTGTTATCTTTATATTTATTGTATTTTATGAGTTCTTAATTTTAATGTTTAATTAAATGGGGGGTCACGTATCATATATATAATTTTTTTGTAGTGGTCATATTTTTACAAAGTACAAATAAAATACTCCATTTTCCAACTCATCCATAGTTATTAAAATAATTGACTAATCTGTATGATCCGATATATCAATGAAGGATGTCAATTACACTTTTCTGCGCACTCCAAATAGTACTGCGAAAATGAAGAGGTGGCCGCTCTCTTGATATCACAGTTATATTCACAACTAATATTCTGCTAATGCTGATTAATATTAATCTCTTGATTTATATATATTCATGATATTAAACTTGGTGATATATCCAAACAAAATATACAATCTCTACCCTTTATTGACAATTAATTAGGTAGAAGGGTGGTCGCAACATTTACATAAAATGTTATGACATTAAAGTGCATTAAATATAGTCAAATAGAACTATAAACATTTTGGTCTCTCACATACAATACAACTGCAGAAAAGGGACTCCATTTTTGGGGGGTCCACAATCAAAATGCCAATAACCAAATTAGTACTAAGCAAATTAAACTTCACAAATTTATTTATTTATTTTTCAATTTAATACAGAAATTTAAAGATCGTCTCACGATGAACTCGAACCCGAGAACTTTGACCTTCGAGCATTAACCATTCCACCACTAGGTGGACATACACACTTCACAAATTTTCAGCACAAGCCAAGTGCAAAGCACATTTACAAGCCAAGCACCAATACATCCAGCCACCCTTTGCCACACGATCCTCACAAGCGTAGCACACTGAATCCTGACCGTCCGTATTCTTGTGATCAGACACCAAGATAAGAGGATGTTGATGATCGCTCCGATTCTCAATCTCCGGCAGCGCCGCGCACTCTACGTGAACATCGAACTCGCACGCGGCACAGTGGTAGGTGAACCCGTGTCCCGACCGGCCGCAGGCGTCGCAGATGAACTCGTCGTCGCTGTACGGCGGCGACGGGAGGAGGGTGAGAGGGTGGGCGGGGTGGCAGCGGTGGCGGAGGCGGCGGGGGAGGTCGGAGCAGAGATCGTGGAGGAGGAAGTTGCACGTGGGCTTCGTGCACACGTAGGCCGGGCCCACGATGTTGTGCTCGCAGCCGGAGCAGACGCCTTTGTCGTCTTCGTGGATCTCCGACGCTTCCAGCGGGTGCCGGTGGCAGAAATGGTTTACCTGCTGCTTCTCTCTCTTGCTTGCTTCTCTCTCATCATGGGATATTTTCATGACCAGAGCCATTTTTCACACCCTTTTTTTGTATATGGATTATTTAATGTTTTAGCTCAAGCAGATTGGGCAGTTTAGAATGAGCAGGGTTTGTGTGTTTATAAAAGGGGTGGGAGGAAGTTTCGTCCTGTTTTTTTTCTTAGATGGAAAGTAAGTCAATGATGACATACCAAGTATTATAAATGAATATTGTAGATGATGGAATGTGCAATATATGATTTGATAATCTATTCGAATACGAATTTTGAATGTTAGTAACTTTGTCATTTATTTGAACAACGTTGATCATTAGAATTTTAGCAACATAATATCACAACTAGACATTATGTATTATAATCAAACAGTGAGCAAAATATCATTATCTTTAGGGACTGATATCATGAAAAAACAATAAATAATAAACACAAACATATCATATATAATTATTCAATCAAATAAATAGGTGTAGGAAGATTTACTAAAAATTGAGAAAATAAAAGATAATATCAAAGCAAAAAGATCGGAAAATTTTAACAGATAAAGAAACTGATTCTAAAGAATATAATAATATAACATAAAATCACACAATCAATCTATAGTCTTATTAACCAAAATTAAGTCAATTCTGATGAAGAATTATGCAAGTAATTACATATGTCATATAATTAATATATGTCATATCTCATAGGTCTCAAGAAATACATAAAAACTCCAAAAAGAGCATAAGATCTTTTCTCCTATAATTAATAGGGGTGGAAATCAGTTCGATTTTGATTAACCGAAATTTCTTATACCAAATACCGAACAGGTTGGTTAATCGATTAACCGATTAACCGATCGGTTTAACCGGTTAACCGGTTACACGGTTCATTTTTTAAAAAAAAGTTGAATTTTGCTTCAAGTGAGAATCGTACTCACGACCTCAATGAAAAGAAACATGAACCTACCCAACTGAGTTGTAATAGTTTCTTATAATATATTCATTTTAATTATATTTATAATTAATCTGTTATCATAAAAACAAATTTATTGGCTTTTGCTGGATTCGAACCCGGGCAAAAAGCTTAGGATAGCACCCAAACCAACTAGTCTACAATAACATTTGATAGAATAATATTTTGTAATACATATATATACAGTATTTCGGTTTATTCGGCATACCCATTCGGTTATCGGGTATACCGATAACCGATTTTTCTAAATTTTGATATCAAATACCGAACCGATCCAATTTTTTCGGTTATTCGGTAAACCAATAACCGAAAATTCGGTTCGGTTATACGAATAACCGAATATCCAATACCAAACTTCCACCCCTAATAATTAATAATTAAATCACCAAGTCTTTATAATTGTATTATGAATTCATGAAATCGATCACCTAATTAAAACCGCTACGTCTTTAATTAATCAGGAAACTAGCATGCAATCAATAATGGCATATTATCTAGCATAAAATAGCATTAGGAATAATAAATCATAAATTGATAGGTAAATAGATTTCATATATCAATCACACAAATTTCTATCATATTACACAAATTCTAGAATCATTGAAAATTTAGTTGCTCATAGAAGGAATTAAACAATTGAAGAAACAAATAGAAACATGATTGTATTAAATAATAAAACAAGTATAGAATTCCACAATAAATAATCTTGAAATCTGAACTGTAAAATAATAAATTTCTACTCTTGTAGGGAACTCTAAAAATAAAATCTAACTTTGAAAAATATGAAGAAGAAAAAAATGTTAAGAGATGGTATTTATATGTAGGAAGGCTTCCTTGAATTCTATAGGAAAATATAACTTAGATGAGCTCCAAAATACAAGGAAAGAAGAGAAAAATTGAAAAAAAAAATACGTGAAAAACCAAGTCTAAGCGGAACGAGCAGCTGTTGTGGTTCCTGCATGTGCTGACTACGGCGCGTGACCTGGAAATCACCCCACAGATGCGGCCGTGGCAGCGGTCATTTCTGCTGTAGTGCCCATCTGCGGGAAATAACCGTTTTTGCTCTCTAAGCCTCAGCCGCGGCGCTTCCCATTGTCAGCACGCGCGATGTTTTGTTTCGCTCATATCTTCTTCGTTCGATTTTTGAATTACGAACCGTTTGTCCCTATGGATTCTTAACGTGATGTACTTTCAAACCATCCATTTGGCACACCTAAATTCCTTCTCCATTTTCCTACAAAATGAGAAAAAGAAGTCAATGAGTACCAATTCTTACAAACAATGCAAAACTAAGCAAAAACTCTGTACAAACATGATTTTCAACATCAAATAATATTCAACTAAGCATAATAAATATTAAAAATCCATGTCCATGTTTTTCAAACGTCACATGTAGATTTAAATGTTTTAATTATGTGTTCATACGTAAATTGAATGAAACAGGATCCGCGTATTGTTGGATTTCTTATTGTAAAAGAGGGAAGGTTGTTTATGTTAAATGAACTTAATTAATTAAGTTTTATATTAAGTTTTTTAAGTAGAATGATTTGAAGTTTTCAACAACGACAATTTGAAATTATATAGCCATCCAAAACTTATTTACGGAGATTGATTAGGCAGCTTCAAATTTTGGACGCTCCATACAAAACAGATTAGGAGTAGTTCAAGTCACGTTTCAAGTGGCATAAGTATTTCTTTTTTCTTTTTCTTTTTCTTTTTTTGAGAGGCATAAGTCTTCATAGCGAATACGTTAGACATTTATTTAAAGAATGTAGCCTAAGTGAGATGAATGAATATAAAGGACACGAGAATTTAACGTGTTCACCAAATTGGCTACGCCCACGGACAAGGCTGTGAAGTATTTCACTATGACAAAATATTACACCTTCTCTCTAATCACAAGACTAGAGAAACACTCTCCACAAAAGGAGGAAAATAATTGGGAGAAAATAAATGGAGCAAAGCCTTTGTGGTATCCTGGTAGGTACATCATGTACCGTACATGCACCGGAATCCGAATTCAATATGTTTGAAATTATTTTAAAATTGAGAATCATATTGGTTGTAGTAATAAATGATGGCGTCCTTCTACTTATGGCAGCCGTTTTCTTTTTTGGGTTGTCCCACTTGGAGACTAATTGACAATTAAATATTTTTACATTGTCAAAATACCTGCCTAATTTCCTTGAGGCCATACGAGGATCTACTCCAAACAAATTTGTCGTGTTGATTTACTTAGTCATTACATCGCTAGGTTATCCTTAGTGTGTATTTTGAGCAAGTCTATATGTTGTCTCATTGTCGAATAGTCAATAACACCTATACTTTGTCCGTTAATAAAACAATCGGTTCCTTGCAATACAGCTTGATGGCGAACCATTTAATTAATTATGTGATTGTGCCCATTTCTTCCAAGATTTTTAATTTTAATTGAGAGGCGAACCATTTATGTATTGATCTATATATATATATATATATATATGATGTGATCATATCCATATCCCAGCAAACACATCTATTTCACCACAAATTACTGACTATTTCAACACCTCCACCGGTCAACTTTCACAAGTTTAATTAACCTTCAATAAAGTACTAAAAAAGTCCACTGTTTTCTCAAACGCGTCGGGGTTTTAAATAAAAGCTTCCGTTAATCAAATGTACACATTAATCGACCTATGTATACATATATGTTCAAATATATGCGCGGTTTTGGTTTCTTTTACCAGGTTACACTTTCTAATATTATTAAGATAAAAACTTGGGTGAGCTTCGTCTCACCGTGAGCTCACCCTTGTTTTTTGTTAAAATAATTATATATTACTTATAGTGAGTAAGTATAATTAGATTATGTTAATATATAATTAAATTTATTATTTTTTAATTATAATTTTCAATTCAAAATTAGAATTTTATATTCATAATTATGATTTATTAATTCATAATTGAGGTTTATTAATTCACAATTAAGGTCTATTATTCAAAATTGGGGTTTATTATTCAAAATTATGCTTTATTATTTTCAATTAGGGTTTATTAATTCAAAATTAGGGTTTATTATTCAAAATTAGGGTTTATTAATTCCAAATAGGATTTATTAATTCAACATTAGGGTTTATTATTTCCAATTAGGGTTTATTAATTCAAAATTAGGGTTTATTATTCAAAATTAGGGTTTATTAATTCCAAATATGGTTTATTAATTCAAAATTAGGGTTTATTAATTCAAAATTATTATTTATTAAATTTTAATTAAATTTTATTAGATTAATTAATTTTAATTAGAATTAATTAAGATTAAGAATTAGTTAATTAATTAATTAAGGGTGGTCTCACTGTGTGCGCGCGCACAGGAGATCACCACCCCTATTATTAATATGTACTGTGCTTTATTTTTGAGAAATAATATGTGTTATATGCAAACATATATATTTATAATATCATTCGATTCAAACAATTTGCGTGAATTTAATTTGATAGATGTGGAATGAAACGTACGAGATATAACAACTCATTATACATCAACTACCCGTTCTACAGGTTTTCTAGCATGTGGTGAATGAGTATATAAAATAGAAGCAGGATAAGCAACTTGGAACATGAAACAATGTCAATAATGTGTTAAATTTAGGTTGCATATCTAGCAAGAAAGAAGGAAATTTATCTTGAAACGAGTGAAACGAAGATAGATTGATTGAAGAAGGATGCTACTGAACTCAAGGAGAAGGATGCAAACAACGAGCTTGGTCGTTGGGAAAACTGTAAAACAGAGCCAGGGGAGAGACTCCGACGCTCAAGTCATCCGATAGAAGGAATAAATTTTGAAAGTATAAGTGTTGAAAACAAATAACAGTAACTCTTTTCAAGTGAAAGGAGTGGAGCTATAAGATGTCGTGTATGAAGGGTATGTCAGACTTATTACCTTGAATGGAGGGGTAAATGTGTCTTTTTGTATGGGCATATTACCAAGTGCACGGCTAAGTGGATGGGTAAATGTGTCTTTTGTTAGTGTTTTGGATTGGTTGTAATTTTTGCTAGAGTTTTCTTACAATTGTGAGTGAATCTTAAGATTTTCTTTTTGTCTGTATACGAACTTTTTTTTTATAATGGAGAACCCACACCCGCTATCTCGGGTGCGCATTGGGTAAACCACACGTTCTTGTGCAATAGCCTGCAAACCATACAGGACATGTAAATCACACTTGGAAAACCAGGATGTGACATGCTCAAACTCATATAAACGTTTGGTGGGGTTCGAATCTGTAACATCTCGGCTACATGAACCCGCCTTGCCTTAATCATTGGGTTGTCCCTAGGAGACAATATAAGAACTTTTGAATTTCATTTTCTGAACGTACTGTTGCAAAGGGTGGCATGTGATGTAGAAAATTATAGATGGATGGCTAAAAAGTGTATATATTCTTTTTGATCATATAAAATTAAGTTGAATCATCCTTCAATCTCTTTGGAATTTTTCTCATTAGCTTTGTTTACTAATTAGTTATTTGTTCCCCATTCAAATATTGTGTGTGTGTTAATATTTATATTGAATAATTATATCAACCCCCACTAGATCATAACAAGATTTAAAAGCAACTAGATCATAACAAAATTTAAAAGCGAGACAAGAAACCCCAATCTATATTTATATATGTTTGATGTAAAATCGTCTTCTATATAAATAATTTGAGAATGTTTCATTTTATGAGAAGTTGTTTGTTATTTTTATTTTCTATTTTGACTAAATGGATTAGTATATAGATAAAGCTACAACTAGGAGGTTCATTTCATCAAGTGGAAGTCGTTTGGCATGTCTATTAGCTGGATCAAATCAAGTTGAGATTCTTCTTGATAATTGTCGTTTTCGCAATAATATATTGCCCGATTTCTTCCCTGTTTCGTGAGAGTGAAACATGCATTGCATTAGCACTGGTGAATCACTCATCCAGTTAATTAGGTGTATATCATATGAAAGTAAAGGTTTTTTTTCTCATTTATAATCATTATTTAGAAAGTCCTCACTTTCGGCTTAAGCCGAAAGTGAGGACTTTCTAAACTGTCGGTTTTTTAAGAATTGAATTGTTTGGTCACCTCAGGTTGTCTTAAAACTAGAGAGACATAATACGCTTACAAAAGGCAAAAATATATAAAAAGTAATCCCAATGTTCCATTTAATGTGTCTCATTTTTTTTGGACATAAGTATTAAGGAGAAATGTATAAAATAGTTAAAGTGTTACAAGTGGGTAGAGTACTTACTTTGTGAAGGAATAATTACTTCCTAAAATGAAATAAGACATTTGTAATGGGACAACCTAAAAAGAAAGTGAGACATTTTAAATAGGACAGAGAGAGTAAAATAAAAGAAATACTAAAAACTAGTTGTAAACTAATGAATTTTTATTTATGTTTTAGGATTGTTTATGGTAGTTTACTATAAGCAAGTGGCAACCCTAGACCTTGTCAAACTCTGTCGTAATTCATATGCCGACGTTGGTCCCACCTCATAAGTTGACTCTCAACAAAATCCACCAACCAACTGCCCCCTCTGCCTCTACTCATCCAAAAATTAATCATCTTAATGCGAATCATGCACACAAATCCCGGCCATTATAACTGCATCATGGTTGACTATCCACATATTTCACCAAGTAAACCATCTTTGTCTTCTTCCGCATGACTTCGCTAATCAAGTCAACCATTTCCTTTCTTCTTAAACCATGTCCAAAACTTAATATCCCAATATCGATCGCACACAAACACAAATGGGGAAGCCCACAGCATCGCCACCTAATTCCACCCCAAACTCCATCACCCATTTCAGCCACCCACACCCACTCCACCTCTCCAATCCCCAAATCCCGCATTGCTCCGCCTGCAAGCTCGCCGCGGCCGCCGCCGTCTACGCGTGCATAACCTGCAACTTCGCCCTCCACCCCAAATGCAGCCAGCTCCCCAGAAAATCACGCACCCTTTCGACAAAAAACACGCCCTCACGCTCTACCCGCAGCCCGTCTACCCCGAGGGCCTCTTCAACTGCGACGCCTGCGCCAACCGCGGCGCCGGCTTCTCCTACCACTGCAGCCCCTGCGGCATCGATCTCCACACCACCTGCGCCTCCCTGCCTCTCAAACTGACTACACATCTCCACGGAGACCCGCTCACTCTCACTTTCTCCGCCCCGTATCCGGGAAACTCATTCTCCTGCGATATCTGCAAGAAGCTAGGGCAGAAAACCTGGCTCTACCGCTGCGCCGCCTGCGAATTCGACGTCCACTTAACCTGCGTCGCTGCCGTGGTTCCGCCCCCCGCGGCTCAACGTACAGTTGCGAGATCGTTTGTTCCGGCTCAGAATTATCCGATGAATCTGCCAAATGTGGGAGCTTATGGTGGGTATGGGCCGCGGCCGGCAGTCGCGGGGCAAGTTGCGGCGAATGGTGTTTATAATTATCAAGGCGGAATCCCCCCGGCGCAGGCGGCGTATGGCAACGCGAATATTCAACCGGTTTATGGAGGTTTTAGGCCGGGTAATGGGCTGAGGGATCAAATCGTGCTTTCGGCGGTGGAAGGCGCAGCCAGCGGCGTTGCTCAGTCGGCGACGGATGCTCTTTTTCAGGGATTTTTTGGTGGCGGAGCTGGTAATGCCATGTGTGTAGATGTTATGGGGATGGATAGTAGCACGGCAAATATTGACGGTGGTTATGGTGCGACGGACGGAGGATACAACGGTGGAGATGAATCATACTACTAAGCTATCCCATCGATCAATATCATCTATGTGATCCTGTTGATTTGGAGATGTTCTTTTAAGGGGGTTTTTCTTTATCCTTTTTACTTCTCCTCCTCATTTTTACCTATTTTGTGTGGAGGTTGGAAGGGTTAGAGAAGTTTTTTTTTTTTTTATATCATCATGGAACGCCTACCGCTACCTTGGTCAAGTATTAATGAGTAAAGGGTTAGAGAAGTATTGTTTATATATATAAAGGTTTACTTTATACGAGTGGATAGTAGTTAAGCTTGAAAATCCTTATTGTCTAGGTAAATGCATTATTATATCTCAAATTATAGTTTATTTTTCAAACATAAGCTATACTAGTTTTGTTTGTAATAAATTACTTAAAATAACACGAACCCTAACATTGAACAAATTTTTCGACACTTGATAAACGTATAGTGCTAATGATATATTAAGAGGTGGCCTCTTGTTATAATAATGTAAATGATATATTTAAAAAAATTAATACTACTTTTTAATTATAGAATAAAAAATAAATAATATTTTTCTCAAATATAAATGACATTTTTCTTTAGAATAGTTGAAACTTTTAGGAAGTCCACTGACAGGAGGTTTTTTTGTTACATTAAAGGAGAAGAAAATTCTACATGGAAAAATTAGGAAAAACTTAGGGTTTAGACATGAGAAAAACTTAGTGCCAAAATCTAGCATATTAAACTAGAGTTTTTCATATGATACTGTCACCAAATTTTGTCCCGTAAGCATAATTAAAAAGGATTAAATTCAAAACTACAGTTAAATCCTTTTTCAAAAGAAATGGATGAAGTAGGATAGAGTTTTGAGGATAAAAGATCTGATCGATAGTTTTTCGACAGTTGAAGGTTGGGTCACAAGACTCAAAACATGCTCGAATTGATTATCAATTGGTTGATGAATCGATGGTCGCCCAATCGCTAGGTTTTCCTCAATTTTTTTAATTCATTTGAATTTTTCTTTTTCTAATTCCATGTCAGCAATAAGTTAAGACTTTTTGGTTGGTGGAAACATCATTTGATGCTTCACCGATGAGGCGTTAGGCGAGGTCTTCTTCGCTTCACCGACGGGCGTTAGCGAGTCTTCTCACCGCTACTCGGACGGCGGGCGTTAGGCGAGGCGAAGACGGGATTTTCTGCCGTTCTTTGAGTCTTGGGCGCTGGATACGCATTTAATGCGCATTAAATTGCAACGGTTGGATTCCGATAAAGTGCATATTAGGGAATGTCTTCCTTGATACGCAATATCTCTTATCACTTGCTTTCTTCATTTCTCGATTTTCAAAACCCTCGCCTTCTGCGAAAACACCTTATTCCGCGCCATTGACGATTTGAAGCTTCGCTTGTTCATCGATAAACAAAAGTAAGTAATGGCTACTCTAACGAGTCGCCCGAAAGTCCAAATCGTGTCTGCTTCCCCGTCGATTTAGTGTCTCTTCCTGCTTTACTCGTGTCCATATGCCTCTTGCTGAGTGTAGTCTGCGTTTCCCCTCAGTGGGGGATTGCGGCAAAGTGTCTTCTTTTTCTTCAATCCTAAGTATTTCTGACATTAGGGATATATGTTTTCAATATAGTATTCCCTCTAGTATTGAGCTAGTTGCCCCCCGTCCGGAGGATAGGGCTTGTGCCCCTCCGGATGGTTTTATTGCCGTGTACGAGGACAGCCTCAAGGCTGGTCTTCGTCTTCCTTACCCTCATGTACATGTTGAGTTCCAAGAGATGTTCGGCCTATCTCTTGCCCAACTCTCGCCGAACTCATTCCGGCATATGACTGCCCTAGGTGTCTATGCCTATAGGCATAATTTTCCTCTTACCTTGGGGCTCGCCCTTCGCTTTTTTGCAATCGAAGGCGGCTGGGGTGGTATTATCTATCACCCGTAGGAAATTCAAAGCCAAGATTAAATCAAAGATCTCCAACCGCGAAGAAGTTCTTCTTCCGCCGGTTTGAGGACATATGGAGTTCCATGGCGATCGATAAGATCGCCGATGTATGTCGACAAGGGCTTGGTGACTTGGAGGAGGCTGGACAAATTGGTCATATTTGTATATTTTTGAAATGGGACCTCGAGATCCCGCCCAGCCAAGAAGCGCTTGAAGAGGCGGAAGGATGAAGTCCCCGAGTCCTCGGTTCTGCTTGAGGTGAGTCGAGATCGTCGGTTCAAGCCGCGCTTCGCCTCTTTCCCGAGGTTTGTACACTGCCCTTATACTTTGTGCGGTAGTAACCAAATTGTGTTCTTGACGATGTATATTTTGTATATAAATTCGCGGACGTGGCGGCGAGGTGTCAAGAGTATCCGATCTTATATCGGATTACTTGAAGGCGCCGTGTCGCGATTTAATGAGGTGGCCGGTATGCTCGGGAGGTGGAGTCGAATACCTCCTTGCTCAAAAATGTCCGAGGCGAAGCTAAGATCCGGGACCTCGTCAAGCGAAGCGGCGGATCGCGACGGCCATTGAGGCGATGGCGGCTAGGGCGGTCGGCGAGGCGGTTGTGGTGAGGCGGCAAGAGCCGGGCGGCGAGGCGAGTTGCCTCGATGAAGGCCGAGTGGAGCAGTTCGCCGTCGGGAGGCGGACATGGCGAGCTCTCGTGGAGAAGCGCCCGCGCCGCGGAGAGGCATTCTGTCGGCGGGCTTCTGGGGATGGTCTCGGGCGCGTGATGTGCTTAACAAGCGCGCCGTCTCGGGCCTGCAATCAAGAGGTCGCCGAGGACTACCAGATCCGGACAAAGCCAGTATGGGTGCGAGGAGACCGAGGATCTTGTCCCGAGGCAGACTACTTTGATGTGCTCGTCCGCGGCTGAAGGAGCTTCCGTCTGCGAGCTCGCCTCCTCCTCCGTTCTTTTGTCCGCGGAGTGCATGCGCTTTGTCCGTGGATCGGGATCCCGACCGAGGCTTTATTGGCTGATCATGCAAAGGGTGGGAGGCGGTGATGCCAGGCGTCGAGACTCGGTAGTTCCCAAGAGGCCGAGGCGTCTTGCCGAGGAGCTTGAGGCGCGAACGTTGACATGGCGAAGCTTCCGGAGGGTCGGTTGATCCTGCATTTTTTATTTTTTTTTTTGAATGTAAATGTACAACAATTTTTCGCCTAAGGGCATGTTAATAAATTACAAGTTTATGTCGAAACTTATCTTTTTTTTTTTTTTATTGTCTCTCTCGAAATGTTTGATGCTTCTCCTCGTTGAATCAAATCAAAGACACATCATGACTCTTGAGTTGAAAGAGGTCGAACTCCTCCATATAAAGGCGGCTCGGTCACGTCGCGTGAGTCGATGTCACATAGAGCCGCTCGGGAGGCGTGACGAGCTCGAGCTCGCCTTTTGAATTGGGAGGCGTTGAGGTCGCCAAGGAAGGCCAAGGTGATAGCGAGGAGCATGCCGAGTATGAGGAGGTTATCCACGAAATGGTGGGATGACGATCCCGAGTAAAGCGAGGTTGTCGAGGCTGCTGCCGTTGTTCGAGTATAAGCGCGAATATGGCGGACCTCTTGGCAATTCACGGAGCGATGCGCTGAATTGAAAAGGTTCGGAGCATATACAAACTGTTATCGCTCGACAACCACAACTCGACGACATACTTGACGGGATGCGAGGCCTCTTCTTCTGCGAGCTTCTCGATCTAGAATAAATGAACCACATTATGACGATCCGGTGGCGCGCACAAGAGGCGTGCTATTGCTCTTGAGCGTCGTGGACCCTCCATGCGTCGAGACCGGGCGTCATCAAGTGGCGAGGCCGAGCTCGCAGAGCTGCATCGTCAGTGACCGAGGTCGCTCAGGCGGGCCGTAATATAGACCGAGGACGAGGTAGAGGTAGGATTAGCATAGATGAGCTCTTGAACTCCGATTTTTCTAGGGATTGGCTCGACTTTTCCCGATCCGCTCCGTCCTCGTGAAATGTAAAATGTAACACGTATATCTTCTACTTAATAAGAATGGTTTTGTTGACTTTGTACTTGAACAAGAGTAATATGCCAAGTAGTTCGTCCTCGTGAAATTCCGCTTGAAGAAATCGTTCTCGCACGTAGGAATGGTTCTGTTTTTGCCGAGGTCGTCGGGAGGGTGGTCCCCTCGTCTACATAGAGAGAACGCTTGAAATAAACGCGAAGTAGTCGATCTCGTATGTAGGAATGGTTCTGTTTTTTGCGAGGTCGTCGGAGGGGTCCCTCCGTCTATATAGAGAACGCTCAAAATAAGCGAAGGTAGTCGATCTCGTATGTAGGAATGGTTCTGTTTTTGCGAGGTCATCGGGAGGGTGGTCCCTTCGCTACATAGAAGAACGCTTGAAATAAGCGAAGGTAGTCGATCTCGTATGTAGGAATGGTTCTGTTTTTTGCGAGGTCATCGGGAGGGTGGTCCCCTTCGCTCTACATAGAGAACGCTCAAAATAAGCGAAGGTAGTCGATCTCGTATGTAGGCATGCGCGCGTTAGATTTACATGTGTATTAAGCGAATGTGTCGACCTAGTTAGCAAACAAGGTTAGTATCATTACAAAAAAATATTTTGTCCACCATCCTTTGATAGGTAGCCCTGCATTTTAAGGCGAATGGCATCTTTTTATCACGAAGACCGAAGTCGGTAATGAAGGCTTGTCTTGGCAGCGTCTTCGTCGTCCATCGGGACTTGGTGATACCGCTGTATAAGTCCAGCGAAGACTTCGTGCCGACCAACGATCGACCTTCTTGTCGAAGGGATAGCAATCCTTTGGGCAATGCTTGTTGAGGTCGGTGTAGTCGATACACATTCGCCATCCCTCCTCCTTTCTTCACCATCACGGGTTGGCTATCCGGTCGGATATTTGACCTTGAGCAAGATCGTGCTTTTAATAGTTGGTTCACCTCGTCATGAATGACTTGGTTCCGTTCGGTGCGAAGATTCTTTGCTTGTCGAGCGGCTTTGTGTTCGGTCGATATTGAGCGGTGGTGATGATACTCGGCGAGACTCCGGTCATGTCGGGGAGACCAAGCAAACACGTCTCGAATTCCCTTAGGAGTTGGATGATCGATTGTCGGGGGTGGCGATGTACTTCGGACTCAACTCTTGGTTTCTTTAATTGCTATGCTTGTGGGTGTTGGACCGAGGTCCGGCACCTCGTAAGGCAACTTGCATACACTCGGCTTGCTTGCGATCGCCTCGGATCACGGCTGTTCCTCGTGGTGGGTATTTTTATCGTCGGTGGTGCGTTGAGCATACCGCCCTTCAGCGTTCACCAATCTCGCCTAGTATGATGTTATACGGCGAGTTGGCCTTCACTACGGCAGACCGCACCACCTTGGTCGAGGTCGTTGGTGCTTTCCCACCGTGACGGTAGCTCGATTATTCCTTCCGGGCGTCTCTTCACGGGCGAAGCTTGAAGTGGCGGCGGGGCTTGTGCGGCGTCGTCTTCCACTCCTAGCTTGCGATGGAAAATTTCCTCGCTAAATCATGCAAACTTCGTCAGCGGGGTATGTAATACTTGTCTTCCTTCCCGTCTCTTCTTCCTCTTCCGAAGGTCTGCCTTATGCGCCCGCGCTTTCTTTTATCGGCCTCGTCCGCTTTGGCGAACGGTTGGCGCTCATTAAACAGTCGTTCACGTCTTGACACTCCTTGTTAAACCTTGTCATGAAGTCGCCGAATTTGCCTTATGAGGAGAAACAGGTCTGATTTTAAAATCACGGTTGCTAAGACGGAACAAATTCGTAGTTGATGATAGCGACGGAATTGAGACGAACACATCCGTCGCAAATAGATGGTTGTATGTTGTCGTCTTCAAAACATAGCTACAGATCTGTAACGGATTAGCATGGAACAGCCATAGAAAAATTTGTCGTTGTTATGTCGCTAAAGTTGTTACACTTGGCCCATCTATATTCCATCGTTGTTTTTATTTTTTTGAATTCTTTTAAAACTAAAATTATAAAACTTGTTCAAACCGCAAATCCATTTTCATGCACAACCACAAATCAAATAAAATACACAAAATTAGATTACATAATATCCAACAAAATACTTAAATATAATATATGTCATAATCGAAACACAACTGCAATCGTAACATAATTCATAATCATGATACATGTAACAAACCATATGAAGTGCACTCATGTGAGGATGTTCGCATATGCGAATATTAATATTTTTCTTCACTTCAAATTATATTTTTATTCGGTGTAATTGATACTTTATAATTACAGGGTAAAACATAAATAATAATTTTCTTATTATGATTGACACATTTGAATGTCCGCACCACGCATGATGCGGACGTCCGTATAGGAGTTTTTTAAGGTTAGTATAGGATGTCCATTAATATATTCATTTATTATCTCTATGGCTCATCTTTTAATCTCACTACTCATTAATCTATTCATTTATTATCTTCATTCACTTTACACTTATTACAATTTATTAAACTTATGTCATCCAAAAATAATTTAAACTTTTGGTGGACGAATGGAGTATATAAATATTTAACGACGGTTTATTAAATTAAAAATTTTAAATAAATATTTCATTTTTTATAAAGATGGATCTACGATATATACTTTTTTGGTCGTAATCCACGATACTTTTAAGACGCTTGTATTTCTGACGATATTGGCACAATTTTTTGTAGTATATATGAAAAAAAAAAGTTAAAATTTTGGTTTCCTTGAATTCCTTCTCTAGATATAAGTAGAAAATATAGAAATTGTCCATTTGGACGGCCTAGTGACAAAGTGAATTTTTTGTGACCAAAAGGTTACAGGTTCGAATATCATTAAGGTCTTTGTAGGTCTGAGTCTGTTTCACATGGTTTTCCAAGTGTGGTGTATGAGTTTTGAGTTTGAGTTTGTCAAAGTCTGATTACTTGATTTGATGAGTTAGGAATTAAAACCTTAGTTGTACGTACCTAGTTTTTCAAGTATGGTGTACCCGTCATGTGTGGTTTGTAGAATTTTGCACCGGAACGTAGATTATACTCAGTGTGACTTTCTTAGATCTGAGTCTGTCACACATTGTTTTACAAGTGTGGTGTACCCTTCTGTATGGTTTGCAGACTTTTGAACTGGAACATTGTTTTACCCAATGTGACATTTTTAGATCTAAACCTATCACAGCTGATTTTTCAAATATGTGTACATGTTCTGTATGATTTATAGACTATTGTAATGAAACGTGGGTTTTATCCAATACGCCCTAAAGGTAGCAGCTTTGAGTTTATCATTAATTCAAAAAAAAAGTACTTCATTCGTCTCCAAAATATGTTCATAAGAATTTTCGGTAAGAGTTTTAATAAAAGTTGTTTAGTGTTTTGTGAGTGAAGTAAGGGTCTCACATTAGTGTAGTGTTAAATTACTCCATTCAGTAACAATGTGCCCCCAAAGGTAGCAACTATGGGTTTATCATTAATTCGAAGAAAAAAAAACTCCATTTGTCCCCAAAATATGTTCATGAGAATTTTCGACGAGAGTTTTAATAAAATTGTTGAGTGTTTTGTGAGTAGAGTCAATGTCTCACATTAGTGTAGTGTTAAATTACTCCATTCGGTGACAATGTGCCCCAAAGGTAGCAACTATGAGTTTATCATTAATTAAAAAAAATACTCCAATTGTCCCCAAAATATTTTCATGAGAATTTTTAATGAGGGTTTTAATAAAAGTTGTTGGGTATTTTGTGAGTAGAGTAAATGTCTCACATTAGTATAATGTTAAATTAATTAGTGGTTGACCATGAGTGGTAAAAAATATAAATAAATTATATTTTTAAAGGTAATAAGCAGGGAGTATTTTGTAGAGTAGTTTCTATAAATAGAAAGATAACAAATTTGGGAACGTACCAAAAAAGAAAACTAGGAATAAGTTTTGGGGATAGAGGGAGTAATAATAACAAATAAAGCAGTTATTTTCTAACGGAAATAAAACGGTAGTTTCTTGATGTTCAAAAGTAACTTTACACGCAGGATACAAATCGAGGTCAACCGTGATCTCAAGGGTAGGCAAAATATAACTTTAATCAATATATCGAACCAAACAAAATTAAAATATTAAATTTGGTTTGGATTTTAGATTTTGGATTCAATTAAATTTTTTCTTCAAAATTTTAGATTTTCGAATATGATCGGATTGAAATTTTTAAATCCAAAATATATATATATATATATATATATATATAATATATATACTATAATTATATACTTTCTAAATATAATATAAACCTAATATAAATATATATATATAAGAATTTTAAAAAATGTGTTTCAGATTATAAAATCTTTTCTAATTTTATTTAATTTTTTCAGTTTCAATTTGATTCAGATATTTTTATAAAATTTCAAATTTTTGAATTTGAATATTGCATTTCGGATTATCAAATCTTTTTCTAATTTTATTGATTTTTTCAGATTTTTTGAATTTTTCGATTTGATTCAGATATTTTTATAAAATTTCAAATTTTTGAATTTGAATTTTCGAATTATTCGATTGAATATGAATATTTTTTTTCTATTTCAAAATTCAAATTAGCTAAAAATCCAAACTAAAATTGAATATTCAACACTAACCTCCCCTTCATAACCATGAGATTTGACTAATGGAGAATCCTCCTTTTGCCCAAGTCTTTACTACTCAAAGAAATGGTAGATTGATGACAACCCCGAGCCCGGTGAGTATTTATATATATGCATGAACATTTTTTTCTTCTCTTGCCTTTGATTGTGATCCCATAGTTCTTTGCGTATGGGCTTCTAGGAACCTAATTTTCTGATTCAATTTTCAATTCCCAGTACCTGCGTTCTATTTCGGCTTCACATTATGGGCTTCGGGATTTAGTGGTTTTGCACGTGATGGATTGTGTTAAATGGGTGTGGATTTCACTGAACTTTTCTTGAACGGGTTAAAAGGGTGTGGATTT
Organism: Salvia rosmarinus; assembly: GCA_036937905.1. Taxonomy (NCBI): domain Eukaryota; kingdom Viridiplantae; phylum Streptophyta; class Magnoliopsida; order Lamiales; family Lamiaceae; genus Salvia; species Salvia rosmarinus. The sequence continues at coordinate 5,064,058 of CM072815.1, forward strand.
CACTGATCTTTTCTTGAACGAAGAGCCGATGGATCCTTTTTCTTCCTCGATTGCACCGTCGAATGAGTCGGAAACGGTGCATGAGAGAGTCGAGGAGAGGCTTCGGCAATTGCAGGGCGTTACGGTTCGCGCAGCGCAGCGGCAGAGGCAGAGCAGCGTTGCGAGAGGAATCCTGTGGGGATTAGGGTTGTTTTCAGTGATATTTTGACTAATGCGGATGTTGAGGGATGAATTCTTGATGGATTGATGGTATAGGCACGGTGGAGAAGAAGAGGGATAGCGGGTGTAAAAGGGATAGTTCGCATTTGATGGGGAAGGCGTTGGCACTGGCATTTGCTATGGATTCTCCAGCCAAGAAGGGGGATAATGAGGGTGGTAGCTTTTATGATTGCAATATATGCTTGGAGCTGGTCACAGATCCTGTGTTGACTTGTTGCTGTCACTTGTTTGGTTGGCGTCTTTTACCAGGTGGGGTACATTGATTCCACTTCTAAAGAATGTTCTGTTTGCAAGAGAGAAATATCTGATGGCAATGTGATTCCGATATATGGGAACGGTGGCAGTGAGTGAGAGTGAGAGTGAGATGAGATATCTGGCTTGAATGTGCCTCCGTGGCCCAAAACTCGTAGAGTTGAGAGAGTTACCGTATTGATGTGTGGTGTGTCTATCACCTGTTGCTGTTGCAGAAATGGAGGTAATTCCCATTTATATTTTCAAGTGAATTTCTGTAATTATTAGTTTAGTGTTGCAATTGACAAGGATTAGTTACCAACATTGTGTCCATATTTACCGCAGTTATTCGTGATACAGTCTGTGTGAAGTTCCATTCATATGTGTGACCACAAAATTGAAACACATTCTATTTTATCTGAAACATGATATTTTGCTTCTGTGACATATTTGATTGTATCTTCACATGTATTTTTTGAACACCGGAAACATTTTGGTGGCATATTTGATGGTTGAGGATAGATTCATTGATGGTTGAGGATATATTCATTGAGGATAGATTCTTCACTTTATTTTATGTTCTTTCATTATGATATTCCTATTTTGGTGTATTCTTCTTATCACTTCAAGTAATTTAAGATTTTGCTTTTTGTAACTTGCTTCGCTTCTATCAATTTTGGTTATGGTGATGGTCCAGCCATTGTCACCAGGTTTTACTATATCAAACAGAGGTTCCCAAGATAGGGGGATAGTTTTCAATAATCCTACAGATATTTATGGATTTATCACATTTCAAATGTCTCATACAAGATAAACTGCAGATTGACTAAAAGAAGACTGCTTATCATATTACTTTAGATGGAGTTATGTATAGTAATAGTAGGTTAATTATATATATTCCGCCTCTAAACTTAACCAATTATCAACTTTTCTTCAGGCGTCGTCCTCTCTCATAACAGTAATACTGCATCCCTTGGTCTACTGCATCTGTCAAGCCCTTCCGAAGGCTTTGGACTGCATGGTGATTATAAAACGAACTTCTGGCTAACTTCCTGGTCCGCCACCCAAGCTTATAGTGTAAGGTCAAATTTCATCTTGCTTGGGAGGTGTTTGAAACTAGAAAATGTCTACATGCACTTCTCAAACTCAAATACACAAACGAAGTGAAATATAATGAAATTTGGGTTATTTTTTTCAAAATACGGAGGACGTTGGACTAGCAGAATGTAAACCTTTATACCAAATCAGTAGATAGTTTAAAATCCTGCTTTTTTTTATTGTATAAGAAGTTATTGTAAACTTATGTTCAATATAGAAGGAGTTTAGCTTAGCTTACTTGGAAAATCTTATAAGCTATCATGTCCTAACTAGTTAAGAAAGCCTATAAATTCTTTGATTTTATTATGAAAATAAAAAATTGAAGTGTTCAGTTAAATAATATCATGGATCTGTTATAGTGGTTGGTGAGGAAATATACTATGACCAAATAACAATGCTTTTGTCAAAATAGGATTTATTTGAAAATAAATGGATCTCCTTACATTTTCTCAAAACAGTATATCAACTTCTAAAAATCTTATTTTGAGAGTAATACCAATGCACAAATAGGGGTACAGCAGGTCGTATTCGTAGGTTAAGTTAGTTGTGCAGGGACTCCCCTCATCAGTCAAGGTTATTGCTTTTGCAGTTTGTGATGTTTTTCCTGTCATTTTTTATTATTGTTATGGTAGTTTCTTTCCAGTATGAGTTGTGGGATACAAATTAGGCAAGAAGACTGTTTAGGGTCATGGTCCATGTAGGATGTCAATGGGTGGGTTTTACCCGAACCAGAACCAATAAATAATGGTTCTAGTTCTGGATCCAACCCATTATACACTGGATCCGGACCGGACCAGGACCATCAACTATGGGTCTTAAGCGGTCCGGATCTGAGCGGATCTGGAACCGATCAGAACCGGACAAGAACCAGATAAGAACCAGAACTAAAACCGAAACCGTTGCTTTATAATTTAATGTATTATGAGTGATTTTGAATCGATATGGATAAAACTAGCTCATTTACAAACCTATTTAAACTTAGGCTCGTCAATAGATGAATTTTAATATAAATAGTGGTTTTCTCCTTGTATCTTGTATCCAAAAATAGTGAAATAACTTTGGCTTGGTATCGCCCCAGACGTAGTCGAAAGACGAACCGGGTAAACAATTCTCTGTGTTCTCGTCTTTATTCGTGATTGTGTGTGTGCGTTTTTCCCAACATTTTACTCGGACCAGAACTAATAAATAAGTATTGGTTCTGGTTCTGGAACCAGAACTAGATCCAGACCGGACCGGACCATCAAACTATGGTTCTAAACGGTCCGGGTCTAAAGCGGGTCTAGAACCAGAACCAAATCAGAACCGCTGCTTTAAAATTTAATGGGTTTTGAATAGTTCCGGATCGGTCCGGGTAATACCCACCCATTGACATCCCTGGGTCCATGGAGTCGGTCGTCTTGGCAAGTCCTGAAGGACTGAGATGTTCGGTGGTTCTTTTTGTTCTCTATTTTAAGAATAACTCGATGTCCTTCACCTTGATTCTTTTGCGTGAGAGTGTTGTTGATTTGCCAGAAGCCCTTCACTTAACAGGGATTTTATAGCTCTTACTGAAAGAAATAACCATACTTTGAGAAAGGTTATAAGGTCCCAAGAAACATGGAACCTCTCAAAGCTCTCTGGCATTTCACCAAATTTACTTCATGACATCAACACTGATGTGATTATGGTGGTTACCTTAGTATATTACACTCTGGAATTATTGCCTATCAACCTTGCGTTAACAAATGCTTTCATATTAGAGGGGGCAATTTTGATAATGCTACTTGATGGAGTCCGATATTGTTGGGCACGTTTTAACTTTAATTATTTTCGTAGCTAATTTAGATGTTAGATTAAATAGTTTCCTAGTTGAATTAGGTTTCTTATATTAGTTAGAATCCTTCTTTGATAAGGAGTCCTGTTTTGATTAGGAATCCTTCTTTGACAAGGATTAGGGTTCTTTATTTTAGCCTATATAAAGGCATGGCATCTGAAAATATTCACTTTTGATTTACGAATATATTTGAGTTTTATTCTCTTCAAGAGCTCTTGAATTTTCTTGTGTTTGCCAAGGAATTCAATTATCGACGATCGACGAGACATCCATCCCTCGTTCGTGTGTCATTCATCATCCCGAGTTCTTTGCATCAACATCACGTTGGGGTATAGGCGACATACTGGCCTATATCACTTCTTGGGTTAGATTCAGAGGTTTTGGGATTTTCCATTGGTTTCGTTCAAAATCTTCCGTTCGCGTGTCGTTAGATCCTTTGTACCAACGAGGATCGTATCACTACTTTTCAAAAGCTACAACTAGCAACTCCAGTTTCCACTGTTTTCATTGTTCTAGCATAACTCACATTCAGACCTGGGTGATGGTGGTTGTATTTTGTTTTGCATTAATTGTCGCTTACATTTCAAGACCAGCATTATGAAAATGTTTATAGTTCCGGAATGATGACTGAATAGAAATGGGTTTTGCTGCATTCAAATTTGATATAGTTATGAGCATTTAAAGGATAATTTAGAGAATAATCCTGTTTAATTTTATTTTATTTTTTTACTGGTGCTAGTTCTTATGCAGTCTTCATATCTTTTTTGCATTTTTTGTATCTGGCTTCTATGATATAATTTGGTCTTTGAGGGGTCTAGATAATTTCTCACCCTCTTCATTTTGTGTTTTTATTATGCTGTCAGCATCTGATACTGCTGCCTGTAGTAGATAAAACTTATCCTATTCAAAGTGAGAATTCCCATACATCTAGCGCTGTCAAACTGCTTCCTGTGAAACTCAAAAGAACTTAATATCTTATTAAAATGTCATGAGCCATGAAGTATGTTGATGGAAACAATCTACTAATCATGAGTTGGAAGAAAATGTTGCTCTTAACAGCTAAGTTGAAGCAATTATTGGCAATGCCCAAAATGAGATAATTATTCTGATTTCAAAATCTTGATTTTTCAGGTAGGGCAATCACTCTGAGATCGAAGAAGATATGGGTGAGGAAAGATCCACTCCATCCCCAAACAAAAGATGCATAGGGTGTCGCACTATGTGTACAAGTGAAGTAGAGGTGTTATCAAGGAAAAAAGTAGAAAGGGTGTGGGCAGGTCTGAAAAGGACTTGTTAGGACAAATATAAAGCAGAAAAGCAACTCAATCAGTGGTGCAATAATTGGTCATATACTCATACCAGAGGAGGACTGCCTCTTGCATTGGCCCCCCCCCCTAATAAATACATACACAAAATTTGCTTCAAAATGGGACTGTAGATTAAGCTCTCTTCATGCCAATGATTGCTCTTGTTGGAGACTTGTCCCCTTCACACTGTGCATCACTTTGCCCCACACTTCACATGCTGCATCTGCATCCATACATCATCATCCATCCTTCCATCCATACATACATAGTGCTGCTGTGGTTAAATTTCAGGTGTCCATATTGAATGCTCTTAAAGATTTTTCTTTTCAACTATTTGTAATTAGGTTTGGGATCCTACAGTTTCTCTGTTTGATTGAATTAGGTCTTAAGCTATTTTTTTTTCTTTGTAAGGAATTACTTGAGTTTCGTTACTTTTCGTCTACTTTAAGATTGGCAAATGTAATTTCTTTTATATAATCCAAAGAGATATGGGGGACATAGATGGCTATGTGAATTTTATTTTATTTTCCTTCTGATTATGTCTGGTGGATTACATCACTACATGTCAGGTCCAGTGGAAACAAAATTATTTTTTCACGCGAAAGTCTCGCCATCTATGGAATCTGAAAATAGATTAAAATTTTGTATCTTTAACCATAGCATTTGAAATGGAGAATTACGAGGAAAGAAAGTATCAGTATGGGGTATAATTTTTCAAAATGATATCAAACTATAGGAGTTGTATAAAAAATGGTACTAAATTGGTATTTTAAACCAAATGAGTACTAAACTATCATTTTCTTTGAAATGGGAATATTAATCTCTTTTTTAGCCTTATAAATGTTACATTTCTTGTCCCAAACTTCAAATGGACAGTCCATTTTAAAGTTTATACTATTTTCACACTACAAGAACTTCAAATGAATAGTCAATTTCACACAACAAAATATAACTTCTTCCTCCTCGCCAATCTTTTATTTGCTTCCAACTACATATGGAGTCTCCACAATCATTTTCTTTGCAATTTTATCATTTAATTTATCTCAAAAGAAATAACATGTTATATTTCTATTCACTATACTCGAGAAAATGCCGTATTTAAAAGAAATTAAAAACTTAGTACCCATTTTGATATATATAAAAAATCATTAAATCTTTTATAGAGCCCTTATAACTTTTTTACAGATTATCTCAGTGTAAATTGAAAAGAAAAAAGAACATATTTACCAATATATATTAGAAAAAACGTGAATAATCGTGTGACATGTGTGGCAGGGTGCCCCAAGTCAAATAAACTTTAAATGAGAAAGTGGACACATACCATCTTAAATGTGGTCATCCCTTTTGGGTATATTGCATTTAAAAACTTATAAATCAAGTTTTCATTCAAAGAGTGAAGCATGAGAGAAGCATGAATCACGGACAAACTTGTTTTTTTTTCACGTTACTTTGAGAATACAACGTTAGGTTGTAATTATTGTATATTTTCACGCATTTATGAACATCCCTCAATTTTTATTGGTGCAAATTTATACTTGACATCAAACTTGGAGTTGTACTTCTGAACTACACATTATATTACAAGGTGAATATATCAAATACATTTATGTCTATGATTAAAGTTGTCTTTGCCAATGCATGTTTTAATTTGTTTGAAAATATCGTGCCAGTACTAAGAATGGGTTCCATAAATGGAAAGTATAATGTTAAACACACAAATATATAGGAATTGTTATTGTAAAATCCGCTTTTAAAATATACTACATGATCATGAAATCATTTGAATTTATCATGAAAATGTTTGAATTCACCGTGAAAGTTTCAAAATTCAAAATATGAAATTTCATCCCTTATGATATTTGAATCCAAGTGTTTGAATTCAACCAGCAAAATGATGAATTCATCATAAATCTTCACGAACGAATGATTGAAAATTTTTCCTATTTTATATATTAAAATTAGTTTGTATTTGATCTAAATCCTGTATATAGAGAGAGAGATGAGAGATCAAATAGTACCCGAGCCTGAGGTAGTATGTAGTACTCAATCTCATCCACTCATCTTATAGATCTTATGGTGATAATTTTTTCTGATTTTTTAAGCCATTTGGCGCTGATTTCGCTACAGTAATGGTAGATTAGTAATTTAATTTTTTATGTGATACAAAAAAAATCATGCATGTTTTAAAACTGAAAACTCATATGTTTGAACATAAAACTGCATACGTGTTAACAAAAAAATGCATGAGATTTATTTCTCCAGAAACTACATACATATTGTTATACAGAAAACTGCATACGGTTGAACATAAAACTGCATAATGTTGAACACAAAATACATATGAGATTGATTTCTCCAAAATTTATTCTCAAATTTAGATCTATTACTTCTAACTTCATAATTCGAAAGAAAACATATGATCAACAATAAAGAAAACAAAGGATCAACAAGATAAGTGTTTGTGTATATTGGAGTAGATATAAAGAGAGATATCGTGAATGAGAAACCTATGATTTTTTTTTTAAAGCATGCATGTTTGTGTTTCGTGGCATGCAGATTTGTGTTTAGTCGTATGCATGTTATTGTTTTGTAATATGCATATTTTTGTTAGAAAATATACAGGCTTATATTTTTTAGTATGCATGTCTACGTTTTATAGAATGCATGTTGACGTTTTGTGGTATGCATTTTTACGTTTTGCAGCTAGGGGTGAGCAAAACCGAATCCAAACCAAATAACCGAACCGAACCGTAGCAATTTGGTCGGTTTGGATCGGTTTTTGAAAACTTCGGTTTGGTTTGGATGCAAAAAATGAAAACCGAACTTTTTTTGGTTCAGTTCGGTTTAGTAATACGAAATTTCGGTTCGGACCGAACCGAACCGAAGTTTATATATATATATATATAGGGGTTGGTTATAGGAGGAACCATCCCTAAGATGAGAACTAAGAACTAATCTATACCTTGCATTCTATCTAATCTAACGGTAAATATTTAATTTGTGCATTAATTACAAAATCCCTCTAGTTTTCGGTAGTTTCCAAAAAAATGGATTTAAGGGTATTGATGTAATTCAAAAAAGGCATACTCCACCCCATCTACCCGTCCCCCTAAATTAACGTTTATTGACAATCAATTATCATTCTTTGATGTTATTTTCTCTATCTTCTTTACTCTCACCAAATTTGCAAATATCCACACTGATTCGAAAAGACAACTTTTTAACCCCACATTAATCATGTTTTTTTTTTTCCGAAACTATATCTTTAAATATATAAACCATTTCACGTCAATGCGAAGGAATTTATTTATCTTATGCGATTATTTATCTTGTGCATATCCTTATTCAAATGATGAATATCCTTACCCAAATGATGTATAGGAAGCTATTTATCTTGTGCATATCTTTTTAAAAAAATTATGCAGTTATTTATCTTGTGCGTATCTTTTTAACCCCTAAATGTTATGCATATCCTTACCCAAATGATGCATATGAAGTTATTTATCTTATGCAGTTATTTATCTTGTGCATATCGGTAACACGTTTGTGCACAAAGTTATTTATCTTGTGCATATCGGTAACATGTTTGTGCACAAAGTTATTTATCATATTATATTAATCACAGACTAATCATTTTATCAATAAATCAGATGCAAATTCGAATTAAACAAATATAATTATGAATGAACGAAAATAAAATCAAACAATGAGAATCATTTTTGTTTATAAAAATGTAATAAAAGAAAATCTAATAAAAAAAACTGTAATTAAACATGATGATGCCGCCGGCCATTTTTGTTTTATCAAGAAAAAAATGGATGAAACCATTAAATTTTTGTTTATCCAGAGAAAAAAACGGTGAAAATAAAGCATTTAATGAAAAAAAGATACACCAATATTTAATGCAATGAATGTGCCTATCTAATTCCCTTAATTATAGCTACTCACCCGTTAAAAAAAATAAAATGCCTTAATTATCCTCAATTTTAAAATCAGAAAATAATATGAACCATTAGGATTTTAGTTGTTGACCGTTAGATGTGGTAAAATCAACACTCATTATTGGTTCTCATTTCTCAAAATACTTATGGTTCTCATTTGATCCATCTCCTATATATATATATATATATATATATATATATATATATATAGGATTGGGTTCAAATAAAAACACATTCAAAAATAAGAAATGAGAACAAATTTGAACCATTGATTTTTGAAGATGTGTGGTTGTGATTAAATCAAATTAGGGTATAATGGTAATTACAGAATATTACGAAAATAACCGTCCCTTAATTATAGGGAATGTGATAACTTAATCTTGAACCATTGATTAATGGTAAATGGATGATCAAGATGAATTCTTATTTCTTATTTTAAGGGGTTTGTATTATAACTCATCCCTATATATATATATATATATATATATATATATATATATATATATATATATTAAATTAAAATATTAAATCCTATTAAATTAAATTATATATATATATTAAATTAAAATATTAAAATATTAAACCCTATTAAATTAAATTATACATATATATATTAAAATTATTAAAAGTTCGGTTAACCAAAAATCGAACCGAAACCGAAGTTTAAAATTCGGTTCGGTTCGGTTGAAATTTTTGAACGGTTCGGTTTTTTCGGTTTTGGATTTTCGGTTCGATTTTCAACCGAACCGACCGAATGCTCACCCCTATTTGCTGCATGCATACTTTATTTTCGACAGCAAAACTCCTCATTATTCTTCTCCGTCGTTTTGCTGCTTCTTTCTCCGATTACCGGCGAACTTCGTCGTAAACTATTGCCATAACCACCATATATCTCAATCCTTCAAAATCCACATCTCATTTTTTCACAAAATCTCTCAAATTTCTTCTCATAATCTTATTTTTCCTCTCTTTTATCTTTCAAAATCTGTTGTCTTATGCTTCACACCGTTGATGTCGCACTGCAACCGTCGCTGATATCACACCGCAATCGTCGTTGTCCGTCGTCATCGTCGTCGTAAAAAAATTCGAAGAAGATTAAGAAAATCGAAGAAGAAGAAGAAGAAGAAGAAGAAGAAGAAGAAGAAGAAGAAGAATGAGGAGGAGAAGACTAAGTTTTTATTTTTACCCAATATACCCCTGCGAAAATTAGAAAGATAAATAAATGAAAAGGGGATTGTCACGTGTCGGCTTGTGGTGCTGTCACATGTTCAAAGTATATGGTCTAGATTGAGTAATACATACTATCCGGGGACCGGATACTATGTGAACCCAACCATATATATATATATATATATATAGTGAGATTCTCATATAAACTATTTTTAACGTGAAAACTAAGAACCACGAAAATTTAGTTTGAACAAAATGAATTTGCTATGAAAGTTAATGCATCCATTGAAAAAAATTATTGAATCCAAAAATTCAAAATTTACTCAGGGTTCGAATTCCATGAGGGGCAACAATTCTATCTTTTTTTATTCAGTAACTTTTCCAGCTGATTCATCAACTTTCGCAACGAAATTATCATTTTTTATTTCTCATAATAGAAATGACTCTCATGTTAACCATCCTCTTAATATATAATATGTATCTAATAGAAATCTTATCTCGTGTAGTATGTAAAACTCAATATGAATCATTAATCTGTGTATAATATAATATATATATATATATATATATATATATATATAGAGAGAGAGAGAGAGAGAAAGTTTGATTCAAATAAAAACAAATTCAAAAATAAGAAATAAGAATAAATTTGAACCATTGATTTTTGTAGATGGGTGGTTGTGATTAAATCAAATTAGGTATAATAGTAATTATATAATATTACGAAAATAATTATCCCTTAATTATAGGGGTTGTGATAACTTAATCTTGAATAATTGATTAATGTCAAATGAATGATAGAGATGAATTCTTATTTCTTATTTTAAGAGGATTTGTATTATAACACATCCCTATATATATATATAATCATTGAGTTTGAATGCTCTGTGCAAGACTGCAAGTAGAGCCCACGTTGTTTGATTAAGTAAATGGTACATATTGCAGATGGTGTAAAATTTTAACCATGATATTTGGCAATATTTGGAATTCGAAAATCCAGCCCAAACTTTTTATTACAAGGATGAAAGCGTCAAATGGTAAGAGGTCAAATTACGTTAGTGGTTTGGATTCCTTATTCGTGTACGTGGCGCACATGCACGTGACAGCGACCGTCGGCACCCAACCGTTCCACCGAACAATTTATGCTACCCTATAAATAATAATCCACATATTATTTTATTTTAATTTCAATATCAATAAGGAAATATACGTATAATTTCTTTAAAATAATAATCAATAAATTAATAAATTATTTAAATTAATAAAAAAATTCGGTCGCAATTTGAATCAGTTTGAAAAATTATCTATTTTAATAAAATATTAAAATTACAACTTTTTGAAGAACTTCTTTATCAATGTATAGGTTTTGTCAATATTATAAATTTATAATTTATAAAATATTACAAATTATGAATACTATAGTACCTTGTTAAAATATAAATTTATTATTGTTTATTTTTTCTTGAAATTGGAATCTATTTGTATTTCATCATAATTTTTCTAATTACATCTAAAATTTAGGTCCCAAAGTTATTAATTTAGAAGTTTTACTGTAATACGTGTCAAAACATTAACGACCAAATTTTTACATCATGAATCATCACCAAGTCCGAACGCATAAAAAAATCCTTGATGGGGTTGTATCTTTTAAATTTTGAGTTCGAGATTTTTAGAAAATAATTTTCTAAAATTCGATTGAATGATATAGACTTTTCCACAAAAACTCATACAAAATAAGAGTGTGTGTGTTGGTAGTATGGTTAATCTTGGGTCAAATGTCGGGGTTCAAATTTATCGTGGTACGACCTTTGAATTTATCTGTCAATTTGCTAAAAAAAAAATCTTACTAAATACTGATACTTAATAATTTTATAAGAATAAAAATTTAAAAAATGGTGGGGGCTCAAGACCCTCCTAATCTCTTACCGAATTCTTCATTGGTTATCCCATAAGACCTTTGTGCCTAATTGACATCGTACCAATTTAGCATGTATTTAATGTAGATATATACATTTATATTTAATTTTGCCATATTAAAACGGTTCCTAATTAATACTACTAAAATGAGAGATTATTGAATCACGAAAAAGATTGCAAGCTGTGATTTTCATTTTCAAAAGTTAACCGGAAACAATATTACATTGACATTTTGAAAATAATAATCCCTCTGTTCTTTTTTAAGGGTTTCATTAATATTTTTTCATGTTTTTAATAAGTGTCATAATTGTAGCTTGAGAGTAAAATTAATATTTTTTGAATTTGATTATTGGTTATATGAATGTATTTATCATGGTAATTAATAAGGTTATATAGATAAACTTTTAAATTTTTTTAGTATATATAATTTGAATGCTGATAACATTTATAAAAAATCAAAGAATGTGTTAATTTGACTTGCTTTTCTTTTCTTTTTTTTGGTCAATTTATCGCAAATTTTAAAAGACTCGTATCGCGGTGAACCGAGCACCTTTGGCGCCGAAACATTAACCACTCTATCACTAGACCAACACACACACACACACACACAATTTGACTTGCTTTTCTTCTCTATATGGAGTTGCATATAAATCGAAACAAGAGCTGTTATGAAAATGAGATGAGTCGTTATTTATTTGTATTTAGGAGAGTCTATGTGGTTGAAAAGAAGTAGACATTAATGATCATTAAGTTGTAGTTTAACAAAAAGCGACAAATTAATGGAGCATTACTTTCATAGAGCGCTTATAATTTCTCCGAATTCAGCTGCACCAAACAGGGGAGTAGTCAAAACTTCGTTCGCCTTTATTTACACGTCAAATAAATGCAATTCTGGCGTTTGAGAGAGATTCGATTTTGACTTGGAAGTTAGGTGCGTTAAAAGAAAAGGAAATTTATGAAGACACTTCATGCTTATCTCTTTGCTTTGTGATTCACTCATTATTTATTGACTACAACAATGATGGTATCCTCGTAACTGTCCAACTGACTGCTCCAGACTACCAGGTGGTTCCCTCTACCCACTTGGAACGTCACACGTGGATATTCTTTTACTACTTCATCTTTATTTTAACTAAGGTTCCCATATACACCTATGTTTCGCCATATAAGGTGCAAGTAACTCTACGTATCAAGATTCATAAGAGCATCGTTATTTTGAGCTAATTTTTTTTTCAACTCTACTCTAAATGTATCTCTAGTTTTGCTTCAAAAAATTTCTTGCGCAATCTTTTGCGCAGCACTATGTTGCGCTATTTCTTTTCTTATAATTTTATTGTTATTGTTGTATTTTTTATATTGTTTTCCAACTTGTTATTCTATTTTTGATATTGTTTTTCAATTTGTTGTTGTATTTTTTTATGAATATTTATTTATCCTATTTTGTGGATATGAAAGATTGATATATATTTATTTATTTATTAAGCCAAAAGCTTTCGTCAACAAAGTTTGAAATGTACGTAAATAACTAAAGATAACACAAATTGAAATACAAATTACACAAATTATGTAACCTATGGTTTTTCATTTGCGTAAGTTTTAGTTATGTTTATTTATGCATTAATGTAAGTTTTAATTATGTCTTCTTCTTTTTTGAATTTTATATTATTAAGTTTTAATTATGTCTTCTTTTTTGCATAAATATATTATCAACTTTAATATAATTAAATAAGATAGTTTTATTTTAAATTTATTTTAATAAACTTTTAAATTTATTATATAAGATAGTTTCATTTGAATAAATAAAGAAGAATATTTTGGAATATTCTTTTTGCTATAAAATAGAGTAGATGGTTGGAAATAAAATATTGTTTCTCTTGTAAAATACGAGATAAAGTCTTTGTATTTTGAGAAAATGGTTGGAGATGGCCTAATATGATTATATTTATATTCAAATTCAAACATTGTTCAAATATTAAGTTGTAAAGATCGTATAAAAATATAATACACGTCGATGTTAGTATATTAATTGACATTAATCTTAGGACTAGTTAAATGAGATGCAACTATGTATATATAACATAAAACTTAAATTCTATCATAATATTAAATATTATATATATATATATATATATATATATATATATATATAGAGAGAGAGAGAGAGAGTTGGGCTTGGGTGATTATGATTTGTATCTAAATCTCTAGTCCCTATAAAGAGGAGGAAATTAAATCACTAAGCTACAAGATTTATTGTCAATTTTTTTTAAAAAAAAAGAAAAGAAAATACATAGAAACCATGCCTAAAGCTGGAAAGTGCGTGTGACCAACAAACACAAACAGGATCGGCGCTTATTAGGGATGCTTAAACGGGTATCGGTTTTCGGTTAACCGAGAACCGAAACTGAAAAAGTCAATTATCGGTTATAACCGATTTTTTTTCGGTTCGGTATCGTTAACTAATTCAAGTGTATTTCGGTTATCGTGTGTAACCGATTAACCGACAGTTATACCCGATTAACAAAATTAATTAATATATATAATTAATTAATCATTAAGTAAAAATATTTAATTTAATATCATATTTTCGCAATATTTGAAATAATCTCGGTTATTTTCGGTTAATTTTGTATTTTGTATTTTTTAAAAATTAATATTAATTTCGGTTAACCGCTAACCGAATCGGTTAATCGGTTAACCGATTAATTGATCGGTATCGGTTTCGATTAGTTAATTTTGTCGATTTCGATTTGGTTAACAAATTTCGGTTCAGTTAACCAAACCGAACCGAATCTCACCCTAAGCTTATGTGTTAGGGTTGTGGCAAAATGACCTAGGCCTCCATATTTCAGAGGTCCTATTTTTATTTATTTTATAAAGTACATTAGTAATAAATCTATAACACTAGCCATCTAGTTTTTTTTTTAAATCCAAACTACATATCTTGATATGCATGGCCAACTGCTCTCCTTTGTCTCTCTCCTTCTCATTCTCCCCACAAAAAAAGAACATTTAAAAGCCCATTATTATTAAACTGGTCTCCTCTGTGTCTCTCATTCTCAATTCTCGAAAAAAAATCTCATATGATAAACATATAACACCACCCATTCAAAAACTGCTCTCCTCTTCTTTCCTTCTCAATTCTCATCATTGCGCTCTGCATCTCTCCCGCTCACCTATGTGCTATGCCCCCCCTCTCATTCATTGCACCCGTCATAACTTCACATTATACAATTCAAATCAGGTTTTGTTTGCCTCAATATTTAATATTTTTTTCCATAGAGTACAAAGTTAAATGTTTGCTAGAAATCAAAATTGCTTCTCAAAATGTTAGGAAATTTAAATTATTTTAATAATTGTTTGATCCTTGTTTTTTTTTGTGTGTTGCACTTTATAATTTATATTACAGTTATGCAATCACATAAGTATGAAAGACTATTAAGTGATATCTCCCACTAACAACATAACTCTCTAAGTTTCATTTTCTAAAGGACCTATTAATTGTGTGGTGTTACACGTGTGTTAGACCCATCAATGATCTGAACCATACTCTTTAACTTATTCATGAGAATTATATCGATAGACCCATGTGGCACAAAGTGCGTTAAGCATGACCCATATAAGATGAATATTATATCCGTACTTCTCTTTAGAGGTGAGCAAAACCAAACCAAAATATGGATTTGTACATAGTTTGGTAAGAGTTTATGCACATTCTAAATATATTAGTTTAAGACATCTTTCGTTCTAGTGTAAGACAAGAAGAGTTATAGTCTTTGCGACAATAATCTGTGTAAGACACAAAACAGTAGACAGCAGAAAATTAAATCTCAACAATTGATAGCAAATCAAAGGCCGGATTCATTCATATTTCCTACCAAATTATCCTTTCCTACCGATCCATCTCCTATATATATATATATATATATATATATATATATATATAGGTTCAAATAAGAACTATTTTTAACGTGAGAACCAAGAACCACGGAAATTTATTTTGAACAAAATGAATTTGCTATGAAAATTAATACATCCACTGAAAAAGTAATTGAATCCAAAAATTCAAAATTTTCACCCAGGGTTCGAATTCCATGAGGTGCGACAGTTCTATCTTTTTTTATTCAGTAACTTTTCCAACGAATTCATCCAAATTTCGCAACGAATTTATCATTTTTTAATTCTCACAATAGAAATGGTTCTCACGTTAACCATCTCATTTATATATAATATGTATCTAATAGAAATCTTATCTCGTGTAGTATGTAAAACTCAATATGAATCATTAATATGTGTATGAATTATGATACATGGTTATCATCTTTTAACATTGTTGTGTGTATATATATATAATGCATATATCTTGATGACAATTATAGATCATTGAGTTTGAATGCTCTGTGAAAGACTGCAAGTAGATAGAGCCCACGTTGTTTGATTAAGTAAATGGTACATATTGCAGATGGTGTAAAATTTTAACCATGATATTTGGCATTATTTGGAATTCGAAAATCCAGCCCAAACTTTTTATTACAAGGATCAAAGCGTCAAATGAATGGTAAGAGGTCAAATTACGTTAATGGTTTGGATTCCTTATTCGTGTACGCCACCGAACAATTTATGCTACCCTATAAATAATAATCCACATATTATTTTATTTTAATTTCAATCTCAAATAAGGAAATACGTAAAAGTTCTTTAAAATAATACTCAATAAATTAATAAATTATTTAAATTAATAAAAAAATTCGTTCGCAATTTGAGTCACTTTAAAAAATTATCAATTTTAATAAATTACTAAAATTATAATTTTTTGGAGAACTTCTTTATCAATGTATAGGTTTTGTCAATATTATAAATTTATAATTTATAAAATATTACAAATTATGAGTACTATAGTACCTCGTTAAAATATAAATTTATTATTTTTATTTTTTCTTGAAATTGGAATCTATTTGTATTCATCCATAATTTTTCTAATTACATCTAAAATGTCTAATGTCGAGTTCTCCAGCTGCAATAAAAAAAATATGAAAAGGTGTTGGCCGCTTCCAATGCTTCCTTTTGTATGATTGCTTCCAGTGGTGTAGAATCATCTTTACCTTGATCATTATTATTATATTCAATAATATCAACCACAAGTGTCCATTAATCATATAATGAATTTGTAGATGTTTGAAAATATCTAATTAATTACAATGAATTAATAGATACACTAATCTATTTAATTAACATGCATGAATCAATTTAATTTAAATACATTAAAAATTTTACATACCATTTATATTTACATATTATAACTTGATCTAAAATTATAATTTGCGAAATTAAGAAAACACTATAAATTAATAAAAAATTTAGGTCCCAAAACTATTAATTTAGAAGTTTTACTGTAATACGTGTCAAAACATTAACGATCAAATTTTTACATCATGAATCATCACCAAGTCCGAACGCATAAAAAATCCTTGATGGGGTTGTATCTTTTAAATTTTGAGTTCGAGATTTTTAGAAAATAATTTTTCTAAAATTCGATTGAATGATATAGACTTTTCCACAAAAACTCATACAAAATAAGAGTGTATGTATTGGCCATGTGATAAAGTGGTTAATGGTTAAGGTCAAATGTCTCAGGTTCAAATCTATCGTGGTACGAACTTTGAATTTATCTGTCAATTTGCTCAAAAAAAAATTCTTACTAAATATTGATAATTAATAATTTTTTAAGAATAAAATTTTCTTAGTATATATAATTTGACGACTGAGAACATTTATAAGAAATCAAAGTATGTGTTAATATGAGTTGCTTTCCTTTTCCATGTGGCGTTGCATATAAATCGAAACAAGAGATGTAATGAAAATGAGATGAGTCGTTATTTATTTCTATTTAAGAAGAGTCTATGTGGTTGAAAAGAATTAGGCATTAATGATCATTAAGTTGTAGTTCAACAAAAAGCGACAAATTAATGGAGCATTACTTTCATGGAGCACTTATAATTTCTCCGAATTCAGCTGCACCAAACAGGGGAGTAGTCAAAACTTCTTTCGCCTTTATTTACACGTCAAATAAATGCAATTCTGGCGTTTGAGAGAGATTCGATTTTGACTTTGAAGTTAGTTGCGTTAAAAGAAAAGGAAATTTATGAAGACACTTCATGCTTATCTCTTTGCTTTGTGATTCACTCATTATTTATTGACTACAACAATGATGGTATCCTCGTAACTGACTGCTCCAGACTCCCAGGTGGTTCCCTCTACCCACTTGGAACGTCACACGTGGATATTCTTTTACTACTTTATCTTTATTTTAACTAAGGTTCCCATATACACCTGTGTTTCGCCATATAAGGTGCAAGTAACTCTACGTATCAAGATTCATAAGAGCATGAGTAGGGGTGAGAATCGGTTCGGTTTCGGTTAACCGAAACCGAAATTTCGGTTAACCGAAACCGAATTAACCCAAAATAGATAACCGGAATCGATACCAATCGGTTAATCGGTTAACCGATTAACCGATTCGGTTAGTCGGTTCGGTTATCGGTTAACCGAAATTCAAATTAAATTTAAAAAAAAAATAAAAAAAATAAAAAAAAATAAAAAATACAAAAATTAACCGAAAATAACCGAATTAACCGAAATTAACCGAGATTATTTCAAATATTACAGAAATTATAATATTAAATTAAATAATTTTTACCTAATAATTAAATAAATAAATTAATTAATTAATTAATTTCGGTTAATCGGGTATAACCGTCGGTTAATCGGTTATACCCGATAACCGAAATTCACTTGCAATGGGAACCGATAACCGAACCGAAACCGAAAAAATCGGTTATCGGTTAACCGATAACCGACTTTTTCGGTTTCGGTTATCGGTTAACCGATAACCGATACCCGTTTAAGCACCCCTAAGCATGAGCATCGTTATTTTGAGCTAATTTTTTTTTCAACTCTACTCTAAATGTATCTCTAGTTTTGCTTCAAAAAATTTCTTGCGCAATCTTTTGCGCAGTACTATGTTGCGCTATTTCTTTTCCTTTTTTTATTATTAATTATAATTTTGTTGTTGTTGTTGTATTTTTTTATATTGTTTTCCAACTTGTTATTCTATTTTTGATATTGTTTTTCAATTTGTTGTTGTATTTTTTTATGAATATTTATTTATCCTATTTTATGGATATGGAAGATTGATATATATTTATTTATTTATTAAGCCAAAAAGCTTTCGTCAATAAAGTTTGAAATGTACGTAAATAACTAAAGATAACACAAATTGAAATACAAATTACACAAATTATGTAACCTATGGTTTTTCATTTGCGTAAGTTTTAGTTATGTTTATTTATGCATTAATGTAAGTTTTAATTATGTCTTCTTCTTTTTTGAATTTTATATTATTAAGTTTTAATTATGTCTTCTTTTTTTGCATTAATATATTATCAACTTTTAATATAATTAAATAAGATAGTTTTATTTTAAAATTATTTTAATAAACTTTTAAATTTATTATATAAGATAGTTTCATTTTGAATAAATAAAGAAGAATATTTTGGAATATTCTTTTTTTGCTATAAAATAGAGTAGATGGTTGGAAATAAAATATTGTTTCTACAGTAAAATACAGATAAAGCTGCTGTATTTTTGAGAAAATGGTTGGAGATGGCCTAATATGATTATATTTATATTCAAATTCAAACATTGTTCAAATATTAAGTTGTAAAGATCGTATAAAAATATAATAAACGTCGATGTTAGTATATTAATTGACAGTTAATCTTAGGACTAGTTAAATGAGATGCAACTATGTATATATAACATAAAACTTAAATTCTATCATAATATTAAATATTATATATATATATATATAGAGAGAGAGAGAGAGTTGGGCTTGGAGTGATTATGATTTGTATCTAAATCTCTAGTCCCTATAAAGAGGAGGAAATTAAATCACTAAGCTACAAGATTTATTGTCAATTTTTTTTTAAAAAAAAGAAAAGAAAATACATAGAAACCATGCCTAAAGCTGGAAAGTGCGTGTGACCAACAAACACAAACAGGATCGGCGCTTATTAGGGATGCTTAAACGGGTATCGGTTTTCGGTTAACCGAAACCGAAAAAGTCAGTTATCGGTTATAACCGATTTTTTCGGTTTCGGTTCGGGTATCGGTTAACTAATTCAAGTGTATTTCGGTTATCGTGTGTAACCGATTAACCGACGGTTATACCCGATTAACCAAAATTAATTAATATATATAATTAATTAATCATTAAGTAAAAAATATTTAATTTAATATCATATTTTCGGCAATATTTGAAATAATCTCGGTTATTTTCGGTTAATTTTTGTATTTTGTATTTTTTTTAAAAAAATTAATATTCATTTCGGTTAACCGCTAACCGAATCGGTTAATCGGTTAACCGATTAATTGATCGGTATCGGTTTCGATTAGCTAATTTTGTCGATTTCGATTTCGGTTAACCGAAATTTCGGTTTCAGTTAACCAAAACCGAACCGAATCTCACCCCTAGCGCTTATGTGTTAGGGTTGTGGCAAAATGACCTAGGCCTCCATATTTCAGAGGTCCTATTTTTTATTTATTTTATAAAGTACATTAGTAATAAATCTATAACACTAGCCATCTAGTTTTTTTTTTTTAAAATCCAAACTACATATCTTGATATGCATGGCCAACTGCTCTCCTTTGTCTCTCTCCTTCTCATTCTCCCCACAAAAAAAAAGAACATTTAAAAGCCCATTATTATTAAACTGGTCTCCTCTGTGTCTCTCATTCTCAATTCTCGAAAAAAAATCTCATATGATAAACATATAACACCACCCATTCAAAAACTGCTCTCCTCTTCTTTCCTTCTCAATTCTCATCATTGCGCTCTGCATCTCTCCCGCTCACCTATGTGCTATGCCCCCCCTCTCATTCATTGCACCCGTCATAACTTCACATTATACAATTCAAATCAGGTTTTGTTTGCCTCAATATTTAATATTTTTTTCCATAGAGTACAAAGTTAAATGTTTGCTAGAAATCAAAATTGCTTCTCAAAATGTTAGGAAATTTAAATTATTTTAATAATTGTTTGATCCTTGTTTTTTTTTGTGTGTTGCACTTTATAATTTATATTACAGTTATGCAATCACATAAGTATGAAAGACTATTAAGTGATATCTCCCACTAACAACATAACTCTCGAAGTTTCATTTTCTAAAGGACCTATTAATTTATACTTTTCACCTACGGTTCCTGAAATATCAGGATCGACCTTGCACATAAAATCTAGTCATCAAAAGAATTGTGTGGTGTTACACGTGTGTTAGACCCATCAATGATCTGAACCATACTCTTTAACTTATTCATGAGAATTATATCGATAGACCCATGTGGCACAAAGTGCGTTAAGCATGACCCATATAAGATGAATATTATATCCGTATTTCTCTTTAGAGGTGAGCAAAACCAAACCAAAATATGGATTTGTACATAGTTTGGTAAGAGTTTATGCACATTCTATATGTTTATTATGCACATGCTATATTTTATGTAAAAAAATTCATATAATAAATTATTATATTATGTTGGTATTGGGTACCATGGTGTATATTTGATTAAATTAAATCAGTATCTCACATACCCAGGATTGCTACGTGATTGATTATAATAAATCAATATCTCGCGATGAGTGAAAAGTTAGTGATAAAATTAATATTGAATTTTTTGATATAATGCACAATATTAAATTACATTATGCAAGTACACTAAACATTTTGTGCAAAGAGTATGCAGTATAAGAATATATATGGAATAAGTGAAAGCATTATTTTTTTTCAAACAACATCCCACAAAAATTACAAATAACAACATGAAAATCACAAGACTACTAGTTCTACCGCGAACTTGATATTAGCTACAAACGAATCAATTTGTTTAAAAAGTACTCCTAGAACCCTTACTTATAACAATAATACAAAAAAAAAAATTATTAGTAATCAACTAGTATTATTACGCATTACTTGAATCATCAATATTGAATAAAAATATATATAATTCAATAAAAATCAATTAAAACATATACATACTGAAACTTGCAAACTAAATTGTTAAGAATATATAAACAAACATGTAGAGAAAGAAATGAAAAAAAAAAATGATTCAATTACTTCACCGTAAAAAATGACACACAAGCAAAATGATTATAATAATCATATTAGTTGTTTGGATAAGAATTTAAGTTAACAAAAAACTGTAAAGAATAATAGATAAAATCAAATAGAAAATTACCACAAATAAAGGTCACGATCCTTAATTATAGGTTAAGGTCGGTTACAGTGAGATTAAAATTACTATATTATCCTTATTTATAAAATTTGTAAACTTTTAAGACTAAACAAATAATTCAATCTTAACCGATGATTATAAAAAACATTATGGTCAAGATGAGTTATCATTTCTCAAAATACTTGTGGTTCTCATTTGATCCATCTTATATATATATATATATATATATATATATAGAGAGAGAGAGAGAGAGAGAGGTTGGATCAGTGAGAACTTATCTTTTGAGAACTTGAGAACCATGCATGTCGTTGAAGATGATGCACAAAACAATATAAAGTTGTGCATAACGAAAACTTTCTAAAATTGTTGCACAACAAAATAATTTTAGAATGTTTTCGTTGTGCAACTTTATATTGTTTGTGCATCATCTTCAACGACATGATGGTTCTCAAGTTCTCAAAAATGATGATTCATTGATCTACTCCTATATATATATATATATATATATATATATATATATATAGATAGAGAGAGAGGTTGGATCGAGTGAGAACTCATTTTTGAGAACTTGAAAACTATATATAATAAAATTGATGAACAAAATCTATAAAGTTGTGCACAACAAAAATATTCTAAAACTGTTGCACAAAAAAATAATTTTATAAAGTTTTCGTTATGCACAACTTTATATTGTTTTGTGCATCATCTTTGTCAGTCTTATGCATAGTTCGCAGAGTTCGCAAAAAAAGATGTAGTTCTCATTTGATCAAATCCATATATATATATAAGGTTGGGTTCCCGTAGTACCCGTTCCCCATATAGTATGTAGTACCTAATCTAGACCATACACTCTGAACATGTGACCACACCACAAGCTGACACGTGGCAGCTCCTTTTCTTTTCTTTTTTAAATTTTCGCAAGGGGCAAAATGGAAAGAAACAAATCAGCCTTCTTCTCTCTTTGACGGCAGCGGACGGCGCCGGAGACGACGACGACGGCGCCGACGGTGACGATGGCAACACCGGCGAACAGCAACAACAAGATACACAAACAACTACAAACAACAGATTTTGAAAGAAAGAAAAAGAAGAAGAAAAATTGATGGATTTTTAGAAAATAGAAGATGAATTTGATAGATGATTGAAGAATTGAGAAAGATGGTGGTTATGACGGTGGTTCACGGCCAATTCGCCGATAATCAGTGAAAGAGACGACAAAATTGTTAGAGAATGATGGATGAGAGATTTGGTGTCGAAAACCATAAAAATGTATTGAACAAAACATAAAACTGGATTGAACAAAACATAAAAATGCATGTTTACACGAAACAGAAACATGCATTTAACTTAGCACGTTCATGCATTGATCAAAACATGTCCATGCATTTAACAAAACATGTTCATGCATTTAACAAAACGTAAAAATGCAGGCCAATGAAAGCGCGAACGAGCGACGCGCGAGCACGAGCGCACGTTGGGCGCGCTAGACGCGAGCTTCCAATCACATGCATTATTCTCTTCAACTGCATGCATTTTTTTTTCATTTGAATGCATTATCCAGTTCAACTAAATGCATTATTTGTTTTTCGCAATCACATAACAAATCAAATTACTAATCTACCCTTCAGAGGCGAAAATCGAAATTAAACTTAAAAGTCCGAAAAATCGAACCATAGGATCTATGAGATGAGTGGATGAGATTGAGACTACATACTATCTCGCGCTCGGTCTTATTTGATCTCTCATATATATATATATATATATATATATATATATATATATATATATATATATATATATATGCATTTCATAGGTCTTAGATTCATTTAGGAGAAATAGTTCCTATAGTATCCCACCACTATACATATAGATAAAGATTTAATGGTTTGAACCTATCACACCCTTGGTTTTTCAGTGTGGTTTACGTATTGCTGTGGTTTGCGGCTATTGCGAGGAACGGGGTTTACCCAAGATGCACCTTAAGAAGCAGTGCGGATTACCCATGATACCAAAAAAAAAAGATTTAATGATTGAATAATTGAGTTAGGAGTTGACAATGACACAGAGGAGTTCAAGCAATTAATTTCAAAAACCTTTTAACTACTTTTAAGTTTCATCGTACGATGGATGGTTAAAACTTAACTCAAAACTCATGAATAAAAGATAGAAGTTTTGAATTGGTAACAAATTAAAATATTTAGACATTTTTTTAAATGAGTTAAAATATTGATTTTGTTTTTAAACAAACTCTAAAAGATTTAAATTGCAATTATATCTTTTATAATTATTACAATAATACCTTTTTATATGTGATGGTAGATTATACATATATTAATTATGAATATTGATTTTTAATTCTATATTACATTAATAAAAATTATTTTTGTTTGAATAATCAATCATGTAACTGAACGACATTTATTTATCCTCAAATATTTTATATACTAAGAAGTCAAGTCAAGAATTAGGTCAACTTCATAGTCATTAGAAGCAAATTGTCATGATTAGAGAAATCACGCGTGTACTGGAATCCATTTAAACTACTCTAACAACTTCGTACTAATGAGAGAGCAGATTTGTTAAGAAAGATTTATTACAGAACTTGCAAGAATTTATTTAATTATTTCTTCATGATTTGCTGTCGGTTGTGCTGTATTATTTTATTGTTGCCCATTCAATTCATATAATTAGCAATTGATGTAGATGAAATAATTACAAAGTTTTGACGTGTATTTACAAAAATAAAGCCATACCATCACAAATTTATATCTTAGAAATTAATTAGGACCTTGTCCAAGATTCCAAGTAATTTTTACAACAATTTATATGAAATTAAATCCACGATCTATTTTTCTTCTAGTCGATGAGTACCAACATCGTAATGTTTTAATTTTTTGGAACAAGTTCATTAATATATTAAAAATATTTTAAATACTAAATAAATGTGTAATAGTGATGTTTATATTTAAAAATAAATTATTGTTATTAAAATTATGTTGTTGTGGTAAAAATTTATGTCTACCTCCTTTTGGTTTTAGGTGCTGCACGCTTATTGGACGTCCAAATTTTTTTACTTTTTTAAAATCAGTTCTGCCTGATGTAACTAATATGTATACCTAGCTGAATTAGACTCCATTTTATATGTAAGTCTGCTTAGCTAAATTCTTCTTCTTTTCATAATAGCTTAAAGATTATACATTGAGACATGCTAAATTAGTCGAGTCTATGCTCAATTATATCCTTTAATACTCTATTCATCTCATCGAAGACATTCTATTTTTTTTTTTGATATAATTATTTAAAGAATGGTATAAAATGATTAAAATGATTAAAAGTAGGTAGGTCTCATAACTTTTGAAGAGATGATTATTTCATAAAAAAAAACAGACCATCTTAGATGGGACGATCCAAAAAGAAAAATATGTTACCCCCTCTATCCCATTTAAAATGTCTAATTTTCCTTTTTGGGTTGTCTCATTACCAATATTTCATTCCATTTTAGGAAATAATTATCCCTTCAAAAAGTAAGGGTCCTACTCACTTTTTAACACTTTAATCACTTTATATATTTTTTCTAAATACTCGTGCCCAAAAGAAATGAGATAATTTAGATGAGACGGAGGAAGTATTTTAGATGAGACAGAACGAATGGTATATAAATTTGAATGCTCAAAGTAATATTGTTTGAACTGGAGGGGCAATTATGTAAATATGTATATGCTTGATTTTGATTGATGGTAGAGTCTGGCAATTTGGTCGAAAAACAGAGAATTGGCTTTATATAGTGTAATAATTGGGGGCGCCAAACTAATCAGAGAAAATAAACCCATTTCTATTTGTCCAACAAAATTAAGTCCATTTTTCCATGCGTCAGAAACCGTGTCCTATACAGTGTCACCGACTACTCTACAGCTACAAGCAATCAGAATTCATTCTTGGGACAGAAAAAAAAGAGAAAAAAAAAAGAGGAAAATAAAAATATAATATTTATTATTATTATTATAGTTTTGAAAGTTTGAAACATTTTCCCGAACTGGAAAATTATTGCACTCATAGTCCTTCTATGTGGACCCAGCTGATCCGAAACGGTGGTTGTCGATTGTACAAGATACAAGGGTAACTTCAATAATAAAAAGTAAAAAGATAAACTTTTTTGTTGTGACTAAGTCCATATCAGTTTTTTTTTTTTTTTAAATTAAGTTCAAATTCTAATTTTTACAATTTTTTATTTTAAATTAAATATCTCCTTGTGATCTTTGATTCAAGATGGGTCTTGAATATATTTTAATGGATCTAAATTGATTTAAAAATTTGAAAAAAGAAGAAGAAAGTGAAAGCCAATTTCTTGTTTGAGAAATTGAAAGCCAATTTTTTTGCTACATCATCTTTATTACAAGGATAAAAGAAAAATTAACTTCCATCTTCTAAAAGGGAAAAAAACTACCATTGGGGCCACTTTAACAATTTGTAAAGCCATTCAAATCTCTACATCCTCATGTTGAAAGTCTATTGCTTACATGAAGTATATTATATGAGTCTCCTAATTTTTATAATAATACCTTTAATTTCTGAACTTGTTGAACTTTGAATAACGTTTTAATAATTTTATTAGCACATATAAGTCGTGCATTTACACTTTTATCACAAAATTCAGGATTAGTCTATATTTCAAGAAGATTGGCGATGTACGTATATTTTATTTTATAAGTAAAATTTTATTCAATTACACAGAGAGATACCATTTATGATTGAGATATAAAGTTCAAGATATATAATATAATAGTATTATGAGTAGGGGTGTCTAAACGGTTTTCGGTTAGAATCGGAACCGAACCCAAACCGACAAATTCGGTTAACCGAAAACCGACAAATTTGGTTATCGGTTCGGTTTCGGTTCGAGTTGAAAAAATTTCGGTTATTGGTTAACCGATAACCGAACAGTTCGAAACCAAAAACCAAAAACCGCTTTTTATTTTTAATTATTATTTCAATTACTAATTAATTAATTAAAAATTATGAAAATCAATTTTAATTATTACTTTATTAATTATTGTTAAATATTTTATCTATTTTAATAAGTTTCAGTTTTTAATTATTATTTTATTTATTTTAATAATTATTTTATTTGTTTTATTATTATTTTATTTGTTTTATTATTAATTAATTTTAATTCGGTTTTGGTTAATCAAAACCGAACCGCCGAATCGATCGGTTTTCGCTTAACCGAACATTTAAAACGGTTCGGTTTGGTTCCACTTTTCGGAGAAATTCGGTTGGTTAATCAGAAAATTGATTCGATTAACAAAACCGAACCGTTAGACACCCCTAATTATGAGGGTGTTTGGTGAGCTTATAAGCTCCCACAACATTATAAGTCGTTTTCGTTTAAAAAGCAAATTATAAAATTTTTTTGAGGCTTATAAGCTCACCAAACACTCTCTATATCCTAGCAAATCAAGATATCAGAATACTCTAAATTAGGAATCCAATCTCCAAATAAGTAAGAAATATTAAGATATAATTATTTAATTCAAAACCAAATCCATCCTATTTTAGGATTCCATTCCAAACAAAGCAAATCCCTAAGCTTTTTATATCTTTGATGATTTTTTCTTTCTTGCAAGTCTCGTATGTTATTTAAAATGTGTGTACGAACATATCAATATTGTCAATATATTTCAAAATGTACTCGTTATTATATAAATCTCTGATATATTTTAGCTTCTTTTCTGTATTACCTCTCAATATAAACTAACATACATGAATACAGAATTATTATCTTTATATATTTGGTTTCGTTCAATAATATTTAGAAATCACTTTTGAATAAAAATTTGTCTAATTAGGAGTTCAATTTCGCATTAAAACTAACAATTTTATTTTCAATATTATACAAAATATATTGGCTACAAATCGACGTTTATTAGTAAAAATAATTTTACTCTTGAGGTAATTAAGAAATTAATCAAGATATATAATTGAACTCTAGTCCTGCTAATTTAGCTATGATTTTGCACCAAATATTGACTAAACGCAACAAATTACAATTAACTGACTAAGCAACGGCATTAATATATTATACATATATAAAGAGATGAAAGATCATATAATACCCGAGTCTAAGTAATATGTAGTGTTCAATCTCATCCATTCATCTCATAGATCATACGTGGGAGATTTTTTCGAATTTTTTTAGTTTATTTTCTCTGATTTCGCTACAGTAAGGGTAGATTAGTAATTTGATTTGTTATGTGATTTCGAAAAACAAACTATGCACATAGTTGAGCTGAACTATGCATTTAAATGAACAAAAAAATTCATGCAGATGAACACAAACATGTATACGGATTTCGATTTTAATGCATACTGGAAATACACTCCCAACACTCGCTCGCGCTCCCCTCACATCTATTGGCCAGTGCTCGCTCGCTCGCACCTAAAGTCAGTTGGCGTTGGATGTGATGCAGTGTTATGTTATTTTAAATACAGTTATGCTATTTTACTGAGAATACAACTGTAATACCCGTATTTACATGTGATTAACCCATAATTAAGATCTCATTAAGAAGGAATTGCATCCTTAAGAAAGAGTTGGTTAAGTTAGAAGCTTTGCATTAAGCTTCGAGTTGAGACGATAAATTTCGACATTTGAGATAGAATCGAGATAAGATCCTTAAATCTAGTCAAACATAAGAAGACCTAGATTTAAATAGTCTTGATATGATAGATACATGCTCAACGAAGTCTTGATTTGAAAATTGAGAATTTCAAAATTTACGTTTTTATGGCGCTTGGTTGCCGATTAAGCTCGGATGAAGAGCAAAATATTTAAAATGGTTTTAAGGTCAAAAATATGTTTAATAAGTATATTTTGATATTTATGAGTAAATATTGAGGTTAAAAGTAGAGATTCAAAAGAGGTTATTTTACCCTATCCAACGTCGTCGCACACCCAACGTCGATTGGATGCGATGTATTGTTATATTATTTTAAATGCAGTGTTATGTTATTTTGTATGCATTATTTGTGTTTATTGTGACTCTCCAAACCCAGCGTCCACGGATACCCCAATGCTTGTGGACTCCCCTACCCAGCATCGACGGGCAGCTGGGTGCTTTCCCATTTTGCCCTTAGCGAAAAATGAACTGTCACGTGTCAAATTTTGATGCATCCATGTGTTTAAAATGGGTGGTCCAGATTGAGTTACTACATACTATCTGGGGATCGGATACTATGAGAACCCAACCCTATATATATATGGTGGTTTCAGTGAGAATGCTCATAAATGTAAGAAATAAAAATATATCACATTCACACATGTATCCTATATCAATGGTCAAGATTAAAGGTAATATATTAAATAATTTTAGAATATTTTTTTTAATAAAATCGAATAACGATAAATTTGGTATAATTTTT
The DNA here is from genome assembly GCA_036937905.1 of Salvia rosmarinus. Classification (NCBI taxonomy): domain Eukaryota; kingdom Viridiplantae; phylum Streptophyta; class Magnoliopsida; order Lamiales; family Lamiaceae; genus Salvia; species Salvia rosmarinus. The sequence goes on from CM072815.1 coordinate 5,093,463, forward strand.
TTTTATTTTCTCTGCCACTCTAGACGTAAATCTCGTAACTTTTCGATAATCTCTTCAATTACTGAAAAAATAGGAAATTTATAATCTGCTTAATATAATGTTACACAAATCATCCAAGATTGAATGAAATGACAGAAAAGTCTATGATTGCCTCCAAAACCCACCCTCCACCCCACAAAATACAACGACCAACCCCATCCCCCAATCCTCCAACCCAGTGATCAACCCTCACCCCCAAAACCAGCGGCTAACCCATCCAACCCCACCCCAACGACCAACCCCTCCACCCATAAAACCCAATGGCCAAACCCCATCCCCCAAAATCCACCGACCAACCCTCTCCAACCCAGCAGCCAACCACCCCACCCACCAAAATCCAACAACCAACCTCCATCCCTCATCCCCAACCCAACGACCAACCCCACTCCTCCAAAACCTAGAGGTCAACCTCCCTCCCACCCCAATCCAGTGGCCAACCCCCTCACCCTTCAAAACTCAGCACCAACCCCCCACCCCTACCTAGAACCCATCGACAGCTAGACAATCAACTATCCACGGTGCATATAAGGATTTTTCAGTGAATTAGTTAGTTTTGATAGCAAATTTAAAACTTGGGATAAATTTAGTATACAAGTTATAGTTTGAGTTATTTTTGTATATTAAAACTAATTAAATATATGATACACATTACACATCACGTAGTATAATTTATTGTTGTACTGCCTTCACTTTCTATAACACATATATAATACTAACAATGCACATATTTAATAAAACACATCATGCAACATAATTTATGTTTGCACAGTAAATACTACGAATGTATTCTACATGTGCAACAACAAAAATATAATTGATCTAAAATAAGAAGTTACAAGATAGGTTACACTAAATCCCTCAAATCAAGGAAATAACCGTTTTTAACATAAAACAAAATTAATAATATAACATTTAAATAAATTATAAGAAATTAAAGTATAGCATATATAATAATATATTGTAGTACAACATAAATTAATATTATCATTAATTTACTAAAATCAATTACTTAAATTTATTTTTATTTCTTATAAATAATTTCATTCTTAACTCATTCATATTATATACTCCCTCCGTCCACTATAAACGTGCATTTAATTCATTTTCGGTCCGTCCACCAAAAATGTGCATTTTCTTTTTTTAGAAACACCAACTTTACATTTTTATCCTCACTTATCCACTTATTTACAAAAAAACACGCATGACCCACCTTTTTACACTCACAATCCATTAATATATTCATTTATTATCTCAATAACATACCTTTTTATATACATTTATTTTACACTCATTATAGTTTTCTTAAAACTCGTACAACCAAAATCGATGCACGTTTTTTATGGACGGAGGGAGTATATATAAAAACATAGGGCTGTGTTTGGAAATCATGAAAAGGGGATTTAGGCAGGGTCCCCCAAAATCTTGAAAGAGGGACATGTCTTGGCCTCATAAAAATAGGGCTTTCACGTGTGATTTTTGTCAACATGAGTGTGTCGGTCAAACCTCCCATTATGCTAATCATCACCACTAAAAATTCTTAATCCCCCAAAAAAGAAAACCTTAAAAAGGTGGGAAAAGATAATTGCAAATCATTAAATTAAATATTAAAGCGAAAGAGAGAGAGAAAGGAGACTTGATACATGTTTGGTCTACTCCTACTCCTCCTTGTCCCCCCTTCTCTCTCCTCCTCCCTATCTTTCTCTCTCTACTTTGGGTCTTTGGATTAAAATAAGAGTATTTAAACAATTTCACAGACTGGGTTGAATCTTTCCTAACATTATAAAGACTCTTTCCTCTCTCATATTCAAACCCCTTTTCTCCTCCTTCCTCTCAAAAAAATGGAGCTGGGCTTGAGCTTGGGAGATGCATCGAACTCCCTAGGGTTCTTGAAAGATAACAACTCCCCAAATCACCACCAAAATCTCACCAAAAGTAGCGGCTTAGATTTCTGCATGTCTTTGGGGCTTAGCTCCAAGAATCAAGAAAGGGGAAAAGCCCAGAAATCTAAAGAAGACTGCGACGACGACGACGACGATGATGAAGACGATATATCGGCTGGAGATGGGAGTGATGATAATCAAGAGGAAACTCCTCTGCAGCTGAATCTTCTTCCTCTTGCTTCTGTTCCTCGCCAGATTTCCTCTCGCCTTTGGTCCTCTGACAAAGGTAGGTTCATACTATGCTAAAAAATATATATTTTGGTTGATTATGTATGTATGTATGTAAGCATCATCGACTGGTAAATTAATTCTTACATCAATTTGGCATGGTGTGGACTAAATGAACCATAATTTACGGATTTATTTGATCGAGCGTGAAAAAGGGAGCTCGGAAAACGGGTCGTCGGGGAACATGGGTGTGCCGGCGAAAGCGAAGCGATTGAACGTCAACCGGCTGCCGGCGGCGGAGGAGGCAACCTCGGCGAACAGCGTCGGCTCTCCCTTCCATACCGACTTCGGCATGTACACGTCTCTCGCCAACGGAAACTTGCATCTCGGCGGCGGCAACAAGCGAGATTTCGAGGCCGCCGGCAACGATACCACGGAGGCGGAGCGGGCGTCATCGCGAGCCAGCGACGACGACGAGAACGGCCTCAACACCCGAAAAAGCTCAGATTGTCGAAAGAGCAATCCGCTTTTCTCGAAGAAAGCTTCAAAGAACACAACACACTCAATCCTGTGAGTACATATATAAAACTACTTTTAATTCAGCCCTATGTTGTTGTTGTTGTTTTTTCCTGATGGTATTTTCTGTTTAATGAGGCAGAAACAGAAACTAGCGCTGGCAAAACAGCTCAATCTCCGAGCCAGACAAGTCGAGGTCTGGTTCCAGAACAGAAGAGCGAGGTGTGAACACAAATTATTCAAATAAATATATTTTACACGCAGCTGATGTGTGTATTGATTGAGTTGCAGGACGAAACTGAAGCAGACGGAGGTGGACTGCGAGTATCTGAAGAGGTGTTGCGAGACGCTAACCGAAGAAAACAGAAGACTACACAAAGAGTTGCAAGAATTGAGAGCGCTCAAAACTTCGAATCCATTCTACATGCAGCTCCCGGCAACCACCCTCACCATGTGCCCGTCGTGCGAGCGCGTGGCCACCACTGCTGCCCCGTCCGCCGTCACCGTGGCCTCCACCTCCGCAACCGCCACGGCATCGGAGGCGATCCCGAAGGTCATTCCGTTTCCGCTAGCGAGACCGAGATTTTACCCGTTTGCGCAAACGCCGAAGCATTCCAATCAGCCCGCGGCCTCGTGATTTAATGGTGGTCATCCTTTTGCTGCAGGTTACTTGTAAATATGGAGGGGGAAAAAGGTCCTTAATTATTATTATTTTTTTCTTGGTCTTTTTTTTTGTTGTTGGTATATGTTGGGTGTTTGGAATGAGGTATTGATTGTTTGATGGTGATGAATCTCTGCAACTTGAGCAAATTTTTCAGCTCATCCTATGTTGATTTTGTGGGAGAATACAAGTAAACAGAAATTAGTATTTTGGAAGAAAATTCCAATGATTCATTATGTTTCCTAGCACAGATTTCTGAATGGAAAATGGTCTCCACCTGCTTTCTCATCCACTTTTGACCAATGAGTTTTTTTCCTCATTTTGTTTTATGAATTGAATTTTTCTGCACTATTTGTCCATGTTATATATTAAATAGTACTTCTTCCTATTTTCTTGAAAAGTATTTATTTAATTTCATTTTGATTCATCTACAAAAAAAATCACTTTCCTTCTAGGCATTTTGATCCATCTACAAAAAATGTCCACTTTTCTTTTAGGCATGGATCTCACGTAAATCTCACAACTTTTACTTGCTATGAAAAATCACTTATGATTACTTTTTACATTCACATAATAGATAATACATTTTATAATTTGGATTCCTTTCTTCACTCATTTTATATTCATTACATTTATTAAAATTCTTATTGTCAAAATTTAAGAACATATTTCCAGACGGAGGAATTATTATTTAATGGGCATAATATATTAATAGAATATATAAAAATGAATATCAATTTGAAATTGAGTATTTCCTGTCGAACACAAATTCGAGTAGCTTCTGTAATTATTTTAATTATTATTATAAACGGACATTAGAGTATTTTGTGTAGCGAAAACAAGGGATTTTCTTTTTTGAAGTCCACACGGCATTGTGGTTATAAACCGACAGGTCTTTAAACTGAGATTCTCATTTTCGAAAGTCAAATTAATTTATGTCTTCATTGTATAATCTTTTTATACAACCGTACGTGTAGATAGATTAAGTCAATCAAATATACTCATGTTTAGTATTGTTTAATTTATTTAACACTAGCAAATTATTTATGGCTTGGAAAAATGCACACGCGCTATTGAACAGAATCTTGGTAGTTTTCTTTTATCTTCTTCTAATAATTGAAAGTTTAAGGTTTGAATTTGACCAGAAACTTATATGCAATGGACTTAAATTTATAATTACATTGGAGAGATTCAAATTTGAGATATTTAGACTAATAAATATTTGTAATTTAAATTTAGTCAAAAAGCATTTGTAACTAACCGTGTAGGGGATTTTGGTTTATTATTAGGAAATTTAGGTTTTTATTGGATAACAGGTAGTTTTGAATTTGCGGATTTATTCGAAAAACACTTGTGTCTTGTGTGCAGCTTCTGCGACAACCACACACAAGTTTTGTTATTTATTTTAGTTTTGTTATTTATTTTATTATTTTATATTTTATTTATTAATTCATAATTAGGGTTTATTAATTCATAATTAGGGTTTATTATTTCCAATTAGGGTTTATTATTTCCAATTAGGGTTTATTAATTCAAAATTAGGATTTATTATTCAAAATTAGGGTTTATTAATTCATAATTAGGGTTTATTAATTCAAAGTTAGGGTTTATTAATTCATAATTAGGGTTTATTATTCAAAATTAGGGTTTATTATTCAAAATTAGGATTTATTATTTTTAATTATGGTTTATTAATTCAAAATTAGAGTTTATTAATTCCAAATAGGGTTTATTAATTCAAATTAGGGTTTATTAATTCAAAATTATGGTTTATTAATTTATAATTAGGCTTTATTATTCAAAATTAGAATTTATTAATTCAAAATTAAGATATATTAATTTAAAATTATATTTATTAATTTACAATTAAAGTTTATTAAATTAATTAATTACTTAATTAAGATTAATTAACTAATTAATTAAATAAGGTGGTCTCACTGTGCCCGGGCGCGCACAGGAGACCACCTCTATTCGAAATACTCAATAACTTGATTTCTAATAATCAAGTTAATTTTTCCTTTGTTATTTTGTGTGCTGCTTTATTATTTGCCGGTGCGGTTGCTAAGTCTGCACAATTTCCTCTTCATGTGTGGTTACCTAATGCTATGGAGGGACCCACTCCTATTTCAGCTCTTATAGTAGCAGCGGGGATTTTTCTTGTAGCTCGCCTTCTCCCTCTTTTCATGGTTATACCCCATATAATGAATTTAATCTCGTTGGTAGGCATAATAACACTATTATTAGGAGCTACTTTAGCTCTTGCTCAAAAAGACATTAAAAGAGGTTTAGCCTATTCGACAATGTCTCAATTGGGTTATATGATGTTAGCGTTAGAATATTATTATTCAGGATCTTATCGAAAACTTACAGCAGCCTGCCAAAAAAAAGCTAAGAGAAAAAAAAAGCACAGGTATGGCTGGCATAACATCTACGATTGGATTCAAAAAAGCATAGGCTTCAGGCAATTTGTCGAAGAAAAAACTACTCGAATAAAGGAGCGAATTAATACAAATACAGATCAAACTAACGATATTAAGCATAACAGACATTTTTTTCTTGGAGATAATTGCATTTTGGTTGCATTTTTGATATAAGGAAAAAGAAAGAAAGTAAATAAGGTAGACAAAAGGTAGACAAAATCTTTAATGTCATAAACATTTCCATCATGCATTCCATTGCACATTTCATCGATAATCATAAAATGATGGTGTTATGTAAATAAATGTTATAGTCATAAATGGATAAAAGGAAATAAAGTGATGAATAGGCATGATAGGTGGAAGTATGTTGGGATGTCCCGTGGTTGAACGCATGGTTTAGGCTAAGAGTGTCAGTCCATAGTCTAATTGTTTTTAGAATTGATTGATTACATTTTTAAATGATAGGAGCCACAATAATAGAGTAGGAGAAGGCGTGGGAAGTAGTGAATATCTATAATTAAATCTTTATTAGACATGAAAATCGAAATTGAAAATATGATGATGGATGCTAAATGGGGACAAAGTTGGCATATTTATGAATGTGTCTGCTAAAGCGAGGTGCCCTTTTTATCACCACCAACTATTATTACACACCACCCAAGTACATTCCCCTATTATTCGTGTTCTTTCATTTTTCATTACTCCCCCACGTGACTTGACTCCCCTCACGTGGCATCATTGTTTTCTTCTTTTATCATTTCTTTTTTTAGATCCCTCTTCTTTCCCATTTTTTAAGGAAGTATCTATCTACCCTCCTTCAATTGCAATTTAAATTTCAAACTTTTTATATCGTTGTAAATTAGATCTAAATGTGCACGAGTTTGAAATTGAAATGTAAACATTCATTCAATGTTGAAACTCAAATTTTATTGTATGAGTTATCCTATTTTGTTGTCAATTTCATTGTCGGACGTTTGTCGGTTGAGTGAATGCCGCAAAGTTTGAACTTTCCGATGGTTCCAGATGCAATTCCAGATATTTGGTAATGAAATTGACATAGGAGCTGATATCACATACGACTTTGTGATATTATTGAAATACTTAATAAATTGGGTCTAATTTGCTATAAGATCTAAAATTTAAGATTATATACTTTTTTATCGATGAATTTGTTTACATAACCTTTCTTAGATTTCTAAGAGCACAACTCTACTTAAAACAATAATTAAGTGGACTATATCCTTTCGAAACTATGTCCAATAATGAGATTTTCGAATTGCAGAGATCAATTATAACATAATAAAAATGAAAATGTGAAGTGTTATTCCATCGGATCTATGTATGTGTACTTGTACGGAAATTCACGAACATATTTAAACCTATTTATTGAACATAAAAGTGATGCATGCACGGCACCACCGTCAATGTGGTGTAAAATTAATGGGGATTTAATATCATTAAGAAAAACGTACAATTCTGTTCCTTCATTAAATGAATTCGTAAATTAATTTCTGTCACACATCTCCTGAATCATGAAATGTGAACATGGAACTCCAGGAGTGAATTTGGATTCTGGTAACGTATTGAAAGGGCAATTTGATTATCTCTCTCTCTCTCTCTCTCTCTCTCTATATATATATATATATATATATATATATATATATATATATATTATTGATCAGTCTTTTTCCCATTAACTTAGTTAAGTTTGGAATCATGATTGGGACTTAAAATTAGGTACTTGGCTTAAAATTCAAGTCAAATGGAAGTCAACATATATCTATAAAGAAATAGGCATTAAACAAACTCAACATCAGCCTAAACTATTCTGCCAAATACAAAGAAATGAAGAATGTTAATGTTACAGCTAATTGCGTAAATCTGAAAAATAACCTCAAATATAATATCAAGAATCACCAGATTCATGATACTGTCTAATAGGTACGTCAGTTTTAAAATGAACTATCAATCAAATGTTTTCTTTTCTTGTTTTCTTCGCAGATTTCCAGCCATCTTACACAATATAATGTACAGGTGGTAACCACAAAAAAAAAAAAAAAATTGTGTGCGTGTATTGGCCTAGTGGTAGAGTGGTTAATGTTCGAGGCCAAAGATCTCGGGTTCGAGTCTATCGTGACGCGACCTTTAAATTTCTGTATTAAATTGACCCAAAAAAAAAAGTTTTGAGTTATAAACTGAAAAAAAAAAACACTCTAAGTTTAGGTCTGATAATTGTGATTATTCTAAATGTAATGTATGTTCGCACTTTCTCTCTTCCAAATATATCGTCCATTTTGGTGTTTCGTGTATATTAAAACATATTTATTAAATATTTTCAAGGAGATGTACAAACGGTAAGTCTTCCTATAAAAGTTAATATATGACTCGTATTGAATAAATTTTATAGGAACATATTTTATCTAAAAGACATATACGATCGAGTAGCAGTTTCAAGATTTTCCTTACTAATTATATCCACCAATTAAATAAAGAACTATATAGAACTTCGATAAGGTTTTATCCTTTATATTTACAGTGATGAAATTTGATTAGCAATATAAAAACTGTATAATATTTTATATGGAAAATTCTTGATAATATATTTATGGTGTTCGATTACTATTGTTTCATATTGATCGTGAATTTTTCAATGTTATCATAATTTGTGTGACACATCTCTCATTTTTTGTATAATAATATCCAAAATCATCATACTTTTATGAAATTAAGTGGCATTGTAATTTATACCCTACGTCGAAAGAATCTTAGTATAATATTATTAGTGTCGGCGCTCTTTCTTTTTTGGTCAATTAAATACATAAATTTAACTCGAACTTGAAACATTTAGCCTCGGGCATTAACCATTCTATCACTAGACCAACACACGCATATTTGTCGGCGCCCTTTCTATTATGTGAATGAGTCATCGATATATATGGAGCATCTGGAACTGAATTCTTGCATATTCATGCTACAACAATTGCTTTATATATAGAAATTTATTAAAGCCAATTGTTTTATTTTATACTCTCTTTTTTTTTCAATGGGACACATTTGGCCATCCATCATTTTGTTTTTTCCAATTATTGAACTTCCACGTATTATGTGATCACCAATATGGTCACTCTCATCTCGTCGCAAATTAAATAAACCAAAATATTAGTCATGTCAATTATTCCCATTAATTTTACTAACACTATTCGTGCGAGTCGAAAATTTAAGGATTGGATGTTGTGAGGGCACCCAAAATACTACATACTTCTGATTGGTCGCGTTCAAATATATTTATTAAATTTCAAGGAAGGACCAATCAATCATTTGCCTAAACAGACGGTTTAAAGGTATACTTAAATTATATTAATTTCATTAAAAGCCTAGGAAATATGAGACAATTTTTTTTCTTAAACTCACACACTAATCCGATTACTCGAATCCATGACCTATTAGGAGGACAATCATTTTACCAGCTCATGAACTGCACTTCATTGTCGTAAATTAAAGCATTAAGTATGGAACTAATTATTATTATTTTTTTTGGTAAATTAATACAGAAATTTTAAAGGCTGCATCACGGTGGACTCGAACCCGAGACCTTTGGCCTTGGGCATTAACCACTCTACCATTAGGCCAACACACACACACAGTATGGAACTAATTATTAACTTCTCATATTGTTAATTACATAATAAAATGCAGTAATACTTATTCATTGTCATATATAATCAATCACAATTTTCAAAATTAAGGGATATTGGTATGTAATCAATTAACATATAAGGTGATTGTAATTAAAATTGTACTAAAGGTTGTATACAATCAATCAAGATATTAGAATTATATTTTAAGTTATACTTGTAGGTAATCAATCAAGATCTTCCAAAAATGTCAATTTTCTCATTACCACTAATGTAATCAATAACAAGATAACACTAATTCCCAGAACCAGAAGCATAAACAAGCAATTAAAGTTTTGAGGTAAATTAAGAAAATTGGAAGCGAAGCGTTTGGCTTATGTAATCGATCGATGATGTGGAGGGTCACAAAGAATAGAAAATAAATTAACAAACAAGATATATAAAATTGAGATTTTTTTTTTGTCAATTAATACAGAAATTTCAAAAGCTGCGTCACGGTGGACTCGAACCCGAGACCTTTGGCCTCGGGCATTAACCACTCTACCACTAGGCCAACACACACACCAAAATTGAGAAATTTTGTATATATAGTTATTAATTAATAGTTAATAGTGAAGGGGGCATTATCACATGAGCCAATCACCTAACTAGAAACTTCAACTGCTAATATTGTATCTCACCCAATGATTTGTGCTACGTTTTCTTGGTTTATCTGTCCACCTCACTCATTGCCTAACAATCTTCACCATTAATTAAGCAATAAAAACAAAACAAGAAGAGGTCCCTTTCCTATTTCTAAATTAATTTTGGAACGTACAGTGCCCCTTTTTTTACCCCTCTCTCTAGCAAACAAATCAATTAATGTATATAAAATGTGTGTGTGTGTGTGTGTGTGTGTGTCATGCTTTGAGATGATGATGGATCGTTAATTACTTTTTCTGACGTTTGTGATAAACCTCAGACACAATGGTTGGTTTATATTTGCTATTTTGGAGATGTAATTTCTTAGCCATTAAGTGTCAATTAAAGTGGGGTTCAAATTTTTTGGTTTAAGGATAGATCACGAGAACTTTCGTTGAATTTTAATCACTTCACCATAAAATTATGTTCGTATTTTGAGTTTGAAAAAGTTCTCTTGGGGGATTTGTATCTTTCCTACAAAAATCATCTACATAATAAAAAAAAGTTAGGTGCATGAGTTGAGATATGTTTGGCAGTAGGATTTTCCTCACTGTTTGAAGGATGTGATTTTTTTTTTGATATCATGGAGAACCCGCAGCCGCTACCTTAGGTACGCACTAGGTAAAACCCCACGTTCCTGTGCAATAGCCTGCAAACCACACAGGACAGGTAAACCACACTTGAAAAACCAGGTGTGACAGGTTCAAACTCATAGAGACGTTTGGTGGGGTTCGAACCTGTGACCTCTCGACCACAGGAACCCACCTTAACCATTGGGTTGTCCTTAGGGGACGAGGATGTCATTTCTAAAGATGTTTAATGGTGAATGCATGAATGTGTTTCTAGTCAAAATAAAAATTTTGACATATAAAAGGGGAATGTGTAATCTATTGATTATGATTGAATTCGGTGTAAATAGATAAAAAAAAACAAAAGAAATAAATCAAAAGTCTTTGTTGTATTTCAAACCTTGAGTTACAAACACTTGTTTGGGCTCATTGGATGCTTTCATCTTTTTCAATTATTAATTATGTACTATATATGATTATGTTTATGTATGACTATTTGATTGATATACATCAATGAATATGGTGATGAGCCTCACACTAACTCTTAAGTTATCACTCAACATGTTTGAGAAATTAATATTGCCTGCAATAGAAAAAGTTAAATATTGTTCATGTGCAAAGTCTGCAAACCACACACACACGAACTTAAAAAACAAAAGCCTCAAAAATAAAATACCAAAAAATACTAGAACTTAGAGTCGGGCATAAATAAAAGAGAAAAATTTTATATAGCCATCCAAGTTAAGGAATGTCAAATTATAGCCATCAACATAAAAATATCAAATTATAGCCAACTTACTGGCTCTATTGGGATTATTATCACCAAATAGTATCAATAGATCCAATCATGGTGACTATAATTTGATATTCCTTAACTTGGATTATTATATATATGAATTTCCACCTAATAAAATGGAATCAACAGCACTACCTACAAAAAAGCAATCCACATGCATGACATGACCCAATGTAAAGCGAAGAATCAAATCAAGAATCGGAAATATTGGAGATCCTATATCAAAGATTTTGAACGTGACAGTCTTGCCCCTTATCTTTATCTAATTTGTGTGTGGCCAGATCATTTTACATGGACAACTTGTGCTTTTACACCAAAAAGAGTACGTGCCCACTTATTTTGAGTTTTTTTTTCGCGATCATTCCCTATCTACAATGGTGTAGGCGATAACCCTCGACGTATTAACTCCTAAAACATTTGAAATTATATTATATATGGCGCAAATGTATAGATATATCTTTTTATTTTTATGTTTATTTTTTTGATAGAGACTATGAGGGTGTTTGGTTAAACTTATTTTAAATAGCTTATAAGATGTTTCTAGAACTTATAAGACATAATGTTTGAAGAGCTTATAAGTTGTCAAAGTGTTTGGATAATTGAGCTTATAAGTTAGAGAAAGAATCGTGAGTTAGAGAAAAAAAATTGACGAGAGGTGAAATCGGTAGTGTATATGTAGAAAATAACGAACCATAATAAGGTTATTTTGGTAAATTCAGTATTAATTATAAGCTTATGAAAAATAAATTAGGGTTAAACTACTTAATTTTATGGGAACTTATAAGTTGTTGGAACTTATTTTTACAACTTATAAGATGTTTATGAGCTTATTTTGTCAAACACTTTGAATGAACTTATAAGCACTTAAACAACTTATAAACTGTTTTGAAGAACATATAAAACAGCCAAACATCCTCTATGTCTTCCTATAGACCAGTTTTTATACAATTGATTTTGGTGGAGAAAGCTTTTGCATATCGATTTGGTGGGGGCTTAAGCCCCCTGCGGCGGCTCTTAGTTAGTGGCTCCGCTGCTATATAGTGTGCATATCCTAAATTATTTCTCTGTTTATTAAATTTACACTTATTTCCGTATGCGCAAAGTGATAATAGCATTATAATTCAATATTAAGCACACCAAGTGCAGCATCTATTAGAGATATAAAACTTAGGGGAATATTTGTGACAAAAGGATGACGTGGAACCATTTTTAACACAAAGATAAAACAATCAGCAACGAAAAGATTGTATTATTATCTGTAAACGCCTTTATAGTTAGTGACAAGACAATATCTTTAATTATCATATCGGTAACCACTTTCTGAAGAATTGAAAAGTCGATGACAGCCCTTTCTTTCTTTCTTTCTTTCTTCTTTTATTTATTTTTTATTTTTTATGAATTTTTGGGTAGTCTACATCTGATATCTTTAGCACCCGATAAACCCCATATTTATATATAATATCTTGTAAATTATACAAGATGACACTACAACAAAATCTTCCAATAGTTACATGATTTTTGAAGAATTGTGACATCTATGGATGTCACTAAATAAATTGTGACATCTTGTGGATGGGTAACTATTATGCATGTCACAAAAAAATGTCACCAAATTTAGTGAGATTTATAAGTGTAACTATTTTGTGACATATGAATGTGTAATTATTTTTGTGAAATGTGAAGGTGTAACTATTTTTGTGACACTTGAAAGTGTAACTATTTTACGTAACATATCAAAATGTAACTAAATTTTTAACATGTAAAAGCAGTAACTATTTTTAATGTAAATTTATTCGGTCAATTTTTCAAGACGTTAATCGAATTCAACCAAAACTCTACTAGAAACAATGCTACGCATAAACTAAAGTATCAACTTTATTAAACTCATTACAGTAACAATTATATTTAATATTTGATGTTCCAACAAGAAATGAGTAAAAGTTAATGCAAGTTATTTAAGTATTACAAAAAAACATAACAAAAGAAAAATCTATAACAAAGAAAATCTTCTCTGGGCCCCACAAAGAATACTTTAATTCGAGAAGCTCTGTATTTGCACCTTCGTCTCCTATAAAAATAACAAAAATATTCGATATTGATGAACAAAAGAACTTTATTCGAAAACAATTGTTATTCAATACTTGATAATGAAATGTCACTTGAAATTAGAAACCCAGTAAAATTCCAAACTTATTGAGCCTTGAAATGCAGTTCTAAGACACCTAAAAAATAACAACTAAATCAACCTCATTTTAATTTATAACTAGTTGATGGAAAACAAATTATGCACATGTTGTTGAAGCCACCAAGGAAACTCCTCAACTACCCACCTATTCTCCAAATGTTGAAGCCATCAAGGAAACAAAATATGTATCGTTGATAAATAATTTGCAGAATCTTTTATATATTTACAATGGAATAATAACTACTCCAAGCTCTAGCTTATGAGGTCACAGCTCCACACGCATACGATCTTGTGAATCCTTATCGATGCACACCGCTCATTCATGTTTGCGCAGCAAAATCATGGATATATCAAGATTCATGTTTGCAAAGAATGGATATATCAAGATTCATGTTTGCGGCAGAAATAACACCAATGTCAAAGTCACTTCTCAGTTCATGACTCTAGATTGAGTCAGCCTACACCCTTAGATGGTGTAGCAAGGGTAGTCGTGTATTTTAGCATGGCAAAATAGGTACAAAACATCCTTCTCTAAAAGTTGAGCATGCAGTATGTTTCAAATGTTTCTAATGGGCAAAAACCTCACACTCCCAGCAAACAATAATTTCGAGGTTATAAGCTTTTGCCCAAGATGGAACATACAAATGACAAATTCACTTGCCACCAAATTCATGGTCCGTCCATAACCCAGAGAACACTATCGGACTTCAATCGACAATAAGCGTGTCTAATTTATGGCCATAAGACCTACTTCATCACCGCTGCTCAGACTCACCCTCTCCCCCAGTATGGGATTGAAACCCTTGTTGAAATTTCCAATATTTCACGATAAGCGATAGCATTTACTTTATTGTCCATTTTAGTGAATTGTTGGAAGATCCATTTCTAGTTGCATTTTTCAAGCAACTTTTCTCATCCATTTCACTAATCATATAATTCGGTTTACTTCTAGATCGTGTAGATCTCGGTTCATAGCTCAGATTATAAAACCCGACTCTATTTGGCTTATAAAATAGAAATACATAAAATTTGTAATTACATCATCCATGCACTCTACTGCTTTTAACTTCCGGATGGTGGCATAAATAGCTTCTAATATTACTATAACTCAAAGGTGTAAAATAATAGTCAACGAAAAGCAACTTCTGGAATGATTTCAGGTTGTTTTCAGGCCAAATACACATTGGCGATGTTTGAGCCTCCACCCCTAAAAGAGCATGTATAAGATACGGAGGAGAGAAAGTTGATTTAGAATTAGGAAAGAATCCGAAGCACACAGGAGGCATCTACAAAAGAGCTCCTTCACGAGCGAAGAAGAGAGCTAGAAACACGAAAATATTTGGAAATCATGACATCACACCAATTAAACACATACTGGCAGTTCAATGAAGAAACTCAACTACACTACCTGCAAATTAAAAGGTCATTTGTGATCTCCATGAAAATAAAAGGATGTGAGTGCTCTTCCACAAAAATAAAGTTTTATCAAATAGAGGAAATCTTTATACTACGAAGAGCGTTACAATTGAAACCAATCAGTAGCTAAGTAACTACTCAAAGGCTTTTACTTTCAGAGACTGCAACTCCATCATTGATAGAATAATGATAAAAATAGTGCTTAAACTGGAGGACCATTCTATCTGCAGAGAAGGCATATTCTTTTTATTTTTCCTTGGAATGTAGGATGTATTAGGATGGCTATTCATTAGCACATCCACTACAATAAACAATATCTTTAGAAACAAAAAAATATTCCCAATATTTTCAACAAAGCTAAACATAACTCATAGGAGAAGTCAACATGACCAGGTGTATCAATGAGATTCAGGCAATAAGGTTCATTGTTATGAATATAACGCATCCGTGCAGCCTATGTAACAAAGACAAAACATTGTTTGTGAGTTCAATTTTAAGAGGACTTGCTTGCAAGATCAATCACATTGACAAGAAATGTCCTTCTTTGTAAGGTAATTCAACCAACAAATGACTTTGTTAATCCACATCTTTTCTTCATGTAAGGTAATTCAACCAACAAATGACTATGTCCATACTCATCTAGTGTTGTCGTATAGCAAATAGAAGCGATAATAGATAGAGACAAAACACGGAATTTGATAGTGATGCCTCTTTCTCTCTCCAAGTCCATATTATCCGAGCTGCTCCTTCGTTTCTCTGCTTCTCCACCGTGCCGGTCATCCGGAGCAATTTATCCGCCGAGTTGATTTTCCATGATCAATATGTGCTATAATGCGAAGTTCCTTATATTCGACGCACGGCACTGCGAGTAAAACACACATTGCATTCGATCGAACAACAACACTTCATTATAGCACATATTACACAACAAAATTTCAATAATTGTTTATTTTTCATAGTTCTTATGTAATAATTCTCGATTCGGTCATGTAAATTCGATGCATAACACTAATGACTAAGTGCGAAATTAGTTACACGAATCTTGAGCAAATTAGTTACACGAATCTAGAGTAAATTCGATGCAGAACATATCAAAATTAGTTACACGAATCTTGAGCAACAACTCCTCATAAGCTCCATTTATATATCGTTGCGACTCTAGCTTGCAGCAAGATTATGTCCGGATATATCCATCATATATGTCCCATCTTGCCCAATCTCGCCAACACAACTTGAAAACCTACTAATTACGGCTATTGGAGGTTGAGACAAACACTAACTGCAGCATGTGAAAATAAGTAGTCAAGAGTGATGTATAAATAAACTGCCTATTCCACAAAAATTCTTAAAAATAAATAATACACTTCTCATGCATTATCTATCCTAGATAGTCAGCAGCCAAGCCAACTCTACTAAAGAAAAATGAATCATCACACATTTATAGAGAATGTAAGGAAAACTCCTCAATTAAGAGTCGTTCAATTGGTAGCAATGGAATAGAAGCTCCAGATTTCTTGTCAAACTAAACCAAGAGAGAAAAAGTATCATTCGTTCCCGATCGACAGAGAAAATTACCTTACAACCTGATAATGAGGGCTTCTTCCCAAACAAACCTAATACAATCAATGTACTGACTCACAAAATCACAACCCAGTTGGTACTTGAGCTTCGATCTTGACTCACAAAATCAATTAACTACGATTAGCAATCTAATATAATAATAATGATGATAAATCATTTAATCATTAGAAATTTGATTTCTCTATTTACTTGGTGTCGTTGATTTCTACGATGCGATCATGGAGACTTTCTCCGGAGGCGACACCTCGTGGGGGCGGAGACCGATAAGCGTGGCCTCGGCTCGTATGTCATCAATGATTATCGATGTGGATGATAGCGTTGAGAGGAGGATGCACAGCCTTATGTTCTGGCTGCCTAGCTTTCAGCCGCATGTACAGAATTCACCCCATTTTTTGCACAACTTGATTTCAACTTCGAAACGCTTTTGACGATCGTAGAGTCCTTCAATTTGCAGAGCGCGGTGGTTGTCCGGCGGTTTGGAGCTTAGCGCCGCCGTAGGTTCTCAATCCTGCAACTTGCGTCTGTATAAGCAAAAGCAATTCTCAAATGCCATGATTTATATAAGATAACTTCAATTAACAGCACCCAAATCCAAACATATAGATACTAATAATATTAATCACGTGAATATTACTTTTGAGTTATATTAAAATTTAGTTATATTTCTATATTTAACAAAAAATAAATATTGTGACATGTTTAAATGTAGTAAAGTTTAATTATATGGATAGATGTGATAAATTTTACTACATTTTCAAGTCTAACAAAATTTACATACATTTTTATGTGTAACAAAAATATATTGATGCATATATTGGTGTAATTAATTTTTGCTACATCTAAATATGTCATAAATTTTGTAACACTTCTCTTGGTGTCACTAAAAATATGTAACTACTAGACATTTTTTTTGTAGTGTGAGTAAATTATACTTGTGAAATTATGTATAACATGCTCAGATCTAGAGATGACAATGGATCCCGGACTCGATCCAGATCCGTGGATCCAGATCCATTTTTGAGGATCTGGATCCTCAAAAATTAGATCCGATAGATCCGGATCGGATCTAGATCCTACCCTATATTTTGAATCGGATCCGAATTTAATTTTTAGATCCGAATCCGATCCGATCCGACCAGCAGATCCATTTAATTTATATATATATATATATATATATATATATATATATATATATATTTTATTATGATTAAATACCTAATCCCAACTTAAAACTCTTCAATTTTATTTGTAAATTCTCCCAAAATAAATATGCTCCAAATTTCATTTCAAATTCTCCAAATTATATATCAGTCGATATTCACAGCGGGTCGCGTCACTTACACCACCGACGATCGAGTTGTTTGTTGTTTCATACCTTATAATAAGTTTGTGACTAACATCTTCCAATATAGTGATAATTGTAGATATTTTAAATAATTATTATAATATTATTATGTATTTAGATTATTATAGTGTTACTGTGAATTATAGTTGATTTAGAATTTATTTTAGAAGTGAAAACATATGGATTCGGGTCTAGAGCCTGGATCTTATGGATTTGAATCTAATTTTTTTGGACCCAATGGATCTGGACCAAATCCGAACTAAAGTAAAAAAAATCGGATCTAGATCTAAAAGTAGTCAGATATAATTCAGATTCGATCCATTACCATTCCTATTCAGATCCATAAAAATATTAATAAATTTCGAATATGTAACTTTTTGATAACATTAACTCTTTTTATCATTTAATCACCCCTAAAAAGACAATGACAGCTCTTTTTCTACTCAAGATAAGGTTGAGTTACATCACTTAGGTTATTTGATTTTTTAGCCATGCACACGTAATGAATGTATTGAGAAACTTAAGAATTAAGATAGTTGACTCTGGATTTTGTTTTTATTTAACTAAAATATTGTGCTATTGTCTCTTGTAGTGCGATGGGACAGAGGTCCTCGCGGGATTGCATGAGAATGTACCAACAAGAATATATACAATATTATTAATAATAAATTACTCGATCAAAAAAGAACTAAAATTATTATTGTTGTTATCGTCGAGACCTTTTTTTTTAATGAGTAGAGACCTAGTATTATTTGATTTTATTTTTATTATACTTGTATTTGATTTCATTATACATTGACTAAATATATTGTTATTTTGAGTATAGATTAAAATCTTAATCCATTGAATATTATAGATAGGATCAAAAAATGTTACTGTCTGTTTAACTATTACTCCTAATTTTCGAAAATAACAAAATAGTATGTTTATTCAAGTTATTATATTTACATCCAAAAGTAATAACTAAATCTTTTGGGACGACCACCGCTCATACAAATTTCTACAAACAAATAGTCCGAGAAGGCAGCGACCTAATCAATCATATATAGTCAAAAAAGAGATGATCATGTTCCTGCGACGGCATGTATAGATAGTCATACTAGTGCTCCCACCTAAACAAATTTTCTTGCAAGAAATCTCCACACAAATAACAAAGTTGCTATTTTCAACACGCCATTATATTTGTAATTATTTGGTTTTGAAAAAGGAAACCACAGATTTTGGCGTTGAAACATAGGAAACGAAGAAAAATAAAAAAATAAGAGATTTGTTTGACTGTGAAACACGGTTTCAACCCCGGCCCCTTTCATTCTTATCGGTTGAAATTTCCTCAAAAGGAAATCATTAATTCTTCTCGTGCACTAACAACCACACAAAAGAATCTAGTGAAGATTTGAGTGTGGAATTAGATGCACTCATTTTGGCCATGATTATGATTCATGAATCACCATTGCATGATATACTAACTGCGTACCACTATTCTTGGCTCTTGCTTTTGACACTTAGGTGTGTTTGCTAAGCTTATTTTAGAGTGCTTAGAAGTTCTAAGAGCTTATAAGATGTTTCAAGAGCTTATAAGAGGTAATGTCTCAAGTGATTATAAGTTGTTAAAGTGTTTGGATAATTGATCTTATAAGCTAGAGAAAGAATCATGAGTTAGAGAGAGAAAATCATACTTAGAGAGATAAAATTGACGAGATGTGAAATTGATAGTGTATGTGTAGGAAATAACGAACTATAATAATGTTATTTTGGTAAATTCATGGTTGCTTATAAGTTTATGAAAAAATAAATTAAGGTTGACCAACTTATTTTTAGGGGAGCTTATAAGCTGTTAGAGTTTATTTTCACAGCTTATAAGCTTTTTAGGAGCTTATTTTGTCAAACACTTTGCAACAACTTATAAGCTCATAAACAACTTATAAGCTGTTTTAAAGAACTTATAAGCTCAGCCAAACACCCTCTTAGATTAAAAAGAGTTGTATTTTATGTGCAAAATAGTATGTGACATAAAATTTAAAGTATTTTTAAGTATAAAATTATTTTATTTTTTATATGAGCCAACAGTAAAGAGATAATTAAAAAAAACGGGTCAACACTAATAAGACAAAGAATACTATATATATATATGGAATATCGATATTATATGTATACAGTTGTAAAAGATATGCATGCGCCCCCATGTTTAATTTATGGGCCATGCATGTTCTTAAATGATGGTATATATGGTCTTAACCTTTACAAATACACATATATGGCTTTAGGTTATCAAATGTGGGTATTATAATTGTGAGGGGACTTCTATGAAGATGTTAGTATGTGAGGATATTGATATTTTGATATATAGTGAGAATATTGATTTTTTATAATGTAAATGAAACTGTAAATAGACACTTTCTAGTTTTAGGATAAAACTAAATACCAATTTTCTTCATAATAATTAATGCCTTTTCTTTTTCCAGTGTAAATGACACTTTTAAGATGTCCGAATTTGCTGACGTCTTAATAGAAGTTTTTGTGTATAATTTTTCACCCAATGATATATACCAATCGTTAATGGCTGGTTTATAACTTTCAAAATAGAAGTATTAGTGAACTATAATTTTGACAAAGTCGTTATATATGTGTTATTTAAATTAGTTATAAGTTGAAATTAAAAAATAATACTTTAATAAATTGTTTGTAACATTTCACATTTCCTCTTCATATTTTGAAACATCACTAAGAAATTCATTGCTAAGACTTGTAAATTTATCCCCTCGAAAAAGACCTACAATTTTATATTTTTATAAGTAGTTATATAATATATTGTGCACAATAAAAAATTAAAGACATGCCATTAGAATTGTCAGCAGATATTATTTATATATATATATATATATATATATATATATAAACTAGTGTCTCACATAATAATTTTTTGAAACCAAAATTCACATAATCAAAACTCGAGTAATCATTGATTAAAAAAATAATTAAATGGAAATCAAACTAAATCCTAAAATCAAAAGAGTTTTCCTTAAAATCTTGTATTTTTGTCAATGAGAGTCATAAACCCAAAGATAAAACAAACAAAGAAAAAATATTATTAAATTTTGATTATATATACCACATAAGGACGAAGCTACATGGGTCTGGGAGCTAATGGACCCCCAGCTTTTTTGAAAAAAAAGTGTATATTTAATAATACGTTAACAAGTATGTTGTAGTTTATTGGTTAGGATGTTTCTCTCATTTTGATGGACCCGAGTTTGATTCTCTGCAGTGACAACTTTTTTTCCCCTCTCTTTTCTGTTTCTTTCTCCTCTTTTTTGCAACGGCATTCCCCCCCGTTATGTTTCTTTCTTCTTTATTTTGTGTTGTTCTCTCTCTCTATTTTGTATTCTTTTTTTCTTTCTTATGTAATTTTTTTTAGAAATATAAGTGTTGATCACATCTTTATTATCATAAGTTCTTTTTTAGAAAAGTCTAAGAATAAAATTTACCATTCTTTATCCAATTTTATATCGAATATATATATCATTTTAGTCCAACTCTAAACTGCACTAAAATTTAAATGTTATTAGTTTTCATCATATTTTATTTCTATCATACATATTTTATGTAAAGTTATTCACTTGCACCAAATTTTTGAAAATGCATTATTTCGGTTCAAAATCTATATAAAAAATGGCGCTTATATTGGATTTAGATCCACATTAAGAGATGATCACGTTGTAATATTTTTAACGTTGTCATGAAATTCAAATAATAATAAACTACTATTGAAATTATTATAATTAATTTCTAATTTTATTTTCACACTATAACTTCTCAAAATTATAATTATTCCCCAATAAAATTATTCCTGGCTTCATCACTATAGCACATGTATTATAAGTTTCCTGTAAATTTAGATGACTAGTAGGACTTCTCTTGAAACATTGAGCCTTTTTTGAGACATTTTAATATATATCAAAATATTAGATTTTGGTAAGGAAAAAAGAAGAATAAGAAGAACATATTTATTGAACTACTGAACACCGGAAATTATTATTTGACTTTCGCATTCTACCTAAACACCGCTAACACAGACCTTTTGTCACGTTATAAAATATTAATGAATAATGATTACAGATTGATTATCCATCAAGATTGCTTGGACTGCAAAATTCAAAAAGAGTCAGAATTTCTGCAATTTGAGACATGTAATCTTTTGCCAAATATCGTCAAACGACTTCAATTTGGAGCACCTTATTTCTGGAAGCTAGGAAAGGGTCAAAACCATATATTAATACTCAATCCGTCCTATTATTGTTGGTCCGTTTTCCTTTTTGGACTATTTCATTAAATTGGCCTGTTTCCAAAAAAGAAAATAATTTTACACTAAAAAATGCTTCGAATTTCGTGTTATACAATACTTTACACATAAAATATAACTCTCCTTAATCTACATGCAAAAAAAAGGACCCATGAATATTGGGACGGAGGGAATATAATAAAAACAATCACCTGCCTGCATACATATCACAAACTTACTAAATATCGTACGTGTAATAAAAACTGTCATTTAAGCTCTCTTTTAATAATATACTATTTTCATTCAAATATAAATTCTCATTAAAATAATTATATATGGAAACATATCTGATGATGATTACATTAGCGGAAAATCTGGATTTTGACAACAAAGATCAATGTTAGTGCTTCCTTGAAACATTCCAACTACTCAAGTTTATAAATGTATAGTCAACGCCCACAATCCACATGTACAATTTATAATTATTACACATTAAAATGTTTCAAAAAAAAAAATCATGGCTCATATATATTGAAATAGAATGTACTTTAAAATGTTTCAAAAAAAAAACATGATGCTTTGGTTACTTTAAAATTTTGGAATTTGGTAGATTTGTTTTTTGTAAATAGAATGTACTCTACAAGAAATATAATCTGAATCGAACAATAAAATTCATGGGCATATATGATTTTAATTAAAGAAGAAGGCTGGTAGTAAGCCAAGCCCAATCACCAAGGCCCAACTATACTAATAATCGATCATCATTTATCACAGAAAATCTGGACGGGCCGAAAAGCCTAGCACTCTTAACTGAATTTGAATCTCAATTTCAGTTCCGGAAACCACAGCCTCTTCAATTTCTTCGCCCCCCAACCCTAGGGTTTTTCTGCTGCTATTTTGTTTTCAAAAATAAAGTCCCTCAATTTCAACGCATAACCTCGTACCTACAGTATTTTTGATATATAATAGATCTAGCAGCGATAATGGATTTCGGGCGCAAAAGAGGCAGACCGGATGCCGCTTTCTCTGGGAATGGAGGGTTCAAAAGATCGAGGGAAGGTTAGAAATTTGAACTAACAAATTTATGAAGTAACTTTTATTTTCGAATCGAATGTTTGTTCGTTTTATCGATTGTATAGCTGTTTTATTATTTATTTTTTGTATGTGATATTATTGTACTTATTTTCTTTCTTTGGGATTTGGTCCGATGCTTTATGTCAGTTGTTGATATTGAGATGATTTTCCCTCTTCTGCGTGTTTGTAAAAAGTTGAATCTTATTAATCCGTAACATGGCGTACGTTAGTGTCGCAAAATTGTGAAGAATGCAGTACTAAGGAGTTTCTAAAAGTGGAAGTGTGAATTTGAAATATTTTGTACAAAAGGAATATTTGGCTATATCGAATAAAATTAAAGTGTTTATGTTAACCTAAATCTACATCTAAGTTCGGTTTATTTGCGTAGAATTTTCTAGAAGCTAATGATACGCTTTGCTGCAATATGCCTGATCATCCTGTTTATTGTGCCTCCCTTGTCTTATCAATTATTATTGGGCATGCCTAATGAATATTTAGAAAATTTCCTAAAGTCTATCAGGAAAATATTATGCTGATAAAATTTTAAATATATGCCATTTGTGTGAGCATCATCACTGGGTGTGGATGTTCTTAAGGATGGATGTAAAAGTCATTGAAATATTAACTGAAGAAAGAAATCAACTTTCTGGTACAGAAATGGACTCGTTTACAACTGGTGTAGGAAGCAAATCAAAGCCATGCACGAAGTTTTTCAGGTTATAATCTTAATCTATGTAACAATAAGCTTCTATTATTGAAGTATATTACTGCACAAAAATTGTGAATACTAGCAATCGAAGAGTACGTAACCATAAGTTTCCTTGAGAAGTTGAAGCTTAAATCGTTGTTTCCTGCCACACAATGTGTCATATGTGAACCGGCTGATGGAAAAGCCCAATAAAAGAATGCAAAATGCACCTCTTTTTACCCATTTGTATTTGGGCAGGTTTCTTAACCTCTTTCATGGAGAATAGTGAGGTTTGCAATAAAAAATTAATACCGAATGATCATAATCTCAGTTAAGCATCTTGCTTCTCATTACGATAATTTGTTAATTGCAGCACGTCAGGATGCTCTTTTGGTGATGCATGTCACTTCCAACATTATGTACCTGGGTACAATGCACACACCCAGTTAGCAAACATGGGTGTGAATGTTGCTGCTCCTGTTGGGCGGAATACATCTTTCTCGGATTCCCTTCTCCGAACATGAAAACAAAGCTGTGCAACAGGTTAAACACTCCTGATGGATGCAGATATGGCAACAAGTGCCACTTTGCCCATAGCGAGATGGAGCTTGGCAAGCCAGCCGCTCCCAGTTTCGAAGATTTACGAATGAGAGGTGGGTATTCTCAACGCCACGAGGCATCCCAACATGCTGTGAGCAACTTTGGTGCATCAGCAACTGCAAAAATTAGCATTGACGCCTCCTTTGCTGGGCCTATTATTGGGAAAAATGGTGCCAACTCGAAGCAGATTTCTCGGCAGACGGGCGTCAAGCTTTCTATAAAGGAGCATGAGACAGATCCCAGTCAGCGAAATATTGAGCTTGAAGGGACATTCGATCAGATAAAGGAGGCTAGTTCAATGGTACGTCAACTTATCATGAATATCAGTGCATCCTCCTCCGGCCATCACGAGAATCATCATTCCTTGGGGGGGTCATTCAGCCATGGCGGTCCACCAAACAGCAGCCATTATAAGAAAAAGATGTGCGAGAAATTCCCCAAGGGATTGTGCACATTTGGGGAGAGATGTCATTTTGCTCATTCTGCTACTGAACTACGGAACTCATTGGCTTAACCACTTTGTGTGATCTGCTTATTTACTTTTGTAGGAGGAAAGAGCACAAACACGCATATCGTCGGTGGTATTTTTACACAGAATCATTTCTATTATTGTGATATCAAATTCTGGGTTTGCATTTCACCCCTCCCTTCCGATCAGAGAGCCTTCCAATGGATAAAAGTTTTAGACATTATACAAAGAATTATAACATAATCTTTGCTCGTATTTACTTTTATGTTAAACATCCGAATATTAGTTGTATGAACTGAAAATTACTGTATCGAGCGATTTCGGTTGCGTTTAGATTTCTTCACTGGTGCAGTTTTCGTGCTTCATATAGGCAGCTTGCTCTCGAACATCTCGAATACTGCATAAAGTGTTGTTATATTTCTATTAGTTCTAGATTAACATCTCATAATTTTACGTATTTCCTCATCTCTAATCTACAAAACAATTGCCAGAAGTTAAATAATTAGCTCCTCTACAATATATAATAATTTGCAAAACAAACTGGTCAGTGCTAGTGCTGTATAACTTTCCGCTCGAGCTAGGATCCTCGAAAGATGCAGTCACTCGAATTATCCGGATAATATCATCAGGATATCTTGAAGTTCCATTAAAGCTTGCAGGGCTGATTGATCCACTCAAGGTTTCCACCTCCAGCAGTAACACTCATATCATTATACAAACTACAGGTATAACTGAAAATTGAAAACACTTTCAATACCTAAAAAGAATGAGATTATCACCGAAAAGATACTTTCTGCAAGTATTCAAATTGCACAAAGAACTTATCCTTCAAATATTTCTTACAGATAATCTTAAAAAGCTTGCCGAAAAAATAAGCTTCCGATCAACACAAAGGAAAAGGATATAATTATGAGAAATTCAATAGTCGAGGCTAACCACCAATCCATGGAAAATGGGCTATGCAATCTCCTCGTCGTATCTTGTGTTATGCCGAAGCACATGGAGTGTTTGAATCTGAATTTTTCACTCCTATTTCTTGGAGCATCGACTATCTTTGCACAAAAAGGGATAGGAAAATCCTTCCGATTTGATTTCACGTTTTGCAGCATGATCTGAATGCTGCATGAAAGTTCCAAAAAATGTAACTAAATATTTTTCCTATACAATATCTTTAGTAAATAACACCAAAAGCAGGGACAATGTGGCCATACTTGAGATGAGATGTCGTCAAACCCACCCACAGATGCACCTGCCAAAGCATGACTTACGCCCAGAAAAGGACTGAGTTCAAATGCGAATCATAAATCAGCACAAAAATGGCATACATCCAACACAGCGTCAGAATCGTGATTGGCAACTAGAGATAGCATCTGACACGGACCACCATCAACAACTCTTGGGAAATCCATATGAGCAACACAATTACAGATGATATCCACAACAGTACCGGATACACATATTAGAAACTCACTTCACATTAGCACTTACATTCCATTTTTGCTATTTTTATGGTAATACCTACACAAGTTGTTGCTTCATCAGTTCAGACTAAGTTGAGACAACGAAAAACATTGTGAAGAAAGGTGTGAGCAGTAAACAGCAAAGCAATTGAAAAATTAGACAGGACGTCCCCCTCTTCCGCTGTGATTTAAGATAAAACAGTTCTCCACATGCAATGTTCTTTCATCAAAAATTAAAAAAGAAATAAGGGGGAAAAAATAGTTCAACAAATAAGTTATACTAATTCATAGAACTGAGTTGTAGAAATCTGAAGAGAATACCAGAGTGGATGTAAATAGAAGTTCCATCACAAATCTTAAAGGTCTTCTTTGTAAAATACCTTCTATCATATCAAAAAATTATTTACAAATCTAGACAAAGCTAAAAGTTCAAATATAACACCTTATCAAAGCTTCTGGAGAAGAAATTCAAATAATAGTTCAAATAAAGATTATTGTGCTAACTGACAAAGGATCAAACATGTCATTGGCAGTATGTACTTGGAATGACATCAGATCTACAGAAATGACTCGATATAGGTTTTCAAATCCACAGAATGACACGAAAATAGTTCAGAACAAGAGTGGGATTTTAATAGAAACAGCTAAGATAGAATTGTAATTATGGACTTCAAATTACTCTCCAGATCCTTCAACCCAAGAGCAAAGAACAGTTATTGATATTAATTTATCTGTGGAAAAGTTCCAACTTAAGATTATCAGATGTTTGAAATCTCAGTCACATGCATGAATAGCAATATTCAATAGCAAAGGAGAATGCATTCAGTGACTATTGTAGATCAAATTTCAACCAGACCAATAAGAATAACATACGTCCACAAGCGCTGGGTCAACAGTCACAAATTCCCTTTGGGAGAGGTAGGGCCATTTACTGATTTTTGAACTAGCGTTTTCAGAAAGTGAGATCCTCTTCTCTTGCATAGATCTAAAGGACTCTGATGCGGACACGAAAAGAGGATGCTCCATTAAAGCAATGAAAGTATCCATGCCCTGTTTATGATTGAAAACACTAGCCAGTCAAAGAAAAATCAGAGGCAGATTCATCTCTTGCATGCAATTATTCTTATTTAGACAGTGTTAGACAAATATAAAATGCCCATTCCATGATGATGCAGAGTAATATCCAATTAGCTTTTTATATAGAAGAGGATGGAAAGCTTTGATTATCTCATACCAGAGTTCATATCTTGAATCGGGGACAATGAGATGGATGGAACTCATGAACTTTCAATATAATACAGGAACCACAATTTAGACATGCATAGTAGGGTAGGGCCAGAATGGATTTAATTGTCAGAAATAGCCTATTCTAGAGATAGGATTACATACACATGACACACACACACACACACACACACACACCCATGTATGCACATATATTATATTTACTGGATACAAATGGCATCGGCTTATTTGGTAACAAAGTAACTCAACAATAGGGACCTCATACCTCTCCAGCTTCCCTTAAGCCTGACCCAAATCTCTATGATACAAGATCTTAAGTCACAATAGAGAGTGACACTAGATAACCATGGTAAGAGAGGAGAGCAAGGCCCATTATGTCATTATTTCATCAATAAGAAGATATATCGTGAACAATGGGACTTTTTTGCCTTAACACTTTCAAGATTGAGTTTTTCAGCAGGAAGCTAATATTCCCTTCTTCACCATCATCCTTTTGTTAAAGTTCAGGATTTTACTTCAACACTCTGCAATCTAGCATTTGCTTCTCAAAGTCTAAACGTTTCCAAAATTATTGAATTCCACACCAGTTAAATAACTAGATCCCTAAAATAGGTAGGGTTCACAATCATAGTTCTCTTCTTAACGGAAGAAAGATTCAAAAAAGTTCAATTGGAAGTCAGGCGTATCCATTTATCAATGTTATCAGGTTCTCTTGCACAGAGTAAAACAGAGATTTAGTAATTCAGAAACAAACCAAGTACAGGAAAGGACGGAGAAACCAAATTATCTTTCCCTCGCCATAACCAAACGCACCATGTCACGATTTAAAAAAAAAAAAACGTAAGCCCAATATTCAGCAATATAAAATGACACAACGAAATGGAATTATCCCATCAACACCCAAAAGACTGACTTTTTACCTGATAACGCATCACGACTGCGGAATTCATCTACGATTCTGAACTAGGACGGTCGAAACTTGTTTTCGGAATACTGGGTTTTAATGTAAACTGCTACGATCAAAGAAAAAGGAGCTGAAAAGGAGAAGATGAAGACCTGGGATGAGTCATCAGGAGCAAATGGAACTCTGCCATCATAAATCATGGTGATTATATTGTGATGTGTTTGCGTTGAAGGAGATGGTACGGGAGGAACATGGTAACCATACGAGTGAGAGTGTATCTGCGACTGTTTATATACACAGATACATGCATCAATTCTTGACCTGGGTTTTGAGTCAATGGTCTTCGAATTAACCAATTCTTTTATAGAAACTCGGCAATAATGCTGGAACTGATGAAGGTTTCATAACTTCTTTAGTTCGTTAGAACCAGAAACAAATACCCCTTCGTTCTCAAAATATGTTATTAGAAATCTTTGGTACAGATTTTAACAAAATTTTAATAAATGTTGATGAATGTTTTCTAAGTGGAATAAGAATATCATATTACTGTAGTATTAAATTAATTAATAGTAGATCATAAGTAATAAAATATATAGATAAATGATTTTGTTAAAGGTAATAAATAAGAATAGTGGAGGACCATAGGTAATAAAATGTGTAAATAAAAAGTGTTGTTGAGAGTAATAAATATGGAGTATTTTATGGGATAATTTTAATAAATAAAAAGAGAATAAATTTGAGGAATGTACTAAAAAAGAAAACTATGAACAAACTTTAGCAACGGATGTAATATTTTTTATTTAAGAGTTACTAGTGTTTCATATGTCTCATCAAATTTGACCCGTGTCTTTTTCTATTGTCCATTTTTTTTTAAGAAATAATTATCTATTTAAAAGAGGTAGATTATCCCTATTTTTTTTTATCTATTTAACTACTTTATACTCTTATCTTAAATAACGATACCGAAAAGTGATGAGCTAAACCGATCGATCTTAATTTCGTAAGGGAATTAAATACGCAAGAACACCAAGGATTTACGTGGTTCGATCTATGAATAAGATCTACGTCCACGGGGAGAGAGAGAGAGTTCGTGTATTGATAATATGAGGTGATTACAAAGAGTGTAGATCAGTGATCGATCGAGTAGATGATCTTTCTCTTCTATTCTAGCCTCATTTATAAACCATCGTTTGAGTTCGACTCGATTCAATTGAGTTTGACTCTAATACAAATAGAGTTTGACTCTGTCTGAAGTCTTCTCTCATAAAGATTCTTTTAGATATGTATCCAATCTTCTACGTCTCCAATTGCGATTAGAGTTGTAGTTGGTCGAGTCTCTTGGGCGAACTCACATGGGCGAGCTTAATGTCGGGCCCATTTATATTGGGTCGATCTTGGGCCAGTGGTTGGGCCGTATCTATCATATCCCCAAAAGGCGTAGAAGTGAGGTCGTGATGGAGGGGCGGTGGTTGATGTCGCCTCGCGGAATTCGTGAGTCGGCGAGGTGGGCGCTGTCTGATCTGCCGAGTTGAGTGTCGCTGCTTCCCTGCCGCCGGCGTTCTGCCAAGTCGTATGTCGCTTGG
Organism: Salvia rosmarinus; assembly: GCA_036937905.1. Taxonomy (NCBI): domain Eukaryota; kingdom Viridiplantae; phylum Streptophyta; class Magnoliopsida; order Lamiales; family Lamiaceae; genus Salvia; species Salvia rosmarinus. The sequence continues at coordinate 5,123,717 of CM072815.1, forward strand.
CCCGTCCTCATCGAGGCGTTCGCCGAAGTCGTATGTCAGCGCTTTGCTGTGGACGCGTCGACCGATGTCGTGTCTTCTTGTTTGTATATGTTCTCGAGGCATTTTCCGAAGTCTTGGTGCTCGACTTCACCGACGGTGTTATGCCGAGGTCTTTTAGGCTTCACCGACGGGCGTTATGCCGAGGTCTTTGGGCGGCTTCACCGACGAGGCGTTATGCCGAGGTCTTTGGTAGGCTTCACCGACGGGCGTTATGCCAAGTCTTCGGCTAACTTCACCGACGAGGCGTTATGCCGAGGTCTTTGGTAACTTCACCGACGAGGCGTTATGCGAAGTCTTCGGTAACTTCACCGACGAGGCGTTATGCGAAGTCTTCGGTAACTTCACCGACGGCGTTATGCGAAGTCTTCGGTAACTTCACCGACGGGCGTTATGCCGAGGTCTTTGGTAACCACCGACGGGCGTTATGCGAAGATTTTGGACTAACTTTCACTGTCGGGCGTTATGCCGAAGTTGTTCGTCGCTTGGCCGTCCTGCCGAGGCGTTCGCCGAGTTGTCGCCGCTTCGCCGTCTACCGAGGCGTTTGGCCAAAGTTATGCGCTCGCTTCGCCGCCGAGGCGCTCGCCGGTTGTCGTCGCTTGGCCGCCGGGATTTGGAGGACGAAGACCCTCCTTGTTCACGGGTGGCGGGCCGGCGAAGGTTCGAGATGCGGCGAGAGGAAGGCTGCGGCAGGCGGCAATCTAGGTGGCGAGGCCGAGGTCGGCCATTGGAGGACCGAGGCGGAGGTGGCCATGTCGAGGCCGAGGTGGCGGGCCGAGGTCGGCTGCGGAGGCCGGGCGGCGGCCATGTATCGAGGCCGAGGTCGGCTGCGGAAGGCCGAGGCGGGCGGCGGTGTCGGGAGGCCGAGGCGGCGAAGGCCGGCGGCGAAGGCCGAGGCGGCGTCGACTGTGGAGGGCGAGGTGAGGCTGTGGAAGGCGAGGTGGAGGCGAAGAATGCCGAGGCGAGGTCGGCTGCTGGGCGGCCGGGCGGCGACGAAGGCCGAGGCGAGGCTGTGGAAAGCCGAGACGAGACGGCCGGGCCGAGGTGGCGGCGGCGGTCGACCTCGTATTAAACGAAGGTAGGGGTTCCTTTTTTGGCAAGAAGTATTGCTAGGGTGGTCCTCTTCCCGAAGTGAGCGGAGGTATAGGTTCCTTTTGGCAAGAAATATTGCTAGGGGTGGTCCTCTTCCCGAAATGAGCGGAGTATAGGTTCCTTTTTGGCAAGTTTTATCGCTTGGGTGGTCCCTCTTCCCAAAATAAACGGAGGTATAGGTTCCTTATTTGGCAAGTTTTATCGCTAGGGGTGGTCCCCTCACGCGCGTTTGAGTTCGTCCTCGTATTAAACGAAGGTAGTCTGTCCTCCGTCGAGGGTATTTCGTCCTCCTTGGAGGGTATAGTTCGTCCTCCGAAGAGGGTATAGTTCATCCTCCGTAGAGGGTATTGTTCATCCTCCGTAGAGGGTATTGTTCATCCTCCGTAGAGGGTATTGTATATTGGGGGAGATGCAGTATGCATAAGTGACAAATGAAATATGCAAGACTCAACTCCGAAGTACGTAAAGAAAAAGATTTCATTAATGAAAAACGACGTAACAAAAGTACCTCAACTCCGAAGTACGAGGTCGCCTACTTGGAATTGTCGGGATTTGGCACGCTGGTTATAATACCGAGCTACTTTGTACCGAGCTTCTCTAATATAGGCGAGGTCTCCCTTCTCTTCGATTTCTACCGGGATTACTGCCTCGGTTTTCTCGATCATCCTCTTTCTTCTTTCTGTCAGAGGGTTCCACCTTGTCAGCTTCGCGCTTTCTCTTGTCCGCTTCGTCTGCCTTGGCGAACCGATCTGCTATGCGCCACAGCTCCGACGCAGTGCGGGGCTCGTACTTGACGATCTCCTTGTATAGGGCCCCAGGTAAGATGCCGTTTTGGAAAGCCGAGATGATGAGGAGGTCGTCTACATCCTCGACTTTTAGGCTCTCCTTATTGAACCTCGTCATGAAGTCGCTAACGGACTCGTCTCGGCTTTGCCTCACGGTGAGGAGGTGTGCGGACGACGTTTTGACTCGATCTTACGGAAGAACCTTGATGGAAGGCCGCCATCGGTCGCGGTAGGAACCAATGCTTCCAGGAGGTAGATCGTCGAACCACCGTGGGCGTTGTCGACTAGTAACTCGGGAAGAGTTTGCACATGTGAATTGTGCGAGGCGTTGGTTGATCATATTATCTTGGAGCTGCGAGGAAGTTCGCGGGTCCCTTAGTCCGTCATAGGGGGCGATGCTCGGCACCCGGTATTTGTCAGGGAGTGAAGTGTCGATTATTTCATTTGAGAACGGGGTGACTATATTCCCGTATCCATCGAAGCCGCCCTCCGGAGAGTGGGGCGGAGTTCGTCGACCGAACTCGTTTTGATGGCTAGGACCGACCTCGCGGCGGTCACGACGTCCTTTCCCGCGCTGTTCGTCCCTTGCGCGGTTGGTTTGGGCCCCAACTCGTGCAGAGGTATGAGCGCCCATGACTTGGATGCTGGGGGGTCCACCTCGTTGCGGTGCCTCGTGTTTAGACGAGGCTTCGACGTTCCTTTCTTCGGGATGCGGCCGACCTTGTGCTTCGCTGAGGTATTGGAGAAAGCTCTCCTTGTTTTCTCGAAAACCCTCGACGGCGTCGTCGAGGTTCATCTGCGAGTGGAGGTTCTTCTTGGTTCTTTGTTGCAACCTCCTCGCTATGTTATTCGCCTCTCATGCGGGATGGGATGGCCTTGCTCGTCGAGACTTTGGACATGCCCTTCGGGGGTCGGTTCTCTGACCGGGCTCTTCCCAAGCCGAGCTCGGCGCGTCCTGCCGCCGTTGTTGCCGACGACGACCCTGGATGTATAACTTCTGGTATTCATCGTTGTGATCGATTCCCTGTAAACAAAAGTTGATCGAAAACACAGAATTTCGTTTCCCACAGACGGCGCCAGTGATCGATCTTAATTTCGTAAGAGAATTAAATACGCAAGAACACCAAGGATTTACGTGGTTCGATCTATGAATAAGATCTACGTCCACGGAGAGAGAGAGAGAGTTCGTGTATTGATAATATGAGGAGTGATTACAAAGAGTGTAGATCAAGTGATCGATCTGAGAGTAGATGATCTTTCTCTTCTATTCTAGCCTCTATTTATAAACCATCAAGTTGAGTTCGACTCTGATTCAAATTGAGTTTGACTCTAATACAAATAGAGTTTGACTCTAATACAAAGTCTTCTCTCATAAGGATTCTTTTAGATATGCATCCGAATCTTCTACGTCTCCAATTGCGATTAGAGTTGTAGTTGGTCGAGGAGTCTTCTTGGGCCGAACTCACATGGGCCGAGCTTAATGTCGGGCCCATTTATATTGGGTCGATCTTGGGCCAGTGGTTGGTAGTATCCTATCATAAACTTAGCAGTACGAAGGAAGTATTAATTAAGCTGGATTAGGTAAGATAGAATTGATCAACCCACTCCACCAATTCTATAACTATGCAGAATGAAAAATATCCTTTATGTTCTTAAATTAAATAGTATTTAATTTCTTGTATATAAATTAATTTATCTCAGCTAATTTTCCGTGGGTGGTAAATAGTGTATCTTTGATATGTGTAATGTTAAAATAAACTGATCTCCACGAATTTTGTCGTTAGTGTAATCCTTTGAATTAAGAATTGATGTGGGTGTCCTCCTAGAAAGAATTGGAGCGCATTCAAAAAGATTTTACAAACTTGGATTTTACTATTATTATTATTATTATTGAGTTTAAAAGATATTAAATTTATTTTTTTAATTGTTGAGCTCTTCAACGTACAATATTATGATGTTTTTAATTATCTTATGGAAAAAGAGTAACTAAAATGTTTCTTAGTTTGAAGCATCTCAATTGATGATATAAATTTAAGGGTGACTTTATTGTACGCCTCTTCACAGATTAAGTCAACAAGGAACCTTTATTTAGGTGAAAGCTCATACTCGTTGCTAGCTTCATCTTCTTAGTTCTTGTTGGGCATCTTTCGTATTAGGCATTTCTCTAATCCAAAATTTTGATGTCAAAACTGTCGTATTTATAATACTTTGATAGCTCATTATCAATAATTTGCATCCCTAAATGGACAATGATTTCTTCATCATAAGAGCCTCTTCTTGGCCGAAGGTGGTCCTAGGCTCTACAAAAAGGGGTTGTAGTTTGACTTCGATTTAACAATTAAATATAGCCCAAATAAATTACACGATAATATGATAATGTTCGGATCACTAGATAATCACAATCAATTTAAAACAAACAACAAAAACTCCCAAACCAAATCCCTCAATACATATTTTTATACAAGTTCAAAAATATATTCGGACTACGTTGAAAGAGGCTATTGTTGCCCTATTTCATCAGCTTTCCTCTAACCAGTTCAGTAAGCAACTGCACAAACTGTGACAAATAAACAGTTGCACTCTGCAACAGCCATCTTTCCAGAACTAGACGATATCCGTAATTAACCAAGCATTCAGATCAAACGTAACTAAGTAACTTAGACGACGATAAGTACCTTGAAAAAGTCAGAAAAATCTGCAGATATAAACACTATGCCTTTGTTTATTAATTAATAACGACGGGCATTGTCAATGCCAAAAATTTTAAATAAGAGAAGCTGAACCTCAACATGAACACAATTTTTAAAAGACTACAACCTTAATGGCAACGCAACTGTTAATGAACATATACGCACACTAGCACTATCCAGTTAATGAAGGGCAACCGACCTGCTATGGCTTTCGCCTAAAACTACAACGAACCAAATGTTAGGAAGCTTAGCTGAATTATGGCATTATACAACAAAATCCTAACGTCAAAGCTGGAACCTTACCATATTGATGCATGACAGTTAGCAACGGACCTATGTCGCCAGCACTAGCTGGCAATTCTCTATATATTTTGCCCATCCAAGTCACCAATAATTTCAATGATGTTCATCATTCCCTATCCATTGCTTGTGCATGTAAAAAGCGGCCACCCTCATCTGTCAGGACATATTAGGAAGAAATAAGTGACGGTGTAGAATTTGCACGAACAATCTATAACTTCATAAAGCACGTGTATTTGCTGGCCAAGAGTATGAAGGTTAAGAAAAAACCACAGAAACACAATGCAGCAGAGAATGGATGACAAACTTTGCCGTGGAAATGAAATAAACATGCAGCTTTTATTCCATATAAAGCAACATTTTACTTAACGTACCACTTTCACCATCAGACAAATCACCGAGCCTTGCAATTGCCTCAGTAAGAGCTTGTTCATGCTCCTGTTTTTCCAGAAGGTTAAACTTGAACTTGTCCCATGCAGAAATTACTACAAAGTGAAACAAAGGATCACTCTCTGACCTTTAGCACTTTCTTTGCCTTCTCTATCTCTACAGGGTCTGGATGATTAGCACTAAAAACCCTCTCTACCTGCCAAAGTTTAACAGCCAATAAACACAAACCACCCTAACGGTGTGTATGAAGTAGACCATCACTTTATACCTCCTTAATTAGGGTATCAGTGTGAAGCAATTGAATGTCATCTGGTCCCTTCTTTCCGATGCCATTCTGTGACGGTTGGAAGTCCTTCCTAGATTGACCTTTCACCATCCCCCGCCCTCTTCCAGCACCTGGAGCACTATCCCGCCCAAGAGGTCTATTCAGTCCATGGCCTGGTCCGCCATAACCTCCATGATGAGGAATTCCAGGGTCTTCACCTTCCCACTGTATATCCTCGGGAGAAATCTGCAGAGAGAATATCAATCATATAAGACATTCATTCCAGTATAAAGTATCATCATCATCATCATCACCACCATCATTATTATTATTATTATTATTATTTTTTTTTATTTTTTATTTTGGCAATTTAATATAGAAATTTTAAAGGCTGCGTCACGGTGGACTCGAACCCGAGACCTTTGGCCTCGGGCATTAACCACTCTACCACTAGGCCAACACACACACTATTATTCTTATTCTTATTTAATGTTTGTTCATGTACAATCAATCTTTTCTTCTTCTTTGGAAAACTTTCATGAACCTCAGGCCACATTGAATGAAGCAACTGATAAATTAATATCTTTCAATTCATATCAATCATTTTGTTTTGCCTCAATTTCTTTTCCTTTTGCCAATATTTTAACCTTGTCCTGGCAGTTATTACGAAAATAGGCTCAACCAAAAGGATCACAGGCATCGCAGGGACATAGTAAACCTCCAGGTACTTCATAAAAATGTCAAGAGCAATTTCAATCATTTCATGAGCACCAGGTAATTCTGACATGCAATGTTGGCAAGATTATCAAAGTCATGTTGCACATGCATCTATCTGAATTTAGCAGTGACAATACAAGTCAACATTATAATAGAAAACACAGATTGACTATGATATACAAGCATCAGAAAATTGAGGTAGACCAACAAACATAACTGTATTAAATTTTTTCAATAGGAAACTTAGTAAGAACTCAGAGCAGAAAACTATTTCTGGCTGATCAATAATAACATGTACGATCACGTTCAAACTTGGCCCAGAGATACAACTAACTGTTGCATAATCAAAAGTAAAGATTTAAAGAGCATTTTCTTTCTACATAATTCAGTTTTACACAGTCTATCAAGTTGAAGATGTTGAAATGTTCAGCATTCTATAATTAGTTCCAACATAAAGTAGAAAGTAGCCTTCAATTAAGCCTACTCAGAGCAAAAGTCTACGTAGCCTACAGATTCAAATCAAAAGTTCCACCATGTAACTGTAGATGTACATGTAACATTACCATGGTATCAGGTACTTCCAATTTTCACACAAGACTTTGTTCAAATCATCAACGTGGGAAGCATCTCATTCATGAAACTAATACAATATCTGATCTCACTTTATTATGTTTCTATCTCACAGATTATAATATAGAATGTTAAAGATATAATAAACACAATATCAAACAAACAATCTAATTTTGTTATTTGAAAGGCGTATCTACCTCAGTAAGGTCAACCCACTCTATTGTCTCATGAGTAGTACCTAGATCGTAAACAAGACAATGTCGTCCCTGAAAAGAGCATATGGAGACACTTGAGTACCAAATAAATATTAAGTATATAAATCATTACAAGTTAAATATACCTCACTAGGATTATAATTAGTTATGACAGCTTCATAGAAGTTATTATCATCAGGCCACCTGGTCCTGACTTTCCTACCAATCAACGAATCAAATGATGCTCCTTCTGCAGGTTCAGTTGCAAGGCCACCAGACACACGGTTACTAAATTGACCTCTTCCAGCTGGACCAGAAGGATACTGCATTTTCATTGAAGATGCACCAGGAGGCATCTGTGAAGTAAAGCATGTTATGAACTAATGTTAGTAACAGAAGATGTCTTGCATTAGAAGTTTAAAGGTGATATTTCTAACTCACTGATTTATGCTTTTTGCCTTTCGCACCCATCATGGGTCCACGCTTTGCTGCTGATGAAGATGGTTGGTTACCTGCAGCCATTGACTGAGGGTGGAAAGAAGGAGTTGGCCCACCAAAGGACTGAGAAGGTAATGAGGAAGCTATCTTCTGTTTCTTGCGAGAAGCTGAGATGGATGGACTAGGCACTGGTTCACGGCTGGCTTGATTAGCATTATGCATGACCGGTTGAAGACCACCCGACTGTCTCCATTCCCTGATGGTGTTTCCCAAATTTTTGGTGGAAAACAGAAAAGTCATATCATCAGATTAATAAACTCATACGTTACTTTCCACTAAGTAAACCAAAACTTTTTCTCATATATAAAACCTTATCCTTCGAATTGTTTCATCTGCATTAACCCTGCTTAGAAGGTCCCTGTGCTCTTCATTTGATAATCTTAATTCTTTCCTAAGCTCAGTAATTAAACCTTCCTTCTCCTGAAATACAGAATTAATGTCATTTAAACTGAACATAAGAATATACAATTTTATCCACAAGCCAATTATATCTATACAAATAAAGGCCTACCCACGTAATGGCATCAGCTTGAGCTTTAAAGGCTCTTAGAACTGAACTGTATGCTTCTTGCTCAAGCTGGTGGATTTTAGCTTCCATATCAGTCTCTTCATACATCCTGGTATACGGCATAGAACCCACAGCAGCAGGCCTTCCATTACCAGAAATGCGGCCTCCTCTTGACATTCTATTTTGATGTGGTGGGGGGAAATCATCATCAGTTCCTGAAGCAACACCAAAATGAAAAGAAGAGAGGAGACTCAGATCCCTCAAAGCTCATAGAGCTAAGGCTAAGCCCATAAAAAAAGGTATTCTGTGTTAGCCTTCATAATAATTATTTACTTCTTTATTTTATTTAGTTATTTCGGTTATGTTTTTAGGGCTAGATTAAAGTAAATGGGTCACACTTTTGTATGGGCTCCAAGTTATTTACTTGGGTCTTGGGCCTCAAGTCTCTTTAGGTCTTTTCATAGTTATTAGCGAGTTAGGGTTAGGGCATAGTTGGAGTATTATTTCGAGACAGCTTCCACTGTAGGCCTCACAAGTGGAGGGTTTCTTTCTGATCATCGTTTATCATTTAATACAATCACATTTATTCTATCAAATTGGTCCAACCTGTCAGATCAAAAGATGGTAACTACACGAAGTATCAAGAGTCAATTGGAAAAGGTAGAAAAGGTGGTTGAGGATTTTCGTCGCTCGATCGACGAAGTCTGTGCCAACCAGGTGGCTGCTAATGCACGCCAGGCAGCGTTGGAGGCCAATTTGGATGCCATATTGGCGAAGCTATCGATTTCCGATAGTTTCTTCATCACCACCGATGACTCTGAGATGCAGAGAAAAATTCTTTCCCACGGGGAATGACGCCTCACAGCTCCAGGTTTTGCAGAAGATGGATTCATCAAGTTTTGATGGCATTGATGCCATGCCACGGCTTGCTAGCGTAAAAGCAGCCACACCACCGCTGCGAACTACTCTTGTAGATGCAGTGGTTGTGGTGGCTTCTGCTCCTCTAGATGATGTTGCAGCTGCTTTGGTTTTCCCTCTTTCAAGGGTTACTCCGCTTCCTACAAAGACCCTTGTGCCAGCAAGGGTTGGCGGCAACTTCCATCATCAAGATTGGAAGGAACTGACTGAGCTTATCAACATCAGAAATTTATGCCGAAAAATTACAGCCTCTTCTTGGATCACGGTGTAGCGAGAGGAATATGGATTTACAGATCCAAATAGCTTGGAGGCGTGGCAGATTTGAGATGTCTTTTGAAGTGCTCTCAAAGCCTCAGGACAAGGCTGTTTTGAACAGCAAGGGAATTCTTAGTCTTCATAATAATTATCTACTTATTCTATTTAGTTATTTTGGGTAAATTTTTTAGGGCTAGATTAAAGTAAATGGGCCAGGCTTTTGCATGAGCTCCAAGTTATTTACTTGGGTCTTGGGCCTCAAGTAGTCTCTTTAGGTCTTTAAATAGTTATTAGCGAGTTAGGGTTAGGGCATCGTTGGAGTATTATTTTGAGATAGCTTCCGCTGTAGGCCTCGCAAGAGAAGTTTGGGGACAACTTCTCGCTGTAGGGCCTTGCACGAGTAGGGTTTCTTTCTGATCAACGTTTATCATTTAATACAATCACCCTTTACTTTATCAATCGGGGAACCATAACCATAATTGTTTCCTTCAATCTAATCCATTAAAAAGGTCATGACACGTAGGAATTAGAAACCACGAGATGAGGAATGAGATTGGTGATTGATTGTATTTATATCTTAATAAAATAGAAATGTAATTTTGGGTCCACTATGAAAAAGAAATTTAATTTCACAAACCATAAGCTAAGGCTTGTCAAATTGAAATTTATTGATAAACAATTGGAATAGACTTTTAGCTGTCCAATTAATAGACAGGAGATCACCTCCCAAAATACTTAAAATAAGTAAACACAGCATACCCACTACCCATGTTGAGTGCAAGGTGCTATGATGCTTCACATCTCAAGTCTTACTAAATTTCAGCATCCATGATCCGAGGGATAGCTAGGCAATAAGGATCTAGAAACCTAGTTGTCTAAATCAACAATAGAATTTGCATCTGTGATTCCATATCTCTGTAATGTATAAAACAAAAATAGGGAATAACTGAATAAGCAAATAGTTCCGCTTTAAATACTTGTGCTTTTAACTAATTTTTACATAGCAAAGTTAAACAAATAATAATTGGCTAATGATATTGCAGACCACAATATTCTTTAGATTCAGATTCAAATTGACCAAAGGATAAATTTACAAGAAGAAGCATAGGCTTCTCATGTTATATGTAAGGATTTCAATTTGCACTGTACACATGGCCTTGTGGTATGCATATAAAGATGATAGCTCCGGGAAAAATCAATGCCGCATCATAAACATATACCTGGTACATTTGACTTGACAATGGATGGTCACATCACATTTCGATTCAAATGATGGCAACCAGTTATCCACTCTAGAAATGGAAGCAACACGCCCCAAAAGGATAGTGAATAAAGATAGGGCATTGACATTTGAGGAAGAAATTTCCACTAAAACTATTAAAATTATTGCGAAGGCACAAAAGTATATCGACACCCCCACCATGTTCCTAAATTACCGGAACTGCTTGAGCCTTCTTAAAGAAAAAAGGGCAGTGCTAGCACAAAAAAAATCCTCACACTGAATGGACACTCATTAAGTATAAACTTGCTAAGTGATATATCATTGCAATACGGTCAAGTCCATCATCTATCCAAGCGACATTATACAAGACCAAAGCAAGCAGTGGGCTCAATATGCTCCTATTTCTTATGCAGAATGAGTAATACAATCTTCATCTTTATTTCTGAACTGACTTACATTTTCAAAAGAAAGTAAAATAAACTCAGAATCTAAAAGAAATCAGACTATGCTGCAGTGTATATGATCTAAATAATTTGCAAGCTGCTGAATAAGGCAGAATTCCCAATATATACATGAACTTTTTGCACTGGGATACCCGTTTACTGAAGAATCTAGAGATAGAAACCAAACAAGACATTCCCGAAAATCCATTCTTCAAAGTAAAATTCGAGAATAACCATTCCCAATGGGCGGTTTGTACTGACGGACTAAACCCAGTCAGTTGAAAATATATCAGTATCACAACAATGCACATAATAACTTCACAAACCCTACAACCAACATTATTTATAAACCCCCCAAAAAAAAATTAATTCCCGACAAACACAAATTACAGCGGAATGATGAAAGAATCTGCTCAATTACTCACCGCTACTGTCATAAGGCTCATAGTCCATAGCCAGCTTCTGGAGATCGAGGATTCACAATTCGTTATAGCTATGAGCTATGAAACCCTAGCAGCAACTCGGAATATTGAAACAACCGCGGCGCAGAAAAATCTCGAGGATGTTGCTAATTCGACGAGTTTAACACAACGTAATAAGCCTATACAATTGAAGGATCGAATGTTCGTGCAATTAGCGAGCTTGAGAGTGTGTGCGGGTGTGTCTAGGGTACGCGGACGTGAAATAGGTTTATTGTATTGAAATAAAGTACAGGGTTTTGAATTCCGCCTCTGGTTTGTTGTTTTGCGGTTCGAAAGCGTTTCGACTCGCTTCCGGAGTAATTTCCCACGGAGGGATTGGAGAACCATTTCGGGGGCGAATGACGGATTTTTCTTTTCTTTTTCCCTACTTTCTTTTTTTTATCATTTTTTTTTACTATTTGAAGATTTAAGTGCAAAATAGCGTCATTTAAGATATCTGTGTTTTTTAAATGGCTATATAACAATATATATATATATATAGTTGTGAGAAATAGGAATAAATCTCGCTCATTTATCACCATAAATCAATGATCCGATTTAATATAGATGTGCTAAACGTTACTTCTATTTGTGCTACAATTCTCGCTCCAATTTCCTTGTCGAGGGCGCTTTGAATCAAAATGGATTGACATTATTACCTTAATTTATGGGATTATATATCTTATTTATGAATAAGTATAGATTTGATATATCTATACTACCGCATACATTTATTCGAAGAAGGAAAATATACATCTATTTTTTGTTCATAATTGTCGTCGTGATTATCTCCATGGAACAACAAAGTAATCTCTTGTTTGTATGATATTGTATCAAGATATCGATTGATTTTTGTTGCATATATTACGATATTTGTTGCATATAAACATATTTTCTTTGCAAACATTTTTTAACTTATCAGAATTTTTGTAATGTTCGTCGTTAGTTATTATATTATGGTTTTTTTGCCTTTTGTTTTATCTTGGTCGTTTTAGTTGTTTTATTTGTATATATAAGATTTTTTTTATTGTTTTCTTGCTTCATGGAAATTCAGTGTAAATGTCATGGATCTTCTGTATAAGTTAGTTTTGCAATATAAGGTATATCCTTTTCGCTTAATTTGTTGCAATACTAAACTATATTTGTTGCACATATAAGGTATATGTGTTGCATATAAACATTTTATCTTCGCAATGAAATTGTAACATGTTAATATATTTTAATATGTTGTTATTTTCGTTTGTATTGGTAATATTGTATGTTTTACTTTTTGCATTTTGTTTTATATTCGTCGTTTTAGTTCTTTTATTTGTATTTGTTAGTTTTTTTTCAGTTCATTCTGCTTCATGTAACATCATTGTAATTTTGTATTACATTATAATGTATATCTTAGTTCGCTAAATTTTGTTGCACTATTAATGTTTAGTTATTGCACATATAATGTATATATGTTGCATATAAACAATAATTATATTTCCAATGCATTTGTAACTTGATAGCATTTGTTTAATTTGCTTTCGTTAATTTATTTTGTATTGGTAATATTGTATGATTGTTTTTTACAATTTGTTTTATCTTGGTCGTTTTAGTTGTTTTATTTGTATTTGCAAGATTTTTTTCATTGTTTGTCTGCTTCATGGAATAGGTGGGTAATTTCGATTTACATTCGTATCTCTTTTTTTTGCTTTTTTGTTGCATTATTAATGTATATTTGTTGCACGTAAAATGTATATTTGTTGCATATAAACATATTATCTCTGCAATGAAATCGTACATTGTCAGCATTTACACCATATTATCTTTGCAATAATCATATTTAAATTTATTTCTCAGCTGATGTTGGATGTACGGTTGAAAATTTCGAGGACCTTATTTACCCCAATTGTCCTGCTGAGATGAAACCATATGTGGGAAAGGTTTTTAATACCTTAAAGGAGGGTGAAAAGTTTTATACTGAGTATGGTGTTTCATGCGGGTTTGGAACGCGTATGTCAATGTGCAATAAACAAAAGATGTGACATCTTGCAAAGATATTATGAAAAAACAGTTAATAATATATAGAGTACCAACCGTGTGCAACATATATACTTATAATGTGTTGTATACATGTCTTCTATATGCAATATACTACTTTGAGCCAAGATATACAATTACATAATTGCTACAGAATCCTAAATTTATGCAATACAAATTTTGGCAATGTGCAATAAACACATCATGTAATTTTTTCAAGATATTATTGCGAAAACTCACAATTGCAATACCTTTTCACCTTTTGCATTTAACACTCAATTGCTACAAAATCTATATATTATGCAATACAATTTAGACAAAGTGCAATAAACAAAGATGTGACATCTTGCGACTTATTATCAAAAAACAGTTAACAATATATGGAGTACCATCCGTTTGCCACATATATACTTATAATGTCTTTGATACATGCTTTATATATGCAAAATACTAGATTATGTTAGGAAAACATACAGGATTTATAAATATTAATGCAAATAACACATAATTGCAACAATTACAATTACATAATTGCTACGAATCATAAATTTATGCAATACAAATTTTGTAATGTGCAATAAACAAATCATGTTACTTTTGTCAAGATATTATTCCAAAACAGCAAAAATAACCAAACAAAGAACCAATGTATTATTAAAGCAAAAACGAATGTTTGGGACCTCAAAGATCAATCACATAACTCATAATACATATATAATGAAAGTGTTGTATTGGCATTCTAAAATTTGAAATTATATCCTATTTGTGATACATATCGGTATTAAATGATATATACATGCATAACATATGCAATATGCAAGATTGCATATGATTTCATCAAAAGAATTTCACATGAACATATTACATCATTATAAAGTGTTGGCATCAATCATAGTATTTAAAATCATATTACAAATAATATTTTACAAATATATTTCACTTGCATAATGCAATGATAATCTATTAAACTTGGTCGCACTGCACTTATTTTTAAGTTCACATATGTTACATGTATGCAATATATTGTATATTATATGCAATACAAATAATAAAATGTGCAACAAACACGAGACAACACATGTATGGCGCTTGCAGAATCGGGTGTCGAAATAGGAAGCGATTAAGACAATTTCAAAACTAAAACCCTTTACGAAAATGGAATAAATTGGGAGGAAATGATTGTTCTCCCAATAAATCTCACTAAAATTAATCCCCTATTTTCATGGAATTTGAGGAGATTTTCATATCTTGCATGCGTTAATTATTTTGTTGTCTCATATTTACCTTTCTCAATTTTTACAAAGAATAAACAATACATTGAGATATATTTAATTTATATTTATGCACAAATCTCATCCATTGATTATATTACAATAAATGGTTGAGATTTATTCCTATTTCTCACACTTAACACTTTTCTCACTATAACCATCCCTATATATATATATATATATATATATATATATATATATATATATATATATATAGTTAACATATATTAACTGAGTGTTTATTTCAAAAACTAAAATATCTTAAATTTTAGTCATCTGTATTGTCTGAGATTATCTCATCTAATTTAAATATTTATATTATAACATTTTATTTTGAAATATCTTTAGATTATCTTTTTTTTAATTAATTAAATACATAAATTTAAAAGTCGTGTCACGATGGACTCGAATCCGAGATCTTTGACTTCGGATAAGATCTTTAGATTATTATTGTTTCGAGATATTCATTAATGGTAGAGAATTCATTGCATACAATTCAAATTGTTTTATTTTATTATAAAAAAAAATCATTTGAAATTTACAAAATATATTGTTTTTTCTTGTTGATTAGTTTATTCTTACTTAGTTTTTATCATGTAGATTGAATTTAATTGTTTGTCACTTGACTCGATCTTAGTTATGGTTCATCGAAGCACCACTTCTAGTCGGCTCAGCCAAAATTTTCCAAAAAAATCCATCAATCAATTTCATCGGGCAAACACAATTCTATTGAGTTTGAGTCACTCCAAGAGGTCTCTGATGGGATATGGCCCAACCGACTAGGCCCACTAACAGGCCCAAATGAGCTGGGCCTAACTTTGATAATGGGCCCACGCGGTTGAGCCTAAGGCTAGCCCTAATCGGCGCCAAAACCCTAGCCCCGAAACGCCACCCCGCCAATGGAGAAGACGCCCCAGAACCAAGCTCAGGCGCCACCCTCCACGTGGCGCACGTAAGGCGAAAGGTCCCTGCTCCGGCCAATGGAGGGCACGCCAGAGGAAGAGTCACGTCTCGACCAATGGAGAGGTTGAGCACGCCTTCAGTTGCAGGCTCGGAGTTGTATAAATAGAAGGAAAACTGACATTAGAAGGGTTGGCAACTTATCGAATACTAAGAGCTTGTAACTACACTGCATTATAGTGAAAGTGTTGAGAAACACTCCTCCGTGACGAGATCTCATCGACGATCGAACCACGTAAAAGCCTTGGTATTCTTTGTTGCTTTCATAAATCTCACACACTCACTTAACCGCCATCATCATTGGCGCCGTCGTGGAACTCGAACAAGAAAGCTTCGCTTCCTCTACAACTTAAATGGCAAGAACACGCACAACCGCCGTCCACGCTGGCAACAACCGTGCTGAGGACGACCAGGCGGTCACTCAGCGTCGCGGGAAGGAGATCGCAGACGCCACGAGCGCTCACACTCCTGAGGGCAACATGGAAAACGTCTCCATACACCCTCTGGACCGCCTCCCCAACGTAGGGGAAGACGCCGACCTCAACGAGGACGAGCAAACAGCTCATTCGTCCCACGAGGTCCTTGGCCGAGCTGTGACCGAGTTCCTCAACGCCAATCTTGGCCAATTCCAAAGCTTCCTCAACCAGAGGGCCAAAGGAGCGGGCCCCTCAAGGGCCCCCGGACTGAACACCACGGCCGCCCGAGGCCGCTCCCTCCGAACAGCCGGCCACCTTTCGGCGTGATAGCCGAGAACGCGCATCACACCCCGACGTGCGGAGCCGCTCCGCGGCCGAGCCGCCGCCTCATTCGCGGAGCCGCCACCGCGGACGAGCCGCCACCACCGCCCCCCGCCATTCGCGAGCCTCTCCACCTCGTCATGCCGACCCGAGCCGAGCAAAACAGGAGGAAGAAAGAGGAGTCGAACTCTCCTCGGAGGGACGATAGGCGTCGCTATCGATCCCCACCCCTCCGTAGTGGATGACAACGATCTCCGGGGTTCGACCGATGCACGAGAATCATCTCCCTTTCTCCGTGGAGATTCTAGACACGCCCCTACCCCGTGATACGGCACCCAATATAGCGGCTCACGATGGCACAGGAGACCCTCCGACTTCCTTTTCGCCACACTACCAACATGGCGAATCAAGGAATGGAAGATTTTCACATGTGCAAAATCTTCCCGAGTCTTGATCTCCAACGCACGACGCCGGTTCACCTCGCCCGCCGTAACAAAGATACACCGCCTGTGACCTTATGGATCGCTTCAAATGGCGCTTATCGAAGATGCCACCCCGCCAGCCTCCTCCGATCTGCCACGATCCGCGGGCGGGACGAGACGATGTCAAACCGCCTCGAGGTTCATCAAAGAGTCGCTCAAAATCGACGACAAGAACGACCTCTACATCATCAACGCGTCAAAACGGGATCCGACCCGCCACGAACAAAGAAATTACCAGGAGAAACCAAAACGGCAAGTAAGCTTTGGAACTGGTGGACAACTTCGTCGAGGGAGACGAGTCGGACCTAAGAAGCGGGAGATCCGGGACGCAGGTCCGAGAGAAAAAGCCGGATGACCCAGGAGTCGCCGATCGCCGGCGCCTTGACGTAATCAAGAGAGACCACCTGAGTCAGGCTCGGACCTCGCCCAACCACGGGCGCAGCGCCCCGCTCAAATCAAGGGCGGAAATATTCGAGCTCACGCCGAGCTCTTCCAAGCCCGCCCCTATGAAAGGAGGATCGAAGAGGTCCACAGACGAGTATTGTGACTATCACCAAGGGTATGGTCATGATACCGAGGATTGCGAAACTTGGGCTCGCAGACGACGAGCTCGTTAAAGGTGGAGCCCTCAAGAAATACCTCGGTCAGGCCGTAGAAACAGGAAGCAGCAGAAGAATGGAGGCGGCAACAACCGGGCCGACCCCAACGATGACCCAACCCGAAGACGACGGGGACGAAGGTCCCAACGCTATGGGCGTGTCTATGTTGTTACGGACGCCCTCGGGACGACGAGGTCGTCCCTCAAGAACGATGTTCAAGACCGCCCCAAGAGTCAAGAACAAGCGACTCCGGATGGTGAAACCATAACGTTCTCCAAAGAGGACCCGTGCCCAAGATCATGCCGCACTGTGACGCCATCACCATACAGTGCGTGGTGGGCAACAAAACGTCCACCGGTCTATATCGACATCGAGCCTCCGTCGAGATCATCTTCCGTGAGCTGTCGGATAAGCTTGAGGTCGGAGGTATTCAGTACTTCCCGCCTCCCGGTTGTAAGCTTCACTCAAGAGGCAGCCCGGGGGTCATTACCCTTCCGGTCACGGTAGGACGAGCTCCCAGATCGGTCACCAAGGCCATCCGATTCTTCCTGGTCCGAGCTCCCTCTCCGTACAACATCATCCTGGGGAGAGATTGGTTGTACGCCACCAAGGCCGTCTGTTCGGTCTACCACCTCACCGTCAAGATTCCCACCCGTTGGGAGTGCTTAACATCCGAGACCAAACGGCAGCAAAAGAATGCCTACGACTCTCAACCCAAGATGCGGCCTCGCCCCAGGCATAGCAATTACCGAGCCCTCGGAGACCGACACCCCGGGACGACCTAACCGAGGGCCTCCAACTATACGACGACAATCCCGGGGTCATCCGTGTCGGCACCTGGGCCCACCGACGTCCGCGGCATGTCATACAACTTCGAGAGAATACAGGGCGTGTTTGCTCGGTCCCCGCCGATATGACCGAGTGTCGCCCGAGCTCATAACTCACCGCCTCGGCATCGACCCGGCTACCAAGCCATCCGGCGAAGAAAAGGATATTCGGGCGGAGCGCAACAGTCATAAGGGGCGAGGTGACTCAACTCAAGGCCAAGATCTTGTTCGAGGTCAAATACCCGACCGGATGGCTAATCCATTGTGGTCCAAAGCCGAGGAGGAGGGTGGCGCGTGTGCGTCGATTATACCGACCTCAACAAGATCGCCCAAAGATTGCTACCCTCCCGACATCGACAAGAAGGTGGAGGCATTGGTGGGCCACGAGATGTTCGATTTCACGGATCTATACAAAGTATACCACCAAATCTCGATGAGCCGGAGGATGCACCAAGACCGCATTCATCACCGACTTGGCGTCACGTCGAAAGATGCCTTTCGGCCTCAAGAACGCCGGGCTACTTACCGAGGATGGTGGATGCAACATTCAAAGACCACATCGGGAGATCGTCGAGGTCTCACGCCGACGACATCGTAGTCAAAAGTCGAAAACGGAGAGTCTGCGTCGATGACCTCAGACTATCCTCCAACTCCTCGTGTCGGCCAACCTCAAACTCAACCCCGTAAATGTACATTTATGGTGAAGACCGGAAAGTTCTTGGGATCTTGGGTTTTCGGGAGGGCTCAAGGCCAATCCCACCAAGGTGAAGGCGGTGCTCGACATGCAGTGCGAGGACCATCCGTGAGATCCACAAACTCACCGGGTGCTAGCCGCCTCAATGAGATTGCCTCGAGCCGCGAGCAGCCTCCCTTCTTCAAGATCCCGAGAGCTCGGGACTTCGCTCGGCGGGAAGAACACTGTGCCACCTTCAGACAAACAAGGAGACTTGCCGACCGCCGACCCTATCCGCCCAAGCAAGGTGAATCCTCTCTATATCGGCCGCCGGGCGAGGCCATCGCAGATCTTGATGCGAGATGAGGTGGGACGACAACTCCCATATATTTTATCACCGAGCTCTCAAAGGACCTGGAGATAAGGTACACCGCCTCGAAAAAGTAGCACTAGCCCCGTGAACGTCAAGCGACGCCCGACCCTACTTCCAAGCTCACTCCGTCCGGTGCTAATCGACTACCCTTGAGACAAGTCTTGTTAAAACCGAGTCATCCGGACGATAGCTAAGTGGGCACTGAGCTCGGCGAGCACGACATCTCGTACTCACCCAGCCGGCCATAAAGGGCAAGCTCTCGCCGACTTCCCGGTCGAGGCCAAATTCACCGAGGTAGGCTCGCCAAATGGGTAACTCCAACTCCGCCTCACGGCGGAGGAAACTGCCCTAGCACCACCGGATGGTTCTTTGGCGATGTACGTAGATGGAGCCTCGTGCAAGACGGGCGTGGCGGCATCCTCCTCCTCGGCCCGGATAAGCAAGAAGTCACCCACGCCTCCTTTACCTTCCGACCACCAACAATGAGGTGGAGTACGAGGCCCTAATCTCCTGACTCGGCCTCGCCACCTGAGGAGGTGGACAAGATCCAAATCTTGGCGATTCCCGGGTTGTGGTGAACTGTGTGTTAGGCAAATACGGGCCAAGGAGGACCGAATGAAACAATACCGAAAAGGCAAGAGATCTTGACTCGTTCGGTACTTCAAGATCAATCGAATCCCAGGAAAACAACCGAGCCGACATCCTCGTAAAATTGGTGCACATCAACAAGTCCACCGGTGGAGGAGGTCCATTCGTAAGCATCGCGAGTCCCACGCGTCGGCATCATCACCGAGATAGAGCCGAATCGATGTCTCCACGAAGGCCTACCGAACACGGCGACCGCCTCAAGATCGGCTCGAAGCCAAAAGACGATGGCGAAATCCCGTAAGTATCTCATGCATGAAGGCGCTTCACCGAAATCTTACCTTCAACCCTCCCGAGGTGCCTCGGGCCGGAAGAAGCGACCACGTGCTCAACGAATTCACCGAGGGTCTTGTGGAAGCCACATCGGTCACGAGCTCTCTCAAAAAGACGAGGTTGGGATATTACCGCCCACCGCAAGATTCGCCGAGCTCGTCAAGAAGTGCCCGGCGCGATTCACCCACGGTCAAAAGCGCCCCGCATCGATTTGAGCAGCACCGCGAGTCCATGGCCTTCATGCGGTGGGGATCGACATTGTTGGTCCGTTCGACCGAGCACCGTGCCGCCGATACTTAGTCGTGGCCATAGACTACTTCACAAAATGGGTCGGCCGAGCCACTTTCGAGCCTCACGAGCGTATGATTCGGACTGTGTGGAAAAATATAACTGTCGCTTCGGCATACCGCACATCCTCGGTCTCGGACAACGGCACCCATTCGTCGACAAAACTTCAGGTGGTGTGAAGAGCTTGATCGATCAACACTTCACCTCGGTCGCACACCCGCAAGCGAATGGTCGACTAAGGTGACGAACCGCACGATCGCATAAGGGTTGAAGAAGAGGTGGATCGAGCTAAAGCGATCGGGCTGAAAATCTCCTCAAGTCCTCTCGTCCCACAGACCACACCTCCGGACGTCGCATGGAAACCCTTTCACCGGTCTCACGGCACGAGGCCGTCATACCGGCGGAGATTGGCGCGCCAAGCCCGCGCGCTCTTCACTTCGACCGTGCCGGGACGAGGAATACTGCGGGCCAACCTCGACGCCTCGAGGAGAAGCAGCTCGCTTCATAAACGGCCAAGCACAAAGCCAGTGTCGCACCAAGACTACAACAAAGGGTCAAAGCCTCCGGCCCAAGTAGGCGACTGCCCTACTAAATAATGAAGCCGAGAGCTGGCGCTTAACAAGCTGGATCCGACATGGGAGGCCCATACCGCGCTCACGAGGACCTCGGCAAAGGGGCTTACAAGTCGCTCACCTATCCGGTGCACTTATCCCTAACTTGGCACATTACTCATTTAAGGAGGTATTTTACATAGCTTCGATTTAAGGTCGGCATCATGTTAGTCCCTTAATTGTTTTGCCAAAGTACGATGTTGATTACATGTTCAATAAAACATCTGTTTTTCTAATGAATATTTCACTTCGTCTCATACATATGTGAACATCTGTTTGGATACACCACATTTAAACCTTCACAAGGGGACGCCCTTACGAAGATGAAAATCCCACCAAGTAGGGTACGCATACAGATTACCCATTAAGTTGGGCGCCTACACGCAAAGCGTGCATGACACCCATTAAGTTGACGCCTACACGCAAAGCGCATGATTACCCATTAAGTTGGGCGCCTACACGCAAAGCATCTGATTACCCATTAAGTTGGGCGCCTACAGCAAAGCATACAGACACCCATTAAGTTGGATCGCCTACGCACGCCGACATCCGCACCGATCTCGCCAACTCATACCCCTTTATTTGGGAAGATATGCACTCCGGTACAAAGTCTAAATGCATTAACGACTATAAACCAAGTACCAAGCCATATACAAGACAACCCAAGCCTTAGAGCTCGTTTATACCCCTTTATTTGGAAAAATACACACTGTATACAAGATAAATACATTTACGACCAAAACGAAGTCTAAGCTATGTTTGTACCTCTCAAGAGGAAAATATACACTTGAACGAGTCTAAATACATTTATATCTACATACAAAGTCCTATACTATACACAACCTCATTCGGGCTTAGAAACCATGCCATTGCCAGACCTCAAGTCGCACCAATTTTATACAAAATCTCGGTGCCGACGGTGTATGCAGAACGAACTCTGCCTTCAACCCAATCGATGAGGCCAATCACCACGGCCTACTCCCGAACGCTTCAGACGGGCTCTGGGGTAGCTTGACAGAGTTTCGACCCTGTGGTCACCTTCACCCACCTCGGGACACTTTGAGTGGCGCAGCGCCAATCTGAGCATTCCGGGTAGTGGGGATGCACCGAGGTCACACCCAACCCCCGACCGGACACCGGCCGAGACGACCTCGCCTCACCCGCCGCTTTCCCGCCGACACGAGGTCCTCGGTCGCCTCCCGCTCCCAGAGGATCGCCCTCAGAATGATCCGCTCTCAGCCGGACCCATCAACCGGAGCACTTCGGCATGATCAGAGTAGCCCCCCTCCTCCGCGGGTTCTTCTATGATCGGGCTAGCGGAGCCCGCCGGCCTCGGCTGGGCCGGGCATGCGTCGTTCGCTTATGACGATCTCGTACATCTCCATATACTTCACGGCGTAGTCGACACGCTCTTTGAGTTCTTCTTTGTTGGGCCCTCCTCATCCCTCAACCCATACCCTCCCCAAGAAGCTCGAACTCGGTGTCGCCGGATATGGTAGTCCCACCACCCGCGGATTGCCTTCGCACTCCGCATGCTCCTCCGACACCCGAGCTAGCCTCTCCGCAATCAATTCGAGTCGCCTCACACTCTATCAAACGCCTCGATAGCGCCGGCAGACGAGTCCGCCTCGACTCCGTCCCCTGTGACCTCAACTTTAGGGCCTCGTTCTCACCAGAGACGGCCACTTCCGATCACCTCGTCCAACTTTCTCTTGGTCGGCACGGCCGAGCCGACTTCCATAGTGGCTAAAACTGGGTCACCGGCGACCGGTCCCTCCGAAAAGCACCTCTTCGTCCTTCTCGGCCAGGCGCCTCGGACCTCTTTTAACTTGTCAACAATTCATGATCAAGTCCGAGCCATGCAGTGTGGAGTAATGTAAGTAAACAAGACAACACAAGTTTTAAAATGTTGCGTTTATTACTCAAAAGTGGAATTATTACAAGGACCTGTGGTCCTATCGACCCGGCGGATCAACCTATTACATCAGTCCACCGACCTCGGGCTATGGCCGGTCCTCGCCGACCTCCTCGATGCTTCTGCGGCTGGCCACCTCAGTAGGGAGCTCCAACACCTCCTCCTCGCCTCCGCCTCCTCCCTCCCCGGCTCGCCCGACCTCGAAGGAGTTCCCGAAGCTCGCGATCTTCGTCCTCCTTGACCGGGCAACGACCTCGGTGATCGGGAGGTAGAGTCGACGCCAGAGCCTCCAAAGATCTGGAAGGAATCAGCCCCGAGATCACCCGGCGTAGCTTTGTCCAGCTCCTTGGTCGACCTCATCCACCCATGCTCGACCTTATCGAAGTCGGGCATGGCGACCGCCAGCTTCCCCAGGTGATCTGACACCACCTTCGGCTCCAGCACGGCGGCAAGATCGGTAATAAAAGCCGAGAAGCTCTCCGACTCGATGAGCCTACTGACAAAGGCCCTCAGCAAGGGTCCCTGGTCGGCCAGCCACTCCTCTCGTCCGCGAGGTCCTTCTTCGCCCCGGCTAGCTCCTCCTTAAGCTCTTCGACCTCCCCGGCCTCCAGTGCCAAAGGCCTTCTTCGCGGCGGCCTCAGCAGCAGCCCTCCCGGCCTCAGAAGCCCTGGCGGCCTCAGCTTCCGCCCTCGCAGCGGACACGACGGTCTCGGCTTCGCCAGCACGGCAAGCTCCGTTCAGCGCCTGCACTGGCCGAGCTCTCGCCACAAGCCTTGGCGGCGACTGCAGCCTCCCCCCAGCGCGTTGCAGGGCCCCCATCACCGAGCTCCCACCCTGGAAAAGAGAAGCACAAGTCAATAACAGATCGCGAAGCAAACGAATCTAAATATGAAGGAACCTATGTACCTCGGGGAGGGGTGCGACCAAACTTGGGGGCGGTACCCCGTACTCAAGACGGCCCTGAGGCCGAGACTCCGATGCCGGGCTGGACCCCGCCTGAGGCCCACTCATCAGCTGGCCCATGCTATCGACCTTCTTCGGGCCCCTAGTAGGTCCAGCCCGCTTCTGCTTCTTTTTCGCCGGCTCCCTGCTCGGCGATTGTGAGCCCGCCTCTTGCCTCAACTTCACTGCATCACAGAACAAAGACACATTAGCACAGCAAAATCGAACGTATAAGGACTAAGAAGATGGGATGCCTCACCCCCGTCCGGCACCCCGGTCCCGACGCTCCGACCAGTAAACACTCACCCGCCTTCTTGTCGTCCCCGGTGTAACTCATGGATAAGATCTCACCAAGGCTGCACAAAGATCTCTTCCATATGACCCAGGGCTTGATTTTCGTCCGCCATCGCACCGATACCCCACTCATACCTCGGCTACCCTCGGCCCGAGAAAGAAATACCTATTCCGCCAACGGGACACCTTGGAGGGACGGCTACCTTAAATTTCAACCGGGTGACAAATAGTACACCCTCCTATGGTCTTCACGCTAAAACAGATCAAGACCTCGAAGGACAACTCCTAAGAATACCATAACAAGAGAGCCCCACCCCACCAACGACCTAATGGAATTCGAGGTCAATCGACAACAGGGATCTGGAAATACTCTTGAAGGCTAAGGTAAATGGGGGGCAGAGGGTACCTAAGGCCCGCCCTCAAACTATCTACATAAACCGTAACAAACCCCTCCGGAGGGGCCATCGCCCTATCATCCGGATGCGGCAGGCACCACCACGCCTCCTCCGGGATCCGGTATTCCCTCACAACTTCAAAAAGTTCCTCCAAGGTCAAACCCGACCTCGCAACGCCCACCCTCAACCCATCCCACACCGAGGATACCGGCGGAACCCTAGAGCTCAGCCCTATGGACCTACCCAAACCATTGTAGCACATGTAATCTTTTACGCCGGGGAACTCACGGCCAGAACCCGAGGCGGAAAGGGAACTTTCAGAGCGAGAAGAAGATGAAGAAAGCATACTTACTTTTCAGGCGAGTATATGGCTCCTTCAGCGAAGATCAGGATCAACTCAGAGAATTTCTCAGAAATTTTACTCTCTCAGAATTTTTAAGCGTCGAAGAGGAAAGTGAACAGTTGCCTCTTTTGCGCCTATTTATAAGACTAAGGGCGCCTGCAAATTGCCGTTTCAAATTCGACACGCGCCTACACGTGATTGGATGGTACACGCACAAGACGCGCGTTCGAGTGCCTAACTATCGCCGCGCGCGTATGACGTACGCTAGATAAGATGGACCGCCACCGAACTAGCAATCATCATACGGACCCGGCGTCCTCCAGATAAGCGGCCTCGAGTCACACCCGTCCTTCACACAAATACCAAGGAGATCCACATCGGACCTCGGCGTCCTATCAACGGGCTTCGCCCTTTACGGGAAAGCCTACATCCAGATCGGACCTCGGCAAACCGGGCCCCAGATACGGTTTCGGCCAGGGCGCACCCCGACATCCCCTAAAGGGCGGCCTCTCAGGTCGGACATCGGCACCCACCACAGGAGTAACACCACTCCAGATCGGACCTCGGCGAACTCTCGCAGTCGGCGATATGTGGTCGGACTTGACTCTTCTTCTGCCACATCTTTTTCCAAGCGACGGACAACAGACCACCCAACTCAGTTCGGCACCAGATCGCCAAGTAAACCCTCACATTAAAAAGACAACACCTTCAACAAACAACTTCAGCCGAGCCACACCTCACCTCGGCGAAGCGCTTTCTTCACTCCACCTCGGCCTCGCTGTCCCTCGGCTATTCGGGGGGGGCTATGATGGGATATGGCCCAACCGACTAGGCCCACTAACAGGCCCAAACGAGCTGGGCCTAACTTTGGTAGCGGGCCCACGCGGTTGAGCCCAAGGCTAGCCCTAATCAGCGCCAAAACCCTAGCCCCCAGAACCGCCACCCTCGGCCAATGGAGAAGACGCCCCAGAACCAAGCTCAGGCGCCACCCTCCACGTGGCGCACGTAAGGCGAAAGGTCCCTGCTCCGGCCAATGGAGGGCACGCCAGAGGAAGAGTCACGTCTCGACCAATGGAGAGGTTGAGCACGCCTTCAGTTGCAGGCTCGGAGTTGTATAAATAGAAAGAAAACTGACATTAGAAGGGTTGGCAACTTATCGAATACTAAGAGCTTGTAACTACACTGCATTATAGTGAAAGTATTGAGGAAACACTCATCCGTGGACGTAGATCTCATTGACGATCGAACCACGTAAAAGCCTTGGTGTTCTTTGTTGCTTTTCATAAATCTCACACACTCACTTAACCAGTTTCATCAGTCTCATACTAGTAAGTGTTGCAATTATAGAACTCATTTTCCATCTATAAAAAAGTTGCGATATTCACACATTAAAGAAACATAGATGTGTCTAATTTGACTCATCTATTATATTTTTACGTTACATTTCGTATTTTATTTTACTAAAACATGTTATGTGTATATTTATGATGTCACCTAATACAATGAGATTGTACCCAATACATAAGATCATCTGCCTAGATTCTCCTTAAAGCCACCACTTGCCTCCTCGAGCTCTTTGTACGAGTACGCTCTCATTTCGTATGTTATTGAATTAGATGGGTTCAACTTCAACATCTTCTTGTGGTAAACCAAGAAAGTGGCCATGGCTTCCGAGAAGAGCTGATAGGAGGATAACTGCAGTAGACCGATCTTTTCTTGCAGGACATGAGCTTGTCACATTGTACTGTATTGTGGAACCTTGATCAAGGAGACTCTGTTCACATGTTTGGATTGTCTTCCGTTGGAGAGAGGAAAACGTTTCTTCCAACATCTGTTCCCATTGTAGATAGCAGCTGCACCGAAGCAATCGCGCAGGCACAAACTGTTTGCAGGTGTCCTTAGTCACATCTGATCCTGTCCATGGCCAATCAGTGTTGTTTAATTCCTTAAAATATACCAACTCAGAGTCAGTTTCCCATCCATTTTGGTGGCAGCAAGGCAAGGGAAAGTCCGGTTTGCAGCCTCCGAAGGCATTGAGTGGATCCAAACGAGAGTATCCTTGGGGGCAGAAGCAACTAGGCTTGCCACTGGAATTGACACAGTAGCTGTTGTATCCACAAGCCCCACTTCCTACATCATCGATGATTGCACTGCAAATGTCTTCTGGAGTGTTTGAACACGGACCAAGACGAAGGGCATCACCTGGCAGCAGCGTAGTCACCTCTCGGGTGATGGTAGTACAGGAAAACTCCATCCTCATCAAGCCTAGCCAGGAAATAATAATCCTGCCTTGATCCCATGTTGCTCCTAGTGAGGTTGTATATGTTGTGGATACCTTCTGCTTGTATGTATATGTAACCAGCCTCATCAAAGACGAGTTGGGAGGGGGGTTTCTTGGTTCTGTAGTTGAATATTGGTTACAATATCGTGCAAAATTACAATGAAATAATTAAAATAACTATTACAAATGAGATATCAAGAAAACAAGAACTTATCAATAAGTCGCCCAAGTTGAACTTCGCCCATAAGACGAGAAACGCCTCGGTAGTGCTCACGATTGGCGGCTCGTCCCCAAAGGTAACGACTTTCGCCTCGATCGTAGTAGCACCACAAACAAGTCGAGCCCGTGAATGGACGAAAACGAACCGAACTCAAGACTAAGAACTATGAGCTAAGAATGCAAGTAGAATGCTTTGCTTTGCTAGAGAGAATAGAATGTTTTTTGCTTTGCATTTCTAACTCTAGAATGATGCACTATATATAGCACTCAAGAGGGATGTTCTAAGGTCACAATTGATGACAAACATCAATATTCCATTAACTCTTAACATCAAGAGTTGGAAATGAAAGGCCAAAGGCCGTGAACCTCATTACTAGCAATTCCCACTCACAACCCATTAACTTCCAACAATCCCCACATGAGTGGAAATGCCATATAAATGCAAACGCAGTTCAGTCCTCAAGAGACGATATTGCATTTGGAAAGGTAGCTTGTGGCCTCGAACCTTCCATAGTCGAAATTATCGAGCATACCGCGGCATAGTGGTTATTTCACCTGAACTAGTCCTCCATGGTGTATCTTGAGACAATAATATTGACACAATATCATCTCAATTTCCATCCGTTCTTCGTTTGTGTCCATTATGGCCTTGGAACACCCTTTGGATTCACAAGTGTACCACTTGAAGCGGCCCCACTTCACACTTGCATAGGTGACTATTACAACCAAGTATTCTGCTATACTGACCTCCTCGAGGTATCCAAGAGTCATTAAAAGTTAAAAACTTAACCTCACCACTTGCAGACTTACAAACACTCACTGTTCTCAGAGAATAGGCATGTTTGAGTGTTTATCACACGGATTTTTATAACTTCGTTGTCCCTTTTGAACCATGTTCTCGGACAATCCAATCATCATGGTTGGGTTTCCGCTATAATCATCCTTAAGATGTGGATTTAACACCCATTCCTCTAACAGCTTAAACATTTGATCTCGACAATGCTTTTTGTCAGCGGATCCGCTAGATTATCTATTGATTTTACATAATCAATAGTGATAACCCCACTCGTGATCAAATGTCTCACGGTATTGTGTCGTCGACGAATATGTCGAGACTTACCGTTGTAATATATATTTTGTGCCCTTCCTATTGCAGATTGACTATCACAGTGAATCAACACAGAAGGCACGGGACTCGGCCAGCATGGAATATCCTCGAGGAAATTTCTAAGCCATTCGGCTTCTTCACCAGCCTTATCTAAAGCTATGAATTCAGATTCCATGGTAGACCTTGCTATACAAGACTGTTTCTTGGACTTCCAAGATACAAAGACCACCTCCAATAGTGAACACGTATCCACTTGTGGAAAACGAGTCAGTTGAGGCAGATATCCAATTAGCATCACTATACCCTTCAAGTACAGCGGGCTCACTAGAATAATGAATCGCATAATTCTGGGTAAACTTTAAGTAACCCAATACGCGTTCAAGTGCTTTCCAATGTTCTCTACTTGGATTAGCTGTGAAACTACTCAATTTGTTCACAGAGCAAGCTAAATCAGGTCGGGTACAGTTTGTGAGATACATCAAACTCCCAATAATCTTAGCATATTCATCTTGACTTATAGGTTCACCCCTATTTGGAGTCAAATGAACACTCGAGTCCCAAGGAGTCTTGGAAATAGGCTTATCCATTGCATTGAATTTCTTCAACACTTTCTCAGCATAGTGGGATTGTGTCAAAGCAATTCCATTTGGCGTTCTAAGAATTTTAATTCCAAGAATTACATCCGCCAAACCCATATCTTTCATGCTGAAGTTCTTACTTAGCATTCTTTTTGTTTCTCCAATCACACGAGTTACTTCCATTATCAACATGTCATCTACATAAAGACAAACAATAACAAAATCGTTATTCAATTCTTTACGAGACACACTTGTCACTCGTTGATTTTGAAACTATTTGACAACATAACTCATCAAATTTCATATGCCATTGCAAAGGGCGCTTGCTTAAGTCCATACAAAGACTTTTGAAGTTTGCATACCTTGTGCTCTTGCCTGTGTACTACAAAACCTTCCTACTGTTTCATATAGATCTCATCTTCTAACTCTCCATACGTAAACTGCTTTTACATCCATTTGATGAATCTCAAGATTTTGCAAAGCGTGAATAGCGAGCAAAGATTCTAATAGAAGTATGTTTAGTCACGCGCTAGTAGGTATCGAAGAAGTCATACCCACTTTGTCTAAACCCTTGAACTACAAGTCGGCCTTATATTTATCAATAGTGCCATCGGACTTGATTTCTTCTTTAGATCCACTTGCGTCCTAAAGCTTTACAACCAGTGGAAGATCTACTAACACCCAAGTATGATTCAACATAATAGACTCTATCTCAATGTCTATTGCCTGCTCCACGATCTGCATCGGGCTGATAAAGCTTCTTTTACGGTAACCGGTTCATCATTTAACAATAAAGCGACATAATCCGGTCCATAAATTTTAGCTTTTCTTACACGATTACCACGCCTAGGTTGCACATCTTCGGTGTAGACCTAGGTCGTTTTCTATTAGCAGGCCATAAAAACTTGCTTAGAACTTGAGGGTTCACTTTCTTCAACAAGATAAGAATTGGTAGAATCTTCCTCAATTCTTTTACTTGAATCGTAACTATTCTTATCCTTATTAGGATAGATATTCTCAAAGAATATAGCGTTCCTCGATTCAATTGTTGTTCCCACATGAACATCGGTATATCGATTTGTGCACAACAAATCTATAAGCACTACTATTAAGTGCATAACCAATAAAGATACAATCTACCGCTTTAGGTCCAATTGTAACTTGTTTTGTAACTGTATTTCAACCTTAGCTAAACACCCCACACTTTGAAGTATTTATATGAAGGTTTCCTTCCTTTCCAAAGTTCATAGGAGTTACATCCTTCCTTTGATAGGAATCTTGTTCAAGATATAGTTGGGTCGTAAGAACGACTTCCCCCACATATTCAGGGTAATCGGAACTTATTAATAACGCATTCATCATCTCCTTAAGAGTTCGATTTTTGCTCAAAGAACACCATTTGATTGAGGCGAATAAGGAGCGATCGTTTGATGGATTATACCACTTTCGTTGCATAATTCAAAGAAACGGAGCAACATATTCTCCACCTCGATCACTTCTTACAACCTTAATTTTGCAATTAAGTTGATTTTCACTTCATTCTTGAAGTTTCAAATGCATCAATTGCTTCATCTTTACTTAATAAATAAAGATAACAATATCTTGTCAATCGTCAATAAAAGTAATAAAATACTTTTACCACCTCTAGTTTGTACAAACTTTAAATCACAAACATCGGTGTGAATTAATTCTAGAGGTTTTGAGCTTCTTTCAACGGATTTGAAAGCAACTTGGTCATTTTGCTTCAACACGTTTTCACATTTATCTTGTGTTTTAGATACTTATTTTTAACAAGTTCATGTTAGCGAGTTTCTTTATAGCATTAACATTAACATGACCAAGTCTACAATGCCATAAATCGAACACTCAAGCAAGTAAGCGTAAGTAGAAGATTCTCATTAATTTTGCAATCGCTTTAGAAGGCTTACAAGTTTAACATCGAGTTTGAAAAGATCTTCGGAGACATAACCCTTGCCGAGAGTCTTTCCAAACTTTCTAACTATTACATATTCTCCACTAAAATCTATATCAAATTTGGCTCTAGTCAACTTGACGCCAGAGATGAGATTCTTGCGGATCGAAGGAGCATGCAGCACATCCTTCAGAGTTATTTCCACACCAGAGGTAAGTTGAAGTACAACGGTACCAACTCCAAGCACCTTGGAAGTATGATCACTTGCCTCGGTCACAGCCCTGTCTTCAACCTCTTTGTAGGTGTAGAACAAGTCTCGATGGACACAAATGTGAACAGTAGCACCTGTGTCAAGAAACCAAGAAGTAGGGGTAGGATTTGTGACTTGGTTTACCTCAGTTATCATGGCAACAAAGTCATCTTTGTCCCAAGTGTCGAAGTCCTTCTCAACATTGTTGACGCGGCCTTTGCCTTTGTCTTTTCTCTTAGGCTTTCGGCAGTCTTTAGCCATGTGCCCAGGCTTATCACAGTTGTAGCACGTTCCAGAAAATCTGGGTTTTGCAGCTACTTCTTTCCCCTTGCCTTTGTTCATCGGACGAGGGCGCTTCCTGAGCGTCCTCCTCACCGATTTGCTTTAGCCTCCATCGACTTTTAGCCTTGAACTCGCCCTTAACTTGAGCTTCAACTTGAGTCGAGCAACCATGCTTTCATGGTCATCTCCTTTCGCTTGTGCTTAAGGTAAGATCTGAACCCTTTCCATCCTTCTGGCAATTTGTCAATTAAAATTGCAATGGAATATTGTTCAGGCAGAGGCATACCTTCGGCGTGAACATCGTGCAACAGAGCTTGAAACTCGTGTACTTGAGGCATGATCGGTTTTGAATCCACAATCTTGAACTCGGTGAGCACAGTAACTACGAACTTCTTCGTGCTAGCCTCCTCAACCGGATACTTTTGGTTAAGTGCCTCCCACAACTCTTTGGCGATCCTCGATCGCAAATACATTAAATAGGCTATTACCAAGCCCATTTAACACCATATTCGGACACGGATAGTCGGAATGATACCAAGTGTCGATTTCATACGCACTTCTCGCCCCGCTTCTTCCTGAAGGAATAGGCGGCCGTCTTCACGCAGAAGCTAGCAAGCCCCATTGTGGTGATGTAAAACATCATCTTATCGCCAGCGTTTGAAGTCGGCGCGGTGAAAATTGGCGGTTGTTGAGCCACGGAATGCGGGGTTCAAAGATCGAGCCATGGTGGAACTCTGGCTCCAACGGATTGAGTGGTGGCGAGGCGCCATCGGATTGGTCGACATCTTCAATTTGCACGATCGGTAACTCAAGCAGAGTTGGGCGCAATTTCTCGTCTTGCGATTGTAGTTGAATATTGGTTACAATATCGTGCAAAATTACAATGAAATAATTAAAATAACTATTACAAATGAGATATCGAAGAAAACAAGAACTTATCAATAAGTCGCCTCAAGTTGAACTTACGCATGAAGACGAGAAACGCCTCGGTAGTGCTCACGATTGGCGGCTCGTCCCCAAAGGTAAACGACTTTCGTCTCGACTGTAGTAGCACCACAAACAAGTCGAGCCCCGGCGAACTGGACGGAAACGAGAACTGAACTCGAAGACTAAGAACTATGAGCTAAGAATGCAAGTAGAATGCTTTGCTTTTGCTAGAGAGAATAGAATGTTTTTGCTTGTCTTCTAACTCTAGAATGATGCACTATATATAGCACTCCAAGAGGGATGTTCTAAGGTCACAATTGATGACAAACATCAATATTCCATTAACTCTTAACATCAAGAGTTGGAAATGAAAGGCCAAAGGCCATGAACCTCATTACTAGCAATTCCCACTCACAACCCATTAACTTCCAACAGGTTCCACTATCCCAATAAGCATCATTCACATCTTGAGTGGGCAAGAATATAGTGTAGAGCAAAAGATTTCCATCGTCTTGCATCCGGAGCTGGAACCTTCCATTCGAGTAATCGGTATCTGACTGGCGAGAAGTCAGAATTCCGCCCATGCTTAGCCTCTGAGAGAGCAAGATGGTGTCGGTAGGAGGGTTGAAGGTTTCCCATATTGGAGTAGAACTCGTTGCATTCATTAGCTCGAAGTTGCCAGAATCGAGCATGGCAGCGCAGCTTGATTTCTGGTTCCCTATCTCTGCCCTCCATTGTTCCACGTCTTGATGATTGTGGAGAACGAGCTGGCCCTCATTTGTGAGCTGGATTCTTCATCTTTGTGGAACTAGATGATCGGTCTTGGACCAAACTATGGTTTTCTCAGGTATTTTGTTGAACCATATGGGATAACACGAAGAGGTCTTCGTTAGAAACAGAGCGTTGGAGAGGACTAATGTCAAAGGCGAACTCCTCGGAAGGCGAAAGCCATGGAGAATCGTTGCTAGGTTTGTCAATGGGAGGTTTTTGCCTAAATCAGAATCAATAAATAAGCATCGGTTCCAATTTTGAAACCGATCCATTAGATATAGGATTCTGACCATCAAACTATAGGTCCGGGTCGGATAATCACCCAAATGCTAAAATGATTATCAAATTATATCATTTTTTCGTAACTTAATAAAAAATGGTAATGAATTAGTAATGGAATATCTAGAACACATTAGACAAACTCATAGTATAAAAATAAATAAATAAATAATAATAAATAATAATAATATCGGACCGGTTCAAGTTTGAATCGGTCCATATCTGAGCGGGTCTTGAACCGAAATGAAAACCGCTACTAATGTGCTATGAGCGGTTCCGATTTAATCCGGGTAAAATCTGTCCATTGACGAGGCCTAGATATAACTAAGTTTTAGCTTTATAGGACAATCGGTTTGGCCGGCTGCAGGAATAGCTGACAGAGAAGGAAGTATTAAAAGGAATCCTGTGTGTGCAAAGGTCATAAATATCTAACTGTTTCAAGTGAATTGTGATGCCGATTGAGTTGTGGGGAGTTGTTCCAATATTTAAAAGTCGAGGGCATTTTACAATTCAAAACTCCAAAAGAGATAAGTCACAAGAGTTACCGTGCGGGATGAAAGTATTTCAAGAACTTTCATCTGCGTAACGTATAACGTTGTGAAACAATGTTAATCAACGAATATAAAAATTTACGATGATCACGCAATTGCCTTCCCTTGATTTACTGCAAATGCGCGAGTAACTTCCATTTCAACTGTAATTGTCCAAGTTAGTAAAGACAAGAATGTCTAGTTTCGTTTGCCTTTCAAACGTCAACTTCTCCACAAGCACAGTCCAAACCAGCAAAACATTTTAAACTCGAAGAAAACTGAAAGAAATATATACTTCACCATAAATTGGAAATATGACATGACCAGCAATTAGAACATGCAATAATGTATCAATGAGCTCCAAGACATTTAACCCAATGGAACCTAGTCGGGCTCAGACCGTAAAAACTAGCTAAGAATTATTGCTTCAACTGTTATATATCATCTATCTCTGTCTTCCCTCAGGTAAGAAATATCAGCAAGACTGCACCATTATTCTCACAGTGAAAGAGAAAGCATTGCAATGATGCATGCTTGCATACCTCCTAACTTTCACTCAGATTCACAGAGCAGCACAGAACTTCAATCTTTATAATCAAGCAGTAACTAAAATCTACATAGCGAACCAAAACTTCAGAGAGACTAAAGCAGAGTGCATACGCCACTCGCTGAATAAATTGAAGACATGCATTGAAGATGCATATGTTGGACTTTGTTGCAATCATATCTTACAAACAAATTCAACACAAGAAAACAACCACGAACATCACTCTTGCTATTTTTAATTGTCTGTATCACTTTCCTGACATCTCATACATATCCTTCCATTTTAATTAACTAGAAACCAGCCCATCCAGCAGGGTGGGAATCCAACTTACTCTCTTTGCTCTTTGATTCACCAAAGCGTTGAGAATTATTCAATTCAACAACAGGTACATTAATCTTAGAGCTAGCAGCTGCAGCAGGAACCACCTTGAAACTATCAGTTCCAAACCCCCAAGAATTTGCACCTGAATTCTGTTCACCAGCTGCCTTGTTCTGCTGACCGTTTCTTGTTCTAACAGATTTTGAAGTATTGTATGTAGCCGTGGCCGGTGGCTTGGAATCCTCTGCAAATGCCTGCCACTGCTTAGAAACTGGGCTAGGAGAACTCCGATCAAAGAAACTCTCTTGAAGTTCCCACACTGTTCCTTCAATCTTCTCGTTCTGCTCAAATGTCAAACACACGGGAGTAAGGAGCTGAATTAAAACAAGAAAGATCATTTAAGTCCAACAAAAAAATACCTGTGGGATGGTAGATGATTGGCCTCCAGGAGAAGCTAGTCTTCTCGAGGAATCCCCACTGTGTGATGAAGTTTTTGCAGCCAGAGCTTGCTGAAGGTCTTGTATCTCTTGTCTCTGTGACTTACAAATTGCTGAGAGCTTTTCATATTTGGAGGTCACTTCTACCTTCTCAGCACTTACATTCGCAAGCTGCTCCTTCAGCTTTTCAACCTCAGCCTCTAACTTGTCTTCTTTCTCCGGTTTCTGATGGCTATTGTTTGGACTTTGTTTATTAACATCGAATTCAGCCACAAAAGCATTAAAAGCATCATTTTGAAAGGTAGGTGTAACTTCTGCTTTGGGTGGTTTTAATCTTTCAGAACTATGGTTTAAACTATCAGGAAACAGATTTAAGTCCTTAGATGGGTAATCACTAGGCCTACTGACTGATTTTCCCTGCACGTTCTTCTGGAGATGAGATTGGAAACTTTGCTCTTTTTGTGGAGTTACATCAGAGGCAAGATACCCATCAGGACGGACCTTCTCCTTTCCAGATGATCTATGGTCAGTTGAGTCTTCATCATACTTTGGCTTCGTCTTTTCCTCTGTGGCTCCTGAATCTTTTGCATGCAGAGTGGCCCAGAAAGAACCCAAAGGCCTATCATTTTCATCAGCTCTCGAATTGGATGTAGTTGATGACACGTTTCGGGGTGCTTCAGATGAGGGGGGAGGAGGAGGACTCCTACGAGGCATTGGGCTAGACTTGTTTACAGGCTTTGGCGTGCCTGAAGATGTAAAATGATCCAATCAAACCCTCAATGCAAGGAATCACTAGCAAAAAATAAAATAAATTTTTAAATTTCAGAATCATGTACCTCTATGCATGTATTGATCGGATTTTTGGAGTCAACTAACAGAATTCTTATTTTAATACATTCCTAAACACTAATTTCTACACCCTTACCTGTAAGGGCATCAGTAATATGCTGTAGCATTTCCGGAGGCCTATCAGGCAATGATTTCTGCAATCCATCTGGTAAAAGATTATTAACACGAAACCACACCTGCAAAAATAGCAACCAGATAAAGGAATCAGTAATAATACATGCAACTTTAGCCCTCATGATTGGCCCGGGCACAAAAATCTACAACTAACCTAGGTTCAAGGGGATGAATGGCCAATCAAGCAAAATGCTTGCCTGCGTGATATCTGGTCTGTCGTCAGGGGAAGATTGAAGCATATCCCTGATAAGGCCTGTCAGCAATGTATTGTACTTGGGTAGATCTGGGATTCGATAGTTCCCATTCAGAATTTGGAGCTTTGATTCACCATCAAATGCTAACTTCAAGTAACATATGCGGAAAAGGAGACACCCAAGCGCCTGCAGAAAATAAAACTCCATATCAGGTACTTACCGAGTTCATAGAGATATATTCCTGACTGATTGTTATTGCTAGGTCTAATCCACATGATTTAGGAACTTGTCAACTTACCCATATATCAACTTTCTCGTTTATAAGTTCTCTCCGAAACAGATCCCACATCTGAGCCATTCAATGAGGGAGAAGAATCAATAGTTATACCATAGAGAAGTGCAACAATAAGTTCTTGATAGAAGGTCCTCCATCTACCTCGGGGGCTCTATATGCAGGTGTTGTGTGTTTCCTTATATTGTCTTCCTCAATTCCCATTTCTTCAGGTTTCTCAAAGCGTTTATGGTTGGTAGAAGTGCTACCGAAATCGCATAACTTCCACAGGCCATCAGGCCCCAGCAAAAGATTCTCGGCCTTCAAATCTCTATATGATGCAACTCAGAATAATTAGCAATCAAAATAACAAAATTCTCAAACCTCTTCAGCAAACGAAGAACAAAAACAATTATATGTGTCACTAAATCAAACCGAAAGAATCAGATAATGAAGCATCACATCAAAATTTTAACAGATTTTTCCCTAAACCAAGGAACTCATAATAATACATTATGTAAGCATATTTTTTCATAATAAGTCTTTCTGGATGCCAACACTATGATTAGCTTTTCTTATGTAAACAAAGATACATATTTTATCTTGTTCTCCCTATATTAATGGGCCTCCAGGCACCAACTCACAGTTCCACATAACAAAAATGTGCCACAGAAATAAACAGAAGGAGATGTGACTATGTGGGAGACAGTCTAAAGAGTCATCTTCCGGAATGCGCAGATAATCCTTCTGCATACAAAAAAGTGACAGCATTAACAGCAATTACCGGTGAGCAATAGGTGGAGTCTGGCAATGCATTGCAAAGACAGCACTGCATATATCCCTGAAGATTGTAAGGACCTGTTTCTCCTCAAGGTATCCTGCTCCTCTGCTGTCCAGCATATTAACCAGGGACTTCTCACAATATTCCATGAGAAGGAGAGCTTCCTTAGTGCGACCCATATCAATGACAGCGTGGGCGAGAAGAGTAACAACATTGGGGTGGCCTGTAAGTGTTTTCATAACTGAAATCTCCTTTGCCACTAGCTCCTGGGTTTCTTCATCATTACATATGATGTGCTTTAGTGCATACTGCTTGAAGCCATTTACTTCTCGAGCTAAATAAACACATGAGAATCCACCCTCCGCAATTGCATTGCGAACCTGAATTTTGAAATTGTCGATGTCAATAACACGTCCTTCAAGCCCAGTTTGTTCTTTGTGCGCGAAGGGTTTGAATCTCCACATGGCTTGTTGTGATTCTTTACAAAAATTAACGGCTGAAAAGGCAATATCACTATTAAAAAATGTAAGCATAAAATCCGCAGGGGCCAAAGTAAATCATAATTATTTGAACAGACAAAAAAGGGTAAATTCAGTCAAAACATCAGCTCACATTAATTATTAATTGCAGGGTAGACACTTATCTAAAGGAAAATAAGAGTTCAAATGGAATCTTAGAAAAATCAGAACTTCTAAAGTCTGTCTGAAATATAAGCAAAGTGGTAATTCTAGGTTATTTTTTAAACTTTAGGGATAGGGTTAGTGACATATGATTTGTTTGTTTGCTCTAGAACTAAGGGAATCAGTAGTAATTCCGGATGTTTATTAACTTACTAAAGGCACCTCTAGAAACCTAGCCATCTCGAGTTCAGAATCAAGCAGATCTCAGTAAGTTCAAAAAAAGAAGGCATCAGTTTTACTACTTCGTCAGACAAGAACCAATTTTAAAGTGGCAGCTAATATCAAATGATACTGGTCTTGGATAAGAATAAGCCAATTTTACAGTGGCAGCAAATATCAAATGAAACTAGTCTTGGATAAGAATCTACGACGGTTCAGATAAAGAATTTCATGGAAGTTGCAAGCCCCACCCACCCATTTAAAACAATAGAGTTCAACTTGCTGAGCTTGAGAAAAAGAATACCATATCAACTGAGAGGTGCACAACACATTTCTTAAGAATCTGATGACTCTTTCTTAATACCACGGTCCACTATACTACGTCAACACCAAGCTAGGATTCTCTAAAGATGACGTCAAAAGCACAGTACTAAAATATAAATCAAACCATCATATATAACCACCTCAATGGCTGCAACGAGCCAGCATGATTGCAAGAATATCTACTACAGAAATCCCTGACCAACACGGCAACCAACACATTCTGTATACCCGCACAATTACATTTACTTTCTCATATTAGCAGATCTAAACATATACCCAATAAAAACGCTATCTAAGGATTTACACAGATAAATCTATACCAATCCAAGTAGATTCTACCACCAAAACTAAACCTTCCGTTCCATAATAGGGCAAAAATGAAAGGCAGGGATAGCTTCCGATTCGATAATTTCCAATCTAGTCTGATGAAGTTACAAAAACAGTTACGCTCGATGGGGAAATGGAGCTACGGAGCGAGATTTCAGCTACAGAGCTACGGATAACTTTAGTCCCATGTGAACATTGCAGTAAAAAACACTAAACGAATAATTCCACAAGATCTATAACGGCAATCAACTGATCAGGATTAGCTATACACCATTTTTGCTGGAAATCTTAGCATAACGATATATCGATGTACCTTAGCCGAAACAATTCGATCTGAAATTCAGTCCGATTGATTGGAAGCGATGCGATCTAGGAAATGTGGCTTTTGGGATTTGAGAATTCAATGAATGAATTGAGAGAGATACTATTTGTGAGTGCAAAAGTAACAAGAATGGGGCGAAGTTGCATACAATTTTTGTACGTATATATAACGTGGGGCCAAAGTTGGGCGTCTAGTTAATTATGTAATGTTTTTTGTGTTGTTTGCTTTCGGCTGGTCGCTTTAAGCTTTAAGCACAAATTCTTTTTACTTTTTACTTTTTACTTCTTAATAAAAAGGATAATCCCTAATTTACTTTTTTATAGGATAATTATGTATTACAATTTATCTTTTTTATTTAGGTAAAAAAATAAAATATATATATAGGTATTAGTTTTTGTGCATAGATATTCCTATACATGGCACAAAAATATCTACCGATATGTGTATCGAATGTTAAGTACAATTTAACATTGCTCGGTAATATTTCTAGGGATCGCAACTTAAATGTCTAATTGTGAAGAAAAGTGTACCATCAATATCCATTTGAAAATTTTGTTACCACACATACCCATTTCATTTATTTATTGTAGTTTTTCTGCAAAAAGGAACGTTGATGTGAGGGATGGTCTTTTTCATTAGAATCTGTGCACATTCAAACAAAATAGTGCAGATGCTTTTGACTTGAAAATTTGATTACCATTTAATAAGTTCTTCACGGGTTTCTTTATTAAAACAAAAATCTGTGCACCTTCTTGCAAATTTTCATCGAAAATTTAACTTCCTCGTAAAAATTTCAAAATTTTTAGAAGTTTGGCTTCCTAAATTAAAAATGGCTTCCCTTCTATAATTCTCGTGAAGTGAAGAACAACCCATTCCCGTTCCGTGAAACGTGAAGAACAACCCACCTGAATCATTCCGGAGGTAATTCTCTAATTTCCCTAGCCGGAAACAACGAATTGTTTCAATATATACATATTAATCGTTGTTTCAATATATACATACTAATCGTTGTTTCGGTCGAATAAAGCTTCTTTCGATTAGGCCGAGGCTTCTCTCCGATCGGAGAGAAGCCTTGGTCGACCGGAAGAAGCTTTATTCGACCGGAAACAACGATTAGTATGTATATATGAAACAATTCGTTATATAAAGGTCGTCTCCCACGATATCTATTTAATTTTCTAATAATTAGTTATTAATTGAATTTTGTAATAATTGCGGTGAAACCATATTTACGAGCGAGTGACAATATGGACTTCCTGGTATGTTCTCGTATATTATTTTGAAACAATATAGTTATGCGATTTTTACAGTATGATATTTTGGATAAATATTGATTGAATAATATGATTGAATATGAGTCGGGTTGTTTAATTAGTTTTTCATTATTTAAGCTATGCATTTTGAATATGTATTTTTAGCATATTATGATATGGGTTAGTTAAGATCGAACTAAAATCTCACTAATTGCATGATCGTTTATATGCCGATTCGGGTAGTGGGATAGTTCGGTTGCTTCCATCGAAATAAGAGGAATACGGGTAGTTTTTAGTTTTATTATAAAAATATATATAAATGTAGATGTTAACTATAAGAAGAAATAATTAAGATGATTATTACAGCGGTGCTAATGTAAAACAAAGATTAATCATCTTGTGTTTAATTTTAGATTAGGTGTTCAATGTATATCCCTTAGGTTTAGTGTTTGAATGGATCATCTTCAAACTTCTAGCATCTCCATTCTAGATTATTAAATGAATGAAAATTAGTGATAAATGGTGTCCTAAATTATTCGTGCTAAATTTGGGTTCCGAATTTGACCAAATTA
Organism: Salvia rosmarinus; assembly: GCA_036937905.1. Lineage (NCBI taxonomy): Eukaryota > Viridiplantae > Streptophyta > Magnoliopsida > Lamiales > Lamiaceae > Salvia > Salvia rosmarinus. The sequence goes on from CM072815.1 coordinate 5,164,987, forward strand.
ACATAATCTTGCACTTAGTACATGAGATCAGATGTTATATATTTTGACATAGATATCAATTACTTTATTTAAATTAAGATTTTGGGCATTAGTCGATATATACGAAAATTCAAGTTTATAACATACTTCAAGTTTAATATAATTATTTTATAAAATTTATTTATTTAAAAAACTCTTTATCCATATTATCATTTGAAACTTCAGATTTGGATTAGCATTGAATTAGTCTCCTACGTATTTGGATAATGACAATTAAATATTTTTCATTATGCTTCTCAATTATGTTGTAGTGGATATGTAATAATTATTGTAGTAGTTTGTTGGTTTGTTGTACGTTGTGTAATATATGACATTGATATAATTGTATGTCGATCCTGTTTTCTTGAGGCCTACTACGATAAATGTTGTGGCGGATGTAAAGACATATTATAGGACTGACTATTTTAAGTATATTAAGAATGTCTTGCTAGATAAGGGCGGCGAAGAGTTGCTAGATATGTTTAGGGGGGGTTGCTTTGGTCATATGATTGATTGGATTCCTGGGCCTAAGTCTAGTTTATCTTTGCACCATATAGTCTCCCGTCAAATAGAACCTACGCAATCGGAAATGTATTTTTTCATCAATGGAAGAAATATATGTTTTTTCATTAGAGATTATGCTCTAGTCACCGGCCTGCAATTTGGGTCATCATCATTTGATCCCATACAAGACTACGACTTGAGCAACGTTGAGGTATATAGGCTTTTTACGGGGCACAGTTACATTAAGTAATCTATTAGATAGATTTTGTAGTAGTGATTTTAATGATGATGTAGATCTTCGTGACTATTTACGTGTGGCCCACGTTATTCTCCTCTATGGATTCATATTTGGGTACTAGACGGACAAGGTAATAGCTGATTGGGTTTGGGCATTGGTTGACGATCCGGGCGTTTTCGATTTCCGTGGGGGCATCTGATTACGAAATTGAGATATTATCTGACGCATTGTCAACCTAATGCTCGATACCACTTTTATAGACTAGTCTAGCACTATATGTTTGGTCACCGAGATCATACCGGGCCGGGAAGTATAGCCGGAAGACGTCGACCCACAACGTGTCCGAGAGTGTTGAGGTGGAAGTTCAGTAGGCTCTCACCGACGACTTTTACACCTCTTTTTGAGCAAGCGGTCTTGAATTTTATTATAATTTTAAATCATGTATGAGGTATTGTATTTATTAGAATATTAAATAATATCTTTCAATTTATTGTGGGTCGATTATCATCTCACAAATGATCGAGCTGACTCATTCGAGGTTACCACCGATTCTTTGGCGTCTATCTCATACCCTCTCCACTCGGTGTGAATTTTACGACACCACAAATCCTTTGAGGAGGGACGGCAGTTCCTTCGTCGTGGTGTGTCTCATCCGGTGGATGAGCACCGGCGCAGACGTCAAGTTCGGCGGAGGGCTCGCGGTTTGTTCGGGATCACGATCTTTCGGGGTCTCCATCGAGCGACCCTCGAGCCTTCACCTTCAAAATCCGGCCATAGGACATCGTCGGTGAGTTTGTTGAGATTGCGGTTGTTGAGGAGCCGCACGCCATATGTGGATAGCCGTCCATCCGCTGAGAGACGGGATATGGGAAACATCGCGACTTCTTCTTCATCGGCGATGAGTGGTGAGCACCCCGTCTTAGTTAAATCGATCGTCGTTGGATCCGTGAATCCATTCGGGAGAGTGAAAGCGAGCGGTCTGAACGCGTCGAGAAGTCTATCGAAGAAAAGTGGATTCCAAAGATGAAGAAATTGTTTGAAAGTTTCTTAGAGAAGACTCGATGTGGTTGCACCCATAGAGATGATATATATACACCCCCATCTCGGCTCGTGAATCTTCCGACGGCGGCGGCGGCGGCGGCGACGACGACGAGAGGTGGAGGTGAAGGTCGGGAGCAACAATCAAGTCGGATGTCCCTCGAGGCGGTGGACATATTGAGCCGGTGAGCCAACCCTACATCGCCCGGTGATAACCCACCCTTACTCTCCTGGATCCATGGTACCGATCCCGAACTGCATCTCATCATTCCATGCCGGGGCCGGACCTATTTAGTGATCGGCGCCTCGAGCGTCGTGAGGTAGACTTTCGAGCCTATCACGACAAGCTTGGAGCAACGGTAACTATTAAGTCTCACATTTGGCGGTTTATAGTATTTCATTATATTTGTTATGTTTTCATTTCTGACTCGTATGCTTAAATGTTTGTAGTTGGGCTTGGAGGGTGAGCAGACACGAGACCTTCGGTGCACCGAGGTCACCGTATGTTAATAGCCCGATCCCACGTCCAATTCCGACGATGTATTGATAAAGTATGGCGTTTCTTGGCGAAAAACGCAGTTGTGGTTGTTCGAGTCTTGACCGTCAAATCGAGTTCGATTTTTCGTGCATCTCGAAATGCTAGAGAGGCCTTTTGATGTTCGGGTAAATGCGTTTTATAAAATATGCTTCGTTTTTTGAAGTACATCGTCTTATATTGATATGTATCCTACAATAATTTTGCGGATGGTCGATCTATTCATGATGCATTTGAGGATGAGACTCGATCGGGATCGACATATTGGATGGGGTGGATTCTCATAACACAATCATCCTTGATCTTGATTTTTCATAAGTATTGTGTCTTTAATCTGATCAATATATATTATATATGTAGTATCCGGAATTAATTAATTTTCAATGTTGAATAGATGTTTACGCAACATTCATGGTTTGAGGTACACGCAACGCTTTAGTCCTACATTCGAGACCGCGTGAGGCACCATTGATCATTACCCCGAGAGCATTGCTTCTACATGGCAGCCACCAACGCATTGGATGACAGTTGTCCTCGGCTTTGCGGTCATGAACCATGGTTACGTGCCACGCAGTAACCTATTTAATCTGATAAGTTGCAAAATGAAAATTTCCTTGTTTATTTTCTCTAAATATTAATTTTATAGATCATCATCCCATGCATCATCGGCGTTTCGTGATATGTCGCGTGGATATGCACTCGGGTTATTAACTTCATTTGACTCGCAAGCGTTGGCGGATGGACAATGATCAATTGGATGCGAGGATGATGGACTTCGTGTGCTGAATAGATTATTGCGGCCGTTTACGATCTTCTAGATGGTTCGAAAATAACTCCCACCAAATACCACCATGGAACAATGATGCGATTATTACACAAGCTCAATCTTCAGAGGTATTTGACCAGGACAACGATTTCAGTGATGGTCCATTTGCGTGCATGATGTAGAAACGTCTTATTTACGGTTCACCGAGTATCGAATGGGGTATGTCTAATGCTTTAGCATAGAGAAGAAGATAGGTGGAAGTATATATGAGTTATGTGAGCCATATCTGAAACCGAGAGTCTTGAGCGCGTAGAGGATGATGATTACTTTTATATTATCTCATGTAATAGATCTTCCTTACAATGTCAATTCAATTGATTAATTTCAATTTCAATTTCAATTCAATTCAATTTCCTTTAACTGTACAATCTTCAATATCAATAACAAATAACAATGATGATGTGGATAATAATGTTAATAATGTCTTTACATGAATAAGTGCTTTCATTACAATGTAAATCAAATACAAGTTGTAATTCAAATACAAGTTGTTCTTCAAATACTAATAATAATAATAGGTTTTAAATAACCAATTATAATACCAATAACAATAGTATTATAATAATAATAATAATAATAATAATAATAATGTATTTACATGAATAAGTGTTTTCATTACAATGTCACTCGTCTCTTGACAAGTAAGGACACTTCCGACGAGTATGAGATTCGTTACCACACAAGCTACATGTCCGTGGTGCACGACTTCTACTACTCGATCCCACTTACGTTGGATGGCGATATCGACCCACTTTGGGCGCCCTGACGGACTCTATTAGGAGGCATAATCGTAATTCCGGCAACATCCGGAGGAAAAGTCCAACTAGGCGTGGTGAGCAGATTGGTCCGACACTGAGTATGTTTCGGCTAGTTTTGCGAATGGTAGTACTCACACATAGTTAGATATATGGTGACCTTTATGACTAAAAAATTTATATAATCAATTATATGTAATTGAAATCAATTTGATAAAAAAAATTTAACATAATTAAACTTAAATTAGTACCATATAGTTACTGACGACATGAGAACACGGTATCATATCCATATCTCACTCCAAACACGAACACGATTGCGTATTGAGATTCACTATGAATGTTTTGCTTAGTGCTTGACTTTGAAAGTGGAGTCGATGAGGGCACTACATCGTATCTGCGTGATAGTTCCATTGATACCATCATCTTCTGCTTGCTTGAAGGTCAATTCACCGCGTGCCTCTTTCTTCTTCATGTCTCTCATGAACCATTTTTACGTAATGTGACGGATTGCCTCAATCATTGAGCAAATTGGCAATCGTCTAGCCCACAATAATCAAGAATTGAATGATTCGGCAATGTTCGATGTCATAAAAGCGTAGCGCCTAACGAGGCACGTGATCTAGCCCACCGCACTCCAACCTCCACCAACTTGGTATATGCGCAACTACCATCGGCCTTCACGAGACTTTAACATAGCCACCGTTTTTCAAAGTATGCATCTTGGTACGCATAAGCGGCTTTACGGAATAACTGCGGATGGTTTCCCAAGCGGGATGATTTTTTCAACGATGGCGTAGCATAATCCATGTGTTGCATCGGGGTGACACACTTGACCGCATTCATTATCTTGACATGGGCATCGAAACAATCAACATCTCCGGATTTGATCCATAAGCGGTTTATAGTCGAGATGAAACCAAGTCCATGAGACATCATTCTCGATCGGACCAATTCCATAAGCTAATGGAAAAACTTGCTCGTTGTCGTCCTTTGTCACGACGAATAATATGCCTTTATTGCGACCCTTCGCGCGTATCGTCCCACTACAATCATGTGTCGGATGCACAATGTACGCTAATCTGCATGAACCGAGCGCGACAAAGAGGTGACGGAACCGACCATCTGGTCCAATATCCAAGTCAGTCATCGAACCGGAATTGCTCATCCGTAACATATGCAGATAACTCGGTAGTAGCTGAAATGATTCTTCATGTCCACCGTATATCATCTCGATCGCCATATTATGGGCTCGCATTGCTACATTATATGTAACGTGTACACTATACTCTCGCTGCAAATCAACCATAATGGACCTCGGCTTTAGCACTTCACCGTCTTCGTGTATTTTTCGTGATATGTGTGCTGCAATTACGGGCATTCACCTTCCTTACTCCGATATTCACTAGGTTACGTGCGCAAGTATGTATAGCATCAAACTTGCGGACAAACCAAAATCCACCTAACTGCGATGCGCGTGGTAGAAAATGACACGAAGATGATATCGACATTTGAATGTAATCCTCAAATTATCGGATCGAGGAATAACAAATTCTACTCGACGTTCCAAATGCCATAGCCCACGGATATCTTGATTCCTTGTTGTCGAAGATGGAACCTTCGCTCGGCTCGTGAGTGCGGTTAGAGTCCGGGGACGAGCAAAGAGATTAATCAAGCATCATGAGGAATAACGAGAACTAGCCAGTTGCTCATCTCCTCAACTTCTTCGGCTCTGGCCTCCCACGCGCTTGCGTGTTACTCTGCATAATCGTAGATAAGCTTCCCGAATCCACCCTCTCGACGGATCCATGCATCAAACTCTACAAATGAGCCATAGCTCACCAAAGCGCACTCACGATCTTCTTCCTCTTCATCCGACTGCTTTCATCCTCTTCAACGTAGTCTCCATCATCGCCCCTCGACAAGTGTATCGACCCGGTTGCGGCATATGTTGGGAAGCGAGAATTCATCGATGGATCCATGTGTTGCGACATAGATTGAGGTGTATCGTCGTCAAACCAATCGAGATGTTGCAAATTGTTGTGTAAACGACCCATCGAGCGATATGTGTTGGGAAGTGTAGTCATATGTTGACGAGGATGGTATCTCAAACGAAGGTCTATATGAAGGTCTATATGAAGGTCTATATAGTTCTTGCTCCGATTGGGATGTGTCGGCATCGTGAGTCACATAGACCTCTGGTTAGGCATCATGAGCCAATCGAACAAGTTGATCATCATTACTCAAAACCAATTTGATAATTCTACCACTTCGAGATCTCGATAGATAATGCAGTTGGTAGGTTGTACTCAACGAATTTCCCAACATAATTTGATCAATCATATCGATGAACTCCGAGATAATTACATTGTCCATTCGAACAAAGGCATTTGACTGATACCCCCCAATGTAACATAAAGAAGGATCACAGTGCCCTCCATATCTAACAATAATGCTCTTCCATCCCGACCTCTATGACAACAACAAGATTACATTAGCAGAAATATACATTCTTAATATGATTTTTCTAATGTATAAAACAAATAGACATTCTTAATGTTGATACTAAAATTATCGCGACAATAAGAAAAAAATAGCAATCTAATCAAAGTCTAATTAAATAATTAAAGTCTCTTACAATAAATTAATTAAAAGGGTGACTTATCTAAACGAATTATGTCGGGACTTATCTAAACGAATTATCCAATAATTATATCCAATTATCTAAACGAATTATGCAATAATTATAAATAGCAGAAACAATCGAATTATCTAAACAAATAAACAAAACAAATGTAAACAAAATTAACAATAATAAATGTAAACAAAATTAACAATAATTAATATAAACAAAATAAATATCATAAACAACAATAATTAACGCATGAATTAATTAGTCATTTACATCATAATTATTTACCATCAAAATTAACATGGCGTTTTTGTAATCTAAACGAATTATGTTAACTAAATGATCGATTACGTTTTGATTTTCTATGTTCAAAATTGATATATGATTTATCGATTTTTTAAAGAATGAGATATAAAAAATTATCGATTTTTTTTTAAGGAATAGGATATAAAAACAATTATTGATTTATACTAAAATTATCGCTACAATCAAATTAAGAAAAAATAATTAAATAATTAAAGTCTCAATTATAAATAATTAAAGTCTTTTACAATAAATTAATTAAAAGGGGACTAATCTAAACTCATTATGTCGTGAATTATCTAAACGAATTATCCAATAATTATATCCAATAATCTAAACGAATTAATAATTATAAATAGCAGAAACAATCGAATTATCTAAACAAAATAAATAAAATATAAACAAAATTTGATAATTAGTATTAAATTTACAAAATATTTCCTTCATTCCGGTGGATGATCCTTGATTCCGGTCGACCAATTTTATGTTTCCGGTCGACCGGAATCAATGAATAAATTATAAAATAAATTGACACATAAAAATCGATAATTCCGATCGATGATCCTTGATTCCGGTCGACCAATTTGATGTTTTCGATCGACCGAATCAATGAATCAATTACAAAATAAATTGACACATAAAATCGATAATTACGGTCGATGATCCTTGATTCCTACCGACCAATTTGATGTTTCGATCGTAGGAATCGAGAATCAATTACAAAATTAATTGACACATAAAATGGAAAATTTCGATCGATGATCCTTGATTCCTCGAATCGGAATCAAGGAATTATCGACCGGAATTTTGATTTTACGTGTTAATTAATTTTTGATTCATTTATGGGTTTTTCCGCTATATTAGTAGCTTATAAATTTGAAAACCCATAAAATCATATAAAACATCTAAGTTCACCTACACGTTAATCTAAAATGCATAACTTAATCTAAATTAACCTATACATTAAAATACTCACTTAAATATAAATGTATACTGACGATTATCTAAATGAATTATAATATCCAATTATCTATCTGAATTATGCAATAATTAATTATCTAAGCAATTATGCAATAATTTATCCAAACCAATAATCAATAATAAATCTAAACAAAATTAACAATAATAAATCACAACAAAATTAACAATAATAAATCTAAACACAAATTAATATCATAAACAACAATAAATTCAAAAACGATTAGAAAATAAATAAAATTTGAATAACTTACTTGTTGAGACATAGGCGGGATCCGGATTGAAGAAAGAAATTTGAAAATTTTGAATATAAAACCGAAATGAACCAAAGAAAATTAGAGGAAGAGAAGAGCAAATTGTGAATACTTGAATTTGTTGGATTTGTATTTATTCTGATCGATTGTATAAATAGGAGAATTGGTTCGATTATTGGTGGTCAAATATTTCTCTTCTTTTTCAGCATTTATTTGTCTTCTTCAATTTTTCTACAATTATAGCTGTAAGCTTTTACTTTCGTTGTACTATTTTGTGCGGTATTAAATTAACTGTAAATATGAAGGATAACTTCAATATTAAATATTTCTCATAATTAATAAGTTGTGTGATAATTTCAGCATTTCAATATTTTGCAAAATTTCCATAATAGATTACCTGTAAATATTAATTTAAATATCATACATTCATTTTAAATTAATTAGTATTAAATTAATTTGATATATCCTTGTTTCCGGTCGAAAATTCGCTGATTCCGGTCGACCCTTTGATGTTTCCGGTCGACCGGAGACAAGAAGTAATAATAATTATTAAATTCAATGATTAATATCAACATAAATTTAATATGTCTCCGGAAACATATTAAATTCCAGAATTTAATACTAATCATGCGACCGGAATCATGCGACCGGAATTTAATACTAATAAAACTCCGCAAACATATTAAATTCCATCCATTGATTTATGTTTCCGGTCAAGGAAAATTAATTAAATTTTGACCGGAAACATATTAAATGAATGGAGATTTCCGAAAACATATCATTTCCGGAATCATGCGACCGGAAACATATTAAATAAATGAATGGAAACATATTAAATTCTATTTCCGGAATCATGCGATCGGAATTAAACATGTCATTCATTTATGTTTCGGTCAAAATTTAATTAATTTTCCTTGACCGGAAACATAAATGAATGGGTGGAATTTAATATGTTTCCGGAGTTTTATTAGTACCATTCATTTCGCAATAATTTCTTGATTTACTGAGTTGTTAACAAACAAAAATATTCTTGTTTTGTCGTTGGCGTGTCACAATTCACATCGAAACTAACGGAGACTACTGTAGATATATATTAAAAAAGCGAAATGGGTATCTGATGTATCGATTTTTCAAAATGGTTATGTCGTATACACACTTTTACAAAAGTGTGTACTTGTATATATTTCGCCATATTTCTATTTGTTTATAAACTCCTGATATTTGAATCATTATATATCATGTAATTAAGTCTGTAAATTATAATTCAGAAGGAAAGTTGTACACAATTATTAATTACTAGATTTTGTTTCTAAAATGGACGAGGTGGCTGCATATATATCTGACATGGCTTTTACATATATATACAAGTCGTGTCACTTTAGCATTGTATGTCTATTGTTTTGTTCGTTCCTAATATTTGAGTCATTATGTAGTATCATTTAATTACGAGATGAATTGCTACACTTTTTTCTAATTAAGAGGATAGGCGGCTTCATATAAATTTGTTTACATTAAATTTTAGTGTTTTTTTACTACATATATAGGATGGTTGATAATTTATAAATCCGTTAGTTAATACTTACAAGACGTCAATTTAAGAAACTAAAGTTATACCAACTCAAAATAAAAATTATAGGAAAAGGATGCAATTGAGAATTTTATACCTAGGATAATGATTTCGGGGATTAATTATCTTATGTTTTAAAAATATCAAAAAACTGTTGGGATTGTGAATTTGAATAGAATAATTAAATATAATAAATCAATAAGATATTATAATTAAATTGTAATGAATAATCATACAAATTCATAATCGCTTTTACAGTGACAACAATGTATTTTATTAAGGTACATACTAAATTGATTCATAATTATAAAATTAAGTTTAGATTCCTTAACAAATAAATTATGAATTGAGATAATAATTTTTAATAATAATAATACCACAAGTCATATAGTTTAGTACTCCTTTCGTCCCACCAAAAATACAAAAACTCATGTACATCCATCCGTACCATATGGACGGATCAAAGTATCATTTATTATAAAGAAATGTATCATTTACATTAAAGAAATATATCAATTGTTTCAATATCATTTACATTGAATAAAAGTATCAAAGTTCATATATATGGACAGATGTACAAGAGACCACCTCCACCTAAAATGACTCATAATTATAAAATTAAAATTAGGATCCACACCTTTTGAAGATATAATTATTTACTAAAAATTAGACATACAAATTTGAGTGGGACAGTCCAAAAAGAAATACAAATCATTTTGGATGGGACGATGAGAATAATATTTACTCCATTATAAGAGTGAGAGAGATCACAACACTAATCTCAATCCTCCTCCTTCAAATTAGAAAAAAAAAATAGTACTACTACTACTACTAATAATAATAATATAAGATATAACACAAAACACTATTAAATAAAAATTATACTATGAGTTTTAATAAAATAATAAAAATAATATTAAATATACAAGTATACAAAAATCTTGAGAATGAAAAAAAAGAATACCTAAGAAAAATTGGGGAATAAAAATTATGAAAATTTGTAATACTGTCTTTGTTTTCAAGATTTTTATTACTTTCCTTGTTTTATAAAAATTCAATCAAATATATAAATTTAAAATTCTTGAATCAAATTAATTTTCAAGAGCATAATTCATATCAAATAAACGGGCCCAATAGGTAAAAAAATAAGTTCCAACCGTACTACAACATAGGTTACACAATTTTTCTTATCAAATAAGTAACATAACACCATCAACTAAAGAAAAAGAAACATAACATCATAAATATTTTTCCTATTATTTTGAGTGATTTAATAGACCTAATTGACTGACTTTCCTCTTACATTCAATCTCTTGTTTCTTTGGACATATTCATTCATCTATACTCTTTATTGTGAGTATTCAAATTTCGAGAGCATTCACTCTAAAATAATTTGGCAAAACATAGTAGGATAAATTTAAACTATTTTTATGTTATAGTAAATTGTTTAAAATATTTATAAACTATGTCTAATATACATATCTTTAGATAAGTTATAGTTTAAATAAAAGCTTATTTTTTCCGTAAGAATCTACGAACAAATACACTTAACGTATAAAGTTAAGACATTGAAGGTGTAAAGTTATTGTACTACGATATCATTGATGAACATTGTTGTTGTTTTTACCAAAACTCAATAGTACATTAAATTTATACTATCAGTTATTTTTATTATAATCCAACCCTTTGTACATGAGTTTATGTATAAACTATTCCAACTGTAGGAATTTAAAACCATTATACTCTATAGAATTTAACTAAGTAGATAATAATGATTGATTTTTATCAGAATATACTTCACTGAAATACAATAATATTTCTTTATGTTGTAATATTTTTAATATATACAATTATTTTTATTTTTTTTTTAAAATGCCCTTTTGTTCTCACAAAATAAAATAAAATCAAAAGGCCCTTTTTCTGCTTTTCTCGAATAAGTTTTAAGATAACTATGTGTTTTGATGATTCTATACATAGCCTCTTATTTAATAAATAATAAATAATAAAAATATTAATAAACATATTATTTAACCTTTATAATTTCAAATTAAAATTTTAATCAAATAATAGCTTTATCTATATAGCCTCAACAGATCCGAACAATGAAGAACACGCATAGCATCCTAAATTTAAAGAAAAAATTATTATGAATCCCATAAATTTATTAATCCATTGTCTCAAGCGGAATCCCATGGTTGATTCGCATGTATACCCATCTCTTTCACCACATCTCTCCGCCTAGGTCGACCGTGCTTTCCCCCATCTAGGAATGACAATGGATCAGATTTGGATCAGATCTTGTTAGGTCCAAATCCAGATTCAAATTTTTTTACTTGGGTCCGGATCCGATCTAGGTCCATTTGATCCAAAAAAATTAGATCCAGACCCAGATACATGAGATCAATAGGGTCTAGGGTCTAGATCCAGATCCACATATTTCCTCTTATAAAATAAATCATAAATCAACTATAATTTACAGTAACACCATAATAATAATTCAAATATACAATAACACTATAATAATTATTCAGAATTTTTACAATCAGCATTATACAAAAATATGTTAGTTATAAATTCACTTTTATTTTCATAACAACAAATAATATTACAATAAGAATATAAGTAGCACACATATCTTAGCAAATATACCACTCATATCTAATTCATATATAAAATATGGTCCAAAAGTTGTGGACGTTTAACGTATTAACTGAAATTGGGCACATTTTGAAAAATCTCTTCAAAGTTATGGACATTTAATATATTTAACTAAAGTTTGAGATATTTTTTCAAAATCTCGTCAAAGTGGGGAGATATAAATTGTAGTTATCCATATTTGTCTCAATTTATGGGCTTTCTCAAAGTCCAAAGGAAGAATCAATTTGTGGGCTTTCTCAGAGTCCAAAGGACTCTTCCTACATGTCTACACCGTCCAGTATATGTTCATTGCAATTGTATATTTTCTATGGACTTCGTATACAAAAATTATAGGATAGTTTTTTGCTATTGACCCTTTTGTGAACAACACTTTTGCGTAAATGTTATAGCCAAAAACAGATTGAGATCCATTGCAGCAAAATCCACTCGCAATCTATATTTTCCGAGACCCTATTATAATACCTTATATTCAATTTATTTTACGATATTACTCGTAAAATAATTTATCTGTACAAAGTTTCGTATTAATTGCACAACATATTACTTGTTGATTATTTATTTATTTACTTTTGCGGGGAAAAAGCTTATTCGATCCTTATTTTTAATCTCTTCAATTGTTTTAACTGCGTGTTGAAGATGCTTGTTAAGGTTTAATTTATTTATAAATATTTATCTAAAAAAAATTTGTTTATGCATATTTCTAATAGGGAAATATATCAAACTACACACATTTCTAAAAGTGTATACAATTACATCCCATTTTACAAAATCAATACACAACATACCCATTTATATTTTTAATATATATTTCTAGTGAGTTTATGCCATTTGGTGGGTGAAATGACATAACACCGACTCAAAACATAACAAATCAATAAATGATTGGGAAATTATTTTCGATGTATTGGATATTATTATTATTTTAAATTCGTTATATATGAATGATATCATTAAATCATTAAATTATGTTAAAAGCATTAAATTATTAAATCATGTATCTCGTGGGAGAGGATTTAATTAAAAATCGTAGGAGAGAGGATTTAATTAAACATTCAAATTTTGAATAGGTCATTGGATGCATCTCGTGGAGAGGAATTAATTAAAATCGTGGGAGAGGATTTAATTAAAATTCAAATTTTGAATAGGTCATTGGAGCAGATTTTTATACAATTTTAATTAATTCGGATCGGAAACATCAAAGAATTAATAATTAGTATTAATTCATGTTGAAATTGGTCGTAGGAGAGAGGAATTATGAAATGAAATTAATACTAATTATTAATTCATGTCTCCGGCGAATAGGTAACATCAAAGGTCGGCATTTAATCAACGATTTTTCGATCGGAAACAAGGCTAATTAATTTAAATTGAATGTATGATATTTAAATTAATATTTAAAGGTAATCTATGGAAATTTTGTAAAATATTGAAATCTTGAAATTATAACACAACTTATGAATTTTGAAATATTTAATATTGAAATTATCCTTCATATTTACCGTATTAATTAATAGTGTACAAAATAGTACTACTGAAAAGTAAAAGCTACGGTAAAATTGCGAAAAAATTGAAGAAGACAAATAAATTACACTAAAATTGCGAAAAGTAAACCAATAATTGAACCAATTCTCCTATTTATACAATTCGATAGTAACAAATACAAATCCAACAAATTGCTATTGCTCTTCTTTCCTCGAATTTTAGTTCTTCATTACATTGCTATTGCTCTTGCTCGCCAATTTTAGTTCTTCATTTCGATCCACAACCCAAGAATGTGTCTCAACAAGTAAGTTATTGAATTTTTATTTATTTTCTACGTGTTTTGAATTTATTGTTGTTTATGATATTAATTTGTGTTTAGATTTATTATTGTTATTTTTGTTTAGATTTATTATTGTTTATTGGTATGGATAAATTATTGCGTTTAGATAATTAAATTAATTGGATAATTCATTTAGTGTTTTGAATTTATTGCATAATTAGTATATATAATTTAGATAATTAAATTAATTGGATAATTTGTTTAGTGTTTGGATTTTATTGTATTATTAGTATATATAATTCGATATAATTCGTTTAGATAATTATTTATAATTATATAGCATATAATTAGTTTAGATGAAATTAGATGTTTTATACGATTTTATGGCTTTTTATATGAAAAATAAAATGAATTAAAGGAATCCTCTCCAATCGATGAATTAAAGGAATTATATGAAAAATAGATAAATAAATGATTTTATGGGTTTTAAAAATCATAAATGAATTAAAAATTAAATTACATTAAAATCCCTCTCCGAATTAGACCAATTCCTTGATTCCTACGTAGGAATCAAGGAATTGGTCGTAGGAGAGAGGGATTTTAATGTAATTTAATTTTTATTGATCTAATAAACATAATTAAATTAATTATTCAATGAAATCAATTAATTTTAAATGAAATCAATTAATTTTAAATGAAATCAATTAATTTTAAATGAAATCAATTAGGATAATCTTCCAATTATTGTTGTTTATGATATTAGATTTATTATTGTTAGTTTTATTTAGATTTATTATTGTTAAATTTTTTAGATTTATTTTGTTTAGATAATTCGAGCAATTTATAATAATATCTTTAGTTTTATTTAGATTTGTTATTATTATTTTGTTTATTTTGTTTATTATTCCTATCTTTAGATTTATTATTATGTTAGATAATTAGAGCAATTTATAATACTATCTTTAGAATTATTTTGTTAGATAATTCGAGCAATTTATTATTTTGTTTAAATTCTAGCAAATATCTTTAGATTTATTATTATTTTGTTTAGATAATTCGATTGTTTACGCAATTTATAATTATTGGATAATTCGTTTAGATAATTCTTTGGCATAATTCGTTTAATTAGACTTAGATTAGATTGCTATTTTTTCTTATTGTAGCGATAATTTTAGTGTAAACATTAAGACATTAGAAAAATCATGTTAAGGCGTATATTTACGTTAATGTAATCTTGTATTTGTTATAGATGTCGGGATGGAAGAGCATTATTGTTCGATATGGAGGCGGTGGGATCCTTCTTTATGTTACATTGGCGGTATCGATCAAACGCCTTGTTCGAATGGACGATGTAATTTTACGGGAGTTCATAGAGATGATTAATGAAATTATGTTGGGAAATCGTTGAGTACAACCTACCAACCGCATTATCTATCGAGATCTCGGAGTGGTAGAATTATCAAATTACTTTTGAGTAATGATGATCAACTTTTCGATTGGCTCATGATGCCCAAGCGAGAGGTCTATGTGACTCACGATGCGACACGTCCCAATCGGACAAGAACTATATAGACCTTCGTTTGAGATACCATCCTCGTCAACATATGACTACACTTCCCAAAACATATCGTTCGATCGTCGTTGACACAACAATTTACATCGTCGATTGGTTTGATCTTGATCGTCTCAATATATGCCGCAACACATGGATCCATCCAGAATTACATTTCCCGACATATCTTGCAACCACAACCGGGGCGATACACTTGTTGAGGGCGGCGATGACGACGACTACGTTGAAGAAGAAGAAGATGAAGCAGTCGGATGAAGAGGAAGAAGATCGCGAGTGCGCTTTGGTGAGCTATGGCTCATTGTAGAGTTTGGCGCATGGATCCGTCGAGAGGGTGGATTCGGGAAGCTTCATCTACGATTATGCGAGTAACACGCAAGAGCACGTGGGAGCTAGAGCGAGAAGAAGTTGAGGAGATGAGCAACCGGCTAGTCCTGTTATTCCTCATGATGCTTGATTAATCTCTTTGCTCGTCCTCTGGACTCGGTTCCGGACCCGATGAAGTGGCGAAGGTTCCATCTTGACGGCAAGGGTGAGCGAAGATATCCGGTAGGTATGGCATTTGGAGCGTCGAGTAGAATTTGTTATTCCTCGATCCGATAATTCGAGGATTACATTCAATGTCGATATCATAATCGGTGTCCTTTTCTACTACGTGCATCGCGACAAGGTGGATTTTGGTTTGTCCATAAGTTTGATGCTATACGTACTTGCGCACGAACTAGTGAATATCGGAGTAAGGAAGGTTAATGCCGTGTAATTGCAGCATACATATCACGAAAAATACGCCAAGGCGGTGAAGTGCTAAAGCCGAGGTCCATTATGGGCGATTTGCGGCGAGTACGGTGTACGTTACATACGATGTAGCAATGCGAGCCGTAATAGGCGATCGAGATGATATCGGTGGACATGAAGAATCATTTCAGCTACTACCGAGTTATCTGCATATGTTACGGATGAGCAATCGGTTCGATGGTGACTTGGATATTGGATCGGATGGTGGGTTCGTCGCCTCTTTGTAGCCCTCGGTTCATGCAGTTGGCGTACACATTGTGCCTCAGGCCGTGATTGTAGTCGACGATGCGCGCTTGAAGGGCGCAATAAAGGCATATTATTCGTTGCGTGACAAGGGCTGACAGCGAGCAAGTTTTCCATTAGCTTATGGAATTGGTCCGATCGAGAATGATGTCTCATGGACTTGGTTTCGCCTCGACTACAAGTCGCTTATGGATCAAATCCGGAGATGTTGATTGTTTGAGATGCCCGTATCGATATAATGAGCGCGGTCGAGTGTGTCTACCACGATGCGACACACGGATTATGCTACTACCATCTGCGAAAAAAATCACCCGTTTGGGCAACCATCCATAAGTTATTTGAAAGCCGCTTATGCGTGCAAGATGCACACTTTGAAAAGCGATGGCTATGTTAAAGTCTCGTGAAGGCCGATGGTAGTGGCGCATATACGAGTTGGTGGAGGTTGGAGTGCGGTGGGCTGAATCACGGTGCCCGTTAGGCGCTACGGTTTATGACATCGAACATTGCGAATCATTCGATTCTCGAATATTGTGGGCTGAGCGATTGCCAATTTGCTCAATGATTGAGGCAATCCGTCACATTACGAAAAATGGTTCGATGAGAGACATGAGGCGAAAGAGGTGCGCACTGAATTGACCCAAGCAACAGCGTAAGATGATGGTATCGATGGAACTATCACGCGGATACGATGTAGTGCCCTCGACTCCACTTTCAAAGTCGAGCACCAAGCAAAACATTGAGTCGATCTCAATACGCGATTGCGTGTTTGGAGTGGGACATGGATATGATCTGTGTTCTCATGCATTGTTGACTATATGGTGCAATTTAAGTTTAATTATGTTAATTTTTTGATCAAATTGATTTCACTTACATATAATTGATTATATAAATTTTTTAGTCATAAAGGTCACCATATATCTAACTATGTGAGTACTACCATTCTCGCAAAGCTAGCGAAGCATACTCGTGTCGGATCAATCTGTTCACCACGGTCTACTTGACTTCCTCGGATATTCTTTGGAATTACGGTTATGCCTCTAATAGAGTCCGTCGGTGGGGGCCGAAAGTGGGTCGATATCGTCATCCAGCGAGTGGGATCGAGTAGTAGAAGTGGTGCACTACTGGACATGTAGCTTGTGTGGTAATGAATCTCATCTGCGTCGGAGTGTCCTTACTTATCCGAGAGCAGTGACATTGTAATGAAAGAAAACATTCATGTAAAGATATTATTAACATTATTATTATTTTAACTTAATCAAATTGAATTGAATTGAATTGACACTAGAAAAAATGTTCGACGATGACGGAAAAATCCGTCGCTAAACATCAACAATTAAATCGTAAACACATATATATCTCACTAACTAAAACATTAATCTTTTATCAAAAAAGAAAAAGAAGAAGCTTGGCGATGAAGTTTGTTTGTTTGTTTGAATAGCGGTGAAAAACTTTGATCTTCACGAGTTTGTTTGTTTGTTCGAATAACGTCTGTTTCATTTTTACAGGTTATGTAATACTTATTTCATTGAGCTATGATTCTTCAAAACAGACACAAATTCATTCAACGATCTTAGCTTCGAGTTAAATACTAAGTTGTTGTCACGAGGATTAATAACTATCGTATAATCAAATATTCGATAAATAATATGAACATCCATTTGCATCGATATACCAATACATACCAATATACAAATACATACCAATATACTAGTACATGCTAATTTCTACCTCTTCCTCTTCCTATTCCTCTTCCTCCCGCTTTATATGGATCACATATCTCATATATATTTCCACCTACTTTATGTCTATATGCTACAACATTAGACATACCCCATTCGATGCTCGGTGAACCCGAAAATAAGGCGTTCCACGATCATGCACGCAAATGGACCATCATCAAATCGTCTTCACGTGAAATACCTCGAAGAGCGGCTCGTGTAATAACCGCATCATTATTCCATGGTGGTATCCGGTGGGAGTTAGCCTCGAACCATCTAGTGAAGAGAAGAAGCGGCGCAATAATCTAGTCGGGCACACGAAGTCCATCGTCCTCGCATCCACTGATCTGGTCCGTCCTCCAAATCGCGAGTCAAACAACCTTGAATGACCAGAGTGCATATCCACGCGTACTATCACGAAACGCCGCTCGATGGCGCAAGGATAATGATCTATAAAATTAATATTTAGATAAAATAAACAAGGACACGTAACCATTTAGATAAATTAATATTTATTGTATTAAATAAGGTTACTGCGTGTACGTAACCATGATGTATAACCCGCCATGTCGAGGACAACTGCTATCGATGCGTTGGTGGCTGCCATGTAGAACAATGCTCTCGGGGTCATGATCAATGGTGCCTCACGCGGGTCTTGAATGTGGGGCGAAAGCATTGCGTGTACCTCGGACCATGAATTTTGTAAAACATCTATTGACATTGAAAATTAAGTAATTAGAGATACTACACATATATACTATATATTGATTGTATTAAAGACTTACGAAAAACTAGTATCGAGGATGATTGTGTTTTGATAATCCACCCCATCAATACGTCGATCCGGCATCGAGTCTCATCCTCAAATACACCATAAATAGATCGACGACTGCAAAATTATTTTAGGGATACATATCGATATAAGTAGATGTACTTAAAAAAGCGAAGCATATTGTATAAAAGCGTGCCGAACATCAAAACGCTCTGGCATTTCGATATTCACGAAAAATGCAACTGGACTTGTCGATCGATTACCGAACAACCACCATTGCCTTATTTGTGTTCAAGAAACGCTGGTAATTTATCGATGTATCATCGGATAATGGACGTGGCATCGGGCTATTCACGTATGGTGACCTCATTCTGTAGAAGGTCTCGTTCCGTTCACCTCTCCGGATCCCGAACTACAAACATTTAATTTAGAAAATGAAAAACATAACAAATATAATGAAATATTATAAAGCGCGAATATGAGACTTAATAGTTACATGTTCCTCCAGCTGCTGCTGACGGGCTCGAAAGTCGCCTCGCGGCGTCTGGAGTCGGATCACTAAATAGGTCGGTCCGTCATGGAATGATGAGATGTAGTTCCGGGGCGGTACCATGGATCTGGTGAGAGTAGCGGGGAGGGTATCACCGGGCGATGCGGTCTTTGCCTCGGTAGGCTCAATATGTCCACCGCCTCGAGGGACATACGGGTGGGCGGTGATGTGGTCTCGATCTTCACCTCTCGTCGTCGTCGTCGTCGGATGGCGTGGGACATGAGGTGCATGTGTGGCCGTGTCGTCCCTATGTGTGCAACCACGTGAGTCTTCTCTAGAGGTTTTCAAACCACTTTATCTTTGGAATAAATTTGTCTTGATAGACCTCTCGATGCGTCGCCTTTCTCGTCCTCCCTCCGGACAGATTCCGGATAGATTCACGAATCCAGCGGCGATCGGTGAACTAAGGCATACAGGTGCGACCACCATTGCTCGATGAAAATGCCTCCACAGTGCATCTTCCGTATCCGTCTTTCAGCGGATGGACGGCTATCCATATATGGCACGGCTCGTCAGCGGCGGAACCTCAGCGAACCCAACCGACGATGTCCTCGGCCGGGTATCGAAGGTGAAGGCTCGAGGCTGCTCGATGGAGACCACGAAGATCGGGATCCTCAACAAGCGTGGAGCCTCCTCCGGAACTCGGCGTCTCGTCGAGGCTCATCCACCTCCGGTGGATGAGACACCACGACGAGAAGGGCGTCGTCCCTCCTCAAAGTTTGACGGTATAACAAAAGTCACACCGGTGGAGAGGGGTGTGAGGCAGACACCCAAGATGTGGTGCTAACCTCGAATGAGTCGGCTCGATGGATGTGAGATGATAACCGACCTCTGATAAATTGAAAGATGTTATTTAATATTCTAATAAATCAATACCTCATACATGATTTAAAATTATAATAAAATTGATACCTTTGCTCAAAAGTGATCAAAAGTCGGTGAGCCTACTCTTGAACTTCCACCTCGACACTCTCGGATCTGTTGTGGGATTGATGTCGTCCGGCTATACTTCCCAAGCTGGTATGATCTCGGTGACCAAGCATATAGTGCCCAGGCGGTCCGTAAAAGTGGTATTGAGCATTAGGTTGACCTTGCGTGGTATAATATCTCAATATCTCGTAGCTGTGGGCCCCGGAAATCGGCAAAATGCCTCGGATCGTCGACCAATGCCCAAACCCAATCATTATTATCTTCCCGTATCGTATCAAATCTGAACCCATAGAGGGTAATAACGTGGGCCCTGCGTAAATAGTGACGAAGATCTACATCATCACTAAAATCACTACTACAAAATCTATCTACTAGATTACGTAATGTAATCTGTGTGCCCATAAAAAGGTATAGACCTCAGCGTCGCTCAAGTCGTGATACAGTGTGGGATCAAATGATGATGACCCAGTGCGGTAGGTGACTAGAGCATAATCTTTAATCGAAAAACATATATATCTTCCATTGATGAAAAATACATCTCCGGATCGTGAGGCTCTGTCGGCGGAGACTAAATGGTGCGAAAAACTAGACTTAGGCGGAGTCGATCAATCGGATGACCAAAGCAACCCCTAAACATATCTACCAACTCTTGTGCATACTTATCTAGCAAGACATTCTTAATATATTTAAAATAATCGGTCTATAATAAGTCTTTACATCCGCCACCACATTTATCGTGGTAGGCCTCAAGAAAACAGGATCGACCTACAATTATATCAATGTCACATATTACACAACGTCTGACAAACCAACAAACTACTACAATAATTATTTCATTTGTATATAATTAGCATCAATAAACATCCTATCATACAAATATAAAAATAATTAGAACTACAAATCACCTATCAAAAGCGGCCATAATTAAGTAATACAATTTAACCATTCTAAACCATAAATGAAATATTATTCAATCATATACCATAAACGCTATTTATTGATCATATTCAAGCGGATATCTCGAAAACATACAAGCCATAAACAATATTAACATACTCGATAACATAATTCATATTCAATTATATACAATCATATTATTCATAACATTTACCAACATTTATCGATCTCAATAACATAATTGACTACTCATATTCAATCATATACAATCATATTATTGATCACATCTACCAACATTTATCCAATCTCAATTACAAAATATATTTAAGGTAAACATACTAAGGGTTCACACGAAAACATACCGGTAAATCGACATATTGCCTTGAAAATAATACCGCATCATTACAAAATTCAATTAATAATTTCAATTAATAACTAATAATTATTTCAATTAATAACTAATAATTAACAACTAATTATACAAAATTCAATTAATAATTTCAATTAATAACTAATAATTGAATTAATACGCATCATTACAAAATTCAATTAATAATTTCAATTAATAACTAATAATTAGAAAATTAAATAATTGATTAATAACTAAATATTAATAACTAATTAATTTGTTGTCTCGATCGACCAATTGAACTTTCCGATCGGTGAAGGCTTCTCGGTCGTGGGAGAGAAGCTTCACCGATCGGAAAGTTCAATGTCTAACAAATAATTCAATTTTAATTCACCTCTTTCCGATCGGAGACAACAAATATATTGAAACAATTCGTTGTTTGGGTCGAATCACCTCTTTCCGATCGGTGAAGGCTTCTCGGTCGTGGGAGAAGCCTTCACCGATCGGAAAGTAGGTGAATTCGATCGAAACAACGAATAACCAACAAAATATTTCCTATATTTCCTAAACATTATTATAATCTTACAAAAATCAAAATCATCAAAATCATCTTAACATATCAAAACAAAAATCGCATAACTATATTTATAGCAAATAATATGGCGAAAACATAAAACATACCAAATATTCTCGCTCGATTCGAATAAGCAACCAAATATTCTCACTTCCTTTCTTGATTCGAATAAGCAAAACCCTAATTATTAGAAAATTGAGTTAATACATAATTATTAAAAATTCAAATAAAACTCTCCGATTAAATAGGAAACATCCCACCGAAACTTCAATTTTTGCGAAATTATTTTGGCGTTACTCTTGTTCTTCCGTCTCTTCTTATCTTTCGTGGGAATGAGAATGGTAATGGAAATACAAATCGAAATTCACGGAATGGGAATGAAAATTGAAGAAAATTGCGAAGAACGAAATTCAAATTTTTGAAGAAGAATTTGAATGAATTGCGTGAATGTGGGTGAGTTTTCAAATTTTTGAAGAAGAATTTGAATCGTGAATTGAATGCGTGAATGTGGGTTGTTTAAGAGAGTTAATGTTAGCACGAAACAAAAAGGAATCGATTCCATTTCGCACGAGAAAAAGAGATTCCATTTCATGCGAAAAAAGAATAGATAAGGCGCCCGCAAAATTTACGCAAATTTTTCATCGTGTTGTTCTGCAAATTTTATTGTTTTGAACAAGAATATAGTTTTAATAGTTTTGGGTATAGGGTGTAGTTAATTTTAGTTTGGATATGGGGTGTCATAATTTTTGATAGTTGGGTATATAAGTTGGGCACTTTCTAATATCGGGCTGTGGGCGAACCGATAGATCCGCCCAAAATACACTATAGACTTCCTTTGGTTGAACAACTTTTCAAATTTGTGTTATGTTATAATTTGGTCCTTTGATTTTTTGATGGTTTAGTTAAATCCTTAATTTTTGTATTGTGCTATAATTAAGCCCGATTGTCTTTGTGTTCGTAGTCAGTTAAATATATAATAGTAAAATGCTAATAGTTCTAACAAAAGGTAATTTATAATAAAGTTAAAAAATTAATTTGTTCATTTTCTCTTTCGCTTCAAATAAATGAATAAAAACAAATCCAGTTTTGATTTTATCTAATTTGTAAAATTGACACGATGAATGAATTTTTTTGATGTATTAGAACTAAAAAATGTATAAAACAAAAGAGAATAATGTTAAAGTGAACTAATTGTGAGTATTCTCACATAAAGTGGACAACATATCACATTACTGCACACAGTCTTGCACCATTTTTGTCAAAATTTATCAATCAATAATATTCAAATTAAAAATATTAGGATTTATGTCTCACCTAATCCGAAGGTTTCGGAATATTTCGCGCGGTCTATTACGTCGGAAAAATTCGGATGTGACAGACTTGGACATATCCATTCCACCACTAAGTCATCTCAAAAGGCTGGCCAGACCCCATTTTGTTTCTAATAAAGAGATGCTACCGATGTTTGAGTGCAAAACATTTCATATGGCTAAAACTATGATATCACTCATCATCTTGCTAAACTATTATCATTTTGTAGTGAGTGAAACTAGCATTCACTAATTAGCCAATTATACAATAGAAGGAATAAGTGGTTATATCTAAACAAAATAAGCATCCACAATGAATTCACTAGTGTCCTAATACATAAAACAAAAAATGCAGTTGCAAAAAATTTAATTTTTCAAAAGGAAATCATATCTTTCTTATCAAAGCCAGCCACAAAAGAATTATACATGGTCCAAAAAGTGAGGAAATTGATTGGTTAAAACCCCATAAAAGCATTGCTTGACAAACAATACATGGTCCATGAGGATTGAGGGGCACACCTTTTTACACTATGTATCCTCAAAAAGTATAACAAAAGAAGGGCCCAAAAATACAAGTCCTTGGGATTAATGGGAGTTCAACAAATTGGATGGGAAATGCACATGGCAAGGAGACAATCTCCACATGCAAAATAACATGGGTTTTTCTTTTATTTGGTACCTAAAATCATAACACTTCTTGTTTTGGTTTCTCATATTCTACTCATCCCATCAAAAGTGGATTCAACATATCCTACTCATTTCCAGTCATCACAAGACTTTAAGTCCACACATATATAACATTTCAATATTTTTTGTGAATCCTTGGAGGAGAAAAGATATCACTTTTAAATTAGCTAGGACAACTCCTCCACAATAAGAAGAAAGAAGGGGAAAAAATTGCAACTTGGGATACAAAGCCTAAATTTGAATCAAATAAGACCTAATTCAGTAAGCAAAGTTTAGGATAGGTAGTACATTAAATTGTGACATTAGTATTATATAGTTACTTGAAGTGATTGATCGATGTGTATATATGTGAAGTTGATAAACTAAATTACCAAAATCTCGAAATTCATAGTTTTAAATTTCAGAATAGTCTCCCATTTCAAGAAGTCTTTGGGGATAAAGGGCAACTTAAGAATAGTCAGAATTCACATGGAAGATATATTGCCACTTTCACCTATATCAGAGGCCATAATTCAATGTACCCACGTCCAATCATATTATTTATATGTCTTGACTTATTTCTGCGGATATTATTTTCTTTGAGTTTTTCACTTCCACTTATCATTAACTTGTAAAAAAATATACTATTTATAGATCATGTTAAGTTTTGAGATTGGTCAGCATAATTGGATATATGTCTGTAGCAATTTTTCTGTATACCTAAACTGGACTGACCATTTTGCCATTGGATTCAATAAACTTCAGAGTATAAAATTATTACTCCCTCCGTCCCACTTAAAGTGTCCCATTTGTTTTGGACACGAGTATTTAGGAGAAATGTATAAAATAATTAAAGTGTTAAAAGTGGGTAGGGTCTACACTTTTTGAAGGAATAATTATTTCCTAAAATGGAATGAGACATTTGTAATGGGACAACCCAAAAAGGAAAATGAGACATTTTAAATGGGACAGAGGGAGTATATAATTCATATCACTCTTTATTCTGCTGCACATACCTTAAGATTATATTGTTTCGCATATTGAATTTTGATCACAATTGCCGGATTTCACATGGATTTATATAATATACGTGCAATATTGTTTTCTTTTAGAAATTTTTTATTATTTGATCAATTATGTGATCTCAAAGTTCAAATTATTAAGTATAATTAATGACATATAATGTAAAACAGAAACAGCATTGTGTAATCTATAAACACATTAACGTAGAAGCGTTTTCGAATTTACAGCGCATTTAGATATCAACAATCATCTTGAATTATTTTATTTTATAAGTAACGGTTCAACGTACAACTATTTATCTTGTCTCAACAGACATCCAGTTATATGAACTAAACTGTTGTCTAAAGGTTTATTTGTAACGGTGTTGTTTGTCCCAGAGTTTTATTAGGTGTATGGGAATGGGGGGACACCTGAGTTCAAATCATTTTGGCATGTTCTGTGAGAAATCAAGCTATTTTGACGTGCAACTGAATTCTTCTGATTTAGATTGGCTTCTCCTAATAGAGATTGTGATCCAATCGAAATAACACTCATACTGACAACTGAATAACTTATCAGTTGTATCACTATCTCAGTGAATCAGGTGCTAAAGTATGTGAACCTTAGATTATACTCGCTTTTGAAAATATTTTCTTAATTTACTTAAGATTTAATAAAACGTGCAATCAATTTTAATGCAACTTCATGCAGGTGCAAATCTGACCTGAGTTTTTTCAAACACTTAAAGAGGTTTCGTGATATACAGTGTGTACGATAATTTAGATATAAGCAGTAAATATCAAAGCAATAAGAACAAGACATTCGTAAAGTGGTTCGGCGTATTCACTAACTCATACTTCAACTATTTTGTATCAAAATAGGTGGAGAATCATTTAATTTCGTGATTCACTTGTGTATATAGTGTCAAGATCATTGTCCAGCTTTCATTATGAGCTGTACCTAGTAATATCGTCCTAGAAGTCTTTAACACAATTTTCATTCTATCACGCGGGATAACTTACTCCCTTTCAAATCACAACTTACTACTACGACAAGGTAGATGTGTGAAGGGTTTCTAAATGGAATGAGCATTTATAATCAGTATAAATGTAAAACTAGACTCACTCGATCTAAGCTTGGATATCAAGATCGGTTTGGAATACAGAGAGGGAAAACCAAGTATGATATCATAGATTAAACCTTGGAGGGTTATATTCTTGATCCGAGATCGTTTTGCCTTAATAACTTTGTAAGACTTAGAGTTTTTGTCTTTCTATTGATTTCTTGTTGAGTTAATAACCTAATGACACGAGGGTTATATTCAGAGCCTAGATAAAGAGACATTGTCATTAGGTTATTATATGAAAAAACACATTACAATTAAAACAATTGAATACAACTTGGTGAGTAAATATATTGAGCCAACCATATTTTAAAAGCGATTTTACTTGAAAATGATTGAGAATAGATCTAACAAAATTTGAGCGAGAATATTTTCAATAGAGTCATCTCGGCCGGTTTTAAGTCATGCAACAATTTATTAAAATCATCCATATTTGCATCAATGTCTTTTGAAATATCCATTTGAAATGACATAAACGATTTTGAGGGACCAAGCATTTTCTTGATTGAAGTAGAGTATAAAGAGTTCAAATTATCCCAAAGATCTTTGCACATTGATGTTGGGAGACTTTTCGACCACGAGCTACTCGGGTTAAGCAAGATAGTGGCCTAACACTATCATTCATATCCATTAATCTTTCATCGGTAGTAGTATTATCAATTTTGGTAATAATGGCCCTTTAACTTTTCTTTGACTAGAATACATTCCATTTTAGTTTTCCATCCCGAAATCATCTCTTCCATTAAAGGCACCAAATTCGGGTTGTTCATGATAACACACAGGAGGTAGCACCAGACACAATCGGGGAAGATGCGGGAGGTCACAACAGATAGCACGACCACAAACCACGACCCGAGAAAAGCAGGAAAAGGTTCCCTATCTTGTGGTTGACAAACTGGGGGCTTAAAGTGTTGAGGATTTCTCGGTTCTCGACACAGTTGATCGTGGGCGGAGGTTCACTCAAGACAACCCAGTAAGTTTTCCCAAACAAGCGACTTTACGGTCGAGAAAACTCTCAAGACTTAGAGTTTTTGAGATGATCATCAACAAGAACTCGCGAGGCGAAAGCGAAACCACGGAAAATCACGAAACCCACTGTAACCTTGGTATTAACCTCGCTATCCAGGCTACTCGCGCGAGAGACACTTAAAGTGAATCGAGACAACTGGACCTTAAGCAAAGTTAACCTTTAAGCTTTTGAATGCTTGAGTTACAAGGAATTCAAGGACTAACAGATCAAAGCAGGCGGATACAAAACAGGATGCAAGATACCCAAAGGCAGAACACGGATCGAGCCACAAAAAACCACCAAACCACAGATCAAACCACAAAACCACAAAACCACGGATCGAACCACAAAACCACGGATCAAACCACAAAACCACGGATCAAACCACAAAACCTAGATCGAACCACAAAACCACAGATCTAGGAGAAGAAGTTTCGACCGCTTTGCGAGCCGACTCTCCCGGGTGGGGAGGCGGTCTTCGTTTTTTCTTGCTCGTCGGGAGGCGAAGTTTGCGCGTGACGATGGCGGCGGGGTGAAGTAGGTGAGTCGGAGGGTGCCGGGCTGGGTCACCGTGGCTCGATACCAATGTTGGGTGTCTGCTGCGAGGTTCACCGCTTGTTCCGGCCTACGCTGCTTCACGAGTGCTCAAGCACTAAGGAACAAATTTTAGCTCTTCACCGCCCATGCGCACGAGCAGATCACAACAATGCGGAAAAGGTGTCCTCGGACACGGTGGCTCGAATTTTCCCACAAGGCGGTCTGACACACCGGCAACAAATAGATCTAGGGTTTCCGGAAGGTGAAGGTAGGAGCAGAGAATGAAACCTCTCAAGCTTTACGGACTACCAAGCAGGAGACCTTGACAAGAGGAATCCGGCGGCTAACTCTCCCACTCGACACTGACACCTTCTCGAGTAAGCGGTGGGGTTACCACGGTGGGGTTTCTTAGATACTCTCCATCACGGAAGGGTAGGGGAGGTATATATATGGAGGGCGGGAGGAAGAGCGGTGTGGCCATTAAAGGCGGTGAAGAGCTCGAGAGCTCGATAATGGTGGTGGGGTGAGCGGAGGAAGCGAGGAGGCAGGGAGAGAAAAGAGGCGCAGCCTCAATTAGGTTTAGGTTAAAGTGAGGTATCGCGGGAGGGATGGGCGAAGTAGGTTTAGGTAGTGGGGTGGGCTAATGGTGAGGGTTTAAAGGGTATGTGGGCGAGTGAGAGAGGATAAATAAAGATATATGGGCCAACATCCCACGAGACTTAGAGGTGTTTGGTGAGAACTTATAAGCGTTTAGGAGCTTATAAAGCATTGCAAAGTGTTTGGCAAAATAAGCTCATAAACGACTTATAATTTGTGAAAATAATACAACAACTTATAAGCTCCCTAAAATAAGTTGGTTAACCCAACTTATTTTTTCATAAACTTATAAGCAACCATGAATTTACCAAAATAACCTTATTATGGTTCGTTATTTCATACACATACACTATCAACTTCACATCTCGTCAATTTTATCTCTCTAACTATGATTTTCTCTCTCTAATTCACGATTCTTTCTCTAGCTTATAAGATCAATTATTCAAACACTTTAACAACTTATAAGCACTTGAGACATTACCTCTTATAAGCTCTTGAAACATCTTATAAGCTCTTGGAGCTTATAAGCTCTCTAAAACTTGGCCAAACACCCCATTAATCAACTCTTCATCAGGTTGTAAGTTGAAGTCGTATTTTTCTTCTAATGACTTCTCTTACAGATATATATCTATTTCCTTTCGAGCAACCTCAATCACCTATTCGAGTTACTTGATGCATCTAAAACAAACCCGAGGTTTCTTAGTTTAGAGCCAATATTTTTTTAACTCGATAGGCATGAGAGCAAATTTGTAACACCCGAAATTTAACATCTATAATAGTTTATTTTGATTTCATCATAAAGTGATTTACAATGTAACTATTACAACTCGTTGAATGAGATCTATCTATATAGATAATCTTCCGATTTCAGGTTTATTACTTGTGCTGCAAGCGTGGTGCTTGGCGGCTTGGCGTGACTACTTCAGGGAGAAGTGTCAGACATGTTCAGCGGTATAACTGTGTTCCCTTTGAACATTCTTCCTCATGAGAAGTTGCAGTTGCATTCTCTCTTTTCTGCAGTTTCTTTTCAGCTGCCTCTTCTTCTCTATTTTTGGCAGCATCAAGCTCAGCTCCGGTGACGTACGTCTTGTCAGGGCTGATGTCCTTCGCCAATCTCTTCAGCATCGCTTTGTTCTCGCATCGATAGAGCTCAAGGTTTCAACACCATCATCTTCTGATCGCTCCATCGTGGTTAGGTTGCCGCCTTGTGTAGAGCCTGTCTTTAGAGATAATTGGTCAAGTACGATCTAGAGATTAAACACTGGTAGAGTTCTATTCTTGAGCTTGAGATCATTTTGACTTGACAGCTTTGTAAGATCGAGAGTTTCTTTCTCTGTTGATTTGTTGTTGAGTTATATTCTTCTAAATTCTTGTTTAAGTCCAAGGTCTTCAGTGTTTATAGCTAGGAAGATAAAACCATCATTTGGAGAGATAATCTACCTTCTTGTTGTTTCTGGCGAGTACGAAAATTTGCAAGATGTAATGTATGAAATTCATACTAGGTTTAGGGGTGAGCATTCGGATTTCGGTTCGGATTTTTGCCTAATCGTAACCGATTCGAAAATTCGAATTTTGAGAGAAAAAAAATCCGATCCGAACCCAATATCCGAAAATTTTAAAAAAAAATCCTAATCGAACCGAAAAATCCGAAAAATCAAAAACCAATTTTTGTTAATTCTTATATATATTTATATTAAATTTAAAAATATTTAAATAAAATATTATTTTATATATATAAATTATATATAATTCAGATTTTCGGATTTTTTGTATTAAAAAAATCCAATCCGATCCGAAAATCCGAAATTTTAAAAAAAATTAATCCGATCCGATCCGAAAATCCGAACCGAATTTTAAATTTCGATTTGATCCGGATCGGATATTTGGTTTTCGGATTTTTTGCGCACCCCTAACTAAGTTCGTGAAAGTCAACTTTTTATCCTTTGTTGAATGCAGACTGTCGACATAACTTAAGTGTCAAATCCGTATGCTGAAGACGCATTCTTATTGGTCAAGAGTCAGTTGGTAGTTGGATATATCCGTTGAAGATCTTAATTTGAATTCGTACTGGCTAACATGTATCTTCTGGCTGATCACTTTAAGCATATGTGCACTTTTATATGCACATTTTATTGCATATAAATGCATGATTATTATCCTATTCGTAAATAAATAATTCATTAATTTGGTATTTTTAAACTTCAAGATTTATTTGTTGGATCCTGCATGTGGTGGAAGCTCTGCCATGCAAATTCTTATGCTACTTATAATACTTTAGTGTGAATGTAAAGAGTTTGTCTCTATTGTATCATAGTATAGTTAAACATATTGTTACGGTTTTTACTCGTCACTTGATAAAAATATACGGATCTTTAATTTGTCACGCAAAACTTTTGTTATATCTCTCGTATGATCTGAATATTACTGCATATGAATACGATTTACTTTAGAGTGCACATTGAATAGCAGCTGCATTTATTAGCTAAGTTCCATAGAAATGCATGGTGACAAGGTGTGCAGGCCCGTCCCTGAGGACGGGCGAACATGGACGACCGTCAGGGTCCATAATTTTAGGGACCCAAATTTTTTTATATCCTCTTATATTAATATAAATATTAAACAAAAACAAAATATTGATAATAAAATTTTGTTATAAACTTTGGGGCCCAAATTTTGTAAAAAAATAATTCTTTATAAATGATATATTATACATCTTTTTAGATATATTCAATTGTATCTGTAATGGAAAAATGATCCATTTTTGTTGTTTCGTTCAGGACGTATTATTTATCAGGACCGGCCACGAAGGTGTGGAATGAGGAATGAATCATACCAACCAAATTTGCTTTTATCTTTTCTTTCCTAACTCCGTAACTAAATTATAGTATTATTGAAGATCGAAATTTTCAAATATATAAATAAATGATGTTGGGAAGATGCTAATAAAATCCTTATCTACATGACGCATGCAGACTATAGTAATATATGTGTGGAGCATATATTTACTGATGGGAAGCTCCGCCTAACACGCAGTTTTTCTATAAATGCTTCACATTCTTGTAAATTGCGACTAACCCCTTGTTGAAAACATCGCCACATAAACATTCTAATCACTTTAAAAAAAGTATAAATATTCTAATAAATCATAATAACTTGTACTTTTATTAATTATGTGCAGAAACTGAGAAATATAAATTACCTTTTGAAATATTGATTATAAATAACCGAATAGAATAAGGTTTTAATTTCGTTAATTTAAGTTGGTGAATGCTATAAAAAAAATCCCTAATTCGTCTACGATATTAAATATTTTGATGATATTTGCGATATCTTTAGGAAATAGTACATTACTAGAGGCCTTCGTGATAATAACTTTGACTTAGTACGCCACCTAATATTTTAGGCGTGTAAGTTTTAAATGTCCTCGTTTGCCGATTAATTTGAGGTCGATTCTCTAACTTTGTTCGTCAATCAAACAAGTTCATGAATTACTTTGTTAATATGTGACACAGTGATGCAGCGTGCGTGGATAAACAGGAAGAATAATATCAAAATTCGTTAATTCTACAGAATACCGAAGATTGATAGATTTGAGGAAACCTCGTTTTTATTAATCATCTAAAGTTGCGTCCAAAAGACAACTAACAACGCTTAAATAAACCCTAATCGAACAAAAGAAAGGAAAAAATGAAAATGTCTAAAACTAAAACGAAATTACAAAAACCCCCCGAAAAAACTGATAAATTGTAAATTTGACCCTCCAGACGAAGAAATTTGCCCGAAATCCGTCATCCGTCATGGCAAAGCCATGTGTATTGCTCAGAAGTCCGTTTCTCCTTGAAAAACACTAGGCTCTCGTCGAAATCTGATATTTACGTGAATTCTTCGGATGATACGCACGCCGCATGTAATTTAACTCAATTTGCGCCGCATCACATAGTTTAGTTATTGTCCTATTGGATTGTATGAAATTATTAAATGCCTAACCAAACATATAACTATAAAGTTAATTAAATGGTATCATGAGTAATGAGTTTATCTTAAAATATAACTACAACACTGCAAGCAAATTTTATTAATATTGAATAAATACAAAATATAACAGCCATTATTGACTTGTACTTTTATTAACACTTCCATGGAGTCATGGAGACATGGAGATGGTGAGGAGTCATAATTAATTAATTTTCTAAAACATTTTGTATATAAAATATTTGAAAGCTGTAAAGTATTCGAAAAAAAATCGATAACGATAAAATGATCTCATTTTAAGTTTAACACACACCATAATCATATTTTAGGTCAATATTTGCATTTTGTGAATTAATATCAGTATTTGTAATCTCAAGAATTATAAGATATCTTTACTGAACTTATCACTGACTATTTAATTAGTGAAATATAGTCTCTATCAGAATAATATAACACTATGCTTTGGATCCCAAATATATCACACTATACGAACAACTGAAGATAACAGGCCCTTGCTGCATTTGATTCTCGACGATGACTAATATAAAAATATAAAGAAAACAATATTCACCTAACTTAATTAGTTTAAAACAAATACCCCTCTGTTCTTTTTAGAATGTCTCATTAACATTTTTTCTTGTTTTTAATAAGTGTCGTAGTTTGTAATTTGAGATTAAAATTGTAATATATTTTCTATTTACACTTATTTAATACTCTTGGAATTTGATAATTAGTTGCATGGATGTATTTATCGGGACAATATAATAAGGTTATAAAGATAAATATTTTTACTTTTTTTATATATATAATTTGAAGGCTGAGGACATTTATATAGAAACGAATGGAGTATGTTTATAATCAAATATGGTTGTTCAACTCCTATATCAGCCTGATTTTAACCTTTCAGCTGCTCCGCGCGTGTGTGTTTCTCCTGTTGGACCCTTCATGTACAAACATATAAGATTTAGAATCTTGATCAGCACTACATTTTTATATATTTTGTCAATAAAATAATAAATAAATTTTTTATAAAATGATTTTTACTAAAATAATATATTTAATTTTGTGTGTGTATTTATATATATATGTATATATAGTAATATCTAAAATTTTTAAGGATAAAGAAGTACATAATTGGTCGACTCAATTCTTTCATCGTTTTTTTTTTTTTTTTGATCACGAACCCGCATGATCATTCCTTAGGTGCGCATTGGGTAAACCTCACGTTCCTATGCAATAGCCTGCAAACCACACAGGACAGGTAAACTACACTTGAAAAACTAGGTGTGACAGACTCAAACCCATAGAGACATTTAGTGGGGTTTGAACCTGTGACCTCTCAACCACAGGAATCCACTTGACTTTATCCCCAGTTGAGTTAGGTGAATATTAATTATGAAAGTTCCAATTCTATTATGAAATAGGTTATTTTCTCTGATTTGTATAGGGTTGTTGGCCAGCAATTTGAGGTCATAATCCACCAAAGAAAATTAGTGAAACTAATCATATATGAAAGTTGGGTTTGGTAGCATTATTTAGCACACTGAGCTGCAATGATATCTGGATTAAATTACTAAGAGGGTGTTTGGTTGAGCATAAAGCTCAAAAGCGAACATAAGCCGTTTTGAGCGAAAAGCGACATAAATTTTTGTTTTATGTTTCTTCAAACACCCTCTAAGTGTCACGGATTATTGAGTGGTTAGCTATTATTATTATTCAATTAATTCAACAACCGACCGCCCGAAATATATTTACTCAATAATGTGATGTCCATATTGATCAATTTTCAGGTTTATTGTTTGGAATAAAATGGCTATTGATTTTTGTTCCTTTATATGAATAGTAATTTTAAAATCATTCACATCATCACTGTAATATATTCAGATCTTCGAGAAAAAGTAAGGACGTACAAAATTAAATTTTGCACTAACATATCATTGTGTCCTAAGTTATTAAATTGGAAATTTCAGAAATTGGCTAATTTTACGTTTTTTAGATTTTGAAATTTAAGCTTGGGCTGCTCTTTAAGATTTTCTCTTTGTGTATATTTTCCATCTTCTCAATACCCATGGTTCGTTATTGCCTCTTTATTCCCCCTAAATGTTATTTTTTCGTAATATATATGATAAATTAATTAATCCGAAAAAAAAAGTTACGAAGGCAATTAGCTTAGTAACAAAACACACACAAAACAGCATTCCACCGACGATTTATCCCTAATTAGGTGGTGCATCTTTTCCTCTAGCTATTTGTTAAATTTTCAATGATGTCAATGTTTAAAAAGCGTGATGAAAATAAATATTATACAATGATTTTGGTTAAACACTCGTAGTCAAATCCCCAAAGCTCCAAATTTAGGTCTAAACGTAAATAAGTCGAAAGATTTTTCATTCATTTTTTTGAGCAAACCATGCACTAAGTTACAAGATTGAAAAATATATTAAAGATGTGTCACTATACGGTTGCAATTATATATTGTTTTATGTATCATAGTAGTTTGTAGTCCTTGTCAAGACTAATGCCTATAATCCCACCAATCATAGTTACCTAACACAGATAATATTTTCCTTACAAGAGTGACTAGCTATGATAATAGGATTCCCACACTAATTTCTTGATGAAAAAAATCAGCATTTGTAAATTGTAAATTACGGATTATCTTAATTTCTATATCTTTTTCAATACGAAAATTGATAAAGAATTTAGAATTCCACCCTCTTAATGATTTTGAGTGATAATTGTTACTTCAGAATCGTTATTCAAATTTTACAACTAATTGCTTCAATTATATATACCCCACTTGTACTCACAATTCCTTACAAAAATGGGAAGGTTTTCAACCCTAGCAATAACTGTTATTTCTTCTACACGCTAAACCAACTCAATGATTATAGCTCCATTTCCTTATTAAAAAAACATGTCATCACACCGATTTTTCAAGTGTGGTTTAGATTTACCTATCCTGTGTGGTTTGCAGACTATTGTATAGGAATGTGGGATTTTTAGGTCTTGTGCAAGATAGCGGTACGGGTTCGTGATATCGAAAAAAAAAAAAACTTGTGCCAAAATACAAAAAGTATGAAGAAAATGCCAGAATGATGACCACATACATCTGTCGCTGGTTATTTTCTCGCTTTTGTCAACCTTAAACAATAGTTATTACAAACTTAATTGCTCTATCATTATTACATCATTAAATTCATAAATGATTCTTCTAATTCTTGACGACAAATGCATATGACATGTGCAACATAAACATAGTGGAAATAATTAAGGAGAGGGCGGTTTTCTATTTATAATATCCGCTAATGAAGACATGGGAAGTATTTTTGATGAAAAAAATTGATATCATACCCAATGCACATATGATATAATAATTTGCCAATATGAAAATTTTAATTTCTTCAATTAAAATTAAAATTGCTTCAATTCCCTAATTAAATGCAATAAATAAATTAAAGATATATTCAACACATCCTTAGATTCGTACACTCGTGACTTAACAAATCTATTACCTCGAAATCAAGGACATCCACATAATATTTTAATGTAAGTTTATAATCATTTCGATGATAACATTTCAATTGTCATAAAGGACTTGTAAATTTAAATTTCTGATTTTCTCATATTTACTCACCAATTTGAATTACCTAAATTTCCAGTTATTGTAGGAAACTATGTCAAAGTTAATTATTTGTACATGTCCCTTCAAATATATACAGACTCCCTATATATATAAGAAGGGTTGTTATAGGAGGAATTATAGTTAAGATAAAAAAAAAACTTATTCTAAACCCTTGATTAATATAAAATAGACGGTCAAAATCTAAAATATGAGCATTGATCGATCTTAATTTCGTAAGGAAATAAATGCGAAGAACACCAAAGATTTACGTGGTTCGATCGTGAATAAGATCTCGTCCACAGGCAAGAGAGAGTATGTGTATTGAGAGTGTAAGAAGCGATTACAAAGAGAGTGAATGAAATATTTCGTCTAATCTAGCCTCTATTTATACACAATGTATTGACCTGAGATCTTGAATCAAAGTCTTCTAACTAGGATTCGAGATCCCATCCTCTCTTGAATTAGGATTCTTTTAGATATGGTTTGAGCTTTCTGCGTTCCCACCGACTTTATGAGTCTTCATGGGCGAACTTGTCGCACCGAGCTTGATGTCGGGGTTACTTGTATTGGGCACGATGCTTGGGCACAGTAGTTGGGCGTATCTATCACAACCACCAAAAGACGCAAACGAGGTCATCTTTGGATTGGGGTTGTTTGTGACGGCGGGGTTTGGACGATCTTTGACATTCTTTTCATTGTCGACTTTGTGTGTGTCAATGCTTACGATGTCGTATATCGTATCTTTGTGCTCGCAGAGCGTCTGCCCGCCGAGGTCTTGTTTGTTGTTTGTATCTCGGCGA
Organism: Salvia rosmarinus; assembly: GCA_036937905.1. Lineage (NCBI taxonomy): Eukaryota > Viridiplantae > Streptophyta > Magnoliopsida > Lamiales > Lamiaceae > Salvia > Salvia rosmarinus. The sequence continues at coordinate 5,202,094 of CM072815.1, forward strand.
GGTTTCACGGCTTCCGCAACGAGGCGTTATGCCGAGGTCTTGGCCGACCGGCTTCACCGACGGGCGTTAAGCGAGGTCTCACGACCGGCTTCACCCGACGAGGCGTTAAGCAAGTCTTCGATCGACTTCACTGGCGGGCGTTAAGCGAGGTCTCTGGCAACTTCACCCGACGGGCGTTAAGCGAGGTCTTGACCGGCTTCACTTGTCGGCGTTAAGCGAGGTCTTCGACCGACTTCACCCGACGAGGCGTTAAGCGGGGTCTCTGGCCCGCTTCACCCGACGGGGCGTTAAGCGAAGTCTTCGGCGACTTCACTGGCGGGCGTTAAGCGAAGCCAAGACGGATTTTCGTCGTTCTGCGTCTTGGGCGACGGGATCGCACTTAATGCGCATTAAATGTGGCACCGGTTGGATTCCCGATAAAGTGCATATTGGGGAATGTCTTCCTCGATCGCAATATCTCCTATCACTTTGCCTTCCACATTATTTCAATATTCAAAATTCCTTGCTTCTGCGAAGAGCGGTTATTCTTCGCCATCGACGATCACGAAGCTTCGCCTTCTTCATTGATAAGCAAAAGTAAGTAATGGCTACTTCTTCTTATAACGAGTCGCTGGTCAAATCGTGTCTGCTCCCCCCCGATTAGTTAGTGTCTCTTTGCTTTTACCCGTATTCATATGCCTCTTTACGAGTGTAGTCGCGATTCCCTCGGTGGGGATTGCGGTAAAGTGTCTTCTTTTCTTGAATCTTAGGTATTTCGATATTAGGGATATCTGTTTTCAATATAGTATTCCTTCCGATATTGAGTTCGTTGCCCGTCCTGAGGACAGGGCTTGTGCCCTCCGGATGGTTTTGTTGTTAGTATGAGGACAGCCTCAAGGCTGGTCTTCGCCTTCCTTACCCTTATGTATACGTTGAGTTCCAAGAGATGTTTGGCATATCTCTTGCCCAACTCTCACCGAACTCATTCCGTAAGATATGACCGCCCTAGGTGTCTATGCTATAGGCATAATTTTCCTTTGACCTTGGGGCTTGTCCTTCGCTTTTACATCGAAGGGCGGCTCGGGGTGGTATTATCTATCACCCGTAGGAAATTCAAAGCAAAGATTAAATCGAAGATCTCAGCCCGCGAAGAAGTTCTTCTTCATCGGTTTCGAGGACATATGGAGTTTCCATGGCGATCGATAAGATCGCCGATGTGTTGTCGACAAGGGCTTGGTGACTGGAGGCTGGACAAAATTGACCTTGTTGACGAGGTCTTCTCGAGGCCGAGCTTGCGGCGGCGGGCTTAGCCTTATGATCCTACCTCCGGGTGGAGTCGGTGAAGGGTGAGGCCCTTCTTCTTTTCTCTTTATTCCATGATTATACGTGTTGATCTTGACCTATGTATTTCACGGTAGTGAACCTTCTAAGGAAAAGAAGAAAGGAAGGAGCCGATCTCTGACCGAGCCGATCTCTGCGCCGATCCGCCGTCTCGACCTTGAAGGATGTCGAGGACATGCCGAAATGAGTGTGGAGCCTTGAGATCCCTTCACCGCAGCCCACTCAAGCGCTTGAAGGGCGGAAGCATGTAATCCCCGAGTCCTCGGTTCTTTGCCGGTGAGTCTGAATCATTGGTTCAAGTCGGTATCCTCGTCTCTTTCCCGAGGTTTTGTACTTGTCCTTATACTTTGTGTATAGTATAAAATTGTGTTCTTCGACTGATGTATATATTGTATAGGGGTCGAGGGCGTGGCGGTGAGGTGTCTAAAGTATCCGATCTTATATCGGATTACTTGAAGGGCGCCGTTCGCAGGTTGTGGGTGGCCGGTATGCTCGGGAGGTGGAGGAGAGAATACCCTCCTCGTTCAAGAAATTTCGAGGCCGAGGCTAAGATCAGGACCTCGTCAAGCGAGGCGGCGGATCGCGACGGCCATTGAGCGGCGGCAAGGGCAGGTCGGAGGAGGCGGTATGGCGGAGGAGGCGGCGAAGGCAAAGCGGCCGAGGTTGCCTTGATGAAGGCGAGGTGGAACAGGTTCGCCGTCGGGAGGCGGACATGGCGGCTCGCGGGGAGAAACGCCGTGCCTTTGGAGAGAGGCTGCTCATGTCGGCGAGCTTCTCGGGGATGGTTTCGACGCGGTGAGGTGCTTAATAAGCGCCGTCTCGGATCTGTCGAAGAGGTCGCTGAGACTACCGGACACCGGACAAAGCCAAGTATGGATGCGGAGGCGAGGATGATGTCCCGAGGCGGGCCTATTTTGATGTGCTTGTCCGCGGCTGAAGGAGCTTCCGTCTTGCGAACCCTCGCTCGCCTCGGTTCTTTTGTCGCGAGTCTGCATTCGCTACCGTCCGTGGATCGGGATCCCGACCGACGCTTTTGTGTCGATCATGCAAAGGGTGGGAGGCAACCGATGCTTGAGGGCGTCGAGACTCGTAGTTCCCAAGAGGTCGGTCGAGCGGGCGAAAATAGGGCGGAAGAGGCTGAGGCTATCCAGGCTTCGGAGGCGGCGGATGTGGACATGGCCGAAGCTTCTGGAGGGGTCAGTTGATCCCCCCATCTTTTTCACTCCTTTTTTTTTTTTGAATGTAAATGTATATTGATTTTTGCCTAAGGGCATGTTAATAAAATCACAAGTTTATGTTAAGAAACTTATCTTTTTTTTATTCAGTTGTCTCCTGAAATGCTTGATGCTTCTCCTTGGTTGAACCGAATCGAAGACCTATCGCGGGCTCTTGAGTTGAAAGAGATCGAACTCCTCCATATAAAGGGACAGCTTGGTCATATACAGGCGAGTCGATGTCGACATAGAGCCTCGGAGAGGCGTGGCGAGCTCGTGCTCGCTTTTGGAATTGGAGGAGGCGTTCGAGGTCGCGAGGAGAAGGCAGTGATAGGCGAGGAGCATGCCGAGTCGAGGAGGTTATCCACGAAATGGTGGGATACGATCCGGAAGTTGAAGCCAGGTTGTCGAGGCTGCTGCCGTTGTCAGCGAGGTGCCGCGAGAATATGGTCGGACCTCCACAGCGATTCACGGAGCGATCTGTTGAATTAAAAAGGCTCGGGAGCATATACAAAACTGTCGTTGCTCGACAACCACAAATCGACGAAATGCTTGACGGGATGCAGAGGCCTCTTCTTCTACCGGAGCTTCTCGATGCAGAATAAATGAACCGAATTATGGCGATCCGGAGTGGCGCTCGAGAGGCGTGCTATTGTCCTCGAACGACGTGGATCCTCAAGGGTCGAACCAGGGCGTCCTCGAGTGTCCGAGGTCGAGTTTAGTAGGCGGCATCTTCAGTGACCGAGGTCGTCTTGGCGGGGCCGTAATGTAGACCGGGGAGGTAGAGGTAGGATTAGTATAGATGAGTCTTTGAATCCGATTTTTCTGTGGATTGGCTCGACTTTTCCCGATCCGCTCCGTCCTCGTAAAATGTAACTGTACATCTTTTATTTAATAAGAATGATTTCTTTTGACTTTGTATTGAACAAAAGTAATATCGCGGGTAGTTAGTCTCGTAGAAAATTCGCTTGAAATAAGCGAAGGAAATCGTTCTGTCTGAAGGTAGGGGTTCTGTTTTTTTGCCGAGGTCGTCGGGAGGGTGGTCCCTTCATCTACATAGAGAACGGCTTGAAATGAGCGAGGTGTCGATCTCGTATGTAGGAATGGTTCCATTTTTTGCCGAGGTCGTCGGGAGGGTGGTCCCTTCGTCCACATAGAAGGCGCTTGAAATAAACGAAGGAAATCGATCTCGTATGTAGGAATGGTTCTGTTTTTTGAGGTTATCGGGAGGGTGGTCCCTTCATCTACATAGAAGGCGCTTGAAATAAGCGAAGGTAATCGATCTCGTATGTAGGCATCGCGCGTTTAAATTTACATTCGTATGAAACGAATGTAATCGACCTCCGTCGAGGAATTTGTCCTCCGTAGAGGGTAAATAATAATGTGAAGATTAATTATGCATTAGTGACGAGTAGAACTTGCAAAAATAATATTTTATTGATAAAAGATTACGCGACCACCAAATAAGACTCGGACTCTAAACAGACTTTAAAGACACGACCGAACAAGACCCGACCCTTGACACTTATGCATAATATCTCTTGGATGAATGATGTGCCATCGTTGGGTAATTGCTCACCGGACAATTGAGCGAGCTTATAGGCCCTTTGCCGAGGAATTCGTCGACCCGGTAAGGTCCTTCCCATGTGGCTTCCACTTGCCGAGCTGCGGCTTCTTGACTTCATTATTTCGAGTACGAGGTCGCCCACTTGGAATTGTCGGGTTTTAACCGTTGGTTGTAATACCGAGCTACTTGTTGCTTGCACCGAGCTTCCTCGATGTGGCGAGGTCTCTTTCTTCTCGAGTAGGTCTAGATCACCTCGTAGATTTTCCCCATTTGCTTGACGGAGAAGTCAATGGTCCGGGACTCGGCACTCCGATCTCTGTAGGGATCACCGCTTGGTTCCATACACCAAACCGTAGGGTGTTTCTCCGCTCGAGGTCAGGGTGTTGTTGTTGCGACCATAAGACCTGTGGTAAATTTTCCACCAGAGCCTCTTAGCTCGGTCGAGGCGAGTTTTAGACCACTTTACGATGGTCTGTAGGTAACTTCGGTCTGACCATTTGCTTGAGGATGGGCCACCGGGTGAACTTTGTTGGATCCAAGCTCTTGACACCAATCTTTGAATGTCTTATCCGTGAATTGTGTTCCGTTATCAGAAAGGAGGATATGGGGATGCCGAGCGACACACCATGTTCTTCCGCACAGTTGAGGCGTTCTTGCTTGTGATTTTCGCCAAGGCTCCGCCCACCCACTGTGAAGTAGTCGATCGCAACAATTAAGAATTGAGGCATCACGGTGCTTTACAAAGGGGCCCACAATGTCGATCCCCATTGCATAAGCGGCGAGGGCTCATATGGAGGTGAGGTCGGTCTGCGGTAGCCTGGCATGCGTTCCATGGATTTGACACTTGGACACTTTTTACGAGGTCCATTGAGTCTTGGAACATTGTTGTGATAGTATCCCTTCGCATGACTTTCTTTGACAAGGCTCGGGGTCGATGTGACTTCGCACGAACCTTCGTGTATTTCTCGTAGAACGTAATTAGCTCGGTTCGGACCCAAGCACCTTAAGAGAGGTTGGAGATATGACTTTACAGATAGGACCCCGCTCAATTGTATATCGCAGATTTGTTCAGATCCTCTAGCCTCAAACTTGTCATGGGGCGATTCGCCTTCTCGGTACTCTCGAATGGGAGTCATCCAATTGGATTCTACATCCGAGACTACGTTGACCTCGGCTCCGTCTTGACATCGTCTATGCTTCGCTGACTTTCTCTGGCGGGCTCGTTGATGGCGAGGCCAATTTACTAAGATGTCGGCTCGGCTATTTTTCTCCCTTGGGATGCGAACTATCTGGAAGTGTGAGAAAGTCCGTTCGTGCTTTTGCTTTTCAAGATACTTCTTCATTCATCGCTTTTGCCTCGTATTTTCCCAACATTTGGCTTACGACGACTTGAGAGTCGCTTGTGAACTTCTGCGGCTCGTGTCCGGAGACTTTGAGCGAGGCGAAGTCTGCGATCGGTGCCTCGTACTCCTTCCGTTGTTCGTATTTTGAATGTGAACCGGTGAGTAGACGATCTCTTGTCGTCCCGGGCTGTGAGTAAGATACCGCTCGCCACCTTTTTCCCGGCCCGTCAATGTAGAGTTGCCGCCTCCTCGGTGTTTCAACCATGGGTTCGGCCGACATCGTCGTCTGGGACTCGGTGGGCTTCGGTTTTCGGCGGTTAGCCTCGGCAAGAAATCCGCTAGGCTTTGACCTTTGATGGCTGGCGGGCGAAGATATATCGTGCTCGCCCAGCCTCGATTGCCCATTTCGCGATTCTCACGATGCTTGAACCGTCAATACTTGCCGAACCGGGTAGTCGGTGAGGACTTGTATGGGATGTGCATGGAAGTATGGGCGTAGTCTCCTCGGCGTTTATTAATGCTAAGCAAGCTTCTCAGGGGCGATACCTCGTTTAGGGCCTTTTAGTGCTCGGTGATGAAATACACCGGAGCCGACGTCCTTCTCCTCGTACCAGGGCGCACTTATGGATTCGTCAGAGGCGTGAGGTAGAGAAAAGGACCTCTCCTCTTTCGGACGGATAGAGTGGGAGCTTGGCGAGGTAGCTCTTGAGGTCTTCAAAGCGACGGACATGTACCTCATCCCATGAGAATTTCGGGCCTTTTGAGTATCTTGAAGAAGGGTAGTCTTTATCCGCTGACTTTTGAAAGAAAGCGGCTTAGTCGGCTATGCACTGTCGACTTAATGTACGTCGTGGATGGTCTTGGCATCTTCATTTCCAAAATGGTTTGGACCTTGGGCGGGTTTGCTTTTAGCCTTCTTGTGAAACCCAACACCCAAGAACTTTCCGACGGACCGCAAACGCACTTACGGGGATTCGCTTTTAGGTTGATTTTCCGAAGAAGGCGGAGGGCGATCCGGAGGTCGGAAACACACGCGACTTCTTCCTTGCTTTTGACGACGATGTCGTCTCGTATCTCCACATTCGACCTATGTAGGGTTGAAATATTTTGTCCACCATCCTTTGATAGGTGGCCCTGCATTTTAAGGCGAATGGCATCTTTTATACGCAAAGACTCAAAGTCGGTAATGAAGGCTTTGTCTTGGCGTCTTCATCATCCATCGGGACTTGGTGATACCGCTTTGTATAAGTCAAGCGAAGACTTCGATCCGACCAGTAGCGTTGACCTTCTTGTCAATGTTGGGAAGGGATAGCAATCCTTTAGGCGATGCTTGTTGAGGTCGGTGTAGTCGATACACATTCGCCATCCCTCCTCCTTTCTTCACCATCACGGGTTGGCTATCCGGTCGGATATTTGACCTCGAGCGATGACGCGGGCTTTTAATAGTTGGTTTACCTCGTCATGAATGACTTGGTTCCGTTCGGTTTGCGAAGATTCTTTGCTTACATCGAACCGGCTTTATGTTCGGTCGATGTTGAGCCGATGAGTGATGATACTCGGCGAGACTCGGTCATGTCGAGGGAGACCAAGCAAACACGTCCGAATTCCCTTAGGGTTGGATGATCGATCCCTCACTTCGGTGCCGTGGTGAAACCAACACGACGACCTTCAATGGCTCGTCTTTGTGCAATCGACCTCTTCCACCGACCGGGGTGGCGATGTCTTCGACTCCAACTCCTCGGGTTTCCTTAATTGCTATGCACAGGGTGCTTGGACCGAGGTCCGGCACCTCGTAAAGCGACTTGCATACATTCGCGCTTGCTTCGATCACCCGGATCACGGCCGCCCCCCGTGGTGGGTATCTTTATCGTCGGTGGTACGTTGAGCATACCGCCTTACGGTGTTCACCAATCTCGCCCTAGTATGATATTATACGGCGAGTGGGCCTTCACTCACTGAACCGCACCACCTTGGTCGAGGTCGTTGGTGCTTTCCCACCGTGACGGTAGCTCGATTATTCCTCCGGCGTGTCTCTTCACGGACGAAGCTTGGAGTGGCGTGATGCTGTGCGGTGTGCTTCTTCTACTCTAGCTTGTCAAAGCATTCCTTGAAAAGGATGCTCACCGACGCTTGTTGTCGATGTAAACGCTTTACCAACTTATTTGCGACTACTACCGGATCACCAACGTCCTCGGTGGGGTCTCGTCGCAGTGCAGGGTCGCCCCTCGAGAAGGTGATCGCCTCATCCTTTCTCGAACCTCTTGTTGGTAGGTTCGCGGTTTTAGGACTTGGCGTCGGCCTTGGGGAGGACTTCGTGACTCCACGGGAGCCCGTAATAGTGGAGATCACCCGTCATATTGGGGTTCGTCGTCTCCTTCCTCGTCGGTGTTGCGCTTACGTTTTATTGTAGGGCGCAATTTTCCCTCTTCCTCTGCTTTTCTTCTTTTGACTTTGGTCGGCTTGGCGACTCTGTCCCGGTATTTCTTGAGGATCCGTCCCCAACTAGCATCTCTATTTCACCCATGAGCTCTTTGCACTCTTCGATGTCGTGCGTAATCCTCATGGAATGAGCGATGTTGTCCATAGGTCGGCACCTCTTCCTCCGTCATCGGTCGAGGCTTCTCGAACAGTTCATATGGAGTGCGTAGATTTACGCCTCGGTTTTGTCAACGGGTGTATTGAGGTCGCTCCGAGGCGTCCACGCGACCGAGCTGGACCTTATCGGCGATGTAATCTTTCAAGCGCGCCACGCCTTGGTTCGATCTTCCTTCCTTCGTCTCTTCTTCCTTTTCCGGGGTCTGGCTTGCGCCGCGCTTTCTTTTGTCGGCCTCGTCCGCTTTGGCGAACCGGTTGGCTATGCGCCACGCTCTGTCATGATCAGGTTCGTGCCAGACGATCTCTCGGTATAAGGCCCCCGCAAGATGCCGTTTGGAAGGCCGAGATGACTAACAGTCGTTCACGTCTTGACCTTCAAACACTCCTTGTTAAACCTCGTCATGAAGTCACCGATGGGCTCGTTACGGCTTTGCCTTATGGTGAGGAGGTGTCTTGACGATGTTTTGACTCGCGCTTTGGAAGAACCTTGATGGAAGGCCGCCATCGGTCGCGATAGGGCCGATGCTTCCCGTGGGTGGTATCGTCGAACCACTGCGGGCGTTGTCGACGGTAACTCGGGAAGAGTTTACACATGAACCGAAATGAGGCGTTGGTTGATCATGTTGTATTGGAGCTGCGAGAGGAAGTTACGGGATCCTCGGCCCGTCATATCCGGAGAGAAGTGTTGAGTATCCTATTTGAGCGGGGTGACTATCTTCCGTATCCATCGAAGCCGTCCTCGGTGATTGGGACGGAGTTCGACGATCGAACTCGTTTAGGTGACTCGGACCGACTTCACGGCGGCCTGATGCCTTTTCTGCGCTGCTCGTCCCACGGAGATCGGGCGGAGTTCATTGGATGGATTTATTACGCGATCGAGGCCGGCTTCGGCGATCACGACGTCCTCTCCGCGTTGCTCGTTCGCGCGGTCGGTTTGGGCCCCTCCCTTGTGATGCCTCGTATCTAGATGAGGCTTCGTTCGTTCTTCGGGACGTGGCGACCACGTCTTGGTGAGGTAATCTTGGAGAAAGCTCTCCTTATTTTCTCGAGAAATCCTTTGGCGGCGTCGTCGAGGTTTACTTGCGAGCCGGATGTTCTCTCGGATTATTGCTACGATTTCGCCGCTATGGTAACTCGCCTCCTGCAGGCGGGGTGTCCGTGCTCGTCGAGACTTTGGATATGTCCTTGGGGTTTCTTCTCGATTGGGCTCTTCCCGAGCCGAGCTCGGCGTTCCACTTCGCCGTCGGCGTTGTTGTTGCCGACGACGGTCTGGATGCATGGCCACGGTGTACTGGTCATGATTATTTCCACATAACGGTGGTTGATCGAAAACACAAAATTTCGTTTCCATGCATCGCGCCAATGATCGATCTTAATTTCGTAAGGAAATAAATCTTGAGAACACCAAAGATTTCGTGGTTCGATCGTGAATAAGATCTCGTTCACGGGCAAGAGAGAGTATGTGTATTGAGGTGTAAGAAGTGATTACAAAGAGAGTGAATGAAATATTTAGCCTAATCTAGCCTCTATTTATACACAATGTATTGACTGAGATCTTGAATCAGAAGTCTTCTCTAACTAGGATTGAGATCCTATCCCTCTTGAATTAGGATTCTTTTAGATATGGTGAGCTTTCTGCGTTCCACCGACTTTAGGGTCTTCATGGGCGAACTTGTCCAAGCCGAGCTTGATGTCGGGGTTACTTGTATTGGGCCTGATGCTTGGGCCTGGTAGTTGGGCCGTATCCTATCAAGCATCACATGGATCTAATTAGATATGAGGTTGTTGTGGAACTAATGTAGTAATATAGTCAAAAATCAAAATTTTACACCACAAGTCCCGCAAGTAGTAGGTGGGAAAAAAAATGACGATATATGACTACTGTTGTTTTCGTGATTCGATCAATATGCATAATTAGATAGTATTTGTTCATATGATTGTAATGTTCGTACATATGATTGTAAGTACTTTTATATATAAAACAAAACAATAGCTAATAACCAAACTTATAAAAGTAAAAATCCTTGTTTTAATAGTAATAACGTAAACAAGTATCAAATTTTAAAAACTACCTTGAATAATAATTAACGTAAAAAAATCAAAATTATAAAATTACCTTAAAGTAAATATCACAAATTAAAATTCCGTAACACGAATCCCTCAATTCATGAGTGGGAAAAAATAATGATATACAACTACTGTTATTCTCGTGATTCGACTAATATGCATAACTAGATAGTGATTATACATATGATTATAATGGTTGTGCATATGATTGTAAGTAATTATGTGAAACATAACATGAACTAAAGTCAAACTTATAAAATTAAGAATCCTTGTAATAATTAACGTAAAAAAGTATCAAATTTATAAAACTACTTAAATAATAATTAACGTAAAAAAGAATCAAATTATAAAATTATCTTAAAATAAATATCAAAATTCCCCTAATCACAAGAATATTCAAAGTCAGATAATTGTGATGAGGATGCAAAAATTTATAATTTGTTTGCATAAGCATTGTCGATGATGCACAAAGAAATTCAAAATCTAATCAACTAAAATAAATAAATAAACATAGTGAAGTTCAAATAAGAACCATTTTTTACGTGAGAATTAAGAGCCAAGAAATTTTGCTATGAGAAAAATATACTCATTAAAAAAGTAAATGTATATGTTGAGAAAGTTCTAAATCAAAAAATTTAGAATTTTTACCTAAGTTCGAATCACATGAGTGCCGGAAATTTTATTTTTTTGGGATTCAGTAAATTTTTCCGTTGATTCATCAACTTTCAAAGTGAATTTATCATTTTTTGAATCTCATATTCTCACAATAAAAATGGTTCTCTCTCTCTCTCTCACACACACACACACACACACACACACACACACATATATATATATATATAGAGTTTGGTTCAAATAAGAACCATTCTTATCCTAAAACTAAGAACCAAATGAATTAGTTATGAAAGTTGATGAATCCGTTGAGAAAGTTAATGAATTGAAATTCAAAATTTTCACCCGGTTCGAATCCCATGAGGCGAAAATTCTATTTTTGGATTCATAATTTTTCAATGATTCATCAAATTTTACAGTGAATTCATCAGTTTTTGGTTCTCACGTTCTCACAATAAAAATGGTTCTCACGTTAACTCTCCCCTATATATATATATATATATGGTTGGGTTCCTATTGTATTATACTCAATTTAGACCACACATTTTGAACACGTGGTCGCACCACAAGCTGACACGTGGCAGCTCATTTTCCTTCTTTTTCTTTTTAATTTTTGTAAGGAGCAAAATGGGAAGAAAACAAACCAGTCTTCTTCTTCTTCTCCTTGGCGGTAGCAGGCGACGACGATGGCAATAGCAGCAGACGATGGTGACGGCAGTGGCACCGATGGACAGCAGCAACAATATACACGAACAACAACAAACAACGATTTTGAAAGAAAGAAAAAGAAGGAACACAAAAATGAGAACAAAATTGATGGTTTTGAGAAAAAAATAGAAGATGAATTGATAGGTGAATGAAGAATCGATAGAGATGGTGGTTATTACGATATTTCACGATAAAATTCATCGGTAATCGGGAAAAAAGAGACGGCGGAATTGACAGAGAAGGATGGATGAGAGATTTGCTGTTGAAAACCATAAAACTGTATTTAACAAAATATAAAACTGCATGTTGGCACGAAACACAAATATGTATGTCAATATGCATTTAACAAAACACAAACTTGCATTTAATAAAACATGTTCATGCATTTAACAAAGCGTAAAAATGCATTGTTGGCCAACGGGCGCTAAGGGGCGCGCGAGCGCGCGTCGGGGCGACACTCAAGCACAAGCACGCGTTGGGCACGCGCTTCCAACCTATATGCACTATTGTGTTCAACTGTATGCATTTTTGTGTTCATTTAAATGCATAAGTCAGTTCAACTAAATGCATGGTTTGTTTTTCGCAATCACATAGTAAATCTAATTACTAATTTACCCTTATTGTAGCAAAATCGATGAAATTAAGCTAAAAATTCAAAAAAATATCAACCACATGATCTATGAGATGAGTGGATGAGATTGAATACTACATATTATCTCAGACTCGGATACTATATGATCTTGCATATATATATATATATATATATATATATAGGAGATGGATCACGTGAGAATGCAAATATTGGTGAGAAATGAGAATGCAGCATTTAACGTATAAAGTTGTTGCACTAAATGTATAAATTTGTTGCATCAAATTTAACATATGAAGTGTAGCACTTAATATAAAGTTGTTGTACAGAATTTGGTGCAACAACTTTATACGTTAAATGCTGCATTCTCATTTATCACAAATATTTACATTCTCACATGAACTATTCCCTATATGTATATATACACGATATTAAAATATGCATAATTTCTCTTTATAATAGCTCATTGTGGACACTAAGCAAATGTCCTCATAGCTTATTAATCATTGAGTCATCGTAATTTATTTATCACTTTCTCATAGGTTTGAAGTGTGAACTTATGGGGGAGAGTTTTTCCTTTTTTGGGACAAGATACGTATAATATGTTACATAAAATTGTATTAAATTGACACTTCTTAACGTTAAAATTAATTGAACTAATAACTTTACCTTTGATATATACGAAAATATCTTGAATGCATATTTAGTGACACCACCCCGGGGGCGCTCCCCAAGAAAAAGAAAATCTTGAGTCCGTCGTTGTGACAACAAGAATATATGTAATAGCATGTACATGTTTTACTCGTGATATTATTTGAGAAAAAAAAAGGTACCAACTTTGATATATTTGTCGAATTAATTTTTTTATTGTTGTTAAAATCTCCCATGTTTTCATAATTGATATAAATTATATGTTGTGTTTTGTTCACATATACTGCTCACAAACATGATTTACGGTTGCCCCATTATTTATTTTTATTATGATTATGATTATTATTTTTATTTAAAAAATTACTTGGGGAGGGTTAGTTCAGATAAGGATATGATGATATGATTAGATGATCGATTATTCTTGAAAACTAAGTCCATTAATCATTCCAAGGAAGATTGAGTCCAACATAGTGGAAAGAAAATAATCATTCTCCGAATTATACTTGATGGTTTCTTCTTCTTTCGAGTTGCACGTATTATTACTACTTTTTACACTTTTTAAATTTTATTATTATTTACATATATGAATGACAGTTCGAGTTAACGAAGAAATGACATTGTGTGTCTATTGATATAATGGTAGAGTGGTTAATGTCCAAGATCAAATGTCTCAAGTTCGAGTTCACCGTGATGCGTCTTTCAAAAATTTATGTATTAATTGACCAAAAAAGAAATGACATTCCAACTTCTATGTAGTACATACTCTGTAAGAAAAACTTAAAGTAATATACTCTAGAGGTTTAGATGTATTAGACTTATATATATATATATAGTTGTAGTCAAGGTAAAAAAAAGTTAAAGATAATTGTTATTTAAAGGGTTAATTACTTATAAAACCATGAATTTTTACCATAATTTGTTTTTTTCCATAAACTTTAAATTGTAACACTAATAACATAAACTTTCATTTTGTTGCAACTTTCCCTAAAAATAAAATTATGACAGAATTAATTCAGTTGTCAATCAAAAATTGATGTATTTTCCCATAGTTAATTATTTTTAAAAATATACATATATTTGCACGTGATGAGTCAAGTAGATATTTCCGACTTCTACACAAGTTTAATTTTGCTGGGATTCTATTTGTGTTATTAGAGCTACAATTTAAAGTTTATGAGAAAAAAAAATTATGGTAAAAGTTATTGGTTTTAAAAACTATTAGGGTAAATACTACTTAACACTTCAATATTTGTGACTTTTTACATTTATGTCCCAACGTAAATATAATAACAAATCAGACCATAACTTTTCAAATGAATTCACAATAACATCATGACCGTTGGATTCGGGCCCGAATGACTTAACTGGCGTACCAAACGTCTCACGTTAATTACACATATGGAACAAAAATTATATACATCCAAGAAAAAAATAAAACAACGTGTTTTTAATTTATTGCAGCCAACTCAAAATTTCTATATTTGCAACTCATTAATCAAATTAAAATATCCAAGGAATTGCCCCCATTCTATTTCTTGCTTCCCAACTATCACATTTGTGTAGGGTTACGCCTCTGTACTTGGAGCTTCACCGGGCGAACCCATAATCCATTGCTCTAGCGGCGCAGAATGTAAACAAACTCTCCATTCGTCAAACTCTTCATCTGTACATTGCCAACTCTATAAGCATAAACAAAATCACCAAAAACTAAATTGCCAACTCCACAAGCTTATACACTTCCAAACCTGTTTCATCTCTTCATCATAACAGAACCCATTAGCATACGAAACTGTGTGAAATCTACGATGGCTGACCGGCACATACTCGCACCTCTTATCACTTTGGCACTGCCCGTCGATAGTTCTACAAGCAAACGCATAAACGTTCACTTTTTCAAGAAATCAAAGAAAAGAGTTTCAAATTTCAATTCGCTCTCACCAATGCAGCGACAGTAATCGCAGAATGGTCGATTAGAATTCTCCACTTTTTCTTCGATAGTGTAAAGGGGAAGAACCACTCCTTTGCTCTTGTAGACCAAAAAACTGCCCCAAATCGACATGCCGTCGAGATCGTTATCCTCGAGGGAGGCATTCTTGAAGAAAGCGGCGGATTTTGTCTGAGAAGGCACCGGTGAGGGTGATGGGGCAGCCCGGCTATGCGAAGGTGTAGAAGCCATAGAATTTTGGTGGATTTTTGGACTGAAATTCAATAAGTGGAGAATCTATTTTCTTTATACTGATCTCAAGATTCCATTGGTTGGAATATTTTGGTGGAATTTGTGAGATGAATGAGAAGAAAAAGAAGATTTGTGGTTGAAATTTTGGGTGTTTAATTTATTCCATATGTGTATTTAACGTGAATTTTCGAAGTGTCATTGAAGTGTCATTGTAAGCACAACGAGCCCGAATCCAATGGTCAGGATGTAATTGTGAATCCATTTAAAAGGTTATGATATGATTTATTATTATACTTACATTGTAACACAGATGTAAAAAGTCATAAACGTTGAAGTGTTAAATGATATTTGCCCAAACAATTAACCCTTACTTCAATGTCAAAATTTGGACTTTGTTGTAAATTAGACTCATTTTTTAAGAAGTCTCAAAAATGTTCCCACCTTTTGATCAGTAGTAAGTTCACGCCTCCTAATTATTCCACAAATTAGAGCTAATTCTAGTTATTAAACCAACATCGAAAATCAAAAGGGGTTATCTTGTTGAATGTCCGTTGAATCGTATATAACAGATTGTCTAACTAAAGAGGTTTGGAAAGTCCACAAAACGAGCCTCTCTCCTGTTGGGGTCTTACTAGTTGTGCGGTAGATTTTAAACTTTTGAAGGTCATTATTTGGGTTGCCCTTTCGTGTCTGAATTCAGTTTTCCTCCTATCCGAGATCAATGCTACAATTTATCGTTACTTTTTATAGTTTTTATTGATCTTCGACTAGCGAAATGAGATGAATCGGAAGGTTAATCCAAACATTCATAAACCATTTCATGACCTGATAGTCCAAAATCTCGATCTTTCAATTTAATTTTTATTTATTTAATGACTAAGATAAATCTACAATTACCATCCACATATATGCATTGTGCCAATCTAACTTCGAGTAGATAAATAAGTGGTGATAGGCTATTGTGATATGCTATGCATTTAACATAAATACATGTGTAAAAATATAATCTCATTATTTTCGGCAACTGACCAATTTACCGTATTACTCACAAGAGGAAATAAAAAAACGTTTTAGTTATAGCTTTAAATGTTAGAGCCAAATTCAATCAGTCATCATGCGAAGAATTAAGAAACATTGCTTGAACATTTGGGCACCATAATTATAACATTTCATCCCAAAATCATGACCAATTGAATTCGACAACGAAATTAAATTATTTTCTTTCAAAATAGAATAAATCACACGAAATTCTTAAAATCCCACAAATTGCGAATTTGATTGGGCAGTCACAAAGTGCGTCATTATAAAACCTTTGCTTGCAAGTCAAAACACACTAATGACAAGATTAAGCATATTAACTAAGGCAATGTAATTCTCAAATAAAAACAAAGAAGAACTAGGCAATGTAGTTTTTGCCCAGATTGGGATAGAAATGCAAAAAGGCGTGGCCAAGCCAAACAGGTCCTAACTCCTAAGTCACGGATAACATTGTAATTGCAACCTGTGTGGGAGTCGGACAAAACATATTCCTCTGAGATAGTGGGCCCACCAGTATCTGTTTTAGGAGGAAGGGTATCTCATACAGATGACAATGGATCGGATCTTGGTAGATCTAGATTCAGATTCGATTTTTTTCTTAAATCCAGATCCGATCAAAATCCATTTGATCCAAAAAAATTAGATTCAGATTCAGATTCATAAGATTTGCAAGGTCCAGGGTCTAGACCCAGACCTACATTCCTTCTCTTCTAAAATAAATTCTAAATCTACTTTAGTTTACAGTAGCGCTATAATAATAATCAATATATACAATAATACTATAATAATTATTTATAATTTCTACTATCATCACTAAACAATAAGATGTTAGTTTACTTTTGCTTTCATAATAAAAAATAATATTATAATAGAGATAGAAGAAGTAGTACAATATCTTAGCAAATAGAACATTTATATCTAATTCATATACAAAATTTTCTCAGATACAAAGTATAATTTTCAAATGTTATTGATCTACCATCTAGGGGTGCTTAAACGGGTATCGATTTTCGGTTAATCGAGAACCGAAACCGAAAAAGTCGGTTATCGATTAACCGATAATCAATTTTTTCGGTTTCGGTTCGGTTATTGGTTACCACTACAAGTTAATTTCGGTTATCGGGTATAACCGATTAACAAATCGTTATACCGATTAATCGAAAAATAATTAATATATTTATTTATTAAGTAAAAATTATTTAATTTAATATTATAATTTACGAAATATTTGAAATATTTTCGGTTAATTTCGGTTATTTTCGGTTAATTTTTGAATTTTGTATATATTTTTTATTTTATTTTTTAAAAATAATTTTTTTCGGTTAACCGCTAACCGAATCGACTAACCGAATCGGTTAATCGGTTAACCGATTAGTATCGGTTTTGGTTAGCTAGTTTCGTTGATTTCGGTTTCGGTTAATCGAAACTGAACCGAATCTCACCCCTACTACCATCTAATTTCATAACCTAGTTTTTTCAATTTCGACTAAAGAAAAATAATACTCCCTATGTCCCATTTAAAATGTCTCACTTTCCTTTTTGGGTTGTCTCATTCCATTTTAGGAAATAATTATCCTTTCAAAAAGTGTGGGCCCTATCCACTTTTTAACATTTTAACTACTTTATACTTTTTTCCTAAATCCGTGTTCGAAAAAAATGGGATGACTTTAGGTGGGACGGATGGAGTATATATATATATATATATATATATATATATATATATATATATATATATATATTATAGTATATGGATTCATGGGTCTGGATCCGGATAGGATTTGAATCTCAAAATTAGGATCGAGATCTAGATGTGAATTTTAAAGGAATTATCGAATCTGTCCAGATCCGTTTGATCCTATTTTTTGAAGATTCAAATCTTAAAAAATAGATCTAGATCTATAAATTTGGATCGGATCCAAGATCCACTGTCATCTCTAGTACCCCGTGGCCTCTGCAGCTCGGCCGGGCTCCCACCAGCGATTTTCGGCAAGAAAGTAAGACTATGTTTATCATAACCATTCTAATAATTCTAGTAAATAATATTTTTATTTTTTAATATCTAATTAAATTTAACTTTATCTCTTCTTTAAACTTTATTTTCTTCGATATTAAAGTAATCTAGGGGCATATTTATTATAAAAAGAATTATTATTTCGATCTATAAAAAAAGAATGTAAATAAAATGAATTTTTATGTGTACAGAAATAATAAATTTAATCTCTATTTATAAAATGAAAAACATAAATTTTAGTATTTTTTATTTATATATCTAAATAAAATCTAACCGATTAATATACTGGAGATAAGTTTCTCCAACTCATTAATTGAAATAAGAGGAGAAACAGAGATCACGAGAGGTCTCAGTTAATTGATGTTCGACTAGCTTCATTTTGCTCATTGTAATCTAATCTTATTATTTTTACTTTGCCAAGGTGGCGGTCGACTTGGCCTTCAATTGTTGTACCACAAAGACAGTTTAAGGATCTAACCAACTGAGCTTCGCCACTATTTGATAAATGAAGTATTGTTTATTTATATTTCTATGAAAAATAGTTGGCCTCAAACATTTATACTATCCTTTAAAATAAATATATTAAAAGTTTATCAACGGTGAAAATCTTTATATTGGGAAAATCGCAAAATTACACTTTTGATTACATGAAATTGCAAAAAGAAGAGAAGAAGAACCCGTAAATAAAAAATATAGCTTGGGAATTCTCTCGATATAAGTTTTGCATACCCTATACTTATTTATTTTTACTTATGAAGGAAATCAATGGTACGTCCTTTTAAAAATTGCTAGTGAACTAGGGATATCATGATTTTTTTTTATTTAATTTAGTAATAATATTTCAATCTGCATGGTTGGTAAGGAAGCATTTTACATGGTCATGAACAAATTGTACATGTTGAAGGCTACTTTGGACAGCTTACATTAAATAACTTGTCAAGTGTACTAAAAATCATCAATAATCGATGCGTGCAAGCTACTTATATTAACTTTAACGAAATATACTTTTCTTGTGCGGGAGCTTTTGTGCAATCAAATTGACTTTTTATGTTATATTAATTTAGATGAGGTTTTAGTAATCCTCAGAAGTATAAGAAGTAATCTTGCGTTTGACCCTTTAAATCATTATTTCAGAAAATTAGATACTAATAAAGAAAGATAAATTGGGTATACCATTTAAATCTTTACCGCATACAATTATACACGATCGAACTACCTCTTAATAAATTTATAGGGTAAATATCATCAAATATATATGTTTTGTCAAAAATATTATGAACTTTCAAAAATATTTATTAAAATCATAAACTATCAGTTTTGTATTAAAAACATCCGCGTCCATTTTTTTTGGCCTTCAAAATTTTAACGTGGCTTATCGGATACCATAGTGTATTTTTAATTTATTGATTTTAAAACTGGTATGCACAAAACAACGTTGTTTTGCCACCATTGTTGGAGAAGAAGGTGATTTTATATGTTGATTTTTTTAATTAGTAGGGCAATCAACAAAAAGATATCGTTGTACCATGCCAGTTTAAAAAAATTAATTAAAAATACACTATGGCATCTGGCAAGCTACGTCAAAATTTCAAAAGCCGGAAAATGGACGTGAGACATTTTTGATACAAAATTATAGTTCATTATTCAATAAATATTTTTGAAAGTTCGAAACATTTTTGATAAAATGAGATTCAAAATGATGTTTATGCTAAACTTAATATAAGTAACACTTTACTAATCAAATATATAATTGAACCCCAAAAGTTTAGGACAGTGAAAAAGTATCCAATTTTAAAATGTTCTAAGGGCGTGAGGAAAGCACCGGCAACCCAGATGTCTTCTAGTACATGTAGTTAGAAATATACTACATCCAAATAATAATCGCAACAACAATAACAATAGAAGATTATTATCAAGTTATAGCGAATTTTGATGAATGAGGTTGTTTCCTATACATCCGTCTGCACATGCGGACTTTGAGAATTTTCTTCAATGTAAATGATTTTTGATATTTTTCTTCAATATAAATGATACTTAAACAAATGATACACTTTTCTTTAATATAAATAATATTTTTTATAACAAATGATATTTTGTTTGTCTGCGTGATACAAACGAATGTACAATGGTTTTTGTATGGATGAATTCTACAAAAATATCCCGGAGCATGTAAAAGAAAAAGAATCGTAATATGTTAGTAGTTTTAAAAAATGTTACCAAACCAAAATTTCAACATTAGATTTATAACCTAGCGTGTTAGCGTTCACGTGTAAATTCATTTTGAAATTGGATACACATTTACAGGCATGACTCTTGCAAACCAAATCATAAATCTGATTCCAAAATATTTGTACAGTGATATTTTTAAAACAAAATATTGAAATACCACTGTTTCTTTTGGATATCTAAAAGGCCATTATAGTTTTCAAACACGTCAAAGTTTGGGCCATGAATAATAATAATAATAATAATAATAATAATAATAATAATAATAATAATAATAATAATAATAATAAATTGTAGACTTCTTTTCATTTAACTCACAAATAGGAAGAAAAACAATAAATGGATCCGTACGTTGATTGTGAGTTTACGGATAAGATTAAGGGGGTGTTTGGTGGCTAAGCTTATTTTAGAGAGCTTATAAGCTCCAAGAGCTTATAAGGTGTTTAAGAGCTTATAAGAGGTAATGTCTCAAGTGCTTATAAGTTGTTAAAGTGTTTGGATAATTGATTTTATAAGCTAGAGAAAGAATCATGAATTAGAAAGAGAAAATCATAGTTAGAGAGATAAAATTAACGAGAGGTGAAGTTGATAGTGTATGTATAGGAAATAACGAAATATAATAAGGTTATTTTGGTAAATTTATGGTTGCTTATACGTTTATGAAAAAATAAGTTAGGGTTGATCAACTTATTTTTAGGGGAGTTTATAAGCTGTTGGAGCTTATTTTCACAACTTATAAGTTGTTTATGAGCTTATTTTACCAAACACTTTGTAATAACTTATAAACTCCTAAACAGCTTATAAATTGTTTTAAAGAGATTATAGGCTCGGCAAACACGATCTAAGTGGAAGTGTAATGAATAAATAATGATGATGAGTAGTATCGTAAATACTAGTAGGGGTAATCTAGGAGAAGAGCAAACAATACAAAACCAACCAGGCTGTCGGATTATAAATTGAAAGTGGAAAATATGAAAATATGTCATTTATTTTGTATTTTTATACAACAGCTGGAGCTCCCCTCCTCAGTCCTCACCCACAAACCACGCCAACTCCCGCTCCAAGTCATAATTCACGCCACTTTTTTAAATAATGATTTCATTTTTCTTACATGTTCTTAAATAAATTGATTAAAAATAACTTTTATGTTTCAAATAATTGCTCAGTTTTATATTGAAGAACTTATATTTTTTATATAATCTTCATACTTTGGTATAACGGTTCATAACATGTTGAATTAGAATTCAACTTAAGTTATGCTTTTAGTGAAGGACTATATATTTCTACACATTCCAAAAAAAAAAAAGCGATAGAGAATCCAAGTATTTCTTTATATTCTTTATAATAATATTTATGTAAAATTATCATATTTTGGCCCATTGAAGCTGATCATATGTCCACAACTAACTTCCATGTCAATAGTCCAGCTCTTATGTTTTTAATAATAAATATGAAGTAACTCCACTAAACCTTATTATAAAGTCTAAACAGAAGTTCTAAATACAAATAAAAACAAATAGTGCTGTTTTTAAAAAAAAAAACTTAAATAGTGCTGCTTTAGTAATTACTAATTGTGACTCTAAAAAAACAAAACTAATGTGTAGACATTATATTCTGATTGTTTGTTTGTCAAATATTATTTTACAATTTTAAATGACAAATATCGGAATTAGATCGAATTTCGATTATACAGAGCAAATGATAAGATCAATTTTTTTTTTTTTGTAATTTAATCGAAAATTTTTAAAGGCTACGGTGGACTCGAGCAAGACCTTTGGCTTACTAAGCAAGATCAAGATCCAATCTACTAACTATAACATAGCCTTTACATATATTTGAAATGATTAAATAAATTAAAACTCTGAATTTAATTTTCCTTTTTATATTTTTTCTCTCGTATGGCTTCACTTAACTCTTATACTTTTCAAAAAATCATTTCACGTGCATAATTAGCAAATTATAAACAAATTTTGTTTACTTGTTATATCCATAATATCCATGTAATTTAAGGACAGAAGTATAATATGATATATTTTATTTATTTATTACATCTATTATAGGCTTCTTATTTTTTAGTTTCAGGATAATTATATGACATTTATAACCTATCTAATTATAAATTTATCATGTTAAATGAAATAGTGCACGTGCAAAGCACATACTCCATCCTAGTATATAATGTATATTAAAAGTTTACATTTAATAATGAAAGAAACAAACTACTACACTTAATAAGACATGTAAAAATTCACCCGAGTGATGATTTACTTTTCAAAATTAATAAATAGATATTGAATAACTCGAATATAAATTATAAAATTCCGATAGGTAAACTAACAGTATCACAGTACAGTTTCGCCATTATTTGATATATGTTAGTACAAAATTAACAACCCTAATCACCATCACACTATTAAATCCAAAAGTAGTTACGAGTAAGCTAATAACCCAAAACGCTATAAATTATAACACACAATTCTTGCAATCTCAAACCAAAACTAAACCATACCAAATTCAAACATCACCAAACAAATTGCCAAACTCTCATCGTACTCTGCTCGGGCTCCCCTTCCCGCCGCCCGCACTTTCTCTCTCTAACCCTCCTCCCTCTCTCTCTGTAAAATCTTCCGCTGGAAGAAACACAGACTTCAAGGCAGGCTACAAGCCTATAGCGCTTTGTACCACCATTTAATACGAAATTCAAACCATTCACAAACACTGTCTGCAATAAAGAGCTCTCCCTCCATCTCTTGAAATTGTATGTCTGAATGTGATAAATGGCGGTGTCGAAGAGCAGCAAGAAGAAGCACCAGAGCTACATTTCGGTGCCGTCTCAGATAATCAACTCAATCTCGCAATCCTCCCTCGAGTCTCTGCTGCATTCTCCCAAGAAGAAGAAGAGCCGCGCTTCAAAGCTGCGAGCTCTCCTCAACAACCCAAGATTCCTCATTTTCTTGATTTTTGCCTTCTGCTCTCTATGGATGCTGAAGATGTGGGTTAAGTTCGATCCTAAAATTCCCTTTTCGCGTAACCCGCGTTTCATCTCGCGACAAAGCTCTCTCCTTTCGCGTGGGTTGTTGAGTTCTCAGCTGCGTGTGGGTGGAAACGAGGAAGAAATCGATGAAAAGGGTGAGTTTTGGAAGCAGCCTGATGGAATGGGGTATAGGCCGTGTTTGGATTTCAGTGATAATTACAGAACAGAGAGCGATGGGATTGTGCGAGACAGGAAAAAGTATCTGCTGGTGGTGGTTGCCGGCGGCATGAACCAGCAACGGAATCAGATCGTTGACGCCGTCGTGATTGCGAGGATTCTCGGCGCAGCTTTGGTTGTGCCCATTTTGCAAGTCAATGTTATCTGGGGTGATGAAAGGTTCGATCTTTTGACCGGTTCTTGATTTTCATTGAGCTGTATTTCCTAAAAAAAAGTTGATTTCATATTTTCAATCGAAACTCCCACGTTAGGGAACGAGTCAAACAGAGTGCGTTTTGTATTTTAAATTTGATGGTGATTTTGCAGTTATCGTGTAGCACTTTGTATGGTTCTGAAATAGTGATGACCATTTCTACTTTGGTAATTGTTGCAGTGAATTTTCTGATATATTTGATTTGGATCATTTCAAGAGCGTGTTGGCGAGTGATGTGAGAATAGTGAACTCGTTGCCTTCAACGCATGTGATGACGCGGCCGGTGGAGGAGAAGCAGACCCCACTTCACGCGTCGCCGGAGTGGATCCGCTCACGCTACATGCGAAGGGTTAGGAATAATGCATCCGATCTTTCTTGCTATAATCAACTTGTTACTTTATGATCTCGTGAATTTTGGAACTGTACAAGCTTCGCCTTTAGCCAGGCTGACTGGTTTTTGAACTCTTACATTTGTTAATTTATCCCTTAAAAATCTTGAACAAAACGGATCAATGCATTGAAAAATGGAGGGAAATTTTTGAACTGCAAATTTGGTGTTGTTGGATATTGGTGAGGGTGTTATAAGTAGCTCATTTTGTTTGATGCAGATTAGGAGGGATGGTGTGCTGCTGTTGCGTGGTTTGGATTCGAGGCTTTCCAAGGATCTTCCTTCTGATCTTCAGAAGCTTCGCTGTAAGGTATCTTGATAGCTATGTAATGAAATCTTGGTTTCTTGTTTTAATTCGTGCAGTTATTAATCCCAAATGACTATTTGCAGGTTGCATTTCATGCCTTGAGATTCGCCCCGCATATCACGGAAATCGGCAACAAGCTTTCGGAGAGAATGAGAAGCAAGGGGCCCTACGTTGCCCTGCATCTGAGAATGGAGAAGGATGTGTGGGTGAGGACGGGATGCCTTCCTGGGCTCGGCCCTGATTACGACGAGATGATCAGTAATGAGAGGAAGACGCGTCCCAAGCTCTTGACCTCGAGATCCAACATGACCTACAATGAGAGGAAACTTGCGGGCTTGTGCCCCTTGAGTGCCTTGGAAGTTGTAAGGTAGGAACTTTTAGAATGAGCGATACAACTCTAATTAGCATTTCTTCTAAACTATCTATGTTGTTTGTGTGTTTTTAGGTTGCTCAAAGCTTTAGGGGCTCCTAAAAGTGCAAGAATCTATTGGGCAGGAGGGATTCCATTGGGAGGGAAAGACACCCTTCTTCCATTGATAAGTGAATTTCCCACTTCTACAACAAAGAAGACCTCGCCTTGGAGGGCGAGCTCGAGCCATTTGCAAGGCGAGCTTCCTTGATGGCCGCGATTGATTACATAGTTTCGGAGAGAAGTGATGTGTTCATGGCTTCTCATGGTGGGAATATGGGACATGCTATTCAGGTATGTAATGTGTGTGTGAGTGAGTTTGATCGAATTTTTTGAGTATTGATTGTTGGTGTATTGTTTTGAAACAGGGGCAGAGGGCCTATGCAGGGCACAAGAAGACTATAATCCCTAACAAAAGACAGATGCTGAAATATTTCATGGAGTCTTCTCTTGGTGAGGAAGAGTTCAACAGCATCATCCAAGATCTGCACCGCGATTCCTTGGGGCAGCCGGAGCTCAGGACCAGCAAGGCCCGGAGGGACGTCACCAAGTATCCTATCCCGGAATGCATGTGCAATGCTACACTCACTCATTCGGTACAATAAGGACCGGTGAGGCGCGACTATGGGAGAATATGTTGTGTAAGAAGATCAACTCAACTAATGTATTATGGCGTACGGCTCAGCACACAGTATTCAGACTGCATTACGGCCGATTTTGCTGCCTTGTGAATTGTGATGGTATGCAGTGGAATAAATTCTAAAGCTCCATGAGTCTCTCCCTAGGGTAGTTATTATCTCTGTCAATACATTTTTGAGTGGGTAGCATGTATAGTAATATATGTATTCTTTTTATATTTTATTTATTCTTTGTGTTGTACAAAGAGACCGTGTTGTAGATATGCATACATATAAAGATAAATTTAATAGATTTTGTTACAAATCCTGATAAACTATAAATTTTCCTGGCAGACGCTCCATTCTGTTTTCTGTTTGTGAAAATGAGCTCAACCTCCACATCTTTTGCAAGAAAACGACATTCCAGAGACATTTAGGTGGAAATGGTTGAATAAGCTATCGCTACAAAAGGGGCAATCATGATCTAAGTTTCTTGTTCACGATAATAACGGGGAAAAAGAAGAAAACCCTTCAAAAACTAACAGAGTTGACAGTAAGAAAAAGAAGCTGGAATATCTTCTTCAACGACATGAGCTGGTTATATGATTTTATTGAATTGCTCTGCGAGAGGAATAGAGGAGCCATAAATAAAAGAAACACAACTACCTCAAAATAAATAAATAGAAATAAAGTAAAGTAAAATAAAATAAACAAAACAAAAAACAAAATCAACTCAAAAAAACACATAAGAGCAACCATTTGGGAAAGAAGTGGGGAAGTAATGACACTAATCAAATGAGAAAATTGAAGCAAATTGTATGTGTTGGCTACAGAAGTGGTTAATCTGGGAAGTAATGACACTTTAAAATTTCAAATGAGAAAAAATGAAGCAAAATTGATTCCATTTTGTTAAATTTGGGTTTGCGACCCACTACCAATTGCTCATCCGCGAGTGTAGCTCACAGGCAGCCATAGAGTCCTCCAATTAAGGGCGCATGTGTTGCACGCTAGAGGGTTGAGACTGTGGAAGGGTTTTTGGCGGATCCCACGGCTCCACCCACTTCCTTTATATATATATATATATATATATTTGGAAATTTAATATAAAATTTTAAAGTCTGCGTCGCGGTGGCTCGAATCAGGCACCTTTGGCTTTGACATTAACCACTCTACCACTAGGCCAACACACACACACACACACATCTCTATATATATATATAAGGGTAAATATCAATTAAAACCCTAAACAATACACGTTTTATCAAAAATATCCCGAATTTTTAAAAATATCTATTAAAACCTCAAACTATCATATTTGTATCAAAAATACCCCGCCTTCATTTTTCGGCACTGAAATCCGGCGTGGCTCGTCGGATGCCACTGTGTATATATATATATTTTTAAATGACATGCTACTTAACACACGTTGTTTGCTTCCTTAACTTAACAAAAGAAAATTCCACGTTGGATTTGTTAAATTGACCGACTACTTAACACATTTCCAAACAAATAAACAAGAACTCTAGAATTGGAAGAACTCTAGTTTTCTATAGGCAAAGGGTAAAAGAATTGTGGTGAAATGTCAGTTGATTCAAGTCGCGAAGAGGCATCAATGTACTCAAGGGTGAGACCATCTTGTAGACATGGGCCTTGTCACCTCGGTACGTCATATACCAACGCCAACCCAGGAAGGGGGTTTTGGGGATGTCCACGTTGGAAACAAGTTTCAGCAAGTTCAATTTTGTTGAGTTTCTGTATATTCTTATAATCAAAGTTCAATTTTTTTGTTGTTGTTTGGCTTAGTTTTCAGCAAGTTCTATTTTCAGCTTGTGTTTATGTTTTTTTTGCAATTTTTTGTTGTTGTTTGAATGCTCCTCATGCCTTGTCATTGCTTCCATCCAAGGCTTCTTCTATTCATTTTTAATGCTTCTTGAGAGAGAGAGAGGAGTAAATTCAGCTTTCTTTTGTACTAAAATTTGAATGGGCATATATACAAGTCTCAACGTCAAACAACCCCTTAAAGTAAATACGCTCTCTCATAAATGTGGCTGTCAAATTTGATTTTGGTTGTGAATGTGATTTGATTTATTGCTTCTAATTGATATGATATTTTGGCGTTTCTTACGTTTTGTGTTTTGTTTGTTTTTGGATAAAATTGTTAAATTATAGGAAGATGGTTATAATATATTTTACTGGTTTGACGAACCATTTGATGGAAGAGTGAGAGATGCATTGTTATCATTAATCCGAAAGAAGAATCGCCTGGAATCTGAAAAAGAAACATTAGCAAAGGAGGTCACGATCTTGAAGATGGAGCTACAAAACATGAAATATAAGCGGATGATGATGATGGTCGTGTTTCTTGCAATTTCTGGAGTGTTAGTATGTATGAAGAATATAGTTTAGGGCACACATGCAGTGTCATCCTATTTAATTTCTGGAGTGTTAAATTAGTATGTACTAATATGGATGTTAAAGAAATCTCAAATTTTGAGGCGAAGGTATGCATCTATGTTTTTATTATTGGGCTTGCAATTTTTTTTTCCTGATTACTTGAGGCAAATGTATGCACAAATACTACTTTTTAATGGTAATGCGGAGAAAAGAACAGAAAAATGAACATGATAGAAAGATGAATGATTCTTCTAGTGTTTAACGGTAATGCAGTGTTTCATGGTATTGTTGGTTGCATTTTGTAGAATCAAAGTTGGTCTTTAAGCATCTAAATATGACATCGGAGGACCTGACATTAACAGTTCTTGCACCAGCTTTATTTACTTCTCATTTTGTAGTGTCCTTGAGTAATTCTCTTGTGAGTCCTTTTTCAGATTCCATTAAGTTCTTGTTATCTTCATATATTGCAGAAAAAAATGTGTTAGATCTCTACAATAGGGTTTTCGTCTGTCTTTCATTGTTTTTCACTAAAACCCAACGTTGGGTTTTAGTGAAAATGTGTGAAACCCACTAAAACCCAACATTGGATTTTCGCCTTGTTGTTTTTCGCATGTCTTTCATTGTTTTTCACTAAAACCCAACGTTGGGTTTTAGTGAAAATATGTGAAACCCACTATCCATGGTAGGATGTGGTGGGATTGAGGGGGAAGATGGAGTCTCGGAATGTGAGAAAGAAGTCGGCCTACAACTGGCTCAACGTGAGGAATAAAGTGAGCACGTTTGGCGCAGGAGACGAGTCACATCCGGATTCAGAAAGGATATATCTCAAATTATCGGAGCTGAAGAAGGAAATCAAGGAAGCTGGCTATGTTGCTAATTAATTTTATAATTATATAAAAAAATCACTTCTTGATTCTTTACAGGATCCTATTCAACTAATCTTTGACAAGAAAACTATTACTCTTGTAACTATTTCATCTTGATGTAATTCATGATCTTGAGTAAATGTCATGAAGAAGCTTTAAAAACACAATTATGAATAAGTAGCGAGTTGAATCTTTTGAATGACGAGACCGATACATGTCAGGTCAGTATGTGGCATAGCTTGCGACATTCGATATTTCCTATGGGACTTAATGTTAGTGTTCTAATAACGATTAACTAATTATAGGTCTATGTAAGACCACCGGTAGTTATGTCATGGATCAATTGGAGTTGCAGCGTATTACTCTCTATCCATGTGCCGGTCACGGTGATATCGTAGTTCTAGTTGGTACTTTTCGTATACCAAAGGATTAAGAGTTGCGTAAGCTGCGATTTCAAGTCAACATGCAAGAATTTTCTGTTATTTTTATTCATTTTTTCTTGTATGGTTGTACCTATTAGAAATAGAGGTTTATTATTTACTTATTCTCTTTCAAGCATTCAGACATTGAGCAAGATGTTGTCTGTTCAGTTGAAAAGGGATGAGGTCAGTGTTCTTGCAAACCTTAGAAGATTGTGCTAAAATTACATTGGATGTGTTGTGAAGCACATCTCGTTTCTTGTTTACTTTCTTGATTATATTATGACAATGATATTGCAGATTTCATATGATATAGTTGAAGACATTTTAGTGCAAGGTGATTACATAAATACATGATTGCAGAGAAACTACTTCAAGCATTAATCAATTGTCTGGTTGAAATCAAAAGTGATCAATGACAAAATACATGTCAAATTCCCAAAAGTGATCAATGACAAAATACATGTCTAATTCCCAAAAGTGATCAGTGACAAAATACATGTCAAATTCCCAAAAGTGTCATAACAAAAAATTGCTAAGCATAGACAACTACATCAAGGAAGTGTCGAGCCATCAATAACTTGTGAGCTTTGACTGGAACGCACTTGATGCATAACTTGCACTCTTCTTCCACTTGAAGGCTGTTAAGTTTTGAAAAGATTTTAGTAGGAATGATATATTAAAATAAAAGATTTTATACAAGATTGGTGCAAAAACATACCATAAAGTATACATTTCTAGAATTAGTGTGCAACACACCTAGGCCTCGGGTTGAAGTGCTTCCCCTTAGTCTCCCCCTCAGCCTCGGTCTTGTTGGTTGATCAACTCGTTGTTCAGGATTGCTTGAGGTTGCAACATTCTTCCTCGGTCTTCCCCTTGGTCTCTTCGGCTCAATTGTCTAACAACAAATAAACATTAGTATGAACTTAATTATTTATAAAAATACATTGAAATGTAATTACAATACCTTTTGAGTAGTGCTTGCTTTACAAGTTCTGATATTATGGTCAAAACCACCACATTTGCTACATGTCATTTTTACCTTTCCTTCCCTAGACAACTTGACATCTACGATTTTTTCGATTCATCATGTCCTCGTTTTCTTACCTTCTTGGGCCTGCCAGGCTGTTTTTGATACTGTGGTGGAAGCACAGGTGGTTCATTCACTTGAGGCCAGTCTTTTTCTCCTCGTATTGGTTGCAAACCAAACTTATAACATGATTGCCAATTAGAATTGTGATAAAACACATCAACAAATTTGACATAGCTCTCCCTACAATGGATAATGCATGCCAAAGCATGACAACAAGGCAACCCCGTAAGCTCCCAATACCGACAACTACAATCCTTATCAATTAGGTCAACTATATGTATCTCATTAGATTTTTGTACCTCATACTTCCCGCCAACAGTTGGTACAACGTCACATTCTCTGCTTTCATCCACACCATTCTCTAATTTGAACCTAATGTTAGAACACAGCACATCTTGTCGACTTTCAGAATATTTATGCAAATTATATAACCTTCTCATCATTTGCAACCTTATCCCATCAAGCATATCAATTAAAGGACTATCCCTGAACTTAAGAATGAAGTTGTTGAAAGATTCACAAATATTGTTATCCACTGTATCCAACTTGTTGTGAGAGTTGATTAAAGACTTACAAAAACTCTTAGGATTCTGACCCAAAAAGTCATCAGCTGCATTGTTCGATTGTGCCCGTAGTTCAACCAAGTAGGTATTAAAATTAGACTGGAATGTGCTTTTCACTGCACTCCAAAACAGTGTTTGGAACCTATTCCCAAGATATTTCTTCTTCCAATTAGCATAGATATGTCGAGCACAATGCCTGTGCTCAGCATTTGGCGCCAATGCATGGACTGCATTAATCAATCCATGTATGTCAAAGAAATGAGATTGTTTGATAAGTATATAAACATGTTAATGAAAAATATTTTAAAAATGAAAGATCGGGAATTATTACCTTCTGTTTGTCACTCATAAAAGTCCATCCAAATCCATCAATAATCCCAAAGTCCTCAAATAGCTTTTCCATAAACCACTTCCATGTCTCTTCATTCTCTTTCTCCACCACTGCCCAAGCCAATTGGTACATCTTTTCATTACAATCCTTTGATACTGCAGCAAGTAATGCTCCTCCAATTGTAGTCTTCAAAAAGCAAGCATCAAAGGATATAAATTTCAGCATCCAATGAAAAAACCTTTACGAAGTGCTGAGAAACCCAAGTATACACACTGAAAAATAGGTTTTTCTGCATTGTTCAAGTATGTTTTCAGCAGGAAAGTGCCTTCTTTGTCTCTTTTCTGCAACTCTGCAAGATATGATCTAATCTTTGCATAATGAGTTTCTAAGGTTCCTTGTAAAATTTCCATAGCTTTTTTCTTCGCCCTATAACACTTCAAGAGCGGGGTTGGTGCTCGGTATTTCTTTCTCAATTCCTGTTGTATTTCTAGGGCCTTAAGCAAAGGATTACTCTTTAGACCGCTCTAAAAAACAATCTGCTATCCATCCTGAAGTAACCTATCTATTTTGAAGAGGCCTCACACAATCATGATGACCAACATATGTCTTGATAACACATGTTGGTTCATGAGTTAATTTGCTCGCATACAACTTCCATGAACAACCTAATTCACATTTTGCTTGTATTCTTTGAGCTTCAGATTTTACCAATTTGATGTTGTGTCCATTAACAATTGCCCACAACTTCAATGCAGCCTTGCATTCTGCAACATCATTAAATCGCATACCAACTTGTAGTTTCAACTTCTTATGATCACACTCCTTGTTGTATTGCAGTTTTTTCTCCATTCTTGCTACCATTTTGGCATCTTCATCTTCATAAATGGAATCATCTGATTTTTCATATTCAGATACATCCCCATCCACATCCGAACCCTCATAAACTGAAAGTTTTGCACCATTAGGTTCCAAACCCTTCCAACGATCAAGTTCCAAACCCTCTCTACCATCAGGTTCTTCAATATTCATGTAATACCCCGTATTTCTGTAGCAAAGATTAGCTCGTGATTAAGAGCTTAATAAAAAGGGCATTGCATCCTTAAGAAAGAGTTGGTTAAGTTAGAAGCTTTTATGTTAAGCTTCGCGTTGAGAAGATAGATTTGAGGCAGAATCTGAGATAAGATTCTCAGATCTTATTTAGAATAAGAAAAACCTAGATTCCAAGGATCTTGAGATGATAGATACATGCTCAAAGAGGTCTTGATTTCAGAAAATTGAGAATTTCAAAATCTATGTTTTTGTGACGTCGGCGTTTGCCGATTAAGCT
This sequence comes from Salvia rosmarinus, assembly GCA_036937905.1. Classification (NCBI taxonomy): domain Eukaryota; kingdom Viridiplantae; phylum Streptophyta; class Magnoliopsida; order Lamiales; family Lamiaceae; genus Salvia; species Salvia rosmarinus. The sequence continues at coordinate 5,234,329 of CM072815.1, forward strand.
CAGATTAAGAGCAAAATATTTAAAATGGTTTTTAAGGTCAAAAATATGTTTAATTATTATATATTAATGATATTTGATGATGGAAAATTTAGAAAATGATTTTGAAAGATTTAAGAGTAAATGGAATATTTAATTCCATTATTTACATAAAATGGAAATTAAATCTTTATTTTTATAAAGTGGGTTCCTATTATATATTTTATAATTTTGGAACTTTATATTGATGAAAATGATGAGTTTAAGGTGTTAAGAAAATAAGATTCAATATTGGAATTTTTGGGAATTAATTATGGAATTTTCTTGAATATTTTGGAAAATTACATGAAAATACATTATATTATTATTATTATTATTAATTACGAAATTAAAAGATAAATATATAGAAATTATATATGGAATTCTCTAGAATATGGTGTGTTGGCACCATAATGTTTGGGAAAAATAAAAGAAAATTTAATTAATAATGTGAAATTACTATTTTACCCTTACTAAAATTTATTACATAATATATACTTTTCAAAGATGATCTTCCTCATTTTCTCTCCCTCAACCTCACGGTTACACACACTTGCACACACACATTTTCGAAAATTTTGGGAGAAAAATAGGAAGATCCAACCGTTGAATTTCCGATCGGTCTTCGAATAAAGGTATAATCTCGTACCGAGAACACATCTACGGTTTGCATTTTTTTAAAACATGCTTATATGTTGAATTCAGATTTTTGGTCATTTTGAAAGAATTGTGATTGATTATGTTTTGTTGATTATTTATGGATATTATGATAGATTCGACGTATACGTATTGTTTAACGTTGAATTTGTAAAGCATATGTTTATTATTTGAAATATTGATAAATTTCGAAAATAAGGGCATGCCTTGATCTTGAATTTATGATGTTGTTATGATTGAATTGTCTTCATATATGTGTTATTGGATTGATATAAACATGTTTGGAACAAGAAAAACGTTTGAAATCGGAACTATGTTGAAATTCCCAAAATGGCCGAAACCCTAAGCCATTATATTGTTGGATTTTTGATTTTATTTGATCATTTTGACTTCATATTTGGATTCTATGATATAAATAAAGTCTAAAATGATTTATTCGGATTTTTCCGCCGATGTATTCAAAAACGGTAAAATTTTAGTTTGTCGGCGACATTAAGTTTTCAAAGCCAAAGCTTTGATCTTTATGTTTTATTAATAAAATGATGATCTTTGATGATAGTTGAGCATGTACATAGGTTCGTTGGTGTTAGATAACGTTATACGTGAATTTTCGACATTAGACCTTAAGTGATGTATTAAGGGGATTTTCGAATATTGACAAAGATTTGATAGTTGAAGCTTGTTATTGAGTTTCCTATGCATATTGAGACATATATTGTTGAATTGATGGAGTTTGGGCTATGTTTGGTTGGTTTGGTATTGATAAGGCGATGCGTTTTATAAGCGTTCTGTTCTTAGAAATTCGATAGAATTGTTTGTTAATAAGAAGTTAGAGGATGCAATGACCCAAGTTTTGATAGAACATAGTGTCTTAGATTTGATATCGAGAAGATATGGTCGTATCGACGACTAAGATGAGTAATGTTCTTGTTTGGCTCTTGATAGGCATTTATGCCGTTCTATGAGGATAGAATATGGATAAAGAGAGAAATGAAATTGGGAATTAGTTCCTTAGCTCTAAGGAACATCCAGGTGGGTATAAGTAATTTCTATAAAAGTATGCTTATGCTTTTAAATATTTTCAAATGATATGAAATGCTTATGCATAAAAATGATATGAGATTTCATGATACGCATTTATTTGAAAAGTTGATTGACTTGCCAAAGTTTTGAGTATGAGCATAAGCATAATGCACTAACTATCCACGGGAAAGAAAGAAATAAAGAAAGAATTTACCGAGGTCGGGTATGACCGTAGTTGAGAATCTTCGGGTCCAACTCGGGTATGTGATATAAAGGTGTTTGAGAAGGAGGCCTACTTCTCAACACGCATAAAGAATCCGTGGATATGAGAAGGAGAGAAGAAAGTTCCATGCAAACATGATACATACATATGTATATGATATTATGATGATATGAAAGCAAGTAAGTATTTATTTATGAAAGTACATGTTATGGCAAGTCAAGTTTATAGCCCTAAGGGCAAAGTTTATCTTTATGTTTTTGGCGTATACCCACTGAGTGCATTTTTGTACTCACGCCCTGTATATATTTCTAAATATGCAGGTTGAGTTGGAGAGAATGCTGGAATCGAATGCTGCGCGAAGGAGCTTCTCTAAATGTTGATTCATATTAACGTTGTTCTATTGTTATTGACATGTTTTGTTGCCCAGAGAGTTATGTCTTCATACATAATTCTCAGCCACGTTTCGTTGCCGAGCTTTGACCTTACTTGCTTATATGTTCTGATATGATAAAGTGATCATGCCCAATGTTCGGTGAACAAGGATTTCTCGAATGTTCAGAATGGTTTTCGTTGGATTCAATATTATTCGGTTGAATCGTTGTCATTCCTTGTTTTAAATTGTTGATAAATCCTTCTTGTTGACAAAACATTCTTGGAAACCTACTTTATATTTTACCTTCTTGAACCGTAAATGTTAGATTCATTCATAAAGAAAGTTGTTAGATTCATTCATAAAGAAAGTTGTTGTCATCTTTTCTCTTGACATATGTTTGAACCCGTTGTCGTTAAATTTTCTTCCTAATCCCGAGTCACGGCCTAATTACCTGATTAGGTAGTCGGGTCGTGACAATTCAATACCTCCACATCCCAAACCCTGCCCCTTTACGACATCAGAATCCATATGCTTCATATAATCAACATCCAAATCCTTAAATCCATCATCAGGATCCAAAGCCTCCTCGTCATCAATATCATCCAAACTACCACACTCAACATAAACATCCAGACACTCCTTTTCGATATCAATGCAAGTATATATTTTGGTGCGATATTCAGTGGCATCTTTAAAGAACATAAAGTTATCAGTGCTCTTAACCTTAAAAGCAAATTTCTGAAGATCATGACACCTTGGTTCAACATACGATTCAACTAATTCAGGAAAGGTCTATGAATACCAATCCCATTCTTCCAGAACATCAACCTCACCACCTATGTATCCTGTATCCTGTATCCTCCTCAAATTTTCCACCAAAGTATATGTGGATGGTGATTAAGAAAGGGAAACTCGTGCTTACTGTGATGCCAAACAAGAAAAAAAAACCTTAATTAAATATTAATTAAGCACTAATAATACTATTACTTAATACCTCTAATGAAACTATTATATTATTCTTATGAAAACGACAAAAGCTCTGTTATGTGTTGCCAAAACTAAAAAACTAAAAAACTAAAAGCTTTTGAATCTTTAAAACTGATAACCATTATTTATGTTATGTGTTGCCAAAAGAAACGACAAACACTACCCTACAAAGCATACAAATAAACCTATCATTACATGGCATATATTAATGGGACCAGGGCATCAAATTTTCAGAAATTCCAGAAACAATAACAGGAAAAGAACAACCTTTTGAAGCTATTCTATTTTATTCACGCCACTTTCTTCCCACTTTCTTCACTTTCTTCACACTTACTTCGAGATTGAATTTTTAGGGAAAAATTTGATTTAGGGTTCTTTGATTTAGTTCCTTTGTGTTATTCTGAAGTTGTAAATTCTTTGTAATGTAAAGTGTTAAGTTGTTTTCACGCATAAATTCTAAAAGTGTTGAATTAAATGTTAAAAGTGTTAAAAGATAGGAAGCAAAACAACGTGTGTAGCCATGTCATTTAAAAAATAAAAATAAATTACACAATAGCATCCGGCGAGCCACGTCGGGATTTCGGGTGCTGAAAATGAAGGCGGGGTATTTTTGATACAAATATGATAGTTTTGGGTTTTAATAGATATTTTTGAAAGTTCGGGATATTTTTGATAAAACTTGTATAGTTTAGGGTTTTAATTGATATTTACCCTACATATAATTATTTCTCTTTTCTTTCTTTTTTGTATGGATTTTGGTTTTATTTATTGTCTTTTTCTTGTTCATTTTTAAAATCAAATTTTGTTTTGATTAATATTTGTTTTTTTTTTTTTCCTACCCAAATAAGAGTTTTTTTTTCCTTTTCTTCATTTTCTTTTGTTTTGAATTCAAGTCTAATCTTTTGTTTAAGTGTGTTGTTGTTGTAGTTGATTTTTCTTTTAAAATTTTGAATTTTTATTCTTATTTTTTTAGCTCGATTTTTTTAAAATTTTAAACTGTTTCATATTATTTACAAGTATTAATATAAGTGAGGGTGGCATACACAAATAGTTAGCACATAAAAGAATTAATAGAATTAAAATTTTAGCATATGTGAAGTTTTTTTTGGAAGCAATGTATAAAATATAAAAATTATTACATATGAAGATAGCTAAATTTAAAAAATTCTGAAATACATATAAATATTTAAGAAAACTTTGAGTAAATTTTCCTAGAAATCCTCCTACTCTATATACTAATGAATAAACAGAATTTGTGAATAATTGCCTTAGAGCTACAATAATAAATTAATAATGTCATACATAATAGCTTCAAAAGTTAGCTTTATTTGGAATTCTATTGAAGCTATTGTTTTAAGAAATTCTCTTCATTTCGTTTATTTTAAAACATAATTCCATTTATTGCACACGAAAATTGACCTTATTTGAAACAAAATAAACATGACCCAATGAATAAACCAAATTTAAAAATTAAACAAAATTTTATCAAGCCAACAATTAATAATACATTAAAAATTAAAATAATTTAACTTAAAAGTGTCAATGTAATGAGTATTACTTTAGAAAAGTCCAATCTTAATTTCCTTCTACCCATCACAAGTCCACAATGAATCATGAATCTAATTTCAACCTTAGGAAGAGAAAGAAGTATATTAACTAAAAAAGAGTAGTAACAAATAATATAGTTGGAATTTAGAATTCCTAAGTTCTAACAATTGTGATATAGAAAAGAAGAAGATGATCAGTTTGAGTTGAGAATTGTCAGATATGTAATTCACGTCCCCTGCTATTTTCTAAGTGTAATTATTAAATATTACATTAAATATATATACTTCTAATATTTTCAAAAGATTCTGGGTGGCCATGGGCAATTTAGTAGCTCGTCCCTGTGGAAACCAACTGTCAAAATTTAATTTTCAATAAATCATAAGGATCAATATTGTAGATATTCCCCAAATATTACACCAATTAATAGATAAACAAATCGAACCAAAAGCAGTGGAAATATTACAACCCCATCACAGAACAATAATCAAAATGGTTGGCTTTCTGTATCACCTTATTATAGCAAGAAAATTGATTACTATTTAAAGAAAAGTTCAATCTGCAACGACCAAGATTGATATCGAAGAAGGCAACACCTATAAAAGTAACTTTTCTTTGACGCGAAATTCTATAAAACATTAGGTCTCTTACATGTAAGAGATGATGTAGTACACCTAAATGTTCTATAGAAATTCCCTTCTTTAACGGCCACACTTTTCAATCTTATGTGTAGATTTTATATATATTCGGTGAAGCAGTAGCACACCCGATTACTCATCATCACTTATGCGAGTGTATTGAGCCCGACAAAGATCTAGGCAGGCCCGACTCAACCGGAAAATCACACATCCGAGTCCGACTCAACCGACTGCGATGACTTCGACTCCTCTATAAGCGCGAGAGTTGAGAGTTAATTGGGAAGTAGGAGACGGGGATCGGTGCGCGAGGCGACTTGTGTTTACCATTGGCTGATCTCTTCGGCGATGGGGAATCTTGTTTCTGCGACGACGGAATCTTGAAGCAACTCAACAAGCTTGAGAAGAGAGACATCATATATGTTGGTGAGGCAAATAATTAAGCCTTTTGTTTTTAGCTGTAGATCAGTGTTTTGAAATATTATTTTGAAAGGGATGAGTGGTGATGACTGATGAGTATGGTGCAAAGCTGCATAATATATGAAGTGAGTGAACTTGATGAGCAAGGAAAATTTACTTTCGACCTTGTGATTCTTTTCTTTCTTTTTCTTTCTTCGTCAATAGTCAATGATGGCTTTATTCTGCGCCTTCCATGCACTTTCTCAATTGATTGGATACAAATTGCAATGCTTTAATTGTTGGAATATGGAACCTGAATGGATTGTATACTCAAGTTTGATTTCGGTGATCCAATTCACCGCAGAGTTGGATGGGGTCTGGCAACGGTAGCCCTGAACCAAATTTTTGGGCTTATGTTTTTTAGACTCAGGCGGAACCCTAATGGACTTAGGGTTAAGTTATTATCTATTTAATAGTTGTTTCTCGATGTAATCTGTATCCGAAACATATATTGAAATCACTAACTTGGCATCACCCCAAACGTAATTGCAAGATGGACTGGATAAATAATTCTTGTATTCTTTATTTTTTGTCGTGATTGTGGTGTGTGTTTTTGCAATATGAATCTCAAGAAAAATTCCATTAAGAAAAAGAAAAAATCCATTAAGAAAAATGAAAATTCTATAGAACATATAGATATATTACCTTCTTCTCATATGATAATATTTTATTAATATAAATTAAATTAATAAAATATTATTATATAAAATTGAATATAATATATTTACATATTCTATGGAATTTCGTTATACGCTATCTAGTATCTCGTAGTGGAAATGACTAATCCACATATTTTTTATTGCAATACTAATTCCCGTGGGTAGTTCCAAAAAAAATATATATATATACTGTATATGGAGGAAAACAGGAAATAAGTTGTTGTTTTGTTATAAGCTTGATGAGAAAGCAAAGGCTTGGGATTGGTTGAAATACTAAATTTTTTTGACTTTCCAACTAGTCATTATTAGTCAACGAGAAGCCTCAGTTTTGCTTCTAAATTCCGCTCGCATATTTTCTTTTAATTTTTTGTTCAGCAAGAAAATGCTGAGGAAACTCCTTTTTCGAAATTAATATTCTAATTTTAACAAATTAATATTAATGGTTTATAATAAATAATTTAATTAGTGTTAGGTGAAACGTTTAATGACATTTGAGGACACTCACTTGGAAAGGAGTATATGGAAGTGATGGGATATGGCCCGTCCTTGCGCCCAAACGAGTTGGGCCTAGCATTATGGACGGCCCATGCGGTTAAGCCAAGACCCCATCCTCTAAACCCTAATCAAGCGTCGTCCACCAACCCCCAAAAACCCTACACGTGGTGCACGGAAGAGGAAGAGTCCCTGGAGTCCCTGCATGCAAGAGGAAGAGTCCCTACACGCCAGGGGAAGAGTCCCGACCAATGGAGGGAATGTGCACGCCTTTAGGAGCCCTCAGACGTGTATAAATAGGAGTTAGATTGAAGGTAAAGGTTAGCAATTTCTTGAATACTAAGGGCTTTTAGCCATCTTGATATGTCGAAACATAGTGGAAGTATTGATAAACACTCTCCGTGGCGTAGATCTCATTAACGATCGAACCACGTAAAAGCCTTGGTGTTCTTTCTCGCTTTACATAAATCTTGCATACTCACATATATCGATTATCATTGGCGCCGTCGTGGGAAAAGCGAACAAAAACTTCGTTTTCTACAAATTAATGGCGAGGACACGTGCAACCGCCGCCGATCTTTGTAACAACTGGCGAGGATGACGGTGGTCACTCGGCATGGAAGGAGATCGCAGACGCCCTGGCGGTCACACACACGAGGGCTACATGGAAAACATTCCCATACACCTCGGGACCGGCCCCAACGAAGGGAGAGATGTCGACCTCAGCGAGGACGAACAAGCATCAGTTCGTCCCACGAGGCCCTGGCCGAGCCGCGACCAATTCCTCAGCGTCAACCTTGGCGATTCAAAGCTTCCTCAACCAGAGGACGAAGGAGCGGGCCCTCAAGAGCCCCAAACTGGCTACCACGGCCGCGAGGTCGTTCCTCCAAATGCCCGGCGTTCACCTCGGCGTGATAGCGAGAACGTCGCAGCACCCCGACGGCCGATCACCGCGTCGAGCCGCCACCTCCATTCGCCCGCGCCATTCGCGGCCGCCTCCACCTCGCCATGCCGACCGAGAGCCGAGCAAAATAGGAGAAGAAAGACGGTCGAACTCCCCCGGAGGACGATAGATGACGCTATCGGTCTCCCACCCCTGAGAAAGAGATGGCAACGATCTCCGGGGTTCGGCCGCACGGAGAATCATCTCACTTTCTCGTGGAGATTCTAGACACGCCCGCCCCGTGATGCACCGCACCCAATATTGCGCCTCGATGGCTGGGGACCCTCCGACTTCCTTTTCACCTACACTACCAACATGGCGAACCAGGAATGGAGGATTTTCACATGCAAAATCTTCCCGAGGTCTTTGGTCTCCAACGCCCGTGGTTGGTTCACCTCGCCCGCAGTATACTGATACATTCCTGGATCTCATGGATCGATTCAAATGGCGCTTCTATCGAAGATGCCACCTCGGCAACCCTCCTCCGACTGCTCACAATCCGCCAGGCGGGGCGAGACGACGTCGAACTTCGCCTCGAGGTTCATCAAAGAGTCGCTCAAAATTGATGATGATGAATGATCTCTACATCATCAACGCGTTCGAAGCGGGATCCGACCCGGCGCACTGAACAAAGAAATCACCAGGGAAAAACCAAAGACGGCGAGCAAACTTTGGAACCTAGTGGACAACTTCATCAAAGGAGACGAGTCGGACCGGAAGAAGAGGGAGATCTGGGACGAGCAGAAGGCTGAGAGGAGGAAGCCAGAGGACCAAAACCGAGGCACAGATCGCCGAAGCGCCTTCGACAGAATCAAGAGAGGGCCACTGGAATCCAGGCTGGGACCTCGGCCAAACCCCGGCGCCAAAGCGCCTCCTCTGCTCAAATCGAGGGCGGAGATATTCGAGCTCCACGCCGAGCTCTTCCCAAAGCCCCCACCTATGAAAGGAGGATCCAAGAAGAGGTCAACAGAGGAGTACTGTGACTATCACCCGGGGTATGGTCACGATACCGAGGATTACAGAAACCTGGGCTCGCAGATTGACGAGCTCGTCAGGGAAGGAGCCCTCAAGAAATACCTCGGCCGAGCTGGGCCGGGGAACAGGAAGCGCACGGGGAAGAATAACGGAGGCAACAACTGCGGGCCGACCTTGACGGCGACCCAGTCCGAAGATGACGAGGACGAAGGTCCCAACGCTATGGAGCAGGTCTATGCCATTACCGGGTTCCCTGTAGGGACGACGAGGTCGTCGCTAAAGAATGAAGCTCGTGGTGGCCCCCGAGGAGCCGAAAAACAAGCGACTCGGGATGGTGAGGACATCGTGTTCTCAAAGATGACCCGTGCCCAAAATCATGCCCCACCAAGACGCTATCACAATCTGGCCGTGGTGGGCAACAAGAACGTCCACCGGTCTACATTGACATCGGTGCCTCCGTCGATATTATCTTCCGTAGTCTGCGATAAACTTAAGGTCGGAGGAATTGAGATACACCCCGCGCCATCCCGTTGCGGAGCTTCACACGAGGCGGTTCAACTCGAAGGAGTAATTACCCTTCCTTCTGGTGGGACGAGCTCCAGTCGGTCACAAAGTCAATTCAATTCTTCACAGTACGAGCTCCTCTCCGTACAACATCATCCCAGGCGGAGATTGGCTATCGCCACCAAGGTCGTCTGCTCGGTGTACCACCACAATCAAGATACCCGTCCGGTGGGGTCTTTGAGCATCGGGGTGACCAAGCGGCGACAAAGAATGCCTACGAGTCTCAACCGGGATGCGCCACCTCAAGCATAGCAATTACAGAATCCCCAAAGCCGCCATCTCGGGACGACTGACCGAGAATCTTGACTATCTGACGACGACCCATCCAAAGTTGTCAAGGTCGGCATCCGGGCCCAGTGACATTCGGCCAGGTCACACGCCTTCGAGGAATACTGAGACGATTCGCATGGTCCCCACTCGACATGGCCGGTGTTGCCGAACTCATAACTCACCGCCTCAACATTAACCCGGCTACTAAGCGGTTCGGCGAGAAAAAGGGTGTTCGCGGTGAAGCGCAGCCAGTCATAAGAGACAAAGTGACTCAACTCGGAAGGCGAAGATCTTGTTGGGTCAAGTACCGACTGGATGGCCAATCCAATCGTGGTCCGAAAGCCGAGGAGGGTGACGCGTAAGGCGTCGACTACACCGACCTCAACAAACCTTGCCGAAAGATTGTTACCCATAAGACATTGATAAGAAGGTGGAGATCCTTTGGTGAGCCACGAAGTCTTGACTACGGATGCATACAAAGGATACCACCAAATCGATGAGCCGGAGGGCGCCCAAAGACCGCGTTCATCATCGACTTGGCGTCTTTGCTTCTGGAAGATGCCTTTCGGCTGAAGAACGCCGGGCTACTTACCGGAGGATGGTGGATGCGATATTCAAAGACCACATCGGGAGATTGTTGAGGTCTCGTCGGCGACATCGTCGTCAAAGTCAAAAACGAGAGTCTGCGCGACGACCTCGGACTATCCTCCAACTCCTCGTGTCGGCCAACCTCAAGCTCAACCCCGTAAATGTACATTCATGGTGAAGACCGGTAAGTTCACGGGATCTTTGGGTTTCAAGAGGGCTCAAGGCCAATCCCACCAAGGTGAAGACGGTGTTCGACATGCGGTGCCAATGACCATCCATGAGATCCACAAACTCACCGTGCCTAGCCGCCTCAAATAGATTCTATCTCGAGCTGCCGAAGCGACTTCCTTCTTCAAGATCACGAGGAGAGCTCGGGACTTCGCTGGCGGGAAGAACACCGGGCGCCGCACAATTGAAAGAGTATCTCGCCGACCGCCAACCCTATCCGCCCGAAACAAGGTGAAATCCTCTCTTTATATCATCGCCTCGGACGAGGCCATCGATGTAATCTGATGCGAGATGAGGCGGGGCGGCAACTCCCATCTACTTCATTAGCCGGGCTCTCAAAGGACTGAGGCGAGTACACCGCCTCGAAAATGTAGATCGCCTTGGTGAGCATGAAGCGCGCCCAACCCTACTTCCAAGCTCGCTCCGTCCGGTGCTAAGCGACTTACCCTTGAGACAAGTCTTGTCAAAGCCGGAGTCATCCGGACGTATAGCTAAGTGGGCCTTTGGAGCTCGGCGAGCACGACATCTCGTACTCCCAGGCCGGCCATAAAGGGCAAGCTCACGACTTCTGGTGGAGGCCAAATTCACCAGGTGGGCTCTACCACGAGGTCACCCAACTCCCACCGCCACAATGGAGGAGTCATCTTGCACCGCCCGATGGTTCTTTGGCGGATGTCGTGGGCTGAGCTTCATGTAAAAGCAGCGTGGGCGGCATCCTCCTCCTCGGCCCGGATAAGCAAGAAGTGACTTACGCCTCGGTTTACCTTCCCGACCACCAACAACGAGGTGGAGTACGGCGATCTCGGGACTCCGCCGCAAAGGAATTGAAAGTGGACAAGGTCCGGTCTTGAGACTCCCGGATCGTGGTAAATCGGGTCCTAGCGGATCTGAGGCCAGGAGGATCGAATGAAGCAATACCGAGAAGCGAAGGAGATCTTGACCTCGTTCAGTGCTTCAAGATTCATCGAATCCCACGAGGAAAAACAGCCGGTGGCGTCCTCGACAAGTTAGGTGAGTCATCAACAAGTCCACCAAAGGAGGAGGTTCATTCGGAAGCATCGCGGAGTCCCACGTCGGCATCATCACCGAGATAGAGCCGAACTAGATGTCTCCCATAAAGGCCTATCTGGAAGGCGGCGACTACCTCAAGATCGGCTCGAAGCGAAAAGATGATGGCGAAATCGAGTATCTCATACATGAGGGCGCTCTCCACCGGAAGTCCTACCTTCAATCCTCCCGAGATGCCTCGGGCCAGAGGAAGCCAACTACGTGCTCAATGAAATTCACCGAGGGTCTTGTGGAAGTCACATCGGTCGCGAGCTCTCTCAAAGAAGACGCTGAGGTCGGGATATTACTGGCCCACCCTCATTCAAGATTCGGCCGAGCTCGTCAAAAAGTGCCCGTGCCGCTTCACTCCACGGTCAGGCGCCTCAGACCGATCTAAGCAGCCTGCAGAGTCCATGGCCTTTCATGCAGTGGGGATCGACATCGTTGGCCCGTTTGACCGAGCACTAGGTCAGCTTCGATACTTAGTCGTAGCTGTAGATTACTTCACAAAATGGGTCGGTGAGCCACTTTCGAGCCTCGCGGCGGGAAGATTCGGACATTCGTGTGGAAGAACATAGTGCCGCCGCATACCGCACATTCTAATCTCGGACAACGGCACCCGTTTGTGGACAAAATTTCAAGGAATGGTGTGAAGAGCTCCGGATCGAGCAACGTTTCACCTCGATCGCACACCATGCAGCGAATGGTCGACCGAGGTGACGAACCGCACGATTGTGCGAAGGATTGAAGAAGAGGCTAGACCGAGCGAGGTGATTGGTGAAAATCTCCCCAAGTCCTCTCGGTCCTCTGAGCGACACCTCGGACTTGTGCGGAGAAACCCCTTCGGTTTGGTCTACGGGACCGAGGCCGTCATACCGGCCGAGATCGGTGCACCAAGCCCTGCACTCTTCACTTCGACCGTGCCGGGGCGAGGAAGACCTGCGTGCTAACCTTGACGCTCTCGAGGAGAAACGCGAGCTCGCCTTCATAAACGAAGCCAAGTACAAGGGCCAGGTCGTACGATACTACAACAAAAGAGTCAAAGCCTCCGCACTCCGAGTAGGCGACCTCGTCCTACAAAATAATGAAGCCAGTAGGGCTGAGCGTCTTAACAAGCTGGATCCGACATGGGAAGGCCCATACCGCGTTCACGAGGACCTCGGCAAAGGGGCTTACAAGCTAGCTCACCTATCCGGTGCACTTATCCCCCGAACCTGGCATATCACTCATTTAAGGAGGTACTTTACATAGCTTCGATTTCAGATCAGCATCATGTTAGTCCCCTTATTGCTTTGCCGAAGTGCGATATTATTTATCTCTCAATAAAACGTTTGTTTTTCTGGAATAATATTTCACTTCGCCTCATCTTATACACATGTGAACATCTATTTGGATATACCACATTTAAACCTTCACAAGGGGACGCCCTTACGAAGATGAAAAACCCACTAAGTAGGGTACTCACTAGCACGCGCCGCACTCATGATTACTCATTAAATTGAGCGTCTCGAAAGCAGGCATACGGACTACTCATTAAATTGAGCGTCTACATGCACGCATCTGATTACCCATTAAGTTGGAATATCTACATGCAAAAGACATCCGATCGGATCTCGTCAAATTATGCCCCTTTATTTGGGAAGATATACATACAGATCAGCCTAAATATATTTACGACCAAAACGAAGTCTAAGCTATGTTTGTACCTCTCGAGGGAAAATATACACTTGGAACAGTCTAAATACATTTACGACTACATACAAAGTCCTAGCTATATACAAACTTATCAGGGCTTAGCTCGGCCTCATACGACTCACGAAGTCGCACCACCGAACAAAATCTCCGGTCGGCGGTGTACGCCTGGAACGAACTCGGTGCCTTCAACCCAGTCGATAAGGCCGGAATCACCACGGCCTACTCCAGAGGCGCAAAGACGGGCTCGTGACCCACCTGTGGACACTTCGAAGCGGCGCAAGTGTCAATACGGGCACTCCGGGGAACGGGGCTACACCCGAGGTCGCACCCCGACCCCCCTGACTTGACACCGGGCCAGGATTACGACCTCGCCCCCCACCCACCGCTCTTCCCCACCGACCTGAGGTCCTCGGCCACTTTCCACTCGCCGAGGACCGCCTTCTCGATGCTCCCCTCTCAGGTGGACCCATCAACTGAAGCACTTCGGCATGATCGACGTAGCCGCCCCCCTCCTCAGGTTCTTCTATTATCGGATCAGTGGAGCCCGTTGCGAGCACTCGCCGGGGCCGGGCATACGTCGCTCTGGACGACCTCATACATCTGCATGTACTTCAGGATAGAGTCGAGGCAGTCTTTAAACCTTTATTGTTGGGCCCTCCCGTCCTCAAGACCATGCCCTCTGCTAGCAAGCTCTGAACTCGATCATCAGCCTTTGATATAGTAGTCCCACCAGATCGGTGGATCGCCCTCTCATACTCTGCGTGTTCCTCCGAGATTTGCTCCAGCTTCTCCTGAGCCAAATTGAGCTCGTCAGACCGCAGATGGCGCCTTGGATCATGTCGGCAGATAAGTCCGTCCCCTGGACTTCAAGATGTCTGATCCTTTGCGTGAGAGCCTCGTTCTCAGCACCTCTTCGTCCTTCTCAGCCAAGGCACCTCGGACCTCTTTTAGCTTGCTCAACAATTCATGATCGAGTCCAAGGTATTGAGGTGTGGAGTGCTGTGAATAAAGAGACAGTACACGTTTCAGAAAATTATAAATTTTATTGCTCAAAAGAGGGCAAAATTTTACAAGGGCTCAGGGTCCTATCGACCCCGGCAAGTCAACCTATTACATCAGGTCCACTGACCTCAGGCTCTTTCTTTGGACTCACGCGGCCTCCTGCGCCTCCTTGCTCTGCTGCTAAGTTTGGTCCCTGGAAGGAAGCTCGGTGCTCGGCTCCTCATCCTCATTCTCCTCCCTTCGCCGCACCTCGGCGAAGCTCCGGAGCTCGGGATCCTCGTCCTCCGTGCCGAGCAACGGCCTCCGCCGTCAGAGAGAAGAGCTGACGCCAGGCCTCCACCATCAGGAAGGACCCGGCCTCGGAGATCACCGGGCGTCGATTTATTCAGCTCCGGATGGCGACCTCGACCCAACCATGCTCGACCTTGTCAAAGTCGGGCATGGCGGCCGCCAACCGCCAGATGGTCTTACACCACTGACTTGATTACGGCGGCGGTCGGCGATAAAGGCCGGCTCTCCGACTCCACGAGCTTGTCGGCAAAGACCCTCAACATTGGCCCGGTCGGCCAACTGGCGCTCCGCTCGTCCTCGAGCTCCTTCTTCTTGGCCGCTTCTTCGGCCTTCAAGCTCCCCTGGCGACCTCCAGCCAGGCCCTTCTTCGGGCGGCCTCGGCCTCCGACCTCGCCGACGCCACGGCTGCCTAGACTTCGCCCTACGGCCACGGCGGCATCGGCGCCCGCTGCGCAGCAAGCTCCGCCTCCCGCCTCGCGCGAGCCGAGCTCGTTGATGAACCCGGTGGTGCGTTGCAGCAGGTCCCTGGTAACACGCTGCAGGTCCTCGATCGCCGAGCTCGCATCCTGAGAATCAACACAAGTTAGCATCCACTCCAAAACAGATGAAGCTACATGCGGAAGATATCTATACCTTGGGGAGGGCTACGTGCAAACTCAACCTCGAGCCCGGCACCTCACGCTCGATGCGGGCCTCGATGCATCACCTCTCCTTCGCGGCTCGACCCGACGGAGGCCCGTCATCGATTGACTAATATCACAACCTCTTCCGGGCTGGCGGCAGATCGCCGCCTTTTTCTTAGGAGGCACCGGCTTGGTGATCGTGAGCTCTCCTCTTCCTCCGCGAGCTTCACTGCATAACAGAAGAAAGTCGCGTTAGCACAGCAAAATCAGATTTATGAGCAGTAAGAAAAATAGGGGATGCCTCACCCGATCAGCCCTCCCGACGCCCGACCTATAAACGCCACCGGCGTCGTTCAGGTCGTCCTCGATGAAATTAATAAGAACTTCACCGAGGTCATTCAGCTCCTTCTCCATGAAACCCAGGGGCTTGAGCTTCACGTCCTTCATCGCACTTAGACCCCACTCGTACCTCGGGAACCCATCGGCCCGCAAAAAGAAATACCTATTCTGCCAATGGGACACCTTCGAGGGGGCCTCTACCTTAAATTTTTGCCGAGGTGACAGGTAATATACCCCTCCTATGGTCTTGACACTAAAAAAGCGCATCAAGACCTCAAAGGAAAACTCCTTGGCAGCAACATTACGGCAAGAGAGCCCTAACCCAACAATCGACCTAATGGAGTTCGAGGTCAATTGACAAATGGGGATCTGGAAATACTCTTGAAAGCTAAGAAAAATTGGGGCCAAAGGAAACCTAAGGCCCGCTCTCAGGCTATCTACATACACAGTAATAAACCCCTCCGGATGGGCCATCGTCCTATCATCCGGTTGCGGCAGGCACCACCATGCTTCCTCCGGGATCCGGTATTCCCTCGTTATTTCAAAAAGCTCCTCCAATGTCAAGTTCGATCTCGCCACGCCCACCCTAAGTCCGTCCCATACCGATGATACCGGCGGGACCCTAGCACTAAATCCTATGGACACACACCGGCGATTATAGCACATATAGTCCTTTGTATCGGAAGACGAACGGCCAGAACCCGAGGCGCACCCACGCTTTCGATCGAGAAGGCGAAGGAGAAGATGAAGAATACATACTTACTTTTCGCTGGAATATTTGGCTCCTTCAACGAGATCGGGAAGAAGTTGGAAAATTTCTTAAAATTTTTATCTCTGAAATCTGGAGGTTTTCTTTTCTCTGGAACGAAGAAGAAGAAGAAAGTGAGCAGTTGCCTATTCGCGCTATTTATAGGACAAATAGCGCCTAAAACCGTTGTTTCAACTTTCACACGCGCCACCCGCTATTGGACGTGGAGTCGACGCACAGACGTGGTTCGAGTGCCCAACCGCCGCCCGGGCGCGTATGACGTACTCTCATAAGAAGATAGACCGCCCGATCGATCGTGTGATGATTACGTTGACCTCAGACGGCTCGAACCTTGGACCTCGTCCGCTTTCACATCCAAGAAGGGCGACGCCTCAGGTCGTACCTCGGCCTTTCCCCGAAAGACGGGGGCATCCAGATCGGACCTCGACGTCCTACCAACGGACTTCTCCCCCTACGAGAACATCTCCATCCAGATCGGACCTCGGTGCCCCCCAGATTCGGTGCCGCTCAGGCCACACCTCGGCATCCCTAGAAGGGCGGTCACTCAGGACGAACCTCGACATCATCCAGCATGATTTATCTATCCAGATCCGCCTCTCAGGTCGGACATCGGCATCCTCCAGAAGAGCGGTGCCGCTCCAGATCGGACCTCGGTGTAACCTATGCAGGGGTCGTTATCTAGGTCGGACTTAGACTTCCTTTTGCAGCACATCTTTGTCCAACGACAGACGACTCAGTTCGGTCTTCGACAAGCGGTGCATGCCCAGAATGACAGACCACCCAACTCAGTTCGGACCCAGATCGCCAAATAAACCCTCACGTCAAAAAGACAACACTCGAACAACTTCACCGAAAGAACACCTCACCTCGGCAAGCGCATTCTTCGCTTCACCTCGACGCTTGTTACTCGACCGTCGTGGGGCTATGATGGGATATGGCCCAACCGTCCAGGCCCAAACGAGCTGGGCCTAGCATTATAGACGGCCCATGCGGTTAAGCCAAGACCCCATCCTCTAAACCCTAATCAGGCGTCGCCCAACAACCCCCAAAAACCCTACACGTGGCGCACGGAAGAGGAAGAGTCTCTAGAGTCCCTGCATGCAAGAGGAAGAGTCCCTACACGCGCGGAAGAGTCCCGCCAATGGAGGAATGGGCACGCCTTTAGGAGCCCTCGGGCGTGTATAAATAGGAGTTAGATCAAGGTAAAAGGGTTAGCAATTTCTTGAATACTAAGGGCTTTTACCATACCGATCGTTAATCGAAACATAGTGAAAGTATTGAGAAACACTCTCCGTGGGCGAGATCTCATTAACGATCGAACCACGTAAAAGTCTTGGTGTTCTTTATCGCTTTACATAAATCTTGCATACTCACATATATCGATTTATCGTAGTCGTTGGACATTTTGCAATTGTATGTAAAAGTTTAATGAAAAACAATAAGAGAGTGAACGAGCAAAGTGAGATAGAAGAGATCATAAGTGAAAGTACAACAAGGTAGGTAGAGTCTAGAGATGGCAATGGATTTTGGACCCGATCCGGATCTATCCGATTCATTTTCGGATCCTATCTTCAAAAATAGGATCCAATGGATCTAACCGGATCCGACCATTCATTTAAAATCCAATCGGGATCCGGATCTTGATTTCTGAGATCCAGATCTGGCCCATGGATCCATATATATATAATTTTTATTTTATTTATAAGTATATTATATTGTTTTTCTTTCTAGTCAAAATTGGATAAACTAGGTTATAGAATTGGAAGATAGGTCAATAACATTAGAAAATTATACCTTGAATTTGAAAAAAAAAAAATGAATTAGATATGAGTGATCTATTTGCTAAGATATGTATGCTACTTCTATTCCTATTATAATATTATTTGATGTCATGAAAATAAAAGTAAATTTATAACTAACATCTTTTTATAATGATGATTGTATAAATTCTAGATAATTATTATAGTGTTATCAGATATTTAAATTATTATTATGGTTTATTCGAATTATAGTTGATTTATGATTTATTTTAGAAGATAAAATATATGGATCCTTTTCAGACCGGACCTGCGGATCTCATGGATCGGGTCCGGATCTAATTTTTTGGACCCAATGGATCCGGACCGAAAAAAATCGGATTCGAATCGACCTAACAAGATTCGATCCAAATCGATCCATTGTCATCCCTAGTAGAGTCTAGTTAGGGGTAAATTATGTTTTTCTATCCTATTTATATCCAAGTAAAAGTAATGTAACTTGATTCAAATGCCAAATAATAATAATAATAATAATAATAATAATAATAATAATAATAATAATAATAATAATAATAATAATAATAATAATAATAATAATAATAATAATAATAATAATAATATAGTTCTAAGTTCAACAAAGAAAAATTGTATCAAAACTAAACCAGGAATGCACATAGCACTCGACCCCAAGAATAAAAAAAAAAAAGGGTTATGATTGGTATACAATAATGAAATTAAGTGAGGATATAATGGATTTGAGAATGAAATGATGATAGGAATAAAATAGAATAAACATGATATTTCTATAACTAATATGTATATGGAATGAACAAGTAGAAGTAAAATGTAATGAATAGATATAACTATTATTCTTATAAATTTTCTTATTATTTTAATAATAATAATAATATAATAATTATTATTATTATTATTATTATTATTATTATTATTATTATTGTTATTATTATATTTATTTGTTATGTATTTATTATTATTGTCATTATTAATTATACTATTGTTATTATTACTATTATTTATTAGTTAGTATTATTCTATTATTTTATTATTTATTTTATTGCTTATTTATTTATTATTGTTAAGATTTTCAAGATAAAAATAAATCAGAGTAATTTTGTTCGAAAAAATTAAAATTAAAATTTGGCTAATCTCATACTCATTAAATTATGTAATATTATGGAGGAGATGAGAAATGATTAATCTCATGGTCATGGGTAGGGATGACGATGAACAAGATCTTACTAGGTCCATATCAAGATTCGATTTTTTGTTTAGTTTGATTCTTATGGTCCACAAAATGAGATCCGGATTCAAATTTATAAGATCCGCGATCCATGGATCTAGTCCCAAATCCATATTCTTTACTTTTAAAATGAATCTTTTTTTATCAATCCTCCAAAATAAATCATAAACCAATTAAAATTCACAATAATATAGGCTTAGTTATAATAATAGCAATTTCTAGAAGAGGGAAGAGCGAACATGGGTTTATGGTTATGTTTTTAAATTACAATTTAATATATATATATATATATATATATATATATATATATATATATATATATAGGAGTTATAGGTTAACGTAAGAACCATTTTTATCGTTAGATTAAGTAAGATCGGAACCAAAATTTAATGATGAATTCATTCCTAAATTTTCGTTATTTGGATATTCAACATTCTATTTTTCGTTGTTCATATAATTCATTGAATGCATATAAATAGTTCTATGAATTCATTCCAATTCATTGTTATGTTCATCATGGTGTTATTCGAACCTAGTAGTAAAATTTTGAATTTTGGATTTCAATAACTTTTTTAGGGCTAACGGATTCATCAACTTTCATAACAAATTCATTTATTCTTGAGTTTAGATTATAAAAATTGTTAGTTCTTATTCTCAAAAACTTGGAGTTCTCTCTCTCTCTCTATATATATATATATATATATATATATATATATATATATATTTATAAAATAAATGGATCCATAGGTCGAATCTAGATCGGATTCGGATCTCAAAAATTAGGATCCAAATATGTGGGATCTAATGTTTTGAAGATCCGAATCCTAAAAAACAAGATTTGATGTCATCCTCATTCATGAGAATGAGCTTTCTTTCGAGATTGATAGTGCTATATAAATCTTACCAACCATATAATTGGGATTAGATGCATGAATTATCTTTCCATTACTACATACTATGATACCACCATTCACATGTTATCATATTATCTTTAAGATCTTTTATTTCCCCACAACAAATTTTTCATATTATTTTTAATATAATATTTTCTTTTACTTAAGTTCTATTTATTTTCTCGTTATCTAAGAGCTGATGTTGAATTAAAATTCATTGTAGCGGCCACATAAAATTAATTTTGAGTTCTTAACTGTAATTTTTTTTTTTTTTTTTGCATCAACCCTTGCAGTTTAATTTTATGATAAGCTTTCAATTAAAATTATACGATAAACTTTTAAAGTTATTTTGCCTTCACCCTTCACATGTTATCCATCGTTTCCGCTTGTCGGCCTAATTGTATGCCCTGACTCACTTTCCATGGACAAACCTTTGTTCGAGTTCATTTATCAATATTATTTCATAAATATAACATTGTTTTAATTGTTAATATAATTTAATTAAATATTCCTAGCGGTTGTTGGTTGTTATCTCGAACTATTGTATGCTAGTATTTATTTGTGTGCGGAAAAATATATTAGTGTGTATCAAGGAAATGAATCAAGTTATTGTTAATCATTATCACGTAAATTAATAGAATTTGAATTTATCTTAGTATGTCACATCAAATGAGATGTATTTGTAATTATTATCAATTAGCTATTATACTTCAATATCATAATATATATGAAAACATACATAATTGAGAAATATTACGAGATATTAATGTTTAGCTATTGATAAGTGATCCGATGTGTTTTAAATAATAGTACGATTCATTAAAAATATTAGTTATATCTTCTAGGGCCCATTTGTTTGGCAAGCATTAATATGATTCCAAAATTTTAAATTCCTGCCTTTGATTTTTATACAAGATAAGGAAATTTAAAAAAAACTGAAAACAAGGAAAATTAGTATAATATTACTGGATTCTTATTCCATAATAAATCTTAGGTATTTTTTTTCCACAGTCTTAGATTCTTACACTATTTATATAATTAATATTTTTTTCATCAAAATACAAACATAATTTACATTTATTATTATTATGTTTTAATTAATAACTTATATTAAGAAAGTATTAGTTGATTTTTAAGAACATACTTTACATTTTTAAGAACATAATTTATATTTTCTTATGAATTATATTCTCAATTAAATTTAATTTCCTACCAAACTAACGAGTCCCTAATGTTATTTCAAAATTATATACATTATTTTAAAATTATTATAGCCCAAAATATAATTGGAATGACTTTTTTTGCAGCCGAGAAACATTTTAAAGGGTGTAATAAATAAGGAAAGTGCTCCTCCAATGAAATTTGAGGATTTTATTTTCACGTAAACCCTACAAATAAACCCTCATAAAACACAGACGCACGACGGACACCTTACGCAAAATCTCTCCGAATATGATCATATCATATGCCATCTGCACTGTACAATATTTGCTTACAGTTCTACATTTATTCTCCACAAACCGTGCTCACTATCTTCCTCCCAAACACGCAGAAGAAGAAAGCTTCGTATTACTTTCTTTTTCTTCCAAGGATTTGTATTAGTTCAATGCAGCAAACATAAATTCGTTTCCACAATAAGTTTCCCTCGTCTTTCAAATGAAATTTTTTTAATATTCAAACCCGTTACCAAAATTATAGGAGAACAAACACATCATTCTGTAACGGCTCATTTAAATTTAATCCCTTCGTGTCCCATCCCATTTGTTAGCCGATCTTGAATATTTTGAAAAAAAATAAAAAATTGCACCAAACTATCATAGTTTATTTCACTCTGTTTCTGGTGCTCTTCTTTTGCTGTTGAAGTTTTGGTCAAAAATGGCGAACCAAAACAGGAACCAGAACCCCAACAGAAATCAGAATCACGATCCTCACCGGAATCCAGCCATAGAGGAGGAATTCAACCTGAGGGAGACATGGCCGAGCCTCGACGGCGGGAGAGTCGTCGGAAACGATCGCGTCGGCACCGCCTTCGACTTGGTGGAGCAGATGGACTATCTGTACGTTAGAGTTGTCAAGTCCAAGGAGTTGCCCGGCAGCCCCGATTCTTACGTGTAACTCAACCTTGGAGGGCTCAAATCCGCCACCAGACATCTCGAAAAAACGTCGAATCCGGAGTGGAATCAGGTATTCTCGATATCGAAAGATCAAATTCATGCCCCACGCGTCGAGATTTTAGTGAAGGACAAGAGCAGAGGCGGTGATGGTTTGATTGGGATGATTGTGCTCGACGGCATTGATGTCCCTCGAAGAGTGCCGCCGGATAGCCCGCTGGCGCCGGAGTGGTACGGGCTGGAGAATCGTAGGGAGGAACGGGTGGCCGGAGAGTTAATGTTTGCGATTTGGATGGGGACGCAGGCTGATGAGGCGTTCCCGGAAGCTTGTCATATGGATGTTGCGGCTGTTAATGGTGACGACGTCACCGGAATCAGGTCGAAGGTTTACTTATCTCCTCGCCTTTGGTATCTTAGGGTTAATGTGATTGAGGCTCAGGATTTGCAGATTGCAGATAGGAATCGGCAGCAACCGGAGATTCTGGTTAGGGCTGCACATGGGAATAGAGTTTTGAGGACTAAGATTTCTGAATCAAAGAATGTGAATCCATTATGGAATGAGGATCTGATGTTCACCGTCGCAGAGCCGTTTGAGGATCAATTAGTTATGTGCGTGGAGGAGAAGATAGGGAACAAGAAGGAGGAATTGGGCCAGTGTGTGATCCCTTTACATGGTGTGGAGAAACGGATGGATTTCGATCCCCGGCAAGCAGATGGTACAATCTCGAGAAGCATAATGTTTCAGAGAATGGGCAGAGGAAAGAGAGGAGACTGAACAGCAGGCTGCATTTGAGGATCTGTTTCGATGGCGGTTACCATGTTCTTGATGAATTGACTCATTATAGCAGTGATCTGAGGGCCACGGCTAGGCAGCTTTGGAAGCCTGCAGTTGGGGTGCTCGAATTAGGGATTTTAAATGCTCAGAATCTCGTGGCAATG
Source organism: Salvia rosmarinus (assembly GCA_036937905.1). Classification (NCBI taxonomy): domain Eukaryota; kingdom Viridiplantae; phylum Streptophyta; class Magnoliopsida; order Lamiales; family Lamiaceae; genus Salvia; species Salvia rosmarinus. Next base: position 5,257,692 of record CM072815.1, read on the forward strand.
AAGTCGAAGGACTGTAGGGGATTCACAGATGCTTATTATGTGGCGAAATACGGGCAGAAATGGATCAGAACGAGAACGATCCTCAACAGTTTCAGTCCCAAGTGGAACGAGCAATACACGTGGGAAGTTTACGACCCGTGCACTGTCATCTCAGTCGGGTGTTTGACAACTGCCATCTGCAGGGAGTGAACGGAGGTGCGAAGGATTCAAGAATCGGGAAGGTGAGGATTCGCTTATCTACACTTGAGACTGGCCGTGTTTACACACATTCTTATCCGCTTATAGTGCTTTCGCTTTCTGGTGTGAAGAAAATGGGGGAAATTCAGCTGGCTGTGAGGTTTTCTTGTGCTTCTCTGTTCAATGTATTGCAGCTGTATGCGCAGCCGCTGCTACCGAGCCTCCACTACCTCCACCCCCTCAGCTGCCAGCAGGTTGAGGTTCTGAGGCATCAGGCCACTCAGATTGTGTCAATGAGGCTCAGCCGCGCTGAGCCACCATTGAGGAAAGAGGTGGTGAATACATGCTTGATGTGGGGTCGAATATGTGGAGCGTGAGACGAAGCAAAGCCAATCATCTCATAATTGCAGGGATCCTCTCTGCCATTACCAGAATCTTGAAATGGTTTGATCAGATATGCAGTTGGAGGATTACTTTGATGACTGTTTTAATCCACATTGCGTTTTTCGCCTTTGTTTGCTTCCCCTGGCTGATCTCGTGCACTGTTTTTCTCTACCTATTCTTGATCAGGACATGGAGTTATCGAGGGAGGCCTCGCAACCCTCCACACATGGATGTGAAACTGTCTCAAGCTGACACCGCGCTGAATGATGAATTGGATGAGGAGTTCGACTCATTCCCGACATCTCTGAAGCAGATCGAGGTTGTGAAAGTGAGGTATGATAGGCTGAGGGCTATTGCTTCGAGGCTGCAGACGGTTCTTGGCGACATGGCTATGCAGGGGGAGAGGTTCTACAATCTGCTGAGCTGGAGGGATCCGAGGGCAACGGCGCTGTTTCTGATCTTCTCTGCTTGGTTGCTGCAGTTGTGCTATATGCAACTCCTCTTAGAGCTGTGGTGATTGTTATGGGATTTTACGCGATGAGGCATCCGAGGTTTCGGGACCTGCTTCCATCGTGTCCCATTAATTTCTTGAGGAGGCTGCCTGCGAGGACTGATGGTTTGTTGTGACCGATTTTGCATTGTCTTTTCGCAGTTTTTGTGCTTAGAATTGTGAGTTGTTTTGTTTTGAGAGAGTTTTGATTTGCTGCTGTAGTGCAGCAGTTTTTGGGTTGTTTCCGCTATCTGGGATTTGGGTATATAGGTGGCTGTTGCTTTCCTCTGATTTAATGTAAATTGTTCTTCTCCGGTCATTAATTTATCTGGTAAATCTCTTCATTAATCAACCCCATCTTCGACTAGTCTATTATGTTATTCTTGATCCTATGAACTCTACAAATGTCATCCACATATGTATTTAAAAAAAATAGTTATTTCGGAGATGAACCTCCAATTGCTCTGACAAAGCTGAATGCAGTGGCGAGAAGACGACGTGTACTTGTATCGTTTAGAGAAGGGGAGAAGTGGAGGTTCTTTATTTTTATTTTTCCCACAAATATTTATTGGGACGTTATTTAGATGTTTAGTGGAACAATTTGACTGGGAAGTTATCATAAGTATCTCAGCAAATTAATTTAAAATAACAACGAGAGAAGATACACACGCAGTAAATTTTATAAAATTAAAAAATATAACTGGTAGATGCATTGGTAAAAAGATGATGCCCCGTTAAAGACCGTGTTAGCCTGTTAGGAGCCCGATTAGTGATTACGAAAAAAATGCTTTTTTATACAAATAAAATTTATTATAATATTATGCATCATATATAACTTTTATTTTAAAAAATTGAAATTTTTAGAAATCATATATCCTAGCTAACTTTATCAACCCTAATAAGAAATTACTAACTAATAAAAATGAAATTAAATATTAAAAAATAATTATATACCCTAATTGGGTGGAATAAACCCTAGGCAATAATTACAAAATTAAACTAAAACATAAAAAATTAAAATTGAAGAAAAAAGATGAAAAATACCATGAAAATTGAAAATGGGACACAAAGTCCTACATCAATTATGAGACATTGGATCTCAACACTCAAATTATGGCTTTCCTAGCGTCAAACCTTGAATGTTCCAATTGTCTGTGAGCGCAGAACAATTTCAGAATATATATCAAATTCTTTAATTTCATAGAAATAAAACTAATAAAATGTGGTCTTGAGCTCTTTTTAGTTTTTATTCTTTCTTTTCTGGCAGAATCTGTTAGATAATTGAAAATTGATCCAAACAACTCTAGAGAGTAGTCAAGAGGCCAACTCATCAGCCAATTTCCATTTCTGACTTCCTTTTTCACACCTCACACATTTCGCACTTCTAGAATATTGCTGCAATATCCATCAATGATATAGAGGGTGTTTGATATAGAGCTGTTTGGCTGAACTTATAAACTGTTTATGAGCTTATAAGCTGTTGTAAAATATTTAGTAAAATAAGTTCTTAAACAACTTATAAGATGTGAAAATAAGCTTCAACAACTTATAAGTTCCATTAAAAATAAGTTGGTCAATCCAAACTTATTTTTTCATAAATTTATAAGCAATCATGAATTTACCAAAATAACCTTATTATAGTTCGTTATTTCATACACATACACGATCAACTTCACATCTCGTCAATTTTATCTCTCTAACTATGATTTTCTCTCTCTAACATTCTTTCTCTAGCTTATAAGATCAATTATCCAAACACTTTGACAACTTATAAGCACTTGAGACATTACCTCTAATAAGCACTTTAAACATCTTATAAGCTCTTGAAGCTTATAAGCTCTCTAAAATAAGCTTAGCCAAACACCCCTATAATGTAATGCAGAAATTAAACAAATATCACTCTTGTTTTTATCATCAATTCCAAATACTTGGTGTTTAGTATATGGTGATTCCACATATATATAATATAAACAAGAAACAGAATCCAATTATAAACGAATGCATAAATTAAATCGCAAACAGGGGAAAAGGAACAAGACTCATATTTTATTGATTACAAAGCAAGTTTCGACTCACAAATAATTTGAACCGGCCATGTTTATCCAGTCACATAATTAAGTACAAACCAAAAAAAATCTGTACGATGATGATCAATAGGCATGGTTTTTTGAGACGTGAAAACACTGTGGCAAAAGTGAGTGCAATGTTGATGATATATGGTGGTGGGCCGGTGGCGATGGTGGTGGTGGTGGCGGCTGCCCATATTCATGATCGACTAGACTCTCCGCTTTCCACCTTGCTGTCGGATGACACGGATCCTTAACAAAGTACTTCCTCAGAAAGTCCTTCGCCTCTTCGAGACCTTCTTGTCGCTCGGGATCGTCCGAATCTCATTGCTGCAACTGATCTTCATCAACACATCCTTCGTCACCGCATCTTTGCCGAATTCCAAGGTGCTTTTCCGGTCAACATGTGCAGCACGGTGCATCCTAGTGCCCAAACATCCGGCGCTGGCTAGTACTCCTGCCGCGCTATCGACTCATGCGCCACGTACAGAACCATCCCCCTAAATCCTTGCTGATCGTCGCCGTCTTCATCCTCGACCGCTCCGATCCTCTTGCAACGTCGGAGATCGGCGAGCTTTGAATCTTCGCCAACAAGCAACACGTCGTGCGGCTTGATATCGCATTGCACGTAGCCGAGTTTGTGAATGTGAACGAGGGCGGTGATGAGAGATTTCGTGTAGTGCCTGGCGACGTGCTCCGACAGACCTTCGCCGCAGACGGGGAGGATGTGGTCGGTGATGCATCCGCCGGGAGCATATTCGAGAATGATTTTACATAGGTTTTGGCCGTTCTCGATGGTGAATTGGTCGTTGAAGCAGCGGAGGATGCATGGGCATACCTGAAATTTATTAAGCAACTCTTTCTCCTTGGACAGATCCTTCGACTGCGAACGGACACCACCGTCGGAATATTGACATTGCCACTTTCTGGCACCCCAAACCTATTTAAATTATATAAAATATTTAAATAATTAAATATCAACTATTATAATGTTAGATACACGTCTCAATAAAAATCTAAAGACTACAAAGTAAATAATAATAATAATAATAATAATAATAATAATAATAATAATAATAATAATATAAATAATAATAATAATAATAATAATAATAAAATTATTATTATATAATTATTAATTTACAACTAAATTTCAAGCATAAAAATAAAATTATACAATCTAATTTTAATTTTCAAATCTAAAATAATATAATAAATCATCAATATATATATATATATATTAGATTTTTATAAAAAAAATAAGTTTTTATCTGATTCATACCTGTATAGAAAGAGAATTCTAAATATATGTGGATACAGAGAATTCCAAGTATTCTACAGTTCCAGATATACGTGGAATTGCATCAGATCAACTTCTTCAATTAATTAAAGCGTGTAGGAGCCTTCCGAGAATACAATTTTCCAATTTAACCGAAACTTTGATTTGCTATCAACAATATATTTTAATTATTTATTGTAAGTTTGTAACCCTAAGATATATATTGCTAGTCTAATCTATATAAAATAAAATATTATTTTAAATTTGAAAAAATAAAACCAAAAAGGTATATTGAACCTTCGTAGAAAAACAAGTAGGCAAATACTTCCATATTTTTGAAGTACTAATTTAATGATGTAGATCACATATAAAATTTGATTAGAAATATTTCATATCACAAGTATTGTAGAAACTCCATACAATTATATTATTAGGATTGAAGAAAAATATTACTGTAAAGAAGTTATTTATAAATAGAATTTTATATAGAAAAATAATTTATTCTTATAAAAAATATTATTCAATATAATACAAGATAGTATATAAATATCTATTTAACAAATTTACAAAATCAATACAAATTTGACTAAAACTAAACATACGTTTTGAAGTACACAAAATAATGATACATCATACATGTATAAAAAATAGTTATTGTATTATGTGTATGTATGCTAGTATATATGTGTATCTACCAACTCAACGTAATGTGATGTGTGTGTGCATATATAATGCTTTTTATTCCTATACAGGGCATAAATGTTTATGACGGGATTGAGAAAAATATGACTTATCACAATAGGGAATTTATTCTTAAATATAACATGTCCGAGTTGGGATCATTATTTTGTATTAATATATACTCCCTCCATTATTGTTAGCTTATTTTCATTTTCAGATTGTTCTATTATTGTTGGTTCATTGATGAATCATTTTTATTTTTACACACAAAAGTAACTCAAATTACGTAAGTCATATTACTTTAAACATAAAACACAATTCTTCTTAATTTATACATTCAAAAGTTTTGAATCAAGAATATTGGAACTATTATTCTTATATAGAGTATTATTATATTGGGTTAAATTTATTTAACCTATCATAGAGATGTGATATTACAGTATAACCCAGTAGGTTAAATAAATTGTCTTCGGCATAACTGAAAATAGGCCACAACTCATCATCACATTGTCGTTATACAGAAAGGAATTTATCATCGGGTCGTAAATTTAGACAAACTCATAATTGGCCCAATATAATGGGCCGTTTCACGAGTTCGGAGCCCAACTAAGCACACCTTAACCGTTGCACCGTAAATACTTCTCGGTCGTCAAACTAGGGGTGAGCAAAACCAGACCGAACCGAAAATGAATCGAACCGAAATTGAAGGTTCGATTCGGTTTTGTAAAACGGTTCGGTTTCAATTTTGAAATCGAATTTTATTCGGTTCGGTTTCGGGTCGACCAAAAAATTTCAGTTTGAGACCCGAATAGCCCGAATTATATTATATCTATTATATTTATAATATCTATACACTAAACTCTAAATGCGACAAAGTCACAAAAACATAAATCATAAATCAAATCCATCTCTCTCTAAACATAATCTCTTCCATGGTATTAGCTATTACCATGACCATGAGATTAGCCAAATTTATTTATTTATTCTGAAAATTATTTTATTTATTTTTATCTAGTAAAATTAATAATAATAAAATAATAATAATATTTATGATAATAAATAAATAGTAGTTATTAATAATAAATAATTTAATATAATAATAGTGATAAAAATATAGTTATTAATAATATTAACATAATAAATTACAATAAATAAAATAAATAATTATATTAAAATAATAATATTATTGATAATAATAATAATAATAATAATAATATTAGAAATTAATAATAATATTGACATAAAAATAATAATTAATACCAAAAAGATTATATTAAAATATTATTATTAGTTAATTAATTATGATAATAAATAAATAGTAGTTATTAATAATAAATAATTATAATATAATAATAGTGATAAAAATTATAGTAATTAATAATATTAACATAATATATAATAATTAATACAATAAATAATTATATTAAAATAATATATATATATATATAAATAAATACTAGTAATAATAATATTAATAATATTCCTAAGTAATAATATTAAACTAATATTCCTAAGTAATTATATTAGAATAATATTATTATTAATAATTTGATTAATAATAATAGTAATAATATTCCTAACTAATAATTATTATTATTAATTAGTAATATTAATTAATTATTATTATTGATATATATTAAACTAATATTCCTAAGTAATTATATTAGAATAATATTATTATTAATAATAATTGATTAATAATAATAGTAATAATATTCTAACTAATAATAATTATTATTAATTAGTAATATTAATTAATTATTATTATATATTTATATTAGATTTAAAAATATTTAAATATTAATACTATTATTATTATTATTATTATTATTATTATTATTATTATTATTATTACTACGATAATAATAACATAAATTATAAAATCATAATTATTTTATTTGTTTTATTTCATTCCTATTCAATGCATTCGATCCATAAAAATCACATATTTCATTCCATTCCATTCCTATCCAATTTCATTCTGGTTGCGACAAAGTCACAAAACATAAACCATAAATCAAATCCATTCTCTCTTAATCTCTTCCACGGTTTCATCCCCAAACCACAAAGGCACAAACCCTGACCGCGCATGCTCTCAACACGCCTCGCCTGCTGGTCAGGATCATGGCCGCCCTCTTGACTGGTCCCACCGAGCCTCTCTACTCCCCGCCGTGCCTCTCCCGTCAGCATGCTCATCCTCCCTCCTCCTCCCGTTGAGCCGCCGCACTGAAACCCTCTCCACACCTACCCCACAGGTCTACCAGTTGAACAAGCAATAACAGCTCTGGTAAAGCATTACAAATCCATCTCTATTTCTTAAAATTGTTAGCTCTAGTGTTGCTTGTTCTCGTTCCATCTCTATTTCTTAAAATCCATCTCTATTGAACAAGCAATAACAGCCATGGTGAAGTGAAATATGAGATTTTGAAAATGTAATAGAGCAATCAAGCTGACTGTGTTCATTTTATGTGAATGAGTTTGAGTTTAATTTTTTGAAGGTGTATAAGAATTTTCCTTGAAGCTTGAACCATTTCTAGTGAAAGAAAAAATATATATATATAATATATATATATATATATATGCTTAGGGAATTACTGTAGATGAAATGGGCTGAGTTTAATAGAGTATTTCTGTTGGATGCTTTTGTATAATAACATATATAGTAATTTAGATGTGTTTATAGAACTACGTATGGACTTGGTATTACAAAATAAAGGTATAAGTTCTTTTGTAAAAGACAGGGCCAAAATGCATATTTGGAAGCATCTGTTAAAATATTTGGAAGCACAGGTTTAAATCGATTTTATCCAAACCGAAATGAAACCGAATCGAATATTTCGGTTCGGTTTTGGTTCGATTTGGATATTAATTCGGTTCGGTTCGGTTTATTTTTTAAGAATATTTCGGTTTTCGGGTTTTTCGGGTTCGGTTCGGTTTTGGACCGAACCACCCGAATGTTCACCCCTACGTCAAACTATGGCTGTTTGCCTGTTCTGACATCAGACCTTAAACCTTAAAACTAGGGGTGGGAAAAAATACCGAAAAATCAATATACCGCATTTATCGTACCGAAAAAATATCAAAAATATCGAAATAATCGGTATTCAAATTTTCGATGCGGTATCGAAAAATTTGATACTGATGAATGGTATCGATTTTGGAGATACCGCGGTATACCGAAAAATACCGAATTTTCGGTATATACCGAAATTCGGTATTTTTCATTATATCGATTTATCGGTATGCTCGGTATATAATCGGTATCAATATTTTAAATAATTAATATATATAATATTTTACTAAAAAATTCTAAAATTCTAACAAACTAAAGCCCATTTATAATCTCCTAAATTCCTAATCGTTACCCACTAGGCCCACAGCCCACTACCCAGCGGCCAGCGCAGCCCTCCCAACACCCTCCTGCTTGAGCGGTTGAGCACTCAACAATCAACATAGTACATACTACATACCCACGTAACCCACGCCCTTCTAACCCTAGAATTTGGGCAACAAGAACAGGCGCCGCCTCTCGAGCTTCTCACCCAATCGCCGCCGGGATCGTCCTCCTCGTCCGGTCGCCGCCAGCGTCAAAAACAGAGCCCCCTCCTCGCTCTCTCGCCGCCAGCGTCGGCGGTCGTCCTTCCTCGCCGGTCGCCGTCAGTGATAACACCGTCCTCGTCCGCCTCCACTCACGATTCACGCCCCGATTTGCGCATCTCCTAACTCTTGCCACCTCTTGAGAGCACAGCTGCACAGGTATGCGATTTTGATAGAGTAAATTCATTCTGTTAATTATTTCTGGGATCTTGGAATATATATTTTGAAGTTCTTTTTACATGGGACAGCAACCAAATGTGTATAAACTTATTCTTGGCTGGCATAGAGTAGGATTTCATATAAACTGTAAAATGGCGTGTATATACAAGGCTATAATTTGTTCAATTATTTGTCTCTACCCTTGAGTTTCTGGTATTATTAAGATCACTAGCCAATTTTTTGGGTTGATTGCTACATCTATGATCTCATAATTGTATATTCTAGGAAAACCACCATCAAAGCATCGTTAACCAATTATCTGTCCATATTTCCTTACAATCACAAATAAAAACAATATACACAGCAGCCTAATTTCAGCAAAATTTAGGGTCAATTATACCGAAAACATTAGTTGCCAGTTGGTAATTGAGAACACAGTAACTCAACTTTAATACTGCATAGAGATGTTACATGAATGTATTTCATTTTTCATTTGTTGTGTTTTGGAATTGGATCATTATCTTTAGATGTTACTTTTAGTTGAGATGAGCTAAAACTTAAGTTGGATTGTATTTTAATTTTAGGATGTTATCTTTACAAGTTTGTTGTTATTTTCGGTATTTTTAATAAGTTGAACATTTTAGGTATACCGAATTTCGGTATGATATACCGAAAAATCGGTACGGTATCGGTATGAAAATATATCATACCGTAATTTCGGTATACAGAACGGTTCGGCACGGTATCGGTATGAAATTTTTCATACCGTATTTTTCGGTACGGTATATGGTATGGTGAATTTTTTTCGGTATACCGTATCGATCCACCGCTACTTAAAACTATTCTGCCAAAAAAGTTTCATTCTCCGCCTACAGAAAACCTTCTCAAATCAAACCTGAAACCTAATAACAAAAATAATTGCTAGAAATTCCCCAGTCTCCAACGTTGAACTGTCAATGGCCGCAAGAAGCGATGAAATTAAGAAAGAGAAGATCGGCAGGCAGACAATGCGGCCGCACCTGGCGGAGGAGAAGGACTACGAAGCACTACGAGAGCTTTTCCAGCACCATATCGACTCATTTGACCACATGACTGAGCACGGCCTCGAGACGATGATGCAGAACATTAAACCTGTCGAAGTCTTCGATCCTTTAACCAAGAACAAGCTTAGAAATATCCTTTTGATTTATTAGATTAAATTGTGCTGAATTTATGGATTTTTTTGTTAAGCTTTGAAGTTTTCAGCTGTCATTACTTGTATGTTTGATTCTATAAGTCCGTCTATCCCGTTTATTTTGCCGTTGGATTGCGTTAAATGGGAGCTGCTGAAACATGGCTAATATTTATGGTATTTTGGTTCGTTTTTTTTTGCTGATATACGATACACCTGCTATAGTTGAGTGGAGATGACATATGAATTTACATAATTATTGTGAAATTTGTCCTTTTCTGTTCGGTGTGTCCTGTCTGATTAAACAGGATCAGGTGTTAACAAATAGTTGGAATTCACAGAAAATTGTAGAAAAAAATGATAATTTTAAGGCTTGAGGTGTAAGAGTATTTTCCTATTCATGTTATGATCTTAATGTGCTCTGCTATGATTCAAATTTCGGTCTCTTGATGGTTGATTCTTAACCCCGACATACTTTGGCTCTCCACTCCGGAAATTTATCCTCCTCAAAAGGAGCGATTTTCCAGAACTATGGCTGATCCATTATATCCTTTTGAGGTACATCTTCATGGCATCATTACATCTTGGTAACTATATTCAATCAACCTCTGCCAGAGGCTAATGCAATATCTGTGTGTGGCTGGAGCAGTGTAGACAGGCAAAACTCACGTATGCTGGGAACTTCATGGTGGATCTGAATTTTCAGTATGATGACAAAGGAGTCATAAGAGAGAAAATTAGTCTTGGGCAGTTACCTATCATGTTGAAGGTAAGTGATGTACTATGTGATCCAATTGTTTTTCCTTTGTTTAGTCTTCCTCTTATAGCTGAACCCTTATTTCAATAGATAGCTTGATCCCCAATCTTCAATTGGGGACATTTCGTGTCTCTTAAGTTCTAGACCATAATTTGACTGTTGTTTTCTCAACCTTATTGGTCATAGCTAGTTCTTCTCAATTATAGTTGACTTCTTACGAAAAAGAGCTATTAAGGATAAGATACTAATGGTTTATTGAATGGAAAAAGATGCATTTCTTGAGAGTATCTTTGGTTGAGATTTGTGCTTGTTTGGGAATCTTGAAAATAATGGTTCCAATTCGACATTCCACTTTCAAGATATGGATTGATGTTTACATTACTTTTCCTCCATTTTTAACTAGTATTGATACTTATATAAATTTGCATAATTTGGTAATAGTCTCTATATAGAGAAGATGGAACTCATGGAAGCTCTACATTTGTTTGACAATTCGAGTGATGCCAGGAGTACTCTTCGGAGTAGTTTGCACTAAATGCTGAAAAAAGATGGTTGAAATATTTTAATAAAAAAAGGTGATTATATCTAAGAAATATAGCATCAGTAGGGAAATAAAACATGAAGATAAATACCATTTCAATGTTATTTTTGAGCCTAGAAGACATGACATGTATAATAGAGTGATCTCTAGCTGCTAGCTCTCATTCAATTTGTTAGCGCTTCTCACTTTACATATCCCTTTTGTTTCTCTGTAGTCCAAACTCTGTCATCTTAGAGCCGCAAATGATCCCAAGAAATTAGTTTTACTCAAAGAAGAGCCTTCAGAAATGGGAGGGTGAGTATGCTGCCCCTCTAAATGAATGTTTTAAGTTGTGAACTTTATATAATACCTTTCTCCTTACGTTTGCATTTTCTTTAGATACTTTATCCTGAATGGGCTTGAGAGAGTTATTCGTCTTGTGATACTACCAAAGCGGAACTATGTAAGTACAATCTCTCCTGTTCATGAATATCTAAATATAAGACTGCCTTACATACTGAACTGAGTCTCAAGTCTCAAGACACAAGTCATAGGTTATTATAGTTGCTTATTGTCTATTCACTTGCATGTAATCTTATATAGCCAACGAGCATGGTGCGGAATTCTTTTCGTGAACGGCGTGAAGGTTATACCGATAAAGCTGTAGTCATAAGGTTCTTTTCTTTCTAACTCAATTTTTTAATTTGTGCTACTTTCACAGTACATAATTAGGAATCTGAAACACTATATATAGTGGGAGGCTTGCATGCTGCTCTGTTCTTTTTTGGTTCTATATATCTTTAGTGCTGCTTACACATATCGTCCATCATGTGTATTGGAACTTGAAGCTCAAAAGGTTTTGTATGGTAAAGGAAATACCTGTTTGGGGTTCCTTCTTTATCTGAATATGGTAAAATCATGCTCACTTAACTGCTTTTTTTTTTTTGCTTTCACTTTCACGTGGGAAAGGTGGCATTGTAAGTGCCATAGAAACTAGTATAATTTAGGCCTAAAGTTGTGCTTCTTCAAAGCTTCTATGAAGACTTCCTTCATACTTGCCTGTTGCAAGTCTATCGTCCTAGAAATAGTTCTTTGAAACAATGAATCTTTTGTATTCTTTTTTGACATTCAGATGTGTTAGAGAAGATCAGTCCGCTGTGTCACTTAAACTATACTACCTTAATAACGGGAGTGCAAGGCTTGGTTTCTGGTGAGAACTTTAATACTTAGTGGACTTCGCTCATATGGTCAAATTATGAAAGTCTTAACTTTGTTCCCTGTGCTAGGCTACAAGGGAGGGAATATCTACTTCCTGTTGGAATCATATTAAAGGTAACGTGCACTTTGTTGTCTCTTTTGGAGTTTTTATTATTCTTTACCAAAATGTTTTTGGCTATCTATTCCTTGATGGAAAACTTATCAGCCAGCTTATACTATTTGTAATTTAGAGATGAGTGACTACATAACACTTTGGTAAAGAATCATTTATTATTGATTATCGTTCCTGCAGTGTGGTGATCATTTTGGACTGAATGGAATAAAAGAATCATTTGAGAGAATTTTGTTTCGGATGTACATAGATATTGGATTTGTAACCTTAGATGAGACTTGAGAGAGCTTTATCATAGTCCCTATGTTTTAATAAAAAATTATGTTTCTTAACCTAAGGGTGAGAATAAACTTTTGATTTGGTTTCTGAGGAAGCTGTGATACTTTATGAGTTGGTTTAAGAAATTAGAGGAAAGGTAAAAGGATATTGGATGAGTAGAGGAGCATCACTGGGAGTGAAAATAGGGTGCAGTGCAAGACAATATATTGTTGGGCCAAAAATGAATTGTTGTAAAATTCTTAAGTTCAAGATCTGCTGGTTAATATTAATACATGGAGGCTCTTGACAAGTTTATAGGCAAATTCTTGCTACTGCTTCTGTTTTCCTCACATTCTGCTCTATGTAGGCACTGATTGAGACGACCGATCATGAAATCTATGTGAGTTTGACATGCTGCTACAGCGACAAGTATGATCGAGGAAAGGGATCTGTTGGCACTCAACTCATTGGTGAAAGAGCAAAAATAATTTTGGATGAACTTCAGGATTTCTCTCTCTATACTCGCACTCAGTGTCTGCAGCATATTGGTACTGAGTCTCATTGCACTTTGTTTGCGTTCTACATGAGTTTATTGCATTAGCATTCTAAATCTTGTTGTTATTACCAGGTGAGCATTTCCAAGCTCTTATGGTGGGACTGGAAAAACAAAGCTACTCTGATGTAAGTTCATGTCTTGTATGCGATGGTTTATTGTAATGATCGTTGCAACGTAGCTCCTGAATTTGGCCAACAATCTTAGACTGCTCTCACTAGAGGATAGAAAGTATATCAGAGAACATATCTCATACAATGAAGCCTTTTTCTGACAACTTCATGAAAAGATAGCACCAAGCTTTTAGTAGTCTTGGACATCATGTACCCAAATTTGCTACCAGTGTATTAGAGAATCCACTTCTCAGTTGTGTCTGCCTTTGTTTGTCAGGTTGCTGATGCTGTGTTGAGAGATTACATATTTGTCCATCTGGATGATAATATCGACAAGTTCAATCTACTCATGTCAGTGTCTCTTGTTTTAATATTTCCTTGAGACAATTTTTTCAGATTATTTGCTGTCTGATATTTTTACCTTTTCCGTATTTATATCAGCTCACATATTTACAGATCTATGACATTTTTTAGCTAATTCAAATTTCAATTTAGTTTAATGCTGCAGAAGCTGTTTTCTCTCGTAGACCAGACTTCAGTACCGGACAATCCAGATGCTTTACAAAACCAAGAGGTTCTATTGCCTGGTCACTTAATAACTATTTACCTCAAGGTAAAAGCTTTGGTTCTTTGTACCCAGGGAGTCATTTTTATGAATAAATTCAATTTGTATCTGGTTTGGGATCTGTATGAGCTGCTTTACTTCATCGATAAGTTCACTTTCTATGTAATTGTTGACTTATGACTGGTTGTATAGGACCACATGTTAACTATAAAAAGATGACTGTTATTCAAAAAAATGTGTGGAACTGCTCTGTAAATCAAATTGTCATGGATGTTGTAGTAGTACTCCTATGAGTGAGGAACTGTTCTCGGAAAAATTCATGTTAACTCATGAATTTTTCATTTGCATGTCTTGAACTACAAACTTATTGCAGGACTAGTTTATGCTCATGTGTTTAGAGATGGAGCAAATTGGAACTTATAGTAGGGCTAGCTGATTACGAATAAAGCACACAACCTGTTTATAAGGTCTGAAGTCAAATAGTATAAAATAATATGTCATTGTTGTTATCTCAAATTGATTCTATAATGATTATAATTGAAATTGAGAATCTCATCGTAGTGGAGATTAGTTAAGTGCCATGGAATCGTAAGTTTACCACTGCCTTTTATTTCCTAAGAAGCTCTCTGTTGGTAATAACTGCTTTCTTATGCTCTTCCTTATTATTATTAAAGCAGAAAATGGGTGTCTCTAAATGGAATGGTCAAGTCAATCTCTAAGCAGAGGATTGCGTTGTATTATCTAATTGGCTCATTTGCTGTAAAATTATAAAAATGTATCTTTACTGTCTTTGAGAATATCAGTCTGTTGGTTTATCTAGCATGTTACCTGGTGTCCTTGGGTGTTTCCTAGGGTAATGTAGCTCATTATTTTGGTATCTTGCAGGAAAAATTACAAGACTGGTTACTGAGGGCAAAACGAATACTACAAGATGAAGTAGAAAAAGACGCCAAAAAAATAGAATTGAGCAGTGGTATGCTACAGTTTCCAGAGAATTTAGCTTGTTGTCCTTTTGATTTATTGTGTGTGTGGAACTTCTCTTGTAGTTATATAGATATATAGCATTACATACACATGTATGATGATCTTTAATGGATAAAACTCCCTTATAAGCTTTGCAAGATAAATCACGATCTTTGACCAATTTTGCAAACTCAGCACGGCTTTTGAAATTTCAATAATGTCACCACTTTTAAATTCAATATTAAATTCAACACCCCCATTTTTTTCAATGTTAGAACAACGTCATTTCAGTAGTAAACTTCACCAGAAAATGCTGGATGTTAAATTTGCTACAAAAAAGAGTTGATGATGTTATTGAAATGTTTTAAAATTTGTATAGTTGTACTAAATATCTAAATCTGTCAAAGGTCGTGAATTGTTATTTGGAAATTATCTGTTATTGTCCTTCCCATTGTTGAAAATATATGCTCCGCTTCTAGTTACAGATTGAACTGTTATGGACTCCTGTGCTCAAAGCTTGAGGATACTAACTAGTAAGAAGTATTATATCTAGTTGTCCTGACATTTTATGTGCTTTGTTTTTGTAATGGCAGTAGCGGATGTCAGGAAAGTCATTGATAAATCTTCTCCTAAGCAAATTGGGGCAGCTATTGAAAATATGCTGAAGACTGGAAGATTGGTTACACAATCAGGTCTAGATTTACAGCAGGTACATTTGTAAAATGACTTGCCTTCATTATTGCAGAAACCTTATTCAAAAAAATTTGGAATTTACTATTTCTTCAGAAAAATCTCTTGTGATTGTTATTCGAGTATCATATTGTGTAAACAGAAATTTGTAATTTGCCTCTAATTTACTGGAAAAGATTAGCAATCTCTTTTAATCTGCCTGTTGAAATAACAGTCTTTACTTTCAAATGTTCACACATGTTGATCATTGATAGGTAAAAAATGGTTTAGCCATGCTAGATAGGGTTGACAATTTTGACACGATATGAAAACATGACACGAACACGCACGGAATTAATGAGTTGTTCAGCTTTATCGTGTCCGTATCCTTATCTTGTCGACATGAACACACATGAAAATTATAATGTTAAACAATAAGGACATGATAATTTAGTGACATGTTCGTATCGGATCCATGTTTTGTTTGTGTAACACGATAATTTTCGTGTTACATTCTTGTTCGTGTCGGATCGTGTCATTTTTGTATAACCCGATATCATCTATATATATTTATATTGATTTTATTATTATTTTGTATATTTTATTTCTATTATTAATTTATTTCTTAATTTTGGTTTGAATTTGTCGTTTTGAGTCGTGTCAACACGAAACAAATCATGTCATATTCATTTTCGTGACATGTCCATGTCTGTACATTTTGTGTCGTGCATATCCTTAATGGGTTGTGTTCGTGTTTGGTCTTGTTGTGTCATTGTCGTGTCCATGGTTTACAAAGGCGCTAGTGAGGCTCGCCTCGAGGCGTGCCTCGGTCGAGGCGGTCGGAAATCGCCTTCGAGGTGGCGCCTCACCTGTTGTCCAAGAGGAGGACGCCTCAACCATCCGAGGCGCACTCGCGAGTCGATCACTCTATCTCTCTCTCTCTCGCTTTTCTCGCTCTTCACCGCTCCTCTCTCTCTCTCTCTCTCTCTCTTCTCTCTCCGATTTCAAAATGTCTTTGCGGTTCGCTTTATTTGCGCTCGCTTTATTATTTTAGTAATTGCAGTAATTTTAATTAATTATGTATTTGGTTGTCACAATTTGAGGTTGAAATTGTCTAAATAGTCTTGTTTCTTATACTTTTGATTATGGTGAATAATTATTGGACTTGAGTTCAAGATATTAAAAGACTCATAAGTACTTAATTATAAACTTATGTTTTTTTATGTGTTGTAATATATTTGTTATGTTTTATGTGTTCTTTATATTAGTTATAATTTTATGTGTTTTGTGACTTACGCCTCGGTCTTACGCTCGGACCGCCTCGAGGCTTACGCCTCGTGGTGCTATTGGAAAACGCCTCGGTGCTTAAAACGTATATTTAAACCTTGGTCGTGTCGACATGATAACAACCCGACAAGCATGAATTGCCAACCCTAATGCCAGATGAGATAAGCACCACATATCTTTGTAGTAGAAATGAGGCATAAGAGAAATAATCAGTGAGTTGATAGTTTTTATCTGAAAGTATTAATGATTAATTATTATGTTAACTTCATATGTAGTATCTATCAGACTTTTGGTGTTTTTACGATAATAAGCATGATAAAAACGTCTCCGACATGTTCAGGTATAGAGAGGAAGTATCATACCAATGTGAAATCACATTGATATGTTGTACGCTTCCGGGAATTCCCCACTTTATCTCTGATATGAACTATGGCTTTTGAACATAGTGTGGAAACCTGGAGTATTTCTAGCTCCATTAGTTGATACTATCAAGGTTCACTAAAGCCTCTTTTATCTAAATCATGCTTTGTTGGCTTATTTTAAGCCAAATTATTTCATGGTTACATGTAGTTTAAAGTTGTCCATGTTTGTGATTTTTTCTGGACTTTGCTGGTGAAATCACTATTATAAAAAGATCATGCCCTTCTATTGTAACTACAGGGCACTAAACATCTTCTTACTCTGAATATGATTTATTGTTAAGAGTCTGACTTCATGTGACATTACTAATTTTCTGTTGGTTTTGGTTGGTATTTATGGTTGCTAGAGAGCTGGGATGACAGTTATGGCCGAGAGATTAAATTATCTGCGTTTCATCTCACACTTTCGAGCTGTTCATCGAGGTGCTTCATTTGCTGGGCTTCGTACAACAAGTGTTCGGAAGTTGTTGCCTGAGTATGCACTAGTACCCTATTACTTGGAAATTCTATTGTAATGTTTTCTTTGCATGTTCCCTCTTCTTCATGTTATTTTTTCAGTTTCCCACTTAGTGATATATGTATGGTGCAGATCTTGGGGCTTTCTGTGTCCTGTTCACACACCTGATGGTGAGCCATGTGGGCTGCTGAACCATATGACTTCTACTTGCCGTAAGAACTTACTTTCAACTTATATGTTCATCTGAGGGGTATTCTTACAGTTATTCTTTATACTCACTGAATTGTAAGGTCAAACAGACCGTGAAATTTGATTAGCAGAAGTAGTATGAAGATTTGATAAGTTCCAGAATTGTCATAACTGTGTTTCTAAGGAACTATCCTGTAACGATGGCAGACCGACACTATGTTTGAGATCAATTGGATTTCAACAATTTATCATACAAGATTGCTTATAAATGAGTTTTCTAGGACCTTCTACTTTAGGTATCTTTTCTGAGGAAAAAATTGAATGTAATGGCATATATTACTCTTTGGCAGGGCTAACTTCATATTATGATTCAGAAGGGAAATTAAAAGACTTCCTTGAAATCCGGAAGTCAATATTAAAAGTTTTGGTGAGCATGGGAATGACTCCAGCATTGCCAAAGCTTCTGCTAGCTGGCCCTCCTGAAGTACTTACGGTCCTTCTAGATGGCCGTGTAGTAGGTTCTATTGCTTCTAATATAATAGAAAAGGCTGTCTGCCATTTGCGGAGACTAAAGGTTTCAGAAACTTCTGCGGTGAGTTTTTCATATTTTTGCCATAACTAAATTTCTTTTCTCGGGTTGCACCATTTTATTGTTTAAATGTTGCAGATACCTGAAGATCTTGAGGTTGGTTATGTTCCTTTGAGCATGGGTGGGGCTTACCCTGGCTTATACCTGTTCACATCTGCATCTAGATTTCTTCGTCCAGTGCGGAATATCCAGATACCTTCTGAAGAGAGCAATAATATTGAGCTCATAGGGCCCTTTGAGCAGGTGGGTATAAGGTCTCCATGACATTGCATTGCATGTCTGTATCTGTGTGATACATGCAGAAGTTGAAACTTAATTTTTCTACTTTATTTGCAGTATCTACTATCAATATTTTTCAAGCTCCTACTATAACATGTGTGTGTGTGCTTGTGCAGGTTTACATGGAAATAAGTTGTCCTGACGGAGGAGATGGGGGAAGGAAGGATGTTTTTCCTGCTACTCATGCAGAGATTCATCCAACTGGAATATTGAGTGTTGTTGGAAATCTTACACCGTGGTCTGACCACAATCAGAGTCCTCGTAATATGTACCAGTGTCAGGTTTTCATCTGCTCATTTTGGATGACTCCTATTTTACGCTTTTCCCATGCAAAGTTTGCATTTTGACCTCTCTTTTTTATTAACTTGTATAGATGGCGAAACAAACAATGGGTTTTTCTTGTCAAGCTATAAATGCTCGAGCTGATCAAAAGCTGTATCATCTCCAGGTTAGCACTCGCTCTTTCATGCCCTCCATATTGGTGGTAGTGAATTCTTCCCCGTGATTTCTTGTGATCCTTGACTTCTGAAAGGGTTTCTTTCTTATAATCGGACATTTTTGGTGACCCTGGTAACATTGAAGTCGAATTTATATTATTGAATAATTCTAACTCTTTGGTTAAGTAGAGTGTGTCTATCTATAACAACATTCTTAGCTGAAGCTGTAATTAATAAACTTTGTACCAATAACTTGTGCAAGTTAATTTTTTTTATTTTTCTTTATCACTTGAGCTTCTTGTCTAAAGAATTCACTTGTTTTATATGATTGATTGGAAGTATGGGAGTCCTGGATGCTTTGATAGGTGAAGTGCTTCTCAGTGCCTAAGTTTCATTTTATACTCTTAACTCTTGTGAGTCCCTTTTTGCAGACCCCACAGACACCAATTGTGCGGACAAAGACATATGAAAAGTACAATATCGATGACTGTCCACTTGGAACTAATGCAATTGTAGCAGTTTTAGCATATTCAGGGTAAAATAATATTTTCTTCTTTTCCTATACCATCTAGCAGAATGTGGTTAAATTTGTTTTCTTCTAAATTGCAGATATGACATGGAAGATGCAATGGTATTAAATAAGTCATCTGTGGATCGTGGCATGTGCCGTGGATACATATACCAGGTCTACCCAGTATTTATCATGTTATTCACTAAACTGCTGTTTTATCCTTAAGATACTTTTTAGTGGGTCTTTTTGGATAACTCATTCCATTTTTGTTTAGTGTCACCCTTCTAAGTTGTTCTTGCCCTCATCCCTTCTCTTGATGCTGCTCTGCTGGCCATGCAAGTGTACTTTGTTTCAAAAGATTGTCCTCCTGTAATATTTATATACCTCAGTTTGAATAGGATCTCTTTTAAAATTAAAGAAGAAACTGCTTGGTTGAGTTGAGAGAACCACCAATTTGTTGCGATTTTGAGAGCATTTAGTTTATTTTTGATCTTCTAACAAAGGCACATTTAGAAAATTAGTTGTGTAAGTGAGTTAATTCAGCTGCAGAAAGACATGGATAGAGAGAGTTAACAAAGTTGAATAGGTTATGATGTTAATTGAGTAGTTGAGATATTTTAGTGTCATGTGGACTTCATTTGAGAATGTAATTTAGGTTTGCTCAGGTTTGAGGTGGTTCAAAATGGGAGTTTACTCTTATGATTGTATGAGTTTATAATGTTTTCCTCACTGAATGAGTTACCAATGCACAACTCCTGATGTAGATAGAATCAAAATGAACTCATGAGGCTATTCAGTAAGGGTGGAAAACAAATAGTTTTCACTCTTTTCCACCCTTTTCACATTTTCTGTAGTGGAGATAATTTTTTCCGCTCAGGATGGAAAATTTTCCTAGGGACGTCTTTTCCTCCTTTCCACTCCAGTTGTGGATAATATCATCATTGGGGGGTTTGTGGGGGGCAGGTTTGGTATGATAAAATTATCATGAGATGATTGGTGTGATAAACTATATTACATGAGATAGAAGAAGTGGGGACCACTAAAATGTGATAAAATTTTCCCATCTTTTCTAATCCCTCATTTTCTTAAGATAAATTTGCAACCGAAGAGAATGCACCATAAATGTGTTTTAACTATAAAAGGTTATTTTATGTATAAATAATATTTTCATTGATGACACTGATGATATTTTCATTGCAGACAGAAACAATTGACTTGGCTGAAGAAAACATCAGGGCAGATCGGGCCCAAAGATCATTTGGCAGAAGCAATCTGGATAAATCAAGTCATCATTTGATTGATTCTGATGGTCTCCCATTTGTTGGGCAGGTAAACGATGTATACATGTGTTTCCTTTTTATTCTTAGCTTAGTGGTCTAAATTAAGTTTTTGCCGATTTCAGAGGATAAGCCCCGGTGAGCCATATTGTGGCATCTATAATGAAATTACAAGTACAGTATCAACAAACAAGTTAAAAGGTTCAGATCATGCATATGTTGATTATGTTGCTGTTGATGTGAAAAACAAAAGGAACTTACAAAAGGTAAGTGCACAATTTTAAGAATTTGACTTATCAATTACTCTTTGTTTTTAATATGTTCAGATAGAGGTTGGATGTATTTCGGTTCAATTTATATCTTGTTTGACATAGATACATTGTATGTTGCTAGATTTATCAGCAAAAACATGATTGCTACTTTGCTACATTATTGTATTATTCTTTTTTCTTGTTACACTTTCTCTCGAACAGATTGTATGTTTGGTTTGTATCTTGTAAATTTTAATATTTCACTTGTTACAGTTAAAAAAATCATATCTTAATGTCAAAACTATTATTTTAATTTTCCTGTATACTCTATGCTTGTAAAAGTATATAATTAATCCGGCAATTTCATCCTTTATGCAGGCAAACATTCGTTTTAGGCATCCAAGAAATCCAGTAATTGGTGATAAATTTAGCAGCAGACATGGTCAAAAGGGTGTTTGCTCTCAGCTTTGGCAGGACACTGACATGCCTTTCTCTGGAGTCACCGGAATGCGGCCGGATCTTATTATCAACCCTCATGCATTTCCGTCTAGGATGACAATTGCTATGCTTTTAGAATCAATTGCTGCTAAGGTATGTGCAATAAGCATAAGTATTTTGTATTTATTTTCAAATGGCAATTCAATTTTATTCCATTTCCTTTTTGTAATGATAAATGAAGTCTAGCGTGTACTCACTAGACTAAAATTGCATGCGTTATAAGACTTCTCATGTTTGATATCAGCAGACTTGGCCTGAGTTTAAAGTATGTAACCGTGTATGGTTGTAGGGAGGCGCCTTGAATGGAAAGTTCGTGGATGCTACACCTTTCTCGAGCTCAATGAAGAAGTCCGAAGGTTCAGAATCTGACTCTAGTTCACTCGTAGATGAACTTGGTTCTCTTTTGGTTGAGCGTGGGTTCAATTACCACGGGTTAGAGGTACTGTATAGTGGCGTTTACGGGACGGAGCTGACTTGTGAGATATTTATCGGGCCTGTATACTATCAGCGTCTTCGCCACATGGTTTCCGATAAATTCCAGGTATGAGGTCTTTCTCAGAGCTCAATAAATTAGATATTCTGCAAATTAGATAGAAGTCTTAGTTATGGAATTTCCTACTAGCTTATTTGTTCGTTTCCAGGTTCGTTCTACGGGAACAATTGATCAGGTGACGAGACAACCTATCAAAGGAAGAAAGCGCGGTGGTGGTGTGCGCTTTGGAGAAATGGAACGGGATTCCCTTCTAGCTCACGGTGCTGCATATCTGTTACACGACAGGCTCCACAAGAGTTCTGACTATCACATTGCTGATGTGTGCTCCCTCTGCGGAAACATCCTGACAACATCACTAGTCCATTCGCACAAGAAAGAAGTACGCGATATGATTGGTATAAAGCTACCCACCAAGGCTCCAAAAAAGGTTACTTGTGTTTCCTGCCAGACTAGTAAGGGTATGGAGACTGTTGCGATGCCGTATGTCTTCAGATATTTAGCTGCGGAATTGGCATCAATGAACATAAAAATGACTCTCCAGTTAAGTAACGGAGCCTGAGATTGAGATATGATTGCTACGGGGCAACCCTATGTTTACCAAATGCAGTTGAGATGCACACAATGCGATTATGTTAGGAAAAAGATGCAGTGTGTAGAACAGATGAGCATTTTTATTTTAACCTGCTTCGCCCCCCTGTGCCGATTTTGTTCTTGGTGGTGATCCAAATTTTGAGTGTAAAATTGTAAATTTTACTGTATTTTAGATTAAATGTTTAGATTTATTCGTTTAGGTTTTGATGAACTGTCCTTGTATCCTTACTTTTCTGGTGATATTCATTGGTCGTTCTTCAAAATTTATCATAGAGATAATTATTCACAGCTGTCTTAAAACATAAAAAATGTCTCAAAATTTTCAGTGCAGATGTCCATAAGTGTCAATTATTCTAAATAAAAGTCTCGTTTGTTTTTTATATGTAATTCGAAACTGTCATTTACATTGAAGAAAAATATTATTTAACTAAAGAAAAGTGTCAATATCTGCATATATGGAAGTTTACACAAGATATTGCCTCATAAATTGTAGGCAAAATCCCATCCGAAATCGGGCAGCTCCCACTATGATACCTAGTCATAATCTATACCTAACTTTGTGGGATTCCATTAGACCCTTGTAAATAATTGCATTTTGATCTCAATTTGTTTACCAATAATAATGAAAAGCTCTGTTTGTTACACAATCTGTTATCCTAATGCATAATAGCTTGTTTGTGAGGCTTACACCATATGGAACCTCCTGTTCAAGGACGGAGAGAAAATTTGTTAATGGAGGCTGGATTTTGCATGTTTCGAGTTCGAGATTTTGATAAATTAGTTAATTTTCTTGTGATTTAATTTGATGGTGGAGGCTTTATACGATAATCCAATTTTATAAATATATATATATTTTTAAAGCTCGGCGGGGCTTAAGCTTCCCGCATGCAGTTATTATCTCCGCCCCGCTGTGTCTATCCCCCTCTCCATGCCAACACACTATAAATCATTGCCTGTTGTTGCTAAATGCACATGCTTTCCGCTTTAATGTGAACTGCAATTAGCATAAAGCACCGAGGGTGTGATTGCGAGGCATTAGTCGCCGGAGTTTACTACTGGCGACATGGTGCTCTGATTAACCTAACCACTACAAGCACCACATGACAAAGTGGTAGCCATATAAAGTTCAAATTCACAGGGTCCCAAATTTTTTCAAGCTTCATAATTCAATAATGAAGTCAACCAAATGCACAAATTGGATCACAGCAGCCCACTACATAATGCAGAGCACACAATTCTTGACCAGACAATAATATCCAAAATTTGCATTATAAAATTTTATCTTCTCATTTTCATTCTCTCACTTCCTTATACAACTGTGATGCTACTCTTCCTCGTCTTCCTCGTGCTCCCGCAACCCTCCGCAGTGGGGCTCTGTCATCCTGACGACAGAGCCGCGCTGACAGCATTCAAAAACAGCTTCTCCAACCCCAACCCTTTCCCCTCATGGGGTACCATCTTGGACTGTTGCGGCTGGTACGGCGTCACGTGCAACGAGACCACGAGCTACGTCACCGGCCTCGACATAGCGCCCTACGAAGACCTCAACGGCACCATCCCTTCCGCTCTTGCGAATCTAAAGCACCTCCAAAGCCTCCGCCTCCACAAGATTCCCAACCTCGTCGGCCAAATCCCACCTACACTCGCCAAAATATCTCAACTGAGATACCTCGTTATAAGCTGGACTAATATCTCAGGTCCCATACCAGATTTTCTCGCTCACTTAAAAAATCTAGCATATCTTGATCTCTCCTTCAACCGCCTCTTCGGCTCAATTCCGCCTTCTCTTCCATCTCTCCCATTCCTCTTCGCCCTCGATTTGAGTCGAAACCAGCTCACCGGTCCCATCCCAGAAACGTTCGGGCACTTCCCAAAAACTGCTGGATTCCCAGCAATTGATTTCTCCCATAACAAGCTGTCGGGCCCACTTCCAGCTTCTTTGTCCAATGTAAACTTTTCCTCTGTCGATATTTCTAGAAACAATCTATCGGGAGATGCGTCGGTGTTCTTCGGTAAAGGGAAGATTACGAGCAGTATTGACATTTCGAGAAATGGCTTCCAGTTTGATTTGTCGAAGGTGAGTTTCATGGAGTCGCTGGATGTGGTGGATATATCACATAACAAGATTTATGGGGCGATTCCGCAGCAGATTACGGATGCTGTGTTCTTGCAATTTTTGAATGTGAGTTATAACAGGCTGTGTGGGGAGATTCCGACCGGGTGGAAGTTGAGGTATAGGTCTGAACCTTGGGATGATTCGTCGTTTCTGCATAATCGCTGCCTTTGTGGGATTCCTTTGGATCCATGCAAATGATTGTGAAATGCAATCGGTGTTTGTTTTTGAACAAGTTGTTGCTAATCAATCATGAAGATTCTGTGTATGAATCTTGATGATTATTTCATTCGGCTTATCACTTCCTACTTAGCTCATTTTCTTGGCTTATTTCATCGCCAAAGGCAATTTGGCAGTGTGCATATATAATTTTGGATCCAGCCATCAATCTGCCCACAATCAACATCTGTTCAAGATCTTGTCAAATTGATAAGGGGGAAAAAGCCGGGAGTCCAATTAAATGTGGAGCTAGTGACAAAGATATAAAAAAAATTCAGGGCCCAACAAACAAATAAAAGAACAAGTGAAGGCGAATATAGCAGATACACAGAATTTTTCTGTTTTTTTGGGGGGTGCAAATGTACCTTTTAATTGATGGAGTTAATACTGTGGTTTTGATGGCTTTTTTTTCATTATTAAAAACTTTTATGTATTTCTATATAATTTTCCATAATTATAGACCTAAATTATCTACATACCTAAAATTGATATTATCGTATCTATATTGGGCTCTATACTGGGCTCGTATTTTTCAAGTCTTTTTATTATTAATTTATTATATAAAGATCCACCGTTCTAAAAGGTGTATCTAAGTTATTGGATTTATTCAATCTTCTCAAAATATGTTCTTGAGAACTTTGGTGTGCTTTTTAACAAAAAATATTGAGTATTTTGTGAGTAAAGTAATAATTTCATATTATTGTAATATTAAATTAATTAATGATGAATCAATTTATGATAAAATATATAAATAAATCGTATTATTCAATGTAATAAATATGGATAGTGGTGAATCATAAAGTGGCAAAAGATATAATTATGAGTATTGTTGATGGTAATAACTACTAGGTAGATAATATTTTGTGGCTAAATTTTATAAATAGAAAGATAACAAATTTGAGAATGTATTAAACAGAAAAGATAGAAATAAATTTTATAGAAATATTTTCATAATTATTCGGGCAATTGTCAATAAAAGAACTTTTATTAACAATAATTTTGTGAATGATTTTCAAAACTACAAACCTAACGCAGTCAAATCACTTCATAAAATAATTATTTCACCTAGTAGACCACATTTATATGCTTAACGTGTTATACATTATTAACACAAACCGCGAACGGTAAGCTTGCGTCACAATTTGCGTTAAATTTGATGTCGAAAAAAAACTAAAATTTTAGAAAAACCTAGTAACTTTGCAAGTTTAATTTAACCGTCGTGACTAGAAAATTCCAAGAACTCAGCTGCTATTCTTCTCGTATGATCGTATCACACAATTCTCCTCTAGTTATTTGATTCATCTCCAAAGTTTATTAGGGTTTTACTCCACTCCCAATTTTCTGCTTTCGCTACACTTACACGGCTAACCGATGGTCCGGTGCCATGGCCTCCGCCTCGCCCGCCGCTCTCTTACGTCCCTTCTGCGCCAAAATTCATACTCAATTGTACGATTTTATACTATTTCTCTCTGTTGTGTGAGTATCGCTGCTATTATTGTTATTGATTATAGCTTTGCGATTTCTTCTTGAAGGGAGGGTGTAGGGGCGTCGGCGCCGCACAGTGCAGTCAATCCAGGGGTCTTTTCTATTTAAATAATGGAGATGGTAATTTCGAACTCTGGTTTGGAGATTGGAATTGCTTGCTTTGTAATTTGATTCTGATTTCCTTTTCTCCTTTGATGAATACAGCGGGTAATGACAAGTATGTGGTGAAGCCTGGCTTTTGGAGTGATATCATAGGCGCCAAACGGTCAATTCATGGCACTGGTAACCATTTACTCGTTGTTTTCTTGTTGAGGATTAGGGGTAATTTTAATTTTTGGGTTTTCATTTGGTAAGTGGCCAGTGAGATTTAATAGCTAACATGTTTTTTTTTATGCATTGTATTAATTTCTTTTTAGGAGCTATGCTTAGTATCAGCTAAATGACTTATAGGACATATTGAAACTCAAACGTAAAATAAATCAAAATTTGGAAATAATTGGATTTTACCCTGCCAATTATTTTCAGTGCGTCATAATCCATAATCTCATGTCACGTGCCCCTTAATTTTAATGAGAAGCTTTTATTTCTTAGTGAATCTGGTTAATGTGTGTAACTAGTCAAGTACTGCCTTTAATTAAACGTAGGAGGGAAGCAAGACTCTCTATGTTTGTTCTCTTGTGGAGGGTATCTCACTTGGTAAACAATCAGTTGTTTGTGATTTTTCTTATTTCATTAACTTCCATTTATAATCCAATCTGCTTTATGAGTGTGTGGTTAACTAATCCTTTGATTCTTTTCTCCTTTTCTCTTTTTCCCACACTGCCTTTATAGCACATTTGTCGAGAGATTTCTATGATATCCTTGGTGTCAATAAAAATGCAACAGCATCAGAAATCAAGAAAGCTTATTACGGGGTATGATTCTTTCATATTAACCTTCCTCTTGTCTGATCCTGGGAATGAACCTACAAACCTTAGTGTGTTGTAAAGGTTTTGTTCAATTTTGATGTTCCTGCAACAGCTTGCAAAGAAATTGCATCCTGATACTAATGAAGGTGACCCGGAAGCTGAAAAGAAATTTCAAGATGTCCAAAGAGCGTACGAGGTATATTTTCTGGATTGTTCAGGTTTTTGATGAATTAATTCCCAATTATGTTCTGTCTGTTATATCCCCATCTTTCTGTAGGTCTTGAAGGATGAAGAAAAGCGCCAACAGTATGATCAGGTATCAAATATTTTGTCTTTTATTGTATATAGGCACAGTAGAATCGGACCTTGGTTTATTGATAGGCTAGGAATTACTGTATCACATATATTTATGAGTGGGTTAAAGGGACTTCCAACCTTAGCAACAATGCACTTAAGAAGGTACAGTGCATGATGGATATGATGTTTCCATGGATTTCAGCAATTCGTTCCTCAAATCTCTCAGTAACTAAATTTCTAATTTCTGGAAATTTAAACACAATGCAAAAAGACCCCTTCTCCCTTTTGCAGTTCTGTAATCGGTTATACAAATTTATTTTTTATTTTGTTTATAGTATCTTACTTTCATCTCGGGACACAGTTCACTTTCATGCATGCAGATATTAAAGTTTTTAATTTTTCTAGTCTGCTAACAAATATAATTGCTGTACTTTTTGCAATTTGTGATTTTTTCTTGTCATTTTTCATGGAAATTCTGCGAATGTGGAATTATGCAAAATCGCTTACTTGCATTATAAGGGTTTCCTTCATTCCTCTGATTGACAGTTGCATCACAAGTTCACAACTAGGGCTACTAGGACATATTCCAAGCATCACTGTTCCATTGTCATTTCATCATTCTGTTTAACAGGTTGGGCATGAAGCTTTTGAACGTGCTGGTACTGGTGAAGGTCCTGGGTTTGATCCATTTGGAGCTGGTGGCTTTAATCCTTTCCAGGACATATTCAGAAATGCTGATGTAAGCCTTTTTTTGTCATAAGGCTTTATTTCCTCTTTTCTATTCAATGTGTCCATTCTCATTTCTGGGTTTCACTCTTGTAACCAAACTATTAGTACTCCAGAATCATCTCTTGGCTCAGATAGTAGAATGATATTGGATATTGTTGAAGTGAAATAAGAACACTTAGCTCTTAGTGTTTGGAGAGTTTAGGATAGTTTTTGCCCTGAATAATTATAAATTAGCTTTTTTTCTGAATGGTGATTGGTACGGGGGGAAATGAAAAAACAAAGTTGTGTTTACCCATTCCATTTCAAACTGATGGTTTTTCACATTGAGTGATTATGAAGGAATAAATAGCTTATATAGAACCAGAATCAGCAGTTATTAATGGCTCAGCTACTTCTTCTGAAATTGCCTCGTCTCAATTCAAAGTGGCTTTCAAGCCATAACCTATACTAACTGTATTTATAAATTTTAGTTTACTTGTTTGTTAAGCTTACTTAATTTGGTCCTCGAGTTTATTTGTAAATTGTAGTAGATGGAAGGAGCTTTACTTCTAACAAAATCTTGACTTGTTGACCTGCACATGTTTATATTTTTGTAGTAGCATGGTCTTCCTTTCTGCAGGTCTGTTTTAGCTTCTACTTAAGTTTGAGGATTAATGTGTTTTTTTTGTGTTTGGTTTTTCTTGGAGATCAGATTTTCAACATATTCAATAGGGACATGGGCGGCGAAGATGTTAAGGTATTTTCAAACAATAGCATCATACAGCTTGTATTTTATTTTAGGGGTGGGGTAGAGAAATGTAGCCTAACAAATTTCAGTATTGAATTTAGGTTGCTGTTGAACTATCATTTATGGAAGCTGTCCAAGGATGCACCAAAACACTCTCAATCATGACTGATTTAACTTGTGAAACTTGTGGTATTGTCATATTTCTCCTCTAATATATATAATCAAAATGTGTTCAAGGCATGCGCTACTCTTCCCGAGTTCATTACTAAGAATGACGCAATTGCCAATTTTAGGTGGAACTGGTGTTCCTCCTGGAACTAGGCCTGAAACTTGTAAACGCTGTAGAGGTTCTGGCATGGTGAGTACCTATGAAATTACTTGCTGTAACTGGATACTTCATTTTAACATCTTGTTTCTCTTTCACAGATTATCTCACAAAATGGTCCTTTCACACTTCAAGCTACTTGTCCAAATTGTGGGGGAGCTGGAAAAATTGTTTCGGTATGACATGTTACATTTGTAAAATGAAGTTACTGATCAATAGATGAGTCTGCATTTTGTTGCTTTTGTCACATGCTTCACATACTTTCTTAAGTTATTCATTTAATGTGATTCCATGCACCTATGATGTGAACAAAAAAATTCACTGGATAGAGTTTGCCATTGCCGGGATCATTCTGTTGGAGAACGTTGTGTGCCAATATTTCCTTCTGTAATCTTTTCTTCACGACATCACTTTGTGGCTATAATGTCCCTCTTCTTTTGTTCATGTAGAAAAGGTGCATCAGGCTTTTTGTATGCCTCGATTGAGCTCAACTTTTATTGCATTTTTCATTTTTTTGCCTTCTTTCTCAAGCAAAAAGTTAAATCTTTAATTGCTGAACTCAAATGATATATCAATCAACTGCTGATGAAACAATAGATACATGAGTTTTGTTGTGTTCTTACCATGACCTATATCGGCCATCATTATGTCAAGTCTAAGAGACTGTGCGCTCAACTATCACCAAATCAATATATCCTAGGGTCGAATAGTTGCTGGAAGAAGCATTGCTGCTAGCTAAATGATATTTCATCTAGATTGAATTAGTTAACTTCTCTTGTGCTCTACTTACGTTGAAACGAAGTTGGTTGATTATAGTCTTACTTTTTATCCTATCTGGAACAGAACTTCTGCAAGTCTTGCAGGGGTAAGCGGGTAGTAAAAGGGCCAAAGACAGTGAAGGTGAATATCATGGCAGGTGAGCTCAGATAAAATTATAGTCACTTGACTCACTTCTCTACCGTGTTTTATTAAAGTCTCTTTGGGTTCTGTTTCAAAATTTCTTTCAATTGGAAACTTTGACATGCATAAATTGCAGTTTGAACAGTTATAACAGCTGGTTTGGATAGATGATTTTTTTATATTGCTCTTTCCTCTTAAAAAGCTTAATCTATTGAACCTGCATTGGTTGAGGAACATGACTGTCTTGCTACATTAGCAACCATATACTTCAATAAAATCTCTGCTATTAGACATCTCCTTTGAATTATAAATTTTTTCTTAGAAGCTTCCTTCATGTTGAAACTTGAATATATTATTGACTGATTTCTGAATTGGTGTCCTTGGAGCATTGATGGGGACATGATTTCGGAATGACATGTGACCTCTGTTGTAAAAAACGCTTGAGGCTACCGCCTCGAGGCCCGCCTCAAGGCGAGGCGGCTGGAAAACGCCCCGGGGCGACCGCCTCTTTCTGTAAATATCACTCGTGAGCCTCTCCGGCCTGAGGCGGCCGCCTCAAGGCGCCAAGGCGCTGAGGCGGTACAGAGGCGGCTGTGAGGCGGTACAAAGACATTTAGGGTTTAATTAGGTGATTTAGGGTTTAATTAGGTGTTTTGGGCCTAAAAGTTTTGAGCCCAAACGAAATTAATAATAGCCTAATATGATTAAACCCTAAAACTAAGTTCTACTTATTAAAGTTTAAGAAAAAAAACAGAATAGAGAGGCGCCTCTGCCATTCTCTCTCCTCCCTCATCCCTCACCTCCGCCCACGCCTCCGGTGATAGCTGCCAGCTTCAGCAAGATCAGTTTTTTCCTTCTTTTCTTTCTTTCTTTCTTTCTAGGTCAGTTTTTTTATCAAGATCGTTCTTTTTTTTCTTTCTAGGACAGTTCTTTCTTTCTATGTCAGTTTATAAGTTTATGATTTTTTGTTTTGTTTTTTATTGCAAAGTTGGATTTGCTATCTATTATTTTATATTTAGTTTATCATTTTTATGTTTTTTGTTTTTTATTGTTGAGGCTTACGCCTCGGACCGAGTCGAGGCTTACCGCCTCGCCTCATAGAGGTGAAACGCCTCAGTTCCGCCTTAAGCTTTTTACAACATTGCATGTGACTGCATGGTTCTGTGTCTACAGGAGTGGACAACAATGAAACCATTAAAATCCCCAGAAGTGGTGGATCGGATCCTGATGGAAATCAACCTGGTGACCTTTTTGTTATGATTAAGGTCGCTTGATTTGCTTCCTTCCTAGCTAATATTGCCATTTCTTTGCATAGTACATGTGTTGACATTGACATGCTCATAACCATGCTGGATTATTTACAGGTCAAAGAAGATCCAGTCTTCCGAAGGGAAGGGGCTGATATCCATGTTGATACAGTTTTGAGCATCACTCAGGTAATACATGTCTAGTAAGTTGGAGGTTCAACCTTTGGATTTGATAACTATAGACATGCTGTATAGCTCGTAAAATTGGCCAACTTTGTCTTCATCTATGTTAGCAGTGCATTAGTTAATAATCCAGTGAAATTTGAAAATTATTAATCCCAAGAATTAGAAGCTTATATGCTTTCCAAGTCTTTCTTTTGGTGTCTGGTTATCATAATTTTGTCACTCTGGCTAGATTAATCAGATCTTGTGATCTTTTGCAGGCAATATTGGGAGGAACAATCCAGGTTCCTACACTGTCTGGGGATGTTGTTGTTAAGGTTTGTTAGATATTGCTTATCACTTATATTTTTTGTTTAGTAGATAATGTAATAGTGAGCAACTGAGTATGTTTGGCAATGTGCTTGTGACTTTTAGTTTTGATATCTTCATTTTATACATCTTGTTTTCTTGTCTTTTGGGATGGTTTAGGACTTGTAAATTGGGTTTAGTATTTTTTGGATCCCAAAGGATATGCATAGTATGTGCTTGCTGTAGCGTACTGTTAATACTATTACCCTTAACTGGAGTCTTATCTGACATTCACCTATCGTTGCTGTTATGTAGGTTCGCCCTGGCACTCAACCTGGGCAAAAGGTGGTCTTGAGGAAAAAGGGTAAGAGCTTTACCTTGATATACACAGTCTCCTTTGCTCTTTGATATTTTAGCTCTACATTATAAATAGTGATATAATTTCCTGTGCAACTTATTTTGTTTTCTTGTGGATATTTTGTACTCCCAGTTAAATTCAATTAAAGGTATCTATTGTCTTGCCTTGACATGAATCTTGCGTATCCATACGCCATGCCCCATTTATGTACTTTGCCTGGCATGTTTCCTACTATTATCTAATATGGGTATATGGAACCTATTGTTCTTTCAATTGGTTCATTGTAGTTCTCGCCTTAGATTATCATTTATTCGAATAAATTGTATATCTTGGTTCAGTTCTAGGAAAATGATGTTTCCTGATGTCTTGGCAGGGATTAAAGTCCGAAAGTCGTTTTCATTTGGTGATCAATATGTGCACTTCAATGTTAGCATTCCCACGTAAGTATTTATCATTTTGAATCTGTTTATTGGTGCTCAAAAATGCTGCAAGGCTTGATGTGCTTTGGCGTGTGTACAATATGCTTTCCATTTGGATATATATGCTCCAAGTCGGGGGCTACATCTACACACAAAACCTTATTTTCTTTCCAACTGTAGAAGGCTTAATCGTTCGGGTTTGTGATTAGTTATTGTTCTAAATAATTTGTATTTAATTATCTATAATTGTTTCAAAAGATTAAAAGAAATTTATTTCTCTGGATAATTTATTGTTTTTGTCTTCTAAAGAGGTATTTTTTAAAAATAAAATCCCTCTATATTTCTTCCTTTCGCCTTCCTCTAGAACTCTCAACTTCTGAATTTTAAGAAATTGTTCTCAAGCCTCAATTGATTTTAGAAAGATATGAATCGAGATTTGTCATTGCATACTTTGTGCATTTTGAGTAAGTCGAAAGAAACTCTAATTTTTTCTCAAGTTAAACTTTCCTTCAAAAAGCCTATTATAGTATAGATTCTTCGTCTTGAGTGTACCTTTTACCTTCAATGTATCTTTCAGTTGTTTTGCCCTCTGAATCTTTGATATGTTCGTTTGCTATACCTATGGTGCATCAATTACCATGGTGTAAACCTCCTTGAACATTGTGTTTTGACGTTGTATTTTGCTTGAAATGGCACTGGTCAGTATTATCAAACATCAATGAACTTATTTTCTCTCCATGTTACCTTATGTCAGAAACTTGACTCAAAGGCAGCGCCAATTGATCGAAGAGTTTGCTAAAGAAGAACAGAGAGAAGACGATAAGGGGGCTGCTGCAGGAGCGTCGGGCTGAACCCCATGATAGCTGTATGTGGCGAAATCTAGAGTGGCAGGAGGAGAGAAAATGATTGAACTTTATTTCTTGGCTGAAGATTTTTTGGCCGATCAATTTTGAGTGTAAGTTAACACCTTCCCTTTTGGGCTGGATGTGTAACATTCTTGTAGTGACTATATTTGTTACAGTTCGATAAAGGTCAGGTTGTACTAGATTTGATCTCTTAGCCATATTGTACATAATATATATTCATATTCATATTCTGACGCCTTTGCTCAGCACACCTCACCTTTGTCAAAAATGATTTAATTATATTTGGCCTTGGTCTTAATAATTCGAGATAGAACTAAGAAAGTTATTCGATTTGCTGACAAAAAAAATATGCCTACGAGTTTA
Organism: Salvia rosmarinus; assembly: GCA_036937905.1. Classification (NCBI taxonomy): domain Eukaryota; kingdom Viridiplantae; phylum Streptophyta; class Magnoliopsida; order Lamiales; family Lamiaceae; genus Salvia; species Salvia rosmarinus. The sequence continues at coordinate 5,292,129 of CM072815.1, forward strand.
AAAATATATAAATACTAATTTTATGTGACATGATCCTTTACATTTTAAAAATATTTTCGAGAATTAGTTATGAGGTTAGTGCATCGCATGATTTAGTTACTGAAGGAAAAGTTCGTAAGAATATATTTTCTATATATCTTTAAAATGGGAAGGAATTATCTATATTTGCACTAAGCAAAGTAGGTATATATAATTTGCACTCTTCAAAATATATTTGCACTATCTATTGCTTTTTCATGACTGTGAAAAGTTGTCTTTTTTTTTTTTTTTTTTTTTATCACCACATAATTTCTCTTCGTCAGTGATTCACGAAGTTGGAGGCGAATGTAATCAACTCGTAAGCCAATGTCGCAATAAATTTTATTTTTTTTGGTCAATGTAATACATAAATTTAAAGGCCGCATTACGGTGGACTCGAACCCGAGACTTTTGGTTTCGGACATTAACCACTCTACCACTAGGTCAACAAACACAAAATAAATTTTATACTACCTCACTCTATGATCAATAATATATCATTCATTAAACAAATGAGATCCTCTATTGTTCATTTATGTAACATCTTTTATTGTATAGATAGATGAATCATATGTGATAATCTTAAGGATTTATAATTCACAAATGTTATTATGAATATTTTTCTTACATAAATTTTAAATCATAAGTCCTTAGTATTGTCATCAGTAAACTATCGATGAATGCAATAAAAGATATCGACTAAACTACGAGAATTTTCATAGAACATGTAGGTGTATTACATCCATCTCACATGATAATACTTTATTAATATAATTTATATTAATAAAATATTATCATATGAGAAGAATATAGTACACCTACATATTCTATAGTATTTTCCCTAAACTACTAAAATACAATAAAAGAGTTAAATTCGGCATTAGAGCAAGGCCCAATAAAATTATTTAAACAATTTCAAAATGTTCTTTTTTCCTTCACCCAAACTACAAACTTCCCAAAATAAGAATTCAAAGGTGTAACCAAGCAAAATTAAAATATACATTTGTAAAATGCATCACAATCATGACATTGTTCCATTCACAATGATTTATAATAAAAGAAATAAAAAGAAAAAGAAAAGGTTACATTAGTAATGGAGATGATGGTCACGGACTAGGCATCAAAATTATTGCCCTCCAAATCCAAGTTACCCATGTACTTCACCGACTGCAGAGACTTGGGAACTTCACCGCTCAACTTATTATACGACAAATTCAAATTTATAAAGTAATTTACCGCGTTGAAACTATCCGGCACCTTCCCTTCCAACGAATTCCGGCTCAAATCCAAGTGACTCAAGCCCTTGTTGCCGAACAAACTCGCCGGAATCTCACCGGAAAGTTGATTCGAATTCAGGTTCAGGACTGAAAGTACCTGCATCAACCCGATCCAATCCGGAATCGAGCCGGACATCCGGTTCATCGACAGGTCCAAATCCGCCATCCTCGATAGACCGGCAAAGGAGTCAGGTATTGAACCGCCGAGTACGTTCCCGCTTAGTAACGCGCGGCTCAGCATACTCATTTTCCCCATTTCCGAAGGAATCTCGCCGGAGAGTTTGTTGTTGCTAAGGTCGAGAAGCTTCACATTGCTGAGGCCGGCGACTGAGCGCGGAATCGAGCCGGAGATCTCGTTGTCCGCAAGATTCAGCACCACGAGCTGGCTCAGCTTCCCGATATCCGCGGGGATCTCGCCGGAGATTTTGTTTCCGGAGAGGTCGAGGATGCGGAGGCGGGAGAGCGAGGTGATGCACGCCGGAATCCCGCCGGAGATCCTGTTCCAGTCGGTGACGATGAGCGTGTTGAGCTGGTCGAGCTGGCAGAGCGAGTCGGATATGAGGCCGGTCCAATCGACGGTCAGATCGAGCTTCTCGCTCTGTAGATCCGAACTCGGCGAGTCGCCAGCGCGGATGACGATGTCGGTGACTCGGAGCGTCTCCGGGTGGCAGACGATCCCCGGCCACGTGCAGCAGTCCGTGCCGGTCCACGCAGTGGCAATCGAACCGCTCATAGCGTCTCTGATCGCTGAAACTGCCGCGAGGTCAGTAGATTGGCTGCCAGTTGTGATTGACGAAGTAATCATCAGCGTAATGCTGAAAACTGTCAATAATCTGCTCGTTAGTTTCATCGTAATTAATTTTTAACACAATATAGACACAGACACGCAGTAGGAGTGTAGTGTTTTGATGAATCTAGCTATGTGAGCGTGCGAGATTTACGTAAAGCAACAAAGAACACCAAGGCTTTTACGTGGTTCGATCGTTAATGAGATCTACGTCCACGAGGAGTGTTTCCTCAATATTTTCACTATAATATCGATCAATGAGTGTAATTACAAGCTCTTAGTATTCGATAAGTTGTCAACCCTTCTAACATCGGTTTCCTTCTATTTATACAGACGACTTTGCCTCAAGGCGCGCCCGACCTCTCCATTGGTCGTGGTGTGACTCTTCCTCCGGCGTGCTCTCCATTGGCGGGCCGGACCGTTCGTCTTCGTGCGCCACGTGGAGGGTGGCGCGACCTGGTTGCAGGCGTCCTTCCATTGGCCGAGGCGCGGTTCGGAGGCTGGGGCTTGCAATGATTAGGGCTCGACTTGGGCTCGACCGCGTGGGCTGCTATCAATGTTAGGCCCAGCTCGCTTGGGCTCATAGTGGGCCCATTCGGTTGGGCTATATCCCATCATAGCCCCCGAATAGCCGAGGGACAGCCGAGGCCGAGGTGGAGTGAAGACAGGCCGCCGGGTGAGGTGTGGCTTGGTCAAGTTGTTTCTTGGATGTGAGGTCTTCGGTGCCGATCCGAGTTGGGTTGTTTATTGTCCGTCGCTTGGAGAAAGATGTGGCACGAAGGAAGTCGAAGTCCGACACGGATAACGCGCTCTGCGTTGGTTATGCCGAGTGCGGTCCGGTGGTATTACCCTGTGGTGGCCGCCGTGTTCGACCGAGCGACCGCCTTTCGGGATGCCGTGGTGTGTCTCGGGCCGCGCAGACTCTGCGGCCTGGTTAGCCGAGGTCCGATCTGGTTGTAGGCTTTCCCGTAAGGGCTGAACCCGGCTGACAGGGCGCCGAGGTCCGATGTGGATTTCCTTGACATTTGTGGGAAGGACGGGGTGCGACCTGAGGCGCCGCCATCTAGAGGACGCCGGGGTCCGTATGATGATTGCTAGGTCAGACTGGCGGCCCGTCCTATCCTGGCGTACGTCAGACGCGCCAGGCGGTAGTTGGGCACTCGAACCGCGTGCGACGTAACGCGACATCCAATCACGTGTGAGCACGTGTTGAATTTGAAACGGCAATTTGCAGCGCCCTAGTCTTATAAATAGGCGCAAAAGAGCAATCGTTCACTTTCTTCTTCTTCGACACTTGAAAATTTCTGAGAGAGAATTTGTGAGAGATTTTACGAGCCCGATTTTATTTGAAGTAGCCGTATACTCGCCTAAAAGTAAGTATGTTTTCTTCATCTTCTTCTCGCTCGAAAGTTCTCTTTCGCGTCGGGTTAAGGGCGTGAGTTGCCGGTGTAAGAGACTATATGTGCTACAACGGGTTGGGTAGGTGCAGTAGGGTCGAGTCCCAGTATTCGCCGGTATCCTCTGTATGGGATGGCCCGAAGGTGGGCGGCGAGGTCGGATTGGCGTTGGAGGAACTCTTTGAGGTCGTGAGAGAGTACCGGATTCCGGGAGGCGTGGTGGTGTCTGCCGCATCCGGACGATAGGCGATGGCCTCCCGGAGGGTTTATTCTTGTCTATGTAGAGCGGTTTGAGGCAGTCTTAGGTACCCTCCGTCCCCATTTACCTTAGCCTTCAAGAGTATTTCGGATCCCCATTTGTCAATTGACCCGAATTCCGTTAGGTCGTTGGTGAAATGGGGCTCTCTTGCTATGGCATTGCCGAGGAGCGTCCTTCGAGGTATTGATGCGCTTTTAGCGTGAAGACCATAGGAGGGTGTACTATCATCACCTCGGCTAAAATTTAAAATGTAACCGTCCCTCCAGGTGTCCCATTGGCGAATAGGTATTTCTTTCTGGCGGTGAGGCGTACCGAGGTATGAGTGGGGTGTCGACGCTAGTGGACCCGAAAATCAAGCCCGTGGGCCATATGGAGGAGTTGTTGAGCAGCCTTGGTGAGATCTCATCCATAAATTACACCGGGACTATCCGAAGAGGCCGAGAGTGTTTTGGGTCGGAGCGTCGGGACCGGGTGCAGACGGGGTGAGGGCATCCCTTTTCTTAGTCCTTATTTGTCTTATTTCTTGTGTAATGTATCTTTCTCTTTTGACACGGTGAGGTTGAGGATGAGGTGGGCTCACCATCGCCAAGCCGAGCCGCAAGAAAAAGCAGAGCGGCTGGACCTAGTAGGGGCCGAAGAAGGTGGACGGCATGGGCCACCGATGAGTGGGCTCGAGCCGGGGTCCAGCCGGCCTCAATCGCGCCTCGGGGCCGCCTTGAGCACGGTACCGCCCCAAGCTTGGTCGCATCCTCCCCGAGGTGCGTGAGCTTTTTTTTTAGATTTGTTTGCTTCGCAATCGGTGACCGACTTGTGCATCTCCTTTTTCGGTGGGAGCTCGATAATGGGGCCCTGCAGCCTTCTTGCCGGGAGCTGCAGTCGTCGCCGGGCTTGCCGAGAGCTCGGCCCGGCAAGAGGCGCTGAACGGAGCCAGGCTTGGCGGGCGAGCTGAGACCGCCGCTGGCCCGCCGCGAGGGCGGAAGCCGAGGCCGCCAGGCTTCGAGGCCGGGAGGCTGCTGGCCGCCGCCAAGAAGAGGCACTGGGCATTGGAGGCCGCCGGGAGGTCGCGGGCGGAGGAGAGCTGGCCGGGCGAAGAAGGAACTCGCCGACGAGAGAGGTGCGGTGGCCGACCGAGGACCGTTGTTGAGGGCCTTGCCACCGGCTCATCGAGTCGGAGAGCTTCTCGGGTTTTATTGCCGATCTCGCCGCCGTCTTTGGCCGAAGGTGGTGTCGGATCACACAGGAAGGCGGGCGGCCGCCATGCACGATTTTGACAAGGTCGAGCATGGGTGGACCGAGGTCGACCCAAGAGAGATGGACAAAGCTTACGCCCGGGTGATCTACGGGGCTGACTCCTTCCCATCTTTGGAGGCTCGGCATCCACTACCCCACTTCTTGAGGTCGTCGCCCGGTGTAAGGTGGACGAGGATCGCGAGCTTCGGAGCTCCTTCTTGGTCCCGGTCGGCGGAGGAGGAGGAGGCGGAGGCGGAGGAGGAGGCGGGGTCGGAGGTCCCGGCCGGAGGTGGGCAGCCGCAGGAGCATCAGGAGGTCGTCGAGACCGGCCATAGGCCTGAGGTCAGTGGACCTGATGTAATAGCGTGAACTGCCGAGGTCGATAGGACCCTGAGTCTTTGTGATAACTTTTCCCTTTGTTGAGTAATAAACGCAATGTTTTGAAGATTTGTGTTGTGTTGTTTATTTTCAGTATTCCGCACCTGAATGGATCGGACTTGACCATGACTTGTTGATAAAGTTGAAAGAGGTTCGAGGTGCCTTGGCTGAGAAGGAAGAAGAGGTGCTTTCTGGAGGAGCGGTGTGCCGACGACCCAGTTTTGGCCACAATGGAAGTCGGCCGGCTTCGTCTCGCGATCCGAAGAAGAAGTTGGGCGAGGCTGATCGGAAGTGGCCCGCCTCCCGGCCGAGCACGGGCGAAGTTGAAGGTCGCGCAGGCGGAGTCGAGGCGGACATTTCGCCGACGCTATCGAGGGACGTTTGATGCGGTCGAGGAACAACTTGAATTGACCGCCGAAGCTCGCTTGGTTGTCGGAGGAGCATGCAGAGTACGAGAGGCAGTCCGCGCTGGTGGGACTACCATATCCAAGCCGACGATCGAGTCGAGCTTCTTGGCGGAGGGCATGGTGTTGAGGATGAGGAAGGCCCAACAAGAAGAAGTTCAAAGCTGCGTCGACTCCGTGGTGAAGTTTATGGAGATGTATGACATCGTCCGAAAACGTCGTATGCCCGGCGAGGCGGCGAGGCAACAGCGGGCTCTGCCGACCCGATCATAGAAGAACCGGCAGAGAAGGGCGGCTACTCCGATCATGCCGTAGTCTTTGAGGTTGATGGGTCGGCGGGGATCATCGAGGAGGATCCTCTGGGCGGGCGGCGACGAGGACCTCAGTCGGCGGAGAGCTTGAGGCGGGCGAGTCGCACACGGCCGGTGTCCGATCGGGGGTCGGGTGTGACCTCGGTGCGTCCCCGCCCGGATGCCGTACTTGCGCCGCCACTTCGGAGTGTCCCGGAGCGGGTGAAGGTGACCACAGGTCGATGCTTCCGTCCGGGCTGCCTCAGAGCCCAGCCGGCGCCGGGAGCGGCCGTGGTGATTCCGGCCTCATCAACCGGGTCGAAGGCACGAGTTCGTTCGGCATACATCGTCGGCACAGGGATTTTGTAGAGAATTGGTGCGACTTGGCGAGTCTGACGAGGCGAGCCGGAAGCCCGAATGAGGCTATGTATAGTATAGGACCTTGTATGTAGATATAAATGTATTTAGACTCGTTTCGAAGTGTATATTTTCCTCCTTGAGAGGTACAAACATAACTTAGGACTTCGTTTTGGTCGTAAATGTATTTATACTGTATACATAGGTGTGTATTTTCCCAAATAAAGGGTATAAACGAGCTCTGAAGCCCGGTTGTCTTGTATATGTCTTGGTACTTTGTTTGTAGTCGTTAATGCATTTAGACTTTGTACCGGAGTGCATATCTTCCCAAATAAAGGGGTATGAGTTGGCGAGATCGGTCTGGATGTCGCGTGCATGTAGACGTCCAACTTAATGGGTAATCTGTATGCTTTGCATGTAGACGTCCAACTTAATGGGTAATCTGTATGCTTTGCGTGTAGACGTCCAACTTAATGGGTAATCTGTACGCTTACCCTACTTGGTGGGATTTTCATCTTCGTAAGGGCGTCCCCTTGTGAAGGTTTAGATGTGGTATATCCGAATGGATGTTCACATAGATGTAAGACGTAACGAAGTGAAATACTCATTAGAAAACAAACGTTTTATTAAACAAGTAAACAGCATCGCACATCAGTCAAAACAATAGGAGGGCTAACATGTCGCCGATCTAAAATCAAAGCTATGTAAAATACCTCCTTAGATGAGTTATGTGCGAGTTCGGGAATAAGTGCCCGGACAAGTGAAAGCGAGCTTGTAGGCCCTTTGCCGAGGTCCTCGTGAGCGCGTGGGTCCTTCCCATGTCGGATCAAGCTTGTTAAGACGCTCGGCTCGGCTTGCTTCATTATTCCGTAGGACGAGGTCGCCTACTTGGAGTGCGGAGGCCTTTACTCTCTTGTTGTAGTAGCGTGCGACCTGGCTCTTGTACTTGGCCGTTTATGAAGCGAGCTCTCGCTTTCTCGAGGCGTCAAGGTTGGCCCGCAGTCTTCCTCGTTCGGCCTGGTCGAAGTGGAGAGTGCGAGGGCTTGGCGCCGATCTCGGCGGTATGACGGCCTCGGTACCGTGACCCGGTGAAAGGGTTTCCGTCGACGTCGTCGTGGTGTGGTCCTGTAGGACCAGAGGACTTGAGGGAGATTTTCAGCCCAGTCGCCTTTAGCTCGGTCCAGCCTTTTCTTCAATCCTTGCACGATCGTGCGGTTCGTCACCTCGGTCTGACCATTCGCTTGCGGGTGTGCGACCGAGGTGAAGCGTTGATCGATCTGAAGCTCTTCGCACCATTCCTTGAAGTTTTTGTCGACGAACTGGGTGCCATTGTCCGAGACCAGGATGTGCGGGATGCCGAAGCGGCAGACTATATTTTTCCATACGAAGGTCTGAATCCTTCTGCTTGTGAGGCTTGAAAGTGGCTCGGCCTCGACCCATTTTGTGAAGTAGTCTATGGCTACGACTAAGTACCGGCGACACGGTGCTCGGTCGAGCGGACCAACAATGTCGATCCCCACCGCATAAAAGGCCATGGACTCTGCAGTCGCTTAAATCGATCCGAGGCGGCTTTTAACGATGGAGTGAATCGGCACCGGGCACTTTTGACAAGCTCGGCGAATCTTGCGGTGGGCGGTAATATCCGACCTCGCGTCTTCTTCGAGAGAGCTCATGACCCGATGTGGCTTCCGCAGGTTCCTGGTAATTTCGTTGAGCACATAGTCGGCTTCTTCCGGCCCGAGGCATCTCGGGAGGGTTGAAGGTAAGACTTCCAGAGTGCGCCTCATGCATGAGATACTGGGATTTTGCCATCATCTTTTTGGCTTTGAGCCGATCTGAAGGTAGTGCGCCGTGTTCCGGTGTAGCCTTGGGAGACATCCAATTCGGCTCTATCTCGGTGATGATGCCGACGTGGGACTCCGCGATGCTTCTAGAACGAACCTCCTCCACTGGTGGACTCGTTGATGACGCAGCTAACTTGCTGAGGATGTCAGCTCGGCTGTTTTCCCCTCGGGGGATTCGGTGGATACTGAAGTACCTGAACGAGGTCAACATCTCCTTTGCCTTCTCGAGGTATTGTTTCATTCGGTCCTCCTTGGCCTCGTATTTGCCTAACACCTGGTTCACGACGACCTGGGAATCGCCGAAGATTTGGATCTCATCCACCCTTAGCTCCTTAGCGATGCGGAGTCCGGAGATTAGGGCCTCATACTCCACCTCGTTGTTGGTGGTCGGGAAGGTAAACCGGAGTGCGTAGGTGACTTCCTGCTTATCTGGGCCGAGGAGAAGAATGCCCGCTCCGCTGCCCGTTTTGCACGAGGCTCCGTCCACGTACATCTGCCAGCAACCATCTGGTGGGTGAGGGTCCGGTTCCTCCGTGCAGGGGGCTGGGATGACCGAGGTGGAGGCGTTGGAGGAGCTAATCTTAGCGGTCAGACCGAGCTCGATAACTTGACTTCTACCAGAAATCGGCGAGGCTTGCCTTTATGGCGATGCGGGGAGTACGAGATATCGTGCTCGCCAAGCTCGAGGCCCACTGGCTATTCGTCCGGATGACTCGTGTTTTGACAAGACTTGCCTCGGGGTAGGTCGGTCAAGACAGATGGAGTGAGCCCGAAAGTAGGGTCGGAGCCGTCGCAGCATTCACCGGTGCAGTCTACCTTTTCAAGCGCAGCGTACCTTGTCTCCGGTCCTTTGAGTGCTCGGTGATGAAGTAGATAGGAAGGCTGCCGTCCGACCTCGTCCCGCACCAAGATCAGACTGATTGCTTCGTCCGGCCGCCAAGTACAAGGAGAGGAGTTCGCCTTTTGGGGCGGTCGAGGTGGGCGGTCGGCGAGGTACTCCTTCACCGTGTGAAGGCGGTGGTGCTCTTCCCGCCACGCCAAGTCCGGGCCTCCTCAAGATTTTAAAGAAGGGAACGCTTCTCGGCGGCCGGAGAGGAACCTCTCGAGGCGGCCAGCACCCGGTAAGTTTGTGGACCTCGCGAATGGTTTTTGGCACTTGCATGTCGAGCACCGTCTTTACCTTGGTGGGGTTCGCCTTCAAGCCTTCTTGGGAAACCCAACACCCCAAGAATTTCCCCGTTTTTACCATGAAAGTGCATTTTTGGGGGTTAAGTTTGAGGTTGGCCGACCTGAGGAGTTGGAGGATGGTGCCGAGGTCGTCGGCGCAGCTCTCCGTTTTCTGACTTTTGACTACTATGTCGTCGACGTAGACCTCGACGATCTCCCCGATGTGGTCTTTGAATGTTGCATCCACCATCCTCTGGTAAGTGGCCCCGGCGTTCTTGAGGCCGAAGGGCATCTTTCGATGCACAAAAGCGCAAAGTCGGTGATGAATGCAGTCTTTGGTGCATCCTCCGGGCTCATCAGGATTTGGTGGTACCCCTTGTATAGATCCAGGAAGCTGAACATCTCGTGGCCCACCAAAGCCTCCACCTTCTTGTCAATATCAGGGAGGGGGTAGCAATCTTTTGGGCAGTGCTTGTTGAGGTCGGTATAATCGACGCACATGCGCCATCCTCCGCCGACTTCGGACCACGATCGGATTAGCCATCCAGTCGGATATTTGACCTCGAACAAGATCTTGGCCTTGAAGTTGAGTCACCTCGTCCCTAATGACTGGCTGCGCTCCGCGAATATCCTTTTCTTGGGATGGCTTGGTGGCCGGGTCGATGTTGAGGCGGTGAGTTATGAGCTCGGGTGACACCCCGGTCATATCGAGCGGGGACCAAGCAAACACGTCCCTATATTCTTTCAGAAGTCGTATGACGTGCCGCCGGACGTCCGCCGGGCCCTGGGTGCCGACCTGGATGACCCTCGAGGGATCGTCGTCGTATAGTTGGAGGTCCTCGGTCAGGTCATCCCGGGGTGTCGGCCTCCGGGGGCTCGGTAATTGCTATGCCTGGGGCGAGGCCGCATCTTGAGTTGAGAGCCGTAGGCATTCTTTTGCGGCCGTTTGGTCCCCTTGGATGCTGAGCACTCCCACCGGGGTGGGAATCTTGACGGTGAGGTGGTAGACCGAACAGACGGCCTTGGTGGCGTACAGCCAATCTCTCCCGAGGATAATGTTGTACGGAGAGGGAGCCCGGACTAGGAAGAATCGGATGGCCCTGGTGACCGACCCAGGAGCCCGCCTACGGTGATCGGAAGGGTAATGACCCCTCGGCCGGGCGCTTCTTGAGTGAAGCTCCGTAGGCGGGAGGCGCGGAAGCACCAATGCCTCCGACCTCAAGCTTATCCGCATGACTACGGAAGATGATGTCGACGGAGGCTCCAATGTCGATATAGACCGGTGGGCGTTTTGTTGCCCACCGCACTGTATGGTGATGGCGTCCCGTGCGGCATGATCTTGGGCACGGGTCCTCCTCGAGAACGTTATGTTCTCACCATCCCGAGTCGCTTGTTCTTGGCTCTTGAGGCCGGCCTCGGGCATCGTTCTTCGAGGACGACCTCGTCGTCCCGAGGCGTCCGGTGACAACATAGACACTGCTCCATAGCGTTGGGACCTTCGTCCTCGTCGTCTTGGGTTGGGTCGTCGCGGGTCGGCCCGCGATTGTTGCCGCCTCATTCCTTCTGCGCTTCGTTCTTGGACCACTCGTCCGGGTATTTTTGAGACCCCACCTTTGACGAGCTCGTCGATCCGTGAGCCCGTGTTTACTGCGGTCCTCGGTATCATGAACATACCCTTGGTGATAGTCGCAATACTGTCTGGACCTCTTCTTGGATCCCCCTTTCATAGGGGCAGGCTTCGGGAAGAGCTCGGCGTGGAGCTCGAATATTTCCGCCCTTGATTTGAGCAGGGGAGGCGCTCTGCCGGCAGGGTTGGGCCGAGGTCCGAGCCTAGACTCCAGCGGCCCTCTCTTGATTCGGTCGAAGGCGCTCCTGCGATCTGCGCCTCGAGTTCGGTCGTCCGGCTTTTTTCTCTCGGACTTCTGCTCGTCCCAGATTTCCCGCTTCTTCCGATCCGACTCGTCTCCCTTGACAAAGTTGTCCACCAGGTTCCAAAGCTTACTCGCCGTCTTTGGTTTCTCCCTGGTGATTTCTTTGTTCAGCGCGCCGGGTCGGATCCCGTTTTTGAACGCGTTGATGATGTAGAGATCGTTGCTGTCGTCAATTTTGAGCGACTCTTTGATGAACCTCGAGACGAAGTTTGACATCGTCTCGTCCCGCCCTTGGCGGATTGTGAGTAGGTCGGAGGAAGGCTGCTGGGGCGGCATCTTCTGATAGAAGCGCCACTTGAACTGATCCATGAGGTCACGGAAGCGATGTATCTTTGTTACGGCGGGCGAGTGAACCAACGCCGTGCGTTGGAGATCAAGACTCGGGAAGATTTTGCACATGTGAAAATCTTCCATTCCTTGATCGCCATGTTGGTGGTGTAGGCGAAAAGGAAGTCGGAGGGTCTCAGAGGCCATCGTGAGCCGCTATGTTGGGTGCCCGTGCATCACGGGCGGGCGTGTCTAGAATCTCCACGGAGAAAGGGGAGATGATTCTCCCGTACCGGTCGAACCCCGGGAGATCGTTGCCATCTCTTTCTGGAGGGGTGGGGGATCGATAGCGACGCCTATCGTCCCTCCGAGGGGGAGTTCGACTCCGCCTTTCTTCCCTTCTGTTTCGCTCGACTCTCAGGTCGGCATGGCGAGTGGAGGCGGTGCTGCCGAATGGCGAGGGGCGATCACGGTGGCGGCTCGCCGGGGTGGCGGCTCCGCGAATGAGGTCGGCGGCTCGGCCGCGGTGGCGGCTCCAGCGTCGGGCGCGATCGCGTTCTCGGCTATCACGCCGAGGTGGCGCCGATCAAGCGGACGGGGGCGGCCTCGGGAGGCCGTGGTGTTCGATCCGGGGCCCTAGAGGACCCGCCCTTGGTCCTCTGGTTGAGGAAGCTTTGGAATTGGCCAAGATTGGCGTGGAGGAACTTCGCTCACGGCTCGGCCGAGGACCTCGTGGGACGAATGAGCTGTTTGCTCGTCCTCGTTGAGGTCGACATCTTCCCTACGTTGGGGAGGCGGTCCGAGGGTGTATGGAAACATTTTCCATGTTGCCCTCGAGTGTGGCGCTTCGTGGCGTCCGCGATCTCCTTTCATGACGGTGACCACCGGTCGTCCTCGGCCCGGTTGTTGCCAGTGGGCGGCGGTTGTGCGTGTTCTTGCCATTTAGTTGTAGAGGAAGCAAGCTTTTTGTTCAACAGATTCCCGAGACGGCGCCAATGATGAATCTAGCTATGTGGCGTGCGAGATTTACGTAGCAAAAAGAACACCAAGGCTTTTACGTGGTTCGATCGTTAATGAGATCTCGTCCACGGAGGAGTGTTTCCTCAATATTTTCACTATAATATCGATGCAATGAGTGTAATTACAAGCTCTTAGTATTCGATAAGTTGCCAACCCTTCTAACATCGGTTTCCTTCTATTTATACAACCGACTTTGCCCCGAAGCGCCCGACCTCTCCATTGGTCGTGGTGTGACTCTTCCTCCGCGTGCTCTCCATTGGCCGGAGCCGGACCGTTCGTCTTCGTGCGCCACGTGGAGGTGGCGCGACCTGGTTCCAGGCGTCCTCTCCATTGGCCGAGGCGGCGGTTCGGAGGCTAGGGCTTGAGCAATGATTAGGGCCGACTTGGGCTCGACCGCGTGGGCACTTATCAATGTTAGGCCAGCTCGCTTGGGCAAGTAGTGGGCCCATTCGGTTGGGCTATATCCCATCATGTTTATATGGGGGAGAAGAGAGAGTGATGATGATAGGGTGAGGAAACTGCACTAAAAGCTGCTGGCTATAAAAAATTGGAGCAGCGCCATGGACGGCGTGGGGAAGAACAAATGCATGTGCTGTAGTTCGAAATATTAATTAATAAGCCGGATTCATTAATTTTGGATTCATGCATGCTCTGTTGCTCGTTTATTCTGAATTATAGCAGACAATTAGATTATTTAGATTGGTTAATTCTTCCCACTGTAATTCAAATGGATCCCATGAAAATAATTCCCACGAGCACTTTCGACATAAGATAATAGTTATCTTCATAATGTCTACGAATATATTGACAATTAATATATATATATATATATATATATATATATATATTAGTTGGTTATTATGAAAATTATATTTTTTACAAACCTACATATTATATAAAATACATATAAAATTGATACACAGAACATATAAAATTGATGCACAATAATAACATTCTAAAGTTGGTGCACAAAATACCAATTTTAGAGCGAAATCAGTGTGCAACAACTTCATATGTGTTGTGTATGATTCGCAATTTCGCAGAAAAAATGTATTTCTCATTTGATCCACCTATATATATATATATATATATATATGGTTTCATTACTTTCGTTGGGGTTATTTTAGTAACGTAGCAATTCATGTATATTTAAGAACTTGATTAGATAGACCAATTATTATGATTTAAGATCATATATACTCATGTTACACAACATGATTGGTCTGTATGAAAACTCGTTTTACCGTTGAATTCGACTATAATGCAGTTTAGAAATTATATTAATACTAACAAGTGATTTAGCCACAGATTCTGTTGTCTTCTTCTTCCTCATTATTTCAAATTAGACATTTTCTTTTAAAAACAGAAAATCATAGATTCCAAGAGTTTTTATTACAGAAACTATGTATGCATAGCTTCTAAACAGTGCTTCTAAATAAAGTTGTGATTATTTAATGAATGAAAGTATAATGTTATGATATTACTTCTCCCAAACTTTTGGGATATTCAATCAATTATCAGTTAACACTACGAATCAAACTGTTTTATTTAGAAGTGAATTATAATAACCCAAATCTGGTATAATTGGAAATCCATATGAATCTATTTTTCACACAAAAAAAAGAAAGAAAAAAAAAGAAAGAAAGAAATGGCTACGAGATAAGACAAAAATAAGAGTCATCGGTAGGATCACTCATAACTCATAATAGAAAAAGGAACATGGATTTACCAATACTCACCAAAGATAATGATCAAGAATTTTCCATGAATTCAAGAAAAAAAAAGTCAACATTTACAATTCTCAATATCGGGTAGGACTGTATATGTACGACTATCATGTCAAATATCAATATTATGATTATTTTGTAAATAAATATGTTTATTTGAATATATTAAAACATTTTGCAACAATATATGCATATTTAATGTATTGCTTAATTGATTGGATGTATTAAAATTTGCTATTAAATTGCATTTCCCAAAAAAATCATCTTGTAGTACGAGCGAAAACATGAATAGTTTAGTCCAATGGTAAGTTAATATAGGTTATGCTAATCATTTGTTGTATCACACCTACGAAGTCACAAATGTGGTTAAAAATAATAAATTGTTGCTTTATCAATGGTCTTTAGTTTTTGAAATAAATAAGATATTAAGTTGCTTTATCAATGGTCTTTGATTTTTGAAATAAATAAAGTTGTGATTATTTAATGAATGCAATCTCGTGTCCACATTAAATTCTTGTATTGAGATTATTGTTTTTTTTTTCTTCCTACGTTTTATCGTTTATTTTCTAAGTATGAATGATGACATGATGTCCCAATAAGATGGACATGACATTCCTAGGGGTTAAATTGTTGTGAGACGTAAAACAATTTAGTTCTTGCAAGCAAAGACTTGCACAAATTTATTGCTTACAAGCATCTAATAGTTATTTCAGTATTTGATGGTATAATTAATAATACTAAATTTCCAATTTTGTCCTCATTATTAATACATTTTCTATTTTTCATGCAATAATTAGTGTTGAGTCGGGTTTGAACCTCAGAGAAAACCAATAAATGATGAAAATTGAAGAAAGAGAGGAAGATTGTATTGCTTGTAATGGAGATTTTGATAGATTATGTGTTGCCTCATTAAAATTTTGTTGGGAAAATCCAATGAAATAAAACTCGATCGAAGGAAAAAGAATGCAACGTTTTTGGTAGAAGTATTGAGAGCTGAGAGCATATCTTTTACAAGGAAATCCTAAACTATTTATAGAGAAAAGCTAATAACATATCTTTTGAGATATTCTCATATCCATAGAGATATCTTAAATCTTGAAGGATATATTCGAATCTTTATTCTATTAGTAGATTTCCTTATTAACGATTGAAGAGAAACCATGTGAATGAGCTAACTTTAACCGCTTTGTCATCCATGAAATCAATGCCTCCGGATCTAAAGTCTTCATTCATGTATGTGTCACGCACTTTCAGATCTGAGGTAGACTTTCGGGAGACATTCAAGTCTGAACGTAAGCAACATGTCTTTGACTTGTTCATTTGAACTGGGTCAAATCTGATCTCCATATTTCATGAGATCCTCACATCTGGCTTAAGCTTTATTCTTCTTTATGCCTTTTGTACTTGACATCTGATCTCCCTTGAAAGTTCTTTGAATTTTCGAACTTGATCCGACTCTGGTCATATCTGATCTCTAGCTTGCTCCATCGTCGACAAAATCTACAAATGGTGTAACTTTCAGCCATAAACTCCTATTTTGCCCATAGTACATTTTCATAAATGTGTTGACGAGGAGAAAAAGTCACATCACATTGTTGTGTAGACGGAAGCCCAAACTCTATTGTTTCAAGCATGTTTCGACCATTTTAGTACTTTGACAATTTTTCTGCCTTCATTGTCCCATGTCCCTGCCACATTAAAGAGGTTTTTTTTGCAATAATATTATGAAATTAGTATTTAATGAAAGTAAATAGGAAATGTATAAAATTGTCCACATCAATTATAAATTTACTTTTCCAATATGTGTATTTTAACAAATGAGATCATTTTTTGATGTGACAATAAAATACAACTCAATTGATAAAACACTTACTCTTCAACCAATAGGTTGAGAATTCAAGTCATCACTGAAAGAATGAGAAACCATTATTGATTCTCCTTAAAAAAAGACAACAAAAAACATGGGAGAATTATTTTGCAGGTTTTAATCCTCAAATTCAATAAAATTCCCTAACTCCCTATGTCGACTCCAAATTCTGAGGCCAATCAAAATTCACAAATCCTTGGACGCAATTAGACCATCTTTATCGGCTCTTTTTTGAGCAACTTGGTCGACGAAATACAACTAAATAAAAACAAAAATTAAAATGGGAAAAATGAAAGGTGTTCGAATATGTGAAAAAATAGACCACACTTGGTCTCTCTCTCTCTTCATTTTTCAACCAATAGGGTGGATACAATTGTCTTCATCCTATTTGTTGTTTAAATTATAATGTTATATATGAATAAAATTGAAATAATTTTTGTATAATATATATAAAAAAAATAAAAAATATACCAAAATTTATATTTTTTCATTCTCTATAAATAGAGATCAGTCTTGATATATTTTAACACACCTAAAAATTTCTTTTTTTCTTTACTAAATAAGCAATGCAGATCATTTAGTTATGGAACTAAATAAGCAATGCAGTCATTTAATTATGGAACTAAATAAGCAATGCAATCATTTAGTTATGGAACTAAATAAGCAATGCAGATCATTTAGTTATGAAACTAAATAAGCAATGCAGATCACTTATCAACAATCTATTTTAAAACTAATATTAAAATTTATTTTAAATATTTATACAAAGATTATAAAAATATAGGATCTGTTCGTCTTCTTCGAGGGCCAATAAATTTTAAATATTTATACAAAGAATATAAGCATTTCATATACTCTACGAATAGGATTGCAAGCCTATCGTGCTATATGAAAACTAGGAATCAACTTCACAATAGAGAAGCTCACACCGCTCTTCTTTACGACTTGATCGAGCATATATGGCAAAAATTCGACGATCAGAATTGATTGCGTAATTTTCTTATATTTATTATGTAACGTTTATCAGTTTCGTATTTAGATTATTGTAACTTAGGGACTTACTTTGCTTATTTTGTATTTTGCCAAGTTTTTATTTTATTTTATATCAATTTATCGTTTTGTGTTTTCAATATTTTTCCAACAATAATAGTTTATGTAATTTATTTAAAGTACAGTCAATTATATTATGTATAATTAAAAATAAAAAAAATATAAATTTAAAATTAAGTGGTTGGATGGTCGGATGGTCATTGATAAACCATAAAAAATGGATGTGGTGTGGTTGAATGAAAATTAAAGTAAAAATAGGAGAGAGAAATTAATAAAATATTAAAGTGGTTGGATGGTTGGATTTTTAGGTGGTTGTTGATAAACATGGTCTTAGGGATCACAGTGGGAAGGACCTAGATCAGATCTTGATCTAAATTTAGTGGATCCAAACAATAAGATCTAGGTCTAGCTAGTTCTATAAAAAATTTCATAGCCATATCTCTAGATCCGAATTCATATTTTTCTCTTTAAAACAAATGTTAAAATAAGCTACAAAACATAACAAAATCATAATAATCATCTAGTGTGAATTTATCGTGTAGTTATCATTAATCACAAAAAAATATGGGAGCACATTCTATGTTTAATGAATGTTTAATCCTTCGAAGCAACAAAAAGTGAAAAATGAATTGGCTTAAGCTACTTGAGCATGAATCAACAGTTTGAGTAATGTTGGTTGACCTTTAGAAATTAAAAACAATTTTCATTATGTGCTGAAAAAGTCACCGAGTGCAGATTTTGTGAGGACTTGTGAAAGAGGATTGTAATTGTAATGTGTTTGCGAAAATAATATAGCTAAGTTAGAATTATAAACTAATATGTTAAATATTTAAAAATAATAAAATATTATATATATAATTACATAATATAAATAAAGAAGCGAATCCACGAATTAAATTTAGGTAGATCTAGATATGATCAGATACATATTTCAAAAATCAAGATCCAAATCTAAATTTTAAGTGATGAATTCAAATTCGATTCAATTCTATTAGATCCAATATTTTATCCAAATTTTAAAAATAAATTTGAATAAATGAAGTTGAAGTGAGTCCAAAATCTATTGTCATCCTTACAATCGCACAATATAAACCGAAAAGGAGAAAACAAAGCTAAAGGGAAAAATAATAAATCTCCCGCCATCACCATTTCACCAAACAACACTAGGAATTCCCACAACCCCACCATTTCCAATCCCAACAACTTCCTCTTTCTCTCTCTAAAAATCCATCTATGCAGATTCCGGTGATCGATCTCGCGCCCTACTTGGATTTTTCTAGGAATTCTCTGAGCACGGGCGAGCAGGAGCCCGGTTCGAATCTGAAGAGTCTGTGCTCGGAGGTTAGCCGAACCCTAAGAGAGACCGGAGCTCTGCTTGTTAAGGATCCGCGATGCTCCGCCGCAGACAACGATCGGTTTCTCGACATGATGGAGAAGTATTTTGAAATGCCCGATGATTTCAAGCGCCGTCAGGAACGTCCGCAGTTCCATTACCAGGTCATTTAGCTCTTAATTCAGTAGTGGGTGTATTTGAGTTTGACTGATTTCGATTTGGTATTGATAATTGGAATTAGCAACTTGGAGGTTTGGGTTTTAAGTAATTTCTGGTGTATCAATTTAGCTGTGTTAGTGCTTTACCTAGATGCATATTACATTATAGATAGACACACACACACACCACTCACATCACAGTGTGAGTTTTCTCCAACTTTTATATTTCCTAATAAACTTAGGGTAATTTATCTTAGCTACAATACAAAATAAACCCAATGTATGATCAGTATGGCTTGGTTTATGTCGTCAAGAATTAAACTTTTATATTTCCTAATAAACTTAGGGTAATTTATCTTAGCTACAATACAAAATATACCCAATGTATGATCAATATGGCTTGGTTTAAGCCGTCAAGAATTAACAGAGTTGCACACTAGCACTTGCCTTCTGTCAAGAAGCACATGTTAATGCTCATACATGGACAAGTTTATTTGCTGCTTGAAATTATGTGTTATCTGTTGTTTTCCATTGTATAACCCCCTACGGAAATGTTCTTTTTCCTTTTTTTTTGTTTGGGTGGGTGGAACTCCAAACTTGCATGTTCCCTGACTCTTATATCATGTAGCAAATACCAGTAATTCTTTCCTAAAGTTAATTAGGTTGCATAAGAGAAGTGTTCAAATAAGGCTGTGAAATGTAATTATAAATGAACAGATTTTTCCTTATACTATATCATCAACATATTCCGATCTGTAGAATCATTTCTACAAAGTGAAGGTTACATTTGTATGAAGCCTGGTTTCACTTGGGTTGTGCACATATCATTTTCTGACCATATGACTGCTTTCATGTCACTTCCTATTCAAGCTTGAAAGGACTGGAAAACAAGAGTAATCTGTGATATATAATTCACTTTCGTTTGAACACTTTTGTTCATAGACTTATCTGCACATAATGTGTTGGTAAGTTTTCAATGAGCTTTTACAGTTTTACTGAACCTGACAAACTGACTTTCTTCTTGCTGAAGTGGAAAAGAGAGTTGAGGAAGAGCTAGATATTTGAGCTTCTGTTGTATTCTTATATTCTCTCTCCATATTCCATTTTGATTGCAATTTGGACAATGAGGGGATTATGTAGTTGATAATAGCTATATCTTTAAATATTCTTGTTTGGAGTGACCCTGCAAAGGTTCACCCATTTATTCTCTCCATCAACCGAATCTAATCGAGATGTTGATATTATGTTTACTCAGGGTGGAGTAACACCTGAAGGAGTTGAAGTACCCCGTAGTTTAGTGGATGAAGAAATGCAGGAGAAGTTAAAAGCAATGCCAGTAGAGTCTCAGCCTTCCAGTCCCGCTGGACCTGACCTTAAGTGGCGGTATATGTGGAGGGTTGGTCCACGGCCATCAAGTACCCGCTATAAGGTCAATCTTATAAAGGTGTTCTATGACTGCTGTTGGTAGGCTTCTTATGCTGATGTATATTTCTTTTGTAGGAACTTAACTCCGAGCCTGTCATTCCCCCGGGATTTCCTGTGTGGAAAGACACCATGGATTCATGGGGGTATATAATGGTGTCTGCTATAGGGGTAAGTGTCAGATATACTGTTCTTGTTTGCATGGCTAGTATAATTACTTTTACTGTCATGTCATGACATTCTTTGTTAGGTTGTTGCTGAAATGGCTGCAGTTGGATTTGGCCTGCAGAAAGATGCATTCACTTCTCTTATGAATCAGGTTTACTCTTCTAAGCTCCATTACCTTCTTTAACTCATTCATGACAAATGCATGACTTCCACACTGAACATCTACTGAAATGTTGGGTTCCGGGATGTAATCTTTCCTATGGGATGATGCAAATCCATAGTGCTTGTGTTGCTTCATAGACTCAAATGTTCTTATGTAAAAGTATTCACTTTTCATTTCCAGGCATCACACCTACTTGCTCCAACAGGAAGCAACCTAAGACTTCACGGCCAAATAGGCACTGTGTTTGCAGGGTATCATTATGACCTCAACTTTCTTACTATTCATGGTAGGAGTAGATTTCCCGGACTAAATATTTGGCTGAGAAATGGGCAAAAAGTGGAAGTTAAAGTTCCCGTGGGATGTCTCCTCATTCAAACAGGAAAGCAGGTGATTTCCTAAATATTGGCATTTCTAAGATGAATACTTGTAGATTGCATCTTTGCTTCCAGCTGATTGTTACATTTTCGTTTGTGTTTTGGTCATTACTAAAGATAAGCAAGGTTATCTAATGCTACGAAAACCATATTATTCCATTGTTGCTTATATGACTAAAGTTGTTACTATTGAGGATGAAAACTTGTTACCATGATATAAGTATGAAAACTTGATAAGTTACTATTAGACCAAGTATGTTTCCCATTACTTTTGCTCTTCAGTATATCTCCAATCATTTGAGAAGTGTTAACTTTAGATCTTTTCCTTTTATTATCTTCTTTGGAGTTATGGGTATGCAGATAGAATGGCTAACTGCTGGAGAATGCATTGCTGGCATGCACGAAGTTGTTGTGACTGATCGCACTATTGAAGCAATGAAATTAGCTTCAGAGCAAAACCGCAGCCTTTGGAGAGTATCCTCAACAGTGAGTTGATGCTTGATGCTCTACCGATGTTGTTTTGATAATTTTTGTGCCATGCTCTTCTGCTTTGCTTCTAAATGACTTGCTAAAACTTGGATTCTTCTTTGATGACCTAGCTTTTCGGGCACATAGCATCAGACGCAGTTTTGAAACCGCTAGGCCATTTTGCAGACTCACCCCTAGCCTCCAAATATCCCCCTATGTGTGCTGGAGAGTTGGTAGAACAGGAGCTCGCAGCTATCAATCTCAAAGGGAGCAAAGGAGAGGCTTCATAATTTACAACCCAAGATTGTGGTCTGATTTATTTCCAAATGGTTGTGGGAATGTTGTGTTGTTCAGTTCTTGATTCAGTTGGTGCCTACACAAGAGAAATGCCATTTCTTTACGCACTAACATTATTTAATGTGTCGATGATGGAATTCACATGCATCATGCCTTGTCCAGCTTCACCCGTTTTCTTCATAACACCCACTTGTCCTCGAATGGAGATGGAAATATTTGAGTTTTTGTTAAAATTGGAGAACTGAAAAAAAAAATCTATCTAAACTAGACTAGTTTGTGACTGACTATTTTTCTTCAATTTCACGCAAAGACTAACAAATAAGGAATAGTTTGAGATATGGATGTCAATGGGTGGGTTTTATACGGATCAGAACCAATAAATAAGTAATGGTTCTGGTTTTGGAATTGATCCATTAGACATTGGACCATCAACTATGGGTCTTAAGCGGTCCGGATCTGAGCGGATCTGGAATCAGAATCGGATCAGAACCAGATAAGAATCAGAATTGGAATCGAAATCGTTACTTTATAATTTAATGGGTCATGAGTGATTTCGAATCTATATGGATAAAACTAGCTTATTGATAAGTTTATTTAAACTTAGGCTTGTCAATAGACGGGTTTTACTCGGATCAGAATCAATAAATTAGTATTGGTTCTGGTTGAACTGAACCAGATCCGGATCGAACCGAACCATCAAACTATGGATTTAAACGGTCCGAGTCTAAAGCGGATCCGGAACCGAAACCAGAACCAAAATCGTTGTTTTAAAATTTAATGGATTTTGAGCGATTCTGAATCGGTCCGGGTAAAACCCATGGATGTTTGAGACATGAGTAATAAGTGGTAGTATACCTAAATCCATCTATTTATATGTTAGTTTAGGTAATAATGTTCCCTTTCGACTAATGATAAAATTTACATAGTTTTAAGACTTATTTTTCAAGATTCGACAAGAAAATTTACCTAGTCTTGGTGTGAAGGACGAGGGATTATTACATTTCGCACTTATGATGAAACACTCATGGTAGATATCAAGAATAGAAGGCTAGTGCCTAGTAGTATAGCACATGCGAGTAGGCTGTAACTTGTAAGGCATTGCATATGATATGATCAAATATTCTCACTTCAAGAAACAACTTTTCTGAAAAGAATGGGGTGCAGATCTTTGGAGGCCCAAGGAAATACGCAACGTTTGCTGGTATAACTGAACAACCCAAGAGGCCAAGAGTGAAATTATTCTAATCTATAAGTAAAAGTTTCTTATTTGTTACATTGAACTTGTATGTTTAATTTGTCAACATATCGTATTATTCTCGTCAGTTGGACTAATGAATAATCACAGATTCTTCCTTAATTTTCTAAAGCATAGACTTATTCTGTGAAAAAAGGGAAAATACACAATTTTAGCCTAATTTTGTGACAATTTTAGCCTTATAAATTAATAATACCTTGATCAAACATAATGAATTGATTTTGTGATAATTTTAGTCCATAAGTGATTTTTGACACCAAAAAGTATATTCGTCAACAAGAAATGATATATAGAAAGCACAAACCAGAAACGTCGTTGGAATGAACTTTACGAGCTACATATTAATTCTGGTGTTAATTGTGCTTTTCGACGCCAAAAAATCACTGATAAGCTAAAACTATCATAAAGTCAATCATTAGGTTTGATTAAGGTGTTATTGATTTATTAGGCCAAAATTATCACTAAGTCAATTTATTAGGACAAAATTGTGTATTTTCCCAAAAAAAAGAAACATATCACACATTCAGTTTTTCACCAATTCCGGAAAGAGTATGCAAACACATCAAGAGCGCGCACACAACGTTAATTACAGGCTCTTTGCCCCTCTTCATTCTTAACCTCCACTATATCAATACTTAATATTAAATAAAAGGGCCGCAACGTTACATCCGCGCATTCTCAACTGAAAGCAAACACAAAAGGTTAAAAACAATTATTGCAACTAACTATTATAAATTCACACACATATCTATATATATGTAGATTTCTGTTGTGATGTTCAATTGTGTGCTGCACAGTAAATCTGATTCATCATAATATGGCATCATGGCTTCTTTTCCTCCCCTCACTTCTCCCATTCTTCACAGGTAGTTTTTCCCTTTCTACAGCTATCAACACTATTCCAACTAACTAATATTCTCAATTTCAGGATCCGAAGCTGCAGTCTTCACGTTGCAAAATCGGTGTAAAGAAACCATATGGCCCGGAACCCTCTCGGGTACCGGCCATCCCCTACTAATAAACGGCGGCCTGCAGCTCAAACCAAACGAGAGAACCAACGTCATAGCACCCACCGGGTGGTCGGGTCGTTTCTGGGCCCGCAGCGGCTGCACCTTCGACCAATCAGGCAAGCAGGGGAACTGCACCACAGGTGACTGTGGCGGCCTCCTGCAGTGCGGTGGCATTGGTGGGGCACCTCCGGCTTCCCTGGCGGAATTCACTCTAGACAGCCCAGAAGACTTTTATGATGTCAGCCTCGTCGATGGGTTCAACATGCCCGTCTCCATCGTCCCATCTGGTGGATCGGGTAACTGTTCGGCCGTGAAGTGCAGCTCCAACTTGAACCTGCTATGCCCGGAGAAGTTGAAGGTAAGAGTCGCTGGTGGTGAGACGGTGGCTTGTAAGAGCGCTTGCTTGGCTTTCGATCAGCCGCAGTTCTGCTGCACAGGATCATACAACAACCCTCAGGTTTGCAAGCCCAGTAACTATTCAGAGGTTTTCAAGAAAGCTTGCCCCACAGCTTATAGCTACCCTTATGATGATGCCACTAGCATTTTCACCTGCAAGGGGGCTAATTATTCGATCATATTTTGCTGAAATATATGAAATTCGATTGAAGCTAAAGCGTGGAATTTAGTGTTATTTTATGATTTAATTGTATATCACCGGAAATGGATATAACAGAGATGGCACATGAAATGTTGGTGATCAAAGATAGTGGTTATGAATTTCAATGAATGAAAGGTAACTCTGTCATATATCAATTACACAAGCCAAAATAATACACGAAGAAGTTAATATAACGTACAATTTTGTTACTCGGAAATGAAGGATTAGACTATGATGATCTACAACAGCTAAAGTTGCTTGCAGCAGGCACAGATTCCTGTCCAGGAACGACAATCTTGGTACCCTGAAGAAGTGCTTCGTTTCCTCCGGATTCTGCTTCATTTGCAACAAGTGATTTCTTGCTAGTGACACGATATATCTCAGTGAGGACAGTTAAGAAAGCTTGTTCTACATTTGTTGCCTCAAGCGCTGATGTTTCCATAAAGTATAGGTTCTCCCTCTGGGCGAACTCTTTAGCATCTTCAGTTGATACAGCTCGATCTGTCTCCAGGTCAGATTTGTTGCCTATGAGCATGATGACGATATTCTTGTCAGCATGGCCCCGCAATTCCTCCAGCCACCTAGCCATATGATCAAATGATTGTCGTTTGGTGATATCATAAACGAGCATCGCCCCAACTGCTCCTCTGTAATATGCACTGGTCACCGCCCTATATCTGAGGTCATTGAGTTTCGAAATCCAAGTGAAAGAATCAGCAAACTGGAAATTATAAAACTGACCTTTCCTCTCTTGCATGAATAGAAAGAGGAAATAAAAGTCGAAGCAGGATACAGAAGACTTTGTGATATAAACAAAAGAGCATGAGATAATATTTTTTCCTCGTCAACAAACTAAAACATTTCCTTGTAAATTGCCCTTTCAACTTTTATAAGGTATAGCAGGGACAATGATGGAAACCGTGACAAACAACAGGGCTTTAGAACAATTAATCACTTATCTAACGAGCACAAACCATATAACCTTGTTATCCGCACTCACTCAACTAATAATGGAACTATTTGTCATTAAAAGTTTGATTTTTAACTTGAATCAATCAACACTATACTGCTTCAAAGGTGCTGCCCAATGCAGCAGCCATTCTAAATAAAAGTAATAGAGTAGAAAATAATTATAATCAGTCATGCCCGCATGTAAAAAGATGGAAGGTCAGGTTCCCATAATCATAAAATGAAAACTTAAAACACTTGCCTAGAATACAATAGTGAAATAAATTTGTGGATAAATACAAAGAGAAAATTGAAGCAAAGGTACCAAATAACCTTAAATTCTATGTATGTTCCTAAGCAATTATCCTGAATTTTCCACGATCATATCCTTTTCTCCTCGAAGTCAAGAAGCTGACACCAATCCAAAGCAAACAAACTTTATTCGCATGAAAGCCTCTCGTTTAACTATACTTCATTAGTTATTAGTTTATTTACCAACTCCATAACAAGAAATACAAAGTAGACGACCCAAATTAATCGAGAAATTCACATTAGCATACGAATCGGAACCCTATAACTTTATAATCCCAATGAAAATTACCCCAGAGAGAGAATAAAGTTACCTCTCTTGACCAGCAGTGTCCCAAATCTGCGCCTTTACCGTTTTGTGATCGATCTCAACGGTCCGAGTCTGGAACTCAACTCCGATCGTCGACTTGGATTCCATACTGAACTCATTCCTCGCGAACCGCGCCAGCAGCTGCGATTTCCCCACCGCCGAATCGCCGATCAACACGGTTTTGAAGACGAAGTCGACTTTGTTGCCGCCGAAAGCCCCTCCGTACAAATTCGACATCGCTAGGCAATCCAACGCTCGATCAACCGCTCAAATGGAAGCAACACGGACTTATAGTCATATATAATACGTATAAACAAGTATTGAGTGGCTTTGTGCAAATATAGTTACACGGTAATAGATATACGATCGGTTGTCTATAGCACAAAAATGCAGAAAAGGAAGATGATGAGAAGAACGAAAAGTATTTGAAGAAGACTACTGACTCTGGGTCGGTGACTCGCCTGCGCTGCTCACTGTATAATGGCCTTTTTTCATTTTCATTTTTTTCAAACTTATATTCACTATTAAACTTATTTCTGGATGCAACAAATTTCGGGATCATAATTCATAATATTGCATATTCAAAGTTTATCCAATATTTTAGAAATCCAGTTGTTAAAAGAAGAAATAACAATTCGAATTTTTTTGTGTAATAACACTTTATAAATATGAGTACGTAATTAGACCTTTTATCTTTAAATGTTTAGGTTTGAAGTGCAAAGGAAATAATTAGGAAGGACATATTTTAAGATATAATACAATTTAATTTTTTTTAATTCATGAAAAACTCGTAGTCGTTATTTTTTATGTATATTGGGATAAAATCTACATTTATGTATAATAACCTTCAAACCACATAGAATAAATAAACCATATTTGAAAAATAAGATTTGTCAGACTCAAACCAACATAATTCAATTTTATATCTTTTCTTACTTGCATAACAAGTATTAATATATATAAAGATATTATCAAATATCTTTTATTTCTCCTCTTGTTAGTGCAAAATTAATATGAAGCATTAACTCTATATAGTATACAATTTATTTGAAAAAAAAAAACATTAATGTGCATATAAAAGCTTTATTATAGAAACTAAGAGGGTGTTTGACAGAGCTTATAAGCTCCCCAAAAACAGCTTATAAGCTGTTTTTTAAGCTTGAAAAACAGCTTATAAGCTGTTCTGAGGAGCTTTTAAACTCAGCCAAACACCCTCTAATTCTCACGAGTTAACTTATAATCATGCTTGTTCACTTGTTTATATGTAAAATAATAATATTTATTTTTATGAGATTGCCTATTTATACAGATAACATTGTTATTTTAATGAAGACCGTAGATCATAGAAATATAATGGTCTAGATTGATTTCTGACTTAGGAAGTAACAAATTGATCTTATATCTCATTTATTAAAAGCAATTGAGTCTCATGCATCTTGCTAGCACTAGTTCAATCCAAACAAAGCAATCATCACTTTTTTCGAGATCAAATTAGTAAATACTGTCAATATCGAGTCCATAGTTTGCAGCAGGCTGAGATTAGCCAAGAATAAAGAATCTTCAGGGAAACCTTTCCGTAAAAAATCTCTATTATTTCTGAATCTAATTCTGTATTCAATACCATAATTTTCATATCTTATACATAATAGATTTACCTCATATCCCATTGCATTGATGAACATGCACGTCACAAATTCTACTATCATTTGCTTTTCTGGATCTGCTGAAATCACTCTTGACAAATTCTGAAATTCACCATACACTACAGATTACAAGGGAAAGCGCTCCTGCAACTCCTGGTCAAAATGAGCACCTATACATGACAGCATCGATGTAGAAGGCAAGTGATAGCTTGGTCGCGAGATGACTACTATGCTACGATTGGGGAGTTCTGTGTTGAGGATTTTTCAAGCAAACGCACTTGGCCCTCGTCTCCGTGAGCGTCTGCCCGTGAGGGGAAGATGGGGTTGGTGGGAGTTCATGTGAATCTTGACTACTGAAAGGGATTGACAATCTCGAAAAATATGGATGTTTCTTTCGACATTCAAACAAGAGAAGTGATTAATTACCTTGTCCATATTGGGGAAGAGATCTTGCAGCTTCTTCATCTTTTCACTAATTCTGGTACGCCTCACCTAAGAATTAGCAAATCATGTGATTATTATGCATCGTATGTCTATGATTGAGCAAACGAGACAACGAATTAGAGCAAGACTTTTTACCCTCTCTGCTATACTTCTTGGATGAGTGGCACAGCCTCTTTTCGCCCTAATCTGGCAAGTGGTCGTGTCCAGTTGAACCTGCAGAAACTTCTCCAACTCCGCCATCTCAAAAGCAGATTTGGGCAAGCTCAACTGGTGAACTAAGCCATGAGGGCTTCTCCTCTTTTCTCCATTCTGATTGAATGAACAATATCAGCGATAACCAACACAGTAAACATAGTAGCTCACGGGAAAAAGGCGAGATTCCTACCTGGTTTTCCAATCCATTGAAACTGGAAAATGTATCTCGATTTCTTTTCAACCTGTTGAAAGGAGTGTCATGATTCCACGAGTCCTGAGGGAACAGGCAGTCGAATTCTCTGGTGTTAAGAGTTTCCCAACTGCCCCTTTTCAGGGTCACGCATTGTGATGGTTTCGTTCATGTTTTCAGGTATGCTAGGCATGAAGCTTAAGGTCGAAGATGAAGCGGATGAGAAGTTAATGTAATTACTCATAGATGAACTAGCTTTTGAATGGTTATGGACTCTGTGTTTCTTCACATCTCCCATTATGCCGTATCCTAAACAAAATGTTTCAACCATTAACATCATATTTCCTAAGATTAAGATTGGATTAAATCGAACTTCATTCAAAGATTTCTCCAGAAATATCTACTACCAGCTGATTTCTTGCTTGGATGGAATATATAATGTGTGAGATTCAAATCCAAAACATCAAGAAACAATAGGTTCATTTATTTATTTTTTGAAGAATAATTTCTCATCGCCATTTGCCAGCTCCCACGAGTCGTCAGTATATACCTCATATCCCCGATCCAAAAATAGGCTAAGAGTCAACTCAATTTCGTTGTCCAAACGCAAAACAAGCACCCTATTCCAACTATAAAAAAATTGAATATGATTTCCATAATTCAATCAATTCAAGCAAATATCAAACATACATAAATACAAAATCAAAATCAGCAGCAAAATTACCATGGAAGAATCCAGCAGGAGAGCTGCTCTGCCTCACGAGATTTGACCCATTCCCACTCCCATTATAGACCCTCAAATTATTAACCTGATTCTCCATTCACACAGCATAAGATCCGACAATAGCACCTCCGCCTCCACTCACAGCATTTCCATTACCCACATGCCCGAGCCGGGTCTCCAATTCGGCCCAGAATTCCTGCTTCAGTTGATAATGCATCTGATTGCCGCTCTTCTGATTCAGATCACGCTCCCATCCATCAGCGCCGAGAACAGCGCTTCCGATTCATCGCCGCTGCTGCTGTTATCAGTCGTCGAATCCAATAGCGCGGCGAGGAACGAGCTCGGCGCCGATCGATACCGCGCTACAACC
Source organism: Salvia rosmarinus (assembly GCA_036937905.1). Lineage (NCBI taxonomy): Eukaryota > Viridiplantae > Streptophyta > Magnoliopsida > Lamiales > Lamiaceae > Salvia > Salvia rosmarinus. Next base: position 5,321,778 of record CM072815.1, read on the forward strand.
GCTGCTGATTACTCTGCTGCTGAAGCTCAGCTTGATTCAAAACAAATCGGATCCCATCGAATCTCTGCTCTTGAAACCGCCATCACTACTCGGGTTTGAGATAAGAAAGCTGCTGTTTCTGCTCATGTCTCTCGAGATTGTCTGAGCTAAGCATACTAGTTAAGGATTATTATGCGAAGAAGATGTTGGAAATGAACAGTCAGGAAGACGTTTTAATTTTATGAAATTAAACGGTATAGTAGATCGCATCTACGTTTCGAGATCTTGGTGTATTCATATTCTCAAATCCGATTTTCGATAAATAAGAAATTGTGAATCAAAGTTTGTCACTTAAATACAAAGTTATGATTAAGTGGATAAACATAGATTAATTATTTAAAAAAAAACATAGATTAATTAATGATTACTCCATTTTGATTAATGTATCTTCATTAATTATATATATAAGTGGTTCATTGAACACTTAATATAATTATGTGTATAAGTGATAGATTGGAAAGTCCACGCGTCGGCCTGTGCCTGGCGCTCGACCCTGTGGTCCGTGGATCTTGGGAATTGGTCTTGAGTTGTTCTTTGGGTCTGGTTCCGTTGGTCAATACCCGTATCTTTTGAAAATCGTTTGATCGAGTCCAAAATTAGAGTAGGTCCGATGCCAACTTATTTGGTCCAATCCGTTAAGCCTGCTGTGCACTTGAAGAGACGTCCAGATACGTCCAATGAACTTTGACGCATGTATTGTCTAGATTCATCTTAACTGTCGGTAACGTCCCGACATGACGTCTATGCATGAAACGTGAGTGTAACTCTCATCTTGTCTTCAGAAACCGTCGCATAACTTCCTCTGCACTCAATGAAGGATATAACTCCGTAATACCTGACATCAATGAGGATATTGGCTCCAGCAGGCTCCCGAAAGGACTACGCCTATAAATCAGACCTTTGATTGTTTTGTTGGGCTTAGATGTAAAATAGGTAAACTAATTCTAAGTGAACTGTTGTAGCAAACTTAGACATGGGCTAGCTGTACAGCTAAACTGTGTCCACGATTATTCTTGCATAAGTATGAATTAATTTGTGCTTATAAGCTGAAGCAGTGTGTTTTTGGCCATAATTACATGCTTTTGTTTGGGTTGAGTCTCTGTAGATGATGATGAGGCCATAATTACATGCTTTTGTTTGGGTTGAATCTGTGTAGATGATGATGAAATATAGGACATTTATGCTCAAGTAAAAGAGAATGGTGCTACTTCCACGCCATTTTATAGAGTAATTGCACCAAACTAATGTAACAATTAGAAATAGCAGCTAAAAAGGTGATACCATCTCCAACAACTATGTTACCACAAACTTGAATTGAAACGTATTCGCTAAGTTCGTAGTAAAAAGTCTCATATTTACGTTACGTAACATAAAAGGAAAGTACAGTAGAGCTTCAAAATCACTTTTAGATTTAATATAACAAAGTTGGTGACAATAGAAAATAGTCCTTTGAAACTACTAACTAGTGAGGAGAGAACCCCAAGAATATGCAATTAGAGTAATCCGTTGCCATTTGTCCAATATAAAGCTAAATTCGATGCGGCACTGGTAAGCTGCAGAAACTTTTGAAGGTGTCGTCAGTAATATGCCTTCCGAGGATTGTTCTGCATACGAACAAAGGATGCAAAGGGATGAGATTATGCTTGTGACCACATGGATGGATGTAAACAAATTCAACATTAGAAAGCATATATACCAGAGGATTCGGTCTGTGACGATAGCCAAGCATCATGCGCTTCTTATACTGCTCGTAGATGTCGTCATCAGGGGATATTTCCCCAGGAGCATGTGCGCCGACACCCAAGTTATCCGTTTTCACATCTCCTGCCATAACGGGAGTTGCAATCCCACTTCTTGAGCTACCCAGGCCCTCACCTGCATTTACAAAACCAAGTTTAAATGTCTAAGATAATCCCTTTCACTAATTGAGTGTGCCCAAAGGCAGAACCATGCTGTTGACACCGGTAACTATAACACCCAAATAAACTAGGAATATAGTCAGAGGTGAACAACTTTAGCTGTTCTAATTTCCTCAGTAATCAGCACCTAATTCTTGTGTATAGTGTAGACATTACATTCTCAAAAGATTAGGCTTTTCATTCAACAATTACATATAGCTTCGTATGATCAGCTATTACCTTCCTTCCAGCCCATTTTAGATAAGAGCCGATGACCTACATTATCAGCCTGAATTTTTGCCCTATCCGCGTACTCTTTGGCAACTTTCTGGGCAGCTGCATCATTACATGATGCCAGAAACTTATCAAGCTCTTCTGGTGGAATATAATCACCCATGTGATGACCTTTCTTCGAAGCTGCATAAAAAACATCAAGATAGAGGAAGTTACACACAAACAGGACTTGAAATTATGCCCAAACTCATAAGGGCTCCTAAATAAATGCTACTTGACAATGTAATTAAAATGACCATTTGCTGGCAGTTTTGGGGACGGGAGGGGAGGGAGGAGGGAGAGGAGATGGTTTTCTCATATGAATCTCAACCTTGCAAGGATGCAGGTGGGGGCATCTGATCCTTTGAGTGTTTAGGAGGCCTCAGCTTCTCTTCTTCTGCAGCCTTCTTCATGTAGTACTCCATCATTGCTATAGGATCTGAGCCAGCTGGGGCACTTGATTCACCTATCAGTATTTGCACACACAGGATAGACAACATTATATGCAACACAATGCGACCAAAAGTGCCCAGTAGACATAGAGAATTAGGGCAAATCAGTCTCACGGTTTATAACGGTGATAAACACTTGACTAATGGACCTTCTAAAATACTAGTCTAGCAAGAAATACTAATTCTCTACTTCATCCACCAAATTTTACACAAGATCATTATGATAGCTTATCTCTTTTGTATTTGAAGAAATTAATTCATATAAAAGCCTTTAACCCTTATTTCCAATAAAAATCTGAAAGCAAGCTTTTCAAAAGCTCTCTATATCATATCAAGCTGAGCAAACAATGAAACTGACCAGACATGCATCAAGTCCAACTTAGATCATTGCACACACCCTAACCTACTGAAGAAACACAAAAGAAAAACAAGATACCGTATCTTCCAATTGTTGTCTGTGATGATGCATGGGATGCTCCTCTCTGCTCTATGGTTTCATATAATGCTGAAGCTGGAATCTGATACTTAGAATGTTGATGTTGTGATCTCTGGGAGCTGGTCACTGGATTGGGAGGTGCACTACCTATATCACCATGAGAGGAATGATGAAAGAGGACTACATAGATATGTATGTCTGCGAACTTGTATTGTCATTAAAGTTACAGAAAGAAATTCAGCTTTTCACATCCAATTGTTAAAATTGGCAAGTCACTGAAGTACACGAACAAAAACTTCAAAGCTTGGACAAAATTATATCATTCACCAAATAGCAAGAAAGCATTACAGAAGATCTTCTTATCCCATAGAGTATGACGGTCTAGAATTAACAAAATGTTAATTGTTTGGAATATGACATTTCCAACCAAGAACAGATACCAACCACTTTCAGATGTCTGAGAATCTCTGGTTTGGGACAATGCCTTTTCCTCTTCACTGAGTCTATATTCATAAAACTTGTAATCTGAACAACTTTCATCGAATAAAAACCTGATTGAGACAAAAATAATGAAGATCATGAGGCCATAAGATCAAGTAAAAATCAATAACATACTGAACTTAACCTCCCTCGAGGTAAATAGCAACCATCATCAAACAGAAGGAGCTATGAAACAAATATCCATCAATAAAACAGGCACTACCCAAACAGGTTCATCATCATGAGTCATCCATAAGCAGATGAAAGACTCGCAAACATTAAAACAAATCATGCAAAGGAACACTATCAACTAGAGACTGAAATTGCTCATTAGTCTAGTAATTTCTCATCAAGAAAGACATCCCATTTAAGTAAAAAAAAATCTGCAGCACCTGGAAACTTCATGATAAGTTATGGTAACTTAGATTTTCATGAACTTTCCAGATACATGATGTTGTTTGAAACTAGGCAACGCAAAACATCATAAGTGAATGATACGGCAAACATAAGGAAAATCCAACGACCATTAGAGCAGGTGATCTGCTAAACAAACACAAAACTGATGAAAGACAAATTATGTAAACATAACAACCAAAAGTATTTCAGATATCATAAAACACTGCAGTAAGGCCACACTGCCAGTAATTCACACAGCCATTCTAATCCAATACATAGAGAAAAGCCATATTAAATGAAGAGTACATACTTGAAGGGAGTATCTCCAGGATTTTTCTGCCTAGTTACATGCTCAAACTGCCTCCCATTCTTGGCCACAAAACTCGCAAGTTTGTCTACAACTTTCCTTACTGTAGGATCACTTGGGGGAGGTGGTGCTGCATTTCACTTAAAGAACTGATTAATACCAAGAGCATGAACAAGTGAATGTAAATTACTCTTGTAGCAGACGTGCCACATATTCCAAATCTTTCAGTGAACATCTCTTTCCATTGATGTTGATAGACTTATGCATAAGCTGCATTCATGAGATAAATCATTCAAAAGTGTTTTGCCCTTACTCCACTAGCTTGTATGAAAAATCCCAAGATTCTATAATGAAGAAGGACAAGACACAAAGGCACAAGCAGCAGCCCGACACCAATTTCCCAAAATTATGGTCTAACTAACAGTTATAGGAAGAAATGACGTCATGACTCATTCCATAGCTAATTAAAGAAGTTTCAAGCAGAGGCTGGAAGACCAGAGAAGGGCAAGGACAAGCCTCCAAGTGAATAGAGAATAAACACAAGTCTGCATAGATAAAGATAATAGAATCAAGGGAATCGACAAAGATTAATAGAAATTCATGGCTACTCCATAAAAACTATAAAAGTTCTTAGGACCATGAAAATTAAGTTAAGAGATGATGTAAAGAAGATAGCTGAAGTTATAACCACAAAGCAAACTGATTAATGGGCTTCATGGCATCAATGCTAAAAAGATCCTAACTCAAGTGGATTAAAAAATTTCTACTCTGCAAATAAGAAATAGACCACTGTGAAATGGAAAATAACGTGACAATCCACACACATTGCTTGTATATACAGGACATGTACATCAAGCCATAGAATTCAGGTACAGTCAAAGTTAAACAGTCCACGAAGCATATTATAATATCCTGAAAAGCTGCTTCCAGGTGGAGCAATGAACAACAGAAAACATGACCCTGCTTGACTTCATTCTCAATTGTAAGTTGTACAATAGATGAACAAAAGTAGTAATTACCAACATCAATTTGTTTAGATGACTGTTCAGAAGTATCAAGCTGGCTCAACTTCTGCCGCTTCATTGGCCCATCATCTGAGGAATTTCCAGCATCCTTATCATCCTCATCTCCATCTTCCTCAAACTTAACAGGGGGTGTGACGAGTTTTGATTTTTGCTTCAGGCTGAATGCAAGTTTTCCACTTGAAGGAGTTTGGTTTGGCTTCCGAGAGCCGTTAGCCTTAAACTCTACAGCTGTCTTACTAATAACAGTCTTTGGACTGGATGTCACAAGTGTACTAGAGCCTGATCCAGATTTATCCAATACTTCAGACTTCTTCTCCTTTTCCTGTTGAAGCTGTCTGAACCTCTCCATGAATGATCCATCATTAACAAATAAGCTAGGATTGGTTGCTTTATCCATTGCCTAAACACCAAGTCTGGCTCAATGCTTACAATTAGTCACTGGTTGACAAGCAAGCTCAAATTCTATTTAGTAATAGAATTAACAAACCATATATCACTAACCCTAAAAAAACAGCAGGTTAATTCTTCTAATAGAAAACATAGCTAAACTCTTGGAGATAATAAGTAGCATTAATCATCTACAGAAAGTTGCATAACATGGTCAGCAAGAAGTTGGACTTAAGTGATTAAAATAAGAAACTGATGGATAGCAAAACCTACAGAGATTAGAGGATGCTTTTGTATAACAAACAGTCACATACATATCTGTTTTGATAATAAACATACACAGAAAATGAAAGACGGCACATTCTGGAAAAATCCAACAGGCACCAAATCAAGTGAGTAAAGAAGAAAATACAGCATCAAAAACTCTAGATTACTTTAAACTGATCAAACACCTAAAAGACAACCGATGACTGTAAAGTTATAGAAAGCTATAGTATAACTTTCAAGCACAAGAAAACTACATACATTGAAAGGGAAATATAAGGCAATCAAATACCTTATCTCGAAGGCCTATCCCAAGATTTAAAAAAACACATAGTAGTTCAACTAATTAAAGACTTGCCTAAAACGACAATGACCAGCATGTGCACAAGAAATAAGAATGTATCTTAAAAACAAGTGCATTTCCAGCATGAAGACTAGCAACAACAAATGAATAACATCCCCTACAAATGTCAAAATAAGCCTTCTTCAGATGCCAGAGATTAGAGCTGTACCTTTTGACATTTTATCAATTTTGGGAATTCTGTATATATACATTTTTATCTAATAATATTTTCATCTTATCAAATTACTTTGTATGTTCTCAATTTTCTGGGGATAATTCATCCATTTGCAACAGCTCATCCTTTTCTTCATAAAATCTCTTGTTTTATCAAGAGAGTAACTTACCCTATTAACATCAAATAGCAGGGGAAAAATACTGAAAAGGTCAAATATTGTCATGAACCTAAACAAGGCGAATAGGGTTTGCAAAATCCCTCGTCTACCTATTGGATAGCAAACATACTTTTATCTAAAGAAAAATTAAACATGATAAAGTCAAAGACAATACGATTGCTCCTAGTATTTAACACAGAAAGAATAAACCCATAGACATGAACCAATGTAATAACCAATAGAATCAAGCAAAGCCCGATCAACCATGATTACGCCTACAGTTGAGCTAAATCAAAATCCCTTAGAATGATTGAATTTATCTAGAAATCGTCCGATCAAAAATAACAACGAAGTAGAAAAATTCGCCCTCATCCCCACCCAATTTCGAAAACAGTAATTGTAATTAACAATTGAAAGAAAGACCAAAAAGGGGAAGACAAAACTCTGGAAACAGAAGATGAAATTGGATGTAACATTATTTAGTACCTAATGAACAATGAATAGAAGGAGTAACCGGAGTGCGGGCGATCGAGAGTGGAAAGTTGACCGGAACCTAATCAGGGACAGGCGGAATCTGTACAGACTGGTATATTTACGAAGGGGGGACAAACCAATTCGTTCGTTTACCGAAGAAAAGTTGAGCGGTTGAATGGAACCACGTTTTATTAATTTTTACATTTATATGATATTAGAAAAATTATGTCGGTGCCTCCAGGCCACCCAAAAACGATCCATGGAATTGACTATTTTACCCCTCCCACAATCAAGAAAAATTTCATTGGTCCGCCGCACACTGCAACATGACATTCAATATTAATAGTAACGGATTATTGTAACAAGCTCATAAATTCCACAATTCTTTAGATATAAGATATATTACTTATGAATTAGATAAAAATTATAAAAATTCGCATAACATCAAAATTAGTATAAACTAGAATATATTCAAATAAAATAGAGATTATGGTTGGAATCAAATTCAAAGACCTTTACTAAAGAGATCCCATCGAAGACAGACTACGATGGTTCTGGCACATAATTAGTCATAAAATGCTTGAGGTCAAATGTCTCAAGTTCAAGTCCATCGTGATGTGATTTTTAAATTTCGTTAAATCCATTAGAGTGTGATGTAATGAAGCACAATTTTTGTTCATTATGGCGTTGATACATTTATATTAAGTGTAGTCTTTCCTTGTTTATTGAGTGTAGAATAGTGATTTCATTTCCGCCATATCTTGTATTTAAGTAGCTAATTATGTACATTAATTATTTATTCATTCGGAATTAAATGTAAATTAATAAATACATTAAATCAACTACTTTAAATGTAAATTCTTAATCTACTATTCATTTTCACTAACAAATAAAACATTATACTTAAATATAATTTTACTAAAGAATATTACTTAGGACATTATTTGCGCTAGAGTGGATGTGGATTCTACTGTTTAGGAACCGACAAAAGAATATTCATGAAGAAACATGCATCTAAGCAAAGTCTATCTAGAATCAAATTTAATAATTGTATTTGATTATACATTTGAATAATTGAGTATAGATAGTCACAAAATTTATTAATAAAATATAGTTAAGACATTTTATATGTCAAAATTCATAAATGGGTTAAGAATAAAATCCAAATTCTCGTCAGAAAATATATTTATAGTTTTATTAATATTTAATTATATTGAAATTCATATTTTGATTTTTTAAAGGATCTCAGACAAAACTTTTATTTCATGTTATGTTTAAGGTGGAAGACTAAGATTTTTTATCCTTTTCTTTTCTTTTTGGCAGGAAGGGGTGGATAAAATTTTGTTATTAATAAATTCAATCCTTCAAATGGGAAAATATGATTTAGCTAAGTTTGATGTAGGGATGTTAGTGGGTAGGTTTTATCCGGACCGATCTGAAACCGCTCAAAACTCATTAAATTTTAAACAATGTTCGATTCGGTTTCGATTTGGTTCAGACTGCTTTAGACCCGGACCGTTTAGATCCATAGTTTAATGGTCATGTCCGGTCCGGATCTGATTCTGGTTCCAGAATAAGAATCAATATTTATTTATTGGTTCTGGTCCGAGTAAAACACGTCTATTGACAAGCCTAAGTTTAAATAGGTTTGTCAATGAGCTAGTTTTATCCATATCGATTCAAAATCACTCATCACACATTAAATTATAAAGCAACGATTTCAGTTCTAGTTCTAGTTCTTGTTCTTGTTCTGTTCTGGTTCCAAACCCGTTCAGATTCGGACAGCTTAAGACCCATAGTTGATGGTTCGGGTTCGGTCCAGATCCAGTGTCTAATGGATCGGTTCCAGAACTATTATTTATTTATTAGTTCTAGTCCGGATAAAATTCACCCATTGACATCCCTATTTTGATGCAAACGATGTCATCTTTTGCATAATCATATCACATCTCGTACTCAACCGAAATTTACGCCACGTATATTTCAAAACATCCTAAATTTTTATAAATAATTCTTAGTGGAGAATTAAAAACAACAACAACATGCAGACAAGAATTCCACAATAGAATTAAATAACACAAAAACTTATGTACATCCGTCCGCAAGATGCGGACAGAAAAAAGTATCGTTAGGGTCCAAAACCGAACCGAACCGAACCCGAAAAAATCAAAAATCGAATTATTTTTAAAATATAAACCGAATCGCACCGTATTGTATGTCCAAATCGAACTGAAACCGAATCGAATATTCGGTTTTGTTTGGATATAACCGATTTTAAATTATTAATAATATAAATATTATAAGTATAATATATATATATATAATAATATAAAAATATTTCTGACGGTTCGGTTTGAAAATCGATTTTTTTCTCAACCCGAAATCGAACCGAATAAATTTCGGTTTCAAAATTTAACTATACAAACTGAACCAAACCGTTAATTTCGATTCGGTTTTTCGAGTTTGATTTGGTTTTGCTTACCCCTAAGTATCATTTGTTCTCAACAAAAATATCATTTATATTGAAGAAAAATATCATTTATTTTTTATACTGTGATTCGAAAGTATCATTTATATTAAATAAAAGTATTATTTGTACTAAAAAAAGTATCTTTGTATGTACATATGAGAGACCACCTCATTAAATAATAAGATAGGGTTGGTTTCAAAGCAAATCTACTTAAGTGGATGGAGAGAGTTATTTTAATGCCTAACATAAATTCTTCACATTTATATTGACTTCTCCTTATAAAATATGTGATTTGATCGAGATAACACTCTTACTGATAGTTAAGTAGCTTATCAATTATTAATTTAGTCCCAAATTATATTCGCTTTTGAAAAAAAAGAATTACTTAAAAAAACGTGTTCATGCTTTTGTAACCAGATTAGTGCAACATCAAATAGGTGTAAACATGATCTGGATTTTGTCAAAACACGAGATTTAGTGATATCCAGAGTTTATGACATATAAAATATAAACACTTAATAACAAAGCAGTAAGAACACGATATTTTTTAAAGTGGTTCGGGTATTCACAAACTTATATGTTCACTTATCAAAATAGGTGAAGAATCACTAACCTCGTGATCCACTTACTTATAGTGGCATGAGCACTTTTCGACGTTTCACACAACATGTGAATTGAACCTAGGAATGTTGTCCTAGACTCTTCAACATAGCTTTTAGCCTATCACACAAGATAATTTACTTGCATCAATTTTCATTACCATCTTTTAGTCTATCACGCATGATAACTTATTCGTCTTCAAATCATTATTTACTACTATGACATGGTATAAGTGTGAGGGGATTTCTAACTAAAGTGAACCTTTACAATAAATGCAGATGTAAGGCTAGACTCATTCAATCTAAGCTTGGATGGAAGTGGCTTTAGAATCTGAACAATAGATGGGATATCTATATATTATCTTGAAGGCCATACATTTGGGATTATGTAGTTTATCAACTATTTAGTTTAGTATATTGAAGCTTGAGATCTTTTTGCTTGATAGCTTGTGATCTCGTATTGTTTGTTGATTTTTTTGCAGAAGTTTTGTTTGAAACCAAGACCTTCTATATTTATAGGTACAAAGGTCAAATTATCCTCATTGCTATTTCTGGTGAGTAACATAATTTTTTGCAGGACGTATGTTTTAAAAATAATACTTGACTCGTGCAAGTTTTGCTTTTTTTTCTTTGCCGAATTGCATATTGTCTATAGAATTATTTGTCAGACTCATACGATATTGATGCCTTCTTATTGGTTGAGCGTAGTCGGTAATTGGACATATCCGTGGTAGATCTTTTGATTTCGTATTATCTTATTTGTATCTTTTGGTTGTGCATGTTTAAGCTTATGTGTTATTCGTCTCAGGTGCACTTCCATTTGTACATAGTAAAACCTGATCAGGGTAGGTTCATTCTTCTTTATTCAGACGTGTTTGATCTTGTGTTCGTCTTGTTTCTTCAGGCTATCGAACATCCTTCAACAGCAGCATACAACTGAAAGCTACTTAAAGCAAAAGCTCTCTAAGACAACGTTTATCCCGAACCACTCAACAATTTAACCAACCAACATTTTTAATATTTAATTAATTTATTTCTTCTCCACATACATTACATTTTACTCAGTCCAACCATATCTATTTTTAGTGATTTATCTCTGACCGTTACAACCATCAAACCATATTATCATATATTATTATTTTATTTTTTTAATCAAAATATAATTATTTTAAATATAAATTTTAATCAAAAACTTGTATTTTTCATTTTTGGAAACATCAACTACCATCAATCTATCACTTATTTACAAAAAAATCAAACATTATATTTTTACTCTTAATACCCATTAATATATTCATTATAATTTATTAAAACTCATACAACCAAAAACAATGTAAACTTTTGGTGGACGAAGAGAGTAAAACAAACTTAAATTATTAGGAAAAAATTATAAAACTAAAAATGAGAGAAAGTTAGTGTGTATATAAATATGGTAAATTTTATTTCTATTTATAGAGAATAAAAAAATATAAAATTTAGTATTTTTATTTTTAATATAATAAGTAAAAGATATAATGACTTTTAAAAAATTAACATACCAATGGAATGAAGACAACTGTCTTCATCCCATTGGTTGTAAGACATGACACCACATAATTGATTTTTTTCAAAAAGAAATAGCTCGAGTCGGTTTTTCCAATCCAACACTCAATTATTTCATCATTTTTTTTTGGCAAGGATTAGTCGTTCGGTTTTTCCTATGATAAAGGTTGTCTAACAGATAAATTTGTCTAATCTGAGAAATTATATATATTCAAAAAAAATCATCAAGAGAAATTTGAGGATTTAATCAATATTTAATATTATAAACTTGTCCCAATAAGATGTCATTTACACAAGAGGAACTCTTTACGATGAGCTTAAATGTCACTGAAAAAGTATAAAGCCCAACCAATGCAACGAAAATAATAGTTTCCTTTGTCATAGGGGATTGTTGAATGGTTAAGGTAGGTTCATATGATCTAGATGTCATAGGTTCGAATTCCACCAAACGTCTCTATGAGTTTGAGTCTGTCATACCTATTTTTTCAATTATGGTTTACTTGTTTTATATGGTTTGCAAACTATTGCATATAAACATGAGATTTATCTAGTGCGTATTGTAGTAACGACTGCGAGTTCCGTGATATAAAAAAAAAGAATAGTTTCCAGTTTAGCGTGAGGCCTTGTTATCCATTCGCACCAGCTAATAAGGATGTCATTTAGTAATTTAATTGCTACTTAGTTATTAATTACTTAAAGAAGTGTGTAATTAATGTGTTTGGCACGTAATTACGGAGAATTAGGCCATGTTTGGCCTAACACTTCCACGTGAGAAAGGTCCACTTCTTCCAGACAATAAAAAGGTCCACTTTTTTGTGGACTTTTTTTTCTTTAATAACTGCTTATTAACATAAACATTTATCCAAATATATTAAAAATAGTCTTATTATTTCAACTTTTCCTATTTTTATTGGGCCATTGGTGGGTAGTTAGCAATGAATTGATGAAGGGATGTGCATAACTTATTTAAATTTGTTGACTATCCTATTAATTTTGATTTATAATACAAACAAATAACTAAGATTACTGGGTGATTTAGTTTCCCACTGCTTAGATGATGGTCCAGCTTGTTCCACGACCTGGGGTTCGGCTGAGGCACTTGTAGCCTCTTGCCCTTCCTCCGGGAATATCCACGACACACTACACTTGTATGAGGAAGATGGACTCGCCGACTGCGGTTGAACCAGTAGCTCGATGGTATGACCGCAACTAGGGAATCGAAAGCATCTAACCAATCGTTCAAAGGTAGCTAGTTTCTTTTCTTTGCTATCCTCACCAGGTTGCTATTATATCCTCAAACTTTGATCATTAATTACTTGATCTATATATCAACTACCAACAATATTTTGATAAAATAAAAAATATTAGAAGAAATGAGGATGAGATTGACTAGTTTTATCACATGATCAAAATTATCCTCAGACATGCTAGTTATATATCATATTTCAATGGTCATTGTTTCTGAATCTGTTAGCTTTTAATCAACCGAGTTAAGTTCATGAATCATGATTTAATAGTTCTGTTTTCAAATCTATTAACTTTTAATCAACTTAGATAATCCATATGTTATATTTTGAGAAATAAGGACAATGTGTTAATGGTCCTACATTCTTAAATACACAAAATTCATTCGGCAATTCTGCATATGATCGGTGCATTTTCTCAATCTCAATAACTTCGATCGGATGTAGGAAGCAATCATTAAACAGACAGGCCATCTAATCAAATATAGTCAAATTAAATGCACGTTATCTTGCAGCTGACTAGAAATTTGGTTTAATATAACAAAATGACAAAATAAAGCCCATAATATATTTATTCTAAAATAATTTATATATATATGTATTATAAGCAAATAGGATAATTTTGTAGGTCAGGTTTAGTAATTATATTAGATAGGATAACCTTCTGCATGTGACATGTCCATCTATATATAAACACAAAAACTTGTGTGTGGCATGCTTCGCTCAGCGTCTGTGCCACAAGTTTTGTGATTTTTTAAATATTAATTATTGTATTATTTTATATTTTATTTATTAATTCATAATTAAGGTTTATTAATTTAAAGTTAGGGTTTATTAATTCACAATTAAGGTTTATTATTCAAAATTAGGGTTTATTATTTTCAATTAGGGTTTATTAATTTAAAATTAGAGTTTATTAATTCTAATTAGGGTTTATTAATTTAAAATTAGGGTTTATTAATTCATAATTATGGTTTATTAATTCATAATTGAGGTTTATTAATTTATAATTAGGGTTTATTAATTCACACATAGAGTTTATTAATTCAAAGTTAGAGTTTATTAATTCACAATTAGGGTTTATTATTCAAAATTATGATTTATTATTTCTAATTAGGGTTTATTAATTCATAATTAGGGTTTATTATTCAAAATTAGGGTTTATTAATTCCAAATAGGGTTTATTAATTCATAATTAGGGTTTATTAATTCATAATTAGGATTTATTATTCAAAATTAAGATATATTAATTGAAATTATTATTTATTAATTTATAATTAAAATTTATTAAATTAATTAATTTTAATTAAAATCAATTTAATTAATTAATTAAAATTAATTGATTAAGATTAATTACTAAATTAACTAATTAAGGTGGGTCTCACTGTGCGCGGACGCGCACAGGAGACCACCTCATATATAAATCCACTTTTTTCTTTTATCCCGTGTTTTTTAATTTGCAACTCCTTATTTGATTTCCTATCTTTCTGCGACATAATTTCTTTATATAGTTGGTAAATTTATTTAGGGGAAATATATCAAACTACACACATTTCTAAAAGTGTATGCAATTTCATCCCATTTTACAAAATCAATACACAACATACCCATTTATATTTTTAATATATATTTCTAGTGAGTTTCGCTTGGTTTGGTCGGTGAAATGACATAACACCGACTCAAAACATAACAAATCAATAAATGATTGGGAAATTATTTTCGATGTATTGGATATTATTATTATTTTAAATTACTTTATATATGAATGATATCATTAAATCATTAAATTATGTTAAAAGCATTAAATTATTAAATCATGTATCTCGTAGGAGAGATGATTTAATTAAAAATCGACCGAGAGAGGATTTAATTAAACATTCAAATTTTGAATAGGTCATTGGATGCATCTCGACCGGAGATGAATTAATTAAAAATCGTAGGAGAGGATTTAATTAAAAATTCAAATTTTGAATAGGTCATTGGAGATGGATTTTAATACAATTTTAATTAATTCGGATCGGAAACATCAAAGAATTAATAATTAGTATTAATTCATGTTGAAATTGGTCGATCGGAGAGGAATTATGAAATGAAATTAATACTAATTATTAATTCATGTCTCCGTTAATAAAGTAACATCAAAGGGTCGTATAGGAATCAACGATTTTCGATCGGAAACAAGGCTAATTAATTTAAATTGAATGTATGATATTTAAATTAATATTTAAAGGTAATCTATGGAAATTTTGTAAAATATTGAAATCTGAAATTATAACACAACTTATGAATTTTGAAATATTTAATATTGAAATTATCCTTCATATTTACCGTATTAATTAATAGTGTACAAAATAGTACTACGAAAGTAAAAGCTACATTAAAATTGCGAAAAATTGAAGAAGACAAATAAATTACAAATTAAAATTGCGAAAAAAGTAAACCAATAATTGAACCAATTCTCCTATTTATACAATTCGATAATAACAAATACAAATCCAACAAATTGCTATTCTCTTCGCTCCTCCGATTTTAGTTCTTCATTACATTGCTATTGCTCTTGCTCCTCGAATTTTCGTTCTTCATTTCGATCCACAACCCAATGAGTTGTGTCTCAACAAGTAAGTTATTCAATTTTTATTTATTTTCGACGTGTTTTGAATTTATTGTTGTTTATGATATTAATTTGTGTTTAGATTTATTATTGTTATTTTGTTTAGATTTATTATTGTTTATTGGTATGGATAAATTATTGCGTTTAGATAATTAAATTAATTGGATAATTCATTTAGTGTTTTGAATTTATTGCATAATTAAGATATATAATTTAGATAATTAAATTAATTGGATAATTTGTTTAGTGTTTGGATTTTATTGTATTATTAGTATATATAATTCGATATAATTCGTTTAGATAATTATTTATAATTATATAGCATATAATTAGTTTAGATGAAATTAGATGTTTTATACGATTTTATGGCTTTTTATATGAAAAATAAATGAATTAAAGGAATCCTCTCCAATCGATGAATTAAAGGAATTATATGAAAAATAGATAAATAAATGATTTTATGGGTTTTAAAAAATCATAAATGAATTAAAAATTAAATTACATTAAAATCCCTCTCCCGGTTGACCAATTCCTTGATTCCTACGAATAGGAATCAAGGAATTGGTCGTGGGAGAGAGGATTTTAATGTAATTTAATTTTTTATTGATTCTGTAAACATAATTAAATTAATTATTCATTCGAAAACATAAAATTGGTCCACGAAATTATCAAATTAATCGATTCCTCGACCGAATCTTGGAATGTCGACCGAATCTTCGATTAGTCGTGGGAGAGAGCTATTTTCGTAGGAGAGAGCTTATTTTCGAACGGAATCTTCTAATTATCAAATGAATTTAATACTAATTATTAATTGATGTCTCCGCTCGATCGAAACAAGGAAATATCGATAGGAGACATAAAACTATTCGACCGGAGAGAGATTTTTGTTTTAGAAATTAATTTTAAATTAAATCAATTAGGATAATTTTAGATTTATTAGGATAATCTTGAATTATTTTTAGGATAATTTTAGATTTATTAGGATAATCTTGAATTATTGTTGTTGTTTTAATTTTAAATGAAATCAATTAATTTTAAATGAAATCAATTAGGATAATCTTCCAATTATTGTTGTTTATGATATTAGATTTATTATTGTTAGTTTTATTTAGATTTATTATTGTTAAATTTTTTAGATTTATTTTGTTTAGATAATTCGAGCAATTTATAATACTATCTTTAGTTTTATTTAGATTTGTTATTATTATTTTGTTTATTTTGTTTATTATTCCTATCTTTAGATTTATTATTATGTTAGATAATTCGAGCAATTTATAATACTATCTTTAGAATTATTTTGTTAGATAATTGAGCAATTTATTATTTTGTTTAAATTCTAGCAAATATCTTTAGATTTATTATTATTTTGTTTAGATAATTCGATTGTTTCGCAATTTATAATTATTGGATAATTCGTTTAGATAATTCTTGGCATAATTCGTTTAATTAGACTTAGATTAGATTGCTATTTTTCTTATTGTAGCGATAATTTTAGTGTAAACATTAAGACATTAGAAAAATCATGTTAAGGCGTATATTTACATTAATGTAATCTTGTATTTGTTATAGATGTCGGGATGGAAGAGCATTATTGTTCGATATGGAGGCGGTGGGATCCTTCTTTATGTTACATTGGCGGTGTCGATCAAATGCCTTTGTTCGAATGGACAATGTAATTTTCTGGGAGTTCATAGAGATGATTAATGAAATTATGTTGGGAAATTCGTTGAGTACAACCTACCAACCGCATTATCTATCGAGATCTCGGGTGGTAGAATTATCAAATTACTTTTGAGTAATGATGATCAACTTTTCGATTGGCTCATGATGCCCAAGCAGAGGTCTATGTGACTCACGATGTCGACACATCCCAATCGGAGCAAGAACTATATAGACCTTCGTTTGAGATACCATCCTCGTCAACATATGACCGCACTTCCCAAAACATATCGTTCGATCGTCGTTGACACAACAATTTACATCATCGATTGGTTTGATCTTGATACATCTCAATATATGCCGCAACACATGGATCCATCCAGAATTCTGCTTTCCCGACATATGCCGCAACCACAACCGGGGTGATACACTTGTTGAGGACGGCGATGATGACGACTACGTTGAAGAAGAAGAAGATGAAGCAGTCGGATGAAGAGGAAGAAGATCGCGAGTCTGCTTTGGTGAGCTATGGCTCATTTGTAGAGTTTGACGCATGGATCCGTCGAGAGGGTGGATTCGGGAAGCTTATCTACGATTATGCGAGTAACACGCAAGAGCACGTGGGAGGCTAGAGCGGAAGAAGTTGAGAGATGAGCAACCGGCTAGTCCTGTTATTCCTCATGATGCTTGATTAATCTCTTTGCTCGTCCTCCGGACTCGGTTCCGAACCCGATGAAGGTGAGCGAAGGTTCTATCTTCGACGGCAGGTGAGCGAAGATATCCGGTGAGGCTATGGCATTTGGAACGTCGAGTAGAATTTGTTATTCCTCGATCCGATAATTCGAGGATTACATTCAAATGTCGATATCATAATCGGTGTCCTTTTCTACTACGTGCATCGCGTGAGGGTGGATTTTGGTTTGTCCGCAAGTTTGATGCTATACATACTTGCGCACGAACCCAGTGAATATCGGAGTAAGGAAGGTTAATGCCCGTGTAATTGCAGATACATATCACGAAAAATACGCGAAGACGGTGAAGTGCTAAGCCGAGGTCCATTATGGCCGATTTGCGGCGAGTACGGTGTACACGTTACATACTGATGTAGCAATGCGAGCCCGTAATAGGCGATCGAGATGATATCGGTGGACATGAAGAATCATTTCAGCTACTACCGAGTTATCTGCATATGTTACGGATGAGCAATCCCGGTTCGATGACCGACTTGGATATTGGATCGGATGGTCGGTTCCGTCACCTCTTTGTCGCCTCGGTTCATGCAGATCAGCGTACACATTGTGCCTCCGACCCGTGATTGTAGTCGACGATGCACGCACTGAAGGGCCGCAATAAAGGCATATTATTCGTTGCGTGACAAAGGACGGCAACGAGCAAGTTTTCCATTAGCTTATGGAATTGGTCCGATCGAGAATGATGTCTCATGGACTTGGTTTCGCCTCGACTACAAGTCGCTATGGATCAAATCCGAGATGTTGATTGTTTGAGATGCCCATGTCGATATAATGAACGCGTCAAGTGTGTCTACCCCGATGCAACACACGGATTATGCTACTACCATCTGCGAAAAATCACCCGTTTGGGCAACCATCCGCAGTTATTTGAAAGCCGCTTATGCGTGCCAAGATGCACACTTTGAAAAGCGATGGCTATGTTAAAGTCTCGTGAAGGCCGATGGTAGTGGCGCATATACCAAGTTGGTGGAGGTTGGAGTGCGAAGTGGGCTGAATCACGATGCCCGTTAGGCGCTACGGTTTTATGACATCGAACATTGCGAATCATTCAATTCTCGAATATTGTGGGCTGAGCGATTGCCAATTTGCTCAATGATTGAGGCAATCCGTCACATTACGAAAAAATGGTTCGATGAGAGACATGAAGCGAAGAAAGTGCAGCGCTGAATTGACCAAGCAACGCGTAAGATGATGGTATCAATGGAACTATCACGCAGATCGATGTAGTGCCCTCATCGACTCCACTTTCAAAGTCAAGCACGAAGCAAAACATTGAGTCAATCTCAACACGCAATCGTAATGCGTGTTTGGAGTGGGACATGGATATGATACTGCGTGTTCTCATCTTATTGACTATATGGTGCAATTTAAGTTTAATTATGTTAATTTTTTGATCAAATTGATTTCACTTACATATAATTGATTATATAAATTTTTAGTCATAAAGGTCACCATATATCTAACTATGTGAAGTACTACCATTCGCAAAGCTAGCGAAGCATACTCGTATCGGATCAATCTGTTCACCACGGTCTACTTGGACCTGCTCCTCCGATGTTCTTGGAATTACGCTTATGCCTCCTAATAGAGTCCGTCGGTCAGGCCGAAGTGGGTCGATATCGTCATCCAGTGGGATCGAGTAGTAGAAGTCGTGCACTACGGACATGTAGCTTGTGTGGTAATGAATCTCATACGCGTCGGAAGTGTCCTTACTTATCCGAGACAGTGACATTGTAATGAAAGAAAACATTCATGTAAAGATATTATTAACATTATTATTATTTTAACTTAATCAAATTGAATTGAATTGAATTGACACTAGAAAAAACATGCGACAATGACGGAAAAATCCGTCGCTAAACATCAACAATCCGTCAGTAACATATATATCTCACTAACTAAAACATTAATCTTTTATCAAAAAAAGAAAAAGAAGAAGCTTGGCGATGAAGTTTGTTTGTTTGTTTGAATAGCGGTGAAAACTTTGATCTTCACGAGTTTGTTTGTTTGTTCGAATAACGTCTGTTTCATTTTTACAGTTATGTAATACTTATTTCATTGAGCTATGATTCTTCAAAACAAAGACACAAATTCATTCAACGATCTTAGCTTGAGTTAAATACTAAGTTGTTGTCACGAGGATTAATAACTATCGATAATCAAATATTCGATAAATAATATGAACATCCATTTGCATCCAATATACCAATACATACCAATATACAAATACATACCAATATACCAAGACATGCTAATTTCTACCTCTTCTCTTCCTCTTCCTCTTCCTCCCTTCTTATATGGATCACATATCTCATATATATTCCACCTACTTTATGTCTATATGCTACAACATTAGACATACCTCATTCGATGCTCGGTGAACCGAAATAAGACGTTCCACGATCATGCACGCAAATGGACCATCACCGAAATCGTCTTCGGTCAAATACCTCGAGGCACTGTGTAATAACCGCATCATTATTCCATGGTGGTATCGGTGGGAGTTAGCCTCGAACCATCTAGTGAAGAGAAAGCGGCGCAATAATCTAGTCAGCACACGAAGTCCATCATCCTCGCATCCACTGATCCCGGTCCATCCTCCAAATACGCGAGTCAAACAAAGACGCAATGACCGACCGAGTGCATATCCACGCTGCATTATCACGAAACGCCGCTCGATGACGCAAGGGATAATGATCTATAAAATTAATATTTAGATAAAATAAACAAGGACACGTAACCATTTAGATAAATTAATATTTATTGTATTAAATAAGGTTACTGCGTGGCACGTAACCATGATGTATAACCCGCCATGCCGAGGACAATCGCTATCCAATGCGCCTGGTGGTGCCATGTAAACAATGCTCTCGGGGTCATGATCAATGGTGCCTCACGCGGTCTTGAATGTAGGGCGAAAGCATTGCGTGTACCTCGGACCATGAATTTTGCAAAACATCTATTCAACATTGAAAATTAAGTAATTAGAGATACTACACATATATACTATATATTGATTGTATTAAAGACTTACGAAAAACTAGTATCAAGGATGATTGTGTTTTGATAATCCACCCCATCCAATACGCCGATCCCAGATCGAGTCTCATCCTCAAATACACCATAAATAGATCGACGACTGCAAAATTATTTTAGGGATACATATCAATATAAGTAGATGTACTTAAAAAACGAAGCATATTGTATAAAAGCGTGCAACATCAAACGCCTCCGGCATTTCGATATTCACGAAAAATGCAACTGGACTTGTCGATCAAGACCGAACAACCACCATTGCTTTATTTGTGTTCAAGAAACGCCGGTAATTTATCAATGTATCATCGGATAATGGACGTGGCATCGGGCTATTCACGTATGGTGACCTCATTCTGACCGAAGGTCTCCGTGCCCGCTCACCTCTCCGGATCCCGAACTACAAACATTTAATTTAGAAAATGAAAAACATAACAAATATAATGAAATATTATAAACCGCGAATATGAGACTTAATAGTTACTGTTCCTCCAACCGCCGCTGCTTGCGGGCTCGAAAGTCCGCCTCGCGGCGTCTGAGGCGTCGGATCACTAAATAGGTCCATCCATCATGGAATGATGAGATGTAGTTCGGGATGGTACCATGGATCCGGTGAGTAGCGGGGAGGGTATCACTGGGCGATGCAAGGTCTTTGCCTCGGCTCAATATGTTCACCGCCTCGAGGACATACGGGTGGCGGTGATGTGGTCTCTCGATCTTCACCTCTCGTCGTCGTCGTCGTCGGATGACGTGGGACATGAGGTGCATGTGTAGCCGTGATCATCCCTATGTGTGCAACCACATCGAGTCTTCTAAGAGGTTTTCAAACCACTTTTTATCTTTGGAATAAATTTGTCTTGATAGACCTCTCGATGCGTCGCCTTGCTTCGTCCTTCCTCCGGACAGATTCCGGATAGATTCTCGAATCCAACGACGATCGACGGAACTAAGACGCCAGGTGCCGACCACCACCGCTCGATGAAGCCGCCTCCCAGTCTGTCTTCCCGTATCCCGTCTCTCAGCGGATGGACGGCTATCCACATATGGCACGCAGCTCATCAACGATCGGAACCTCAACGAACCCAACCGACGATGTCCTCTCGGCCGGGTATCGAAGGTGAAGGCTCGAGGCTCGCTCGATGGAGACCACGAAGATCGGGATCCTCAACAAACCGTGGAGCCCTCCGGAACTCGGCGTCTCGTCGAGGCTCATCCACCGGTGGATGAGACACACCACGACGAGAAGGAACTGCGTCCCTCCTCAAAGGATTTGACGGTATAACAAAAGTCACACCGAGTGGAGAGGGTGTGAGACAGACACCCAGTAAACGGTGCTAACCTCGAATGAGTCCGGCTCGATGGATGTGAGATGATAACCGACCTACAATAAATTGAAAGATGTTATTTAATATTCTAATAAATACAATACCTCATACATGATTTAAAATTATAATAAAATTCAATACCTCTTGCTCAAAAGTGATCAGAAGTGCGGTGAGAGCTACTCTTGAACTTCCACCTCAACACTCTGGACACGTTGTGGGATTGATGTCGTCCCACTATACTTCCCAAGCTGGTATGATCTCGAGTGACCAAGCATATAGTGCCCAGACTGGTCCGTAAAAGTGGTATTGAGCATTAGGTTGACACTGCGTCGTATAATATCTCAATATCTGGTAACTGTAGGCCCCCCACGGAAATCGGCAAAATGCCTCCAGATCGTCAACCAATGCCCAAACCCAATCAGCTATTATCTTCCCCGTATCGTATCCAAATACGAACCCATAGAGGGTAATAACGTGGGCCACACGTAAATAGTGACGAAGATCTACATCATCACTAAAACTACAAAATCTATCTACTAGATTACGTAATGTAATCTGTGTGCCCCCGCAAAAAAGACTATAGACCTCAACGTCGCTCAAGTCGTGAGTCAGTGTGGGATCAAATGATGATGACCCAAATTGCGGGCCGGTGACTAGAGCATAATCTTTAATCGAAAACATATATATCTTCCATTGATGAAAAATACATCTCCGGATGCGTAGGCTCTATCGGCGGGAGACTAAATGGTGCAAAGAAAACTAGACTTAGGCCCGGAGTCCAATCAATCGATGACCAAAGCAACCCCCAAACATATCTACCAACTCTTCACCTTATCTAGCAAGACATTCTTAATATATTTAAAATAATCATCCTATAATAAGTCTTTACATCCGTCACCACATTTATCGTGGTAGGCCTCAAGAAAACAGGATCGACCTACAATTATATCAATGTCACATATTACACAACGTCTAACAAACCAACAAACTACTACAATAATTATTTCATTTGTATATAATTCGCATCAATAAACATCCTATCATACAAATATAAAAATAATTAGAACTACAAATCACCTATCAAAAGCGCCATAATTAAGTAATACAATTTAACCATTCTAAACCATAAATGAAATATTATTCAATCATATACCATAAACGCTATTTATTCAATCATATTCCAAAAGATATCTCGAAACATACAAGCCATAAACAATATTAACATACTCAATAACATAATTCATATTCAATTATATACAATCATATTATTCAATAACATTTACCAACATTTATCCAATCTCAATAACATAATTCAACTACTCATATTCAATCATATACAATCATATTATTCAATCACATCTACCAACATTTATCCAATCTCAATTACAAAATATATTTAAGGTAAACATACTAAGGGTTCACACGAAAACATACCGTAAATGCGACATATTGCCTTGAAAATAATACGCATCATTACAAAATTCAATTAATAATTTCAATTAATAACTAATAATTATTTCAATTAATAACTAATAATTAACAACTAATTATACAAAATTCAATTAATAATTTCAATTAATAACTAATAATTGAATTAATACCGCATCATTACAAAATTCAATTAATAATTTCAATTAATAACTAATAATTAGAAAATTAAATAATTCAATTAATAACTAAATATTAATAACTAATTAATTTGTTGTCTCGATCGACCAATTGAACTTTCCGATCGGTGAAGGCTTCTACTCCGCTCAATGGGAGAGCCTTCACCGATCGGAAAGTTCAATTGGTCGATCGGAGACAACAAATTAATTCAATTTTGAATTCACCTACTTTCCGATCGGAGACAACAAATATATTGAAACAATTCGTTGTTTCGATCGATTCACCTCTTTCGATCGGTGAAGGCTTCTGCCGGTCGTGGGAGAAAGCTTCACCGATCGGAAAGTAGGTGAATTCGATCGAAACAACGAATAACCAACAAAATATTTCCTATATTTCCTAAACATTATTATAATCTTACAAAAATCAAAATCATCAAAATCATCTTAACATATCAAACAAAATCGCAAAAATCGCATAACTATATTTATAGCAAATAATATGGCGAAAACATAAAACATACCAAATATTCTCGCCGATTCGAATAAGCAACCAAATATTCTCACTTCCTTTCTTCGATTCGAATAAGCAAAACCCTAATTATTAGAAAATTGAGTTAATACATAATTATTAAAAATTCAAATAAAACTCTCCGGTCGACCGAAACATCCCACCGAAACTTCAATTTTTGCGAAATTATTTTGGCGTTACCTCTTGTTCTTCACGTCTCTTCTTATCTTTCGGCGGAATGGAATGGTAATGGAAATACAAATCGAAATTCACGGAATGGAATGAAAATTGAAGAAAATTATGAAGAACGAAATTCAAATTTTTGAAGAAGAATTTGAATGAATTAAATGAATGTGGGTGAGTTTTTCAAATTTTGAAGAAGAATTTGAATCGTGAATTGAATGCGTGAATGTGGGTTGTTTTAAGAGAGTTAATGTTAGCACGAAACAAAAAGGAATCGATTCCATTTCATTTAAAAAAAGAGATTCCATTTCGCAGTAAAAAAGAATAGATAAGACGTCCGCAAAATTTCGCAAATTTTTCATTTGTGTTGTTCGCAAATTTTGATTGTTTTGAACAAGAATATAATTTTTAATAGTTTTGGGTATAGGGTGTAGTTAATTTTAGTTTGGATATGGGGTGTATATAATTTTGATAGTTGGGTATATAAGTTGGGCCCCATTTATTTATTTACCAAATAATGCATTACCCACATAAATTATTCGTGTAAAATTATTTCTTCATTTGTTTTAAATTAATTCATTATTTGAACAGTGTTAATATATGTTTGGCTTTGCCTCGTGTTTCCAGCAGGTCGCGATTATTTAGATCAAAGTTTTTTCCCCTTAGATTCGAAGTCCTGTACTTTAATAAACGTGTGCTAATTTGTAAAATTTTAATAGGATTTGTTAAACAAATTTAATATAAACATATAGACAATTTTCATGACTTTTTAAGTGCAAATAACTAATGGTGCCTCTCATGAATTTGGCCTAATAGAGATAATGAGTTCGAATGTTAAAAATGCCTTTATATACGGACATGCGATAGTGGATGTGTGGCTATCTCTTTGAAAAAAATTGACTTAAGGAGATTTATTTATATATTTTCGGCAACTGAAAAATGATACTCCATTCGTCCCATTATTGTTGGCTCGTTTTTCTTTTTGGATTGTCCCGTTATTGTTGGCTCGTTTCAAAAAAGCAACAATTTTACATTAAAAAGTGCATTGAATTTTGTATCACATATTGCTTTACACGCAAAACATAACTCTATTTACTCTACGTGCAAAAAGAAAGAAGCTAATAATACCGGGACGGTAAGAGTACTTCTTTTGTCTTCAAAATTTGTTCATAATTTTCTTTTTTGATATGTTTCTCAAATTTAATCCCTTTCATTTATATAAATTACTGTATAAAATTTTTCTTACTTATTACCCTTAACAATATTTTTATTTTTACTTTTTATAATTCATGGTTCACCATTATTCATACTTATTACCTTCAATAATACCATTTATTTCTACATTTCACTACTCATGGTTCACCACTAATTAATTTAACCTATACTGATATGTAACTCTTACCCTACTCATAAAATACTTAACAACTTTTATTAAAATTCGTACCGAAGATTTTTAAGAACATATTTTAAAATTTCTAATATAAAATATTTAATATAATATTTGAGAAAATAAAATATATTTAATTTTATAAGCAATTATGTATATTATAATCTCGTTATTGGATATTTAATATGTATTCACACTCTCTCCCCTCCCAAATATTTGGTTCCAGGTTCGTCTAGGATTGTCATGAGTCGATACTAGGATCTTAGCTTGATAGAAGCCATAGTTAAGCTTGAGCTATACTATTCGACTAGTTAGCTTGTGATCAAGTTCGTCAAGTAAATTAATTTGAAAATATAATATTATTTACTTTTTTTTGAGATACAAGACATATATTATATCATGAATTGAATATTAATTACGAAGAATTCTAAATAATACGCACAATATCCAAACTAATACGTACTAAATCATACCCAAACAAATGGAACTACAACCCACACTCTGACTGGACTCGAATCAACAACCTTTCACTAAAGAGAGACTTTGGTGTCTTAACTTTGACGCTTGGACTAGACCTCATTGGAGAAATCATCAATATCTATAACTTATCTTTAGCACTTTAATTAATAAAAAATAATTAAATTTTAGTAAACATATCATATTTTTGTAGAATAAATATTTTATCTTATAATATATAAATCTAATATATATTTAAAAGCTCGTCAAGAATAAACTTGAAAATAAATAATTTAACTTAAACTTGACTTTCTTGCATAGACGTACGCACACCGACACATTTGAATTCAACTTAACAAATTTATCCTAGAAGCTCAACTAAACAATATATATATATATAGGAATAGAGTTTGGTTCAAATAAGAATCATTCTTATCCTAAAAACTAAGAACCAAATAAATTCGTTGTGAAAGTTGATGAATCCGTTGAGAAAGTTAATGAATTCAAAAATTCAAAATTTTTCACCCGGGTTCGAATCCCATGAGGGGCGAAAATTCTATTTTTGGATTGATAACTTTCCCAAATGGATTCATCAACTTTCATCAGTAAATTCATCATTTTGGGTTCTTACGTTCTCATGATAAAAATAGTTCTCACGTTAACTCTCCCTATAGGAATATGTTCAAATAAAAACCTTATTTAAAGTGAGAACGTGAGAATCATTTTCAGTAATTAGATCAACGATGATGCATCACTTTACTGGAAGAGTGCATTATGCATCACCTGAGATCGAATATCATGAAGAGCGAATATTCAAATATTTTTGTTTAGTATAGTAATTTTTAAGAAGAATGCATTGTTATCATGTTAGTAGGATAACAAAGGTTTTTATAATAACTCATCCATATATATATATATATATATATATATATATATGTGTGTGTGTGTGTGTGTGTGTGTGTGTATGCGATCATATAGTATTCAATTTCATCCACTCATCTCAGAGATCCTATGATGGAGATTTTTTTGCATTTTTGAAGTTTATTTTCGCTGAATTCACTACAGTATGAGTGTATTAGTAATTTGATTTATTATGTGATATAAAAAATAAACCATGCATATAGTTGAACATAATTATGTATATAAGTGATCATAAAACTATATTTAGTTGAACACAATCATTCACGTGAGTTCTGATTTTGATGTATAAACTTGTTTTGACGAGAATTCATTTATTTTAGTTGTTGTTTGTGCCGTTGTTGTCCGTCCGTCGTCACCATCGATGTCATCACCGTTGTCCATCGCAGTCACCGTTAAAACTGAAGAAGAACGAAGAAGAAGATGAAGAAGAAAGAAGTTGAAATGTGTCCTCATTTACTATTGCAAAAATTAAAAAAGAAAAGAAAAAGGGCACGTATCAAATTGTAGTGTATCCATATGTTCAAAATGCATGTTTTAAATTGAACACTTCATATTACCTAAAGATCGAGTACTACCATAACTCAACCCCCTCTCTCACGTTCTCATTTTAAATAAAGTTTTTATTTGAATATATATATATATATATATATATAGGAGATGGATCAGGTAGGAAATGATAATTTGGTAGGAAATAAGAATGAATCTGGGCCTTTGATTTGCTATATCAATGATTGAGATTTAATTTTTGGTTTTGCTACAATTTTGTGTTTTGTGTGTTATACGGATTATTGTGCAGTACTAAAACTCTTCTTGTGTTACGCTGCAATGAAAGATATGCTAAACAATATATTTAGCATATGTGCTACGAATTGATGAAATATGTGCTAAACTAACATGTGCAATATAGTATTTCTGATTGTGCTACACAAATATGAACGAAGTGCTACTATTCCTATTTTCGTACAGTAAAGAGTTTTCTCACCATAACCAACCCCTATATATATATATAGGGGAGAGATCAAATGAGAATAGATAATTGTGTGAGAAATAAGAATGAAATCCAGCCTTTTATTTAATGAAATCGACGTGCAAGATTAGATCACACGAATGATGCATTTTTTACATCGTGTGCAATGTTTTAAACTGAATTTGATTTTTAGGAGGATAACTTTGTAATTAAAGATGATTTTAAAAAGCAGTTGCTATAATTATGGGATTAGGTAGTTAATGAGTAGATTTTTTGTTAACTTTATAAGAAAAAGATTATTGTTAGTCGTCCATTTTCTCGTTTGCAACTAATATCACAAATCAATTACGAAGATAATGGAGGGTTTAGGTATGAGATTGATGTTTTTGTTATTTTGTTAATGATTATCGCATGAACATCGGGCTTTATTACGTATCATATGTTACCAAGTTTCTTGCACATTCTATAATGTGAGTTGCACACTATATTTGTGTTCATGGTATTTCTTATGGGATTAGGTAGTTAATGAGTAGATTTTTTTTTTGTTTACTTTAGCAAGAAAAAAGATTACTGTTCGTCGTCCATTTTCTCATTTGCAACTAATATCACAAATCAATTACGAAGATAATAGAGGTTTAGGTATGAGATTGATGTTTTTTGTTATTTTGTTAATGATTATCGCATGAACATCGGGCTTTATTACGTATCATATGTTACCAAGTTTGCTGCACATTCTATAATGTAGAGTTGCACACTATATTTGTGTTCATGGTATTTCTTATTAACTCGTTTTAAATTGATTAATGTTTCTATTATTTCAGATGCCACAGATTCGCAACCGCATATTGATGAAGTTCATATGACAAATGAATTTGATGGTATGTTTATGTTTATGAGAAGCATGATTTTACTTTTGTTTAATTGTTATTGCATAAACATAGACATTTATTATGTTGCATATATTACACGATTTGTATCTCATGGTAGGGCTGGGGAAACGGTTTTCGGTTATCGGTTAATACCGAACCGAACCGAAACCGTGCCATGTTCGGTTAACCGTATACCGCATATTCGGTTTGCGGTATAATATTTTAATTTTTTTCGGTTTTCGGTTAACCGATAACCGAACGGTTATTAACCGAAAAACCGAAAATCTTTTCTATTTTATTAATTATTTTATATTTTTATAAATCTGTAAAAACTAATTACTAATATTAATTAAAGCTAAACCCTATTACTCTAATATAACAAATTATCAAATTACTCTAATGTATCAAATTATCATTACATGAACATGATAGTTTGTTGATGGATTGATGTTGATTGCTTTGATTTATTTTGAATTATTGATGGATATTGGATGAATTTTTTTATGGACATTAAAATTTAAAAAGTTTACACATCTGATTGCAAAGTTGTATCTTATGACACGTCGTTTCTTATAAATTCATGTAATCTCCAAACAATTTTTCGGTTTTTTGGTTAATCGAAAACCGAACCGCACTAACCGATGCGGTTTTTGGTTAACCGAACTTAATAAACGGTTCGGTTTCGGTTATTAAATTTATGAAAATTTCGGTTCGGTTAACCGAAAAATCGGTGCGGTTAACCGAA
The DNA here is from genome assembly GCA_036937905.1 of Salvia rosmarinus. Taxonomy (NCBI): domain Eukaryota; kingdom Viridiplantae; phylum Streptophyta; class Magnoliopsida; order Lamiales; family Lamiaceae; genus Salvia; species Salvia rosmarinus. The sequence continues at coordinate 5,351,762 of CM072815.1, forward strand.
TCCGAACCGTTTCCCACCCCTATCTCATGGTATAATATAATGTTGCACATTATATGTGTTCATATAATTTGTATTTACTCGATTCTAATTGAGAAAGGTTTCTATTATTTCAGATGGCACACATTATCAACCGCATATTGATGAAGTTCATATGTCAAATCAGTTTAATGGTATGTTTATGTTTATGAGATTGATTTTCGTGTTTATTTTGTTTAATGGTTATCGCACAAACATAGAAATATATTATGTATCATATGGTAAACAGATTTGTAGCTCCTGTTATAATGTAATGTTGCACATTAGAGTCTATTCATGTTATTTCGTATTAATTCGTTTTTAATTGATTCATTTTTTCTATTATTGAAAGATGTCACAGATTCTCAACCGCATATGGACGAAGTTCATATGACAAATGAGTTCAATGGTATGTTTATGTTTATAGATGTATATTTTACATCGTTTTTATATTTTCATTAATTACGTGATATTTTAGTATGTTGTTCTTTATCTTTCTATATAATGTTTAATTAATTTTATTCTTAATGATATATGAAACAATGATATTAAATCGATATTCGAAGCAGTGATATTAACTCGATCTTTGAAATAGTGATGTTTGCATGTATGATATATCAAATACAAACCCAGATTATAAGATTTATATGAAATTCGTTTTTGCAACAAATGTACCATAATATGATATGACAATAATTAAATATGATATTAAATTTTATTAAGTTGTATATATATATGTGATATACTATATTAATATATTTATATGATACTCATATAACACGATATGATATATAATTTTTATAAGTGCTGATAATATATAAGTAGTATGTGAATATATTTATGTATTATATATGCGAATTCCAAACGCTATTTAAAAAAAAACGTAATTGTGGTAATTTAATAATTAAAACATTTTGGACCACCAACAACAATCCATAATTATTAATTTGTTTGATTCTTATATAAGATATATTATGTTTTAAAACATTTAACCAAGAAACATATGCTACATGTACAACATCATATGATATAATAATATAAATATATGATACGAAAATAAAAATAATGTTTTAAAAAATGCAGACTGTTATATAAAGATATGCTTATGCGTTTCGTTATATTGCATAGTTCTGTATAATTGTAGCTTTCTTTTTAGAGTGTCATTGCACATAAGAGCAATATTGATTTACAGTTTATATATTATATGATGTAGTTATAAAGAATGTAAAATGAGTCATATTGTTATCATTCATGTTATTTATTGTTATCATTTATTTTTTTATCAGAGTTGGGTTATAATCAGCAGTATATTGATGAACTTCATATTCCCAAATGTCCTAATGGTATGAAACCGTATATTGGAAAGACTTTTAGAACGTTGAAGAATGGAGAACAATTTTATCGGGAATATTCTGTCGAATGTGGGTTTGAAGTTCGTTTGTCAACTGTAGTCAAAGGCACAGATGATACGATTGTTTGGCGTTATATTGTTTGTAACAAACAGGGTCTTAAATCAATTGATTTAAGTGCTGCAAGCAAAGCACAAACTAGTTGTAAAAAACGCATGTGGGTGTCTACCAGATCAGGATGTATGGCGCGTGTCGTATTTCGTTTGGAGGCTGGTGTTGGTTATGTGGTATCGAATTTCATTGAAGGTCACAATCATGATATGGTGTCAAAATCATTCAAACATCTTATGAAGTGTAACAAAAAGATTAGCCCTGCACATGAAATGATTATTGCTAAATGCAGGAGGGCTAACATAGGGCCTATCGATCATTCGACTCTTTAAGGAACTTGTTGGAAGTTTTGAGGATATTGGTTGTACCAACGTTGAGTTTAAGAATTATGCACGTGATATGAGGGCGTTTGCTAATGGAGTAGATTGTGAAATTTTATTACAGAAGTTGGAACGTAAATGTGAGTTTTGTAATGGTTTTAGGTTTGAGTACGTTGTGGATGAGATGAAAAGTTAAGAGTTTTTTTTGGGCAGACGCACTGTCTATCGAGAACTATCATATATTTGGTGAAGCGGTATCATTTGACGCAACATATTCCACTAATAGGTCAGTATAACATATAAACAATGTTATTAGGTTTTAAAGATATATCACAATTACATATTTTTTTAGTGCATAGTATATATATTTATGTTATAGGATTATTGTTTTTTGTAGTATATCTAAACTTTTATTATCTACGTTACTAATCATTGTTGTATAGGTTTTTTACTACTGATATTTTGTATATTCATATATCAGGTACAAGATGATTTTTGCGCCATTCACAGTGCGAGATAATTATGGTAAGTGTGTTACGTTTGGTGCTGGGTTGCTAACCAGAGAGGACTTTGAATCTTATTCGTGGTTGCTTACCAAATTTATTCAATGTATGGAAATTCCGCCTAAGATGTTAATAACTGACGAGGATCCAGCGTTGAAGAAGGCGGTTGCAGAAGTTTTACCGAGTACACGTCATAGATTTTGTATGTGGCATATAATGCTGAAAGTTGCAGAGAAGATACCCTCAACATTAAACGATGATTCGAATTCAAACAAAAGTTTAACAACATTGTTTGGTCGAGATTCACGAGCCCGATGAGTTTGAGGCAAAATGGATGAAATGGTTGTGAGTACAATTATCGAGTAACAAATGGTTTGGTAAGATTTTTCTATGCGTTCATCTTGGATACCGGCATATTTTAGAGATTATGCCATGAGTGGTTTGTTTAAGACAACTTCACTTTCGAGAGCGAAAACAACTTCTTGAGACAAGATCTTAATCCGAGATCGAATTTGGCGGAGTTGTTATATGCACTATGAGAGTGCTATCGATCTTGTAAAAACACACACATGACAAATTAAGTTTCAAAGATGAGACAGTATACCGATATTAAAACTCACTTTCCTATTGAGCGTCATGCGTCATTCGCTTATCTGAATAGTATATTCGTTAAGGTCAAGTTGAGATTGAAAGTGCTTTAAATGAGTGTCGTATATTGTCTATTATTGATCAACCTGATTTGGTGTGTTATGTGTCGTTGACATTGATGGTTGCAAGTTTGAAGTTGCGTATTAGCTCGATGATTCATTTTCATGTTCATGCAAGTATTTTATAAAGAAAGGATTATTGTGTAAGCATATATTTGTCATGATGATGAACTTGAACATGAAAACAATTACGGAGAAGTACATATGTCGTCGGTGGACCAAGTTTGCATGTTATAATGCCAACAGAGAACGCAAGAACAATCATTCTTCCAATGGTAATGGAATAAACGATTTATTCTCAGAGGCATGTAAATGCATTGTGTTAGTAGATGGTGATCCTGTTCGCGGCACAACCTGCTGGAAATTCGAAAGAAGCTAGCTCTAAATTTGCGATACTGGCGATGAAAATGTTGTCGACAAAGGCAAAGAGGGTATGTTTGAGAAGTATTACGGTCGTAAACCGTTAGCGATGAGATTACACCACCACCGTTGTTAGTACCAAAGGAAGTGCAAACCGAAAAAGTCCATAGGGAGAAAGCCATAGCAACGCTCTGAAGCGAAGAGACTTTGTCGTAAATGTAATACATTGACGAATCATGATTCCAGGAATTGTCATGAGAATAAGAAGTCTTAGATTGTATAATCATGTATTTATAATTTTTACTAATACTATGCTATATTATCATTTGATACTTTATGGTATTAATTTGTTTTGATTATTTTGCTATTGTATAAAATTACATTTGTTAAGTTTTTAGTTGATTATTTAGTCGTTATTTTCAAGAATTTTATTTGATACAAAAGATAATCGATATATAATTTATGCTATATATATATGACATTATGATAGGTGTGTTATATAATGTGCTATGAAAAACGGACAATGTGATACGATACTAGGTATATAAATTAGATAATATTCTATATACTGTTTATAATATGCAATGTATGATATATAATATGCTGTATATTTTAGATATTATGATACATATTTTAGATAATGTTGCATTGTCTATTAATTTACATATATACTAATGGTTTTGATGTTGTCTTGAGGTTTTAATATGATACATATATATACTAATACTATGGTTTTGATGTTGTCTTGATTTTTAATGTATATCTCCTCCTGCTTTTGTGTGCAAAATATTGATATTGAATGAACTACGTATTAAATATAGTATTATATGAATTCATAAATATATATACTGACTTAAAAATTGTTGCCAAGTATAAAGGTATAATATGCAACATATTTTAGTGTATATGAAATAAACAATAATGAATATGATACAAACATTTTAATAAGAATAAAAGAATAATGTTGTCGAATATTACCAAGTATATCATAAATTTATATGGTTTTGATGTTGTCTTGATATTTTTATGTATATCTCCCTTATGACTTTGTTATAATAAAATTATAAACCGAATTTAAACATGATTATAAGATAAATTATATGTTATGTGCTACACGCGTTTTCTTGTCATGCAATTTATATAACACGAATATGATATAAACACATTGAGTAATGTTAAAGAATAATTTGCAAAATGCTTTATTAGAACATATAAATAATAAACATATGCTATAGGTATAATATCGTATATTAGATATTATTATAAAAATAAATTGAGTAGAAACATTAATTAAATTTGAAAATAACAATACCTAATACAAGTCCGATAAAATTGTTTCAATGTCGATAAATAAAAAATAAGAAGTCTAAATAAACAAAACAATCAAGCATGATAATATTTTTGAAATGTCGATAAAGAACAAACAATTAACCAAACAACATTGTTTCTACTTTTATATCTGTCACTCAAGTCACGTCACGGTAAAACTTTTCTCGACCCATTATTGTATCCTTCACTATATTTTGATCCCAACAAATCATTTCGAACGATGTCGAACTCGCATGGTTAGAAGATGTTTGCAAGGACTTGCTGTAATTCCAGTCACCCATTTTCTAGACACATCTCTCATGAATGTCTCAAAATGCCGCATCAAATATATTCCACTATCCGTTGAATTAATCTTGCTTCCCCATCTTATTGTTGGAATTTCAAACTTACCACTTTCAACAAGTTTAGCTTTTGAGTGTTGCTCTCGAAACTCAAGTATTCGATAATATTGAGCGCTACAAAATTAAAAAGTATTGTTAGTATTTAAACACATCAGTTTTACATAAATTTAAAGAATAAATATAAAAACAATTAATTTACAACATACCAAATTTGTAAGTAAGTTTTCATATTTTTCTGTTTGACATTCAATTGCAGCATCATTCATACTATCAATCACAAATTTTTTCCCATACTTCACATCAATGCATATTGCAAAATATTTCTTGCATTTGTATATGGGAAAAAAAAACTAAAAAAAAAATTAGGGATTAGTATTTAAGTATATTTAAAAAACGAAAAATATTTGAAAAGTTACTTACGATGTCAACTTCATTTAATTTGATGTGTTGGTTGCTCTCCGCTCTTGTAATATTTTCAAAAATGTATCCCTTGAACATCGTAAGTAATATCTCTTTAACCAAAGGCATCATCTACATATAACACAAATTCACATATTATATATAATATTAATTTTTAAATGAGAAAAACAATATTAATTAAACAAGTTATGTTACATATTATGCATTATATGATATACTTGATAACATAACAAAGTATGTGTCATATACACGCCAAATCGTTTTTTACATAAAATATAATCAATAAGTCCATTGTTATTAACAATTTGATACAATGATTTGCATATATGATTCATGTCATGCATTATATGATACAACAAGAATACGAAATACATAATACACCAGGTTATTTATCATATAGTTCATATATACTAGTTAGTGTATGCAATAAAAATATTACAAAGAATGTTAATAAAAAAATACAAATTAAACTTACACCGATTAAAAGTACTTGCAAAAATCTTCTTGGTGATCCTTCACCTCGATAATTTTCATATAATTGAGCATCACACACCATGCGTCAATTATACCAACTCCTATAATGCTATCTTTGGACAATGAAGCCATATGCTTTCTTGTTAGTTCGATGTCTCCGTCTTGAACAAAATATCCTCTCTAATGATAAATAAAAATATAAACATTTAGCGTTAAAATAGCGTGGTGATATATCACCACGAACAAATTTTGCATAAAAACTTCAATTACATAAAGTATAATATTAATCATATATTACTTAATATGTGGCATAAAAGAAATAAATTGGAATTGATCATACTCATCATCTTTAGAGTTGCATAGAACGTAAATTCCACACTTTAATTCTTTTTTCGTGAGGCTCTTGCATCTGTTGATCTTTCTCACCAAAACGGAGATTTTAAAGCGGCGGGCTTATTCGATACACTCATACTTCTTGGCCTTTTTTTCCTTCAATCACATTGAATGTAAAATCTACAAACATATATAAATAAGTCAAAATACATATTTATATTGCAAAAGAAGATAGATGCTCTCTGATCCACATATATGCTAGATAGATTAACTACAGATTTATATAATATTTCTAATAACATTCATATTATACTTGTTTAACCTTAATACAATCATATCGAATCTAATTTTTTCTTTTCCTTTTATAAGGTACAACCACCTTCTTTTTTCAACAACTTCACTCGTATGCGTCCCTCAAAGTTGGATCAATTGCATGTTACGATCCAGCCCAAATGCTTCATGAAGCACGGATGACCGTAATAATAAAGTGCGAAATGTTATGGATGAATAAATGTTAATATATGTCAAGGTACATAAATTAAAAAATATTGAAAATAACAACATGTCCTTCCAGTAGGATTCTGATGTTATCTTCAGTAGGATTATGATGTGCGTTTCCTGTGTTGTCTGGAAACTGTTCATATTGAATGAAGAACGTTCTACATATATTAGCATAATGTGCAACATGTATAAAAGTATATGCAACACATTAATATGAATATGACACAAAACTGTTATTACGCATAATAAAAAATGTCCATCATGTTTCACTAATAAATATTCGATATTATTCCAATATCGTTTGCTATTGGAATAATATAGTATGACATTGTTATACAAAGACATGATATGAATAACATAATATATGACATAAAATTTATTATGCATTACTTATATTTTAACTATAATACTAATTTAAAACCATGTTATAAAACCATATTATACGCCCAAACAATATATGATATATAAGATGACATATTGTTCAATAACAGAATAATGTATAAAATTTGTGATACACAATTAAACTTTTGTACCTCAGTTTGCAGACTGGCAACAACCTTTTGTACTGTTTCTGTTGCATCAATTCCTATGTCTAAATCACTTCGTGCAAAATCAACATCCATATGCTAACAAATATATTTGTTAGTTATTTTAAAGAAAAACATAAAAAGAATGATATGATTTTATGATCAATAAGTATAACAATATGTATAATATCGTTTGCTATTGGAATAATATAGTATGATATTGTTATACAAAGACATTATATGAATATCATAATATATGACATAAAAGCGTTCTTCGCATAATAAAAAATGTCCAACATGTTTAACTTGTAACATAATATATGACATTCAATATGGAAACTGTGCATATTGAATGAAGAACGTTCTACATATATTAGCATAATGTGCAACATGTATGAACGATATGCAACATATTAATATGAATATGACACAAATCATTATTACGCATTACATAAAATGTCCAACATGTTTCACTAATAAACATATGATATATGTATAATATCGTTTGCTATTGGAATAATAATGTATGATATTGTTATACAGAGACATGATATGAATAACATAGACAATGACATAAAATTTATTATGCATTACACATATATTAACTATTCTACTAATATAAAACCATATTGTAAAACCATATTATACGCCCAAACTCTATATGATATATAAGATGATATATTGTTCAATAACAGAACAATATATAAATATGTGATACACAATCAAACAAGTTATGCAAAACCACATAACAAGAAATGTTTAACTAAAAAAATAATATATTCAGTACCTCGGTTTGCGGTATCAACAACCTTTTATACGAGTTTACATTGCATCAATTCCAATGTCTACATCACTTTGTGCAACATCAACATCCATATGCTAACAAATATTTTTGTTAGTTATTTAAAATAAAAACATAAATAGAATGATATAATTTTCTGAACAATAAGTATAACATTACATTTTCTTTGTCATTTTCAGATTCACTAACAACTTTTTCTTTTCCACGAGGTGTGCTCCACATTTGAGTTAATCCAAAGCTGAAGGATGGTGTGTCTTCAAGCTTGCTGATATAAGTGTCTCGTTGTGCAATGAAGATCAACATCATCCCATAGCTTTTGGATATCTTCATTTCTCCAAAACTTCCCTCCTCGTCATTTGGTTCTTGTGTGCCGCCAACTACTATGTTGTGACAAGCAGATTTGAACATGAAATTGACTTGAAAGTTGTATCTATGGTCCGTTGGAGCGAACGTGACATCATTCTTTTGAAGCTTTCTCGATAACCTTCATCATATCCACGATCGGTGTGGCAATCTTTTTGCAAATGTCAACACCTCAATACTTGTTGACAATCCACTTCACGCCTCACCCTCATTTCGATCTCTCTTCTTCGTCATCAACAATATCAATAGGGAATAGGATACCCATCCCAAATACTCCCTTTGATTTCATTGCTTGTCTCTTTCTTAGAGCATTCGTGCTCCAATTACCAATGATTGGATAATGACGCTGCATGATTGCATCTTGTATAAAACTCATCTACATAAAAATCGACAAAAATCTAAAATGTTTAGCTAAACAATAAAATAATACTAATAATAGAAATAAAATAATTAAATGTAATAAATGAAAGAAGTTATTACCATCAAAATAACATCGCCCACCAAAAAAAGTAGATTTCTTTTCCACAGCGGTCTTGTGTTCGATCAAACACCTCATTACGTATTCACTCCAATTCCAAGTTTTAACTTCTTCAATGTGTTCCAAACAATTAAGTATGTACGGAATAACGTAACCATTGATGATGCTTTCCATGAAAGAACATTGACAAAGAATCATGAAATTAATCTTAAACCAAATTCCTCCATCATCACAACTAAGTACAACATCATGCAATTTCGAATAGACACCTATGTCTATGTGTTCCGGAAAAAAGGCCATCCATTCATCAAACAATTCAGGTTTTGTGTGTTTTAAAACACAGAATCTGTACGGCGCTTCTCTCGGAAACCATATACACGAATAACATCTTCTTCATTATGTGAATTAAATACATTTCTGTTAGAATCGACTCACGAACTTTTGTGATTAAAATTTTGCACAAGCCAGTATGCAAGACGTGAAGGCATCTCCTTTATATTAACATCGCGTACATGTCCAAAACCTAATTCATCTATTGAAGCTTTCTGGCGATCATTTAATCTTGACAGAAGGCTGAAGAATGTATTCATATTCGATCTAGAAACTAGTTTTGGAAATAAACGATCAGTATTGGTATCATTTATTTCTTCATCATTTTGCGCAATAACATCTTCATTATCAGAATCCATAACATTCCCTCTCTGAATGGATTGTCCTTTCGGATCGTTCTTTCTTTTTGTTCTTAATTCTGCCACATTATCTAAAATGATACCCCTTTTCTTCCTAATTACATCTGCGGCAGTCACCTTACCTCGATCTATGAAAAAAAATTAGAAAAATAAACTAAGTAAATTTAAATATCAATATATTATGATTTAATAAGATATGCTACACAAAATATAACACAGGCAAACAGTTTGTAATTAACAATACAAACGGATAGCAAACCAAAAATATTTTATTCAAGTATGAAATGTGCAGTAATTTCAACTAGGTTAATATTTACATATCTATGTGATACATATATATATAATGAATGACATAGAATGAACAATATATGACATGTAAAATTAAATTATGCAGTAACATACGATATGTGCTAAATGTATTGTACATCACCGATAAAATGTTTTTTATATACATACTACACCCAATTTCTGGAATATGTTTGTGTTAACAATATATGCTACAACAAAAACGAAATATGATACAAATATACACCAACATGACAGATTATATGTTTATTCACCCATCATGTTGTTTTATCAGGGTTTAACACAATAATAAGATATTTTTGTACAAAGATATGAAAATCCTAACAAAGTATATGATATAAATAATTATAAGGATGTGTAAATGTGTTTTTTATGTGCTACATTTATATGACTGTATGATACACCAAAAACAATATATGATACAGAAGTTTATATGTGCAATAACAAAAAACAATGAGTACACGATATGATACATCAAATAATAAGATATGATACAACAATATCAAATATGAGAATAAGATCATCATTGTTCATCTGTATCATTTAAAAGTGCTACATTTATGAAAATGTATTTTACATCACCGACAATATATGATATAAAATTTCATATGTGTACTAACAGAACAATAGATACAACAAAAACAATATATTATATAGATTTTCAAATATACACTTATATTAAACTAGAATGATACAAATATACTTGTATATGATACACATTAAACAAGATTGATACAAAATATTACAAATGTGTATCAAAACAATGTGCTACATTTGAATAACAGTATGCTATATTACCAACAATATATGATGAATAAGTTGTTATATTTGTAAAAAGCAAACAACGTGTACAAGAGATGATATACCATTGTACACATAAATCATCGATATGGTTAAGGCATATGAAAAAGAATCCAAAACAATGGGTACAAAAATACAATACCAAAACAACACGGATAAAATGTTGGTTATAAATTAAACATACGGCTACCATACCAACAATATTAAACTCAAGTTTGGAATGTGCATTAATTGCAAAACTATATGACATATACAATGAATGATACATATATACAAAATGAATGACACATCATAAACAATATATGACATATACAATTGAATCGTAAGTAAAACAATACATGTGCTATATGTTTTTACATCCCGAACATAGGTTTTAAGATATTCGATACACCAAATTAAACATATATTCATTTTTAACAAGACATGATATGCACGAAAATGTTATATGCTAAAAAATACAAGATATGATACAAACATACGAATATGTCATAAACCCAATCATATGTTAATGCGACATATTAAACAAGATTTATACAAATATATTTGTATATGATACATATTAAACAAGATTGATAAAACATATTACATATGCTATCAAAACAATGTGCTACATTTGAATAACGTATGCTATAATACCATCAATATATGATATAGAATTTCTTATATGTAAAAAGAACAATATGTACAAGAGATGATACACCATTGTTCACGTAAATCATCGATATGGTAAAGGCTTATGAAAAAGAATCCAAAACAATGGGTACAAGAAATACAATACCAAAACAACACGATCAAAATGTTGGTTGTAAATCACACATCGGCTACCATACCAACAATATTGAAATCAAGTTTGAAATGTGCATTAATTCCAACACGTTTGATAATTATATATATATATATATATATATATATATATATATATATATATATATATATATATAAAAATGAATGATGCGGCATAAATAATATATGACATATACAATTGAATAAAGTAAAACAATATATGTGCTATATGTGTTTTACATCCCGAACATAGGCTTTAAGATTTTACGATACACCAAATTAAAAATATATTCTGTTTTTAACAAGACATGATATACACAATAATATTATATGCTAAAAAAAATACATGATATGATACAAATATACACGAATATGTCATAAACCCAATCATATATTTATGCAGACATATTAAACAAGATTGATACAAATATATTTGTATATGATACATATTAAAAAAGATTCATACAACATATTACATATGCGTATCAAAATAATATGCTACATTTGAATTACAGGATGATATACTACCAACAATTTATGATATAGAATTTCTTAAATTTGTAAAAACAGAACATATATATACAAGAGTTGATACACCATTGTTCACAGAAATCAAATGTTCTGGTAAAAGCATATGACAAGAGAAGCCAACAAAAAAAAACAATAAATCAACTAAGATGTTTTAACTCATTTGTGAAGGAATAAAACATTTGGGACCACCAACACAATACAAAAAATTGTATTCCATAAATGTCAAAAAAACAATAAAATAGCACATATATCAACATCAAACACATATTTCAGAATTTAACAACATCTATATCTACAAAAAACGCCAAACAAAACGAAGCAATAAAACTAACCGTCCCCTTGTTGAATTTCTTTACCCTTGAGTTGTTTTTTCCCTTTGTTAACCATGATGTCAGTTCCCCTATTTGTTCCGCGTGTTTATCTGCTTTGTTGAGAGTGTGATAGTTCAATTAGTTTAATTAGGGTTTAAAAAATATATATAACAACCGTTTTGAAGAGAGGGAGAAATGAGTTTGATTGCTACCAATTTACTTCAGCGTGATGTATTCCAGTTAGGCGTGCGCCGAATGTGAAAGAACTCTTCAATGCTGTTCTTCAATGTGGGATAGGAAATCGGCGTTCAGAGGGAATGAAGAGATGCGAATTTTTTTTTGGGAATAAAATTTTGCAAGATCGAAAATTGCAGTGCATTAAATGATTTCAATGTGGGCATTGAATTTAGCTAAAATGAAAATTGCATTGTGGTTTGCGATTTATCGCCGAGATATGAGCATATCTTCTCCATAGATAGTGTACAAGATATTTGCCAATTTTACCCTTTTTCGTATTGAGTGTTCAATTGTTCGTAATTTTTTTAAAATTTGATTAATGTGCAAAATCGAGCGTTTATTTTGTTAAAATCAATGGTTGTGATTTATTCTCATTCTTACACTTAATGCCTTTCTCACCATAACCCTCCCCTATATATATATATATATTACATCGAATGCAGCAAGAGCCAAGAATCTATACGTTATCGATTCAAATTATACGTTAAGATATTTTCACCGTAAAATACGGTGGATCTATTCTTATTAAACATAATCTTTTGTACCACTTTCATCCAAACAAAATTAAAAGGAATAATGATTATTAATTTTGTAAGTAGCTAAAAATTGAAACAAAACTCATGACGGTAAAACCAATTAAGAATGTTCTAAATAGTTTATAAACTGTGAAAATAAGTTCAACAACATATAAGTTCATCTAAAAATAAGTTGTTCAATCTTAACTTATTTTTTCATAAGTTTATAAGTAATAATGAATTTTCCAAATTAATCTTACTATAGTTCATTATTTCTTACATATACACTATCAATTTCACCTCTAACTATGATTTTATCTCTCTAACCCACGATTCTTTCTCTAGCTTTATAAGCTCAATTATTCAAACACTTTAATAATTTATAAACTCTTAAAACATTCATCTTATAAACTTTTGAAACATTTTATAAACTCCTATAGCTTATAAGTTCTCTAAAATAAACTTAGTCAAACATTCTCTAAGAGTCTTAGATAATATTATTTATGGTTAAGTTTCTGCAGACTATAGCTATACTTTATTTCTCATCAATAAACTCCACTACATTAGTTAATATATATATATATATATATATATTTTCTCTATCGTACCCAATTTTAACAACTTATAAGAGAGTATCTAAAATAAGCTTAGCACACCCCTTAGTCAAACATCCTCTAAGAGTCTTAAATACATTTTTATGGTTGTAACATATGCTATACTTTATTTCTCATCAATAAATTGACACGTGGCAACTCCTTTTTAATTTTTTATCCATATATATATATATATATATATATATATATGATAAAATGGAAATATAGAAATCAAATCAACATTCTTCTTCGCACCACGTCCTTTTTTTCATTTTTTTGCAAGGACAAAATGGAAGAAATAAAATCGATTCGACGGCAATGACGAGCGAACGACGCTGACGGTGATGGCGACATACACGAACAACAACAAACAATAAATTTTGAGAGAAAGAAAAAGAAGAAAAATTGAGAACAAAATTGATGAATTTTGAGAAAAAATAGAAAATGAATTTGATAGATGATTGAAGAATCGAGATAGATGGTAGCTATGGCGGTGGTTCACGATGAAATTTACCGTTAATCGGGAAAATAGACGGCGGATTGACGGAGACGGATGAATGAGAGGTTTGATGTCAAAAATCATAAAACTGCATTTAACAAAACATAAAACTGTATTGAACAAAACATAAAATTGTATGTTGGCACGAAACACAAACATGCATTTAACAAAATACGGTCATGCATTTAATAAAACATGTTCATGCATTTAACAAAACATGTTCATGGATTTAACAAAATGTAAAAATGCATTGTTGGCTAATGGGTGCGCAAGCGAGTGTTGGGGCGAAGTGCGAGCAAGAGAACACGCTGGGCGTGGGCTTCCAACCACATGTATTATTGTGTTCAACTGCATGCATTTTTGTGTTCATTTGAATGCATAAGTCCGTTCAACTAAATGTTGGTTTGTTTTTCGCAATCACATAACAAATCAAATTACTAATTTACCCTTACTGTAGCGAAATCAGCGAAATTAAGCTTAAAAAGTCCGAAAAAATATCTACCATAGGATCTATGAAATTAGTGGATGAAATTAAGTCTACATACTATCTCAGGCTATGATACTATTTGATCTCTCTATATATATATATGTATATATATATTTAATGCAAGGGGATAGTTATATACCACGTACTTTTATATAACCTTTGAATTTGATATGAATATGTATAGATATATATATATATATATATATAGATAGACACCATGAGTCAATTATTTTACTACAGGTCTACACGTATAGAATTGAATCAATTTGTAAATCATTTACGAGCTTGACCTTACAAGTTTTAATCAATAATTACTAGTGTACCTAGAACTATAGAAGATTAGAAATTGTACACAAAGGATGAGTGGTTGTGACATGGTTCCCTCTTTATTTTTTGTAATTTAAAAAATAAAATAAAATAAAATAGCGATTACTTAATGTTAGTGTTCTCATCATGATTCATTGTAGTTATAATAATTACCATTACTACTATTGATCATGAAACTAACAAACTTGATGTGCAAGTTAATTAGAGAACATATATAAACATGTTTGGTTTTACTCTAAACTAGTAAAAATTTTAGACCACAAATGAAAATTTAAGTTGTAAGTTTATAACTACCTTTCCAGAATAAGTAAATGTTCATATCTTTGGTCATCTAATTGAAATAACCTTCATATCGGGCTTTTTAAAACAAAATGCTGAATTTACAGCTAGAATTTACTGTCTAATGTCAAATGGTTTGACACAATTTTTATGTTCCTTAGGTGATCTTCAACCCTACTGCAAAACTTAAAATAATGTAAACAATTTTATCCAACAATACTGCAAAATAAAACGTATATTGTGTTTTTGATCAGGTTTTAAATAGTAAACATGCATGTTTGCGTTTCTACTATTCAAAACGCAAACACCTTTTTATAAAAAGGTTGGGTTGAAGAAATAGAAAGAAAATATAATAGAAATACCATGAAGATGAAGATGTCATCGTCTAGTTGAGTGAAGAAGTGAAATAGGGAAGAAGAAAATAGCCAAGAAGAAGAATAAACGGTGTTTAGATTTTATTTAGGATTTTCTCATTTGTTTGTAGTATGTTTGTTATGTAATTTTCTCTTATTTAATGAATGAATAATTTAGTTTTATTTCTTTATTTATTAATAAATAATTTATTTAATACTAGCTCATTTCACATTAAATTATTGATTGAAATTTTTAATGAATTTAATGTGTAATATTGAAAAATATAAGGGTTTATTTTGCAAAAATATAAAAAATGATGTAAGAAGGAATATATAGAGATGTTCATTTAAGTTATAATTTGAGTTTATGGGTTGGAGATGAATTATTTGATGGAATAATTACTGTAAAATTGAGTTAAATTTAGTATTAGATATTAACCTTATAAAATATAACATCTCGGGTGATTTTAAGACTTCATTGACTAATCTAAATGAGTTTGATCCGTCATAATGTTGAGTCAAGACTCTGTGCTCATTGCCAAAAAAAATGTTGACAATTGTTTTAATTTTGAGATTACTATGCATCGCAAATTTAAAAATTAATGGATCACTGTGTAACCACGTCAATAATTTCTAACAGAGGAATTGGACTCGTATACAATTATCTTTATTTTGAAATACTTGTGTACGATTAATAATTACATAAAATATAGGTGTACACAGAATCAAAATTGACCTCGTGAATTCTCCTTATTATGAATGATTCAATAAATAAATAAAATTGTCTTAAAGGGAGTAGTGATAAATTTTGAGCATTATTTACAGTGGTAGCTGATCCACTTCACGTGCCTTGTTACACCCTTATTTATTACAATAAACTACGCCCCTCTGCCATTACTCAACCGCAATTCTCCCATCTTCCTAGGGGCATTTCCGTCCCATCATCCTCTTATATTAGTATAACCTTCTTCTGCTATCGACCATCATCCCCCTCTCTCTCTCTCATACACGCACACAAACACAAACACACACGCTCTCGCTCTGAGATCATCTACACCGACATTGTCTTATAGAGGAATGATGTCAAACGCCTTGCTCATCACAGTAGCAGCGGTGCTCTTAGCCGTGGCCGCGGCGGTGAGCGCCTGCCCGCCGGCTGACCGCGAAGCCCTGCTAGCTTTCAAAGCTGCCCTAAACGAGCCATATTTAGGCATCTTCAAGTCATGGTCGGGCAACGACTGCTGCACCAACTGGTACGGCGTCAGCTGCGATCCGGAATCCAAACGCGTCGCCGACATCGTCCTCCGCGGCGAGTCCGAGGACCCGATCTTCGAGAAAGCCGGCCGCTCGGGCTACATGACCGGCTCCATCTCCCCCGCCCTCTGCCGTCTCGACCGCCTCACCACTCTCGTCCTCGCCGACTGGAAGGGCGTCGCCGGCGAAATCCCCCCCTGCATCACCTCCCTCCCCAATTTGCGCATCCTCGACCTTATAGGGAACAAAATATCCGGCCAAATCCCCGCCGACATCGGCAAGCTCGAACACCTCACCGTTCTCAACGTTGCCGACAACCAAATCTCCGGCTCCCTTCCCTCCTCCATCGTCAACCTCAACAGGTTAATGCACTTGGAGCTTAGCAACAACCAGCTCTCCGGCGAAATCCCCGCCGACATCGGGAAGCTCTCGATGATGAGCCGGGCTCTATTGAGCCAGAACCGGCTCACCGGTTCAATTCCCGCCTCGCTGGCCAGTATCTATAGACTGGCCGATTTGGACTTATCAATGAACCAGATCTCCGGTTCGATCCCGGCCCAGCTCGGGTCAATGCCGGTTCTCTCCACTCTTAACTTGGATGGGAACCTATTGTCCGGCCCGATCCCAGCCGCTTTACTCTCTAACTCGGGTTTGAACATTGTGAATCTGAGCCGGAACGGTTTGGAGGGGAGTCTGCCCGATGTGTTCGGGCCGAAGACTTATTTTACCGCCATTGATTTGTCTTACAATAATTTGAGAGGTTCGATTCCGAAGTCGTTGTCGTCTGCTAAGTACATCGGCCACTTGGATCTCAGCCACAACCACCTCTGCGGCCCGATTCCAAACGGGTCACCGTTTGATCATCTAGAGGCCTCCTCCTTCGCCAACAACGATTGTTTGTGCGGAATGCCGTTGCGCACTTGTTAAATATTTGCTTTGATTTTCGAATATTAGCTACACATACATATTGCACTTGATTTTGTGTATTATTGATGTTGTAATGCCCTTAAGGAAATGGTCATGAGGCACGTGAAAATGTGTGCGTGACAGCTTTACAGAGGGGAAGTGATTACATAAAAATGCTCATATTATTAAGTCATTTTCTTTTCCCAGCTTTGGGATTTCAGGTTAGTATATACTGTCATGTATGTGCCCTTTTTAATGTATAATGTCGTGAAGCTATTATTAGATAATAATTAATGGGTGCTTTTCGCTTTGAGTAGTAGTGAATTAGTGAATCACGTTGGGGATTATTTTGTCGAAATTATTTTTTGTAATCATATGTGATCGGAGGATGTTTGGCTAAGCTTATTTTAAAGAGTTTAAAAGTCTCAAAAACTTATAAGATGTCTCAAGAGTTCATAAGATATAATATTTGAAGAGCTTATAAATTGTTAAAGTGTGTGGATGATTGAACTTATAAGCTAGAGAAATAATCGTGAGTTAGAGAGAGAAAATTGATGAGAGGTGAAATCGATAATGTATATGTAGAAAATAACAAACCATAGTAAAGTTATTTTGATAAATTCACTGTTATTTATAAGTTTATAAAAAATAAGTTGGAGTTAAGCTACTTATTTTTAGGAAATTTATAAGTTGTAGGAGTTTATTTTCATAACTTATAAGTTGTCCAAGAGTTTATTTTACCAAACATTTTACATGAAATTATAAATTCATAAACAGTTTATAAACTATTTTGAAGATTTTATAAGCTTTTAACCATCTGAATCTTTTCACAAAAATTTACAGCGACTTTTTGTTTAACGAGACTCCAAAAAGATAAACTTTTTAAGTCACTCGATGGTCAACCCATTTATAAAATCAAAATTTGAAAAAAAGAAAAAAAAAAAGATAAACTTGTCAAGTCACTCGATGGTCAACCCATATATAAAATCAAAATTGGTACCGCCAACGAGTTCAAATCAGCAATCTCAAACTAAACTGTATGAAATGCATAGTGCCAAGCTGGTTAGGCTGCCACTTTGGTGGTATTCTAAAATATTTCAACAAACAGCGTTCATATAAATATGGGTGAGTATTCGGGTATTTGGTCGGGTATGATCAAAAAAATATCCGAATTAAAATAATCGAAATTTTAGAAATGATATCCGAACCAAACCGAAATAATTTCGGTTACCAATCCAAAATAACCGAAAATTATTTCGGATATTTCGGATACTTCGGATAAAATCAAATTTTTGCCTTAATTCTGAATTTTAAACAAAACATACAAAAAATATTCTAATACTCAACAAATAACTAGTTTGCAATATTCATAAATAACATTGTCAAATACTAAACAACTCATTACCAACAATCTTCATAAGTTCAAAGTTCAAAAAGCATTACCAAATACGAACAATTCATAAAAATAATACAATCTTCTCAAAACATCAAATTTAAAGTTCAATTTAGGGCAACTATTT
The DNA here is from genome assembly GCA_036937905.1 of Salvia rosmarinus. Classification (NCBI taxonomy): domain Eukaryota; kingdom Viridiplantae; phylum Streptophyta; class Magnoliopsida; order Lamiales; family Lamiaceae; genus Salvia; species Salvia rosmarinus. The sequence goes on from CM072815.1 coordinate 5,371,086, forward strand.
ATTTTAATTATAATATTACTATACTATATATAAATATAAATTATATTTGGGTAAAAGAACTCATACCCGACCGAAAACATACTATCAAAATATATTTCGGTTATAACTGAATTGTCCGAAATAACCGATTTACCCGAACCAAATTAGATATTTCGATTTGGTTCGGTTCGATTATTCGGTTATTGAATATTTTGCTCACCCCTACATATAATTATCAAATTTGAGCAGAAGGTTTTCAGAAAATGCAATAATTCATAATATGTTGGTACAGTGGTGATGAGTGATGACCAATAATTGTACAAGACTGTGGGAGAGCTGCAATACTCTCTCATCATAAAGATAAACATTGATTAAAAATTGCAGACGCATTAAAAGAAAGTGGGAAGCAGAGACATTAAATTGTACGCAGAATAGAATTTAAAAAATTGTGGTGACGAGATGAGAATCAAACAGAGGTCAAGATGAGTCTTGCAGTTGCAGAGCACGTGCATGTCCCAAGTCGCAACCCAACATCGATTATAATATTGTGGGCCCTATCCTTTTTCCACTAAATTCCTGCAAATAACCTATTCACCCATACTAAGACATTATTGTAACATTATTACTTTGTTACAATGCCCAAACACATCACCGCATAATTCTATTTTAACTATGCCAGACTAACATTAAGACATTATTGTAACCTATTACCTATGCATCATCTTCATCTGTTTAACTTATTATTATTGTTATTAGGACTCCTCAACATCGCTTGGAGGTTTGTGCAAATCTAAGCACCCACTCTGACAATCCCATATTGTTATAACGGATTATGATTATTGAGCAATTAAGAAACAGAAAGGTAAAGAAAACACAGATTTACGTGGTTCACCAATAATGAGTTTGTTATGTCCACGGGCAAAAAATGAGAACATATTTTATTTAGGCGATTATGGTTTCGGATTACAATTACAGCTTTTCGGATTACAATTACATGCTAATATATATAAGATTAAAAAATACACCAACAGAATACTAGTAGTATTAACGAGACCCCTGATTAACTCTGCGAAGCAGAAGATAGTTTAAAGGTTTTCTCAAGATGTCATAAACTTATGAATGACCAACTAACATTTGTCAGGTTTTCTCAAGAATGGCTCATTTATTATTTCTTGCTATATGTGGGAGTAAATTATTTGCCGGAGGGATGAAACGGGAGTTGGATAGTTGAAGCAGTCAAATCTAACTCCATCGTGTTTATTTGCAAATGGTTATAAGATAGACAGTGGGTGGCGTAAGCGACTCTTATCGCATTTATACGTTGATAAGAGGCCGTTAGAGATTGCTAAACTACAAATAAGCCCAAATAAAACGGCTGAAAAAGGGACAGATTGGGAAAGGTCGATGTTCATCGACAGCAAAGCTCGATGTTCATGTGTGTGTGTGTGTGTTGGCGCAGTGGTAGAGTGGTTAACGACAGCAAAGTTCGATGTTCACGTTCATTTATCCTAAAACAACAACAAAAAAACAATATAACTAGGCCATCCATTTTAGTAATTCAAGCTGATCAAATTTTCACGGGTGCCCATCTAGACCGTGATAGAATGGGTTTGGGTAAGTACGAAACAGATTTTTGACTAATGTGGATAATGAAATTAGTAATCATAACAGATTTGAGTTGAATTTGAAAATTTAATTGTAGATATGTGTTACCTGAATCCGTTTATATATTATATTTAATATTATAATCTTAAAATTAACTAAATAATTTTATGATAGACTTTGTAAATAAGTATTTATTTTGCAATATTTTTAATAATATTTTCTATTGTAGCCAGAAAAAATTATATGATAAAAAGGTTTTCCTAAAGATATTTGAAAAGTTCGAATGTTGTAGCTATATATATTATTTTAGATATGACATTAAAATTAGATTGTATAGTTTTTTTTTATATTTGAAATTTAGTTTTTAATTAGTCATTATTTATAATTATTAATATTTAATCCGTAGTTTTCAAATTAAAATTAAGACATAGTATCCAAAATTATAACAACTCATATTTGATTATTTAAATAATATGTTATAAATTTAAATAGGTTTGAGTGGATAATTAACGGATATTATCCTATAAATTTGGGATGAGTATAAATATTAAAATCATTTGTAAACGAGTTTGTGCAAATATGAATAGACAAAATTTTAAATGAGCTCAAATTTGGAAAATATTTAATAAATGGATAATTGACCAATTGCCATCTCTAATCCTTCAACCTTGAATACACAAGGGACCAATTTGATTCACGCCACTAACAAACTAAGTAAAGGCTCGTTTGGTAGTTAAAATAAGGCCTGATAGTGAACACATCAGTCCTCTATCTACTTGTTTGATATCTTATATTACTAAGCTTTCATGCCTGATTTTAAACGAAACTCATTCATAAAACAATGTTTCTCTTTAGGAAACACGACTCAATGATAGCCTCTGATATGAAAGCTTTACTCGACATAATTCCACATTAATCAAGCCTATGCCAAATACCCTCTTTTGATAGCTTTTGATTTGTAATGATTCGTTTCTCACTTCACTCACACTTTCACCAATAAGAAGAAGATGGTGTATTTGTTTGTGTACATCACCTTTCTCACTCTCTCTCTATATTCTCCCTTATCTGTTACTCCCTCTCTGTGCAAACACCACATGTTATCCCTCTCTCTCTCTCTCTCTCCACACACAACTCTTATCTTTATCTCCCTCTCTCTCTATGCACACACAACACATTCTTCCACCTTTCTCGATTTTCTTACCTTTATCCATTTTATTGGAATTGATTTGATTTCATAAAAAAACTGGGTTTAAGTGGTGTTTGTCTGGAGCTTATTTTATCAAGCAAGGTTGGCAGTGAGGTTAGGGGAATCAAGAAGAAGGGGAAAATTATAAATTTATTGTTTAATCTTGATTTGAAATTAGTGTACCAAATAAATAAGTTATATTATCTATATTTTATATATATATCTATCAAACAATAAGATATAATACTAATCTTACATTATCTATAATACATTTTATGTTCTTATCCATTTAGCATATTTTAATATGCCTCTACCAAACAAAGCGCAAGTAAGAAAATGAAGACAACTTTCTGTAGACTGGCAGAGAAGATTAAGGCAGCGGAAGCTGACGTCATTATTGATCTGATCACTGGGACATTATAATCAATTTTGAAATCACTTGCTCAGGTGAATTATAATTTATAATATACTCTATCCATCCTATCAAATATCATTTATTTAAAGACATAAAAATAAATAGGACTCACGATTATTTGATTATTTATAAGAAATGATAACAAGATGAAAAATGATACAAGTCAAGTTCAAAACGAATTGAATAATATAGATAGTAATGAAACTGGATTTCCTTCAGCAACTTTTTCAAGATGAAAAATAATTAGTTTTTGCAAAAGGTCCAACCAGTAATCTCAATTCATTAAGCTAACAATATTAAAAATGATACGGGTTAAGTTCAATAGGACGAAGTGAATAATAGATAGTAATGAAACTGGATTTCCTTCAGCAACTTTTTCAAGATGAAAAATCCAAACACAACTCATATACATATTAGATATGTGACTGTGAATAGATTATCTACAAGTCTTACTTGGTGGCAAACTGCTAGTTTTAGGTGGCATTAGTGCACTCCTTCAAGACAACTCAAGCAGAAATATTCAAGATAATTAAGCAACTTCCATTCTCCTATTTGTTAGTTACCTATTATCCATTAAACGATAATAGTAAATTTACTATTATTTGTATGCAATTTCAATATATGATTAAACTCAAATCTACATTTCAGATTCAAATCCGATATTCCAAAATCCTTCAGGAGTCGAAGGAGGAGCATACCTATATCGATGCCTAGATACACCATCGTGATGTTCACAGCGGCTGCTTTGCTTATCAGTATCACCGGCACCAGGGAGAACAGCATCATAGAACTTCTTGCATTGTTTGCATTCAACACCTTTCAGACTTTCTCGCTCGGATTTCTTTCTTACTGGTTCCACATACTTAAAACCTGAAGTTCCAGCCCTACCAGGTGACTTGTGCAGCCTATTTGGATTAGCATCAGCACTAATGTCCTGTGTTTGATCATCAGATTCATCAAGGCGCATATTAACCACACTCGATTTAGGAAAGTCTGGACGAACCTCCTTCATGGCCTTCCCTAAATTATCTCTGACATTCTCCAGAGGTGTATCAAGGAAATCATCATGGGGATCAGGTCCCACACGGCTCTGATGGGACCTCGTGTCCCTCCAATAAGAATGGGAGCGTTTTATACCAGTTGGGAGACAAGGCTTTGAACTACTTGGGCATTTTGGAGCAATGAGAATACGGGAACTTATAGGCGAGGCAGGACTGGTCCTCTGAACCTCATTTCTATCCTCTAATACTTCTTGCTCATCCACTGGTTTCGTAATATCACAGATGAGATCAGAAGCTTTTAATGTATTTTTCCAATATCTGAAGAAGCTATGAAATGAAAATGAGAAACTGCATGATGAATGAATATATAACGCCAACCACGATTTGCGTGCAGTGTTTAAGTTCAAAAAGAACTGAAGGCTGGAAAATATGGGATACTAATAGATGCAGATTTTGCCCCCATAAATGTAGTGTGATGGAGTCACGGAGTGCAGGATATGTTTTTCCATCATTGATCAATTTATGCTCAAGAACACTACTATGCAAACCAAGAGAGTTTTCCAGAAAGCTCAATTCACATCTGAAATATAACAAAATAATCATGCTGGAAAAATGAAATTTGATGAAATAATGTAAAAATATAGAGCTTACCATATGATGGCTCTGGAGTCTGATTATTTCTCGTTACTTCATTTTCACCTTGAAGAGGCGGCATAGTTTCTTGACTAATATTGTATTTTTTGAGGAGAAAAGTGTACTGAGATTTCAGCTTCTTATAGGAAACAGTTAAATCTCTATATTTCCTCCTTTCAGAAAGCAATTTAGAATCTTTTGCTTCAACCTGTTGCAACAACTTCATATGCAGCTCCATCCCTTCAGAAGACTCCTTTGTTCTCTCAGAGAGACTTTGCCGAAGTTTATCAACTCTGTCTCCTAAGCCTTTCTGTTTATCCATAAGCCTTTTCTTCTCCTCCTGAAGTTCTTCCAATGCTTGCCCTCTCTTGACTATTTCAAATTTAGAAGAATCACTTTGTCGGAGTAACTGATCTTGCACTTTTCTAACCTCCTCAAGTTCAGAAGTCTTTTGCCCAATTTCCTTCTGGAGTTCATTAGCACAATTAACAAGAAGCCTATTCTCCTTCACTTTCTTACCCAATACTTGTTCATTATCCATTATCTCAGCGGCTTGAAATTCAATCTTCTTAAGCAAATTTCTTTGCAATTCCTTCCCCTTTTCAACTTCTTCGGACTTCTCTCTGATTTCTGATAGCAGCTCATTTATTTTACTCTCCATTTTTTCAAGTTTGGCAATGAGTCCATTAGTTTTCTCTTCATACTCCTTCAATTGGTTTTCTTTCTGCAGAACTAAAGAGGATTTCGATTGATTTACCTGGAGAAGCTTATTTTGCAACTCCATCATATCATCAACTTCCTTAGATTTCTCTGTTAGTTCTTGCTGCAGTCCCTCAGTATCGAGCTCCAGCTTCTTTTGAATTTTCAGAAGCATTTTATTTCTTTCTTCAAGCTCATGTTTTGTCTTCTCCAAGCTATGTAAGAGGGATGATTTTGATTCGAGAAGCTTCTGCAGATTTTGTTGAGCCTCCCTCCTTTCATTTGCTTCTAGAGTTTTCTGATTCAACTCTTCCTGAAGCTCCTTAAAGCGGTGACAGGAATCGCTTTCTTTGTTGACAAGTTGTGCCTTCTCCAACTTCAGCTGTTTATTATTTTCGAGAACCTGCTGGTTTTGACACTGAAGCTTCTTAATCTGGAGTAGCAGGTTCTTTTCCTTTTCTTTGTATGCATCTTCGGCTGCTTCCCTTGCTTCTGCATATATTTTCTGAAGGCTTTGAGTATTCGGTTGAAACTTCGGAAACAGTTGACTACAGAAGATGTATTCTATCTGAGAAATTCTATCTTTGGTTTCCTGTATCGTAGCAACCAGAATGGTACTAAGCCCAGAAACATATTTTGCATCAGAACTGTCAGCAGGATTTTGCAAATGGCCTTCCATTTTCAGTAGAGGTGAGAATAAACTGTCTACCTATGATAACAACTACAAGAAATGAGTTCCCTTCTCATGCATGAATACTGAAATGGCAGGAAAGGAATCTAAAAAAAAAAACTGAAAAGGTAAAATATTGTCATAAACCTAAAAGCAAGGCTAAGAGGATCTCTAAAATCCATCTTGTTCCTATTGGATTGCAAACATACTTTTATATAAAGAAAAACTAATCATGATGCAGTCAAAGAAAATACATTTGCTTTAAAGAAATAACAATAAATAGAATCAGGCAAAGCCGGATCAGCCATTACTATGCCAACAGTTGAGCTAAATCAGGATCCCTAAAACGATTGAATGTATCCAGAAATCGCCCCATCAACAGTAACAAAGAAGTAGGACAATGCACTCTCATCCCCACACCCAATTTCGAAATCCGTGAACTGTAATTAACAATTGAAAGAAAGACCCAGAAGGAGAACACAAAGTACTGGAAACAGAAGCAGAAAATGGATATGACATACTATTTAGTAGCTAATGAACAATGAAGAGAAGGAGTTACCGGAGTACGGGCGATCGAGAGCGGAAAGTTGGCCGGAACCCTAATCAGAAATAGGCGGAATCTGTAGCTCGTTTACTGGTGGAAAAACTGTGGTTGAATGGAACTACGATTTACTATTTTGAATTGATATTCCCGCCAATACTTCACGAAAATTATATCGATGCACCCGAAACGATCCACCGAATTGGCCATTTTACCCATTCCTCAATAAAATAAAATTTCATCATCTGATGATAAGATGAGTGCAACATGAGATACAATATTTTAGTTATCGCGTTTTTTCATATGATGGATTATTTCATTGATGATATTGCAACATGTGATACAATATTTTATATTTATAATAATGGATTATTTCATTGTGAGATTATTATTTTGCCACATACGAGATAGCCATCATGCGCGCTTGGCTAATACCATAGAAAATTATCGCAAAGCAATCAAATGAACATTTAGACGCGAACTTGTGCTCGAAAACCTCCCAAGCTTGCCACTAACCTAGTAATATGAACATAGTGCATCAAAAGTTTCAGGAAACATGCATTTAAGCAAACTATCTCGATAATCAACATAAATAATTTTGTTTGATGATACATATCAATAATTGTGTATAGATAACTCATGGATTTACTAATAATAATTCATAAAAACTTGTTTACATTCGTCATACGAGTCAAATTTTATAAGACATGTTAAGACTTAGATTCAAATCCTTCAAATGACATATTTATAATTTTGTTTGTATTTGATTGTATTTAAATTAAAATCTAAACCTACTTTATAAATTTTGATTCGCTTAAGGGTTTATATGATGTTTATATGTTTATTCGCTTAAGAAAATGGCCCATGATTTCTCATATGGAGAGTCTTGGCTGATGGCGGCTAGGGTGTGCTAACATTTGATGTTAAAACAATCCTACATATAGGTGAGCATAATCAAATCGAAATCGAAAAATTAAACCAAAAAATTCGATCAATTTCGTCGGTCAAACATGGGTTTCAATTTCGACTCGCTTAAAAAAACAAAAATTGAAATAGGTTTCGGTGGTCGGCAGTTCAAGATACATCGAATTCAGTTTGCACCGAACCGATTGAAAAGTTTAGTGATATACATATTTTTACTTTTTATTTAGTTAGAAATTAAAGAAGCTCGGGCATTTCAGTTTTGTTCTCCTCCCCTCATCTCCTCACGTTCCGCATTTCTCTCATCAGTCCTCTCCTCCTCTCCTCTAAGCTCTTTCGCCGGTGCCGACGCCCATCTCCGTCTGCAACATGCCGATGTGCACAGCAGTAGCCCGCTGGCGTCGTCAAGCTCTATAATTGTGGCATGGTTGGTGGTGTTTATTTTTTTTTTAATTTTAATCAATAATAATTCTGTAATTGTGGTATGCTTTTCTCATTTTACTGCTTATGTCTTCTTCACCTCGAGTGATTCAATTCAACATCGAGAGCCCAATTATTATTGTCGTCTCAGTCTGTAATTGTGGTCTGCTTCTCGGATGTTGGAATTCATTTGGATAAGTACAAAATTTGTGCAGTAATTAGTAAATTAGACTCCAATTATTATTGTCGTCTGCTTACTTATCATTCAAAGTGTATTTAATTCTTGATTGATAGAGTTATGCGGTTTCTACTTACGTATCATTCAAAGTGTATTTAATTCTTGATTGATAGAGTTATGCGGTTTCTACTGGTCTCCAAATCTTACAAAATTAGCATTTGCAAATTGTGGTTGATATATTGTAATAATAAGAAATTTTATTTGCTTGCAAGTGAATGTTATATAGGATTCCATCTTGCATATTGCCTGCGTTTACCTGCGTTTGTGTTAGATTATCAGAGATATGCTTCGTGCTTCAAACTGCAGGGTTTCTTTCTCAAAGCATGGGCAAAATATGCATAATCGGTTTGACCAAAACCCACCGAACCGAAACAATATCAGTTCAGTCGATGATGCCATATATCAGTTCGGACAAAACAATAATTGTTTTAGATTAATCGATTCGGTTTGATTTTCAACCGAAACCGATGCATTGCCCTACCTACAAATGGTAAAACTTGATTTAACTAAGTTTTTCTCACCCAAAAAGAGGTAATCTTTTACATAATTCAATTTTTTTGTTAAAGAAAAGTTCTTCACTTAGCTAAGAATTTCCAAACTAGAATACGTTACAAGGATTTACTTAGTTTCAAATTGGTTTTTAGGGAAAGTATAACTGGTGGAAATATTGAACACTGAAACAAATATCTCTAACATCACCTATTAAAATGTCAATAGGCAAATAGGAAGCTAAAACTAACAAAAAACATAGTACCAGAATGAATTCCAAATGTCGTACAAATGTAGCAAAACAGTTTGAATTGCCTTCAACTCGCATAAACATACCTTTTCAAACTCACTAAACATAACGATCCTGGATTACAGCAAAATTGAATATAGCAATTGCCTATGATATAAAAGACGGAAAACAAGTCACTCTTCCTCTTCAATGACTGCAGTGCCTAATCCCTTCAAGCCCCCTTCTGGAATTTCGGCAACAGTCACCAAAGAGTAGAGCTCCTCCTTGGCATCCTCATCATCGTTTCTCTTTCTCGCAATTCGGACACGAATCCTTCTTGGAACACTACGGATTCCACGGCTCCAGATATGCTTGTTCAACTTGACATCAACTCTCACATCTGTAGTTCCCATGGCTTTCTGGGCAAACTTTCTAATTTCCTTGATAGCATTTGGAGCCTTCTTCTTGAAGGTGCTGCACCAGATACATAACCAAGTCAATGACAGTGTTGGCACACTCTAGCACAGACAATTAAGAAAGTATGTATACAATCAACAAAGGCAAAAATTCTTAAAACCTCTCTACAACATAATCAAGTAAAGGCATTTCAATTGACTGTTATGATTTCATAGAAAAAGCATGGCATCATAACCATATCAACAGAAAAGGACAGCCATAACAAAGTTCTTCAACACTATGAAGCAAAAGCCACAAGAAAAGGAAGAATGATACAAACTATCCTCTGGTGCATACAAGAATCGGTATAATAAGAGCACCACAGAGAATAAAGAATCAACTGTCAAAAGCAGGCTGAAGATTGTGCATACAGAAACTAGTCAAACATATACTAAAACAAATAGAAAGAAGACAGAAATACAACAATAAAAACATTATCCATTTCTAAATGATCAATCCAAATATAAGCAACTTCTGAAGGTACTTCGTCAAGTTCTACAAGGCAGATATTGTAGAGACATAATTTTTCCATAATTACTCCCAGGGATAAAATACCAGATTAATATAAGCCGCAATCTTTCCATTTTATGTGAGATATCACCTATCTACTCAAGCTACTACATTCCAGTTACACATATCAGTCCGTGATTCTAGAAACACAAAATTTCTCAAATACTGGGGACAAAATACCAGATTCAAAATAATATAAGGGATAACAGAGCAACAGTAACTCATGAAAAATATCAAATCCCACAAAATCTCCGACAGATCAGTTCTGAGTCTGAAGCTAGCATATTCACAGTTGCATTAAAGATCAGATGCCGAACAGATATAGCGAGAATAACAGCGTCATCGATTAGTCTTAGAAAAGTCAATATCAAACGAAACCTAAGCGAAGCCCAAAGCGTATAAGAGAGAGAGAGAGAGAGAGAGAGAGATTACCATCCATGAAGGCGTTTGTGGAGATTGATGGTGTACTCCCTGGAAACGACCTCCTCCTTCCTGACCTTGCTACCCTTCTCCACCATTTTCGTCTTTGGCTGCTGCTCCTAAACCGTGCTGCTTTTTGCTTCCCTGGAGCTTAGGGTTGTGGAGAAACCCTAATTTAATGGAGCGCCATTTATATAGAATACAAATTTACCTAAATCAAAAGAAGCCCACTAATTTGAGCACTAACGAAGTATTCCCCAATTCAGTCCATGGAGACCCAATAGTAGAAGTGCAACCGGCCCACCGGCCCAGCGTAAAATCATAGTTTGTTACAACTAAATTATTGATTTTCTTATATTTGACTTGAACTCGATCCTATTTCTTTGACTGGTGTTCTTTTTGTTTTTTCCTTCAATTTCAATTTATTGTATTTTAATTTGATTTTTGATAATTAATTAGGACCATACCCAAATGATTGTTTTTACGATTGATTATTCCTTTGTAGGGTGTACACACTCCGTCCATCGAGAATGTTACAAACTTACAATTGTCATATTTGAAATTCACAAAGAATGTTTCAATTTTGCTTTTTGGATACTGAATTATTATATTTCAATCTCATAATCATTTATTATTTATCAAAAAATCACCATGACCCATATTTATTTTATAATTCAACATCAACTACTCATTTTTACATAGTGAGATCATTTCTTCACACAAATAATATCTATCAACATTTTATTAAAATTCATGTCGTCCACTAAATGATACATTTTTATGTTGACAAAGGGAGTATAATTTTCTTAAGTTTCAATGTTTGGCCATTATTTTTTGGGGATTCATTATACCATAATAATCTTACTATTATAATAAATTTATTAACAAGACACGTAAATACTAGGACATAGGTTTCAAATAGTCAAAGTGATGTTTTTTTGGATTTATTCTATCATTAGAGCTAAATTTCCTCAACCGATTATTTATCGTTATTGTTATTGTTATTGTTATGTTATTTCTCAACGGTATGTTATGTATTTCTAAACTTAGAAATTCTAAATTTTTCTTTTTGTATTTTTACGATATGACAACTCGCAATATCTACATATCCATTTTTTTTTATCTTTTTTCTTTAATTAAAGAATGTACCGTACCCCTGTATGTACTGAAAGATTCCTCCATCTTAAAATGTAAGTGGCTTTCTTACAACTATGCCTTCATGTGTGTTGTTTTGTGCGCATCACATTTCTGATTACACTCATGGTTTTTAAATTAATGTTTTTACGTGTACGTGTGTTGGTCTAGTGATAAAGTGGTTAATGCTCAAAGTCAAAGGTCTCGGATTCGAGTCCACTGTGATACGACCTTTAAATTTATGTATTAAATTGATTAAAAAAAATTAATGTCTTTACACAAAATTCTTAATTAACTCTCCGTGTAGCCGTAGCCAACCTACTATACATTGTATAATCAATTCAAAAATGCAGTCCAACTCCAAACGATTTAATGAGAAAAACGTGTTAGGAAAGTGACATATATAATCTTCGATCAATATATTGGGATCTAAAAAAGAAGTGAAGAATTGATGTGTAATGAACGATTTTGAAAATCGATACGAATTATAAAATGATTTAAGTGCAGAATGCAGCTCCTACATGTAAGTGATGTAACGGAATCCTATTTTTTCGCATTAAAAATTATAGAAATCAGAATCAATAAGATATTTTACTTCATTCTTCTCTTAAATATGAGTGTTTTTTGAAAAAATATGAGAAACCCGAAATCACTATTTTTGATGCGTATTGGATAAATCCACATTCTTTTATAATAACCTGCAAACTATACAAAACGGGTGAATCATATTCATCCCCCGGGCCGGAATCCGCCCGCGTCGGGTCAGATTGCAGCCGGAGCAGGCCGAGGTGGTGCCGTCCTCATAGATTGGGTGGGGGGCACCGAGTTCATTCCGGGTATTCATCGTCGACCTGGGGATTTTGTTCAGAACTATCTCGACCGGTGAGTCTCGGCGGCGGGCCCGAAGCCGAATGAGTTTGTTTATAGTGCAGGACTTTGTATGTAGGTATAAATGTATTTAGACTCGTTTCGAAGTGTACGTTTTTCCTCTTGAGAGGTATAAACATAGCTTAGGACTTCGTTTGGTCGTAAATGTATTTATACTGTATACAGGCATAATTTGGTGAGATCCAATCTGGATGTCTTTTACATGTAGATTTTTCAATTTAATGAGTAATCAGTATGCGTGCATGTAGACTTCAAATTAATGAGTAGTCAGTGTCGTTGCCTTTGAGGCGTTCAATTTAATGAGTAATCTACGAGTGCGGCTCGCTTAGTGAGTACCCTACTCGGTGGGTTATTCATCTTCGTGAGGGCGTCCCCTCGTGAAGGTTTAAATGCGGTATATCCAAATAGATGTTCGCATATCAATAAAATGGAATACTCATTAGAAAAATAAATATTTTATTCAACAAGTGTATAACATCGCACTTCGGCAAAGCAAGTAAGGAGACTAACATAAGGCTGATCTGAAATCGAAGCTATATAAAGTACCTCCTTAAATGAGAAATATGCCAGGTTCGGGGGATAAGCGCACCGGATAGGTGAGATAGTTTGTAGGCCCCCTTGCCGAGGTCCTCGTGAACGCGGTATGGGCCTTCCCATGTCGGATCCAACTTGTTAAGACGTTCGGCTCTGCTGGCTTCATTATTTCGTAGGACGAGGTCGCCTACTTGCAGTGCGGATGCTTTGACCCTTTTGTTATAATACCGTGCGACCTAGCCCTTGTACCTAGCTTCGTTTATGAAGGCGAGTTCGCGTTTTCTTGAGGGCATCAAGGTTGGTCCGCAGATTCGTCCTCGTTCCCATCCGGGTCAAAGTGAAGAGTCGCGCGGGCTCGGTGCGCCGATTTCAACCGGTATATGACGACCTCGGTTCCATAGACCAAGCTGAAAGGTGTTTCTCGTGCGAAGTCCGAGGTGTCGCTACGTAGGACCGGAGGACTTGGGAAGGTTTTCACCCAATCGCCTTTAGCTCGGTCTAGCCTCTTCTTTAATCCTTGTATAATCGTGCGGTTTGTCACCTCGGTCCGACCATTGGCTTGCGGGTGTGCGGCCGAGGTGAAGCGTTGGTCGATCCGGAGCTCTTCGCACCACCCGAAATTTTATCGACGAACCGGGTGCCATTATCCGAGACCGAGATGTGCGGTATGCGGCGGCGGCACTACATTTTTCCACACGGTGTCTGAATCCTTTTGCTCGTGAGGTTCGGCGGTGACTCGGCTTGACCCATTTTGTGAAGTAGTCATGGCGGCGACTAAATATCGGCGACACGGTGCTCGGTCGAGCGGACCAACGATGTCGATCCCCATTGCATGAAAGGCCATGGGCTCTGCAGTCGCTCGGATCGGTGCAGGGTAGCTTCTTGACCGTGGAGTGAAGCGGCGCGGACACTTTTGACGAGTTGGTGAATCTTGAATAAGGGTGGGCCAATAATATCCCGACCTCAACGTCTTCTTTGAAAGAGCCCGTGAGCCGATGTGGCTTCCGCAGATCCTCTGTGAATCTCATTAAGCACGTGTCGGCCTTCCGGCCCAGGCACCTCGGGAGGGTTGAAGGTAAGACTTCCAGGTAGAGAGCCCTCATACATAAGATATACAGGATTTCACCATCATCTTTTGGCCTCAAGCCGATCCTGAGGTAGTGTGCCAACTTCCAGGTATGCTTTTAGGGGCGTCATCCAGTTTGGTTCAGCCTCTGAGATAACGCTGACGTGGGGCGCCTCAATGCTTCTGGAATGAACTTCCTCTACTGGCGGATTTGCCGATGACGAAGCCAATTTACTAAGGATGTCAGCTCGGCTGTTTTCCCCTCGTGGGATTTGATTAATACTGAAGTATCTGAATGAGGCCAGCATCTCTTTTGCCTTCTCAAGGTACTGCTTCATTCGATCCTCCTTAGCCTCGTATGTGCCTAAGACCTGGTTTACCACGACCTGGGAATCTCCAAATATCTGGACTTTGTCCACTTTCAATTCCTTTGCTAGGCGGAGTCCTGAGATCAGTGCTTCGTACTCCACTTCGTTGTTGGTGGTCGGGAAGGTAAACCGGAGGGCGTATGTCACTTCTTGCTTATCTGGGCCGAGGAGGAGGATGCCCGCTCCACTGCCCGTCTTGCATGAAGCTCCGTCCACATACATCTGCCAACAACCAACGGGTGATGCAAGGACAGGTTCCTCCGCCGTGAGGGCGGGAGTGACCTCGCTGGTAGAGGCGACCTCGGTGAATTTGACCTCCACCAGGAAATCTGCAAGGGCTTGCCCTTTTATAGCCGGCCTGGGGGAGTATGAGATGTCGTGCTCGCCGAGCTCCAGTGCCCACTTAGCTATACGTCCAGATGACTCCGGTTTTGATAAGACTTGTCTTAAAGGTAAGTCCGTTAGTACCTGGACGGAATGAGCTTGAAAGTAAGGCCGGAGGCGTCGCTTGGCGTTCACCAGGCGAGCTACCTTCTCGAGGTTGGTGTACCTCGTCTCGGTCCTTTGAGAGCCGGTGATGAAGTAGATGGGAAGTTGCCGTCCCATCTCATCTCGCACCGATCAAGACCGATTGCCTCGTCCGGGTGGCGGATATAACGATAGAGTTTCACCTTGCTTTGGGGTGGATAGTGTCGGCGGTCGGCGAGATATTCCTTCACCGCGAAGGCGACTGGTGTTCTTCTGCGGTGAAATCTGAGCCTCCTCGGGATCTCGAAGAAGGAAGTCGCTTCTCAGCTCGAGATAGGAATCTGATGAGGGCGGCTAGGCATCCGGTGAGTTTGTGTATTTCACGGATGGTTCTTGGGACCTGCATGTCGAGCACTGTTTTCACCTTGGTAGGATTGGCTTTCAGGCCTTCTTGAGAAACCCAGCATCCCAGAATTTACCCGTCTTCACCACGAATGTGCACTTCTGGGGATTAAGCTTGAGGTTGGCCGACTGAGCGGTGAAGAATAGTTTCGAGGTCAACGCGCAGATTCTCGACTTTTTGCTTTTGACTACTATATCGTTGACATAGACCTCAACAATTTCCCTATGTGATCTTTGAAGATCGCGTCCACCATCCTTTGGTAGGTAGCTCAAGATTTTTCGGACCGAAGGCATCTTCCGTGGCAAAGACACCAAGTCGATAATGAACGCTGTTTTGGGGCGTCCCCGCTCATCGGGACTTGGTGGTATCCTTGTATAAATCCAGAAATCAAGATCTCATGCCCCACCAATGCTTCCACCTTCTTGTCAATGTCGGGAGGGTATGATCATTTAGGCGGTGTTTATTGAGGTCGGTATAGTCGACACACATCGCCATCCCTCCGGCTTCGAACTACAACGGATTAGCCATCCAGGTTGGGTATTTAACCTCGTCTGATTTTAGCCTCCTGAGGTTGGGTTACCTCGTCTCTTATGACCGGCTGCGCTCGCGGCAAAACTTCTCTTTTACGAACTGGTTTAGTAGCCGGATCGATGTTGAGACGATGAGTTATGAGCTCGGCGAGACCCGGTCATATCCAATGGAGACCATGCAAATACATCTCTATATTCACTTAGAAGTCGCATGACTGTTGGCGAAGATCGACCGAACCTTGGTGCCAACCTTGACAACTTTGGAAGGGTCGTCGTCGTATAGTGAAGATTCTCGGTCGATCATCCCGAGGTGGCAACTTGGAGGTTCTCAGAATTGCTAGGCCCGAGGTGAGGCCGCATCTTGGGTTGAGACTCGTAGGCATTCTTTAGCCGCCGTTTGGTCACCCCGAATGCTTAACACTCCCACCGGTGGGTATCTTAATGGTGAGGTGGTACACGGAGCGGCGCCCTGTTGCATACAATCAATCTCTTCCCGGGATAATGTTGTATGGAGAGGAGCCGGACCAGAAAAATTGAATGGCCTCGTAACCGACACAGGAGCACGTCCTACGGTAACAGGAAGGTAATGACACTTTCGGGTTGAACGCCTCTTGAGTAAAGCTCCGCAACTGGGAAGGTGCGGGTGTACTAATTCCTCCGACATCAAGTTTATCCAGCAGCTCGAATATGATGCTAACGGAGGCTCGATGTCAATGTAGACCCGATGTACATTCTTGTTGCCCACCACGGCTTGTATAGTAATGGCGTCCCGTGAGGCATGATCTTGGAGTCTTGGGTCGTCTTTGGAGAACACGATGTTCTCTCCATCCCGAGTCGCTTGTTTTCGGCTCCTCGGGGTCGACCTCCGAGCTTCATTTCTAAGTGACGACCTCGTCGTACTAACCGACAATCCGGTTATAGCATAGACACGCTCCATTCCATTGGGACCTTCGTCCTCGTCATCTTCGGTCGGGCCGCCATTGAGGTCGGTCCGCAGTTGTTACCACCTCCATTTTTCCCTCTGCGCTTTTTATTACCCGGCCCAGGTCGGCCGATGTACTTCTTCAGCGCTCCTTCCTTGACGAGCTCGTCAATCTGTGAGCTCAAGGACTTGCAATCTTCAGTATCGTGACCGTACCCCTGGTGGTAGTCACAATACTTTCCCGTTGACTTTTTTGGATCCTCCTTTCATGGAGGAGGTTTTGAAATAGCTCGATGTGAAGCTCAAATATTTCCATACGGATTTGAATAGAGGCGCGCTATTGCTGGGGTTTGGCGAGGTCCCACCTTGATTCTCTTGGTCCCTTTTGATTCTTTCGACGCACTTCGGCGTTCAAAGACCTCGACCCCGATCCTCCGGCTTCCTTCTTTCACCATTGTTCATCCCAAATCTCTCTCTCTTCCGGTCCGACTCGTCCCTTCGACAAAGTTGTCAACCAAGGTCCAAAGACGACTAGTGTGTCTTGGTCGTTCGCGGTGATCTCTTTATTGAGCACCGGTCGGATCCCGTTCTTGAATGCGTTGATGATGTAGAGATCGTTACTCATCTATTTTAAGGATTCCATGATGAATCTTGAGGCGAAATTCGACATCGTCTCGTCCCGCCTCATGCGGATTATGCGATCGGATGAAGGTTGTTGAGGTGGCATCTTTGGTAAAACGCCATTTGAACCGATCCATGAGGTCTTTGAAGCAATGGATGCTTTGATACGGCGAGCGAGGTGAACCAACGTCGGCGTTGGAGATCGACACCTCGGGAAAGACCTTACACATATGGAAATCTTCCATCCCTTGGTTTGCCATGTTGGTGGTATAGCAAATAGGAAGTCGGAAGGATCTCCAGGCCATCGTGTGCGGCGATATTCGGAGCCCGGTATCGCTGTGGCGAGTATCCAATCTCCTTGAAAAGGAGATAATTCATCCGTGCTGTCGAATCCGGGGACCTCGTTACCATCCTCTCCGAGGAGGGAGATCGATAGCGGCGTCTGTCGTCCCTCAGAGGAGGAGTTCGACTTCGCCTTTCCTCCCTTCTTTCCCGTCCATTCACATGGGTATCACGTCGAGGTGGAGAGCGGCTTCGCGGAGGGTACGAGGGTGAATGAACCCGGGTATTGGGGCGGTCATTGTGCCGCGGTGAACGTTGGTTATTTCGGAGAGGTGAACGACCTCGATTGCCTGTAATCACCACTTCGGGCACTCTTGAGGGGCCCGCTCCATTTGTCCTCTGGTTGAGGAAACTCTGGAATTGGTTGAGGTTGGCGTTGAGGAACTCGGACACTGCTCGACCGAGGACCTCGTGGGAGCGGTGAACCTCCTGTTCACCGGTACTGAGGTCGGCATCTTCCTCTTCGTTGAGGCGGCGATCCTGAGGGTGTATGGAAGCATTTTCCATGTAGCCCTCAGGTGTGTGACACGGTGGCGTCCGCATAATCCCTTTTCCCGGCGTTGTGTGACCACCGATCGTCCCCTCGCGGTTGTTACCGACATCGCCGGCGATACTTAGCGTTTGCGTGTCCTCGCCATTAGATTGTAGAAAACACGACTTTTTGTTCAAGAAAGTTTTCCCACAGACGGCGCCAATGATAAATCTGTCTACGTCGGTATGAAAGATTTATAGAAAGCAGTAAAGAACACAGGAGTTTTAACGTGGTTCGATCAATAGAAAGATCTACGTCCACGGAGGTGATGGTCCTAAAGATGTTCACTATAATCGTATTCTGATGAGTATCTCAAAGAGCTCAAGTATTCGATAATTTGCTAACCTTTACCTTCAATCTAACTCCTATTTATACATAAACGTAAACCTTGTCACGAATCCCTTGATTGGCGGGCTCATGATCTTCCTATAACCGACCATGATCTCCACCATAATCGCCCATGATTTCCACCGTTACCCCATTATCGTTCCTCGACTCGCCTTTAATTAGGGTTTGGGGTCATTCTAATGTCGAAGAGTAAATGACGTTAGGTTAGGCTACTGTTTGGCTCTTGAGTGGGCGCAGAGGTTGGTATATCCTATTAGAACTCAAATTGATACGAGGGTTAATGAGTTTTCTATATTATATTAGAGCTTTATTTTGCTTATGTTGAATGATGATGTTCTCCAACTGTTGAATTGAATGGGATGCATAGAATAATATTCAGCTGAGAAGCCCAAAGCCTCATAATATGCTAATTTCATTTATGCGCCTGTAAAAATCTCCTACGGCGATCTCCGAGACTCCGATCCAGAAAATCAACGCTTCGGTTAGTTCTCTCTCTCTCTTTACACTCAAATATTCATCTGGCTTCTAAATTTCTTAAAACAGATAAAAAAAATTGTAAGAACTTTGAAAATACACATTATATATATCTACACACTCACTGATACATTTGTTTTTATACAAGAATATTATTGATATAAATTAAATAAATCCAATAATCAATGACTTCATCAAATTATCAGTATTGTATACTTCTTAGTTAAAGAAAGTGTTTATTCTTCTAATCATTAATTAATACTTAAAAATATATATTTATACATACTTATTATAGTTAAAATATTAATGGGGCCTGTATCATATTTTGATTGATTGGGTGATATTAATCTTACAAATTTCGGTTACAAACTAAATAATACAAACAAATTTCACTCAAATATGATATCCACTATTTAAATAAATCTATTCAAGTTAATTGTAAAATTAAATTGTTTATAAATAATTACAGAAAAACGATAACTCAAAATATTTCATCTCAAAATTCAAACCAACAATTACTTGAATTAAACAAAATTAATAACCCAAACTAAAATGAAAAGAAAAGCCATAAAAATCCAAACAAATAAAATTCCTAATGTCATTCACTTCATCAGCGCCGCTTCTTCCCCTAATCAATCTTATCGCGTCTTCTCCTTCTTTCCCAATTCTTCTTCAGTTATCGCTGCGGGTCGTCTTCTTCACTTCATTCTATTTCTTTTTGTAATTCGCATAAGCTTTAGGGTTCTAATTGCAATTTCTACAAGATCAACATCTAGGCGCATTTTGGGATGCGTTTTGGATGATGGTTGAAAAAGATATTCTACTGCATTTGGGCGGCGGCAGCGACGGCGACGGCGGAGGACCTTTTTGGTAAATTTCAGATGGTCCGATGAGAAGATCAGCCATGATTTGTGAGAGAGGACGCGTTTGATTGCGAATCTGTTAGCGGAGGTGAGAATCATTCATTTTATTGAGGGGCAAAACGCAAGATTGAATTTTGATGTTTTAGCAATGTTAAGATTTTTTTTGTTTTCAATTGTTAGTTCGTGTAGTTATCGGTATTGGAAATTGTATTGTATAATATCTCTAGGAATAATCTATTTACTCTGTCGAACATGTATAATTACAGGCAAATTGAGATTTAACAAAATACTCTGCAGTCCCATGTATTTCTCCGAAGAATTAGTTTTTTATCCCTCAATTTTATGTAATTATTTTGTATTGACAATCCCACGTAGTTGTGAATTCTAAAATTAATCATAATTTTGTTCAAATCAACCTATGATTATTATCGTTGGCATATAGCAGCACTGAGATGATTATCGTTTGAGTCGTATCACGATATTGATGTCCAAACTCTAACCTCATTTCTCTCAACACTTACTCATTTTTCAGAAATTTGGCTTCAAATTTTGATATCTAGCTCTATAAATGATGGAAACAACAAAGTCTTCCATAGAAGAGGAGGCATTCAAAGTAAGGAAGCTAGAGATATCGGACAAGAAGAAGGGGTTCGTGGAGCTACTTCAGCAGCTGACCGTATGTGACTCCATCTCCGACGAAGCATTCGACCAACGATTTGGGGAGGTGGCGAAGTACGGGAACGACCATTTCATATGCGTGATAGAAGACATCGATTCAGGCAAGATCGTTGCAACTGGGAGTGTGTTCATAGAGAAGAAATTCATAAGGAATTGTGGCGAAGTTGGTCACATTGAGGACGTGGTCGTGGATTCCAATGTTCGAGGAAAGCATTTAGGAAAGAAGATCATCGAATTCTTATCCGATCATGCTCGATCTGTGGGGTGTTACAAGGTGATTCTTGATTGCAGCAGTGACAACATGCCGTTTTATGAGAGGTGTGGTTTCAAGCAGAAGGAAATTCAGATGGTTAAGTACATGAAACTTAAGCCGAAGGAGATTCACATGGTGAAGTACTTTGACTGTTAAAGATCGAGCGAAGTTCGCCCGTCGGCAGATCCAAAATGTCCGCAAGTGGTGCTATAATATGTTTAGGGCAAGACGAACTTGACTAGCTGCTTTGCCGTGATGTGTGGGCTTTTAAGTCCAAATTTTATTGTTTCAGGCCTGTTTCGACCCGTGTTAGTATATTTTTGTTAGTTTTCATTATTAATTTTCTTTTAAAATTTCGATTCCTTTTTGAAGTAGTGTTTGTTTTTTAGGTCTTTAAATAATTGTTTTGATGTTTTAAGAGTCAAAGACTTTTAAATTATTTTTGAGTCTTCAATAAATTTTGTTTCTCGTTCTATCGACAAAAAGACATTGTCACGCCGATTTGTTTCCTAAACGAAGACGAGCCGGCGGAAGAGGCATTATTGCTTGCGAGGGCCGCATAGGGCGTGGGCATCCTGGTAGACCTGCTCAATTTGATAGGGGCCGGTGCTCTGCTGCCCATGATGGCGTCGTAGATGCATTGCTGGCGGTCCATTTGCTTCAGCTCCTGGCAGCAGGCTTGGAGGGATGCCTGCTCCGGGTTGGCGACGGCCGTCTCAAGGTCTTCCTCCTCCTCGTTGGAGTATGGGCCGCTCCCTGCTGCAGAGGAAGCGCTGGCAGAATTCAGGAGTGGAACTGGCGCCCCTGCAACTTCTGGCTGCATTGTTGCCAATTCAAAAATGCAGTCCAACTCCAACGATTTATTGAGAAAAATTTGCAGCCTCTAAGTTTGAAAATTTGCCCCGCCCGATTAGACTGTATTGTATAGCTTGGTTATGGGTTGATTTTTCAGTTTATTTTGGAGGTTTTATGTTTTCTTCCTTTCTCATATTGAAGAAAGATTCCCGGCACTTTGGAAATTTATTTTCAGTTATCTGGGTCTGGCATCACCTCCCGAACGGGACAAGCAGCAGCAATCAAGATGTTTGAGACAACAAATAGTAAACCGACCATTGATGCGTATGATATATAACAAATATATAAATTTTTCAGAATTTTTGTTTTTAAGAAATTGAATCTGGGTGAAATCTTTTATGAATTTTTGGATTTAATAATTTTCTCAGCAGATGTATTAATTTTAATTATGAATTCATTTTGTTCATAGCAAATTTTCGTGGTTCTTAATTCTCACGTTAAAAATATTTTTATTTGAACTTTACTCTCTCTATATATATTTTTAGTTTTATAAATATATTTTGTATATTCGTGCAGGGTATGGACATCATGGTTGGAGAAGGTGGCGTTCAATTTTCTGGTGGTCAAAAACAAGTTTCAAAGCTAGCTAAATCAAGAATTTCAAATTTTCTTTGTTTGGGATTTAAAGTTCGCGTTTATTTTAAGACAATTATCTACAAAACCTAAAGCAACTTTACTCTAAAAGTAGCTTTTAGACTGCAGAATTTAGCTAAAGAGAAAACTGATAATTAAAGGAGGGCATGATATCTTGACACAGTTGCTTATTTTAAGATTTTAGAGACAATTGTTTCAAAGTAAACACGAACTTTTTGTCAGTTTCTGCGCACAACAAATTTTTTGAGCACTAAATACTTGAACTTTACTATTTTTAGATAAAACATGATTTAAGTATTCAATCAATTGAGATCAAGATTGGACATCCATACAAACGCCGCAAAACGATACACACATCCACATAGATATCACCTCCTCGATTTTCATTTTCAATTGGTTGGAAATGAGAATCATATTAGAATTGCAAAAAGTCCAAGACTATATATTTGATGGTCAACTCAAAAGTGGGGTTGCAAAATCAATTAGCTTTTTATTTAATTTCTCCATTTTTTTGTCAATTTAATGCAGAAATTTAAAGATTGCGTCACGATGACTTTCAATCAAGGCACTTTTACCGCCGGCGATTAACCACTCTACCACTAGGCCAACACACACACACTCAATTTCCCCATTTTGCTAGGTAGGAAAAGCAAGGTTTTCATTCTGCAGATTTTGTTGGCTTTTCAAAGGTGGAGTATGAAGCATTTATTCTTTTTCACTTTTAGTTTTAATTTTCTTGGTGTGAAGTATGAATTAATTGCATATCCGAGGTGTAAAAATACAATCTTTATATTGCACTTTATATTATGATTGAATAAGAGATTTGATTGCAAAGTTGTAATCTTAAATTAAGTTGTAATAATGTAGCGATGCTCAATGAGTTAGCTCTCCTTTTGCATGCTTTTCAAAAGCATAACCATCAGATACTAAACGGCACACGTCACTCTCTATTAGAATTCAGACAAGTGGATGCATTAAAACCACTCTAACTAAGACCAAATATGGCTTCTACTTAAATATCACTAATCATTTTCTTCTTCTTCCGGAAAATAAATTAAAAAAGAGCAAGTCATTTTCTTGATGTGAAAATTTTACTTGCTGCCAAAATTTTCAAGTAATGCTGAAACTAGATTATCGGTGTCATATTTGACAAATTTAGTGATATTCGACAATTTTTTGGTCATATCAATCATCCATGTGGTCGCTATTCATGCTTCTATAATTAATATTATCACACAAATTTTCATTACGTAATTAATGGTCATTAAAATAATTAATTTTAGAATCTAGGACTCCTAAGAAATGCTGTGGAATACTAATTAATTGAAGCACAACTGCAGTAACATACCAAGCCCCCAAGATTGAGGATTAAATGTGCAAACAATGGTATTGAGCTTTGTGGAGAAAAGAAATCGCATCACATGTATGAAAAATCCATCACTATATCAATGTTAGCAAATCGTCGATCGAGTCATCACAAAAATAATATCAAAATTTTCTTTTAACGCTCAATTCACCTTCCCATAAAGTAGATTGTTTTATTGACACTTTAATTCATTTTCATGCATCAACTACATCTAAACTATTTATTATTTATTGGGTAAATATTAGTTTATGTTCCAACGTTTCGCGATTTTTCACTTATTGTCCCAACATAACATAAAAATATTATTATTTTGGTCCCTAACGTTTAAGAAAATTTATATTAATGTCCTATCGATCAAATTCCGCATCCAATCGCTTATATGACTACCAGAATTTCATGTTGGACTCAAAGTCAATATAAAAATAAAATAAAAAATGTAGAAAAGTTTTCTCCAAAACGGTGTCGTTTCATTTCTTTCCTTATATTGACGTGGAAAAGAAATGGAAGGACGTCGATTAGGAGGAACTTTTTCGTGTTTTTTTATTGACGTGTAGTCCAACATGAAATTTCGATAACTACGTAATTGTTTGTACGTTGGGGACCAAAGTAACAATATGTTTACATTGAGAAGTTAAATGAAAAATCACGAGACGTTGGGACATAAACTGATATTTATCCTTATTATATAGAAGTTATAAATAAAAGGATAAATATCATATTATATTATGTCTAAAAGTTTGAAAGTTTTTCTAACCATGTCTATAAGTGTGAGATTTTAAGTGATGATATGAAAATCATATGACTGGAGTCACCCTATAAAGATAATAGTCATGGCAGCATTTCCACTCAATATAAACACATTGAATTAACCATTTGAAGCCACCTGTTATATATTTATACTCGTTTCACAATGCAGTCAAACTTGGAACGATGTAATGAGAG
This sequence comes from Salvia rosmarinus, assembly GCA_036937905.1. NCBI lineage: Eukaryota > Viridiplantae > Streptophyta > Magnoliopsida > Lamiales > Lamiaceae > Salvia > Salvia rosmarinus. The sequence goes on from CM072815.1 coordinate 5,395,679, forward strand.
ATAACGACGTGCTAGAAGATGGAATATATAAATATACGTATCATCTTCTATCAAGACCTCGAACTCCACTTATATTTAAAGAAGAATTAAAGACTTGATCTGCAGTCGACCATTTTGAAATATCTTAATTAATCAATAATTGCTCCTCCCCATATTATATACACAATTAATCACATGCAAATCTCACTGAAGATTACAATCATTGTAAACCGAGTACAAATACAGAATGCAGCTCCTACATGTGAGGCACTCATTGCTTACTGCTAAACCTTTGACGTAAGAGTTAAGATTGCCAATTTTTTCTGATCAAAATCTCAGAACTCGGAAATTGGTAAGATATTTTACTTCCATTTTTTCTTGAATTTATTGCATTGTAGGTTATCTATGGATCACATTTTTCAGAATATTTGAGGATTTTATGTTTTCTTCCTATAACCTTGTGTAGAATGACAAATTCTAGTGGTTTTTGTGTAAAGTAATGATTGAAATCTTTAGCAGACGAGCTGCATTGTGATACTAATTAATGACAATGGTGATTAGGATGTCAAACATGGAGAGTGGGCCGTCTTACTCGATATTCTCAGTTACCGATTGTAGGGACAAGATTCTGATGTTGGTAGGCACAATTGGTGCCATTGGCAATGGATTGTCAAATCCTCTAATGGCTCTCATTTTTGGGAACTTAGTAAATGCTTTCGGGCAATCCCAAGCCAAGAATATCGTACAAATGGTGTCTGAGGTATATATGTCAAACTAATTGCTTCCACTTCTCTCACTGCAGTTTTGCTTCTGATATTAAAACAAATTGTAGGTTTCACTCAAATTTGTGTACTTGGCTGTGGGGTGTGGACTGGCTGCTTTTCTTCGTAAGTGCTTGAAAGCTTGTGTCAAATAATAGATGAGCTTTCTTCCGCAATTTAACACTTGATTTTTCCAGAGGTGTCTTGTTGGATGATCACTGGGGAGAGGCAGTCCGCTCGAATTAGAAGGCTATATTTGAAGGCTATACTGCGACAGGATATTGCTTACTTTGACGAGAAAGTAAGCACCGGAGAAGTCATTGAAAAGATGTCTAGTGACACTCTTCTTATCCATGATGCCATTGGAGAGGTATTTATTATCTCATCAATTTCTTGATTATCTATTATTAATGTGTATTCATCTTATTGATCGTCTGCACGCGTGGTGTATAGATGGGAAAGTTTATCGAGGTTACAACAATGTTATTTGGAGGCTTTGTGATTGCCTTTACAAAAGGGTGGCTTCTTGCACTAGTCATGTTTTCAGCAATTCCTCTGACGGTCATGTCCTCTGTCGTCATGCACTTTCTCAGTTTGAAGATAAACTCCTAGCACAGAAAGCACGCAGAGATGCTGCCAACGTAGTCCATCAGACAATTGGCTGTATCAGAACTGTGAGCCACTAAACTCAGCTTCTACTTTGTTAAACTTCAATATAATGGTTCTGACTAAAAGATCTCTGGTTCAAAACCTTTGAAGACCATTTTACTATAATGATTTTTTGATATGTTTAGGTTGCATCCTTTAATGGGGAGAAACAAGCTGTGGCTAACTACAAAAAGTTTCTTGCTAGCTCCTACAAATCCGATATGGTTGCAGTCTTGAGTGGTGGATCGCAATTCGGATTCCACATGTTCATCTTGTTCTGTACTTATTCTATGGCTGTTTGGTTTGGTGCCAAAATGATCATAGAGAAAGGCTATACCGGAGGGGAAGTGTACACTGTGCTCCTTGCAGTGTTAATGGGATCTTCGTAGGTTTCTTCTCGAGTTTTTTTTTTTGGTCGAAAATCCAAAAAAAACATCAGTTCTTGAATTCAGCCTGACAACTCTGACAAATTCCTATTTTCAGCTCTCTGGGTCAGGCATCACGTCCACTGACTGCATTTGCAGAGGGCCAGTCGGCAGCGTTCAATATGTTTGAGACGATAAATAGGAAACCAGCTATTGATGCATATGATGCAAGAGGAAAGATATTGAACGACATCCGTGGAGACATAGAGTTGAAGCATGTCACTTTCAGCTATCCGGCAAGGCCAAAGGAGTTGATCTTTGATGGATTTTCCCTGTTTATTCCAAATGGAACCACTGCAGCTTTGGTTGGGCAGAGTGGAAGCGGGAAGTCAACTATAGTTAGCTTAATAGAGAGGTTTTATGATCCACTTTCTGGTGAGGTATTGATTGATGGCATTGACCTCCGAGAATTCCAGCTGAAGTGGATTAGATCAAAGATAGGTCTGGTTAGCCAAGAGCCAGTGCTGTTCAATGCCAGCATCAAGGATAATATCGCGTATGGCAAAGACGAAGCAACTTTAGACGAGATCAGAGCAGCAGCAGAGTTAGCCAACGCAAAATATTTCATTGATAAACTTCCCCAGGCATTGTTCAATATAATTTTCCATCACCTGTATGTAGAGTTCAAGGAATATGTTTCTTTACATGTTTTTTATTTTTAGGGGATGGATACGATGGTTGGGGAACGTGGTGTTCAGCTTTCTGGTGGTCAGAAACAAAGAGTTGCCATAGCCAGAGCAATTATAAGGGATCCTAGAATTCTACTTCTAGATGAAGCAACGAGTGCGCTGGATGCAGACTCTGAGAGAATCGTTCAAGAGGCGCTGGAAAAGATTATGATGAATCGAACGACTGTCATTGTTGCACATCGCTTGAGCACGATCAGAAATGCTAATATGATTGCTGTTCTTCACCAAGGAAGAGTAATTGAGAAAGGTAAACATGCATATGTGAATCTTGTTGGTTTCATTTATCTTTGTGAAAACTGCAGATATCTTTTAATCAGTTGCTAATGGTTTCAACTTTCAGGCACACATGTTGAGCTACTCAAGGATCCTCAGGGGGTGTATTCCAATCTTATACACTCTCAAGAAGTAAATGATGACTTGGAGTGTAGTGTAACATTGTCATCTACACGTTTTCTGAGCTCAGGTTCATCAGGGATGGCAAGTACAAGCCCTCGTTCACTGTCACTTAGTTCCTCCAAAGCAGCATTAGATGATAAGACTTCCTTCTCTACTGAGACATCACCAGACCTTCCGAAAGTCTCAATCTATCGCCTGGCTCGTCTCAACAAGCCAGAGGCCCCAGTGCTACTAGCAGGAGCTGTAGTTGCCATCATAAGCGGGGCAATACTGCCCATTTATGGCTTGCTAACTGCTAACATGATCAAGACTTTTTTCGAGTTGCCTGATAAATTGAGGAAGGATTCGGCGTTCTGGGCTTTGATGTTTCTCATTCTTGGAATGGTATCACTGATAGCTTATTCATCGAGGTCGTATTTGTTTGGTGTGGCTGGGAATAAGTTGATTAAGCGAATTAGACTAATGTGCTTCGAGAAAGTGGTTAGCATGGAAATAGGATGGTTTGATAAGGCGGAGAACTCTAGTGGCGTGATCAGTGCAAGGCTCTCGACTGATGCAGCTATGATCCGTGCTCTCATTGGAGATGCCCTGGCGCAGATTGTGCAAGAAGCAGCCTCACTTCTAGTCGGGTTGGCTATAGCTTTTGAAGCATGTTGGCAGCTGGCACTTATAGTTAGTGCAATGATGCCTCTCTTAGGTCTCAACACCTATGTACAAATGAAGTGTTCCAAAGGGTTCCACAAGGAAGCAAAGGTACAAGTCTAAATGAAGAATTTCAAGATTCTTGTTTTGATTAAACATTCATTTCTATATCTGCTGCAGTTGATGAACGAGAGGGCGGGCCAAGTAGCTAACGATGCGGTTGGTAATATGAGAACGGTAGCTTCGTTTTGTGCTCAAGAAAAGATCATGGAGATTTACAAGGACAAATGTGAAGGGCCAGCTACAAGTGGGAAAAAGCTAGGGTTGATTGGTGGAATAGGATTTGGTTCATCTATATGCTTTCTGTATTTGGTTTATGCTGCCGGCTTCTATGCAGGTGCTCGCCTTGTTGAGGATGGGAAAACCACCAGTTCTCATGTCTTCCGTGTAGGTTTTACATGCTCTGTCTTGTCACATTACGCTCATTTTCTCGTGTATAACGTAGATCTTGCAAAAACACAGGTTTTCTTCGTTCTGTCCATGGTGGCTACGGCGATATCCACTTGGAGCGCCATGGCTCCGGATTCGAACAAGGCAAAAGCTGCAGTCGCCTCCGTATTCGCCATTCTTGATGGCAAATCCAAGATTGATCCGAGCGATGAGTCGGGCATCACTCTGGAAAATATTGATGGAGAAATTGAATTCAAGCATGTCTGCTTTAGCTATCCAACTAGGCCAGACGTTCAGATTTTGAAGGATCTTTCTTTGACAGTCAGCAGCTGCAAGGTTTTTAACCACAGTTCACTAAAAAAATATAAATGTTGTTGTTTTCCTTCATATATAATTCGTTAATCTTGTTGATGAAATCAGATAGTTGGTCTAGTTGGAGAGAGCGGAAGTGGGAAATCAACTGTCATCTCGTTACTACAACGATTTTATGAACACGATTCTGGTCGTATCACACTTGATGGGATTGAGATACACAAGCTCCAACTAAAATGGCTAAGGCAGCAGATGGGGCTGGTGAACCAAGAGCCGGTCTTGTTAAACGACACGATCCGAGCAAACATCGCCTACGGCAAGGGAGGAAATGCAACCGAGGCAGAGATCATAGCTGCAGCAAAATCAGCAAATGCGCATGAATTCATCAGTGGATTGAATCAGGTTCAAAATTCTAGAAAACATCTAGCACTTTTTGCTTCTTTCAGCGGACATTAGTCCTTAGAGATACAGGAAAGGGATAACTGCCTCAAAATACACGAATTTTGGGCGAATTCTTGAAAATATCTAGCACTTTTGCTTCTTTGATCAGACATTAGTCCTTGAACATGTTGAAAATTACAGGGATATGATACGGTAGTAGGAGAGCGAGGGGTGCAGCTCTCGGGCGGGCAGAAGCAGCGTGTGGCGATTGCAAGAGCCATAATCAAGAGGCCGGTGATGCTGCTACTAGACGAAGCAACAAGCGCGTTGGATGCTGAGTCGGAGAAGATAGTTCAAGAAGCGCTGGACAGAGTAATGGTGAACAGAACCACAATTGTGGTAGCACATAGGCTATCTACAATTAGGGGAGCAGACTCCATTGCTGTCTTCAGAAATGGATGCATTGTGGAGAAAGGGAATCACCACAGTTTGATCAATATCAAAGATGGCTACTACTCCTCTCTAGTAAGACTTCACCAGACTGCATTGCCTTAAATCATTTTCTTGGATGGGCAGAATTCCTTTTTTTTTTTTAAATAATCTTGGTGGTAGATTGTTAAATATAGACTGCTTCAATAATGTACAATTGGGAGCTAGCCCTAGCGTGATATTAAAAGAATGTCATTTGTGATGGGGTGACTAACTTTGTCATGGATATGATTTTTTTCCATATCTGTCTTGTCTCAGATATGATTCCTTGAGGATGTACACAATTTTAATATTTATTTTGATTCAAATTAATGTTGTATTTGTCTCGTTGAGGGTGAGAGCTGTCTGGTGACGTGGAGCATGATTGGGAGAGAATGTAGTGGTCGATTGATAGGATTCCATATTGAATCCATGATCAGTTGAGGCTGAGTACTTAAAAGACCACCAACTTGAGTACATATCTACAGTTGAAAAATGTAATCTCGAAATATAGTACTCCTCCGTCTACTAAATTCGTTTACTTATTTTCTCTTTGGATCGTCCATAAAAACGTTTACTTTCCTCTTATGGACATGAACCCCACATAACTCTATAACTTTCCCTTCTATACTACTCATTTATTTACAAAAAAATTTGTTACAATCCTCCTTTTAAATTTCGTTTAACATTAATTTACTCATTTTTTATCTAATATTTCTTACAATTATGGATCTCCTTCTCCACTAACTCTATATTTATTATAATTTATTAAAATTAGTATCACTAAAGTCTATAAACAAATTTTATGGACGAATGGAGTAATTAAAAGAGAGAAAATCCAAAAAAATAGAAAACGAGTTCAGTGGTGGGTTGGAGAAATTTATTTAATGTTTTCATGCAATGGAAGATTCATCTATGACAACAGTAAATTGACTTCAATTTTAAAATTTATTTCAAATTTAATAGAATATTTTTCTATAAATTCCTTCTTATATAACTTTTCATGCTTTTTAAAATTACATTAATCCACTAATTTTTTAATCAATAGTTTATACAAACTAGAAAATATTTATTAAAGATATGAGAATGAAATACATTTTCCATTTAAAATAAAATAAAATAAAAATGGTTGATGCCAAACAGGTTTTACTGTTTAAAAGAAAACCAAGAAGAAGAAAAAGAAATATTATCACTGTTATCAAATTGCCTCTCTCACTCTCTCATAATTACACGTCTGCACGCACGCACACTCATGCAAAGGCACAAACATTTCCACCTCCAGAAACCCAGCAACAATAAAACAAATTCTCTCTTCGATCTTCATCTTCTTACTCAGGTCACCAGCCACTTTCGCCTCCGGCCACCGTTTCCTTCCGCTCGTGCAAAGGCGTCGCCTACATTGCCACCGCCGAATGTTCGATTCGAGTCCATCCCCAAATTAAAAATCGAAGTGAGCCCTAATTTCAGATTTATAAGTTCATAGCAGTAAGTTTTTGACCCAAATCTTTTAATTCTTGTAGTTCAACTTGAAATTTTGAGCAACATTTCGTTGAATTTGTTTTCCAATTATCATTGTAAATTCATAAACATAAACGTTAAATTTGCAATTTTCAAAACATTGAAAATAAACATGCATTCATCAACGGTGGAAACGCAAAGTTCTACTGTTGCGAAACAGAATGAAAACGAAAAATGTGTTTGGGAATGGAGTACCAGTGGAGCATAAATGCTACTAGAAAATAACTTTTGCAGTTCGGTTGGAGATGGCATTAGAGATGGGCTTAATCCTATTATAATTTGACAGTGGTATCTTGATAGAAAAAATATAGATGGGCAAATCAACCACGAAGGACCAAACGATTTCCAAGGGCTGACTTTCAGGATCAGTTAGGTTTGCATGCACTATCAGGGGAAACCTTCCGAATGTTTTGGTTCACATTGTGCTTCTCCAATCAATTCAGGTAAAATCATATGGAAAATCAAGCTACACTTACTAAATGCTAAATATCAGTTTAACTGTTAATCGATCAATACCAGACAGTGATATATATTAGTCGTCAAGGATACTTTTGATAAATTAGTTCTGGGTTCTGGATGTCCATGTCTAAGTTGTTCCGAGGAGGAAGGAATTTCATGTAATATTGTTTTACTTGAGTAATTGAAGTGTAAATCTTTGGATTCCATTGGATCTTTTAACTAATTGAAATTATATTGTTTCCGATGTATGAAAAGATCAGGTATGTTGGCTTGCAATAATTATTTAGTCTTACTACTTTTGTTGGTGTAAAGCTGGAATTCGGAAAGGGTGCTTGAATCATCATATTAAGTGAACATCAAGTATAAATATATAATTTGCATATTGTATGTGTACCTGCGCAAGTGAATGATGTTTGCCACCACACAATCATGTGTATATCATTGACACATTGTAAATTTTAGTGAAAGGCCGTACATTTTTGTCTGTACTCTCTTTAAAACATGAATATGTTCATTGTCCTTTGTTTGAGTGACTTTAAATCCTGCTGTTCTTCTGAAACTATTGAGAGTATTTTTTGTATCATGTTGTGAAACATACTGCAGTGTCGGATTAAAAAAGAATTATTCACATCTTTCTTTCACCCTGTGAGAAGCACATTACTGTTATCTGATAAATGCTACAAGCATTGTCATGATATCTTTCTTGCCATGTTCTGTAAGGCTTCTCACTAGCTCTGAAAAAGCACTGCCTTATCATATCTATATTGTCATAATCAGGCATCACCTTACTAGGTAAACCAGTTATTTTCAATGATCTGTTAAATGAATTTTAATTCTAGTTTTATTTATTGTTGTGATAGAAATGTGAAGCGCTTGAATTTTGTAGCTGACCAAAGGAAGCAAATTGTGCCTATACTTCATCACTCTCCTGCAGTTCATAAAATTTATAACGACCACAGAGAAAGTTTTGCATGCCATAAACCTTGCTGCTCCACCTAGAAGCTTTTGTTTTCTTCAGTTGTTGCAACAGTATGAAAGACAACTTTTGGGTGGAAGAACCCAGTTTACAGACACCTGTTTGTAAGAAAAGGAAGAGAAGAGTTGGGAAAAGAAAAATCGAGTTTGTCGGATGGGGTTCTAGACCTTTAATTGAATTCCTTGAGGCAATTGGTAAGGATACAGGGGAAAAGCACCCGCGACAGGAGGTGGCAGCATTAATCAGCAAGTACATAAATGATAAAGGTCTTACTAGTGCAGAAAAGAAGAAGAAAGTCCTTTGTGATGAGAGACTCTATGCTCTCTTTGGAAAGAAATCTATGTCGCGAATAAAAGTGTATGATATGCTGGAAGAGCACTTTGCTGAAAACCATGATGACTCTGATGATGAGTCTCTGGACAGCTCAGATGAAGATTTTGGAGAAAAAAATTCCTTAGGGTTGAAAAAGATTCCTGCTGGTCAGATGAAGAAGGTCCTTAAGACTCCTAAAAGCTGCTATGCTGTTGTTAATCCTGAAAATCTCAAACTTATTTATTTAAAGAAAAGTGTAATTCAGGACCTTCTCAAGTTTCCTGAAAGCTTTGAATTTAAAATAGTGGGGAGCTTTGTTAGAATGAAATCTGACCCTAATGACATTTATCAAAAGAATCGCTTCCAGCTTCAACAAGTCACAGGTGATTATATGTTTACATTTCACTACTATAAGCCATGTGAGTGATGCTAGAACAATATTTCTATTGTTTCAATTTAGCTACTTTGCTCATAGGTAGCTTGTAAGCAGTGGACTTTCCAGATTTCCTTTTAAATATAGCTGAATAAGCTTGCGATGGTTGAAGAATATTGATTGTAACCCAAATCATTATTCATGTCACTCTCTGTTTTTAGTGTTGTTCCTTGTTCATTATCTTCCAATGCAGAAGGAAAAATTTGAGGAAAATAAATTAAAATAGTACAAGATCCAAAAGAGCATGTCCTACCTTATTCCAAGAATTACACATTGTATCTGCATTCTGAACCACCTATTTTACCACTTCAGAGTTTCTGTTAGAGAATGTTTAAGGCTTGTATAATTTTTATTCTGGGTTTAACTGAAGTACTTATCAATGAGCAGGTAGGGTTTTTGTTTTCTTTTAGTTTTAAATTAATAATTAGGAAATGTTGATACTATTTTTCCTGGAAAAAATTAAGTTTGCTTTCTGATTTATGTAGTTTGTGTGCTCCAAGATTTCAGTTGCTAATTTCATCAACACCTTTCTTGCAATTACATGTTATTACACTCACTCAACATTTGAGAGTTCAATCTCTTTTCTGAAAGATTCTAATCCTTTCTGGTTCCATCTTTGCTATCCAAGTTATTGGACTGACCATCTCTTATGAGATGACTGACTGGAGTTTCAGAAGAAATTTTTAATTCTTTCTATGTTCCCTGCTTGCGGTTTCTGTGACTGGCCATCACTTATGAAATGCTTGATTGGCATACTTTCACTGATTTCCTTGTCATGCTTGATATGTCATCCCATCTCCATTTGCTTCCATATATGTATATCAGTGTTTATTATTGTCGGTTGCTTATCTAACATTGTTATAATTTCACAGGTATAGAGAAGATTTCCGGTACTGGTGATGCTGATATCGAAATCCACCTAAGAGTTTCAAATTTCTTCAAGGATGTTGCCATTTGCATGCTGTCAGATGATAACTTTACTAAGGTAATTGTATTTGTAAACCCTGAACTGTCTAGAGATGATGTAGGTCAGGTTGGATGAGTGTTATAGTACTGACGAGACTATCAGGTATCATAGCATATGCTGTTATAGTATTCACAGTTGGTTCTGGAAAGCATCTTACTCTTGTCTGTTATATACTGAATGTTCTTAAATTTGAAATTCTGTCCGCCAATAAGTAGTTGGGGTGTCTTCATGTTAGAAAATTTTCTGCTTTATTATTGTGAAAGTTTACTGGTAGTAATTTCTGCAACCCCTTGTTAATGTTTTGCCTCCAAAGGAGCTTTGCTATTAAAGAGTGAGGAACTTAATATTTGACAGCAATTAGATATCATATTATCACCCTTAGTTTACTAACGTGAGTTCGTGTATTAACTTGATTTGACACTTCAATTTACTTTGTATTTGGCTTTTGTCATTTGTGCATTACCATCTCATCCTTGTTTTCTTTATTGCAGGAAGAAGTTGAAGATGTGTGGGACAGGATTAAAGCTGGCTTGCTTGACAGGCTTACTGTCGTAAGAATCTTGACTGCAGACAAGCTTTTGTTTGCTCATTAGCTATGTCATTTTTACTAAAGGGTTCTGTTACTCTGCTTTGATTACAAGAAACTTTTTACTTTGAACACTATTTATAAAACTTGAGAGATAAAAAAGATAATTTGATCAGATTCAGTTCCCAATTCGATTAAGTAAAATAATCGACATCTCATACTTTCCATCTTTCTCTTACCTATTATACACCCAAAAAGCAGAAGAAAATTAAGAATGATATGGATAAGGGTATGCAATTGTAGAAATTGGATGCAGTTATGATGTCTACAATTGTGAGTGTAAATGATTGTTGTTCTATGTTTAAGTTGGAACTGCATAGATTTATACTAGTTATAATCATCAGCAATTCTTTAGACCGACCCTTAGGCAATTATCAGCTACTTCTGTTATAATTATGAAGGAATTTTGTTATGCTTTTAGTTTTAGCTAGTGAAATATGAATTGTACTTAGCATAAGATTTACCTTGCTCAATGCACTATCCGGAGCTAACTACTAATGTTGTGTCTGGTTTTCTCTCTCTTCGTGCTTTGATGAATATTAGTGTGTCTAATAGTCTCTCATTCTTACCTCACAATTTTCAAATAAACTATGCACCCACATAATTGCAGAATGAGGTTCAATTGAAGGCCCAAGTACTTCATGTTGATATAACGAAAAATGTAAGTTCTGTTTCTTTTCTTTTTCTTCTGTCCTAGGTTTTTGCTCATTGTACATCTCTTTGAGTTATCTCTTTCAACTCACATTCAAGTAGTATCAGTTCTACACATCTAATGTTTTCTTTATGCATGTGCTCTTAGAATGTATGTCTGTATTTTCTGTATGCTGTGCCATTGTTAACTGTAGACCTAAAACTGGAGTTTGTGGAAGATACCTGCAATTGACATTACTTAATTTATGTTTGTTTTGGAATTCTCGATGAGATACACCCATTAAAGATATTCTCTACTCAATTTTCATTGATGAGATGAGATCTTGCTGACCTGAGTAACCTGTATAATTTTTTGTCTTTTTCTTTTTGCTTCAAAGGAGATAAACTATTGTATTCACTTACAAACACACCAATTTAGGAACCATTTATCTAACCATATGAAAGTCCATGGCCATCGATTTCAGAAAAGTTACGGCAAAAATTGTGTTGCAAATCTGTATAATCTTTTTATTTGGTTACAGTGGATTGCCAAAGAAATTTCTCTGCTGCAGAAGCTTGCAGAACATGCCAATGAGAAAGGATGGCAAAGAGAATATCCTTTGATATGCCTACTTTTTCTTGTCCTAAAATGCTTTTCTGCACTCAAAATCTTGAATGTTTACATTCTAGTTGTTAATTTTTGCATTTACCAATCGTGGTTAACATTTATCTTCTTATCATCACTTTTAGGCCATCGATAAAAAAGGAGTTGAACTCAAATTTAGGAGAATTGGGAAATATTATTATGTTATCTACTATTCTACTAGTACTTTCTGTGTTCAAAGCCCATGTGCCATTTATTTTCTTCTTGTAACACATCTACTTGCACGAATAACCTTCAGAGTTTTTCCTACAAAGAATTTTGCCTCTGTATCTTGCTGTGATGTTAATTTTGCTCATTATCTGTTGCTTTTGTTTATGCTAGGGCATCATTGCGTGTAATCTTTTATGCTAACGCAATTTTTTTACCTCAATAACTTTGGATGAATCTGAGATGCTATATATGATATTGCATCTTCCAGAGCATCTACAATATCCACCTTTAAGTTTTTCTGAAACTAGGTTCATGTTTCTAGTCAGGCAATGCAGCTATTTTTGCCCTTATTTCTTATTACAGCATTTTCCGTTTTATTTATTTAGTTATTGTTAATTTTTTGTGTGTGTGTGTTTATAATTTGTTATCCAATCTTCTATTCATTTGTTGAGCAACATTGTTTACTTAACCTCTAGAATTTACGAAGTTTGAGTACCTAGAAAGAAGGAAAATGCTACAGAAACCATCTGAACAAGAAAAATTATTGTTCAAACTTCCTGAAGTGGTTGCTGAGGAATTAGAGCCTGAAGCTACGGTAACTTCTACTTCTGAAAAGGCGGAAATAAGTGCTTCTTCTCCAAAATCAATTCTTAGAGGAAGTTCTGACGTCTCCAGCACAGATGCTTCAGGTGCACTGTCTTGTCTCCAATTCTGCTTGACATCTCTAGAAGGTCACATGAATTGTTACTTGGATTATGCCATTCTAAGTTGCATGTTTCATCAAGTTTGATAGTATATCTCATATACCTTCTTATTGTACATGTAAGTCTTCTTCAACACAGCAGCATATTTGATTCTGCTGCCTATAAACACGTACGAAATTAGTAATCCATTAACTCTAGTCTCATGTACTCATTCAACTTCATATTTTTAACTAATTTCTAGGGACTGGAGAGATTGGTACCCGCCTAAAATTATTTCGTACAATCCATTAACTCTAGTCTCATGTACTCATTCAACTTCATAATTTTAACTAATTTCTAGGGACTGGAGAGATTGGTACTCCGCCTAAAGTTATTTTAAATGATTCAAATACTCTCAAAGTTCCGAATGGAGGCATTGATGGGGTTGTCGACGTCCCTCTCAAGGATCCAAAAGGTAAAACTACTGTTTATCACTTTCCAGACTTAATTTGTGCGAAATTAGTAACCATAAACTCTCTAGTCCCATGAACTCATTCAACTTATTATTTTAAACCAATTTTTAGGGTCTGGAGGGATTGACACTCCACCTGAAGTTATTTTAAGTAATTCACGTACTCTTGAAATTCTGAATGGAAGCATTGATTGGGTTGCCGACGTCCCTCTCAAGGATCCTAAAGGTAAAACTACTGTATATCACTTTCCAGAATTGTACGCAATTAGTAGGCATCAACTTTCTAATCTCATGAACTCATCAACTTCATATTTTTGACCAATTTCTAGGGTCTGGAGGGATTGGTACTCCACCCAAAGTTATTTTAAGTGATTCACATACTCTTGAAGTTCAGAATGGAGGCTTTCATTGGGTTGCTGACTGCCCTCTCAAGGATCCAAAAGGTAAAACTACTGGTTGTCACTTTGCAGGCTTAATTCTTTAATCAATAATGTTTTAGATATCCCAATAAAGAAGTAAAGAATTAAAAGCGCTTCAGCACTTGAGAATGCAAATTGCCAAGTTCATACTTGTGTCTTTTGGTTGAGGTCGAACTGATATTCAAATTAAACAGCACCCAAAAAATTTCCACGTAAAACATAAGTCCTCATTGGGCTCTCCTGGCTTTCTCAGGGCATCGGGGAAAATTCTTTCATTTGCCAATAATCTGTTATTTAATAGGATAGAGCTAGTTGATATCTATTCGCAGGCATTTTCAAATACTTCCTTCAGTGTTCTGAGGATGCTCGGTACCACTTGAACACCCCTTTTCCTTTCTGTGTTGATGCATGTTAACGGTTGCCTACAATATTTCCTCTTTTTCTACATGGGAACACTACTTTGGTCAATCGCTGCATTTGTATTATACTTAATGCACCATTTAAATAATGAAGGCCCTGTTTATATTAGGATATCTAAGTTGCTTCAGTCACACTTTTGGCCTCCACTAATATCTACACATTCATGTATGTGATCCATCCACTGATATCATCAAACAAGGGATGCCAGTCACTAATGCGAGCAGTGGTGAAAGCAGTAGAGAGATGCAGGGTGTAGGCTCCAGAGAGAAAGACCCTTCGGATCAGGGAGAGCCAGAACAAACACTGATTACAACTCCCGCTCTCATCTGTGATGGAAACAGTAAGGCGACGCAGGTGATGGGGTCTGGAGAAAAGGGCCCTCAAGAACCAAGTACAGCTACGGTGATTGAATTAAGTGATGATGACTCAGAAGATGATGTGCCGCCGGAGAGTGCAGGCGGAAATTGTGGTGAAAACCCGAACCACGTAGTATGGCACTACGTGGATCCCCAAGGGCAAACTCAAGGTCCGTTCTCGCTGTGTTCGTTGAAGCGATGGAGTGATGATAAGTACTTCCCTTCAGGTTTCACAGTGTGGAAAAGTGGTCAGGCCTCTCAAGATGGAGTTCTTTTAGTAGATGTTCTTCATCGGATATTCGCAAATTGATGCAGTTGTGGATTCAATTTTTTTCTCCAAAACGAAAAAAGAAAAATTAAATGTTTTAGGGCTGCGAGTTTCTGTTACAATGACTTTTCTCTTAATAGAATTTGTTCCTTACAGGATAGGTTGCCGGGAGACTTAACTCACAATCGGTTTGAATGGACTCCGACGCTTTGATGTATACAATTGAAGTTTTTCATATTCCCCTAACCTTTTGGAGGACTGGGGAAAATTTTATTTTGTTTAGATCCTCCTTTGAATAAAAAATGTTATTAAGATGGGTTATATGCATCTAGGCAAAACCTTGGGATTATTTTTCTTGTTGCATTATAGCCCTTTTACTTATTAAAAATCAAAAGATGTATATTTATATATAAATACACATATGGGTTGGGTCGGTAGTATCATCTCTTTAAATAATACTATATCGTAGTCAATTTCAACCGTATATTTTGAATATATGGACTCACTAGAATTTTACACATGATAGTTCATTTTCAATTTTTTTGATTATGCATTGTAACAAAATGGGAAGGGCACCCAACGTGCGTTGTGTGGGGCATTCGCGGGCGTGAGGTAGGGGTGTCCGCAGGCACAGGACCCACCATCAAACAAAAATATGCATATAAAATTTAGAGTGATGCATGTTAAAAAATAGAAAATTGAATTTGGCCAACAGGGGTAGGGTGCCAACTACGCACACTTCCAGTATGCGTTGTACCTCAGCGTACCACTGAAGCAAAAATATGCATATGATAAAACAGTCTTATATGTATGTTTGTATTCAACGGTATGCATAAGTCTATTAATTAATATGCATGTTTTTTTTTGCATCACATTATCAAATATAATTTTATCATTAATATAGCGAAATCAATGAAAAACAACTTGAAAATCCAAAAAATCTTCATCAACAATTATATGATATATGAAATGAATGGATAAATTGAGTACTGCATACTACCTAAAACTTTGATACTATATGATTATTTCTATATACATATATGCATATACACCTACCTTATTACAAGAAAAGATATACAAATAAACATGGATCACATAATAAATTTTATTAGAGCCCATATAAAAGCAAATATTGCTTGTTATATATAGTTCCAAATCTTCTCTACAAATATATGTTTTAAATTTCAAACTTTAATGTAGGCTTGTCAATTGAGCGGATTTTATCTGTATTGATATGAAATCGCTCATAACTAATTAAATTCTAAAGCAGTGATTCTGATTCTGATTTCAAACCCGTTCAGATTCGAATTAGTTTAGACTCGACCTAGTTGTTCCAGATTCAACCTGGCCCGATTTTTTTATATTGTAGGCTTGTCTAATGTGTCTATTTACATCGACAAAATTAAATACCATTTTTTTATTAAGTAATGAAAAAATCCTATAAATTCAAAAAACAATAAATATCACCATATATTCATCAAAATGGGTTATTCGCGAGGAAAGAAATTGCAGACATAACAATCAGCTAAACAGAAAAAGAATCAGAGCATAATATTCAAGCATCAATATTAACATTCTAAATCATTTCCCAAGCCTAAATAAAAACTACCAATGCATGAATATTATTACCTTCATCGCGTTCTAAGTGGTTCATTGGTTTTGGACACCTAGATTAAGGAAGATTGTATTTTATATGTAAAATAGTATGGCTCATGAAATTCAATGTATTTTGGATGTAAAAATAATTTCTTTTTAGATATGAGTCATTTAGAGTGAGACAGTCCAAAAAATGATATGAGTCATTCAGAGCGAGACAAATGGAGTATTTAGCTGTTACAATAAACTTCAATTCAAGAGATGAAATATACATGACAACAAAAATATATAAGGAAGGATTTCCACAATTTTACATTTATGATACTCCATAGCCATGGCAAGTTCGACACCAAAAACAATCGGGAAAATGGCAACACTACTCGTACAGATGCTAACAAACTCCAAAAGACTTAATTCTTGCGTAAAAACAACAAGAAGAGTGAGACAATACCAAGTATAGCCGGAGTCACTATGCCATCTCCAATAATCATACAAGCACCAAGCAGAGCCAACAAAAAACAAAATCTCTGCAACACTTTATGTCTCTCCAAAGTGGACTTAAGCTTCCCTAGCAGTCGACGATGCAGGACTCGTTAGATTGTTGGTCTGTAGAGAATGATAGCGGTGTGTTGCTGGTCGTGAGGGCAAGAGAAAGAGGAAGTGTTGGCTTGAGGAGGAGATTGGGAATTTGGGTATGGAATTTCTGATTTTTTTTTATTTTTTAGCATTTGAATAATTACCAAACACGATTCCATAGTTTGATGGTTCGAATTTAATACGAATTGGGTATCTAATGAGTCAATTTCAGAACTGAATACGATATTTATTTATTGATTTTAGTTTGTGTAAAACCCATCTATCGACAAATTTATCATAATAGACGTGTCATTTTCTATAAATTTATTTCATTGAGAAAAATCTAATCTAAAAGACATTAAATCTCCCAAAATCTTTAGAAATGTATATATTGGAAAATTTAGAACAATATGTCGAAAAGATCCTTGTGCTTACACATTGCATTTTTCTATTGATGATTAAAATTTACACCTTAAATACAAAATCTAGTACTTTTTCCTGCCTCAAAATTTATACATAATTTTTTAATAAATTTACCAAATTACGTTTCTTTCTATTAATTAAAATTTCTTCAAAAAAACAATATCTAGTTATTATCTTTAATAACACACTTTATTTATATATTTTGCTACTTATGACCTACTACTATATCTATTTATTTATCTCAATAACCTCTATTTATTTATATATTTTACCACTCAATCTATTACTAATTAATTTAATAATTAATACACAATTTTAACTTAATAAATTAAAATTGTTAATATTTTAGTTCATAAGTGATTTTTGACATCAAAAAATATAATCGATATAGAAAAATTACATATAAAAAACATAAATTACAAACTTTGTTGAAAAAAACTTGAAACCTATAGATTATTTTCAATGTTATTTATGATTTTCAATTATAAAAAAGTATTTACAATCTTAAATTATCACAAAAAAATTCATTAAATTCAACTAAAATATTATTGATTTATTAAATTAAAATCTTCTCAAAAAATTATTAAATTAAAATTATATATTTTCCTTTATTTAACATTAGGGTAACATAGAACTCTCGTCTCACTCGCATGACACTCAGCAATTTTATTCAAAAATTCATATAAACATATTTTTGATACAAAAGAAATTATCTCCCGAACTTGACTCAATTTTTTAATCAAAAGCTACCAAATTTAGAACAATTAACTATATTGAAATATAAATCCACCAGATAAAATGTCGCTATCCCACTTTGCACGCATTAAAAGGACCCGCCTTATTCACACATTTTGCATCACTATCTCCTGACATCTCACCATATCCTCAATCTTACCAAAACTTCGCATTTGAATCCAAAATCACATTTTTTGAAGTAAAAAATTCGATAGCAATCTTTCCCTCCATATTATAACCAAAAAAAAAGAACTAGAAATTCATCAGAAGACAACGGACGGCATATATATAATTTTTTGACAATAATTTCCATTTCTCATTCTTTTGTAATTAAAAAACGAAAAGTAGAGGTCGAGTTTCCCATCGTTTCGCCCCAATTCCTTCGGCGAATCCTTCACCGGAAGAGATACAACACAGCCGCCGCA
Organism: Salvia rosmarinus; assembly: GCA_036937905.1. Classification (NCBI taxonomy): domain Eukaryota; kingdom Viridiplantae; phylum Streptophyta; class Magnoliopsida; order Lamiales; family Lamiaceae; genus Salvia; species Salvia rosmarinus. The sequence goes on from CM072815.1 coordinate 5,413,898, forward strand.
TCGATCTTCATATGCTGAAGATATGGCAAATTTGACTATGCTGCCGGACAGGATCATATTTGATTGATATTTTCCTTTGCCTAGAGCTCAGATTTTGACGATTTTCGCGGCTTTGACCACCGGATTCTCCCTCTCGATGGCTTCCCGGCCGGCGGATTTGTAATCGTAGCTGCAGTCGTGCCGATCGGAGTATCGATGATCGGCGCAGAAAATTTCTCCGCACCGGCATCTGAATCCGGTAAGACCTACTTTCCTCCGGCAACCGTAGCACCGATTAACCTCTCTCTTCATCGTAATCGCTGCCACAGCGGCCTCCTTTTTCAGATCTCGGCCCGTCCCCGCCAAAGCGAGTCTCCTATCCGGCAGAGACAGGCTAGACGAGCTAGATCTAAAGGATTTCTCCAACAAAACGTGATTTAATGGCTTCGACACGGCCACGACGGATGACGAGGCGGTGCCGGTGGAGGACGCGGCGGAAGAGGTGGACGCCGCCGTGTTGGCGTTGAAACACTTCTGACATAGATTATTAGCGACAGAGTTGCCTGCGACGCCGCACTTAACGCACAGGGAGATGGTCTCAGGCACGACCTTGAACTCCGTCTCCTCCTTCTCGGTCCTCTGCGCCATCTTTGACTCAAAACCGGAAACCTGAAAAATACTAAACAATACAATTTCGTAGAATTGTTGGCGTATTGATCTCTAGAGAGAGAAATAGGGAGTTGTAGAGAGCGAATGAAGAGAGGTGGATAGAGAGTTGCGGGTTCGGTTTGGGAATGGAGGAGGTGGGATTTGAAGGGGCGAGAGGTCGGTAATGGTGAGGGAATTATGGAGCGTATCTGTCAATTTCTGGATGTGAATCGACGGTAATGCCCCCACTCTTTGCGTTGAGTTTTTGGGTTGGGGTTTCCTTCGGATTAGCTCTGACGTGTTATTCACTGCATATAGATATAGGGGGATATTTTTATTTTCTAATTGTTTGGTGTGGCTGTGGGAAAGTAATTCTTTATTTTAAATTATTAGTTTTTTACTTGGTCATTATTTATTTATTCTGACTTGTTTCGATTACTCTGAATTATTCAATCTAATCATATATTTATTTATTTTTATTGATTGTTCCTATCAATAATTGTTAGTCTTTAATCATAGTTTCGGCTGGATAGCTAAAAAAAATAGTTCGCTTATTAGTTCAAGTATTGGTGTAACACTATGCTTACATCTATAAAATTTGAAATGATGCATAAGGTAACAATTTATGGATAATTTTATTTTAGATTGATAATCTATTAAATTCCCACTTGTCTTAAACCAAATTACACCATGATAATTGCATTTAGCCGGGACAAGGAGTAAAGATTAAACAAACAACTATAAAGTGGTGGCTCTTTCCCGAAAATAGTAATAAAAACAAACTGAAAAAATAATGTCATTTCCCTCGTCATCATAGACACAGGGGCAAAAGCGAGAAATCACAATATTGGGAGCAAAGGGAGTAGTATTGATAAGAGCGAAATATTAATAAATAATAAGGAAAATCCAAAGCAAAAGGCGTTGTCTCAGCTCCAGCTTTCAGCCGCCCACCCTGACCGCCTCTTTCCTTTTCATTCATGTCGCTTTCACCACTTCTGCCCCCGCCACGCACACGTGCCACTCAAAAGCCCGTGGCCTCCGTCCCTGTTGCTCGGCCTACGTGTCATTTTTTAACTGGATCAAGCTGATACCTGCTGACCTCTTCACCATTGGCCCCACGCTGCATTCGGCCGCTCTACGTCAGGGACCACTGAGAGCTATTTCACACGTGGTGTCGTCGTGTCGATGTAAGGGTATGGTAATTGGTCAATTGAACAAGCCTGAGCTGAAAAAAATTCGTTTAAATTTATTTAATAAAATTCATTAATTAAATAAATTAAATTTAAACATGATAATATCCGTCTCGTTAGTTCGTGAATAAGTTCGTGAACAGATTTAATTTGAAAATATAAAATTATTAACTGTATATAATTTTTTATAATTAATAATTATTATGTTAAATTTCTAACTATTTTTATTTATTATAAATAATCAATAAATATTATGTTAGTGTGGATAAAATGATTTATTTTAAAATAAAATAATTAATATTCTAAATATATATTTAAATTTGGAAAGTTTGTTTGGGTTCGACTAAACTCGAATAAGCTCGTGAGCTACGAAATATTCGATAAATAAAACTCGAAACTCGCTTCGATACTAAACAAACCAAGTTTGAATACGATGATGTTCGGTTCGGCTCGGCTCGATTCGATTATACTCCTAGTCTCATGTACTGTATTTCAATTAAAATATAATAAATTTATTTGATTTTAAGATATTTTTTCTAATGATTTGGATTAAGCATTATTATTAATTAGAATGCAGTGCATAAAATTATAGCATTTCATGTACCGAATGTAATTGGTAAAGCTGCCGTCATGCGTAGGGATCACAACCTTTTCAAACCGAACCATAATTTTTATATATATATATATATTAATATATATATATATATATTATTTATATTATTAATATTTAAATTGGTTAATATTATATATATATATATAATTATATATTATATTATATTATAATTTAAATTCGGTTAAATCGAACGAACCGAACCAAAACGAATATTTCGGTTCGGTTTCCACCAGTTCACTTGCCTTTCTGTGTGTAATTTGTGTGGGCATCGAAGTCTTGTGCGTGGATTCTACATTATTTAAGGGTTCTTTTTTTTTTTGTCTCATTTTCCTCTTTTCATTTTCTTCGTTTCTACTCCATCAGTTAGTTTATTTCCATAGAAATTGCTTTTCCTAATTAACATTAATATGCGATCATACGCCTATTCATTAGTGGAATTATGCTAACATAAGGTGTCATATTATCTACTCCGAAAACAAAAAATAAGTATTATTAATTTATTTTTTTGGGTCAATTTAATACAGAATTTTTAAAGGTTGTGTCACGGTGGTCAATTTAATAACCACTATACCACTAGGCCAACACACACACACGCACAAAAAAAAGTATTATATTATCTCTTAATGTACACATATCTTTTCTCTCTAAATAATGTGAACTGTAAAGATCATAGAACCGATGTGAAGCCGAGAATTTTTTGTGCAGGGGCCCAATTAATTATAATTTAAAAGATAATAAAATAAAATTATAAAATAATAATAATTTAATAATATAATGAGTTTATTATAATCTTTTAGAAATTTGATTGGTAATATTAATTCACATATAAAACTTTATTATTTGCATATATCTTTTATTTTATCAATATAAAATAAATTATAGAGAAAAAAATAGCATTTATCAACATAAAATAAATTATAGGAAAAGATAAAGGAAAGAAAGAAAATAAATATAGAAAAAGAAAATATGTAAATAAAAGGAATCGAACCAAGATCTCTTAAATGAGAGATAAAATCATAACTCATTAGACTACAATCGATTTAGTTATTAAATGTTAAATATTTATAGACATTAACCTACACATAGTGTTATTATTTATATACCATTTTATCAATATAAAACAAATTATATAAGAAAAAAAGGAAAAAGATCCAAAATAAAGAAGAAATATAATATAGAGAGAGAAAAAAAACAAAAAAAAAATAAAAGTATTATATTATCTCTTAATGTACACAAATATCTTTTTTCTCTAAATAATGTGAACTGTAAAGATCATAGAACACCATCATAAAAGATTAAAAGGTCGAACATTCATACTGTTCGATCCCAAATTGAATCCAAACAAACCCGTTGTAATATTAATTTTCTTGTCAAATCGAATTACCATATCAAACCAAATTGATTTAGGTCTTTTTCTTTATTTAATTTTATTTGATTGTTTATATATTTTTGTTGAGAATTTTTAAATTTAAATAAATATGCATATGAAAATGAAACCACATCAATCATTAAGATATGTGGACGAGTAAAGTGATTTTAACCTCAAAATTACATAAATTTATAGACTCCACATATATTTTGATTTGTGGACGTATGCAGTTTCTACATGAAGGAATACTTGCAGCCTGTAGAGAAACCGCTTCACACGAAATTTGTTTAAATTTTATAATTAGGGCACAGTTTCCCAATGCAATTCATCTATATCCACCGTCTACTTTAATCTAACAATTGATGAGTATATAACAATTGACTTTCATCTTTATATATATAACTAGGGTGGAAAGCGGTTTGGGTTATTAACCGCACGATTTTTCGATTAACCGAACCGAAATTTTCATAAATTTAATAATGAAACCTAAGTTGTTTATTAAGTTCATTAACCAAAACCGCATCGGTTAGTGCGGTTCGATTTTCGTTAAGAAAAATTGCTTGGAGATTACATGAATTTATAAGAAACGACATATCATAAGATACTTTGCAATCATATGTAAACTTTTCAAATTTTAATGTCCATAAAAAAATAATCCAATATCCATCAATAATTCAAAATAAATCAAAGCAATCAACATCAATCCATCAACAAACTATCATGTTCATGCAATGATAATTTGATACATTAGAGTAATTTGATAATTTGATACATGGGAGTAATAGGGTTTAAATTTAATTAATATTAGTAATTAGTTTTTATAGATTTATAAAAAAAAATCAAATAATTATTAAAATAGAAAAGATTTTGGTTTTCCGTTAATAACCATTCGGTTATCGGTTAACCGAAAAAAAAAAATCTTAATATTAACAATTGATGAGTATATAACAATTGACTTTCATCTTTATATATATAACATATTTATTGGTGCCATTCAATATAATCTAGTGGTTTCGTTGCTTTCAAGTTGTGGGGCGTGGGAAGTCAACAAAGATCGGCAAATCATGAACGATCAGTTTTAGGAAAAATAGCGAACCCTTTGAACAATGGTTACGATTCAAATAAAAGTCAAGCATTTCAAACTATGAAAAGCTTTTACGATCACGTTAAGAAATCTGGGAACTATATTCATAGACATCGAAAAGTACTCATGACTCCTTAACTATTAAATCACCATGATTTACCCTATAACATTCTCTTAAAATTAGATATAGGAATTCCTAGAGAGAGAATTTTCCCTTATTTGGAACAAAGATAAACATATAATTTGCCCACATGGAATTTACTTAATTGATTAAAAGCAAATATATTTAGAACAAGATAAACCAATTTTTTAAGGGGTAATCAAGGAAAGAACAAATTAGGATTATTATTGAGCATGGGAATCATCTAGAGAATCCAGCTATTGGATCCAACATCATCCATAGAATTGAGATGCACATGTCATCAAAAAACTGCATTTGCATGCAGTGACGAAGCCATGATTTTTTTATGCAGGGGCGTTAATTATAATTTTAAAGGTTAATAAAATAAAATTATAAAATGCACATGTCATCAAAAATTTATAGAAACACATGTTTAACTAAGAAATGATTCACATAGTGTTATTATTTGCATACATATTTTATTTTATCAATATAAAACAAATTATAAGAAAGAAAAAGGAAAATAGATCCCAAAATAAAGAAGAAATATAATAGAGAGAGGAGAAAACACAAACTAAAAGGAAAGAAATAGAAGGAAAAAAAAAAAAGAAAGAAACTGCAATTGCATGTGTTCTCCACATGCACATCATCGTATCAATATTGGCCTTATATTTCTGTAATTAGAGTATTACATCTAATTGCACAAATAAAATTTTACGAATTATTTCATCGACTTATTTCTGAATACAATTGTTATATCCTATTTTATAATTTTTAATATTTGATATTTATAGGAATTGAATAATCAATATAGGCTATATGGTTATTAAAAACTCACCCCTAAAGTTTACAGTGACCCATAACTTATGTTTTGACATTCCTTGGCAATAATTTTTGTTTCAACCTCTCCATCCAATCATCCAATTCTTTATTGTGGGATATCAAATCATTAAATTGAACGTACCACTGAAAATCTCGATCTTTCTAATAATAAACACAACCCATTTATTTAATATTGTATATATTATCAGAAAATTGCATTCAAATTATTTATGCAACATATAGATATATAAAGAATATGTCATATCTCGAATGGTTTGTAGGGGAACCCTGCCCTCTCTGATCCATTCGATACGGGCAATTTCTTTTCCGTCGATCATACGCAATTTGCACTTGAATTCCTTTTGTATCTGCGTGTTCGATTAATTCAATAGCCTCTTTCATTGCTTTTCAAATGAAACTCGATTCTTTAATTGTCCGGCTATAAATTCTGCAAGAATATTAGGGTTTCCATAAGGTTTTGCAATGATGAAGAGGATGAGCTTCAAGAGAATGGTTCCGAGTTCTTGCAGAGTGGAACCATGCAGTACCAGACACATCAAGAATTCTCACCATTTCTTAGATTCATGGATCCAATTCAATTCAGTGTTAATACACATAGCACATAGCCCACAGTATTTAACTTGTTTTAAAAGTTCATACTCGAGCAAATTAATATGAAAAGAATTATTCAACTTCGAAAATATTGTAAGAGCTCATTTTATATATATGCATGAAGTAAGTGTTGTATACTTGACAGATCAAGTATATAAGAAAGAGGTTTTATCATTTGGCTCAATTGAACTGAAATAAAAGTAAAATCGATAAAGAGGTCTCCATCCCTTGGAACTTGATGCGAATCAACGGTGATTATAAGCAGGCTGGCGAGATGGATTTGGTGCGTCATGCGTCATCTTGGACAAGAGAAATCGAAATGGGACCACATGCAAAAATAATTCTTTACACTCGAGCTCAATCAACGGCGATAATAGGGTTAAGCGGCGTGTATTATGATTTCTGGGGGGAATAACCAATGCACAACGACACCATATTTCTATATTTATAAGCTTCATCCACATCACTAGCTGTATGAGACTAATGTCTATGCCTTGCTACATACTAAACTCTTTACCAACTTGCAAACTTGTCCTTTAGAAGCATGTTGACGGTGGAGGCTGCATCTGAATCTCATCAACAAAAGCTGTTGTTAACCAAGTGGTGTAACTTGTAAGGCCCTATTGCAATGAGCAGCATTCCAAGCTTAGCGACATGGTAGGAAACTTAATAAATTCATGCGAATAATCGGGCTTTGAACTGTTCACAATACTATAAGATTCCACTCGGGTCCTGTCGCTCTTTCCTTGAGCGAATGAGGTTCAAATCCATTTTCCAGTATTCTCCAAGACCTGCAATTCTTTGTTCATGGCATCTGTCTATTACACATTTACTAGCTTCTTCGTATGCAGTAGGCTCATCCAAATCGGTAACACTTACCAGAATAAAGTGGAGAAAGAATTGTGTGTGTGTGTTGGCCTAGTGGTAGAGTGATTAATGCACAATGCCAAAGGTCTCGGGTTCGAGTCCACCGTGACCTCTTTAAAATTTCGGACCAAAAAAAAAATAGAGAAAGAATTAGGAGGTGCAGCAGCGAATCATCATTAGCACAACTGTCATCAAGGAAGGACTTTACACTCTCCACAGCTCCTTGATGATTTGATTTTTGTCATTTTAAGTCTGGCTCGCAAGATACCTTCCAGTGTATCTATAACAACTGATTCAGAATCCTGCTCGGCAGAGGTATGTACACCATACAAGGGCCATAGATAAGAGGACTCAAATTTGCTTAAGCTTATGGTGTTTCATGAAATGGATAAAGTTGATCAAAAACAAAAGGATATATAACGTATAATAGAGTAATAGTAAACCCCCTTACATCCAAATCATAGAGGAGAAACAACGGTTTTCATAGTACATATTAATGATCAGTGTATATATAGGCTAGCTGAGCAGGGGCCAAAACAGAAAATTCAAAATGAAAGAGGAAAGTAAAGCACAACTATCTTGACAGTGAACCCGCAACTGTATTAGAAAATACCATCTCCCTGCCGTGATCTGATGAGAAGCACGCTAACATGTGTATTTCAATCATATATAAGATTAACATGATTTTAGAAATATCTAATAGTACTAATACACAACAAATATCACTATATCATTACTAAGAAAAAAAAAGGATATAAAACTATACCAACAAGCTCACGCAAATAATTGAGCCAAATTGTTCTAGCACCTGTCTAGATTCCTAATAGACGATCAGCCAGGAAGACCAATCAGTTCTGGGGGCTTCATCAACAAGAAGTCAATATTTAAATAATAAAACATATATACTAAGCAATAAGAAATTTTCATAAATTAAGTTCAGCGCTGCAATATATCCGCATGATTAAATTTCCCAGTGCCACAAAAACTGACCCAAACAAACTAGAGATATTATTGCTAGATCAAAGAAAGCCAGTTCAGATTAAAGTCGAATACATAAAACTAGCTGAAATAACCATCATATCAGACCTTAAACAAACACAACACAAGAGATAAGATCACTGCAGGTCGGAGGGATGCCCCAAACGACGCATTTGGCTCCTTGGGCACAAAAGGGCACACCTCACAAGCTGATTGCGATCCAGTTCACCTATTGTTAGAGATGAAAACAAAAGCATCCATATTCAAGAAAGCCAGATTTTGCATTCTATATCTTGTCAATCTTATCTGCCTTTACAACTGGATTAGCCTTGGCTATAGCTTCCTGACCAGCAGAACGGTAGTCGAAGGAGCACTCATGCTTATCGGAGTAACGGTGAATAGAACAGAAAATACTGCCACATCGACAATTAAAACCTGTTAAACCAACCCGCTTCCGGCACATGCCGCACCTTTTTGGACCTTCTTTGGCTTCCTCAGCCTGCTCGCTTGCAGGAGGTACACATGATGATTGAGGGGATGCCACCACAACGCTGGATGGGGCGTTCTGTGTTTCACTAATTACAGCAACATCTGAACCCTGACCACCAGCAGTCGAACTCCCATTCACAATACTCTGGATTGATGAAGCAGCAAGTGTCGCCTGCTCTTGCTCCAAAACAAGGTCCTTGTAACACTTGGAGCACATATTCATGGTTGCTGCTGTCCCAAAGAATCCGCAGTTATTCACACACAAGATAGGAGCTTGAGGAGTTTGGCATCCAGTCTCATTCTGTTCCATTATAGCTTTTCCTGCAATAAAGGATAAACCCTCATGACAAGCTACTCCATCACTACAGAAACTCATCCACATCATTTACTAAACTTGCCACTGAACCCGAGTTAGATTCGAAACAAATCCTGCTGCATATGATGTCATTACATAATTTCATATGCACATCCAATGTATTTCATATGCACATCCAGCTTTATTGATTAAGGACCGACACGCATTCTAGCATAAACTCCTTGTACATTTGGGGGAAAAAAACTTTCAAATTCTCAACAAAGCAGACAACAAGATCAAGATTGCACACACAGGACCGTAACCATACATTGCAAGTGTTTCTCACAATATCAAGCATGTTCTATGCCCATAATATCTACAAAGTCTCATTTCTAAGCCTGTAATTGGACAGTTATTTTGCCAATTCTTTTCACCTAATTACACTTTCATAGGAAAGATGAATATAGCATTAAAGGAACAATAAGGAAACAATACAGCAATTTTACTGAGTCCTAAAAACATCATGTGTAGCTTTCTTGCACAGTAACTCAAGGCTGATCATAACACAGTATCTGCCTTATCTAGTACTTACAACTAAAAACACCTTACATATACCACTATCAAGAGATTACGAGAAAAAATGGAAAAATTAAAAAGAAAAGAAGAAGATCGAACTTGGCAACAGTTTGAAAGAATATAGTAAAAGCAAGCTAAAACCTGTCAGCTGACTGTAGAGATAACTCATAACCAAAAAATTGAAACAAAGTATACTATGAAAGGAAAGGAAATACTGATCAAATGTTTCAATGTAACATAATGGGTGCTTTCTCGAACCAACCATATATTCTAAGAACAGATAAAACATTTATAAAGCTTTTCACTGTCATACAATAAAGCACAATACTTGTATATCAAAAACAGCAACATCTATACAATCAAGAGCTGATATAATCTGTCCGAAGCAATAGGGCATACAATAGATGCAAGCTAACAGAAGTGGAGAAAATTAGTCAGTCACTACCACATTTTTATATATTTCGAACCCAGCGCTTTTTAAAGCTAAGGTGGATTTAACTAACAGGACACCAAAGATGGATCTAATACTAAATCATTTCTGCGATTGCAAGCCAATGCTGGAGAATAAATTTCGTAATTGGTCTATCCAATCAAACCACTAGAATACTTTGCACCCTAGCTGGTAATAAGTCCTCCTCATCTAAACCCATAAGTATACTGAATCAACTTCATACAACCTTAATCATACGATTACAATAGGTTCATTAAATTAATAAAAACGAGAATCTGAACCTTTCTTCAATAACAGCAAACATATAACACATACCAAACATTTCAATATGAGATCTGATATCAGCCCACCAGGAATTAGGTTTTCGTCGCGACAGATTAAACAGACAGAGGATATGTAACGCGATGCGATTAATTGCCTCTGAGTCGATCGTTTAACAATAAAAGCTAACCAACATATATTAATCAAGCACAGAAAGACTGAAACAATTTTTTTTTTAAAGTCATCAGACAGACCTGTTTGCCGAGGAGACAAGACAGAATATTATTGTCAGAGTATTGCTTCTAATCCCCTGCGGCTAATCAGACGAAAACGTATTACAAACATATATAATAAATTAACAGAGTCAATAAAATATAGATGAATAACTTCTCGCAATTGAACCTCTAATTAATCTCTATAAAAAATCAAAAACAAAAACGCATCGTCCACACCCTAGAGATAGAGAGAGAGACTAACCCCAGAAGCGAGCAGGAAATGAGGAGAGAGAGAATCGCAATTGAAATCAGGGAAGATGACGGTATATATATAGACATACAAACATAAAATAAGGCGGTAGTATGAAGTATGTGGTGTAGGTAGGCCGGCGAAATGTGCCGTGTAATAAGTGGTTGCTGGTTGTTGTAGCCAATAGGAATAGGGATTCGTAGATGCACTCTGATTAATGTATTGGTAGTGTGTATATCAGATCATTACAATGTGGAGAGAGAGGGGAAAAGATTACACGATTAACGATGAGATTATTATTTCGATTTGTTAATTATATAATAATTTCGGTGGGACTGTATACGTGGCATGAGTTGGCTGATTCTGTTATAGATTCAACGTAACTTTTGTTTTTCTATTTTTCAAAGCAAATGCTAAGGTTAGAGGTAGAACTGTCAACGAATTTGATTGGGCCGACTGAAACCCATCGGGCCAAAGTTACTGTGTGGGCTGGGACGAGCTGACCATACATTTCCACCTGACACATTTTCATAGACTAAGAATGATTTATGGTTTAAAATATCCATGATGGGGCAAATGCACAGATCAGGCTGGGATAGTCCGTCCGCACAATTCTGCCGGGCCAAAAACTCTATAGCCCGACCCGACTGAAATTAGGCCCGTTCATCGAGTCGGATTGGGTTTATTTTGACACCTCCAGTTAAAGGTTTAAAAAATTGTTAAATTTGGTCTGATCTTTTTATCAAGTTGGACCGTGTATCTGTTAGCTCGAAAAAATTCAAGTAAGCGAGAACGAAATTTTATGGCAAAACTTATGGATAGTTCAAAAAAGCTAGCAGTTTGAATTGGCGTACACTTTCTCAAACGGTTCGAATAATTTTTTGGTCAGGCTTCTCCCTTTGGTCATATGGGCTTCGGTCCCGCCAAGTGTGCCTGACACTTTGACATCTATTCAATTAGATTTGACATGTTGTTGGTAATAAATAATGTGCATGTGTTATTTCCAAAGAAATAATTTCGATTTTCATCCTATATGTGAAGAATTAAAAATCACACATTTGGATTTTGCATATGATCTCATGATTTTTGGTAGAGGTGATGTTATCCCTATGGAAATTATTGTTAATACATATTGCGAAAAACACATACCACAATCACGATAAAAAAAATATAGAATACAGAAATTGTTTATCCAGCCCGTCTTGCAATTACGTCCGGGGATGATGTTACAGGGAGAAACGACTATTAAATAGAAAATAATCAACCTTAATCCTAAGCCCATTAAGGTTCCCTCTAGGCCAAAAAACATGAATCCAAAAAATTGAATCACCGAGATCAGACTTGAGTGTATAATCCATTTAAGTTCCATACTCCAACAATATACTTGATGAATTTGCAGGTGTTCCCGGTTTGCAGGTGTTCCCGGTTTGCAGATTAATAAAGACAAATCTCATATGTTCATGGCGGAAGTACATGGGAATGAGCATGAGCAGATTAATTGGTACATTGTCAATGTGATATCCTTGGAGTTTAGGATGAGAGATTATTTTTACCTGGATATGCATCGTTATTTCAACGCCTGACCGACTATAGTAAGATTTTTCATGTTCCAAGCAATTTCCTTGATCGAATCGATACTTTTTATGGAACTCCAAGCATTCATTGGTTGCGTGGAAGGATCTCTATTACCCATGGGAGAAGGAGGACTTGGTTTTTGCCTTATGGTCGCTTGGAATAAAGCTCCGTATGAAAATTTTGTGAAACATCCAAGCCAAGACAGAGGTGTTTGGCTCTAAGCTTATAAAATGTAATATTTTAAGAACTTACAAGTTGTCAAGTGTTTGAAAACTAGAGAAAGAATCGTGAGTTAGAGAGAAAAAATCATAATTAGAGAGAGAGAATGACGAGAAGTGAAGTTGATAGGATATATATAAGAAATAATGAATCATAGTAATGTTATTTAGTGAATTCATTGTTGCTTATAAGATAATGAAATCCCAAAATGCGAAGAAAAGCGCTCCAATCATCTGCAAGTGTGATGGATTTGAGCAGTGAAGCGCAAATTTGCGTTTCTACATTCTAAAAAAGATTGAAATATTGCAAATCGATCCTATATTTTGTAGAAGAAGAAGGAGGAGGAAGAATGGCGAAGAAGCCAGAGCAAACTTTAGAGTGAAGAGGGGAACAGTAGTAAATCCAATGATGTAAAATGGAGGAGTGGGAGAAATCGGATCGAGAGAGGATATATTGGAATAGGGAGTATTAAATGATTGTAAAAGCCGTGCTTAGCTGTGTTTAGTTTAGCTCTTAAGCAGTAGTGATTGGTTGTGTTTAGTTTAGCTCTTAAGCAGTAGTGCTTGACGTGTGTTTAGTTTAGCTCTTAAGCGAATTGTTAGGTTAGTTACAAGTTGTTAGATTACATTAATCTTTCAATTGTAAATTAAATCATGCGTTGCATGCATGGAGTGAGAACTATAAATAATGTAACAATCATAATCAATAACATCTTTGGCATTATTTTTCATTCACGATATTCTCTCTATCTCTCTCTCTCTACTTTAGCTTTTGTTAACGAGGAGAGTCACGTAGGTAGGATTATGTTGATTTTTGCCACAAATCTCATAATATTAAACGATAAATTCTTGTAATAAAATAGCAATAGAAAGGTCGAGAAGGCAGGAGGACGGAAAAGGATCTTGTGGGCGATGGATTAAAATGGATGTTTATTTTTAATTTTTTAGTTATTGTGGACTATTATTTTTAATTTAAATAAGATTCAAAATTATTAAATTAAGTGTAGTGTATTGATTTATTGATTTATTTTTAAGTTAGTGTATTTTTTATGTACTACAAGATTCATAATAAATAGAACAATATTAATAATACAAAACTACATTTCATAACATAATATAAATTTAAAAACTTACATTCTAATACTCTAATAAAACAAACAACAAACAATAATAAAATACACACAACAAACTATTAAACTATATGCGAAATAGATCTCTAATAAGGAACATATCTAATAGTGCAGTAAATCGAACTAGATCCTCAATATTGTTGAAATATGAAGAATATGCACCGTTGCAAAAGGATTTGGTTGACCTTGTTGTTGAGCTCTTTTACGCAAAATACGCTTTTCGACAATATGCGAACATGAGGATCTTGTATGAGTTCAAGTCTATAGTATTTTATTTTCTTCCTTCATTTCTTTGAGTGCATAGTTCTTAGCTTGATTTGATAAGTGGTGGTCCATTTGAGCTTTAGACGTCTTCATGTCCTCCATAAGTCATTTTGTTTTTGCAAAGCATCAATCACGGATGCGGTTTCGTCGAAATTTTGCTTTATTTCTTGCATGGGCTCTTGACGATGAAGAACAACCAATGATATTGTCATCATCTCCATCTAAGCTCATAGTAAATGAAGACAAATCTGGTGAGGCTTGTGAATCGAGTAGGATTTTCGATTCGGAAGAAAATCCGTGAGATGGTTGTCTGGAGCTCTAGCACAATCTTTGAATTTTCAAAATCCTTAACAATGTCCCAAACATGATTGAATTTCCAACCTGCTTTGTACATTAGATCATCTTTGAACAATTGATTCACTTGTTTCATCTGTAAGTAGTTATAAATAAATTAGTATCATTTAAAAAGAGTAATTCTGAAAAAAAAATACTTAATACTCACAATATACTCATTTGAAACACCGCTTTGGTGTCTACTTTCAATTGCTCTTATGCATCCGTGATATTTTTTTGTTGCTTTCTCAATAGTTTGAATATGAGCCTGCATATATCTCTGTGTATGTTCCTCCCAATTATCTTCTTTTGATTTGTTGTAGCTAGCTTCAACACGGGACCATAATCGATCTGATGATTGATATATCCCAATCGCTGGATCTTGTGAAATTTCCATGTAAACTTGACATAAGAGGATGTCTTCTTCATCGGTATAGTTAGATTGACGGGACATTTTCAAAAAGATGAAGATCTGATAAGAAGTTAGAGGATGTCTTCTTCGTACGAGCATGTTTGCATTTATACAAAAAAAGCACAGATTGTGCTTTACGCTTTTTGTTATGAGCGGTTGAGATCAAAGCACACGGATTGTGCTTTCTTATAGATGAATGGCCGAGATTGATTTCTACTTTTGCTATGAGCGGTTGAGATTAAAAGCACACGGATTGTGCTTTCTTATAGATGAATGGTCGAGATTGATTTACATTTTTTGCTATGAGCGGTTGAGATTAAAAGCACACGGATTGTGCTTTCTTATAGATGAATGGCGAGATTGATTTACTTTTTGTTATGAGCGGTTGAGATTAAAACACACAGTTGTGCTTTCTTATAGATGAATGGCCTAGATTGATTTACGCTTTTGCTATGAGCGGTTGAGATTAAAAGCACACGGATTGTGCTTTCTTATAGATGAGATCAAACCATTATATATTCAAGATCACCAATCATCCTACTCTTTGCTCACATACTTATTTTTCCTACATTTCTTCATTCCACAAATGAATCCATATCATGGTATTTCATCTTCCTCGTCGGATGATGATGGAGATGCATAAACAACAAACAATTTTCTTCAACAACAACAAAATCGCCAACGTAGAATCGACAACAACAACGCAATGATTCATACCTACGAATCAACAAAATCACCAAATAACACATGGTAGTTCGGTTCCGCGTCATCAATCATGATCGAGACGCTCATGCTAGATTGTCTGATGATTATTTTTCGGATAATCCATTGTACAATGAGGTCATGTTCGTGGAGATATCGGATGTCGGTGGAAATCATTCGCATTGTTGATGCGTGAAGATCACGATCACTTATAGGAGGATCGTGAACCCGCCAATCAAGGGATTCCTTAAAAGGTCTACGCTACTCGTATATTGGCATATGGTTTACCGCAGAGCTACTGAGATGAGTATGTCGAAATAAGTGAGATTGAAGGTAATTGAAAGCCTCAAAAATTATTGAATATTTTCAACTCTTTGAGGACACCAACATCTAGTGATATTGCTAGATTATAGTGAACATCTTGAGGAATGTTAGGCGACTCATCACCTCCGGATGGAGCGGTTTAGATGCGGTCGATCGAACCACGTTATTCTTGAAGGCTGTAGCGGATTAGATCTTTGGATATGACATGCTTATTTTGGTTTGCGGACACAAACAACGATATCAACGTGTTAGATTAGTCTCATCTTTCCACAATCTCACGCAGGTATAATGAAACAAGAAGCATGCGAGAAAAGATGTAGAACGTGCATTCGGAGTTCTCCAATCACGTTTTGCAATTGTAGCAGTCGATCGATAATGGGAGAAAGAAATATTGCATTACATAATGATTACATGTGTCATTTTGCATAATATGATAGTTGAGGACGAGCGTGGCGTTAGTGCTCTAATTGAAGCTTCTGAGAAACGCCACAAATTGGCGTCGAAATAGCGACAAATGAAGATGTCCGATTTCAAGAGTTCGTATCTCGATATAGAGCAATAAGGAATAAAGAGGCTCATATGGAACTTGAAATGCATTAATTGAACATTTGTGGGAAGAATACACCAACTCCAGGTGTTGAATGACAATGTATTTCATTTGCTTTAAATTAATATGTATGTTGTGATTTAATTTAATGCGTATATTGTAGTTTAATTTAATGTATTTTTTTAATCGTGTAATTTTCTCTTATTTAATAAATAATAAATTTTGCATATTATTTATTTGTTCAATGGAATACATCAAACACAAGATATATGAAATCAACAACCAAAGCATAGTGATTCGCCTTGGATGAAGAAGTTAGGGCAGATTCGAGATGAAATACTCCAAGGAGCCAACAACCCAATTGAAAGTGGTCGAGCTATGGTGCGAGAATGGTTCACTAGGCCAAGAGGTTCTAGTTTTGCTTATCAATGGTTCAGGCCGAAAAAGGAATGAAAATTATGGCATCAGTTAATGTGGAAGAAGTCTACCCTCCTAAGTATTCGTTCATTAGAGCATCCCTAGTGGTGCCTTCAATTTTCAGGTTTGCTAATTAGGCACATTATCATATTCCTCTTCTCATTTTTTCATCTCCAAAAATAGCTCTTCAAACTCAGGTTTTTATCGACATCATTATACACATCACTTTCTACTCACTAAAGATTTATTTGTATTTTATTTAAATTTTATATTTATTATTTTTGATTTAATGTAAATTAATTGATAGTTACTTTCAATTAATATAAAATGAATTAATATGTAGTTAAAAAATTATAATATTCAATTTTAAGCATAAGACGTATTTAATACATAACAAAATTATAATTAATTATTAATAAATCATATATATGCAGTTAAAAAAAATCACATTCAAACATGAAACGACGACGACTTTCTAAAAAATAGGTTAGCCTTCGTAAATTTTGTTTTTTAACTATATATATATATATATATATATATATATATATATATATATATATATATGGAGGGTTAACGTGAGAACCATTTTTATTGTGAGAACGTGAGAACCAAAAACTGATGAATTCACAGTGAAAGTTGATGAATCCGCTGAGAAAATTACTGAATCCAAAAAAATAGAATTTTCGCTCCTCATGGGATTCGAACCCTGGTGAAAAATTCTGAATTTTTGAATTCATTAACTTTCTCAACGGATTCATTAACTTTCATAACGAATTCATTTGGTTCTTAGTTTTTAGGATAAGAATGGTTCTTATTTGAACCAAACTCTATATATATATATATATATATATATATATATATATATATATATATATATATGATTTATTAATATTTTTTGAATGCAGAGTTAGAAATAGAAAAAAAATATAGGAAACACATGTAAAGTTCAGAAAAAGAAAAAAAATAATAAAAAAATATTGAAATCTCAATGCACTTTTCGGCTTCCTCTTGTACTCGATTTATCTTAGTGAGGAAGTTATACATTATCTAGCTTAGGGTTGTATCCGTGTTCGCTAATTTATTTAACACGACGCAAGTACAAATGTGTAATTGTGTAAAGCACTGAGCAGGCTGTATATACAGAGATTCTGGGTTACTACGACTGATTACTATTCTTAACCGTAGTCCTCTATCTAGATTATGGGACTTTACATAGAAGAAGAAAAAGATCGAGCTTGCAAAGGGAAGAAGCTGGGCAAAATCCAACCGAAGAGATATGGTACTAAACCCTATAAATTATGAAAATAAAAACTGATTTTTAAAAAAAAGTTTTTTATATAAAATCTGAAAAATTAATAAAAAATAGGTTAATTATATAATCAAAGGCAAAGTTGTCTTTTTATCATAAAATTGACTATAATTAATATATTTTTATTTTAATAGCTACTATTGATCTTTTGATAAGCGAAATGATCTCACATTTATCTTTGCTATGGCAAATTGGGAATATCCCATTTTACCTCTATTTACCACAACAAATTTGTCTAGAAATGACATGATTTTAGTGACATCAAGAAAGGTGTCATAAAGTTTGTTACATCTGTAAGTATCCACAAATATAACTATATCTTTTGTTACGTATAAATGTATATGTGAATTTGTTTCTTATAAAAATTAATGCAAAATTTCTTCATTGAATTTTGCGACACAAATAATAATTATCCATCACAAAACGTCATAATTTTATTTAATGATATTTAATTCTAAATCTCATAATTATTCAAAAATCATGTTGCTTCTACATTCTGTTGTACAGATTATGTATTTTAGGGATTAAAATATACACATATATATCCAACAACGTATTTATATAAAAACAAAAAACACCAATTTATACATACTAAATCTATAAAAATAAAATGCAAGACAGCATACAATATATACATAGAATTTCTACTGTGGAGGAGCCAAACTGCACGAAATTGTCCAACAAAGTAAAACATAACAATATGCAAAAGATAAAGGCGACGACGGAGTTAACAAGAATATGGTACTTCTTATATAGAATAGAGTCATTCACCCTTTTATTACATTTTTGAAAAAACAAGAAACTGAAAAACAAAAAAGGAAAAGATAAAGAAAATTAATAATTATATTACATATTATTTACTAGTGCCCCATAGCTTTAAAATCAAATGCCTAGTTCATGAAGAGAGCGAAGAAGGCCATGACGGAGGCTCCAACCAAGGCGCCCATCGCCGGCAAGGCGGCAACGGCGCCATCTGGGCTGGGTGCCGGCGCGTGATGATCATCGCTGGCCGCGACAGCGCTGATGGAGGCGGCGGTGATAATGGCGGCGTAGGCGATCTTCCTCACGTCCATGGTGGCTCTATGTCGGTCGAGAGACTTGAAAATGTGCTAAAACGGATGGTGATGTTCACTGTATTTTGCTTGATGATTAATGATGATTGTGTGTTTACCTTTTTATAACGGTTGAATGACTACTTTTGGAAATGATTGGAGCAAATTTCAATGGCACATTTCTTTCATTACTATTTTAGAACGATTTTGAGCATTGGACATCCTGTAGCCTCGGGTCAAACGTAAGTTGACAGCGGTCTCGGTGTAATTTGGGTATGCTACGATCGCTGTCTTATAATTTTTATTCTATATTTTAGAAAGTTCATCGACGGATATGATCATAATACTATATAAATAGAATTTGATTATAATTAGGATGTCATCAGCCAACCTGTTGGTTCGGGCCAACCCACTCGGGTTGTCGGGCTATTCGGTTTGGGTTATTCGTGTTGATATTTTTTTCGACTTATAAATATTCAACCCTAACCCTAAACTCTCGGGTTTCGGGCTAATCCATCGGGTCAATCGGACCAGAAAGCTTGAGGGAAAAAAATAAACTATATATATATTTTTATTGATAATGCTATATTTATAACAAATATTTTATAAAAGCATTGGAGAAAATAAACTATATATATATATATATATATATATATATATATTTTATTGATAATGATATATTTATAAGTATAACTTTTGAATATTAAACCATAATACATTCCACAAGTTTTTTTAATCTTATTATACTAACTTTCAAGATAAAATAATGAAATTTGAAAATAGTGCTCATAACTAAGTTCTTTTTTTAATATGTTTTAATATTCATATTCCATATAACTAAATGATCTTTATAATATAATACAATTATAACGGAGTTAAAACTTATATCTTGAAATTTTTAATAAGTTAATTCAATATAATATCATTTAAATTATATTACAATATTAAAAATAGAAAATAACGCTCACAACCAAATGCTTTTTTTTTAATATGTCTGAATATTCATATTCCATAATAGCTAATTTAAAAGTCAAATATTGATTCTCAATAATAATCCATCATGAATTTCAAATTTAAATTCAACCTAAATTGAGAAATAAATATACAATCTCAAATAAGATTAACAACATGACTTAAATTTTTGAAATGAAGAATTTTGAATTTCTAACTATTAGACAAAGGAAAAAATAAAGAAAAGAAAATGAGTTTTTTTTTCCCGGCCCGCTGGGCTGACCCGCAACCCGAACAGACCAACCCGATTAACCCGTCGATCCGAATGGGCTTGCCCGAATATAATCGAGTTACGATTTTATAGCACAACCCTATAATTTTATCGGGTTATTCGGGACAGTCCGTTGGTTTCGACCCATATTGACATCCCTAATTATAATAGTCAAAATACAGACTATTTGATTTTTTCTAAAAATTGAATTGGGTCTGACCAACCCAATATCTTTCTTGCTGAGAATAATAAAATCCAACCGGTGCGTAAAATGTTAGTACAAAATTTTTGAGACGGGCTATACGGCTCGATTTTGCTGGACTTTTTATCATTTTGATCAGGCTTGATTAGATTCGGAATTCCATCAAAATTATAATTTCTGGGACTATAGTTTAAGATTTAAAATGATAACTCGTCTATGTCTTTCTTACAAGGGATTGCTTGGAATGAATAAGAGTGTTCTAAAAGAATACAACATATCTAATAAATCATATAGGATAAAATTCACACACATATATATACACAACACATCAATATTTTGTCCAAAAAACTTTCTGACTTTAGAGTCAGGAAAATTCATTGTAAGTAATTTCAACAACATTTTATAATCGAATGGCCGATCAAATCAACTCGATAACTGGTTGGTTGGCAGTTATGAAGAAGTTTGATTTACATTTCAATTAATTTATATATACTTGTTACGCTTTATCAATATTATGGAAAACTAATTAATTATTCAAAAACTTTATAAACTATTGTACGTGTATATACATTATTAGTGACAAAATTAAATCGTTACTCACATGTAGTTACAATAACTACTAACAACTATAAAATATTGTCACAACAATATTATTGTCACTGAAAACAGATTTTTTTAATGCAGTCGAATAAACCACAGGAAAAATGTAATGGCTATGAAAACGTAAAATATATTCGAAACTCAATTAAACTAACTGAGAATTATACAGAAAAGAACCATATTAGTTTAAACATTCTATAGATCGTTAGAGATAATTAGAGAATTTAAATTGATTTAACTATATGTCGGCCGATTTACAATAGATTTGCAATATTTTAGTTCAAACTAATCCAATCGACTACCGATCTTTAATTAAATTGACTGAATCAGTCCAATTTCGTAAGCACTGCGACACAGTCGTAAAACTTAGGTGCTCCTCTTACATACGTATTCTATATTCATAGCATTAGATTAAAAGAAATAGTCAAAACTAACCTATCAACTATTACCTAGAAAAGAAAAGAATCTATCAACTAGAAACTAGTAAATAGTAAATACCTTATACTTTTAAGCTGAGACTTTAAAGAAAATATTTAAGACTTTTTATTGGGCTAACCAATTAAAATTGATCCGTGTCAGAGATTATAATCTTTTTTCTGTAGGGGGAGATCAAAAAACTTTCGAAAACTCCAAATTGTTGAATCTATCCACGGATGCAAACTGATTGAAATTGATTGATAACAGACCACATTATAACTGTAAGTCTTAAACATTTTGAAATACTATCTTTTGGTGATTAATTATATTAATTTATTTTATTATAATCATTAAGATACTATATGCATATGGTTTGTGCCCCACATATGTACGTGAGTTGTTTGGGCTTTCATGTGTGATCACTTGAAATATTCTTGTTGTTATAAGAATTCATCTGAGAGTTAATTTAAGGTTTACCAAAAAAGTAATTAAGGGTTGTACAAATTTTGATGTATGTCGTGTTATCTAATTGTAATAAAATAAAATAAGAGATTAGGCTTATAATCCAGCAAAACAGAGAGTACAATCAAAACTGTTTTTTAGGATGAAATTTTGTAAATTGCTATCCATATATACAATTGAGTATAGTGTATATACAATAGTCGACAAAACATATAACAGTCTAGAGATAATCCGCATTATGTAAATCATGTGTACACCAAGCTCATATGCAAATCATACACAAGATGCAAATACATGAGATAATTCATGTAATTGACTCAATTGATAGACACTCATAGAATTTGAGTCACGGACAAACAAACTCTATACATTAAATCGTCTTAAAAAAGTTGTCGAAATTCGAGTTCTTTTCAAGCTGCAAAAGCGAATGATTCATGATAAAATGTTTTGAGGGTCGGGTACATATAAGTATTAATATTTGGGTAAATATCAATTTATGTAATAATGTTTTATGACTTTTTAGATAATATTCCAATCTAAATATAATGTTATTTTAAGTTTCAATATTTTAAAAAATTCTATTAATGTCATTCATGGGAAAACTCGACGTCCATTTGTATACGTGGCTAACAAGGGAATCACGTATGACTGCCACATAGATAAAGAGAAAACGTGGAAATACCCACGACGTCATTCCTCGACGCCGCCTCTTAGGGCGTCGACCAACGGCGGAATCTTGTCTGAAACTTTAATGTCGTAGTATCTGTTCATTGCCAAAATTACACTTGAAAATGTAACCAAATGCCACGTAACCAACTACGGGTATGGGCGGAATTGCTCATGAAAGTTCACCGAGTTGTACTGTTACACTAAAAAAGGTGATGAAATGTCATGAAACTAAAACCTAATGCATTCTACATTCAAAGAACTTTCGAATAGTATGCAGCTAGTTGTCATCTGATCATCAGTGTGGCCGTAATTGCGCCTGAAAGTCTGCACGTCTACGACGAATGCCGAAATTCCATTGGAAAGAGACATTAGTAGAATTTTTTAAAATACTAGGGGATTAATATAACAATATGGTTAGGTTGAAACATTAACTAAAAAATCATGAAATGTTAGGATATAATTGATATTTACTCTTATTACTACTCCATCCGTTTTTTATATAAGTATCATTTGTCATCAAATTACACATACAAAAGAAATAAAATTTACCTTCGTAACCTTATTAATTATTTTGATAAATCCATACATACAATTAATTATCAAATTTCAAGAGTACTAAATAAGAATAATATAAGAAGAATATCACAATTTCATTCTCAAATTCCAAATTAGAACATTTATTAAAAAAATAAAAAATAACATTTATTAAAAAAATAGAGAAAATAACTTTTACTTTGTTTTATTACTCCCTTTGTCCCATTTAAAATGTCCCACTTTCCTTTTTGGATTGTCCCACTACAAATATCTCATTCCATTTTAGGAAATAATTATCCCTTCAAAAAGTGTGGGCCCTACCCACTTTTTAACACTTTAACTACTTTATACATTTCTTCTAAATACATGTGCCCAAAAGAAATGTGACACTTTAGGTGAGACGGATGGAGTATTATTTAATACTTAATCAGTGTAATTACATATATGATTCATTCCATAAGGACGCATATATTGATTTATTCGTCTGTATACGTTTCTATTCTTTTGTCTATATTACAAATCAAAACATAGCTAATTAGTTTTATGTATTGTAGTATTAGGACAATTTTGTTGGGATAAACTATTTTAATATTTAATAACATCTCGTTTTTAAGCTTAGTTTATTTTTCATCCTTATTCACTTATTATTTCCCCCTCATTTTTATTTTTTTTCCTTACAGCTTATATCAGTAAGATTTTGGCAAATATATTGTATAACAAGGTCTCTTTGCGCATAATGTTTGTAGTAACTACTATAGTTGGTTCGGTCTCAATTATGTTAAACATGTTAATACTATTTGCTATTTTAAGCAATATCTGGGACTTGCAACCAAGAAAAGATCACTGAAGTGGTGGAAAACCTTGCGAATTTGTGTTGTTAGGAATTTATGGTTTAATCGAATGGGATGGTGTTCAGGAATAATTCAAGTTGTTGTGAGGATTTAGAGGGTGTTTGGCTGAGCTTATAAGCTCCCCAAAAACAGCTTATAGGATGAAATTTTGTGAATTGCTATCCATATATATACAATTGAGTATAGTGTATATACAATAGTCGACAAAACATATAACAGTCTAGAGATAATCCGCATTATGTAAATCATGTGTACACCAAGCTCATATGCAAATCATACACAAGATGCAAATACATGAGATAATTCATGTAATGGACTCAATTGATAGACACTCATAGAATTTGAGTCACGGAGACAAACAAACTCTATACATTAAGGGGGTGTTTGGCTAAGCTTATTTTAGAGAGCTTATAAGCTCAAAGAGCTTATAAGATGTTTCAAGAGCTTACAAGAGGTAATATCTCATGTGCTTATAAGTTGTTAAAGTGTTTGGATAAGTGATCTTATAAGATAGAGAAAGAATAGTAAGTTAGAGAGAGAAAATCATAGTTAGAGAGATAAAATTGACGAGATATTAAGTTGATAGTGTATGTGTAGGAAATAACGAACTATAATAAGGTTATTTTGGTAAATTCATGGTTGCTTATAAGTTTATGAAAAAATAAGTTAGGGTAGATCAACTTATTTTTAGGGGAACTTATAAGCTGTTTAGGAGCTTATTTTGCCAAACGATTTGCAACAACTTATAAACTCTTAAACAACTTATAAATTGTTTTAAAGTGCTTATAAGCTTAGCAAACACCCTCTAAATCGTCTTTAAAAAAGTTGTCGAAATTCGAGTTCTTTTCAAGCTGCAAAAGCGAATTATTCATAACAAATATTTTGAGGGTCGGGTATAAGTATTAATATTAGGGTAAGTATCAATTTATGTAGTAATGTTTTATGACTTTTTAGATAATATTCCAATCTAAATATATTGTTATTTTAATTTTCAATGTTTTAAAAAATTCTATTAATGTCATTCCCATGAAAACTCGACGGTCATTTGTATTCGTGGCTAATAGGGGAATCACATATGACTACCACATAGATAAAGAGAAAACGTGAAATACCCATATGATGTCATTCCTCGACGCGCCTCTTAGGGCGTCGACCAACAACGAATCTTATGCGAAACTTTAATGTGCATGGTAGTATCTGTTCATCGCCAAAATTATACTTGAAAATGTTACCAAGTGCCACGTAACCAACTATGGGTATGGGTGGAATTGCACATGAAAGTTCACTGAGTTGTACTGTGACGGTATCTGCTCATCGTCAAAAATTACACCTGAAAAGGTGATGAAATGTCACAAAACTAAAACCTAATGTATTCTACATTCAAATAACTTTCGAACCATATGCAGTCCATTGTCATCTAATCATCGGTGTGGCCGTAATTGCACCTGAAAGTCAGCACGTCTACGACGAATGCCGAAATTCCATTGGAAAGAGACGTTAGTAGAATTTTTTAAAATACTAGGGGATTGATATAACAATATTGTTAGGTTGAAACATTAACTAAAAAGTCATGAAACGTCAGGATATAATTGATATTTACTCTTAATATTACTCCATCCGTTTTTTATATAAGTATCATTTGTCATCAAATTACACATACAAAAGAAATAAATTTACCTTCGTAACCTTATTAATTACTTTGATAAATCTATACATACAACTAATTATCAAATTTCAAGAGTATTAAATAAGAATAATATAGGAAGAATATCACAATTTCATTCTCAAATTTCAAATTAGAACATTTATTAAAAAAATAACATTTATAAAAAAATACAGAAAATAACTTTCTACTTTTTATTATTATTATTTAATACTTAATCAGTGTAATTACATATATGATTCATCCCATAAGGACGCATATATTGATTTATTCGTCTGTATACGTTTCTATTCTTTTGTCTATATTACAAATCAAAACATAGCTAATTAGTTTTATGTATTATAGTATTAGGACAATATTGTTGGGATAAACTATTTTAATATTTAATAACATCTCGTTTTTAAGCTTAGTTTATTTTTCATCCTTATTCACTTATTATTTTCTCCTCATTTTTTATTTTTTTTCCTTACAGCTTACTGTAAGATTTTGGCAAATATATTGTATAACAAGGTCTCTATGCGCATAAGGTTTGTAGTAGCTACAATATTTGGTACATGTTAATCCTATTTGCTATATTAAACAATATATGGGACTTGCAACGAAGAAAAGATCACTGAAATGGTGGAAGACCTTGTGAATTTGTGTTGTCTGGAATTTATGGTTTAATCGAAATGAGATGGCGTTCAGGAATAATTCAAGTTATTATGAGGATTTAATCGAGATTATTAAAACACGATTTTGGTTTTGGATTTCAAATTTGCTCCCCGGTATTGCTTGGTTTAGCATAGGAGATTGGATTTGTAATCCATCTTTTTGTGCAGAGTTGCTTTGATCCTACTGTTGGTTTTGGTTCTGTTCAACATTGTATCTTTTATGGATGACACATATTTTTATTTATCTAGAAACAATAAAAATTATATTATAGACGACATAAATGCGAAGGATAATGTATATGAAAATTTTAAAAATGCGAAACTTCCAAGTATAAAAATCCTATGCAGATTCGTCCCACGTACATTATAATATCTGAATAATAATTACGAAATAGTTATATTCAACAGATTTCGACAGAAAATCCCGTGTGAATGGCGGTTCAGGAACCTTTCCAATCCCCACCATTTATCTTTATGATGGGTTTTTAGTCTATTTTATTAAAATCAACATTTTTCGTTTTTCAAATTTCCTTGAATTGTCTTGTTCTCTAATTTCAATTGGTACGAAATCTGATGTCCCATTTTCTTGGTATACTATCCTTAAAAATACTATTATTCTAATAATAATTAATATAAATAATAACTATATAAAGCAATCTTTTTAATTTTACTAACTAAAAATCATAAATCATGGATAACAAATTAATATAATAGTGAATAAAATCAAACCTAATGATTAATTATCAACTAACAAATCAAAAAAAATTAAAGCTAGAACAATAATTATAACCCAGACTAAATGATATAATCAAACATGCATAAATAAGAAGCTGAAATCGAAAAAAACTAAAATAAAAAATAGGACAAAAAATCTCACACGGTTTCAATCTAGGGCTGCTTATTGGATCGGTTTCGGTTATCCGAAACCGAAATTTCGGTTAACCGAAACCGATAGTATACAAATCCAATAACCGAAACCGAAACCGATTGGATAATCGGTTATCCTATTAACCGATTGGATAATCGGTTCGGTTATTGGATACCCAAAATTATCCAATTCGGAATAAAAATAAAAAATAAATAAATTGTGTATTTAATTATGATTTATTATTTATGATTTATTATGATTTTGGATACCCAAAATTATCTCACCTCTTATTAGTTATGATTTATTATTATTAATATGACTTAACTAATTAACTTGTGTATTTAATTAATAATAATAAAAATAATAAATTAATAATTATTTAATTTCGGTTATTCGGGTATACCCATTCGGTTATCGGTATACCCGATAACCGAAATTATCATCAAGTCATTATCCAATACCGATCCAAATATCCAATTTATCGATTATTGGATACCGAAAACCAATGAGTATCGGTTCGGTTCGATTATATCCATTATCTAATTACCAAATAAGCAGCCCTAATCATGCAATAGTGAAAAAAAAAGGAGGTGCAGAGAATGCATCGATTACGGAATCTTAGCTTAGAAATCAAGAAAAATAATTAGGTAAACGGCCCCTTCTTAAAATCAAACCAGATTGGCCATGTGTCTTAATTACCTCCCTTTTCCCACACAACGTGTGTCATCCCTCCCCATTCACAACACTTGTTTAAGATATTTATCTCGTGATTATAGGGATGAGTAAAAAATTCGAAAATTGAATATTCGATTCGAATCAAATCGAAATTTAAAATTTGGTTCGGATTTTTGGATTGGATCGAATTGAAAATTTTCAAAATTTCGGATTTTCTGATCGGATTGGATTTTTTAAATCCGAAAAAATCCGAAAATCCGAATTATATATAATTAATATATAAAAATAATATTTTATTTAAATATTTTTAATTTTAATATAAATATATATAAGAATTAACAAAAATTGGCTTCGGATTTTCGGTTTTTTCATAATTTTGGATTTTTCGGTTCGGTTCGGATTTTTTTATAAAAAATTCGAATTTTTAAATTTCGGATTTTCGGATATTCGGTTCGGATCGAATTTTTTCTATCTCAAAATTCGGATTTTCGGATCGGTTCGAATTAGGTAAAAATCCGAACCGAAATCCGAATGCTCACCCCTACATGATTCAACTTATTAGTAAGAATTAACTTAACGAAATTTAGAAATTTGAATTATTTCACATAATTAAATAAAATGATTCATCATCACTGTAGCATTAGGTGAGAAGGCTTTTCTAACATGGGAATGTCCACGCTTTTCCTGGCCCCACACGTGTTCACACAACTCTCTCTCGATTGAGATGTGTATATATATATGCCCCTTGGGCCTTGAGACAATATCGAGACTTGTTTTATTGTATTGAATAGTAGAGTTTGCGCGAATTAAAATGGCAGTTTCTAAGGGTATGGTGATGTTGGTGTTGGTGGCCGCCATGTCTGCTCTCTCCGCTGCATTTGCTCAGGGAGACTTCAGCTCCGCCCCCGCCCCGTCGCCTGACGCCGGTGCTGCTTCCTCTCTGCCGCTCTCCGCCGCCGTCGTCGCTTCTTCGTTGGTGGTGTCGCTCGTGGCTCTTGCCAGAAACTGAATCGATCTTTTTAGAACATATTTTCTATATTATTCTAATTATTGGGATTTGTGTGTTGGAGAGATTCTTTTTATTTCTTGAGAGGCTACTTGCATATTGATATACGGTTACTTATTCATGTGTGTTAGGATGATTTATTGTTCATTCGTTATTTATTATATGTGACATCTTCTGATGTTTTGTAGGTTAGAAATAAAATAAGAGTGTGAGACCTCTTTGTACTTATGTTACACCGGTTTTATATATAATGTTTTATATTTTCTTTTGTACATTGATTTATTTGTTCATAACATTTTTTTGAGTTGATTCATGCAATTAGTTAGTTACAATGTTACTGTTTTTTTAATAATTTTTTACAAGCAAAATCAAAATGTTAAAAATGGAGAATTCAGACGAAAATCATTTTTCGAGAATGCTGCTTTTATACCTTAAACACACCATTCTTTCTGATGAAAAACAATGATTTATCATAAATTTATAGGGTCCAACAGTACGACAAAAATAATAGATCCATATAGCAGGCCACTGTGTCATGATTTATTATATTATTATAATTAAGTTACTAAATATTAAACCGAATTTTCGAGCTTTTATCATTTGATCTACACAAGTATGTAAACTTCTCCGGCAGTAGATCTTTGCAAAAGCAGATATACGTATTTGGAAAATACCTTATTTTCTCACGTCGTAAACACTGTTCAAATTTTAAGGGGAGAGAAACAATTTTGATGCGGCGTAAATTGAGTTAAATTACATACGACGCGGATCACCTGAAGAATTCACACAAATATCAGATTTCGACGAGAGCATAGTGTTTTTCAAGCAGAAATGGCCTTCTGAACAATACTCATCGCTTTGCGATGATCGATGGCGGATTTCGGGCAAATTCCTTTTTCGGGTCAAATTTGCAATTTATCAATTTTCCTGGGTTTTTTTTTGTAATTCCGTTTTAGTTTTGAACCTCTTCGTTTTTTCCCTTTCTTTTGGTCGATTAGGGTTTATTATTTAAGTGCTGTTAGTTGTCTTTTAAACGTAGCTTTTTTGGATGATTAATAAAAATGAGATTTCCTCAAATATGTCAATTTTCGGTATTCTATAGAATCAAGGAATTTTGTTATTGTTCTTCCTGTTTATCCATGCACGCTGCATCAAGTTTGGAAAAACAAATCTGAAACAATTACACAAATATATTATGTATTACAGAAGTTAGAACATTGTGGACATGGACAAGATAATCATTCTCTTCATAGAAATTAAGTCTACTGAATAATCTCCATTTCCATTATTTATGTAACTTAGGAATGATTAGTTTCTAGTAAATGATACTCCTTCCGTTCATAATAAGTATATCACTATGAACGACATAAGTTTTAATAAAATTGTTGGTGAGTTTTGTTTGAATGTAGATATGAGTGGTATGAATGTTTTTTTGCTAAAAAATGAATGGTTATGAAGTGGAATAATAAAGAGTAATATCTTAAAAATGAAAGTGATACATTTTTTCTAGACGCCGAATAAGGCAATTGTGATATGCTTATCGTGAACGGAGAGAGTATATGAAAGAGGCCATCAAATGTAATATCCACTATCTAAAAGTTATACACACAGATAAAACTCGCTGATGAACTGTAAATAACTCATAAAATTTGATCTGATATATATCACGAGAGTAGCATGTGTTACACCTGCTGTGCTAATGAATAATACTCAATCAGCATCATTCAACACCAGTGACAAAAATAAGCTATTACATGAGCTACCAAAATGGGGTGTGTAATTAATACATACATGCTTCAAAAAGTAGCAAAAATACAACACCACACCCTCTAATGTAAGCCCAGTTTTCTCATGTATCGTATCATCAAAACAAATTTTTTATTTTTATTGTAAGGACGGAACAACGGTTAAATAAACAAAACCTCAATCTTGATATAGTTCATAGATATACATCATTTTCACTTTTCAATTTAGTCCAACAGAACTATCAGTATATTAGGAACGGCAGGCCTCAAATCATGGAATCAGTGCTCGCATCAACTGAAAGAATAGCTGTATCTGAAATTGATGAAGGGGAAAAAACAGCACATTTCAGCAAACAGATCTTTTCTCTCTAGCAGATGGACTAAAATATTTGCCTTGGTTAATCTACAATGTTTAAGGCAAAGTCTCACGAAATGTGTTTCTCTTTAAATTTGAACTTTTCTCTCCCAAAACAAGGCTTCAGACAATCACTAGATTTGGTGTAAAGATGTATATCCTATTTCAACAGAAATATGTTAAACACACATGAATTGAGTCCATAATGATATTAGGTGCAAACAATTTTATCTTACTTGGCCAAAGCAGGCTTGTTCCATAGGTTAGTTGAATGGCACGCGAGAGTATCCCACCAAATTCCCCGCTGCATGTTTAAGCTCGTTATTTTAAAACAAACAAGTTCATGTATAAACATGATAAACTCGATGGCATAATTCCAGTATTATAATGAGAGCTCAACGAGTTTGCCGTATCAAAAAACACTTCAGTGGAAAGGGCTTTATATATTTTTAAGAAAACGACCACATTCTGAGACCATTCTGACTAGTGATAAAAAGGAAAACAGAGCATTAAACAAAAATAAAAAAATGTAGGTGACAGGGCATACATATCAATTGCAATTGTTAAGGAGACGTAAGGTACTGACCTGGAAAATTTGGTTGAAATAAAAAAAATTTAATCATCTTATCTGCAAGTTAAGAAAGTCGGAGATCCTGAAAGAATCATAATTAGCAGGTAAGAACATGAATCAAACAGGGGAAAAATATGCAATAGATCACCATAAACCAATGCCTAAAATGATGGTAGGTAAAAAGGACCTTATATCTTTAGCAATCACTGTATCTCCATCATCAGCCTCAACATGGCGAACAACAACTTCCTCAAGACGACCATCGTGAAATGCATGCTGTAAAGAGGTCCACACAAATACTTAGCAGCTAGTGGGCATCCATACAACAAAAACAGATATGAGAAAGTACGCAGCAAAGAGGAAAGCACCAGCAACATGGTTATCAAAATTTACAAATGAGTTGGGAGTAGAAGAGTGTTTCAATGCTTTACCATCTTTATTGTGCTAATAAACCACCAACTTGTAAAAGAGCGCATAAAAACTAATTCCTTACATCCTCAATATATTACCCCTTTTCAAAACTATTATCAGAAAAGGTTTAGTACGAAGTTTGGTCCATATACTACATAAGTAGCCAATTAGTATCTCTTGCCAATGACTAATATCTCCTTCCATCTAGCAAATTTACATCCTAAACGTCAAATCCACTAAAGGCCAAACACAGAAAATATATATTAAAGTCTAAGAACAAAATCTCTGAGATAGCTGCTAGAGACTAGAGGGGAAGTTACAACTACATTGAAAGAGACAATATTATAAACAAAGTGATGCAGCATGAAGCATGGACCGTGTCTAAAGCAGAACTCAACATACCCTGTAGAAGCAACTTGTCCCAAATGGACAAGTTCCATTCCCAAAGTCGAAGTGCTTGCAGTCAATAGACCTGAAACAGAATAAACAGCAAATTAATGGGTTATTTCACGAGAGAGGGAAGTGGGAAGAGTGGGAGGCTAAGTCGTACCTCAGTCTTGACTTATAGCTCTGGACAATTTCTTGTTTTTCCTCAGTCGACGAATACCAAACGACACTAGGAATGACGAAGTATGAAAGCCTTCGACATATAGGGCAAGATCTTACAGCAGAATTAACATGAATCCCAGAAGTTGGAGAACTACTACGCCAATTTCTGATACACGATATACAGAATGAATGGTTGCACTCTGATAGAATTCCGAATTTTCTCTCTGCTGCTGTCGACTTTGAGAGGACAACCTCCAGGCACACACTACACTCTATTTCTTGACTACATCTTAGTGCTTCTAAATGTTTCCGCCTTTTCTCACAAGTCTTCAAGTGCTGTTCTCTTTCTTGAGGCCTAAAGGGATGCAAGCATCGTTTCTCACAGATTGGACATAGCTCCCGTGAATGTGAGGGCAGTCTTCCCCTCGTGGGCAATCACCAACAGCAGCAAAAGAACATATAGCATGATCAGATGGACCAACATTGTTAGAATGGCCGATATGATAATCATCAATTAGCATATCAAGATGCCCTGCACTCCCATTCCATATTGTGGAAGCTGAATTTTCAGCGTTAACATCCCTGGTAAAATCTGTGGTGGATGCTGGACACTCAACGGGGACAGGACTATCAGAAGAAGAAAGAGCTGTAGATGGGGAATGCGAAATTTTAACATGTTCGTATCTGCATCGACTACCATATGTGCAGATCCCCTTTTGATAGAAGGTACATATCTGGAATATGCAGAAAAAAGCAACTCAACAAAAATTCCCATAAACTATTGGCAGTCCAAGCAGGTTGACAGAATGTTACATTGTTTGATGGGGCCTTCCAATCATGCGCAAACTCACAGTGCTCCCCTTTCAAGCATGCGCCATGAGCAAAAAATTTACACAGAACCCTGGAGTCAAAATATTAAATATTTTCACCTAAATCAATAAACATGCTTCTCACAGACAAATAAACTTGTTACAACATATTCCATAAATAGCAAAAAATAAGATATTTCTTATAGTCAGCACTACTTATTAATCAACTCTCATTACTCTCCCCGCTAATCAGCCCCGCTGAATGTTAAATAAAAACAATTTAGGGAAATTTACAAGCAACAAGTGTCCTAAACAAAGAGAGAAAGAAATTTTCAATTTCAAGTAGAATTTACAATTCCAATTTCAACGTCTGTTTTTTCTCTCCCTGTTTTAGGGGAGGGAGAAGAAGGCCATCAAAACATGAATTTTAACGGCCTACGAGCCATTTCTCCCCCTGTTCTGAACATTTCATCCTTCATAATCATTATTATACCAAACAAATTAAATGATGTGTAACATTACACAATCGGCCGACGAAATTAAATCCCTAAGAAAACAGTATAAAGCAGGAAAAAAAAATAAGAAATTCATCGCATGCTCGTTTGTGATAAGTAAAGAAAACATACCGCTTAGACATGGCGTTCGTGAGAATCCGTGAGGAAACTCACGAATTTGCTTGCTCGAGTATAACGAAAAGAAGGTCACAGTGAATGAATGAAATTTGGAAGAAATTGGGAGCGTATATAGGGGGTGGTGGAGGTTGCTACTTCCGAGAAGAGGATGCAAACCAGGGTCCTCCATTTTCAAGGATTACGCCTCGTTTTTCTCCAAGTATATGCCGTTGCTGCATTTTGCTAAATATAGCATCCAACAGGACCAACACCATATTATATAACATACCATATCAAATATAAATATAAATGAATGTTAGGTTCATTTCATCCAATTTGAATTTGCCATTGCCTCTTTCTTTTTGGAGGTAACCATTGCATCTTCTGATTCATCAATTACATGATTTCGACTTAATAAGTAAACTTCACTAGATTATCTTCTAATCCATTTGATCCTTCTTGCATTCGTCTCACGTGTTCGTGAAATTAGATCCACGCTGATTCATGTCCAAATTACATTTGTACAAAATTTTGACAGCATTTGAATTCATGTAAGAGACTAATCAAGGAAGATGGTAAGTAGAAAATCAGAGCTTGCATATGATAAGCACATCTAATCTTATTAATGTACAAACTTAGTTTCTAAATTTATTCAAAGAACCAATCTGGAAATGAGACTCCTATGCGCAATTTACGCGTACATGAGATAAGATTATGCAATTAACTATCGGTGGGTTTTCAATAGTATTCACTTGCGGGTTTTAGGATTACACAGTGTGCGCACCATGCACGTGCATGCACATGAGTTTTTGTGTTTATTGACTCGGGAAATTTTGACGTCTTAATATATTTATTACTACTATGCAAGTGTTTATTTTTACAATTTTTGATATATACTTACACCATTCTTATATGTTTTACTTCTATAGATACTTTAGTGATTTATATAGATTTAGATTTTATTATTTTGATATAAGATGAGAAGTTTGTTGTATATAAAATTCTTTAAATTTGTGATAAAATATATAAATTTTTAACAATTTAGCCGACTATTTAGAAAAGCACACATTTGTCTTGCCTGTGACTTATATTGGGATTTGTTTTGTGTCTTGTTTATTATTACCATTATTGTTATTGTTATTACTACTTCTTCGTTTCATAAAATTTGTTGCGTCTAATGTTTATAATAGTTTCGAGTGGGAATAAAAGAAATATTCTAATGCATGTCCAAGTGTCAAATCTGTGAGATTTTAAGTATTGATTTTATTTTGAAAATTATGCATGTTATTTTGCCAACTATTTCAAGATGTACTATATCCTCTCTCATATAATAATATTTTATTAATATATGAGAGATGATATAATACATTATATGTTCTATAGAATTTCTCTAATTTCAAATCATCGATTATGATTTTGATAAATCGTTTTTCACGACATAAATTTTCAAAGATTTTTCTCTGATATTTTATCATAATCATTACAAGTTATTAACAAATAATTATGATTCTTCTCGAATACAGACCACAAATTTTTTGTATATGACATGGCACCCTATGATTGGTCACTGACGGATAAGGAAATAACAGACGATCATAGAAAACAACACATTCACCAATCATCAAAGATCCCACTCACCCAACTAACTCCCCATGGCCACCAGTTTCTCCCCCTCCGCCATCCTCTCCTCCTCCTCCGCCACCGCCACCAAGCCACCACCGCCGACCACCAAGCCACGTCGCTATCCCACCGTCAAAACCACTAGCCACCACCTTCGCCGCCACCGCCCTCGCCGCGACCATCCTGGCCGCCTCCCCGCCCTCGCTCTCCGAGCCCTCCTACATGCTATACTACGGCACCGCAGCGAGCGCCGCCAACTACGGCGGATACGGCGGCAACTCCGACAAGAAGGCCTCGGCGGAGTACACGTACGACGTGCCGGAGGGGTGGAAGGAGAAGCTCATCTCCAAGATACAGAAGGGCACCAACGGCACCGACAGCGAATTCTATAACCCCAAGAAGAAGACAGAAAAAGAATACCTAACTTTCCTGGACGGCTTCCCCCGCCTCGCGCCGAAGGACTTCATCCTCAACAACCTAGCGCTGTCCGACGTCGACCTGCAGGACTTGATCGCCACCGCGGATAATGTGAGCTCGGAGGAGAGGAAGGATGACAAGGGGCAGATCTATTACGTGTACGAGATCGACGGCGTCGCCGCCCACAGCCTGATCTCGGTAACCTGCGCGAAGAATAAGCTCTACGCACATTTCGTGAATGCACCGACGCCGGATTGGAAAAGGGATCAAGAAACTCTCAGGCACATTCACCAGTCTTTCAGGACGATCAACTGAGTATATTCGGCCGAGTATACACACATACATAACAGTTTTTAAAAACCTGTTATATATGAAGTATCTATGTGCATTTTTCTAGTAGTATGATTTACTGTGTAATGTGATAAACTAAACATAAATGAGTGTGTTACTTGATTTTGATCAAATTTTATGTTTATTGCAATCTTGGAGAGGTTCTAACTAATTTATTTTCATACAGACTGTAACACCTGACTTCTGTAAAGTTGGGTTTGGTCAACTAAGTTGGCTGATCCAAACCTTGGCCCGTCATCTATATTCACTATATTCATCAGTTCTTGAAGGCTCCAGATTTTTTTCAACACAGCAATACACAAAGAGTTTCGGTTTCTTTCATTCCTCATCCATATCTTAAGTTAGGTTCAACAATTGTGAGGTTAAATATGCTATGACTCTGCTTTTATAACCTGATTCTTCAAAAAAAGAAGGAATATTTTTGTCGCCAAAATCATCCAAGATCTTGATGACAAATTCTCCACGACACATCTTAATCCCAGCATCTAACTCTGGTTGTATATGTAGTTTATTCAAGTAAGTGTAAATTTAAGTCTGCACATAATTAAGTTTAACATATACAATTAGTGCCTCTCCTGTATTTTTCAGCACCAAATGCCCTGGCTATCTAATCTAGGAATATCTCCTACTCATCTAACAAACACATGAGTCTTTAAAGATTAAGGTAGGGTCGAATGCTTACTTTGCTTACCTACATTATCCTGATCTCTATCCGTAGCAGCAAGGAATTCTGAACCAATAAACCGTTGTTGAAAACGGTTCCCTTTGCATATGATGCAACAACTCAAATTCTTCATTTTACTCCCAACTCACACCAAATCCATACTTGATACAGCGTTCTTGTTCTAATTTTTACATTTGAGATGCCAAAAAATTTATTAAAAAAACGCAGACCCCCATACTTTGACTCAGATTGCACAAACAAATCTCTCCCCTCCAAAGCTATCAGGAAAGATTTGTTTGTGCAATCTGAGTTGAGGGAGTAAAGGCCCAGCTGACACAATCATCAAGGATCTTGCACATGTCAAACCATATATTTAAATAAAAAACAGATTATAAAGTTGAAAACTTTATGAACAAATCAAAAGTTAAAGTGGAAATACACTTCCATACAATAAACTTGGAGCTTTAGCAGAAGAACAAGGCGCGGCATACCAGTGGCGTGGCCATGGAAAGAGCAGGCAGTAGTGGGCGGTCAATATCTTCAATTTTGGGAACGATCTGCTCTTCATTCTTGAAAATCTTGGTGGGTTGGGTTGGAATAATGGGGAAGAACGCCCATATGCCAAATTCAATATCCAATGCTATTCGTTGCTTTACCATCCGCATTCCCTCATACAGTTTATGCTAATTGAACATGGTAGATTATGACCTTCCTTGTGTAATGTCTCGTACAGTTAGTTAATACTGTTAAGGTAATTGTTGGGAAAATCACTATAAAATTGTTAAATTCTTGATATTTTATGCCAGAGTTTAGTGTACAAGCTCCTCTTGTCAAATCAAATTCCATCAAAAATTACTTTTCATATCCAGCTTGCTGTAAATTGAATTTTACTAAGAGTGTTGCCACACGCACCAGTCTTTCCCAGACTCAAAAGTAAAAACTGTATTAGGGTAATTTTGTCTTTTTGCTATAGGATTTTTCTCTGGTAGAATGGATGCTAAAACCAACCATGATGGGTTGGGTTGGGTTGGGTTGGGTTGGACTGAAACACTCAACTCAAGTGAGAAATGTCAGCCACACAAATTTAGCTTGGTCGAGTTTTACGAATTGCAATTTTTGTTTTGAGAGAGATAACGAATTGCCTTGTGTTGTTGAATGAATAGCTGAATGCTTTGCTTCAATGCAAACACACTCCATTTTCTTATATGTGAATTGACCGGAGCTACTTCCTCCTCGTGGCCCAGGAAAGTAAATGGGCCGACTAAATAATAAACCTTAATTAAGAACTAATAAATTATAAATGAAATAGATGCACCGTGTACATCTGAATGTATAAAAAAATTATGAAGCCACATATATTAGTTTAATTAATTAATAGTTAATTAGAATTTATTAGTTTCAATCTTTAGCTGGAAACCAAATAAAAATGAAAATACAATTGCGTTAAAAAAAATGTCTATTAAAGATGTGGTTCATGCTCAAAATGTGCTACATGATCTTGTGCCAAAATCCAAGATTTGGGTGGCAAATTCTCCATGACATATTTTAAACCCAACATAGTATATGTAATTTACTCCGGCGATTCAGAAGGGCAGTGGATCCACCTGTTGTAAGAAGTATAAATTCCAGTCTCCACATATGTTTTAACATATACAAAGTGTTTCAGTTCTTTTGTATTTTTCAGCTCCAAATGCTCTGGTTATCTCATCTAGCGCTACTCCTATTTAGGGATGTCAATTGGTGGATTATATTCAAATCAATTTAGAATCGTTCATAACCTATTAAATTTTAAAACAGTGATTCCGGTTCCGATTCTAGTTCCAGACCTGTTTTACACCCGGACATTTTATATCCATAGTTTGATGATCTGGTTCGGTCCGGTACGGTTCTGATTCTGGTTTCAAAAATCAGAACCGAAATTTATTTATTAGTTTTGGTCCGAGTAAAATCCATATATTAACAAGCCTAAATTTAAGTAGGCTTGTTAATAAGTCGGTTTTACCCATACCGATTCGAAATCACTCATAGTCTATTAAACTCTAAATCAATGATTTCGATTCCAGTTTTAGTTCTGGTCGGGTTTTGGTTCCTGACCTGCTCATATCCGGATATTTTCGGACTCATAGTTAATGGTCCGGGTCTGATCCGAATCCGATATCTAATGAGTCGGGTCTAGAACCAGAATCGATAATTATTTATTGATTCTGGTTCGGATAAAACTCATCCATGAACATCCCTGCTCCTACTCATCTAACGAAACATCAGTCTTTACTTTTCAAAGATTAAGCCATCCTTACCTACATTATCCTAACCTCTATCCTCAGTAGCAACGAATTCTGAACCAATTAACCGTTGTCGAAAAGGGTTCTCTTTGCAAATGAAGCATGATGCTTCCTAATTTAAAGCTCCAACTCCAACAACTCAAATTCTGCAGGTTACTCCTCACCGAGACCAAGTCCAAATCCATACTTCAGCTTTCTTGTTCTAATTTTTATTTTAATTTTCACTGAGAGAGAGAGAGGAGGGATTCAAGACCCAGTTGTAGCCTTGTAGGTTGACACAATAATCAAGAATCTTGCACATGTAAAACCATAGATAAAGTTTCAAACTTTATTAACAAATCAAAAGTCAAAGTGGGATATATTATACTGTAATCCGTACAACAAACTTGGAGCTATAGTAGAAGAAACATAAATAAAGAAAGAAGGGGTATATAAATACACGGGGTGGTCTCCTGCGCACGCAGTGAGACTCATCTCTAATTAATTAATTAGTTAATTAATTAAATTTAATTAAAATTAATTAGTTCAATAAACTTTAATTGTAAATTAATAAATAATAATTTTGAATTAATATATCTTAATTTTGAATTAATAAATTCTAATTATGAATTAATAAATCATAATCGTGAATTAATAAACCTGAATTTTGAATAATAAACCCTAATTTTAAATTAATAAACCCTAATTGGAAATAATAAACCCTAATTTTGAATAATAAATCTTAATTATGAATTAATAAACCCTAATTTTAATTAATAAACCCTAATTGTGAATTAATAAATCCTAATTATGAATTAATAAACTTTAATTATAAATTAATAAACCATAATTATGAATTAATAAATTCCAATTTTGAATTAAAATTATAATTAATAAATTTAATTATAAATTAATAAAATCTACTTATCCTTAATCACCATAATTAATATATAATTATTTTAACAAAAACAAGGGTGAGCTCACGGTGAAGCGGAGTTCATCCAAGTTTTTGTCTAAATACACAACATTCGGGCGGTTCGGTTCAAAACCGAATCGAATCCGAAAATCGAAAAATCGATTTTTTAAAACCCAAACCGATTCGAACCGTTTTATATATCTAAACCGATCGAAACCGAACCGAAATATTCGGTTTGGTTCGTTTTAACCAATTTAAATTATAATTAATATAAATATTATAATATTTATAATATATATATATATATAATTATATATATATATATATAATATTAACTAATTTAAATACTAATAATATAAATAATATAATAAAAAATTAGGATGTTCGGTTTGAAAACCGAATTCTTTCCTCTGAAACCGAACCGAATTAATTTCGGTTTCAAAATTTTGAAACCGAACCTAATTTACTGTACAAACCAAACCAAATCATTAATTTCGGTTCGGTTCGATTCGGTTTTTGTTCTCTCCTAACAGATACCAATGGAGTGGTCATGGAAATAGCACCTGATTCTTGAAAATCTTGGTGGGTTGGGTTGGAAAAATGGGGAAGATTGCCCATATGCCAAATTCATCTTTCACCATCCACGTAAATTTTAATCTATAAAAAAAAACAGCTTATAAGCTGGTTTTTGGGAGCTTATAAGCTCAGCCAAACACCCTCTAAGAGCGTTGCTAGACGCAACACCTTTTTTCTCGGCGAAGACTTCTTTATTATTATAGTCGTAAATAGCAACACCTTTTTTCTCGGCGAAGACTTCTTTATTATTATAGTCGTAAAAATACAATATATGTTCTCATTTGTTGAGTTTTGGGATGGCAGAATTTAACGTGACTACTTACTTTTATAAAGAAAAAAATGTCATTCTACTAGAATGCTTCAGGTATACATGTTCTCATTTATAGAAACTCTAGGGAAACAAATTGTGACTATATCTTTTTACGATATAATATGCTGCAACGATATATAAGTTCCATTTGATTGTTACCCAACATATATAAATCATTAACTTGAGCGATAAACGTGAAATCATGATTTGTAGTTTATTGCCCCGAGTTCGAGAGATCTCATCGATGGGATATGGCCCAACCACTCGGGCCACCGACGAGCCCACACGAGTTGGGCACAGCTTTAATCTGACCCATGCGATTATGCCAGCCCCATCCCAAACCCTAAGTAGCCTCAAACCCTAATCGGATGAAGGGGAGCAGTCCCTATGGCGCGAAGGCTAAGAGTCCCTATGGGCAAGAGGAACAGTCCCTACACACAGAAGGCTAAGAGTCCCTACATGGGAGAGATCAGTTCCCGCCTTAGGAGCCCTCAGATATGTATAAATAGGAGTTAGATCGAAGGTAGAAGGGTTAGCAATTTCTTGAATACTAAGAGCTTTTAGCTACACTCACTGTAATAAAAAACATAGTGAAAGTATTGAGGAATCACTCCTCCGTGGACGTAGATCTCATTAACGATCGAACCACGTAAAAGCCTTGGTGTTCTTTGCTGCTTTACATAAATCTCACATATCTGCATATATTAGATTTATCATTGGCGCCGTCCGTGGTAAACTGAACAAAAAAAAAGCTTCGTTTTTCTACAAATTAATGGCAAGGACACGCGCAACCGCCGTCGATGCTGGCAACAACCGCGCTTAGGACGACCGGTGGTCACTCGGCGCCACGGAAGGAGATTGCGGATGCCTGGCGGTCACACACGAGGGGCCACATGGAAAGCGTTTCCATACACCCTCGGGATCGCCGCCTTTACGAGGTGGAAGATGCCGACATCATCGCCAATGAACAGCGGTTCACGGTCTCACGAAGCCTTGGCGAGTCAGTATCGAATTCCTAAATGCGATCTCGGCCATTCCAAAACTTCCTCCACGGAGGACAAATGAAGGGCACCTCCCGAGTGCCCGAATCGCTGTCTGGTGGCCGGGTCGCTCGCCCCACCGAGGCGGTCAGCGCTACCTTTCGGCACAATAGCGAGAACGCGTACACCAATCCGCCGCGGTCAATC
Source organism: Salvia rosmarinus (assembly GCA_036937905.1). NCBI lineage: Eukaryota > Viridiplantae > Streptophyta > Magnoliopsida > Lamiales > Lamiaceae > Salvia > Salvia rosmarinus. The sequence continues at coordinate 5,456,176 of CM072815.1, forward strand.
ACCTCGCCGAGAGTCGCAACCACTCACCACCTCATCGCCCATGAAACCGCTCTCCACCTCGGTATGCCGTCCGAGCCGAGTAAAGCGGAGAGAGAGGAAGGCGGGCGAACTCCCCGAGGAGGCGACGACAGCGCCGTCACGGTCTCCCACCCTCCGGAGAGATGGCGGCGATCTCCGGGGTTCGATCGATGCGGAAGAATCATCTCCTTTTCTCGTGGAGATTCTAGACACGCCTTGTCCCAGTGATGCAGGGCACCCAATATTGCTTCCACGCCGACTTCCTTTCGCCACACTACCAACATGGCGAATCGAGGAATGGAGGATTTTCACATGTGTAAAATCTTCCCGGGTGTTGGTCTCCAACGCCCGACGCCGGGTTCACCTCGCTCCGCGGAACAAGATATACTGCTTCCGGGACCTCATGGACCGCTTCAAATGGCGCTTCTACCGAAGATGCCACCTCAACAACCCTCCTCCGACTGCTCACAATCCGCCAAGGGCGGGACGAGACGATGTCAAACTTCGTCTCGAGGTTCATCAAAGGATCGCTCAAAATTGATGGCGATGTGATCTCTACATCATCAATGCGTTCGAGAACGGGATCCGACCCGGCGCCTGAACAAAGAAATCACCGGGGAGAAACCAAAGACGGCGAGTAAACTTTGGAACTGGCGAGACAACCGTCGAAGGAGAGAGTCGGATCGGAAGAAGGGAGATCAGGGACGGAAGGGTGAGAGAAAGAAGCGGATGACCGAAGTCGGTGATCGCGAAGTGCCTTGACGAGAATCGAGAGAGGCCACTGGAATCCAGGCTCGGACCTCGGCCCAACCCTGGCGGCGGAGCGCCTCCCCTGCTCAAATCAAGGGCGGAGATATTCGAGCTCCACGTCGAGCTCTTCCCAAAGCCCCCTCCTATGAAAGGAGGATCGAAGAAGAGGTCCAGAGGAGTATTGTGACTATCACCGGGTGCGATCACGATACCGAGGATTGCGAAACACAGGCTCATGATTGACGAGCTCGTCGAGGAGGAGCCCTCAAAAATACCTCGGCCGGTGGGCCGGCCGAGCAGAGGCGGGGAAAAATAACGGTGGCAACAAGCTGCGGGCCGACCTTGACAATGACCCAACCCGAAAATGACGAGGATGAAGGTCCCAATGCTATGGGCGGTCTATGCCATTACCGGGCTCCTCAGCAGGAACAGCGAGGTCGTCGTTAAAAATGAAGCTCGGAGGCGGCCCCAAGGCGAAGAACAAGCGACTCCAGGTGGGTGAGGACATCGTGTTCTCCAAAGGCGACCGGTGCCCAAAATCATGCCCCACCAAGACGCCATCACGATACAAGCCGTGGTGGGCAACAAAACGTCCACCGGGTCTACATTGACATCGGTGCCTCCGTCGATATTATCTTCCGGCTATGCGGATAAACTTGAGGTCGGAGGAATTCAAATACATCCCGCTCCCTCCCAGTTGCGGAGCTTCAATCAGGAGGCGGTACAACCCGAGGGCGTCATTACCCTTCCGGTTACCATAGGACGTGCCCTCAGGTCGGTCACAAAGTCCATTCAATTCTTCCTGGTACGAGCTCCATCTCCATACAACATTATCACAGGCGAGATTGGCTATCGCCACCAGTTGTCTGCTCGGTGTACCACCTCACAATAAAGATACCCCCCGGTGAAGTGCTGAGCATCGGGGTGACCAAATGACGGCAAAAGAATGCTACGAGTCTCAACCGGGATGCGTACCGCCTCAAGCATAGAAATTACAGAATCCCCGAAGCCACCACCTCGGGACGACGGAGAATCTTGACTATCTGACGACGACCCTCCAAAGTTGTCAAGGTCGGCATCCAGGGCCCAGCTGACATTCGGCAGCGTGTCGCGCAGCTTCTGAGGGAATACAGAGACGTATTCGCATGGTCCCCACTCGACATGACCGGAGTGTCGCCCGAGCTCATAACTCACCGCCTCAACATTAACCCGGCTACTAAGCCAGTTCGGCAGAAGAAAAGGGTGTTCGCGGCGAGCGCAGCCAGGTCATAAGAGACGAAGTGACTCAACTCCAGAAGGCCAAGATCTTGTTCGAGGTCAAGTACCCGACCTGGATGGCTAATCCAGTCGTGGTCCGAAAGCCGAGGAGGGTGGCGCGTGTGTCGACTACACTGTCACGACCACACTCGGGATAACCCGGAGTGAGCGGACTAATACTAGGAATAGTATTCATGGATACGGAAGACCGTCACGATAAGAACATCACATGAGAATATAGAACTTAGGATTAAACATACACTTATAACATTTCGGATCAAAGGTTTAAGCCAGCGGATCGAAAGGATATTACGATCGAAGGACTTCATAGTTCACATTATCTTAACATCCAACATAAAAATAAAAGCAGTTCGAGTTGCGTGGGAAGTGTGTGAATACATATATGACGATATGTATTCAAGGTTAACAATTCTAACAAACATCAAGGACAAAGGACTTCCTCAACACTCCTCCATCATCAGCATCCGAGCTCAACCTGCACTTTTAAAAACAAACATGCAGGGCTAAGTACAAAATTTGTACCCAGTGGACTTATGCCGAAAACATTTTATTTTCTTTGAATTACTCTGCCAACATAATGGTAAGACACAAGGGTTTTATTTGAAAATGCCTTATGCTTACTAAAATATTTTCATTAGTTCATAAAAGTTGCTTGGCCAAGCATTTTCTTGGTGTGCATAATCCATATCCCTTATTATCATTCCATCATATTATCATAGTCGAAAGTCGTGAAGGAGGCCTCCCTCTACGACCCCGTGACCGGCCGAGAATTGTCCTCACAGCACACAGTCACCATCAGTGTACACGTTAATCCTAGCCAGGTATAAGCCTTCCGGCATAGGATCCGATATCGATTTTCATTCATAAGTTGGGAATAACCCAACAACATCACATCATTCATGGATATGATACAATACACAAAACGTAAACATTTTGGGCAGGTAATCATGTAAACCATTTTATCCATAGTTGAAAAGTACTATAAACAAGGCGGTTGAATAGAAGCGACAAAGTGATTTGGTTTTAGTAATAAAGCCCACAGAAATTATTGATTGTCTTTAATGTTTTCTTACTCGTCGGCGTCCACAGTGCGTCGGCGTCACACCTTTATATAAAAGGATGTTTTAGTACGTCGTTTACGTAATTCGAGACTTCTGAAAGTCTATAATAAAATTCGATATTTCATATCGATATGAATTAATTCTTTAATGAATTTAATTCGTTTCTCAACAGCGTATCATCTTAACATTTCTCGTTCTTGATAGAGGCGGGATATGTATTGAAAGTTACCAATTTACCCTCTTGGTAAATGGTCCAACGTTTTCTCACGTTTTTCGATTTCACGATTTCAAACATGAAATCCTTTCATATCAACGTGATGTCATTAGAAATTGATCGTCTCACGGCGTATTAGCGTGTTTATCGAGCGTATTTAAATGCGTTGATTTCAAAAGTCAACAACTTTGACTTTTCTTAGTAATTTAATTACTAAGTCATACTTTAATATTAAATTCTTTCGAAAATCAATTTCTAATTGATTTCTTTTATAAACTGTTATAATATGTTTAAAATAATTTTTAAACATATAATTCATTATAAATAATGAATTTAAGGATTTAAAATCCTTATTCGATTTTAAAAATAGCTCACGGCTATTTTGTATTTTATCAACCAATTATTTTGAAAATTGCCCATAATTTCCAAATATGTCTAAAATAATATTAGACATATAATTTATTAGTAAAATTGATTAAAAGGATTTAAAAATCCTTAAAAATTATTAGATATTCTCGGTAATTCTAAGAAATTACCAAATAATATCAAAAAAAAATTCTAAATTTATATAGTGTATTATCATACACTATGGTCATTAATATGTCATAATATCAACCAAATACCTTTCGAGCGTCACCTTATTATTTTCATAAGGCCACGGTATTTTTGAAATAAAATGCCCAACAAATTCCTAAAATTTCAATAAATTATCACAAGGTCCAAACATTAGTCCATGACATATTTATATTACATAATTCATGATATAATACTTATATATCATGTAAATGTCTCGGCTTTTTCATAAAATTCATCAAACAATTTTCTAAAATTTTCCAAAAATCATTATATGCACATAAATCATATTATAGCAACATTTCAACATAACAACTATCAAAACCAATTTATTCATCACCATATTGAGCTTAGCTCTTGGTTTATTTGAATAAAGTAGGTAATTGATTTTCAAAATTTTCAATAACAACATAGAATGCATAAAACATATTCTAAGCTAATAATTTAGCATTGCATGTACTAAATAAAAATCACACATCAACTTATATATATAGATAGGCTTCGGTATTTTTTTTTAAAATAATTGATAGGATTTTCTAAAAATTCTCAATAATTTACAAGAGATATATATATCATCTTGAATCAACAATATGTACATGCATGTTCTAAATAAAAATTATACATCAACTTTTGTATATGTATAGCTTCGGTTCTTTCTTAAAAAAATAGATAGACATTTCCAAAAATTCTAATTAAATCATAGGATATAAAATTTATACTCTAGAGTAACAAAACATCATTGCATGTTATAACATAAAATCGTACACATATATATACATATATATATATGGCTCTCGGTCCCTAAAAAAAAAACATTGATAGAAATTTCTAAAAATTCTAATTAAATTCCTATAGACTTTCAAAATATCAAAGAGTAATTATATGTCATTGCATGTCTCATATAAAAATCATTTATCAAAGGATTATATATATATATATTTCGGTCATATATAAAAATTATAGCAAGAGTGCTCTAAAAATTTTCAAATAATTTATATACATTCTCCACACATCATAAATCAATAATATCCCATTGCATGTACAAAATAAAATCATACACTCACTTACTCCAAGCATAGCTCTCGGTTTTCTAAGAACATAGCATGGATTTTTTTCAAAATTTTCAAACAAACACCATAGACACATATTACTTCATAAATCACAATATCATGCTTGATAATTTCCCAAAACTCTCGGCCATTTCAAACAAATTTCATACATGTTTGAATAAATTTTAAAACATGATCTAAGCTTCACAACATAATGCCATATAATCTTAGAACATCACATACTCATTGCTTGAAAATTTTTGAACAAAATTTGACATGCAATACATTTGAAAACAAGAATACATATCTAATCTTTTCTTATCATTTATATACATGCAATAGCAAAATATCACCAACAAAGTTCATCAAGAACACATGCGAGAACTCTACATCTTTTGAAAATTCTAAGAAAATCGAGAACCAAGGATGCTTTGTTTCAATTCCTACCTTGGATGTATGGATTAGTGGAACAACTCAAGGTATCTAAGTGTTGTATGGAAGATAGGAAGAAATTTTCAAGCTTGGCTATGGAGTGGAAGCTCTCGGTTTTTGGGGGAGAAGAAAGGAGAAGAAGAGAGAGTTGAGAGAGAGAATAGATAGTGTGATTAAGTGTTGAGTGTAGGGTGTTTGAGTGTGGAGTGAAGAATGAGATAAAATCTGAAAATAGTCCCCCTTATCCCCCTCACTCTCGGTCATCCCCCCTTCCCCAATACAACACAAGACTCTTCCATTTTTAATACTAATTTATTCACTAATGGGTTCCCAATCATTAGTGTCTTACACAATATCTTGGAAATAGCTAAAATGTATCATTAGTGGGAGATTTGTTGATATAAAATCTGAATATATATATATAAATGCATGTAAGAGTGATAGAATAAAAATTACACTTTGTTATACACATATATATATACGGCTTTTATGCCTTAAGCCCATAAATAATTTAATTCCATGCTAAACATACATATATACATCATATAATATAATTTAGATGATAATTAATATCATGGGTTAATTAAATAGCATAAGGGAAGAAAATAATTCAATCTTGTACACATGAAAATGGCTATCGGCCATTTGGCTAAACTATAGGTTAAATATTTTATTTCATAACCTTTATAGGTATGTGCACCTTGGTATATGATTTAAATGATAATCATAGCATAGGATAATTAAAAAGGCATGAATTTTTGAAGAAAACCCTAATTTCGAAATATTAGGGTTTTGAAACTAGATTGAGATTTTATTAATTCTAATGTTCAAGCATTAATTAAATGCTTATTAATACTGTAATATCATAAAAATATCATAGGAAATAATTTCCTAAAGTTTCTTGATCATTAAAACCATCGTTCGTTTCATCTCTAAATGTTGACGTTTGAAAACGTCTCAAAACGTTACGTGTCGACTCCTCTTTAAAATGGTCGTAAATACTCGTACTCCCATTATTAAAATATTCCATTAATAATGGAATTTAATTCTAAACTTGATTGCTTAGAAAATATCGTGAAATTTCAACGATCGATATCATTCGACGTTAAAATGTCTTCTTAGATATAAGTTAAAACTTTCGAATCTTACATTCACGAGGTTGAGTGAGTGTGTAACAGGAAATCATTCCTATGTAACTAATTCGAAATCATATTCGATTTCATTTGGTTTTGATTTCACGACGAAATTCTATTTTACGGGTTTTAAAGGCCGTAATTAGGCTTTAAAGCTGCGGGTTATTACATCCTACCCCTTAAAAGAAATTTCGTCCAAATTTGTATACCTTAAAAGAATAATCTGGGATACTGTTCCTTCTTTGCATCTTCTAGCTCCCACGTAGCTTCTTCTTGTCGTGGTGGTTCCACACACTGACCGTGAAATTGATTTGTTTCTCAATTGTTGAACTTTATGGTCTATTATTCTTGTGGCTCCTCTTCATAGCTCATGTATGCGAGTTGAGAGCTACGTCGTCTTGACGGATCACGTGTTTTGGATCGTATATATATTTCCTTAATTGAGATACGTGAAAACATTATGCACATTTCCCAAGTTTGGCGGAAGAGCCAACTTATGAGCTCTTGGGCCTATTCTTTCTAGGATCTCATATGGTCCTATGAAACGGGGTCTTAGTTTTCCTTTCACACCAAATCTTGTGATCCCTTTCGATGGAGAGACTTTGAGAAATACTTTATCTCCAATTTCGAATTGCAGCTCCGATCTGCGCGTGTCGGTATAGGATTTACATCTATCTTGAGCTTCTTTGATTCTTTGCCTAATCTGTCGGACGATTTCAATCATTTCATTCACTGCTTCTGGCCCTATTATTTTCCTTTCACCCACCTCATCCCAGTAAAGTGGTGATCTACACTTCTTGCCATACAAAGCTTCGTATGGGGCCATATCAATCGTAAACGATAACTATTATTGTAGGCAAACTCAATAAGAGGTAAAATGTCTTCCCATTTTGCACCTCGATCCAGTACTACGGTTCTCAGCATATCTTCTAGAGTTTGGATGGTCCTTTCTGACTGCCCATCAGTTTGTGGGTGAAATGTTGTACTGAAGTTTAACTTTGTTCCCAATTCTCTTTGTAGGCTCACCCAAAATCTCGATGTGAACTTGGAGTCTCTATCTGATGTAATGGATTTTGGTACTCCATGTAGTCGTATAACTTCCTTTACATATATTTGGGCTAGTCTATCAGCTCCATATGTATTTTGAATTGGTAGAAAATGAGCGCACTTGGTGAGTCTATCCACTATTACCCATATGGTAGTATTCCTTTTCTAGACTTGGGTAAATCATGTGAAATCCATCGTTATTTCATCCCACTTCCATTCGGTATACCCAATGGTTGTAACTTTCCGTAGGGACGTTGGTGTAAAGCTTTTACTTGTTGACAAACAAGGCGTTCTGAAAAAGCTATGTCTCGTTTCATGCCTTCCCACCAAAACTTTTCTTTTGGGTCTTGGTACATCTTAAATCTTGCTGGGTGGGCGGTATAAGGTGTATCATGAGCCTCGCTCATTATGTCGTTCGAATCTCGGCATCATCGAGAATACATATTCTCCTTCGAACATTAAAGCATTATCGATGCTTCGGGAAATTTTCAATTCGCGATTCTCACTCTTCCTCTTAACTTTTCTAACTTTTCCTCCATCCTTTGTCTCTCAATGATTCTTTTTCTTAGGTCAGGTGTCATGGTGAGTGTAGCGATACAATTCATGATCGTCTCTGGCTGTTTAACCAATTCAATTCTTAATTTGCTGAACTCCTCAATGAGTTTATCTTCTTGTGTAGGGAGACATCCCAATTTAGTTTGATTTTTACGACTCAAAGCGTCAGCTACTACATTCGCTTTACCTGGGTGATAGTTAATACCACAGTCGTAATCTTTTACTAGTTCGAGCCATCTTCTCTGCCTCATGTTTAGATCTCTCTGCTCGAAGAAGTATTTCAAACTCTTATGATCTGTATAGATTTCACATCTCACTCCGTAGAGATGGTGTCTCCATATTTTCAGTGCATGAACCACTGCTGCTAATTCTAAATCATGTGTTGGGTAGTTCAGCTCATGTGGTCTAAGTTGCCGGGATGCGTATGCTATTACTTTTCCTTCTTGCATCAAAACGCATCCTAGTCCGTTCTTCGAGGCGTCAGTATAAACCACATATTCCTTATCGATTACGGGACTAACACGGTGCACTCGTTAACTTTTCTTTGAGTTTTGAAAACTCGACTCACATTCTTGATCAGTGTACTTAACTCCCTTCGGAGTAGTTGGGTCATTGGTCTTGCTAATTTGGAGAATCCTCAATGAATCTCCTATAATAACCACCAACCCTAGAAAACTCGGATCTCATTACGAGTTCGCGGTGATTTCCACTCTTGCCTTCTTCCACTTTGGTGGATCCACTTTGATTCCATCGTGACACGATATGTCCTAGGAACATTACTTCCTTGACCCAAAATTCGCATTCTTGAACTTAGCAAATAATCTTTCATTCCTCAAAGTTTGTAACACCATTCTTAGATGTTCCTTATGGTCTTCCTCATTTTTCGAATAGATGAGAATATCATCTATGAAAACCAAGACAAACTTGTCTAAATACGGATGAAACACTCGGTTCATGAGGTCCATAAATCTGACTGGTGCATTTGTTAACCCAAATGGCATAACCACGAATTCATAATGGCCATATCTTGTTCGGAATGCAGTTTTAGCTATGTCTTCAGGTCGTACCTTGAGTTGATGGTATCCTGACTTGAGATCGATTTTTGAAAATATGCTTGCTCCTCTCAATTGATCAAACAAATCGTCGATTCTTGGTAAAGGATATTTGTTCTTGAGTGTCATCTTGTTCACTCTCGATAGTCTATACACATCCTTAAAGATCCATCCTTCTTCTTAACAAACAATACGAGCGCTCCCCAGTGAAACACTAGGTCTAATGAAACCTAGGTCTAACAGGTTCTTGGATTTGGATTTTCGATTCTTCCAATTCCTTTGGGGCCATTCTCAGGGGTGCCTTTGACACTGGAGCCGATCCGGGTTCCAAGTCGATGGTAAATTTCAATTGTCTATCGAGGTAATCTGGTAGATCCTTAGAAATACATCAGGAAATTCACGACAATTTCTATGTCTTCTACCTTGATTCGGCTTTTCTTCTCCGTTCGGATAAACGAGAAAAGCATGGTATCCTTTCTTATTTATCATTTTCCTCGCCTTCAATGCGGATACAATGGAACTCTCTTTCCCATGCTAATTCCGTGGAAGTCGTTGCTTCTTGTCGGGAAAATGAAATGATATTTTCCTTTCCTTGCAAAGAATCGTGGAGTGGTTTGCGCCTAACGATCCATTCCTAGGATTATATCTCGTCACCCATGGGTATTATGTTCAAATTATTTGCGGAACCCTAAGTGATCCTAAGTTCAACTCTAGGTTCTAGCGAATAATGTAACGATCATAATCCCTCCTATAGGTGAAAAGATTCTCATATCTGATTTGCTTTTATAGCACTAAGTCCCAACGGATCTACGCATGGTTTTGCTATGAAGGAGTGCGAAGCACCGTGTCGAACAATCTTATAACAGGCATGTTGAGAAGGATTCCCATACCGCCGGGTTTCCACAGTCTGTTTGTTTTGTCGCGGTGCAAAGCATATGCCCTAACTTTGAGGTAGCTGCGGTGACGTGGTGCTTGCCTTTCTTTGAAATTTGTTCTTTGTTGTGCAATTTCTTTTTGTTGCCGAGCGTTGCCGTAGTGGTTGTTGTCTTCGTTCTTTGGGGTAGTTGCCACTTCTTTGTTGTTGTATTCTTTGTTGTGGGCTGCTGCGCAGTTGTTGTGGAGGTTGTTGCCATTGTTGCGGTGTATTCTTTGTTGAGGTTGGGGCTGACATTGGATAGCCCTCGGTGGTTGGACATTACCGGGTTGGTTCGGCCTTCATTTGTTTCGAGCGTACCCGGACAAAAGTTTGCATAATGTCCTTTCATACCGCACTAAAACAATTCCAGCGCCCGCCATGCACATTCCGTGTGCATCTTTCGGCATTTGGGCGCGGAAGAGCCCTTCGTTGCTCTTGTAGTCCCTTGTTGGAGGAACAAATCTTGGCTTCCTCCATCCTTACCTTGACTTCTTGAGTTCCTTGCCCTTTGTTGTTTGTTATTCTTGTTCTCAAAATTTCCCCTGCTGCTATTACTAAAACTAGTATCCCATTTTCTCTTTCCCTTGTCCATTGTATTCTGCATCTGAGCTGATGCCGACTTATCATCTGGCATTGCTGCCTCAATGTCTAGAGCTCGTGTAAGAGCCTCTGTATAAGTCATGTCTCCAAGACCAGCGAGAGACATTCTTATTTCTGGCCTTAACCCTGACCTAAATTTTTCTGCCATTTTTAAGTCCGTGTCCACTTGATCCAGTGCATATCTAGACATTTCGCAAAACGTGCGATCGTAATCAGTTACCGACATCTTTTCCTGTTTTAACAAGAAAAATTCATGTTCCTTCTTCTTCTTATAACTTTTCGGTACATACTTATCATACACTTCCCTTTTAAAATCTTCCCATGTTAACTCTTCCATCTCTTTCTGTTGTAAGTTTTCTTCGGCCTCCCACGAAAATCGAGGTCCATTCAACGAAAGGTTACACATGATGGTCTTTCTTGTCTTGTGCACCTTAAAATGTGAAAATCCTTTCAATAGTTCTCATCCATTGCTTCGGCGTCTTACGGACTACCTTTCCCATTGAAAGTAGGAGGTTTTGTCTTAAGAATAATTCCTCTATCCTGCGGTCGGGTTGAGGTGGAGGTGGTTGAGGTATAGCACATTCTTCTTGCTCGAGTTCTACCTCTTCTCCTAGGTGCCTCTTGCCCTTACTCGTTCGGGGTCTTGTCTAGGAGGCATTACATTGTGTAAAATTTATCATTAGCATCATGCATCATTTTATAACTTGAATATGTACAATTTCATTATTGCCTTTTGGAAACAATAACTTAAATAAAACATTTCATTCTTGTCATACAAATTTTGTTGCAAAAGCCCTCTCGGTCATATATACATATAATTGCAAAAGCATCATAGATAAAGTACTTTGCAAACAAAAGTCATTACATCAAGGATTACTTACATGCTTACTTCCAAAACATTTCAAAAGGAAAGAGCCATACACATATCGGCTTTACAAAATTAAAAGTCATGCACAGTGGCTTTATAGCCTTACAAAAATCCAGTTCCCTCGTCGTTCAAGTTCTTCAAAAGCATACATAAAACATACATAAAATAAATAACATGATTCTTCAAATTTTTACATCAACATCAATATCAACTCCTCGAATCTTCTTCATCCTCCTCGGGATCCTCTTCCTCTTCGTCCGAGTCATCGCATACAGCCATATACTCTAGAGGTCCAGCTCCATTACTCTACCATAGGGATGACCCGTAGTGGACCATAATCCACACGAATCGGACTGTAGCTGTCATGGATGGGGTTATACCCATCAAGAGTACCTGTCACACTAATCCGCGCTGTCTGACGGAAACTCTCGATTGGCGGTAGGGGTGCGCCATCGGTGGTAGGCGGGAGTGGTGAGCGCCGGGTGTCCAAATATCGAGGTGGGAAAGCAGGGGCTCCCAGGCTCTAGGTGCAGGCTGCTCAAATCTGCTGAGCAGTCGCCCTCGTCGATCCGATATCGAGGCACCACCGGGTCAACTATCCGTGGAACCTCGGTGTCTGACCACTCGGTGACTCATCACGCCATGTATACTCACGTGGAGGAGATAAGGTCCTCTCGGTGCTGCACCATAAATGCTATATACATATGTCGGTGGGTGATAAACTGGGTAGATCGCCTATCAAATCATATCCTCCAGGTCATGCGGTAGATGTAATCTCCTAAACTTCACGAGCATAGTCTTCCCAATCACATGGAAGTATAGTAAGAAGGCGTTTGATGCCATCGTGATCCGTCACGCCATATGCTCGGCGTTCCTCCACGATCTAAAATAGTACATCAAAACTCTCCTAGATCTTCGCGGGCACATCCAGCTTTCGGTGAGATACGGATAGTCTCCTCGGAGTCGGGTCGGTCCTATCCTCCTCCTCGCAATGTAGCGCATTTCCTCCATCTGTCACGATCAAAAACTAACGTCAGTCACTACTATTATCTGATAGCAGATAGGGTAGCTTAGTACTTCGATTAATCAACTAGGATGAACTATTCAACCTATAAGGCAATAAATGCTAACGATTACAACCCATAACCAGAAATTCTTACTCTACCTAGTAAACAGAACTTCCTATTGCTATTTTAAGCTACACGAGGTATTATAGGTTTCTTTGCTCTATCTAAAACTCGAGCTAAACTTTAACCAGACTCTACTGTATTCTGGAGATGGAAAAAGAGATTCTGTCCTTCATAACAATTGAAGTTCAGAGTGTGAGGAATACGCAGGCGAAAACCATGCATAAAACGGAATTTTATCGAAGGAATACGATTAAAAACAAATTTACTGCGCAGTGCAGAAAATTTTCGCGATTGTAGCAACATTTCGAGAAGGTGCCGATGACGAAATTGTGCACGCTATGGCTGCTGCCGACGTAGTATAACTATTACATCCACGTCTTCAAATTGATGCTTATCATTTTGAAATCCCGGTCAACGGTCACGCATGTTGAAGTTGTGATTATGGTCGCTTGCATTAAAACTGTGATACGATATCCACCTTCTTCATTCTTCATGATCAACGTTGTTCTCGATCATCTTTACGTTCCACTCTCGTCGTTCAAAATCAGAAATTAAAAACACATTCATGCTTCCTATCATTCTTTTGTTTTCTTTCATTATGTGAACATACTTCCTATATCGTCTACGTTCTTCTCAAGAGAATAGCATACTTTGTTATCAACATAGATTTCATAATTCATAAACATAACATCCAAACAACATCATAGTTCATTCATACATATTTGTACATATCATCTAACTTTCATACATTCATCTTTAATCATCATGATTCGTTTCAAACATACATTTCAACTTAACCACTTCATATCATTACTATTCAATTTCAAAATTTAGAATTTTTGAAAATCTTTACTCATAACTCTTCATTTCAATCATCATCACATTATAACTTTCCTTTTCCTTTTTCTTCAAAATCTTTTCAAACTTGATCATCATATAGAATTTCTCATTTCATAAGTTTAAAAGAAACTAGTAACCTTTTCCCAGTTGAGCTCGGTGTGATGGAGTGTTGAGGATAGCCAGTAGATTTTCTAGAAGTCTAGTAACTCAATCTAGATTTAGTTTTAGAAGGAATTGGAGTTTCAAAGAGCAACCGCTCTGATACCACTCTGTCACGACCACACTCAGGATAACCCGGAGTGAGCGGACTAATACTAGGAATAGTATTCATGGATACGGAAGACCGTCACGATAAGACTTATCACATGAGAATATAGAACTTAGGATTAAACATACACTTATAACATTTCGGATCAAAGGTTTAAGCCAGCGGATCGAAAGGATATTACGATCGAAGGACTTCATAGTTCACATTATCTTAACATCGAACATAAAAATAAAGCAGTTCGAGTTGCGGTGGAAAGTGTGTGAATACATATATGATAATATGTATTCAAGGTTAACAATTCTAACAAACATCAAGACAAAGGACTTCCTCAACACTCCTCCATCATCGACATCCGAGCTCAACTGCACTTTTAAAAACAAACATGCAGGGCTAAGTACAAAATTTGTACCCAGTGGACTTATGCCGAAAACATTTTATTTTCTTTGAATTACTCTGCCAACATAATGGTAAGACACAAGGGTTTTATTTGAAAATGCCTTATGCTTACTAAAATATTTTCATTAGTTCATAAAAGTTGCTTGACCAAGCATTTTCTTGGTGTGCATAATCCATATCCCTTATTATCATTCCATCATATTATCATAGTCGAAAGTCGTGAAGGAGGCCTCCCTCTACGACCCCGTGACCGACCGAGAATTGTCCTCACAGCACACAGTCACCATCAGTGTACACGTTAATCCTACCCAGGTATAAGCCTTCCGGCATAGGATCCGATATCGATTTTCATTCATAAGTTGGGAATAACCCAACAACATCACATCATTCATGGATATGATACAATACACAAAACGTAAACATTTTGGGCAGGTAATCATGTAAACCATTTTATCCATAGTTGAAAAGTACTATAAACAAGGACAGTTGAATAGAGCAGCAAAGTGATTTGGTTTTAGTAATAAAGCCCACCTGGAAATTATTGATTGTCTTTAATGTTTTCTTACTCGTCAACGTCCACCTGGTGCGTCAGCGTCCACACCTTTATATAAAAAGGATGTTTTAGTACGTCGTTTACGTAATTCGAGACTTACAAAGTCTATAATAAGATTCGATATTTCATATCGATATGAATTGAATTCTTTAATGAATTTAATTCGTTTCTCAAACGCGTATCATCTTAACATTTCTCGTTCTTCGATAGAGACGGGATATGTATTGAAAGTTACCAATTTACCCCTCTTGGTAAATGGTCCAACGTTTTCTCACGTTTTTCGATTTCACGATTTCAAATATGAAATCCTTTCATATCAACGTGATGTCATTAGAAATTGATGCGTCTTACGCGTATTAGCGTATTTATCGAACGTATTTCGTACGTTGATTTCAAAAGTCAACAACTTTGACTTTTCTTAGTAATTTAATTACTAAGTCATACTTTAATATTAAATTCTTTCGAAAATCAATTTCCAATTGATTTCTTTTTATAAACTGTTATAATATGTTTAAAAATAATTTTTAAACATATAATTCATTATAAATAATGAATTTAAGGATTTAAAATCCTTATTCCAATTTTAAAAATAGCTCACGGCTATTTTGTATTTTATCAACCAATTATTTTCGAAAATTGCCCATAATTTCCAAATATGTCTAAAATAATATTAGACATATAATTTATTAGTAAAATTGATTAAAAAGGATTTAAAAATCCTTAAAAATTATTAGATATTCTCGGTAATTCTAAGAAATTACCAAATAATATCAAATTTTTTTTCTAAATTTATATAGTGTATTATTATACACTATGGTCATTAATACGTCATAATATCAACCAAATATCTTTCGAACGTCACCTTATTATTTTCATAAGGCCACGGTATTTTTGAAATAAAATGCCCAACAAATTCCTAAAATTTCAATAAATTATCACAAGGTCCAAACATTAGTCCATGACATATTTATATTACATAATTCATGATATAATACTTATATATCATGTAAATGTCTCGCTTTTCATAAAATTCATCAAACAATTTTCTAAAATTTTCCAAAAATCATTATATGCACATAAATCATATTATAGCAACATTTCAACATAACAACTATCAAAACCAATTTATTCATCACCATATTGAGCTTAGCACTTGGTTTATTTGAATAAAGTAGGTAATTGATTTTAAAAATTTCCAATAACAACATAGAATGCATAAAACATATTCTAAGCTAATAATTTAGCATTGCATGTACTAAATAAAAATCACACATCAACTTATATATATAGATAGGCTTCGGTATTTTTTTTCAAAATAATTGATAGGATTTTCTAAAAATTCTCAATAATTTACAAGAGATATATATATATATCATCTTGAATCAACAATATGTACATGCATGTTATAAATAAAAATTATACATCAACTTTTGTATATGTATAGCTTCGGTTCTTTCTTAAAAAAATAGATAGACATTTCCAAAATTCTAATTAAATCATAGGGTATAAAATTCATACTCTAGAGTAACAAAACATCATTGCATGTTATATCATAAAATCGTACACATATATACATATATATATATGGCTCTCGGTCCCTAAAAAAAACATTGATAGAAATTTCTAAAAATTCTAATTAAATTCCTATAGACTTTCAAAATATCAAAGAGTAATTATATGTCATTGCATGTCTCATATAAAAATCATTTATCAAAGGATTATATATATATATATTTCGGTCATATATAAAAATTATAGCAAGAGTGCTCTAAAAATTTTCAAATAATTTATATACATTCTCCACACATCATAAATCAATAATATCCCATTGCATGTACAAAAATAAAATCATACACTCACTTACTCCAAGCATAGCTCTCGGTTTTTCTAAGAACATAGCATGGATTTTTTTTTCAAAATTTTCAAACAAACACCATAGACACATATTATTCATAAATCACAATATCATGCTTCAAAAATTTCCCAAAACTCTCGGCCATTTCAAACAAATTTCATACATGTTTGAATAAATTTTAAAACATGATCTAAGCTTCACAACATAATGCCATATAATCTTAGAACATCACATACTCATTGCTTCGAAAATTTTTTGAGCAAAAATTTGACATGCAATACATTTGAAAACAAGAATACATATCTAATCCTTTTCTTATCATTTATATACATGCAATAGAAAATTATCACCAACAAAGTTCATCAAGAACACATGCAAGAACTCTACATCTTTTCGAAAATTCTAAGAAAAATCGAGAACCAAGGATGCTTTGTTTCAATTCCTACCTTGGATGTATGGATTAGTGGAACAACTCAAGGTATCTAAGTGTTGTATGGAAGATAGGAAGAAATTTTCAAGCTTGGCTATGGAGTGGAAGCTCTCGGTTTTGGGGAGAAAAGCGAGAAGAAGAGAGTTGAGAGAGAGAAGAGAGTGTGATTAAGTGTTGAGTGTAGGGTGTTTGAGTGTGGAGTGAAGAATGAGATAAAATCTGAAAATAGTCCCCCTTATCCCCCTCACTCTCGGTCATCCCCCCTTCCCCAATACAACACAAGACTCTTCCATTTTTAATACTAATTTATTCACTAATGGGTTCCCAATCATTAGTGTCTTACACAATATCTTGGAAATAGCTAAAATGTATCATTAGTGGGAGATTTGTTGATATAAAATCTGAATATATATATATATAAATGCATGTAAGAGTGATAGAATAAAAATTACACTTTGTTATACACATATATATATACACGGCTTTTATGCCTTAAGCCCAATAAATAATTTAATTCCATGCTAAACATACATATATACATCATATAATATAATTTAGATGATAATTAATATCATGGGTTAATTAAATAGCATAAGGGAATAAAATAATTCAATCTTGTACACATGAAAATGGCTATCGGCCATTTGGCTAAACTATAGGCTAAATATTTTATTTCATAACCTTTATAGGTATGTGCACCTTGGTATATGATTTAAACGATAATCATAGCATAGGATAATTAAAAAGGCATGAATTTTTGAAGAAAACCCTAATTTCGAAATATTAGGGTTTTCGTAACTAGATTTGAGATTTTTATTAATTCTAATGTTCAAGCATTAATTAAATGCTTATTAATACTGTAATATCATAAAAATATCATAGGAAATAATTTCCTAAAGTTTCTTGATCATTAAAACCATCGTTCGTTTCATCTCTAAACGTTGACGTTTGAAAACGTCTCAAAACGTTACGTATCGACTCCTCTTTAAAATGGTCGTAAATACTCGTACTCCCATTATTAAAATATTCCATTAATAATGGAATTTAATTCTAAGCTTGATTGCTTAGAAAATATCGTGAAATTTCAACAGTCGATATGCATTCGACGTTAAAAATGTACTGCCGATATAAGTTAAAACTTTCGAATCTTACATTCACGAGGTTGAGTGAGTGTGTAACAGGAAATCATTCCTATGTAACTAATTCGAAATCATATTCGATTTCATTTGGTTTTGATTTCACGGCGAAATTCTATTTTACGGGTTTTAAAGACCTCGGCGGCTCTGCAATGGTCGGCCTCGGCGGTGGGCGGCGGGGTGACCTGGATCGGCGGTCGGGGTGCGGGGCCGGCGCTGAAGCCTCGGCACCGCTGGCGGCGTGTCGCTTCGGCGGCGCTCGGCAGCGACCATCGACAATGGCGAGGCAGCGTGCGCGAGCACCTTCGGCGGGCAGCGCGCAGCGATCTCGGCACGCGCCTCGGCAATGTCTCTCGGCTGCACTGGCGGGAGCTCTCGGTAGCTCGGTGGGTTTTCTCGTCGAGGCGGGGCAGGGCGGCGCGGCGATGTGCGGGCGCGGCGCATGGGTGCATGCCTGGCGGCCCAAATTTATCTTGGTGACCCGCCCAAATCCGGCCCGAACCTTTTTTTCGACCGAATCCAGATTTTCAGCCCAAATCTAATTTTGACGAATCCGGTCCGTGCCCGTGCATGCGAGGCCGTTTTGAGATTTTGAAGAGTAGCTTTGCAAATTTATGTAATAAATTAGGCGAAATCTGAGGATCCACGAGTGGGCGCGATGAGCGATTTTATTTTATTTTTATCGTTCAAAGCATGTCGTGGATGTTTAAATTATGCAGTAGCATGCTATGTATGTTTAAATTACGTGGATAAGCATATTATATGTTTTCGTGATTGGATGCGCATAGTAAGCATTCTAGGTTTATCGCGTTTTCAAGCATATTTTAGAATTCTGCGAGCATGTTTTACATGTTGAGTTCTATAGACAAGCATGCTAGGATTACGTGATCTGCATGGACAAACCTTTTGAACAAAAAGACTAAGCAAGCAACCCGACATATTAATTTTCAAATTAAATATGTCAAGACCTCCACTTTTTTGATCTCTAAACAAAGTGAGACGCACTGTGAGTAAACATCCACACGCGTGGCTTGCTTGCACTGTTTATCATAAGTTTGTTAGATGAGATTTCTAAATAAAACATTTTAAATCTATTGAGAAGTGGGAGTTTCGTGTATGGCGTCCACACGCGTGGCTTACATGTGCGATTTTCATAAGTTCTCTAGAGATAGATATAAAATGAGATAACAAAAGAATTTGAATTGGGCGGTATGGTCCGAGTGAGTATGCCAATTCTAAGAATTCATTTCTCTTGTTAAAATTGTGGTCATTGCTTAGACATCACCTCAAGTACAACTTCCCGAAGTCCCTTCTTGCGATAGTGATGTGGTCTAGTAAGGTCCAATCATTAATTTCATTTGTCGAAAGGATAAGTTGACATGGATTGAAATTAAACTACTAAAAGGTTTATTTTAGTGCAGTCGGGGGTTCATGTGTAAACGTCCACACGCGTGGCTTGCATGTGAGATTCCTTGGGCGATTGGAGGTTTCAATCAATATTGTTTTATCAAAGGTTACAATATTATTGTTACGAATTATGTGCGATCGTATGCTTATGTGTTTACATTATCTTTTCGGATATGTCTCTTACACAATTATCAATATGCTCGCACAAAATCCCTTATTCGTTCGAATTTTATCGAGTGGAAGCGAAACA
Source organism: Salvia rosmarinus (assembly GCA_036937905.1). Taxonomy (NCBI): domain Eukaryota; kingdom Viridiplantae; phylum Streptophyta; class Magnoliopsida; order Lamiales; family Lamiaceae; genus Salvia; species Salvia rosmarinus. The sequence goes on from CM072815.1 coordinate 5,475,987, forward strand.
TGGAATATGTTCTTATCATTTGAAGAACACATGTTTGTTCTCACTACTCCCAAACCCGATGCCCTTCGACGCATCGACTAATGAGCGGCGAGTCGAGCAAGCTTTGGCATAAGTCGAATAATATGGCGGTGCTATATGATGACTACTATGTCCAAAGGCTTGCAACGACATCGATCGATGGTAGACGCGACGAAATATTGTCAAGTCTCGAGAGTAAGTTTGGGCAATCGGATCGGACGATCGACTTCCACACAATGAGAGAAATCTTGGCGTGTAAGATGGAAGAAGGAAGTTCGGTCCATGAACATGTTTCCCATGACTCGTCTCATGGATAGTCTTGATCGGTTGGGAGGAGGTATTGACGGCGAAGCGGGTCGATATCATCCTCAACACACTACCCAAGTCTTTTGAGAATTTTCGGCGTGAATGCGATCATGAGCAAGGCGAGTATACGCTAGTCGGTTGCTCAATGATCTCGTAGTCATGAAGGAGTTATGGGCAAAGGAAAACATGCTCTTGCTAGCACATCTAGGGGCCCAAATTTTCATTGCGAAATGGAAAAGAAAAGGGGCACCAAAGGTGGTAGAGCGAGGAACTAGTGGGAGTAGTAGGAGCAAGAACATGATCGCCACAGAAGGCTCAAAGAAGCCAAATGAGAGGGCAAGTGCTTGAGTCTTGGCAAGCCCGGGCATTGGAGGCCAAGTGCCCTATGCTCGAGGCTCAGTCGCCATTTGCTTTAATGCTAAACATGTTTAGCGACTTGTTATACCCTTTCTTGGGTAGTGACACAAAGGATCGATCATGTTTGTTACACCTTGTAGGGTTCTGCGGACAAGAGGTGAGTGATGGAGAGATAACGATCTCCATGGACAACGCGGGCGAAAGTCGAGGCCGTTGCGGTCGGAGATGTTACTTTATGTTTGAGAGAACAATTTTAGTTTTAAAAGGCGTTTTATATGTGCGGATTTTCATGGAACCTTGTTCTGTTTGAAATTGTTTGTTCATGGATATTCATTATTTTTGATAGTGGTGTTTCTATCATAATAAATGACGAAGTTATCGTGTTGGCACTTTATATAATTAAGCTTTATACTATTTCTCGCAAAACATAATACCTATAACTATGTTGCATCTACATCAAACCTTAAAAAGAGAAAGTTTTCTTCGCAAAATGACACCACATTTCTCTGGCATCTTAGATTAGGTCACATCAATCTAAATAGGATCCAAAGGCGGCTAAGAATGAGCGTTGGGTAATCTCACGGTTACTCGTTCGGTCTGCGAATCACAGTATAGAAGGAAAGATGTCGACCCACCCTTCAAGGCAAAGGGTTATAGAGCCAAAGAAGTGTTGGAGCTAGTCCATTCGACTTGTGTGGACCGATGTCCATACAAGCTCGTGGAGAATGCAGTACTTTGTCACTTTCATTGTGATTACTCGAGTGCGGATACATATACCTTCACCGCAAGTCAGATGCTTTGAAATTCAAAGAATTTAAGGCGGAAGTGGAGCGAAGCTTGGTAAGAGTGTCAAGTCATCTGCTGATCCGATCGCGGTGGCGAATTCCTCGATAACGAGTTTATGGACTATCTAGTGAAGTGTGGCATTACCTCCCAAGCGCTTTACGAGCACACCACAAAAAATGGTGTGTCGGGCGAAGAAATAGGACTCTTTTGGAAATGGTTAGATCAATGATGAGTTATGCGGCATTGCTTATTTAGCTACGGGGTATGCCTTAGAAACGGCGGCATACTTGCTAAATCTAGTACCGTCGAAATCGATCGAAAAGACCCTTTCGAGTTGTGGTTTGGTATGAGCTAGTTTAAGCCACATAAGGATATGGGCGATCCAAGCATGTCTTTGAACAAGAAGGCGACAAGTTGGAGGCTAGATCCGACGCAAGGTCATTTTTATTGGCTATCCTAGAGGAACGAAATGTGGTTTATTCTATAGTCCCAAGGATCGGAAGGTCATTATTAGCACTAATGGCGATTCTTAGAAGAGGATTATATGAAAATCATAAGTCCAAAGTTGAAATCATTCTTCAAGAATTAAAAGATGATCGTATTCCACCACCGATTAGGCCAAAGGTGCGAGATGTCGAGTCTAGTGGGAGGATCGACACGGATACTTCAAGAAATTGAAGTGGGTCGAGTTCCACCGGAGATACCGACCGTCATGTGGTACCTACCCAGAAGTTGTGCAAGATAGAGAACCACAAGTTCTGCACCCACGTTGCCATAGTGCCCGTAGCACCTCGTCGTAGTGGGAGGGTTGTTCGTCAACCCGAGCGATTTATGTTCGTGGGTGAATCTTGGTTTAGTCCCGCGAACAAGCAATAATCGACCCATGGACGTCAATGAGGCGATCTGAGACAATGATGCAAGATCATGGAACTTACGTTTGGGCGGTGGTAAAGTCCTATGGATTTACCCGGTTTCCTAGCGAGAGTTGTGTGTATCGTTTAGATGTCAACGGTAATGTGGTATTTCTTGCACTTCGTAGATGACATTCTTCTGTTGGCAACAATGTGAAGTTGTTATCGACGTAAAGAGTTGGTTATCCGACCGGTTTGAATGAAAGACTTAGGAGATCGCAGTACATTCTTGGGATCAAGTTTTACCGAGATCGCAAGAGGAAAATGTTGAGCTTATCTCGGGCGTCTTACATTGATCTTGTGATTACTCGTTTTAGTATGCAGACCGCCAAGAAAGGATTGCTACCTTTCGGACATGGCGTTCCTTTATCTAAAGGCGATCACCTATGACCGCAAAGGAGATAGAGGAATGAGACAAGGTCCCTACGTTTCGCCGTAGGAAGTCTCATGCATGCAATGTTATGCACGAGGCCGGATATATCGCTATCGCGGTAGGCATAGTAGCTAGATATCGATCTAACCACGGACAAGCTCATTGGATCGCGGTAAAGCATATATTCAAGTACACGAAAAGGACTCGAGATTATAGGTTTGGTTTACCATGCGAGATAGTCTAATGCCTTTGGGTTATTCGGACTCGGTTTCCAAGTCGACCGTGATAAGAAAAAGTCTACCTCGGACTATGTGTTTACCTTGGGAGGTGGAACCGTATCTGGCGAGTACAAAGCAAAGAATGCATTGCGGACTCTACCATGGAAGCCGAATATGTAGCCGCGAGGTCGCTAAGGAGGTTGTATGGTTCAAGAACTACCTCATGGATCCGGATGTGGTACCGGTTCGCCCAAGAGTATCATGGTTTCTTGTGATAACTCGGTGCAATGGCAAACTCGAAGGAACCACGGATCCACAAGGCAACCAAACACGTGAGAGAAAGTACCGTGTCGAACGAGAAAGCGTTAGGCGAGGGGCGTCTTGATTGCAAAGATTGATCGACGGATAACCTAGCGGATCCATTCACAAAAGCTCGCCGCAATAAGTCCACGTCGGGCGCGTTAGAGGACTTGCATTGCGCTAGATGGCACCGCTAAAGCTGCCGCAATAAGTCTACGTCGGGGATGTTAGAGGACTTGAATTGCGCTAGATGGCACCCACTTAGAAAAAACTTTTGTATAAGTGGGAGAAGCAAAGTGATGGTTTTGTTTGTAATAGCTAGTAGAGGCGCATTATATACTAAAAGTTTGCTTTAGTATAAGTGGGAGATTGTTGGATTTGTATCTTGGCGGTTTGGTTGAGCTTGTATACAATGTTTCTGTTACCACTATTACAATCTCCTATCTGAATTGAATACGTGATTGCATATACCGTGTCCCCTTATCTCATATATAAGTTAGATCATACAGTGTGTAGAAGATCATAGAAGTCTGTATGATTGGTCAAGCTTAATGAGATATAAAAGTTTCACAAACCGAGACAACTTGAGGACGAGTTGTCGGTATAGGCTGCGGTATAGATAAGAAGTGACTTGACTTGGTTGCTTGTCTATCTTTGCCGTACACGGCGTATTGAAGGATCATAGTGAGATGAGTTCTTCTATCGACCGTCGTGAAGAACCAAGATCTCGGTGACTTACGATGATCTAAACTTCGATAAGGTATTAGGTGAGTATGAGTTCTTGACCATCACTTTGACTTGTTATGGGTGAGGTTATATGTTCTAACCCATATTCTCCGCATCTTGGGTGGTGGCGGTGCTTGTATGTCTTGCTAGTTACATGTCGAGTTACCGTATCCGTTTAGGATGATGGCGTCCCTTAAGGAGCTCAAAGGTTTATTGTACTAAACCCTGCGAGGTTGAGTTAGCTCAAGTACAATAATAAGGTTGAGTGATACTACTTAAGGAATTAAAGATATTAATTATTTTAAGCGATCGAGAATGCTCTAAATAATTAATGGACGTTCGATATCTTAAATACGGGATTCGTAATGTCTAACTGCAAGCCCGACTCAACTTCGGTAATAAAGGGTAAGTCGGCATTTATTCTCTAGTGGCATGAATAAATGTTTATAAATTAATTTATGTTACGGGCCGAACATAAGATAATTAATTTATTTGAGGCCCATCTTTATTCCTTGTTTTTGATCCTGGGTGGCCCGTCCAGTTCCATGTAATCGAGGAAAATCGGCGCCCCAATGTAGCTCTCTATGGCAAGATTTTATTCTCTTTATCCCACAAGGATATAATTATATTTATGGTATATGCATAGATCCTTTCCTTATGGGATTAAGGTAGTGCATTATAAATATAAGGTAAGAGATAAAGTCTAGGTTAATGCTCATAATTAATCCTCATATTTTCGAGAATCACAATAATATTGTGAGGAATTTTCAAGAGCCTCTTGAGAGTATTGGGTGATTTTCCGGTGCATTCTCCATAGATCGTCCTCACTCGACTTTGGAGATTGGGCAACCGGGATACAGTCCAGAAGGTCAAAGCACGAGTCTCGATCCATTCCGCCTCGACAGATTCAAAGGTAAACACGAGAAAACACCAACGTGTTGCAATTTATTTTATAGGTGCATGCTAGGTAAATAATCAATGTATGGTGAATTAAATATCCAAGATAGATCCTCGGAGCGGGTTAAACCCTAGTTTTCCCTACAACCTGGAACGAACTCGGTGCCTTCAACCCAGTCGATGAGGCCGGAGTCCCCGCGGCCTATTCCAGAAGCACTCGGCGCGACCTCGGAGTCACCCCAACCTGAAGTGGAGACTCCGGTATCCCCGCGACCTACGCCAGGGACACTCGGCGCGGCCTCGGAGGCACCCGCCCGGCCAGAAGTGCGACCTCGCCCACGACCTGCCCTCTTTCCTCGCCGACCTGAAGCTTTGGCTCGTCCAGTTCCTGACATTGAAGTCTGGCCTGAGACCCTCGCTCCGATCGAAGTGGCCGGGCCAAGCAGACGAAGCACTTCGGCGTGGTCAGCATAACCGCCTCCAGCTTCAGGCTCTCCGGCTCTTACATCAGCTGCGTCGGTTGCGCTCTGGCTACAAGGCTGGGGTAGGCGACGACGGCGAATGATCTCGTAAGTCTCAAGGTGCTTGACGAGGGAGTCGAGGCAATCTTTGAAATTTTTGCTATTCGGCCCCTCCTCGTCCCTCAGCACCATCCCCTCGGCAAGCAGGCTCTGGACCCGTTCATCCACCTCGGATATGGTGGCATCGCCAGATCGGCGAATCCCCGCCTCATACTCTGCGTGCTCCTCCGAAATCAGCTCCAGCTTCTCTCGCACCAGCTCAAGCTCCTCCTCACACTGCATCAAACGCCCATGAATGACGTCGGCAGATAAGTCCGCCCCCTGGACTTCGAGATGCACAATCCTTAACTTGAGAGTCTCGTTCTCGGCCAGGAGGCGAGCCGCCTCACAATCGGCCTCCTGCAACTTCTTCTTCAGATCGGCGGGCGCCGGTGGCGTCCATCTTGGCTAAAGCAAAGGGCCGATTCGGCGAGACCGACTCCTCCAAAACAACGCCTCTTCGTCCTTTTCAGCCAAGGCACCTCGGGCCTCAGATCATGATCAAGCCCGAGATATCGAGAAGCGGAATGCTAAACAAAAAAAAAAAAGGACAGAGATCAACGCACATTTCAGAAGTTGCAACTTTTATTATTCATAAGTGGAAATGTTTACAAGGCTCAGGGTCCTATCGACCCCGACAATTCAACCTATTACAATAGGCCCACTGACCTCGGGCTCCCCACCAGCCTCACTGGTCCCCTGCTGCTCCTGTTGCTGCCGCGGTTGGCTCCCTTCGGCTGGAAGCTCCGAGCTCAGTTCCTTCTCCTCCTCCTCGGCTTCGGCTCGCACCTCGGCAAGAAGCTCACAGTTCGGATCTTCGTCCTCCTCAGACTTTGAGCAACGCCTCCGCCGCCGAAGAGAGGCGGGCCAAGAGCCTCCAAAGACAGGAAGGCTCCGACCGGAGATCACCCGGCGTCGCCTTGTCGGCTCAGCGTGGCGATCTCGACCCAACCATGCTTCGCCTTGTCAAAATCAGGCATGGCGGCCGCCAACTTCTCCAGGTGGTCCGACACCACCTTGGTCTCGAGCACGGCGGCCAGGTCGGCAATGAAGGCGAGAAGCTCTCCGACTCGGCGAGCTTGCGGGCGAGGCCTTCAACATTGGCCCCGATCGGCCACCTAGCACTCCGCTCGTCCATGACTTCCGACCTTGACCACCTCGCGGGGCCTCCTCGAGCTCCCCGGCGGCCTCCGGTGCCCAAGCCCTCTTCTTCGGGCGGTCTCGGCGGCCGCCCTCGCGGCCTCGGCCTCCGCCCTCACAGGCGCCACGGCGGACTCGGCCTCCGCCCTCACGGCCACGCGCGGCCTCGGCGTTCGCCCACGCAGCAGCAAGCTCCCGCCCCAGCACCTCGCACCGAGCTGAGCTCTCAGTGATGAACTCAGCAGCACGCTGCAGCTCCACGATCACTGAGCTCGCATCCTAAAAGCAACACAAGTTAGCATCCGCTACAAATCAAATAAAGCCAGGCGTGGAGGACATTTATACATTGGTGAGGGCTACGTCCGAGCTTGAGCCTGGTACCTCGTACTCGATGCGTGCCTGAGACTGCATCTCGGTTGCCGGGCTCGACCTGGTAGAGGCCCCGTCATCAGCTGACTAATATCGTCAACCTTCTTCGGGGGCTGGGCAGGATCAGCGCGCCTCGTCTTTTTCTTCGGAGGCGCCCTGCTCGGCGATCGTGATCCCCCAGCTTGCTGCGTCAGCCTCACTGCATGACAGGAGAAAGTCGCGTTAGCACAGCAAAATTAGATTTATCAGCGAAGAAGAAGGGATGCCTCACCCCGATCGGACCCGATCCAGACGCCGGCCTATAAATGCTCGACCGGCATTGTTCAGGTCATCCTCGGTGAAATCAATAGATGTTATCTCACCGAGGTCGTTGAGCACCTTCTCCATGTAGCCCAGGTGCGTGACCTTCACGTCCTTCACCGCACCGAGGCCCCACTCATACCTCGGATGCCCCTTGGCCCACAGAAAGAAATACCTATTCTGCCAATGGGACACCTTCGAGGGAGCCGCTATCTTATGTTATTGCCGAGGAGACAGGTAATACACTCCTCCTATGGTCTTGACGCTAAAAAAGCGCATTAGAACCTCAAAAGAAAACTCCTCGGCTATGCCGTAGCAGGAGAGCCCCAGCCCCACCACCGACCTAATGGAATTCGAGGTCAACTGACAAATGGGAATCTGGAAGTACTCACACGCAAGGAAAAGCGGGGCGAGGAAACCTAAGGCCAGCTCTCAAAGTGTCTACGTGTCTGATAATAAAATCCTCTGGATGGGCCATAGCCTATCATCCGATCATGGCGAGCACCACCACGCCTCCTCCGGGGCCAGTATTCCTCAACATTTTAAAAGGTGCGCGTTGTCAAGGTCGACCTCGCCAAACCCACTATAACCATCCCACGGATGATACCGGCGGGACCCTAGCACTAGTTCCCAACGACCTACCCAAAGGTTATAACACATATAATCCTTAATGTCGGTCACGCTATCGGGGGCGACAAGCGGCGGGCCGGCGAGCACGAGTTTTCAGAGCGAGAAGACGAAGAAGAAGATGAAGAATACATACTTACTTTTTCGGCGAGATATCGGGCTTCTTCAACAAGTTTGAAAAAAATTGGGAAATTTCTGCGAATGTATTCTCTGAAACAAAGCGTCGAAGGGGAAAGTGAACAGTTGCCTCATTTGGGCCTATTTATAGGACAAATGGCGCCTAAAACTGCCGTTTCAACTTTCACACGTGCTACCCGCGATTGGATGTGGGTTGGCGTGCGCGGGTTGGCGCCCAAGCGTCGCTGGCGCGTATGATGTACTCTACGGTAAGCAGCACCGCCGATCGATCGTGTGATGATTACGTTGACCTCGGGCGGCTCGGACCTCGGACCTCGTCCGCTTCCACATCCAAAAGGCGGCGCGCCGGTCGGACCTCGGTATCATCGGCATGATATCTCTATCCAGATCGCCACTCGGTCGGACTTGGCATCCTCCGGAAAAGCGGTGCGGCTCGGATCGGACCTCGGTGTAACCTATACATGGGTCGCTACCGGTCGGACTTGACTCCTTTTGCAAGATCTTTTCAAGCGACGGCGACTCCTCGGTCCCCAACAAGCGGCGCGTGCCCAGAGCGTCAAACCGTCTACCTCGGTTCGAATCCGGGCAAACCGATCGGATCCGACACCAAAGAGATCGAAAAACCGAGAACAACATCAACGAGCAACATCCTACCTCGGCAACGCGCATTCTTCACCTCACCTCGCCACTACTGCATTGCGACTATTCGGGAGGGAGCTATGATGGGATATGGCCCAACCACTGGGCCCAGCGACAGCCCACACGAGTTGGGCACGGCTTTATCACCCGCCCATGCGGTTATGCCAGGCCCGTCCCCAAACCTGCGACCTCCAAACCCTAATCGACGGCGAGCGGTCCACATGGCGCGAAGGCTAAGAGTCCCTATGGACAAGAGAGGCAGTCCCTACACGAAGGCTAAGAGTCCCTACATGGGAGGGATCGGTTCCGCCCAGAACCCTCGAGATATGTATAAATAGGAGTTAGATCGAAGGTAGAAGGGTTAGCAATTTCTTGAATACTAAGAGCTTTTAGCTACACTCACTGTAATAAAAAACATAGTGAAAGTATTGAGGAATCACTCCTCCGTGGACGTAGATCTCATTAACGATCGAACCACGTAAAAGCCTTGGTATTTTTTACTGCTTTACATAAATCTCACATATCTGCATATATTAGATTTATCATCATCCTTATTCACACATGAATTTAAGAGATGACACATTCGAGTTTTTCATTCTAATAATAGCAAATCATTTGATTGAGAGCCCATAACGAAATGATTAATAGAAGTGTAGTAATTATCAGAATGAGTAATTATTATGAAGCTCTTTATTTTGAATGGAGTGACAAATAGAGCCGGGCTAAGAGTGTGTTTGACTAAGCTTATTTTAAAGAGTTTATTATAAGTTTCAAAAGTTTATAAGATGTTTCAAGAGCTTATAAGACATAATATTTAAAGAATTTATAAGTTGTCAATATATTTGGATGATTGAGCTTATAAGTTAGAAAAGAATCGTGAATTAGAGAGAAAAAATCATAGTTAGAGAAAGAAAATTTACGAGAGGTGAAATCGATAGTGTATATGTTGAAAATAACGAACCATAGTAAAGTTATTTTGGTAAATTTACTATTATTTATAAGTTATGAAAAAATAAGTTGGGGTTGTGCTATTTATTTTTAAAGGAGCTTATAAGTTGTTGGAACTTATTTTCACAAACATATAAATTGTTTATGAAATTATTTTATCAAACACTTTAGCATATTTTATCAAACACTTTGTAAACATAAACTATTTTGAAGAAGTTGTTTTAAAGAACAGTCAAACACCATCTATGCCGGTATTGAGCCGTATAGTAGCTTAAGGGCAAAGTGGGAAACATCATGAGAATTTAGCACCGGCCCAAGCCATCCAATTATTCCAAAAATAAATAAAAATATAAATATAAATAAAATGTAGGATAATAAATCAATAAGTGGTGATTTGGTGGAGCGTGGCATGCCAAACAAAGTGTAAAATCAAATATTATGTTAAAATAAAACTAAAACAATTGGTGGAGCCTGGCGTGCCATGCCAATTGCCAAGTACCTCATTTTTGTTTTATTATATAATATTCTAGGCTAGTGAAATATTCGGACCAATCGGGTGACCCATGTATCAAACAATTTGAATGAGAATACCTTGAATATTATACCTTCCATAATTCTATCATCGATGACAGAAGCACAAAGAGGCAAAACAGATAGTGTTATACTATACATGTTCAATTTCTATTATTATTATTATTATTATTATTAAATGATTTTTATAAGTTTCAAACCTGTGTATTAATTAGGTGTTATTTGAAGTTGCATATAAACTGTCGGTAACTTTTTACTATAAAAATGTATTTGCTATCCATTTTGAACTTGTGGTCCTAAACACAAATAGTAAATAAATAGTGGATCTTATTATAAATTTGTTATAGATTAGAGTCGACGATCCACAATATAAAATTAACTCGAACAATAATACAAAAAATGAATTTTCACAAATGCAATTACACTGCGGATTTTATAGTAATAGTTGAAGAGGATAACTTTGAAAACACATCCAAACAATATCTCAGCCTTTAAGACATATTTATCCTCTCAACAAAAAGCACACAAAGATTCCATCTTTTATATACGAAGACATATAGTAGAGTGGTTAATATCTCAACAGCGCCCTCAGATTCGAGTCCATCGTAACACGATCTTTAAATTTCTGTATTAAATTGACCATAAAAAAAAATCCATCTTGTGATATTTTATTTTTGTTTAAAGAGGTTACTTTCCTTTTCGGTTTTCCACTAATTATAAATTTACGTCATCACGGAACACCAAAATCCTGAAATAAAAAGAAATCGTTAAAATGGCAGTCAAATCTGGCTGTTGGTATTACTAGTAAATTTTACTCCTTTTATTTCAATTATATACACTTTTTTTTATGTCTTAAATATATAGACTTATTACCATAAATAATAATATTTTTAAATCATTTATTAATATATTTCTATTTAATTTATTTATTCATATATTAGTATAATTTTCTTTTTCAATAATTTATTTTTAATATTTATAAAAATTCTAATCAACCTATATGATTAGGATGGGAAGCGTAAAGATTGCATATATAATTTGATAAAGAGCTGCCACCTTTTCGTGTGAAAACTGGAACGAAAGTTCCAGCTTAATTTTTCGAAAATGTGACGACCAACGCGGGCCCCACTATGATTTATTTACTTCTTGTACCGTATTTTCTGGCATCTTCCTGGATCCCACTTTGTATATTAGATTGTGGTCTTAATTAATTCTCCTCTTTTCCTTTTATTTTCTTTTTTCATTAATAAAATTTTACTGCTGTAATGTAGTCTTTTGTTAGAGTAATTTGCTGAAAATGATCCAGCTGAAGTGCCCATAAACCTTGTAAATGCTTTTCTAGAATGAGCTTAAAAAATTTATCATTTTTTTCATTACTCTTATTTACACAATTATATATAATCACGTTGCCAGTATTTGTCTGTATAATGAGGATGATTATTAATTGAACCAAAAAAGGATAAGTATTAATTGTTTATTATCATTATCATGAAAAGTCATTGAATATTTTTTTTTGTATCATTCGAACCCGATATCTTTGGCGCTCCACTCTACCACTTTGACAAAAATTAGTTTATTATCATTATGTCATTGAATAGTTTTTCTTTAAGTGAGTATGTTTTTGATGCCACATAAACAGAAGAATAATATTAAAATACGTTGATTCTACGAATATCAAAATTGATGATTGTAAAATTTCATTTTATTCAAACCCATAGTCCAAAAGACAATTAACAACGTTGAATAAACCATAATCGACCAAAAGAAAAGAGAAAACGTGTCCAAAACCATCTTACTAAAAACTAATAAATTACAAATTTGACCTCCGGATGAAGAATTTGCACCAGTCATTGAATACTTTTTCTTTTAAGTGAGTTGTTTTGGATATGGTATAATCTTGAACCTTGTAACAGCGGTGCAATTGTATTCAACTAATTCAAATTTTAACGATGACTTGTAAAAATATTTAAGTGGAGCGAACTTTTTCCGAGAAGTCTTTATTCTATGCTTTTTGATCAACTTTTTTCCAGATTTATCAAATAAAATATATGGAATAGTAATTGCGGTTTCTATTATTCAGTAAAGCCACGGTCTCGAATCTCTCCCAGTAATAAAATTAATCATCATTTTTCACGAAAGTACCATTAGAAACTTGTAGTTTGTGTTTTCTACAAAAGTTTAATAGTGATGTGTGTGTTGTCGCTGTCCTTTTTTCCCGTGTTATATTTTATTTCTTTAACTTTCTCCTCTCATGTTAGCAAATCTAGGAATTGCTAAATTTAACCATAAAACTTGTAAATTATAAGGAACAAGGAATCCAATACATAAATATATATTTAAGATAAATCACAATAGATAAGCTCTATCTCTTAACTTAAAACAGTCTATAACTTGTCGAGTTTCGATAGATAATCAATCTATTTTATGTTTATGATTATAATAAATGAAAAAAAATCTTTATATCATAGCAATGCGTCTAAATCTCAATGTATAAATTACATTTTATTGAGTTTTGATAGGGAATCGCTTTACGTTGTAATTAATAAATAGAAAATTGAAAAATAACTTTATATTTGACATAGGTTCAATCACCCTAAGTTGTTGATCGGACAAAGCATTGTGATGAAATGAAATATGGAGTCAGAGTTCAACCACTTGAAATCGTTGATCGTGCGAAACATGGCGATGAAGCAAAATGGTGAGGATAGGATTCAATCGTTGAAACCCGTCAATATATATATATATATATATACACACACATACACGTCCTATACTCGATTAAAAAGTTATTTTAATTATTGTCTCAAACTCGTTTAAATTGTTACGATAATACATTACAAAGTAAACATTGGTAACAAATAGAATAAATAACAAACATTAGAAAATGACAAAAATTTCATGTAAGTATATCGATTAATATTTGCACTTGTTATAATTATAGACTCATACTTGTCCCAAATCCTATTAAAAGATTATTTTACTAGCTGCTTTTGCCTCCAACATGTATAGTGATACTTGCTAATAACCAAAATTCATTTAAATTTATAAAATATCTAAATATTTAATATAATTTTTGTAATAATTGATTATCCGTCTCAATAAAACTTTAACATCACATACTAAATATTAATAATAACTAGTATAAATATATGCTAATTACTTGGTTTTGTCTCAAACCCATTATAATAATACCCGCTAACTACCCAAACCCATTTGAATTTATAATAAGTAGTTAAAATAATTAATTATCCATCGTAATTATAAAATAAATATTTATGATAAATAATAAATAAAATTAAAAAAAAAAATAGAGAAAATTTCAAGTAAGCATATTGATAAATGTTCATACTCTTTTAAAATATCCATTACAGAAATTTTTATTTAGTGAAAATTTCATAAAAAATCGATGTGAGATTGATAATGAGATACTTATTACTGAAATTTAAAATTGATTAGAATATAAATAAATGGAGAATTTAGAGCCTCCAATCCAACCATGAAGGGATATAGAAATGCCATGTAGAATTAAGAGATGATGTTACAATGTTTTCATTACACCTACTATGTATTAGATTAAATGTCAAATGAAAACAAAAGAAATTAACTAAAATTATCAATTGGGGCCTTTTATTTATTTGAGTTGTTGGATTATTGACCAAGTGGATTTTGAGTTTCAATTTATTTCACTCCAATATCCTATATTGCAATAGAGAATGCAGTTAGACTGAGCAATCTGGGAAACGGACAAGGGTCATACAAAAACAGCATTTGAAATTAATTAATCCACATTTATTCCAGAAGTTCTTAACCGAGTGAGCTGATTCCATGGGCTTATTAATCCCCCCTGTATATAGACCAACTCCCCGGGTGTGCCTTCCTTCTTCCCAAGTCCAACTCACTCTTTCACACGACTATTTCTCACTTGAGCTACCCCAATCCTTGCTCTTTCAATATAAACAAAAACGCTCTCATAATCAAGTTTAAAACTGTTTACTTTGTGTGTGAAAGTGACCCCATCTCTCCGTTTCTTTCTTGTCTGCTTCTATCAGTGAGTTTTTCCTGCCCAAATTCCTGCTATTCCCCCCTTTTAATGCAGTTCTGTAAAGATTCTTGGGTGCTCTCTCTCTCTCTCTTATTTCTTTGGCTTGTGGTGTTTGTGCATTGGTTTATGCTTGGCTCATGTAATTTTCAACTTGCATTTACTTGCTCTATTGTGTAATTATTGCATAAAGATTTAGTTTTTTACCTGTTCAAGAAGATTCCCTGAGATGTGGTGTGCTACCAGCTATTTCCTTATTGCAGTATTTTCCATTAGATTCTGTTTTTGTAGTGCTACCAATTTGCTCTCCCCACTCGTAGGTGGGTTATTTTGCGTGATTAATCATTCTAGTCTCTTGTTTCTATCTTTGTTAAGTTGTGATCTGGAAAACAATATTTCTATGCAGTCTTCTATTATTAGTGTATTATCACGTACTTAAAATCAAAATGTTTAGAACTTGTAAATGGGTCTGAGTTCTTTGGAGTGAGCCTCAACTTAGACGGTTTGGACATAATTATGTAGGTTCAAGAATGGGAATTTTTTTTTTTAATATTTATTTCACAATCTGATTATCTAATTTTCAATTTTAGCTGTTTTACAGTTCTTGTTTATCACTAGGATCGTCTCTGTATAATGTGACTGAATGGGGGTTATTGTAGGGTTGATTTGCCGAGATATGTGTCAGCAGAGCTCTTGCTTGATTATGTTTTTCTTCTCATTTGAGAATTATTCGGAGCATATGCTTTCCTTTGGCATCTGTCGGATTGGAATCTCTTTGTATATTAACTTGAACTATTGGTGCATTCTCATTCATAGCAACTTCTTCGATATATTAATTTTAACTTGGATTAGTACTTCTAAGATGCTGAGCAGTCAGATTCTCATTCAGGCCGAATCCTGAATTTGTTTATGCATGTGTTAATGTGTGTACAAAATAAATCTGCTTTCATTCATGTAGTATGTTTGTTCAAGATGAACACACCATTGCAATACTTGAGTTCAGCGATTTCTTGGTATGTGTCTTGCTACCATGAATACTGATGTATGCATTCAAAGGGGATTGTTCTTGCATACCTAGTTACATACTTACAGGTGTTTGGTGTATATTGAAAATGTTGTCTCTGTGTGTGCGTGTGTTGGCCTAGTGGTTGAGTGGTTAATGCCCGAACCAGAGGTCTCGGGTTCGAGTCCACCGTGACGCACCATTTAAATTTCTGTATTTAATTGACAAAAAAAATGTTGTCTGTGCGAGTGAGTATTTCTGCACATATATTGTATTGGTGCCTCAGAAGCAAACAGGGACTTAGTTCTTAGATAACTGATGCAGGTTTGCTTGCTTGTCGTCAATTACTCAAAGGCCATTTGTTTGTACAATATAAAGGCCGAGAACCTATTTCCTAAGTTTCTTCAACATATTTAGTCTTCTGAGGGGTAAAACTTCCTGCTTTTCGATTGCCAATAGCTACTATATCAGAGCTCAGCGTTTCAGTTGAAGGAAGATTGAAGCTAAAAGCTCTCTAGTTCTAGCTGATGATGCTCCAAATTTGGCTTCACGCCATCCTCCTATTTTGTGGACTTTTCTTCAATGCAACTGGTGAGTCCGTGAAATTTAAGCATCGTTTCATATGTAGATACTGCTGAATATTTCTGTTACCTGTCCAAGTTCACTAGATCTTGATGACACAATAAATATCCTATATGAAAGCTTTTTAATAGGAATACGTTTCAACCAGATCATTCTTGTCCGACTCTGCACTATTGCATTCTAAATTAAATTTTCTTCCTATGTGTGACTCCAATTATCCAACTGTTATTCTAGATGGACTCTAGTTATTAGTATGTCTTCTTTTGAGCTTAGATTGATCTATAAAAGATATTGTTGGACCAATTTACATTTGATAATCAGATAACCTAGGCGTGTACTCATAATAGAACTTTGGCCATAAAATTCGAGAAGTATGATCCAAATAAGGACAGTGGACACCTGTGGTATATTAGTGGAAATTGCCTGATTCTTATAAGTTTCTTTTGTTAATAATAGGTGTTCAACAAAACACAAAGCATTGAGGTTTCGTGTTTTTGGATTATGCAGGGGCCTTCGTGGGTGTCAACATCGGAACCGATGCCTCAAACATGCCGTCAGCTCCCGATATAGTTGCCATCCTTAGAGCTCATCAGATAACTCATGTGCGTCTCTTTGATGCCGATGCACACATGCTGAACGCTCTTGCAAACACCGGCATCGATGTCATGGTTAGTGTTACGAACGAGGAAGTTTTGGGTATCGGAGAATTGCCATCAACAGCAGCTGCTTGGGTTAATAAAAACGTTGCAGCTTATTTCCCTTCAACAAATATCACAGCGATCGCTGTGGGAAGCGAAGTGCTCACTACACTGCCACATGCCGCGCCTATTCTAGTTCCTGCTATGAGCAACCTGTATAAAGCCCTAGTCGCTTCGAATCTCAACTATCAAGTTAAAGTCTCGACGCCCAATTCAATGGACGTCATTTCTCAGCCTTCCTCCTTCCGCAGCCACCTTCAACACGACGTTGAACTCTACCATCACACAAATCCTTCAGTTCTTGAGAAACACGAAGTCCTTCTACATGTTGAATGCTTATCCTTACTACGAGTATGTGAAGAGCAACAGCATTTTCCCTCTCGACTACGCTCTCTTCAAGCCACTCTCCTCCGTCAAACAGATTGTCGACCCGAACACCTTGTTCCACTACAACAGCATGTTTGATGCCTTGATCGATGCTACCTACAACTCCATAGCTGATCTCAACTTCTCCGGAATCCCGATTGTGGTTACCGAAACGGGCTGGCCATGGTTTGGTGGCGGCAAAGAACCTGATGCTACTTCCGAAAATGCTGAACAGTACATCAATAATTTGATAAGGCGCGTGATGAATGACTCTGGCCCGCCTAGTCAGCCTACGATTCCGATCAATACATACATCTACGAACTGTTCAATGAGGACAAGAGGCCCGGGCCGATTTCTGAGAGAAACTGGGGTGTCCTTTTCACTAATGGCACTCCTGTGTATGACCTAGGTTTGGGTAATTCGGAGATTACCGGTGCTAATTCTTCTAGCTTGTTTTGTATCGCTCGACCGAGTGCGGATGATACATCGCTGCAAGACGGGCTTAATTGGGCTTGTGGACATGGCCAAGCGAACTGTGCAGCGATTCAGAAAGGGCAGCCTTGCTATAGCCCCGATACATTGCAGAATCATGCTTCGTATGCGTATAATGACTACTATCAGAAGATGCGGGCCTCTGGCGGGACTTGTGATTTTGGTGGCACGGCTACAATAACTAATGTCGATCCAAGTAAGTTTTTCATATAATTATTCCTTATCAGCTTACTTATAATGAGAATTCTATTGCTATCATTTGTAGGAGCCATTATAATCTGTTTAGTCAGACCAAACTCACTTAGGGTTTATTAATCAATAAACCATAATTGGCTGTGGTCTCGCGTGTCTTCACAGGAGACCACCTCTTTCGTGAATTTTATTTCTGTCGGCTGACTTGTATCTTGCATATTTGCTAAAGCCGCCCTGTCTAGTCCCACATCAACTTGGTAAATGATTTTGGTTCAACATATAAGTTTGGAGTACCCTATCCTCTTAAATGGCCTTTTAAGGGGGAGATGGGCCAATTCTGATACAGTCGTTACTTTTAAATCATGTCGGCTAGCTGAAAACTAGTTCCGATCATGATCAAAAGACATGTATATTTGGGCATTAGAAAAAAGTACTCTATCCCATGTGCAGTCGATCATTTTTGGACTCGGGCTCATTCGTGTCTGCATTTCTACGTCGTATTTGTTATCTTCTGCAGAAGTTCTAACTACCTCGTTATCTCCGTTTTGTGTTGCAGGCTATGGATCTTGTAGATTTACAGGAAGGTGAGACTCAGATTGATCTTTTTCTTTAAATATTAACCCTGGCTTATGTGTGGTAGATTCTGAGTTTATTGATTTGTATTAATTGGGTGCAGTTCGAACTCGACCTCGGGAGGGCTGTTTCCATCTCCGGCACTCGGACCAGTCGGCCCGTCCTCAGAAAGCGCAAGGAACGTCGGCGTCCTTCATTTGGGCACAATAGTTGCAGCTAATCTGTGTTTGCTTCATGTGAATTTGAGAAGCTTTTTGTAGTATAGCTAGCTAGGGATTGTATTTGTTGTATTATTGCAACTCTATTTTCAATCATTTTGTAGCCACTTTCACATTCGATCGATATTTTGCAGAAATGATGTTTTTTTTAAATACACAATTTTGGCATAATGAATTGACTTTGTAATCATGTCTAATTGATTGATTTTGTAATTTTGGCCTATAAGTAATTTTTCAGCGTCAAAAAGTTCAATTGGTATCGAAAATAACATCTAGTCCATATATCATTTCCAACGATGTTTCTAACTTGTAGTTCTATAAGTTATTTCTTGTTGTCGACTATGATTTTTTATGCCAAAAACATTTAAGGACTATTTGTCATAAAATCTATTCATTAAGTTTGATTGAAGTATTATTGATTTATTAGATTAAAATCGTCACAAAATCGATTTATTGGCTAAAATGGTATATTTCGATTTATTAGTCTAAAATTGTGTATTTTTTTTATTGTGCCCATTTGAGACACTGTATATGTCAGAGCAAGACTGTGTCTTCGCAAATTTAAACTTGTTAGGAAGTGTTGTACAGTTACAAACTGTAGTGGTTGATTAAATCGAGTTTGATCATGATTTTTTCTTTCTTCAATTCTTTTTCTTTTTTCTTGTAGAGTCTGTAGGCAGGGAATCAATTTTTACAGTCATCGTATTCGACCAAAATTCAATTTATTATTTCCTAATAGTTATTTTATTGAATGACACAAATTTGTGGATATTAGGATGTATGACAGTATCAATTTTAATTAAATTCAATTATAATCCATCAATCTCTAATAAGTATTAATTAAACCTTAATTTTAATTAACTAATCATAGTTAAAATTTAATTAAGGTGGATAGACGGCGCATTCAAATATACTAGACTGTACCTAAAATAAACACACAAAATTCCTTTGCTGCCAAAGATAGTAGAAGAAAACAAAAAAAAAATGATTATTCTAAATTTAAAGTTTTAGAACGAGCTTCCAACTTTTATTGTTGTTGCTGTAAAGAATAATTTTTTTAATATTTAAATACCAATCCTTAATCGACTTTAATTAATAATCCATCCAGTACACTAAAATCGTTGATTGATTTTAGTGATGAGTTTTAATAAATATAATGAGTAGAAGGTGAATACAGAATGAGATCCACATTGTAAAATATATTATATGAATAAAAAATATGAATCGTGTATGATCTTTTTTTGTAAATAATGAGTAGATTATGAGTAAAAGTTATGAGATTTATATGAGACAGATCGAAAATGAATTAAATGAATATTTATCATAGACGGAGGAAATATTTATTTTACACAAATAATATATTCAGGATTTATTAAATACTTATTATTCAAAATTATGGTTTATTATTCTAGATCGTCTGAGGATCAATATCCTACAGAGACGGAGGGAGAATTCAAAATTATGGTTTATTAATTCAAATTATTATTAAATCCAATTAGGGTGGAGCCATTGGGCCCAACACTTTTTTAGAAAATTAATTCAAAATAGCTATCATGATAATTATGCATTTAATATTTTATAAATTAAAAAATCCTACAATTTCCTCATTAGTGTTAATAATATGATTCAACGAACCATATATATATCAATTGATTTCCTCATTAGGCATGTTAATAGTTTATTGTAATATTTATAACTTTAGTAAAAAAAATTTCTAGCTTAAGTTATACGTATCTTGTTAATTATTGATCGCTCTTTTATAACAAAATATTTCATGTTGTGGAGGCTTCAGCTACATCACTTCATCTTTGTTGTGATATAATTAAAAATATATATTATGATTGAATTAAAAGTATGATTAACTTTTAACTTTATTTTGAAATTTTACCCATTGCCTTTAGCATTTAGTTGGACTCTCTAACAAATTTTTCTAGCTTCATCACTATATCCACCTATATGGGTTAAAAATTCAGATTCAAGTTCATATTACTCCATCCATTCTTGATATTTGTTCATTTAATTCAATTTAAGTACGTCCACAAAATTCATTCACTTTTCTTTTATAGATATGGACCCATCTAAAAGTCAACACTTTTATCTACATTCAATCCACTTATTTATAAAAACATTTATGACCCACTTTTTCCATTCACATAATAACATATTTTATTATGTGTATCATTCTTCACTCATTTTAAACTCATTGCATTTATTAAAACCCGTACCGACAAAAATTAAGAACATATATAGTGGACGGAGGGACTAAAAATCATATTTACAATTTTTTTGATGTTTTATAATGTTTTAATTTAGGTTACACCGACTTAAACAACACATCATATATCTAAATACCTACTACTACTAATAATAAATTATTTATGTTTAATAAAATTATTAGATATAGATATATTCAGTATAACTATTAAAAAAAGGATATGCAAGTGCATCGTACTAGTTAAAATTATATCCACATGTTTATATCAGTTTATTAAAAGTTAGTAGATTTAGAATAAGGAGTAATTTATCCCTTCTCATTCTCAAGAGATTGGAGTGTCGAAAATTTGAAGGAAAGATTTCTACTTTGGAGAAGAAAAAAAATTCGCTGCGACGATGATTCCGGCTGATGCTCAAGTTCTCAAAAGTACCCTATGCTGCTATGCGTAGATATGACATTAGAGGTGATTCTATTTTAATTAATTTTATTGTGATTCTCGATTTAAATTTATTTTTTGATAGGATGCGGACCAACTATCAGGCCCAAGCATCAGGCCCAATATAAATAGGCCTGACGTTAAGCTCGGCCCAGACGAGTTCGGTCCAAGAAGACTCCTAAATCAGTGGAGACGCAGAAGATTCGGACATATCCAAAAGAATCCTATTTAGAGAAGATCTTGGATTAAGATCTTATTGAGAGAAGATCTCGGATTTGAAATCTAGGTCAATATAATCGTATATAAATAGAGGATAGATTAGACCGAAAAGGATCATCTACACTCTTTGTAATCGCTCCTCATATTATCAATACACACCTACTCTCTCTCGCCCCGTGGACGTAAATCTTATTCATAGATCGAACCACGTAAATCCTTGATGTTCTTCTCATATTTATTTCCCTAACGAAATTAAGATCGATCACTGGCGCCGTCTGTGGGAAACGAAATTTTGTGTTTTCGATCAACCTTTGTTTACAGGGAATCAATCACGACGATGAATACCAGAAGTCATACATCCAGAGTCGCCGCCGGCAACAATAGCAACAACGGCGGCCGGGCGCCCCGAGCTCAGCTTGGGAAAAGCCCGGTCAGAGAACCAACCCCCGAAGGGCATGTCCAAAGCCTCGACGAGCAAGGCCGTCCCATCCTGCATGAAGAAGCAGAATACCATAGCGAGGGAGGTCGCAACAGCAACCAAGAAGAACCTCCAACTCCGCAGGTTAACCTTGACGAGGCCGTTAGGGGGTTCCTTGAGAAGAATAAGGAAAGCTTCCTCCAATACCTCAGCAGGGAACAAGGTCGACCGCATCACGAGGATAGGAACGCCGAAGCCTCGTCGAGGCACGATGCAGCACAGCGAGGTGGATCCCTCAGTCTCAGGATGATAGGCGCTCATACCTCTACACGGGTTGGGGCCCAAACTAACCGTGCAAGGGACGAACAGCGCGGGACAGGTCGTCGTGATCACCGCGAGGTCGGCCCCCGTCATCAAAACGAGTTCGATCGACGAACTCCGCCTCATTCTCCAGGAGGCGGGTTCGACGGGTACGGAAAAATAATTACCCCGTTCTCAAACGAAATACTCGACACTCCGCTCCCAGACAAGTACAGGGTGCCGAGCATCACCCTCTATGACGGACTGAGGGATCCGCAGAACTTCCTCTCGCAGTTCCAGTATAATATGATCAACCAACGCCTGAGCACAATCCACATGTGTAAACTCTTCCCGGTGTTACTAGTCGACAACGCCCGCCGGTGGTTCGACAGTCTACCTCCCGGGAGTGTTGGATCATACCGCGACCTGATGGGAGCCTTCCATCGAAGGTTCTTCCAGAAGGCCGAGTCTAAAACATCATCGGCACATCTCCTCACCGTGAGGCAAAGTCGGAATGAGTCCATTAATGACTTTATGACCAGGTTCAACAAGGAGAGCCTGAAAGTCGAAGACGTGAATGATTTCCTCATCATCTCGGCCTTCCAAAACGGCATCTTGCCAGGGGCTCTATACAAAGAGATCGTTAAGTACGAACCCCGTACTGCAACGGAGCTGTGGCGCATAGCCGACCGGTTCGCCAAAGCGGACGAGACTGATAGAAAGAAGTGCGAAGCAGAAAATGTGGAACCCTCTGATAAAGGGAGGAGAGACGATGGACGGGGAGATCGAAACCAAGGCCGACGAAGTGCCTTGGAGAGAATACGTCGCCCAATAGAGTCTAGGCTCGGGCCGCGTAACACCTCGGAGCGACCCCAATATACTCTTTTGACGAAGCCAAGGGCGGAGATCTACGAACTCCACATGAATATGTTCGAGAAGCCTCGACCCATGACAGGGGGGTCAAAGCGCCGCTCCAAGGACAAATACTGCTCCTTCCATGAGGACTATGGGCACGACACTGAGGAGTGAAGAGACCTCATGGGAGAAATCGAGATGTTGGTACAGGATGGAGTCTAAAAAGTACCAGGACAAGGCCGACGAGCTAGCCAAGACGAAGCCCCTACCAAGTCGAGAAGAAAGGAAGAGAAGAGGGAAACGTGCCTCACAAGAAAACAAAGCGACACACGAGGAAGGGGATGGCGAGCCCCAATACGACGGGGTCATCTCCACCATCACGGGGCTCCCTCGCGGGGTTACGAAATCTTCCCTTAAGGCTGAAGCTCGAAGTCCTCATACCAGCGAACCTCTCAACAAGAGGTTCAAAAGGGACGAGGCAATCACCTTCTCCGAGGACGACCCCGTACCTGCAGTAGTGCCCCACTAGGATGCGATGGTGATCCAGGCAGTGGTCGCAAACAAATTGGTAAAGCGCATATACATCGACAGTGGTGCGTCGGTAAGCATCCTCTTCAAAGAATGCTTCGACAAGTTAGGAGTAGAGGAGGCACGCCTCGCACCGGCTCCGCTACCACTTCGAAGCTTTGTGCAGGAGAAGACGCACCCAGAAAGGGTAATCGAACTACCCGTCACGGTGGGAAGAGCGCCGACGAGCTCCACTAAAGTGGTACAATTCTTCGTGGTCAATGCCCACTCGCCGTACAACATCATACTTGGGCGAGACTGGCTAAACGCAGTAAGGGCGGTGTGCTCAACGTACCATCTGACGATGAAGACCCCCACAAGAGGAGGGGTAGCCGTGATCCGGGGAGATCAGAAGCAGGCTAAAGAATGCATGCAGGTTGCCCTGAAAGGTGCGGGGACTTCGGCCCAACACCCACAAGCATAGCAATTAAAGAAACCCGAGGAGTTGGAACTGGGGAGGACGTCGCCTGTCCCCGATAGCCCAGCAGAGGAGGTCGCACTGTATGAAGACTAGCCGTCCAAGGTCGTCAAAGTTGGTTCTACCGGGGTACCTCAATTAAGGAAACAGATCATCCAACTCCTAAGGGAATTCAGAGATGTATTTGCTTGGTCACCCTTGACATGGCCGGGGTCTCACCAAGTATCATCACCCACCGGCTCAATATTGACCCGAGTGTGAAACCAGTTCGGCAAAAGCAACGGATTTTTGCAGCTGAACGGAATCAAGTCATCCATGACGAGGTGAATCAATTATTAAAAGCTCGCATACTGTTCGAAGTCAAGTATCCGACCTGGATAGCCAACCCGGTGATGGTCAAGAAATGAGGAGGGGATGGAGAATGTGTATCGATTACACCGATCTCAATAAACATTGCCAAATGACTGTTACCCCCTTCCCAATATCGACAAGAAGGTTGACGCTTTGGTCGGATACGAAGTCTTCAGCTTTTTGGACTTATACAAGGGATATCACCAAGTCTTGATGAATGACGAAGACGCAGCCAAAACAACCTTCATTACTGACTTCGGAGTCTTTGCATATAAGAAGATGCCATTCGGACTCAAGAATGCAGGGGCCACCTATCAAAGAATGGTGGACAAAATATTTCAGCCCTACATAGGTCAGAATGTGGAGGTGTACGTAGATGACATCGTCGTCAAGAGCAAGGAGGAAGCCACATGTGTTGCCGACCTCCGGATCGTCCTCGGCTTACTTCGAAAGGTCAACCTAAAGCTAAACCCCCAGAAGTGCACGTTCGCAGTTCGGTCTGGAAAATTTTTGGGGTGCTGGGTTTCACAAGAAGGATTAAAAGCCAACCCGTCCAAGGTTCAAACCATTGTGGAGATGAAGATGCCGAAGACCATCCACGACGTACATAAGTTGACAGGCTGCATAGCCGCACTGAGCCGCTTTCTTTCAAAAGCCATGGATAGCAACGCCTTCTTCAAAATAATCAAAAGGCTCGAGTTCTCACGAATGATATACACAAGTCCGCCAAGATCTCAAGAACTACCTCGCCAAACTCCCCACTTTATCCGTCCGGAAGAAGGAGAGGTCCTTTCCTTATACCTCGCCCCGCACGAAACAATAAGTGCAATCTTGGTACGAGAGGAAGGACGTCAGCTCCCTGTATATTTCATCAGCCGAACACTAAAAGGGCCAGAAACGAGGTATCAGCCTTTGGAGAAGCTCGCCTTGGCATTAGTAAATGCTGCAAGGAGACTACTTCCATACTTCCATGCACATCCCATTCAAGTTCTCCGATCATCCACTTCGACAAGTGTTGACGGCGAAGCTTCGTGGAGAATTGCGAAGTGGCAATGAATTGGGCGAACACGATATATCTTTTGCCTCGTCAAGCTATCGAGGTCGGGCCTTAGCAGACTTCCTTGTCGAGGCTAACCGCAGAGAGCGAAACCACCGAGTGCGCCCGCACAATGCCGGTGAACCCATCGATGAAGCACCCGAAACTGCTGCAAGTCTATGTGGACGGAGCTTCGGGGAAAACGGGTAGCGGAGCAGGCATCTTACTCACAGGACTGGATGGCCAAGAGATCACCTATGCACTTCGGTTCACATTCAAAAATACGAACAATGAAGTGGAGTACGAGGCCTTGATTGCGGGACTTCGCCTAGCTCAAAGTCTTCAGATACGAGCCGTGCAAGTTCACAAAGACTCCAAGTCATAGTAAGCCACATGTTGGGAAGTGCGAGGCAAAAACAGGATGAAGAAATACTTTGAAAAACCAAAAGCTACAACAAACTTTCTCACACTTCCGGTTGGTTCGCATCCCAAGGAGCAAAATAGCGGTGACATCTTAAGCAAATTGGCCTCGTCACAACGAACTCGCCAAGATGAAGAAGTCCAAAACAGAGTATAGAGCGATGTTGATCCTGGAGCCGAGGTCAACATGGTTTCTGATGAAGAACCTAATTGGATGACTCTCATTCGAAAGTACCTGGAGAAAGGCGAACTACCCCATGATAGGCTCGAAGCTAGAAAAATCTTGAGCAAATCTCTGCGATATATACTTGAGCGGGGAGTTCTCTGAAAATCATACCTCCAAACTCTCCTAAGGTGTTTGGGTCCGAATCGGGCGATTACGTCTGCGAGAAGTGCGGAGGATCATGCGGAAGTCACATCAGACCTCGCGCCTTATCAAAGAAAGTCATGCAATAGGGATACTATTGCCCAACAATGTTCCAGGACTCAATTGACCTCGTGAAGAAGTGTCCGAAGTGCCAAATTCATGGAAACGTGCCGAGGCTACCTCAAACCGACATCGCCAGCATGCAAAGCCCTTGGCCATTTATGCAATGGGGGATTGATATTGTGGACCCTTTCTGTAAAGCTCCAGGGCAGTTTCAATTCATGATTGTCGCGATCGACTACTTCACAAAGTGGGTGGAAGCCGAACCCTTGGTGAAAATCACAAGCAGAAGCGCCTCAACCGTGCGGAAGAACATTGTGTGTCGCTCGGCATCCCTCATATCCTCGTTTGGATAATGGGACACGGTTCGAGATAAGGTATTCAAGAGTGGTGTCGAGAGCTTGGATCCGGCAAAATTCACCTCGGTAGCCCATCCTCAAGCAAATGGTCAAGCGAAGTCACTAATAGGACAATCGTCAAAGGATTGAAAACTTCGCCTCGGCCGAGTCGAGGCGATTGGGTGGAAAATTTACCACAAGTCCTATGGTCGTACCGTCGACACCTCGGACATCGAGCGGAGAAACACCCTACGATCCGTGTATGGAACCAAGCGATAATCCACAGTAGAGATCGGAATGCCGAGCCCCCATACCATCCACTTCTCAGCTGAAGCAAATGGGGATAATCTACGAACTGATCTAGATTTGCTCGAAGAAAAGAGAGACCTCGCCTACATTAGGGAAGCTCGGCATAAGCAACAAGTAGCTCGGTATTACAACCAGCGTGTCAAATCCCGACAATTCCAAGTAGGTGACCTCGTACTCCGGAATAATGAAGTCAGTAAAGCCGCAAAACTCGGCAAACTGGAAGCCACATGGGAAGGACCTTACCAGGTCGAAGAAGTCCTCGGCAAAGGGTCATATAAGCTAGCCCATATATCCGGTGAGCAAATACCCAACACGTGGCACATCATTCATCTGAAGAGATATTTTGCATAAGTGTCAAATGTCGGGTCTGTACAGTTGTCTTCTGTTCAGTCGTGTCTGAGTCTTGTTCTGTTGTTACGTCGTCCTTTATCAATAAAATCTTTTTTTCTTGCATGTTTATTTGTCACTTATGCATACTACCTCTTCCCCATTATACAATACCCTCTAAGGAGGACGAACTACCCTCGATGAAGGACAGACTACCTTCGTTTAATACGAGCATGAACTTTAAACGTGCGTGAGGGGACCACCCCTACCGATAAAACTTGGCAAATAAGGAACCTATACCTTCGTTTATTTCGAGGATGAATACCTTCGTACGAGGACGAACTACCTTCGTTTATTTCGAGGATGAACTACCTTCGTACGAGGACAAACTACCTTCGTTTAATACGAGGATGAACTACCTTCGTTTAATACGAGGACGAACTACCTTCGTTTATTTCGAGGATGAATACCTTCGTACGAGGACGAACTACCTTCGTTTATTTCGAGGACGAACTACCTTCGTTTATTTCGAGGATGAATACCTTCGTACGAGGACGAACTACCTTCGTTTAATATGAGGACGAACTACCTTCGTATAAATACGAGGACGAACTACCTTCGTTTATTTCGAGGATGAATTACCTTCGTTTGATTACGAGGATGAAACGTATACTGTTAAAGGAAAATCAACAAAAGGCAAAGAAAAATTTTATTCCGAAGTTAACAAAGCATACATTACGAGGATGAAGAGGGTCCAGGAGGTCGGGAAAAACTAAGCCAATCCCTAGAGAAGTCGGGGTTCAACAACTCATCTATGCTAACCCTACCTCTACCTCGTCCTCGATCGACGCCAGGAGTCCTGCCAGCTCGACCTCTAAGTCTCACCAGACGACCTCGGCTGCTCGACGATACTCGACCTCGGCCGCTCGATGCACGACCTCGGCTGCTAGATGGACGACGTCTCTCTTGCATAAAAAATTCCCGAGTCATGGTGATATCCCACGACGTCGAGAGAGAAGAAGAAGCCTCGGCAACAGGAGGAGTCACGGCAGAAGTAGAAGCCCCGATCGCCGGACAAAGCACCCGTTCAAGGAAGGGATGACGAGCCACGACGGTCTTGTACAGGCCACCTATTTTCTTCAGGTCGGCATACTGCTCTTGATATTGCCAGGAGTCCGAGCCGTACTCGTCCCTATACCTCCAACAGCGGGCTACGAGCTCTGAAACTTTAGCCTCGACCTCGGAAATGGTCATCCCACCACCTCGGCGTGTAGTCTCTTCGTATTCAGCATGCTCCTCAGCGACCAGTTTGGCTTTCTTCTTAGCGACCTCGAACTTCTCCTCCAACTCCAAAAGTCGAGCCTGAAGCTCGTCACAGTTCTCCTGGGTAGCCCTAAGCTTGGCGTCGGCCTCCTCTTGCACATGGCCTATCTTATCCTCTATATGGAGGACTTCGACCTCCTTTGATTCGAGAGCCCGTGTCAGAGCTTCGATTTGCTCCAACCAAGGAGACACATCAAGCATTTCAGGAGAAAACTGAATACAAAAGACAAGTTTCTTCAAATAAACAAGTGATTTTATTATGTCTTCAAGGAAGAAACGAAGATGTACATATACATTTACAAAAAAATATAAAAAAATGAGGATCAATGACCCCTCCAACAACCCCTGGCTCATTGACAACCTCGACCTCTTGGGACTCAGGGCCCTCGAACTTCTTCGACTCACCGGCGCCGCCGCCTTTCTCCGTGACCTCGGTCGCCACCGCAGTCCTCGGCTTCTTGGCCATATCAGCTATTAAGGCCTCAAGCATGGCATCCCGGTCCACCGAGCAAGCCCGAACCGAATCGGGGGTCAACAACGTTGTGGAGGAGGTCAGGCTCTCCAGCACAGGCATGCTCTCCAGGCCGGCAGCAAGTACCCCGACGTAAGATTACAGCAACGCCTCGTTCTCTACCACCTCATACCCGTACTTGGATTTATCCAACTGCGGTAATCCTCGGCGACTTCATCGAGCGTGGTCGCCACCACGTGTTTTTTGAGAATCTCGGCCAGATCGTCGGCCAGCTCGGAGAACCTCCCCGACAAGAACAGCCTCACCGCGAAGGCGCGGAGAAGCTCTCCTTGCGAGCCCGCCGCCTAGGTCTCCCGACGTCTGGCCGCCTTCATCTCGGCCTTCACCGCTGCCGTCTCAGCCCTCAGCGCCTCCACTTCGGCCGCCTTCGCCGCCTCGGCTGCCTTCGTAGCCCTCGTCATTGCCGAGCCTCGGCCTCCTCTCCGCATCCGGTGCCTTCACCTCGGCCTCGGCCACGTCCTGGAAAAGAATGGTGTTCTTCTCCTCGGTTCGAGAGTATTGAGCCACGGCCGGGCGGTCTAGGCGTCGTTCAAAAAATCCACCACTTGGGCGAAAATCACGGACACCCTGTTGAGTTCGGCCTTCACGAGCTGGGTCCCCGGCACGTAAAAATCAACGTCAACAAACACATCGACACACGCGAAACGTGCAACAAAGAAGTACTTTACCTCGGGAAAAGACCGGCCATGGCTCGCCGCCGACGATTGTGCAATCGTCGTCGCCGGGGAGAGAAGCCACTCGCTTTCCCTTATTGGGGCGGGGATCGACCACAGGGGACAGAGCGGCCACGGGAGACGGAGCGAGCACAGGCGAATCCGACCTCCCACCAACCTCAGTCCTCTCAGAAGAGGCCTCGGCAACACCTTTTAAAGCCAAGGTGGGAGCTTTAGGATCAGAATTCGACCTCTTCCTCTTCCTTGTGAAGTTCACTGCAAAGGAAACGAACTCGTTAGCACAATGGAGAACATATAATAAACGACGAAGTAAAGGAATGATGGGGTCTCACCCCTCACCGACTCCACCGCAGTGGCAGGATCATAAGGGCTCAACCCCGCGTCGACGAGCTCGGCCTCGGTAAAAAAAATCATCGACTTGGCCGACCCGTTGCAGTGTCTCTTCTAAGTCACCGAAGCAATCGTCGACGACCACATCCGCCAATTTCTCAGCTTTCCAGGCGAACTCGAGGAAGCTCTCAGAACGACAGAAGAAGAACTTCTTCTGCCAATTCGAGATCTTCGATTTGGTTTTCAACTTGAAACCACGACGAGGTGATAAATAGTATCACCCCGAACTGGACTTGAATTGAAAAAACCCAAGGACGAGCCCTAGGGTGAAAGGATGGTTATGCCTATGAGCATAGACGCCTAGGCCCGTCAACCTTGAAATGAGTTCGGCGTTATTTGGGCTAGAGGAATACCAAAAACTCGTTGTAATTCAACGTAGATAGAAAGAAAAGGAACACGAAGACCAGACTTGGTGTCTTCAGACATGTATAACAAACCCGCGGGAGGAGCAAGCCCTATCCTCCGGCCGGGGGACGACCAACCCCATCGACGGAGACACAAAAAACCTGGTAGCAATTTTTATCATCTCTGACAGTTCTAGACACAAAGAAATGTTGGAAACTTTACCAAAACCCTTCGAAGGGGGGAAATAAAGATTACAGATATACGGCACGGAGGAATCAACAGTATATACTTCTACGGCCACCGGGGCACCCGGTGGCGACACAAACACAACACGGCCTTCCTGGCCGTGAGACCCATCAGACGAAGAAGAAGAAGAAGAAGAAGATGCCATGAAAACTTACTGATTTTAAAGTGAATCGAAGAAGATGATGTGCAGAAGAGCGACGATAGCAATGGCGCGATGAACTTTGTCTTTCGGAAATACAAGAGATTTGAAAATGGAAGATTGATAAAGTGATAAGAGAAATGGCGTATCATGGAAGTTATTCCCCCAATAATGCACTTTATCGGGAACTCAACCGCTGCCACATTAAATGCAGATCCCGTATCGCGTGTTCAACATCGGCAGAAAATCCCGTGTTCGACCTCGGCACGACGTTACGCATTCAAACCAAGACGTCGTGTATCCAAACTCGACAATGGATTACATAACTAACTTCGGCATAACGCCTCGTCAGGTGAAGCCAAGCAACATATGACCTCGGCAAAACGCCTCGTCTAAGCAACATATGACCTCGGCAAAACGCCTCGGCAGGTGAAGCAACACATAACCCGACGCGCCTCGTCGGTGAAGCGGCGACATACGACTTGAAAAGCCTCAACAAAACCAAGCCGAGTTACGATAGAATGGCAGCTCTGAGATCGATCGCGCCCGCCGTCACAAACGAATCTCGGTGGATCACGACCCCAAACCCATCACGACCTCGCTTCTGCGTCTCTTTGGGGGGGGGGGATATGATAGGATACGGCCCAACTACCAGGCCCAAGCATCAGGCCCAATATAAATAGGCCTGACGTTAAGCTCGGCCCAGACGAGTTCGGCCCAAGAAGACTCCTAAACCAGTGGAGACGCAGAAGATTCGGACATATCCAAAAGAATCCTATTTAGAGAAGATCTTGGATTAAAATCTTATTGAGAGAAGATCTCGAATTTGAGATCTAGGTCAATATAATTATGTATAAACAGAGGATAGATTAGACCGAAAAGGATCATCTACACTCTTTGTAATCGCTCCTCATATTATCAATACACACATACTCTCTCTCGCCCCGTAGACGTAGATCTTATTCATAGATCGAACCACGTAAATCCTTGGTGTTCTTCGCATATTTATTTCCCTAACGAAATTAAGATCGATCATTTTTATTTGTGATTTTAAATGCAAATAACTGTCCTCGTTTATGCAAGACCTTAAAATCATGTTGTTCTCTTTCTAAAGCCCACAAAATGTGTTTGTTCATGTCCGAGCCGAGCCGATGTTTTGGATGTAAATTTAAACTATATTCTAGATTTAAGGAACCTTATTTTCGGTAAAGATTTGTGAAAATTGCTCAAGTTCTTTTCCTAGAATCCACGTAGGAATTACGCTTGACAAAATGTTATAATGTTTTAATTTATATTGATATTACACTATGTTTAAAATTGAGCTCTTAAACGGATCGAGTGTAAATAAGTGCCCACCGACATGTGTGGCCATAAATATATGCAAACCAAGAAATAATAATAATAATAATAATACATATGAATTTACACTATGTTTAAGAGATCAACTTTAAACTTCGACTATATAAAAAGACAAAAGACAGAATCTTAGTGTAGTATTAATTGATGGACTTTTAGACAAAATTTGAAGTGGAGTGTTAAACCAAGATCATAAACAGTTAAATATAGTGATTCCAGTGCATGAAATATCAGTCAAATGAATGAAGGTTTATTCTCAAGTGAACTACTAAAGTATATTTGGTTTATGAACATTTGACAGAATGTTTGTTTGGAGGTTTTTATTTGACAGAAAATATTTATATCCTTAAAATTAGTACCTTCTGTAGTATATTATTTGATCTAAGATTTTCATTCACTGAATAATAATATACATATGATATATATCAGGTAATATATCGAATTGAAAGCTATTGGTTATTGTCTGTACATTTAGTATATACTTTCATCTCTTAACTGGGGTTTCTTCCTTTTGTCCGAATTGCAACCTTAATTAGCAGATTCTTTTTATGTGATTTCCCTGACTTCCGGTTGTTTGACCCTGTTTTGGCATTGTATACAATAATATTTCATTTTTCTATGATAATGATTTCTCAATATTACAATAAATAATTCTTAATCATTGATCATACAAATATCAATATATAATCTAATTCCCCGCATGCATAATAACCATTGTATCAAAGGAGGTTAACACGAGAACTGTTTTTATCGTGAGAATGTGAGAACCAAAAAAATAATGAATTCACTATGAAAGTTGAGAATGTATAATAACCATTGTATTAATGGAGAGTTAACGTGAGAACTATTTTTATCATGAGAATGTGAGAAAAAACAAATAATGAATTCACTATGAAAGTTGATTAAGCAGATGAGAAAGTTACTGAATCCAAAAAATTGAATTTTCGTATCTCATGTAATTCGAACCTGAGTGAAAATTCTGAATTTTTTTATTCAATAACTTTCGCAGCGGATGCATTAACTTCATAATGAATTCATTTTGTTCATAGCGAATTTCCGTGTTTCTTAGGTTTTACGTTAAAAATGGTTATTATTTGAACCTCACTCCACCGAATAATAATAATAATAATGGTTAATTGATTCTTCATATATTTATAATACTATTTTTTTCATGACAACCACATATCATATAAAAATTAATGGATCTAATTGATTTTTAATAAATTCATGATTTTTTTTATCATCCCCTCTAAATATATATTGCATACTGTTAGCATCCTCTACTTCAAAGTTGTACTTCATTTAATTAATTTTAATTGTTGAATTGCACTAGTGTCTAGTATGTTTTATTTTATATATTATAAATGAATTCATTATAGAAGTTGATGAATCCGTTGAATAAATTACTGAATTAAAAAATTCGAAAATTTTCACCCTGGTTCGCATCCCATGTGAGGTGAAAATTCCTTTTTTCTGGATTCGGTAACTTTTCCAGCGGATTCATCAACTTTCACAACGAATTCATCATTTTTTTTATTCTCACGTCTCATGATAAAAATGATTCTCACGTTAACCATCCTATATATATAATTGATTTATGTACATATAATCCTTAACATACATATATAAGAACAAATAATATCCATTAGATTTGAAAATCACACGGTTATTTCTAAATGTGTATCTGAATTAGTTAAATGCATATTTATGCATATAATTGTGTATATCGTTATAATTTGTGCATTGAATCGAAAAGTCCATATTGATTTATCAAAGGTTAATATTTATCTCATATTCACACTATAAGGGTGTTCACCGATAATCATTCCATAT
Organism: Salvia rosmarinus; assembly: GCA_036937905.1. Lineage (NCBI taxonomy): Eukaryota > Viridiplantae > Streptophyta > Magnoliopsida > Lamiales > Lamiaceae > Salvia > Salvia rosmarinus. The sequence continues at coordinate 5,509,769 of CM072815.1, forward strand.
ATATATATATATATATATATATATATATATATATATATGAGAGGATTATTGTAATAACTTTTCTTCCTGTAAATATTATGAACTATGGTTTGATCACATATATAGGACAGGATTATTAAAATAATTTTATTCCTGTAAATATTACTCCATCCATCCTTAATATTTGTTCATTTAATTTCATTTCGATATGTCCATAAAATTCGTTCACTTTCATTTCATAAACATAGAAATCAATATTTTTACCCACACTCAATCCACTTATTTACAAAAAACCACCCATGACCTATATTTTTCACTCATATATAACATATTTTATCCTATGTGTTTCATTCTTTACTCACTTTATACTCATTACATTTATGAAAACCTTACCTGACGAAAACTAAGAATATATATGGTGGATGGAGGGAGATACATACAGTTATACTTCTTTCATCAACTATACTCGTAACACATTAATGTCTTCTATATATAAATAGTCGATAGTGATCTTCCTATGGGATCTCAACGGACACACACATCTCAAACTCGATTACTAGCATAAAAAGTCAAAATCAATGGCAAGATTGAAAACCCTCATATATTACACCAACTACATCACAAACAGCAATCCATGCGATTTACAATTAATTTCACGACTTTAGAGAAGAGAAGAGCCTAATTAGCAGTAGTAATAGGAAAAAAAAGTAGCAGCACAGTATACCGCAAGCCTGTTCCCTTACCAATATAAACCTTCCCAAGTTAAAACAACACATTGATAGTACGTAATTTAAACAGAAAAACCTATAACATTAAAAATTAAAAATGGTTGAGATGATGATCTGGAGCCTGGTCAATGTCGGACATGGAATCATCCTCGTCGTCGGTGGGGATGCCGTGGCCGCGGCCCAAGGCCTTGATGTGGTCCTTGAGGGAGCGCTTGTGCTTGAAGTCGGAGCCGCAGAAGCAGAACCAGATCTTGCCGCAGCTCTTCTCGTGCGTGCGCCAGTCGCCTTTCACGGCGAAGGGCTTGGAGCACTTGCGGCACGTGAAGGGCTTCGTGCCGTGCTTCCGCTTGTAGTGCGTCTGGAGGGTCCGGAAGTCCTTGAGGGGGCGGGCGCGGGGGTGCTCGATGTTGTTCTTGCACCCCACCGCGCAGCAGTAGCACGGCAGCCGCAACATCGCCGTCGGCTGCGTGCCGCGCAGGGATTCCGGCCCCTTCCTGTACTGAGATCCGTGGCCCCACATATGCATCTGATCAACACAGGGATTAGTAATTTCGAATCCTCTGTTACGAATCATGGCTCTATATAGGATTGGGGCCTTGACCTAAAGAGGAACATTAAAGATTACCTAGCTAGGATTATTTCCCTTTTTATAGGAAAAGATCAACTTACATTACTCCGGCCTAAAATCTGACGAGACAATGTCTATAACCACATAGGGAAATCAAGAGACCATTTTAGTTGTAGAGGACACCGCAACATGTTCGTACAATTGGAATCTATATTATGTAGGAGACATTGCTTTTGCCAATTCGAATTTTTAGAATGGATTTGGATATATTAACCAAATGGTTAGCATCTTCTATTAACTTTTTACATCAAAAATCAAAAGATTCAACAGATTGATATGAATTTTTTCAAAATGCAACTGCCTGGCGGATGGGTAATACCCGGAGTAGCCATTTATGATATTATGCAACTTGTACGACCAGAAGTCCATACAATATGCATGAGATTAGAGCATCCGTCGACAGAAGGATCACCCTAAGATGATCATTTCGATACGAGACACTAATTATCAAACATTGCTTAATTAGTAAATCCAATTTTTCGGATACTTTGATAAGATTATATTGAATTGACAAATGCAAATTTGAATTCTTAAAACGAGAAAATTGTTTGCAATTAGTTGCAACGCTCGAAAGTTATTTCAATAGTAGTTCTAGTTTGAGATATCCACACACATGACACGTAGGACGACAATTAACCAATAAGCTGAGATATGTATATTCTATTTCAAAGCCAATCTTTATATTTTTCAGAAAACAAAAACAAAAATCCGAGATTATCCTCAAAATGAAATGTTAAAAAGTATATTTCTTCAACTTCCTAAACCCAATAATGATTCTACGGTTACCAAATATTTCAAGACTCTCCACTACAGATAAAAACTAAGTAAAATATAGTAAAATCCATTTTATTGGATTCAAGTACACTTTCATGGCGGATTCAATCCGATTCATTAGTTCTTAGTTTATACAAGAGAGATTTTTAATAACTATTCCAATATATATATATGGGGTGTGACATATGAGCAGCCATTGGGTGTTTGTATGCAGTTACAACAGTGGATCTATACATTTTGCAGTAGAAAAAGTGATGAGAAACCAACATCTGAAACAACTGTTACCTTTGCAACTTGTCAGTGTTTATTTTCAACCACACATGATTTTTTATGTTTGGCTCAGCTAACAGTGTTCATTCACACGTTTCAAAGGTTCAACTCATTAAAGCTCCGCCCCTCACTCCCAGTTACAAAATAATATACCAAAACAAGCAATAACATAAAATAAAAAGTTAAGTCTTTTACACCGAGAGAGAGAGAGAGAGAGAGAGAGAGAGAGATCACATATATTTGAAGACATTATATATAGTATGGATTAAGAAAAGAAGAAGAAGAACTCTACAAAGGGGAAGAAAACGGATATTTGAAGACATGATATATAGTATGAAATAAAGTGAAATGTTTGGCGACTAATATTAGATACTTATTTTAAATAACAAGGATCTCGCATACACTTATTTTAAATAGATACATATTTAGAATTCAAACCAGAAAGGCCGAAGTTATGAAGCATTTATTCAGCTCAGAAAAGGCAACACATTTTTCACTTTCTTTCCAAGATTTGATTGATAAGAACTAGCGAACATAGGAGATTGATTGACTCTAGACATTCACAACTGAATGTCAAACAGACCTTTCTTTTCCTTGACAAGACAAGCAATAACACAAGCTGCCTCAACAATATCTCAAAGAAAAAGCCCCATTTTGGGAATGTTATGTTGGTTTGATTTAGCAGCACCAAAATTGAAATCTCAAACACAAAATTAGAGACATATATATATATATATGCTTTAATGAACAAATCCCAAATTCATTCAACCATCATATATTCATTTCTGGCAGGTTTTAGTATAATAATAATAAAAAGGACCAAGATTTTACATGACATTTCATGGGAAGTATCAAATCATTAAAAAGATAGTTTCATGTAGACCAATCAAAAGGATTAGCTTAAACACATCCCCACCCCACTCTCTCTCTCACCTCAACACACAAAAAACACACACATACAATGAAAATCGAAGCATCACTAGCAAAATCTAGCTAGGGCTTGTCCAAATTATTATACCTGGAGATTGTTGTATCTGTTAAAAGTCTTGCTACAAAGGTGACACGAAAACTGTGTAGGTCCGATGAGGATTTGGGAAAGTGTTGGAATCCAATACTGCCCCATGTTCAAGGGCAGCCCGGAGAGTATTTTGACTCCGTCTTTCTCCGGAGTTTCGATGTTGGGAGAAGCTCCGGAGCCTGGGTCAGAATTAGGGCTCGGGAGCCCTATCTGTAGGGCTGTCGTCACCTTCTGGTCGCTGCAATTGCAGTGCTTCTCGGGCTTCATGGGGAGAATATTGCATGAATCTTGTGAGAAGTTGAGACTGTTGAGGAGAGGGAGAGCTTCTCTTGGAGGATGTGAAGAAGAAGAAGATGAAGAAGATGAAGAAGAAGGGATGAGTGAAGAATTGATGTCATGAGGGTTTGATGAAGAAGAGGAAGAGGAATAGTAGTGTGAATGGAGAGGGGAACTGAAGTTGAACCAGAAATTATAGTAAGGTTCTGTCATGATTAGAGGTGGGGGAGAATTGATGGGTATTTCGTTTGAGTTTTGATGGGGATGATTAATTCATTAGGGTCCTGCAGGGATTAGCTGACACAGAGGTGGTGAGTTTGTGTGCCTATATATAGACTGGAGAGAGAGAGAGAGAGAGAGAGAGAGAGAGAGAGATGGCAATGGTAGGAGGAGAAATGAACCTCAAGAGATTGGAAAATCAAGAAATTTTGATTCCTGGTAAAGCTGCAAGATAAAGAAAGATATACAATTAGGAGTGGGGAATGAGCGAGTAAAAGGACCAAGTTAAATGCAGTATGGTTTTTACCCCTAAAAAAAGTATGTACCTTTTTTCATTTTTCGTTTTTAGCTTTGTGCAATTAAGTATACAAATATAAACAAGCATGTTTCCTCTCTTTTTTTTCGTATCTTGGTTTTGAAGAAACAAACAAACTGTAGCTTCATTTATGAATTGTAGATAAATTGTTAGTTGATAATAATCTCTCCGTCCTATTCAAGATGATCTATTTTTATTTTTGGTTGTCCCATCCAAAATTGTCTGTTTTCTTTTTAAGAAATAATTATATTTTCAAAAGTTATGGAACCTGCCTACTTTTTATCATTTTATACAATTATCCTAAATAACCATGATTAAAAGAAATGAGCCGTCTTGGATGGGACAGGGGAGTAATAAATACCCAATTTTAACATTTCTTATTCTTTAAATGGATTTCTATTATATATATATGTATAGTTTATACCTTTTGAGTTGAGATTATATAGAATACTTAACTAGTACAAGTAGTTTTTTTTAGTTTTTTTTTTAATTCCGCTTTAGTTTTTTTATTTATCATGGCATGTTTTTTAGTACAACTACGTATAAAAAAGGCGATATTATTCAATTCAAACCAAATCTGATTTTGTTAAAAGAAATTCAAGAAATTGTCTATATTGTAAAAGATAAGATTAATTTTCGTGTTTCACCATATAACCAATAAAAATCAAACATATTGATTTGTATCTCTATCTTATAAGTAATGTGAACTGATACTATAAGATATGATTAATTTAGACATGGAATGTTCAAACAATTTATATTATTGCAATTAATTATTTCAGGCTAATTAAGCTAAATCTATTCAAGCTAGTGATCCAGCATATGCTTTGAAGATTGTGCTGGCTGTTTCTTGTTCCAAAAGGGGAAGCTCTCCCCCCGGGAGCCCCCCAGCCCCATGAGAATGTGAGAGGGTAAATCACGGTGTTCTCAGCGGTTAAGAAGTATGAGGACTTTTACCTAGTGCCCACAATGAGTCACCCTAAAGAGGTGAAACTCCCACATCATGCCTGCTTGGATTCGATCCCTGGTCCTGTTCCAAATCTTTAGCTTCTTAACCAATCGAGCTACGCCATGTGAGGCAGGCTGTTTCTTAAATACATGCACATTGATCTATTCATCAAAGAAACTTTTTTAACTTCGGCTGCTGGGGAAAAACAACACTAGTCAAAAGTCAATTCCAATAAGAATTTCTCACCAATTTTTTCCGAGGCCTAGGTCAATTTCCACATTACACATACACAACATTATAGTATATAAAATCTCTTTAATTATATTTTATAACATTCTTTATAATTTTTTTGCCTTTTCAATAAAAAAAATATAAGGCGTACTCGGATGCATTCATTCTAATTTAATTATAATTGGATATTAACAAATTTTAATTGAAGATTACTAAACTCTAGTTGGAACACTCTAATTAGAATGGAGGCATGGCAGTACATTCGAATACACATAGATTTTCTGTGAAAATATATAGCATTATATAATAATAGGATGTGACTTAACCGATGTACAGAACGATAAAAGACTTTAAACTGTCGAAACTAATTACTAGCATCGTCAACATATCACATGCATAAGTATATTACTAGTATTATACTATTTCCGTCCCGCTCTAAGCGGCTCATTGCTTTTGGATATGTAGATTAAGAAGAGTTATGTTTTTGTGTAAAATAATGTGATTTACGGAATTCAGACACTTTTGTGTATAAAATGATTTCTTTTTGGGTATGAGCTATTTAGAGTGGGACGGCTCAAAGAAAAATACGAACCACTTAGATCGGAACAAATGGAATATCTATTTTCAACTACAATACACACACAAAATAGAGAGAGAACCAACTAATGCAACCAAATACACGAATGTTATGAATTCTTTTAAATTTTTTTAATGGAAATTTAAGAATTAATCGCTAAACATATTAATCTTGAATATTCCAGTATCAAGTCAAACCTAGCTAGCTAAAACTGATGATGAGTTATGTAATTTTCCATACAAATTCTCTCATTGTGATAATTATATGCAAATTGTCAGATAGAAAATATGAACATATTGATCAGAATTGCGACCATGACTGCAAATATAGGTACCAATTAATAGATATATAATAATAGAGTAACAGGCTACCAACTGACAGCAGTGGCCATGAACACAGGTTTTATCTTTTAGATAGGTTCATACATATATATCAGTCGTGCCATTTTCAGAAGTGAACATAATTAATAAACCTCATCTAACTTGCCCCCCTCACTTAATGTGGCTGTATAGTTTGATAGTTTCCAACGTTCTCCGCGGGAATTTTGTTGTAAATAGTATTTTGTCTTTATTTATAAATTATCATCAATACATGATACGTATATATCATACTTCATTAAATAAAATATAAAGAGCTGGACTCTTGTGCGCATGCATGGTGAAACCACATTCGAATCACGATAAATTCGTACGGATTTAGTGGTCATCTTGTTATATATGGTAAACCCATCCAAATTTATCATATAGAAAGCACACGTCTTCAGAATTTTTGTAAAATATAATATAACTACAAATATTATAATGAAGTGATATTCCTCACATTTAAAGAGCCAATGTATCTGATTCAAATTAAATAAGTATATATGTTTTTTAAAAGTTGATGCATGAGAGATGAGATGACGTTCGAGACCCAAGCACTTATCCTCATAAATACGATGCATACCCTATCAATTGAATGTTGGAAAATGGTGTGTGCGAGCAGATAGAACTTGCACGCGATTACAACTCTAAAAGAAAAATAGAAGAAGATCAAACTAACAATGAACTTAAAAGCGATATAATGTAATTACAAATAACCGTATTCTAGATGCCGAAAGTCGAGGTCCTCTTTCCAAGAGGCGAGATACGCCCGATAGTGCTCTCGGTTTTGGCGTATCGTCCCAAAGATGAAACGACAACGTCTCGTTGGTGGCGACACCGCAAACCAACGAACTCCGCGAACCGACGGAAGCGAGGACGAGCTTGGACACAAAATATGAATCGCAGAGTGCTCTTAGGTATCTTTGGAATGCTTTTGCGGTAGGTGGCTAATCTTTGGGAGACATGTCCTATTTATAGGCGTCGTCCCTCATGGGAAAGATCTTGGAGTCAACACCGCATTGATGTTGGATGTTACGGAGTTATGTCCCTATTGAGTGTCGGCGGTTTACGGAGACAACGTGGGCACGTTTCCACAGAGCCATCATGTCGGGCGTTACGGCGGATTTACGACGAATCCGACAACGCGTGCGTCCGTGTTCGTTGGACGATCCGGGCGTCTCTTCAAGTGCAAGCAGCCCAACGGATTGGGCCACACGAGTTGGGCCTCGGACCAACTCCATCTTTGGGCTCGATCAAACGTTGATCCAAAATATACGAGCAATGGGCCACGGAACTAGGCCCATGAAGCAAGCCCACCGAACAGCCCAAAGAACGACCCCAGACCAAGATCCAAGATCCAAGATCCACGATCCACGATCCACGGACCACGGACCACGGAGCCGGGCCGGCGGGCCGAGCCGGCCGCCAGCTGCACGGGCGGCGGCGCGGGCACGGAGACGGCGCGGTGCCGGGCGCGCACCGGGCGGCGGCGGCGGCGGCGGCGGCGGCGCGTGTCTTGGCGTGGGCTTTCCACCCATCACTTGTGCACATAATTATACTAAGTGTTCAATGAATCACTTATATAGACAATTAATGAAGGTTCATTAATCAATGTGGGATAAGGATTAATTAATCCATGCTTATCCCTTAATCACATAACTCCATGTTTGAGTGACCAACTTTGATCCATTATTTCTCACTCACCGAAATCGGATTTGAGAATGTGAATACACCACGATCATCTACTCAAAACGTAGATCGATCCTATGCTATTTAATTTCACAAAATTAAATGTTCGTCCTCAAAATCTTGGTCAAAGTAGCTTCGGCAACTCGACCACATATATAATAAATATATATTTACGTGATTTCCAACAATCCCCACATGAGTGGAAATAGCCATATGCATGTATGCGAGACCTGCTCGATCCTCAAGAGATGTTAAAATATTTGGACAGGTGGTTTATGGCCTCGAACCTTCCATAGTTAGTACCATCGAGTACACAGGCGGATTAGTGGACACGATGCCTTGAACTATTCCCCCACAACGTGCACTGAGACAATGGTATTAACACTTGAACACCTCAACCTCATCCGTTCTCACGTTTGATTCCATTTTGGCCATGGACATCCACTTTGGATTAATAAGTGTTTTGTTTGAAGCGGCCCCACTTCGCACTTACATAGGTGATTCTTTACCGAGTATCTTGCCATACTCAACCTCCTCGAGGTATCTTAGGAATCATTAAGAGTCAACGACTCAACCTCACCACTAGGCAAGTTTTTCAACACTCGTTTGCTTTCTAGGGAACAGACTAACTCGAGTGTTTACACACGAACTCCTATAGCTTAGTTCTCCCATTGAACCGTGTTCTTGGGATCTCCAACATCATGGTTGGGTTACCACTATGATTGTTCTTAAGATGTGGATTTTAGTCCCATTCCTCTAGCAACTTGATCATTTGATCTCGGTTCAACCCTTTGGTTAATGGATCGCGCCAGATTATCTATTGACTGACATAGTCAATTGATATAACCCCACGAGATCAAATGCCTCACGGTATTATGTCGCCGACGATATGTCGAGACTTACCATTATACAAACCACTTTTCGCCCTTCCAATAGCTGCTTGGCTATCAAGTGAATCATCACTGGTGGCACGGGTTTAGACCAACATGGAATATCTTCCAAAATTACGAGTCACTCGGCTTCATCACCAGCTTTATCCAAAGCTATGAATTACGATTCCATGGTGGATCGGGCTATACACGTCTGCTTCGTGGATCTCCAAGAAACATCACCTCCCCAATCGTGAACACGCACCCACTTGTAGAAAGTGAATCACGTGTCGGATATCCATTGGCATCACAATACCCTTCAAGTACCGGGATATCTCGTGAAATGCAGCCCATGATTTTGAGTATACTTAAGTACCTCAAACTCTCACTAAAGCCTTCCAATGCTCCTTGCTTGGATTGCTCGTGTAACGACTCAATTTGTTCACGGTTGCAAGCTATGTCGGGTCGGGTGCAATTTGTAAGATACATCAAACACCCGATGACCTTAGCATAGTCTTCTTGTCCAACAGTTCACCCTTCTTTACTCAAGTGAACATTGAGCTCAATGGGGTCTTAGCAGGTAAACTATCAAACGCGTTGAATTTCTTAAGCACTTTCTCGACGTAGTGAGATTGTGTCAAGACAATTCCGTCTGATCTTCTTAGAATCTTGATTCCAAGAATCACATCAGCTAATCTCATGTCCTTCATGTCAAAATTTCTATTTAACATGCGATTTGTGTCATTAATGACTTGAGTATTGCTACCCATGATCAACATGTCATCTAGATACAGACACACTATAACATAACCATTATCAGTGTTCTTAACGTAGACACATTTATCACACTCGTTGATCTTGAAACCATTTGCCAACATTACATTGTCAAATTTCAAGTGCCATTGCAACGGCGCTTGTTTCAAACCATATAGAGACTTCACGAGTTTGCATACCTTGCCTCTTGACTGTGTACTAAACCCTTCGGGTTGCTCTATATATACCTCATCCTCGAGGTCACCATTCAAAACGCGGTCTTAACGTCCATTTGATGAATCTCAAGATTGTACAGAGCAGCAATTGCGAGAAGCACCCTAATAGACGTAATCATCGTCACGGTGAATAGGTATCAAGAAATCGTACCCTCTCTTTGTTTAAACCCTTCGACAACCAAACGGGCCTTATACTTTTCAATTGATCCATCCGCCTTGTACTTTCTTTTAAGGATCCATTTGCACCCTAAGGCTTACAACCTTCGCAAATCAACCAAGACCCAAGTGTGGTTTTGAGAATGGAATCAATCTCACTTTGAGCGACCTCTCGCGAGCATTCCGTCTGCCGAGCATAGGCTACTTTGATCGAAGTTGGTTCTTCGTCAACATGAACGCAATATAGTCGGGACCAAAATCCTTTGGCGTTCGACTCTCATCGCCACGCCTCGGTTCGACCCTCCGATCGCCCTTGATCGCTTATGCGATATCGGTTCTTCCTCCAGGTTTAGAACTCGAAGCTTCACCATCGCTCTATTGCTAGAATCGGCTTCATTTTTATCCTTGTCTTTGCTGGATAAACACTTTCAAAGAATATAGCATTCCTTGATTCAATCGTCGTCCCCACGATCATATCTCGTACCTCGACCAGATCGAAAAGCGATAAGCGCCATTGTTGCTGCATACCAATAAAGATACAATCGACTGTTTTAGGTCCAATTGTAACTTGTTTAGGAAGAGGCACCTCAACCTTCGCCAAACACCCCCACACTTTGAGATATTTGTACGATGGCTTTCTTCCTTTCCACAACTCGTAAGGAGTGACATCCTTACCCTTGAGTGGAATCTTGTTCAGTATGTAGTTGGCTGTCAAAACAGCTTCCCCCCACAAGTTCTGGGGCAACCCTGAACTAATCAACAAGGCATTCATCATCTCCTTAAGTGTTCGATTTTTACGTTCAGCAACGCCATTAGACTGAGGTGAATAAGGAGCTGTCGTTTGATGTATTATACCACTTTCGTTGCATAATGCCTCAAACGGAGCTACATATTCTCCCCCTCTATCACTTCGAACAGTCTTAATTCGACAGCTTAGTTGATTCTCGCCGTTTTGAAGTTTTAAAAGCTTCATAGCACCGTTTTACTTCTTAGAAGGTAAAGATAACAATATCTCGCACAATCATCAATAAACGTGATGAAGTACTTTTACCACCTCTAGTTTGTACAAACTTTAAATCACACACATCGGTGTGAATAAGTTCTAGAGGCTTAGTGCTGCCTTCACCGAATGAAACGGTAACTTAGCTATTTGGCTTCCACACAAACCTCACATTTCGTTTGTGTATTAACTTCATTTAACTTTAGTAAATCTAAATTTACTAATCTTTTATTGCATTTAGATTAACATGTCCTAATCTACAATGCCATAAATCGTAACACTCGGTCAGTAAGAGGAAGTAGATGCATTTTCATTAATAGCAATCTTGGGTACACGGACATACCATTACATTCAATTTGAAAAGACCCCGGTGAGATAACCCCTACCAAGGAACTTCCCAAACTTAGTCAAGACAAACTTTTCGACTCAAAACTAGTCTAAACCCTTGTTAACTAGAATCGAGCCCGACACTAAATTCTTGCGAATGTCCGGACATGCAAGACATCCTTCAACGTGATCTCAATGCCGGACGTCATCTTGAGCACCACATCACCAACTCCGCAACCTCGGACGAAGCTTGGTTCCCATGTTGAGCTTCCTCCCTCAACAGTTTGTGGGTGGAGAACGTCTCCTTCGGCACGAGGCGTGCGCGATTGCACCAGTGTCGATGAACCATCCACCTTGATTCTCGACGTGGTTGACTTCTTCATCACCACGCATCAAGTCATCCTTGTCCTATTTGTCGAAATCCTTCTCGACAACGCGTTGGCAACTTGCTTAGCTTTCTTCTTCTTGGTCGACGACAATCTTTACTCGTGTGGCCATGCTTGCCACAATTATAACGATCCCGTCAAATTGCGAGCAACCACCTTCCCTTCGCTTTGTCATTGGCATTGGGGCGAACACGCTTGTTGGAGGACCGCCTCTCCAACAGTTGGCTCTAGCATCGATCAAGCCCTTCCTTTAGCTCTAGCTTCTTCACGCCGACTCGATGCGCGATCGACGATCAAGTCTTCAAGTGTCATATCCTTTCGCTTGGCTTAAGGTAGACCTCAAGTCTCTCCATCCCGGGTAGCTTCTCAATCATCGTAGCGACGACAAAGCCGTCCGAAAGCGATGTGCCGCCGGCTTGAACCTCGTGCACAATGAGTTGAAACTCTTGCACTTGGTCCATGATCGATCGGAATCGACCATCTTGTAGTCCAAATATTTGGCTACAATGAACTTCTTTACTGCATCATCACTACGGTATTTCTTTTCTAACGCATCCCACATACTTTTGGATGTCGTTACAACAAAGATAAACACTATACAAGCTATCTTCTAAACTACCAAGTATAAAATTTTTACAAAGGTAGTCGCCATCATGATTGTCATATCTTTGCTCGGACGTGAAAGTCCGTCACTTGACCCCGAACGGCGGGATCATCTTCCACCAAGAAGTCGACGGCCCAACGTCGTGAGGTAGAACAACATCTTTGTCGCCATCTCAAGTCGGATCCTCCAAACTTGGCGGCTTCTCGGTCAAGCGGCATCATCCTGCGGTATGAACAGGCGCGAGATCGATCCATGACCGATCCACCATGTTAGATCCCATGGATCCAACAATGACCCAATCGAAAAGTGCGATCGTCGAACCAAAGGAACCACTAAAAGTGGAACCAATTGTTGAACCACTAAAAGTGGAACCAATAGTCGACCCAGGGTCTCATGGTTGACCAAGGCATCGAACCAAACATGACCGAAGCCATTGTGTCGAATTGGCGGCAAGCAGAGGAGGCAAGGAAGCGGCAGCAGAAGCGGCGAGGCAGCGGTCGGTGGCGTGAACAATCGACATCTCCAAGCAAAGGTTTAGGTTTGAAAGTTTTAAGTCAATTTTAAGTCGACTCTTCGTGGCAAGTATTATCTCGTCTTGCGATTGTTGGAAAATGGTGTATGTATGAGCGATGTAACTTGCGGGCGTATTATAACTCTAAAAGAGAAAATAGAAGAAGATCAAACTAACAATGAACTTAAAACGATATAATGTATTACAAATAACCATATTCTAGATGCCGAGCCGATGAGTCCTCTTTCCAAGAAGACGAGATACGCCCGGTAGTGCTCGGTTTTGGCGTATCGTCCCCAAAGATGAAACGACAACGTCTCGTAGGTGGCGACACCAAAAACCAACGAGCTCCGTGAATCGGACGGAAGCGAGGATGAGCTTGGACACAAAATATGAATGCAGAGAGTGCTCTTAGATATGCTTTGGAATGCTTTTGCGAGGGTGGCTAATCCGTGGGAGACATGTCCTATTTATAGGCGTCGTCCTCTCACGAAAGCATGTTGGAGTTAACACCGCATTGATGTCGGGTGTTACGAGTTATGTCCCCTATTGAGTCTGCGCGGTTTCGAGACAACGTGGGCATGTTTCCGCAGAGCCATCATGTCGGAGCGTTACGCGGTTACGACGAATCGGACAATGCGTGCGTCCTGGTTCATTGGACGTATCCGGACGTCTCTTCAAGTGCACAGCAGGCCCAACGGATTGGGCCACACGAGTTGGGCCTCGGACCAACTCCATCTTTGGGCTCGATCAAACGTTGATCCAAAATATACGGGCAATGGGCCACGGAACCAGGCCCACGAAACAAGCCCACGAACAGGCCCAAAGAACAGCCCAAAGACCAATTGCCAAGATCCAAGATCCACGGACCACGGAACCGAACCGAACCGAGCTGGCCGGCGCGGCGGGGCGGGCTGGGCGCGGGCGGCGGCGGCGGCGGCGTGGGCTTTCCACCCATCACTTGTGCACATAACTATACTAAGTATTCAATGAATCACTTATATAGACAATTAATGAAGGTTCATTAATCAATGTGGGATAAGGATTAATTTATCCATGCTTATCCCCTTAATCACATAACTCCATGTTTGAGTGACCAATTTTGATCCATTATTTCTCACTCACCGGAAATCGGATTTGAGAATGTGAATACACCACGATCATCTACTCAAAACGTAGATCGATCCTATGCTATTTAATTTCACAAAATTAAACGTTACGTCACTCAAAATCTTTGTCAAAGTAGCTTCCTGACAACTTGACCACATATATAATAAATATATATATTTACGTGATTTCCAACATTGAAAACTTAATTTAAGCTCCAGAGTAATTCAGCAGCAGCATGAAATAAAGGCAAATACTTGAGTTTATTCCAAAAATACAGAAAGTAAAGACATAAGAGTGAAATTCCGTTAATTCTTTTTTGAATTTTAGAAAAATACGACTAACATAAATTGTTAATTCTTACATATAAATACCGACAAGGAACGAAATAAAACCAAAAACTTTATTAAGATTTCACCTCCAACTAAAAAAATCCAACAAGCCATATATATAGGATGTTAATAGAACCCTAAATAAAAGACCTAATCCTATTAGGAATCTAATGCAGAAATGTGTAACTTAAAGAACAAGAATAAAAAGGTAACAAATCAAATTAATTATTTAATCTATCTCTATCATTCTTCTTTATATCAAAATGTTTCGCTCTCGAATCGAAAATAGCTTCATCTCCAGAAAAATTATCACTCGCAAAATGCATTAGAGATTCAATGTGCACCTCAAGATAACGAACATCGACAATTGCATTGTACTTATAGCCTTGTTAGAAACAAAGTCGACTTGTTTCAACATAAAAACCAATATATGTCGGTCCGTAGTTATATTATAACTTCGATAGGACATGTGGACTCAAATAGTTTGTGACGGTGAACATTGTCACCAGAACACTTAGGAGAGAAACAAGTGTGTCCATCACTAAAGCTTGTCCAACGTCACCCAATAAAATTGCCTCCTGCAATATAGAAAATGTACGTTATCATAAATCGAACCTCTATAATCCTCAAATGTATCAAACTGAGCATTATTATTTTCTAAATTTGCAAAAATGTTCTCCACCTTGACTGATTTTTGTTTCAATCATCACATCGAGCGAATCGTAGCGAAACATAACATTGTGGGTTGCATCGAATAAGGCCAAGGATTTTTTGATGTTGTTCCTTCAAAACAATAAATTGATGAAACAAGTTATCAACTTGTTGTTAGAGATTATTGTGAGTGATCTGCGTTGAAATCACAGGATTGTAGCAAGACTCTAGATACCAACTGATGTAGTAGCATTGTGAAACAAATAGGTAGATATCTTCATTGATTCAAAGAATAACAAAATCAAACACAAATAAAGTAAAATTATGTTGATTTTCTTGTGAACACCCGAAGAATACGACGAACACAGACAATTGATTCTTGAAGAAGAATACAAATAAAATATTCGAAAAATATTTTCACCTCCAAATAAAATATCCAACAAGTTATATATATAGGTTGTTAATGAAACTTTAAATAAAAGATCTAATCCTATTTTGAAATTAATGCAAAATATGTAACTTAAAGAATCTAGGGTTATTGGCGCCTAAATACATGAACTTAGCATATTTTGTTTTTTTCCACAAACTTTAAAAATTATCAATAAATACACGAACTTAACATTATTGTGATATTTTCCACAAATTGAATGACGGTCAAAATTGAAACTGACATGGCAGTCGACGTAGCGCCACTTCATCAAAACGATGTCGTTTTACTTATACAATATATATTAATTAGCGGTTAAATACATGAACTTTAGGTCTATTTTGGTTTTTTCCACGAACTTTAAAAATTTATCAATAAATAAACAATTAACATTATTGTAATATTTTTCACAAATTGAATGATGCCCAAAATTAAAGCTGACATAATAATCAACGTGACACCACTTTATCAAAACAACGTCGTTTTACTTATAGAATATGTATTTAAAAAAAATTAAAATACACCTAACACATACCTCCAACTCAAACCTTATTGTAAGTTGAGGTTAGAGAAAGAGAGATGGGGTGGGTGCGGTGTGGGTACGAGTTAAGGTGAATTTAAGATTTTTTTTATACATATTGTATAAGAAAACTATATCGTTTTGATAAAGTGATTTCATGTTGATTGTTATATCAGCTTTAGTTTTGACCGTCATTCAATTTGTAAAAAAATTATAATAATGTTAAGTGTGTATTGACAAATTTTTAAAGTTCATGAAAAAACCCAAAATATGCCTAAAGTTCATGTATTTAATCGATAATTAATATATATTATATAAATAAAATGACATCATTTTGATGAAGTGACGCTACATCGATTGTCATGTCAGCTTCAATTTTGACCATCATTTATGGGAAAAATCACAATTATGTTAAGTTCATATATTTATTAACAATTTATAAAGTTTGTGAAAAAAACAATAGATCCAAAAGTTATGTATTTAGATACCAATAATCTATCATGATGGCAACAAATGTTTTTGTTGATATGCGAAATGTATAAAGCTTTAAATAAAAAATATTTCTATAATAACAAGAAATTCAGGATCATTCTTGTATCAATTTTACAAAAGGATTTTAACATTCAAAAAATACATATCATGTTTGAAACTTTCCTAAAGAAAACTCAAAAAAGAATTTAATTAACATTTGATATACCAATGTTGATTTAGCATTAAATTTGTCGAACAGATCCACTGTTACAAAATGTAATAGATTTTATCATATATGTTTTCGAATAATCATGTGGCACGCACACATTCTTTCTTGAATGACACGTCATAATTTTGCATATAATGTATATTAATGTTAATGGAACATAAAAGTAACATAATTTGCAACAGAAATTGAATAATAAATTTAGGCCGAAGAAAAGCCGCCTTGGATGTTTTTGGTGGGACCCCATCCTACTTGAATATTCAGATTTGATTAGACATTCTATCTAGTATACTAAAAGTAGTAGTGTTACCGTCCCTGGAGACAAAATTTAAAAGGTGATTCTTGTGGCAGAGGTTATAGGTTCGAACTCCACCAAACGCCTATGGGTTTGAATCATTATATCTGGTTTTTCAGTGTGGTTTATCCGTCTGTGGTTTGCGCTATTGCAGGATCGTGGGATTTACCCAAATCTTGCACTCAAGAAGCGGTCATGGTTCCATGATATCAAAAATAAAAATAAAATGTAGTAGTACATACATAAGTCAATATCTGAATCTGGCTATCACAACTACCTACATTTATAGAATTTTCGCTAATTCTGCAATAAAACACATATATAAATCATCAGCACTAATTAAAGAAGTTTTTTTAATACGTTCCTTGCTTTTTAATTATTATCTAAGTTTTAGATTTACTTGCTCATGTCAGTCAGGTGAATTCATTTAATTTTAAATCAACTTTGTAAAGTTCAGGTTTCTTTAGTTCGAGTCAATGATCTGAATTTTTTGTGCGGGCTCGTAATTTTAGTCTCCAACCCTTAGCTTTGATTTTCAAGTTAGTCCATCCAGCCACAAAATTTACGAAGAAAAATTAGAGTCTAGAAATTTTTTGATAACTATATTCTTCTAATACAAAATAGGTCGTGCTTCTCAATCGAGACACTTAACCTCGTATTAGATAGAAAAATGAATGTTATTTCGACATTATTTGAATAGTATTGATTCAAAACTTTTGGACACATATATTAAGGAGATTATGTTTTATGAGTAAAGTAGTGTAACTCATAGAATTCGAGATATTTTTATATGTAAAAATTATTATTTTTTTAGAATGAACCAATATTTTTGGGAAGGAGGAGTAAGTAATAAATAACTCCATTAGATTTAGAGGTAAGGATTCGACACATGATTATCAACTTTTCTTTCTTTCAAATTTTTACGTACGCATTAGAAAAAAAGTAGAAAAATGAAATGATGAGTACACATTCCAATAGATTATCAAAACACTTTCCTCAAACACTTAAACTTTAATATCAAATTCAAAAGTGAAATGATGAGTACACTTTTCTTCGCTGTCAATAATGAATTTTGACAACGAGAAAAAAATCGATTAATTGAGTCAATCTACTTGATTTTGCATTAATCGGGTTATTTTCGTTTTGCACCAATCAAATAAACTTTTGTTCGGACTATAAATCATTTGTCTTATTCCTCTTTTTCGATCTATTCTATCCAACCTATTGGTTTCAGATTGAATTGATATCCTATACCCAACCTATCAAAATGTATTCATCAAGAGATAACCCGCATGCTTCTTTCACCTACACATTAATCCATGTATATAGTTCCATTTATAAAGAAAGATTAAATAAGATAAATATTATAAGGTCGAGATGGTTCTAAACTCAGTAACTCATTAGCTAGGCATATACCCTCGCTATCCTATATCTACTGTTTTTTTTATTGCATAAATTTTAAAGATCGCACACGCGACTCAAACCTGGGGCTGACATCGATATTAATTACTCTATCACTAAGCAACACATATACACCAATCCATATATCTACTGTTACCGTCTCTCTATGTTACCATTACAAATTCAAGGCGTAATAAATGGCAGAAGCATCAAGGGAGTTGTAATAAAGCATGCGGTAGCTTTTGATATATAATTACAATAAAATTTTCATAAATAGCATTAAACTTGAGAATAACTTTCTAAGTAATCCTAAAAATCATTGATAATGACGATAGTTGAACTTAACTTGGATGGATGTCGGTTCAGTATTTAATTAAATAACTGAAAATTAACAATTATACTCCCTCCGTTCATTTTTAAGTGTCATCTGTCGTTAAATCGCACAAATTAAGAAAGTAGTTAAATTTACATTTATAACCTCATTAATTATCATGATAAATATATTCATACAATTGATTATCAAATTTCAAAAATATTAAATAAGGATAAATATGAAATATATCATAATTTTATTTTTAAATTGTGAACTAAGACACTTATTAAAAAATAAGGAAAAAATGCTAATGAAACATTTCAAAAAACGGAAGGAGTATTATAATTAATTTAATAGTATATACTCAATCTTCTACTATATAAATATTTTAATCCCAAACTTGAAAAACAGTGTCCATACTTTGACTGGTAGTCATGATATTGATGTTTCCAAGAGTGCACGAGTGTGTGTGTGTGTTTTCCTATGCATTTTCATTTTCAAGATATCCAATGTGTCCACATTTATCTTTGATGGACCACTTCATGAATTCTCTTTGCTTTATTTTCCGAGTAATATAATTCTTCCTTTTTCACCTTTGAAAATTGTTCTTTTTTGAAAATCGATCTTTGATTGAGGATTAATTAATCAAGGAATTTCTTTTAAAAATGTCCAAACAATTTTGATCTGTTTATAACTTAATGTCTTATTAAAACAGTTGATGCGATAGATTCAACTTGTTTTTGGTCATGCTCTTAACCATATGTCATTAATCATGAAATGATAGTTTGGATATATTCTCCTGATTTAAGTAGATTATCATTCAAATGAATATTGTAGGTCAATTTGACTCAACTGTTCAAATTTAGCATACATGATGAAGAACGTGTAAGTAATTATACTAAAGAGCCGATTGATATGAATGAATGAATGAGTGAAATAACATGGAAAATTAAATATCATTTTATATGTGTATCTTAAACTGAATACTTTTGTATGATCAAATTTCTTTATATCTAAATTAAGTTTAGTGGCTAGTATTATCAGTAACACAATTCAGTAACCCTTACATGTCTAAACTATACTTATATATACGTATATATTATCTAATTAAATTCCATTAAAACATAGATCTAATACTAAATATAAATTCATTTAAGTTGTATAAAATTAGATTTACTGAACATATTTTCCCATATCAAAATTAATTTAAAATAAAATAAAAATGAATAGAAACTTTTAATTTGAATATATTAAAAATATCGAATAGATAACATTTTTTTAATATTTTGATAGGCACATAAGTTTAAATTAGATTTATTTTGATAACCTTTTCGTTTTTTTCTTTAACAAATCCAAAAATATTGAAAAAAAACTATTTTTAAATTAACTACCAATAGTAATATATTATTCAAACTATTTTTCTAAATATAAAAGGTAATATTATATACATAATTTGTTGTTTTGGCACATTAAGAATTGTAAAGCCATGTGTTATGGATAGGATGCATCTCAACTCATTAAAAATCGTGATTCTCGATGGAATAAATATAGTAATTATAGGAATGAGAATGAACATAAACATAAAAATTTATTTTATTTACCAATCGCCTCTTATATAACATATGTTTCTTTTGAGAATGAGTAACCTCCTCTCTCTCTTTTCTTTAAGGTTTGGTAGGTGTGGGGACTGAAATTTTGATTCTTTGAAGTTCTGTACATTGTTTGGCAGGTGAATTTCTTAATCAATACAGATAAATATTTACAAGTGTACAGTCTTTTGGACTTTAATTCAATGGTTCTGATTCATGAACGTCCATCTGTGACTGCACAGCCTAATAATTACTATAGTGACTACCTGTTTATTGATTTATCTAGTTTCTGTCATGTCGAATCTCTTCGAAAAGATGGTTCACGAAAAGAATGAGGAAAATTCTTCAATTTTGAATAAAAGATCAGATCAAATAATATTGTTCATAAGTGTTAATTTATCCCAAATATCAAGATACCTATTTAATTTAATTCATATATTAACATACTACTTTTTTTTTATCTATTTTAATTACAATTATAAAAATATCCTTCATCATAATAAAAAAAAACAGATTGGAAAGGAGGGAGGTTGGCCGCAGGTTGGCCACCGGGAAACAGAAGAGAAGGGAGGGAAGTTGGCCGTCGAAAAACAAATGGGAATGGGGAGAGAGAGTTGGCCATCGGGAAAAGGAGAGGGAGGGACCGGCCGTCGGAGGGAGGGAGAGGATGATTAGCCGTCAGAAGCGGATGGGAAGGGAAGAGGTTGGCCGGGAGAAGGGAAGGGAGGGGGTTGGCCACTAGTAGAGGGGAGAGAGTGATGGTTGGCCGTTGGGAAAAGGGAGATTGAGGAGGTTGGACCGATAGAGGAAGAGGGATGGTTGTCCGCCGGGAAAGAGGAAGGAAGTGAGAGTTGGCCACCGGAAAAAAGGAGAGGTAGGGAGGTTGGCCGTCGGGAAAGAAGGGGGAGGGGAGGGTTGGCCGGGGAATTAAAGTTTGTGTAAGTTGTGCGTGTGAATCCGTGTGTTTTTTTATATTTTAAATGATAAAATTGTACAATTGATTAAAAATGATTGTAAACTTAACATATGGGATAAGAAGAATATCAAATTTAATATATGAGTTACTTAAAATTTTCGCCCATAAGTTATTCAGAAACAGAAGCAAAAACTCTTTAATTTTTATTTTTAGAAGATTTAAAATTTAAAATTATAATGTAAACCTTTCCAATCACCAGAAAGGATATTGTTGTGCTTTCCGTGACATCCAAGTTTCCCGGGGATAAGATCTCTTTTGCACAAAAGATACTTTATGGTGTAATTCCAATATCTTTTTCTTTTACAAATTAAAATAAAAATTAAAAAGATATTGTCACATTATAGAAGGAGACTATTTTTACTCATTTTCTTTTTGCTTAATATAGTTATTATCGAAAAGTAATTAATGTATCATTTGTTACTATAACTCGATAAATATTGTTAATATAAACTAAAACTTACTTGTATGTATAATAAGATGAGCAAATTACCCTTTTAATTACTAAGTATGCCGCAGTCCTCTAGAGACATCCAAACAGTGAAACCTACCACGATCCTATCTCCAAATCAAAATAAATAAATAAAATAATTATTAGGTAAGCGGTTGAACAATGCTCTCAATTTAACAAGAAATTAAATCATGCATGCTCCTTAATGCCCTTATTTCTTATAACATATCCCAATTTCTTGAACATAAAACCCCTGGCACACATTAGAGCTAAATATTTGGAATAATTATCTAAAAGAAACAAAAGTAGAGCTGATTAACAAGAACCAATCAACTGAGGTCTGAAAATGAAATAATGTAATGCTTTCCCTCTAAATAACATGTAATTTCCTCAATACTCAACAAGTTACCCATTCAAAACCAACAAAAATAGCTAGCCATTCGATTAATTTGTTTGTAGGTGAAGAAAAAATACAAAAAGAGGACCACTACAACATATAGAAGAATGACATAATAAAAGATTAAATAAACTATAACAAGTAAATAGTGTAATACTCTCTCTATGATAAGTATATCACAATTATCTTATTCAATGTCTATTAAAAATGTATTACTTTCATATTTTTTAGGACACTACTTTTATTATTCAACTTCATGATCATTCATTATTTATCAATAAATCCTTCATATCACTCACAACCTAACATCTTGTGGGACCATTTTTCACTCAAACAACACCCACAATTAATTTTATTAAAATCTATACCGTCCACAAATAATACATTTATTGTGAACGGGTGAAGTAATATATAAGTACAACACCAATATTTTCCTAGTGTTTTGTACATGTTGTATCACCCAATAATATATACATATATATATATATACTCCATATATCCTCAAAATTTATTTCTAATTTTCTTTTTTTAACGTTCTCCAAATTTATTTTTTTTATAGAAATTATCCCATAAAATATTTCATATTTATTACCATCAACATCATTTATTTATATATTTTGTCATTCATGACTCACCATTATCCTTACTTATTATCTTTATTAATACCACTTATTTATATTTTACCATTCATAATCTATCATTAATTAATTTAATATTATATTAATATAAGATCCTTATTCAATTCATAAAACACTCAATGAAGATTCCTAATAACACATTTCAATTCATAAAACACTCGATGAAGATTCCTAATAACATATAATACAGAGAAATAAAGTATTGAATGAGATTACAAGCTGGATCCCACTAGCATATGTTGTGAAGAGGGGGAAAAACCTTGACTGATGAGTTTGGTGCAGAGGAAATAACTAGGGAATTGGTGGGAGAGAGAGGTGGTAGATGGGGACTTACGAGACCTACATTTTTCACTCGCAAAAGTAATCTTGGTACATTCATTAATGCCATTTTCTGTCAAATCAAAGTTTCCTATGAAATTGAATTTAATAAATTGGTATATTTTTCAATGATTAGAAGTAACTGTTGAGATAAAAAGATGATGTCACTTATACTTTATTGGCATTTGCTGCTTTTTGCCTTTGCTCCCTGCATCATAGTGATATTTGCTCCCATCCTTCTCCTGCGTACCAGTTTTACCCCTGCTCACACTATATATATATATATATAGATTAGTGATCAAATAGATCCTGTTCTGTGATAGATGTAGTCTCAATCTTATCCACTCATCTCATGATCCTATGGTTCAGAATTTTCGGACTTTTTAAGCTTAATTTCGCTGATTTTCGCGTCATTAAGGGTAGATTAGTAATTTGATTTGTTATGTGATTGCGAAAAACAAAAAATGCATTTAGTTGAACTGGATAATACATTTAAATGAATAAAAAATGCATGCAGTTGAAGAAAATAATGCATCTATGTTTTGAAAAATTATCTTCCTGTTATTTTTCCTTCTTTTAGTTCACCTCCATTTCGATTCTTCAAATATTTATGACATTTTTTGGCTAGTTTAAATGATAAATAATGAACTTGGTATCATATTATAATTGTCATCTTGTATATTTTAAAGAATATGGTTTATATTTCTTTTTGCAATATCCTTGCATCAACGTTGTTTTATATGATACGTGTTCAAATTCTACGTGCTTTCTTATCAGTGTTTTACCAAGAATGCTATGATAAGTTAGAATACGTTTTCAAATTTATTGATATTTATTTGTTTTAAGCATTGTCGTTGACTAATGGAAGTATTTTAATATATTAATATAAGCATCGTAATTATCACGTCTTTGATTATACATTGACATGTTTTGATCAATGCATGGAAGTGCTTTGTTCAATGCATGGACATGCTTTGTTCAATGCATGTTTGTGTTTTGTGGCAAATGCAGTTATATGCTTTATTCAATGCATTGTCATATTTTGTTCAATGCAGTTTCATGTTTTGTTCAATGCATTTTTATGGTTTCGACAGAAAATCTCTCATTCATCCTTCTATGTCAATTCCGTCGTCTCTTTCGTTGATTACCGGCGAATTCACCGTGAAACACCGCCATAGCCATCATATTTCTCGATTCTTCAATCATCTATCAAATTTATCTTCTATTTTTTCTCAAAATCCATCAATTTTGTTCTCAAATTTTTCTTCTTCTTTTTCTTTCTTTCAAAATCTATTGTTTGTTGTTGTTTGTTTATATTGTCGATGTTCACGGCTCTTTGCCGCCGCCGTCACGCTGTTGCCGCCGCCTCGTCTCCGTGGCCGTCCGTTGCCACCAAGGAGGAGAAGAAGGTTGATTTTATTTGTTCCCATTTGCCCTTGCAAAATAAAAAAAAAGGAAAAGAAAAGGAGTCGCCACGTGTTCAAAATGTGTGGTCTAGATTGAGTACTACATACTATCTGGGGAACGGGTACTACGGGAACCCAACCCTATATATATATATATATATATGAGGTTAACGTGATAACTATTTTTATTGTGATAATATGAGAACCAAAAATGATAAATTCGGTATAAAACTTGATTAATCTGTTGGAAAAGTTACTGAATCCAAAAAAAATGGAATTTTCGATCTCATGGATTCGAACCACGGTGAAAATTCGATTTTTGGATTCAAGAACTTTCCAATGATTCATTAACTTTCATAGCAAATTCATTTTGTTCAGTAAAGAATTTTCGTAGTTCTTAGTTCTCACGTTAAATTGATTTTATTTGAACCTCATTATATATATATATATATATATATATATATAGAGGTTGTTTATAGAGAGAACCACCTCTTAGATAAGAACTAAGAACCAATAACCACCATTAGATTAAGTAAGATCGGACGACACATAATTATTTAATGATAAAAATAGTCAAATCTCTAAATTTTCGTGATTTGGATATTTCACATTCGTTGTTCATATAATTCATGTTGTTATTCATATAATCATAGTTCTTGTGCATGCTATTCATTCCAATTCATTGTTATGTTCATGTAATTCATGGTGTTATGCATATAATCGTAGTAATTATGCATACGAGAATAATTACGAAAATCAATATACAAATCCTTGATTTTAGGGTTAAACGGTTATCATTAAATTATGAGGATAATTAACTATTTATAATTAATCTTGACCATTAGATTATAAAATGAATGAACCACATTAGTTCTTAGTTCTCAAAAGTTGAGTTCTCATTTGATCCACTCCTATATATATATATATATATATATATATATATATATATATATATGGAAGAGATCATATGAGAATAGATATATGTGTGAGAAATGAGAATAGATTACACCATTAAATATGATTGATCTATGGCTTAGATTTATTTCTGAAATGCTATAATTATTTCATAAATGTGCTACAAATTATTGTATTTCAATTAAATAAGGGCATTATAGTATTTCTTTACTAGATAAGATATGGTAGTTTCCTAAAAAGTGGGTTTATATAAATAAAGGATTGATTATGATTCTTTAATTATACACGCTCGTTTATTTGGAATAGATACATACAAAATATATAAATCATGCGTAACATAATACTTATCGCAATGGAGAATACATGTTTGAACATGAAACTTTTTAATTTCTATTACATTTGTTATGTAATTACGAGTTTTAATATGACGCATTTATTATTGATGTTTATTGCTTTTCGTTTATGTAATGATGCATTTGAGATTTTTATGTTTTTTACATATTCATTTTATTTTATTATTGTTTACAGCTTTTTCAGATAGAGTAATCTGAAAAATCGTTTTTCATTCTTAAGATGGTTTGTAATGTAATTAAATTATGACGATTGAATAATCAACATGAAAGAAAATTTTAAGATGAAATACGTTTTTTGTAAAACAATACAATCATATAATTTATTTAATTTTTCTGTTTTCGTGTGTAACAAATCTTGAAGGAATGTGGATATTGTTGAACTAATTGATATATTCTATAGCACATGTTATATTATATATAGCACATTATAACTATAAAATATGTCTAAATATTTTACGATATATAATGAAACAAAGATATAATATTCAATATATAACATTGCATTAAGTATTATATTGTGTAGCATATTGTTTTAAACATGTAGCACGTGATACATATATGTAATGTTGAGCACATATTATTGATACAATATTAAAAAAAAGATATACTTGTAAGTATGTATTGTTGCACAAATTATATATCTTATAGCATATATTTTATTATATATAGCACATTATTCTATAAATATTATGCTAATAGTTACGATATACAATGAAACAAAGATATAATGGTCTCAGATATTAAATTGCATTAATTCTATATTGTATAGAATATTATGTTAAATATGTAGCACATGATATATATGTAATGTTTAGTACATATTGTAAGTATGTATTGTTGCACAAATTATATATCTTATAGCATATATTTTATTATATATAGCACATTATTCTATAAATATTATGTTAATAGTTACGATATCCAATGAAACAAATATATAATGGTCTGTATATTAAATTGCATTAATTCTATATTGTATAGCATATTATGTTAAATATGTAGCACATATTTAACAATAGATATAATTATCATTATTCATTGTTGAACTAATTGATATATTCTATAGCACATGTTATATTATATATAGCACATTATAACTATAAAATATGTCTAATTATTTTACGATTTATAATGAAACAAAGATATAATATTCAATATATAACATTGCATTAAGTATTATATTGTGTAGCATATTGTTTTAAACATGTAGCACGTGATATATATATGTAATGTTGAGTACATATATTGCTGAGTACATATATATGTGTAATATTGTTTTTTATTGCTGTTTAAATATCATACATGCACTATAATTATGTGCACCATAACCCCTCCCTATAATTATGGAAAAGATTTGTTGTGCCCCTTCACATTCGGACGCAAGATAAGGTGAGAGATTTTTTTCTGTATTACCCTTACACGATTTCAAAGACATATTTTGGATGATTTTAATACTAAATCTGGAACATCCATTATTTTTAAATCAATGCTTGAGATTCTTTCTTATTTCTTATGCATATATCTATTCTCCCCATAACCCCTATATATATATATATATATATATATATATATATATATATATATATGAAGAGGTTAAAATAAGAATCACTCTTTATGTAAAAACTCATAACTATTGGTAACCATCGATCTTACATTAATCAACGGCTGAATTTCGTTTGGACGTGTGAAGCCATCCATTCAATTCATTTGTCCATTAATGCAGGGTAAAATTAGAAAATTGTATATTTACATTAATGGTAAATCCTTTTTTTTAAGGAAGATAATTTATGTATATCTCTTATTTCTCACATATGATTAAATTTCAAATTTGAATGCTTGGACATGAATTGAAACTTGGACTTTTTAGATTGAGAACAATAATCCAAGGAATGTAATTAAATACATCATGTATTTAATTAATAAAAATATTCAATTTTAAATTTTTAGTATATATTGAGTTTAATATTTCATCTTAATACAATATACACAATGCATCATGAAATACTATTGATGAATCACAATGTTGTATTAATTGAATCATAAAATGTGAATAAATGCATGAAGATGCATCAGGTACTTTTAGTACTGCATCTTTTTATATTTTTTTATGAATCTCATTGTTATATTAAATGAATTATGAAATGAGAAACCATCATGTAAAATACGATACTGTTGAAAATTGTGGAAACATTATTAAAAATGGATATGCCGTAGTTAATCAAATCACTCTTTCTAACAAATTGATATGCCGTAGTTAAACAGGTGTTGTGCGACGAATATTGACTGTTGAAGGTACGGTTTTTTTTTCAATTAACATTTACAATTTACATACAATAAAATTCAATTCACTGTACCTAAAGGATTGTGTTAATGATTTTTACATAACTACAAAGCTTAAGTATATTGAAAATTAGATAAATACAACGCATATCTTCCATGATATAGGAATAAATTGATAGCAAATAACTTCTGTGATTATAGGAATAAATTTATAGCAAATAACTTGAATATAGGCATCGTTCGGTTACTCCAGTGAACTAAATTACACATTTAGCCTTACTAATCTATTAAGTAACAAACGAAAAAAAATTAAGCATGTAAAATCTCTATCGCATTTTTATAGAAATCAATGGTCAATATTAGTTCTTAGTGTTTAGGTTAAATATGGTTTTCATTTGAACCTCTCTCTCTCTCTCTATATATATATATATATATATATATATATATATTGTCACAGCCCGACTACTTAATCAAGTAATTAAGCTGTGACTTAAGTTGTGACATGGGTTAAGAAGGAAATTCTGATACCAATAATACATGTCAAACAATAATTTGACCTCAACTTTCAACATGGATGGATCAAATCATTTATGATTCAAAGAAGTAGAATAGAATTTGATAAAGATTGATTTTCAGTCCTCGATCCATAATAAAGGATCGAATAAAGAATAATAAAGTCTGAAGACAATCGATTTCAAAGGAATACCCACTATTAAAATGTACATCTTCAAGCGTGCTTTGACAATATTGAAAACTTATTGACGTTCAAAGCATGGTTCGACAATGATTCCAAGACATTATGTAACCTTGGATCCAACAAAACAGTTTTTGAACTTTCGAATAAATCCTTGTTCATGGAAGCAAGTCGACATCATAATAAGAATGCCGAAATCATAACAACGGAATAAAGATTCTTGTCAGAAACATGATCACTTCTTTTTAGTAGAACACATAAACAATTAAAGGCCAAAGTTCGGCAACGAGAAGTGTGGTTGAGAATTATGTATGAAGACATAAAACTCTGGGCATAAAAATGATAACATCAAATGAATTATATAAAGGAATGAGCATTTTCATCATGAGTCAAACATTTAGAGAAGCATTCTTTGCACAGCATTCGATTCCAGCATCCTCTCGAGCTCAACCTGCATATTTAGAAATATATGCCGGACGTGAGTACAAAAATGCACTCAGTGGGTATACGCCGAAAACATTAAAACATTGCCCTTAGGGCTATATAATTGACTTGCCATGCCATTAGCAATGCACAGGGGTTTTAGTGAAATAACCCGTGCATGCATCATAATAAACATAAACATTTACTTACTTGCTTTCATTTCATAGCCTTAAAACCAATGCATATGCATGATCTTTGTCTGCAGACATCTTTCTTTTCCCATATCCACGGATTCTGTCTATGTGTTGAGAAGTAGGCCTCCTTCTCAAACACGCTATGACCCGAAGGTCCATATCATACCCTTGTTGATGGACCCGAATGGTACCATGCCACGGTCATACCCGACGTCGGTAACATTCTTTCATTCTTTCTTTCATCATTTCTTTCTTTTCTTTCTTTCATTTCGTGGATAGGTAAATGCATCGTGCTCATGTTTATACTCAAAACCGGCAAGTCATTAAACTTTGAAACTTTGCTCATAAATGCATTTCATATCATTTTGAAAATGTGCAATAGCATAAGCATATCATATTATTTTAGAAAGTAGTTTACCCACCTGGCGACAGTCACTCGAATGGACTGTATTTTCTTCTTTCTTTTCTCTCTTCTTTTCATGTGGCCCTTTAATCGACAATGAACGGCATAAAAGTCTATCTAGCATCAAACAAGAAAATAACTTATCTTAGTCTTCAATATGACTATATTTTCTCGATATCAAAACACTATGGTCGATAACACTTGGGTCATTGCATCCTCTAACATCTTATACAAACAAACTCTAACGAAAATCCGGCAAAATAACGTTTATAAAACGCATCGCCATTTCAATACCAACTCAACCAAACTTATCCTAAACTTCACCAAAACATTTTCATATGTCTAAACGAGCATAGAAAACTCGACAACAAGCTTAAATCATCTCATCTTAGCCAAAATCCCAATGTCCCCTTAAGACATAGCCTACGTCCGACGTCAAAATTTGCATAAGACGTCGTCTCACTTAGACGAACCTCTATACATGCTCAAATATCATTAAATATCACTAATCAATCATCAAAACTCAAATATCAAAGCTTTAGCCTTGAAAACCAATTTTTGACGTCAAACTAAAATTTTCAAATTTTCGAATACGTCGGCCGAAAAATCCAAATAAATCATTTTAAGCTTTATTCATATCATAGAATCCAAATATGAACTCAAATTGATCATATAAAATCAACAATCCAATGTTACATGGACTCAAGGTTTCGGTCAACTTAGGGTTTTTCAATAGCTTCGATTTCAAACGTTTTTCTTGTTCAAAACACGTTTATATCAATCCAACAATACATATATGAAGCTAAATCAAGCATATAAACATCATAAATTCAAGATCATGATCTCCATAATTTTCAAAATCACAAGAATTCAAAGAATGAACATATGCTCCAAATTTCAACGTTAAACGACTTATCGGCGATAAATCGAACATAGAATCAAGAATTAATCAAATAACAACATGTCCTTCATAATTTCTCCAACATGACCAAAAAATTAACATGATCATAAGTTCATGTTTTTCAAATTTTCAAACCATAAATGTGTTCTAGAGATTGAGATATACCTTAATTCGAAGACGGATTGAAAATCCAACGGTTAGATCTTTGGAAATTTGAACATGAAATTTTCGAAAATTAGTGTGTGAAAGTGTGTGTTTTGGACGTGAATTTGGAAGGAGAAAGGAAGATGAATAGTAGTTTTCCAAAGTCTTTGTATGTAATTAATGGAATTAATTACAAATTTCTATTTTCTTTTTCTTTTTCTTTAATATAATGAATATTCATCAAAATTCTAGAGAATTCTCTAATTCTAGAGAATTCCTTTTTCTTTTCCATTTTTCATTTTATTTAATACATGATGAATAATCATATATCTAGAAATTTCTCATTCTTTCTTGCTAAAATTTTATACTAACATTACAAATACATACTATTAATCCATACCGTTCCGATTTCAAAACTCAATTTATGATAAAATGTTCTTTGCTTGAAATTATCTTTTAAACATATTATAAACATCAAACTTTGATTATAAAAATATTTTTGTCCTTCAAAAACTATTTTAGACATTCAGCCGACGATTAGGGTTTAATCGGCTAATGCCGATATCATAAAAAGCAAAGATTTGAAATTCTCCATTTTATGAAATCAAGACTTAGTTGAGCATATATCTATCATCTCAAGACCCTTGGAATCTAGGTCTTCTTATTCTAAACAAGACCTAAGAATCTTATCTTAGGTTCTATCTCGAATCGATCTCAAATAAATCTCAAGTTCTATTTTTGTCGATGCGAAGCTTACCATAAAAGCTTCTAACTTAAACAACTCTTTCTTAAGGATGCAATGCCTTCTAATAAGCTCTTAATCAAGAGCTAATCTCTGCTTCAGAATGCGGGTATATATATATATATATATATATATATATATATATATATATATATATATATATATATATATGAGATTGATCAAATGAGAACCGTATATCTATTGAGAACTAAGAACTAATCGTAACCCTTTATTTATATAGATCAATAATCTTTCTATTTTGCTGAAATTATAATTAAGGTTAGTAATGTAATTCTAATAATAGGTAACCGACTAACTCCTATAATTAAGGGATCCTATATCATTAATTATAGAATAATTTTTTTGGTATCTCTTAATCAAAGTGAACGACCATATCTCCTAATTTTATGTTAGTTCTCTTTTTTTAATAGAAATTGTATATGCGTGACTAATAAGTTCTTTTAAAATAATATTTGGATTTGTGGTTTGTTGGGAGACGACAACTTGAGAGATATGTTAATAAAATTCGAATATGAAATATTTTACGCACAATATAGCTAATGTTTGTGCATAAGATAAGTGAAATCAATGCATACATTTTATGTGAATATTAATATGCACGTACAAGCATAAACAAACTCATTCAACTAACATATGAATGCACATATGAGTGTCTAATAAATCAAAAATTGTAGGGGTTGTGCATGCTTTTAGTCTTGAAATGTCATTTATGCAATAAATTATACAATTTCATGTAAATATCATGCACAAATGCCACTTATGCGTGTTTTAGTAGTCCGTTATGCATGTCGTTCTTTTGTGAAACCATTATAACCGTATGCACAACTACTATCGAGTTATGCATATTCAATCTTTGTGTGAAAAAACTCTGTCTTTTGAAAAAACGTTCGGAGAAGGATGCTGGCCGATAAGTGAGAAATATTATGCACGAAATTAGATTGAATGTGGTATTGGAATGCACGGAGAAGAACACTCGAACTATTTTGCAGAGAGATTGAGGGAGGCGGCAAATTAGGGCTAGAGGAGAGAGGGATCCGCGATAATTTAGGGATAGATGAGAGAGAGACACACATTGAATTTTATATATTTACTGTTATGCCCTCAAACGTGAATAAAAACTGAAAATAGAAGTTTGGTAATTAATATCTAATAAATTCGAATTTGGTTAGCCATTTTTTGTCCACCATTTGATTTAGTAACTTGGATAGTTTAGATTAGTTTATAGTTCTCAATATAGGGATGATTTCCTCTATAACCAACTATATATATATATATATATAGAGTTTGGTTCAAATAAGAACCATTATTATCCTAAAAACTAAGAACCAAATGAATTCGTTATGAAAGTTGATGAATCCGTTGAGAAAGCTAATGAATTCAAAACTTGAATTTTTCACCCGGTTCGAATCCCATGAGGCGAAAATTCTATTTTTTGGATTCGATAATTTTCCAATGATTCATCAACTTTCACGTGAATTCATCGCTTTTGGTTCTCACGTTCTCACAATATAAATGGTTCTCACGTTAACCATCCCTATATATATATATATGAGAGAGATTAGAAGAACATACATAATGCATTGACTAGTCGTATGTAAATAGTGTTTCATATTTCTTTTCCCAATATTTTTGGTACATGTCATATGCTATCATGGGTATTAACTTAGTATATAGTACGAATTGACAATTTGAGAAGATGGAATTTTTGTAATTTTATATATTTAACTTAAAAGCAATATTTTAATATGATATATTATATTTATCTATTAATATTATCAAAGTGAGTATTTCTATAATTTTTGGTTATTACTATAATATCAAATATATTATTTACTTTAATTTTTAAGGATGATTTAGTAATTTAATATATTTATATTAAGCTTATATATTTGATGTAAGATATATAAGAAGAATTTTTGCATCTAAAATTATTCAAGAATATGCTAATTGTTATCTTACTCTAAATCTATTAACTCTTAAACAACTTAGTGCTAAAATATATCTAATTTATATGTATATATTTATTACTAATCCAATAATTTCACGTATACACACTGTTAGAATAATATGAAAGTGTAACATATGAACACACACTACTTATTTTACATTCTAATTTTATGGAGGCTTTTGCATAACCCACTTAATCTCCAATTAAGCACTGCTGGTTGTGTCACCTTATTAGCGCCAAATCATTGATTGTATACATTAAGAGGGTGTTTGGCTGAGCTTACAAGCTCTTTAAAACAGTTTATAAGCTGTTTGGGAGCTCATAAGTTGTTGCAAAGTGTTTGGCAAAATAAGCTCTTAAACAGCTTATAAACTCCCCTAAAAATAAATTGGTGAACCCTAACTTATTTTTTCATAAACTTATAAGCAACCATGAATTTACCAAAATAACCTTATTATAGTTCGTTATTTGCTACACATACACTATTAACTTCACTTCGTCAATTTTATCTCTCTAACTATGATTTTCTCTCTAACTCACGATTCTTTCTCTAAATTTATAAGATCAATTATCCAAACACTTTAACAACTTATAAGCACTTGAGACATTACCTCTTATAAGCTCTTAAAACATCTTATAAGCTCTTGAAGCTTATAAGCTCTCTAAAATAAGCTTAGCCAAACACCCCTATGTAGGTGTTTATTTTGACTGGACTAGATTTACAATAACACATGATTGAGTATATATTACATACGTAAGTTAATGAATCCTCCCTTCTTCCAAAATCGTAGTGGAAGTCATCCAGTGACAAAATAACTGAAAAGCTTTGGCGACCATGACCCGTCACTTCATTTTCTGCAACAATGTCCCATACTACAATAAAAACCCCCTACATTTGGCTCAAATCCTGTATTTTCATAATGCCGGAAATTTCAACCTGCCTTAAACAGGCAATGCCTGCCTCCAATCCAAAAATCTCGAAACCAAATAAAATAAAGGAGCAAATCTTAAATACCCATTTTTGTCAAAGTATGTGTAGTTTATAATCAATTTCAAAATTTGCTACACTCCATATCTATTTTATTAATTTAATATATTTTTATGTGAAATGTGATGTGATTTTTGACATAATTGTGTTTTTTAATCAAAATCAATGTATTTTGAAGTTTGAAATGAGAAACAAAGTCTCCGGTCGATCGGAGATAGTGTAATGGTCGATCAGAGACTTCAAAAATATTAGAACTAAAGAAAAAAACTTGATATTCCAGTGAAAAACCTTGTTTTCGATCGTGAAATTATTGTCTTTGGTCGCAAAAATAATTATTTTCCATCGACTGGAAACAACAATTTCACGACCGGAGACAAGATTTTCATGACCGGAAACAAAGTCTTTACGACCGAAAACAAGGTTTTTCACTGGAATCTCAAGTTTTTTCAATAAGTCTAATATTTTTGAAGTCTCCGATCGATTATTATATTGTTTCCGATCGATCATTACACTGTCTCCGATCGACCGGAGATATTCTTCAACTTTTGACTTAAAGTACATTAAAATAATGAAATGGGTATGAAGTATAACGAATTTTTAAAATGGATATAGAGGATAGACACTTTTAGAAAAATATATTTCGATATAATTCTTCGTAAAATTAAATAAAATTTGTGGGCGTAATGTAGGTTGTGTCGATCACGACCCCGCCGTATTTGATTTGTCAAAAGACCAATCTGATCCAAGCCCCCGGTGCCAAAATGCAATGTAGGCTGGAACCGGCTGAAATTGAGCCCAGCCTGGCCGGAAAATTATTAGTAGTGTAAAACGACCGGACCCGGCCCAAAATTAATTAGGTCTGTCCGACAGGTCGATTTTGACTGTTCTACCTGCATTGACGTGCAGAGTTTTTATTTTATTTTATCGTTTTCGAGACTGCCGGACGAGTATCGACCTGAGTGGGCATGCGGCAGTGGGAATCATCCCCATACGCCAAGCTCATGGCCTTGTTTCGTATAAACAATCTGTCGAGAAACTCAGCAAGAATCCATAGAGCATTGATCCAAATTCGAGGGAAGGAATTAATGCTACCCACTCACTAATCGTATTAATCGTCAAAACCCCATAATTCTTAGACGAATATTCATAATTCCTACAGACAATCCTATAAACAAATCGGAAAAAGGGTCCCTTTTGTAGTTTTGAGTATCAATGCTGATTTACAGTGTTAATAAGCTTGAAAGCCACTGACATCATGTAGGAGACATGTGATGGTGTTTAAGAATTATAAGTGCACAGAAGATTCCAAAGCACACCAATAACAAAGCATGAAGAAAAGGAAAACATAAGGGGGTGTTGAATGGATAATTTCTAATCCAAAAGTGACTATCTGCATACTTCTCAAAGATTCAAGAGAATGAACTTGGATGGTCAAATGCATCATAATTGAGATACATGAATATTAAAGATAGATGCATGAATTGTAATTTAATTCTAGTAAAATAGTCTCTTTGAATCATCACCCATGTAATCCTATAAATAGGAGTCATGTTCTATCATTTGTGATGTCCCAAAAGAAAACTAGAAATATATATTCTCCAAAAACTCTAGTGCATGAGTTAGTAATACAAATTCCTCCAAATTACTTATCTTTTCATCACAAACCCAACATATTTGTGGTATCAGAGCCACCCCTTGCCATCACTTTTTTCTCGCTATTTCTAAAATGGCTTCCTCCAGCAATGATCTAGCATTCACATATTCCCAACAAGGTGTTCCTATTTTTGTTGGTCAAGACTATGAGCAGTGGAGTGTTCTAATGCGAACACTTTTCATATCTCATGATCTATGGGATATTGTTGAAGAGGGATTCACACCACAAACTCCAGAAGAAGTGGATGTGCTATCAAATGCACAAAAGAAGGAGCATAAAGATAACAAGACCAAGGATGCACGAGCCTTGTCCTTTATGCACCAAGGGGTAAATCGATCCATTCTTCCGCGAATTACTACTGCCAGAACATCGAAAGATGCTTGGCAAGTATTGAAAAATCAATTTGGAGGACATGAAAAAGTTATTACAATCAAGCTACAAAATTTGTGGCGCGATTTTGATACCTTGATGATGAAAGAAAACGAAAGCATGCAATATTTTCTTTCCAGAGTCTCTTTCATTACAAATCAAATCAGAGGCTATGGAGAGACTCTAGAAGAAAAGAAGATAATTGAGAAGGTGCTTCGCTGCCTACCAATGAAGTTCGAGCACGTGGTCGCCGCCATCGAAGAATCTAAGGACTTATCAAAATTATCCTTAGATGAATTGATGGGATCTCTTGAAGCACATGAAAAGAGATTGAGCAGATTTTCAAATCAAAATCTGGAGCAAGCGTTCCAAGGAAAGGTTCAAGTTTCACAACTAGATCGTAACAAAGGGTGGCAACAAGAAAAGAACAACAGGACACCATCCAAATTTGCTCGAGGCCGAGGTCGTGGTTCATATCAAAATTTTCGAGGACGTGGCGGAAAAAGTAATAATACTCCAAGATCTAATTACCAAAATTCTGATGAATGTTGCCGCATATGTAGAAGAAATAACCACGACACAAGTAATTGTCGATACAAGTGCAAAAGGTGCAGAAATGCAACTCATTCTCAAAGAGATTGCTGGTATCAACAAGATAGTGAAAAGAAAGAAGCAAACTTTACAGAAAAAGATGAGACAGAGCAACAACGGGTATTTTACTCATGCTTAAGCTCTCAACAAGATGCAGAAAATATTTGGTACGTGGATAGCGGATGCAACAATCATATGATAGGAAACAAGAAGATGTTCGTTGATCTTGATGAGTCTTATTCATCCGAAGTAAGACTTGGCGATGGCAAAGGGCACATGATCACTGGAAAAGGAGCAATTGCAGTGAAGACTAAAGAAGGGAAAATCAATGTCATCAACGATGTCTTCTTCGTGCCTAATTTAGCTCAAAATTTATTGAGCGTCGGGCAACTGCTGCAAAA
Organism: Salvia rosmarinus; assembly: GCA_036937905.1. Classification (NCBI taxonomy): domain Eukaryota; kingdom Viridiplantae; phylum Streptophyta; class Magnoliopsida; order Lamiales; family Lamiaceae; genus Salvia; species Salvia rosmarinus. Next base: position 5,547,160 of record CM072815.1, read on the forward strand.
GGATTACAAAGTGGAGTTTAATAATGGTCATTGCACCATTATTGACAAAGAAAAGAATCTCACCATGGCGAAGATCAAGATGACTCCAAACAAGATTTTTCCATTAAGTTTGCCATCAACTAAAGAATGTGCACTTCAGAGCACAATCGACGATGACTACAAAATTTTGCATTTGAGGTATGGACATCTAAACTACAAAGGATTGATTTTATTGAAGAAGAAAAATATGGTTTTTGGTCTTCCACACATTGACGAGCAGGATAGCCCATGTGAAGGATTCATTTTTGGAAAAATGCATCGTCTACCATTTCCCAAAATCTCATACAGGGCTAAGGCTCCACTTGAACTTGTGCATGCTGACATTTGTGGGCCTACACAAACTCCTTCTCTCAACGACTATATATATTTTCTTCTATTTGTCGATGATTACACCAGAATGATGTGGGTGTACATTATAAAGCAAAAGTCTGATGCTTTTTCAAAATTTCTTGAATTCAAAAAATTGGTGGAAAATCAAAGTGGCAGGAAAATAAAAATTATTCCCACCGATCGTGGAGGCGAATTTATTGGAAGATCATTCATGGATTATTGTAAGGAAAAAGGTATCCAAAGGCAACTCAAAGTTCGGTACAGCCCTCAGCAGAATGGAGTCGCCGAACGCAAGAATCGAACTATAGTGGAAATGGCCCGCAGCATGATGACTGGAAAAGGACTTCCAAAAACCTTCTGGGCTGAAGCTGTTCTTACGGCAATCTATATTTTGAATCGCTCTCCAACGAAGGCAGTCCCAAATAAAACTCCGTACGAGGTATGGTACCAAAAGAAACCGCAGGTACAACATTTTAAAGTTTTTGGTTCTGTTGCATACTCTCACATTCCATCTCAAAAAAGAGAGAAATTTGATAACAAGGGTGAGAAGCTCATTTTCATTGGATATAGCGACGAGTCAAAAGGATATCGTTTGCTAAATCCAAAAAATAACAATTTGGTTGTCTCTCGAGATGTGATTTTTGATGAGGAACAGTCATGGAGTTGGGAAGAAGATCAAAAAATGAAGTCGAAAATGGTAGACTCATCCTTTCCATTTCCAAACGAAGAGAGTCAACCTAGTACTGGAGAAGCTTCAACTTCCTCTACCTATCCAAGTTCAAGTTCACCAGAATTCATTGGTGATACATCTCAAAGTCCACCTAGAAAAGTTCGAAGTTTGGCGGACATCTATGCAATAGCAAATATGGCACTCTATGCAGGAGAACCAGTAACCTTTGAAGATGCATTCAAAGAGCATGTTTGGCAAAAAGCTATGGATGAGGAAATAGCGAGCATCGAAAAGAACAAAACATGGGAGCTTGTTGATCTCCCTGGCGGAAAAAATGTGATTGGAGTGAAATGGGTATATAAGATCAAGTTGAACGAAGATGGTACGATCCAAAAGCACAAAGCTCGATTGGTTGCCAAGGGATACTCGCAACAACCTGGAGTTGATTTCAGCGAGACGTTTGCACCTATTGTACGAATGGAGACCATTCGACTTGTTCTAGCTCTTGCTGCACAATTGGAGCTGCCCGTTTATCAATTAGATGTCAAATCGGCATTTCTCAATGGCGATTTGCGTGATGAGGTCTATATCCAACAACCCGATGGATATATTGTTGAAGGAAAAGAAGACAAAGTTTATCGTCTCAAGAAAGCACTCTACGGGTTAAAACAAGCTCCTCATGAATGGAATACCAAGATTGATGGTTACTTTCGAAAGATTGGCTTTCAACAAAGTCCAAGCGAAGCATCATTATATATAAAGAAAGGTGCACATGATTTTCTCATCGTTTGTCTATACGTTGATGATTTAATTTACATGGGAACTAATCATGCTATGGTGCAAGAGTTTAAAGAAGACATGATGAAGGAGTTTGAGATGACCGACCTTGGATTAATGAAATTCTTTCTTGGAATCCAAGTTCAACAATCGAAAGGAGAAATCTTTATTTCTCAAGAAAAATATTTGGGAGAGTTGTTGAAGAAGTTCCAAATGAGTAATTGCAAGCCAATCTCTGGTCCTCTTTGCAGTAAATGAAAAATTGAAGTTGAATGATGATGCCGACAAAGTTGATGCAGCCATATACCGAAGTTTAGTCGGGTCCTTGATTTATTTGACAAATACAAGACCTGACATAGTTTATGGAGTCAGCTTGGTCTCAAGATTTATGCATAATCCAAGCAAGTTACATCTTGCGGCAGCAAAAAGAATTTTGCGCTATCTACAAGGAACAAGGAAGTTTGGAATCAAGTATATCAAAGAAGAAGGGAGTGAACTCATCGGCTATACTGATAGCGATTGGGCTGGATCACTTGATGACAGAAAAAGCACATCCGAATATGTTTTTTGTTTGGGTTCAAATATAATTTCTTGGTCCTCAAAGAAGCAAGCAACAGTTTCTCTTTCATCAGCCGAAGCAGAGTATATCGCCGCAAATGAAGCTGCTTGCGAAGCTGTGTGGTTAAGAAAACTTCTAGCTGATGTTCATAAAAAGCAAGAAAACGAGACCACAATTTTCTGTGACAACATGTCAGCCATTGCAATGACAAAGAATCCAGTCTTTCATGCAAGATCGAAGCATATCGAAATTCGTCATCACTACATCAGAGAGCTTGTGACCAAACAAGAAATCAGATTGGAGTTTGTTGGCACCAAGGAGCAACTTGCAGACAGCTTCACTAAAGCTGCTAGTTCTGAGTCACTTCGATATTTTCGGGATCACTTTCGGATTACAAATTAAGAAGGGATGTTGAATGGATAATTTCTAATCCAAAAGTGACTATCTGCATACTTCTCAAAGATTCAAGAGAATGAACTTGGATGGTCAAATGCATCATAATTGAGATACATGAATATTAAAGATAGATGCATGAATTGTAATTTAATTCTAGTAAAAGAGTCTCTTTGAATCATCACCCATGTAATCCTATAAATAGGAGTCATGTTCTATCATTGTGATGTCCCAAAAGAAAACTAGAAATATATATTCTCCAAAAACTCTAGTGCATGAGTTAGTAATACAAATTCCTCCAAATTACTTATCTTTTCATCACAAACCCAACAGGGGGGTGGGGTGACTGTGAGCAGCAACTGCAGTCGTCAAGAAGCAAAGAGCGATGATCACAAAGTGAATGCGAGGCAAGAAATAGACCACTCACCAGCATGGGGCTAAGCATTTACTTTTCATGATTAAGATGAATAGATAAAACTAATCCAAGCTAATCCATTGTTTATATTGATGGACTAATGGTACTGGATTGATCAATTTTGATTTGTTTGATAATTTTATCCTTCAAATACGCAGTCCTATATTTTATCAATCTATCTTATAATGAAAATAAATGTCTCATATAGAAATATAATTATCTAAAATATAAAATCCCAAACTATTCAATTCGTGTACTATCTATAATCATTTCCAACTTATAATCTAACATCCGTTAAATATTAAATGACAAAATTATTAGCTCTTGTTGATTTGGTGAAATCAGTCCATCTGATATCGAATTGGGTACCCAATTCTATTTTTTTAATAAAATAATGGAAGATTAATTTTATAAGAAAGCTTGAATATTGAGATTTGAATTGAAATGATATTTACAAAGTCCAACTGTTACATTCAATCTTTTTCACAACTAAGAAGTTTTATAATTGTGAATTATAAACAAAATAGAGTTAAATCACGACTAATGAGTTTGTGGTAGTAAATTATTATAATAATAAAGGTAAAGTTATAAAAGTAGCTATTTTTTAAATCTTAACGTCTATTTATTTTTTACAATAGCAAAAAGACTATTTTAATACTTCATATATATACTTCTAGAATGCACACGAATAGTTTGAGGTATTTTAAATAATTTTCCCCACACATATATATATATACTCAATAATTACAAAAAATAAACAAAAAAAAACCCCACGAAGGAGGGGTACTACTAGAATAGTTAGTTGTACATGAATCTGTGGCAGTGACGGAGGGAGGAATTTTTTGTTGGGGGCCAATTATTTATAATTTTAAAAGATAATAAAATATAATTTTAAAAATAAAATTAAAAATAATAATAATTTAAATAATATATAATATTATTTGAATAGAGGTAATTGTTCATACTAAATTTCCTTTTCATTATATTTTAATATCTTGCAAAGATAAAATAATAAGATTTACTAACAAATAACTAAACAATCAATAAATCAATAATAATTGTAAATAAAAACTTGTATTGATCATATTAATTCAAATATAAAGGTTATTAAAATTTAAATAAATATCATTTATGATTGTTAGAATAAGTTTATCATAATTTTTTTTTTAAATTGAATTGATCATAATTGCATATATCTTTTGTTTTATCAATATAAAATAAGTTATAGAATAAAGAAAAAGAAAGAAAGAGCATAAAATAGAGAAGGGAAAAAAAGAGAAAATGAAAAAATAACAAAACTGAGAGTTGGGAGCTGAAAGGGGAAAAAAGAAAAAATACAAGAGAAATGAGAAAAGGAAAAAATAGCGAAAGTAACAAGTGGAAAAGGGGAAAAAATAGCGAGAAAACTGGAGAAGGGAAAGGACAAAGTAAAGTGGAAAAGAAGGGGAGCAAGCCAGGATTTGAACCCAGAGCTATGGAGTCAAATTCAAGACTCTTACCACTGCACCATTATAACTTTATGAACTTTTTACTAAGTATATATTATTAATATTTTCGAAAAAAGTTGGGGGGCCCATGGCCCCCAGGCCCCTACGTAGCTCCGCCAATTATCTGTGGCACATAGTATTTTGAGGATATATGCATCGGTACATGAACAGCCTCGTACTAGCATAGTGTCCGCATCGATCAATTTTCGTTATCTTTTGGCCCCTCGACAAGTTGAGTTGGTGTGGTGTAGAAATATAATCCCGCAAATCCTGCAGGAAATGGACATTACGTGAAACAGATATCATTTCTCGAAACCTAAAAGAAAAGACACAACTTAAGATTTTATTTTTACATATATATATGTTGGGTTTTTCTTCTATGGTAATAAAGGTGCAATTTATTGGAAGCACGAGAAAAATTTAACAGCAGTAAAAACGTTAGAAACTGAGAGGATTCCAATGAGCAATACAATAGGATAGCATAGCAGTCCGTCTTTTTCGTGGAAATCTAGAGTTTATATAGCGAACTTTTTGATGAAAATGGGTGGCAAAGTGAAAAGTGCATTTATTATTTTTCTCTGGTTGATGAGGAAAGGGACTCGAAATTTCTATCCTGAAATGAAGGACCACTAGTTCTGCAATCTGCATCGGATCAGATAAACATGGGATGTGTCTCTCACCCTCTTAATGAAAATGAATGCGTTTTAGTTGAGTTTGGATCATCATCATCATCGCTGCAATCATTCAAGTATATAATATATATCAGGGAAAAAAGAAAATTATAATCAAGATAGTTTGTAAATATATGCAGAAATTGAGATGATATCCTAAATCGAGACAGCAGAAGGAAGAAAGGTGAACAAGTTTGCAAGCTATATAAAACTTTTTCAAGGAACTTACAACTCTACCTCTGTTTGTATTGAATTAGTGTAGGGAATGTCTCCTGTGCATGAGACCACTTCATTAAGTTTTTAATTAATTCTAATTAAATTTAATTAATTTAATAAACTTTAATTATAAATTAATAAATTATAATTTTGAAATCATAAATTAATAAATCTTAATTTTAAATTAATAAACTCTAATTGGAATTTAAAAAGTCCTAATTTTGAATTAATAAACCCTAATTGAAATTAATAAACCCTAATTTTGAATATTAAACCTTATTTTTGAATTACTAAAACCTAATTTGAATAATAAACCCTAATTTTGAATTAATAAACCCTAATTGTGAACTAATAAATCCTAATTTTGAATAATAAACTCTAATTGTGAATTAATAAACCCTAATTTTGAATAATAAACCTTAATTTTAAATTAATAAACCTTAATTATGTATTAATAAGCCTTACTTGTGAATTAATAAATCATAATTATGAATTAATAAATTTTAACTTTTAATTAAAATTATAATTAAAATTAATAAATTTAATTATAAATTAATAAAATCTAATTATCCTTATTCACCATAATTAATATATAATTATTTTAACAAAAACAAGTGAGCTTGGGTGAGGCGGACCCAAGTTTTTTGTCTTAGTGTTGATGGACACACTTATAGCCAGACTGGATTTTTAAAAAAGCACAATTTTCGCAATAAACACTTCAACTCAAGAAAAGAAAAAACGGATAGTGATTTTAGTTACGTTCTTGGAGGGTGTTTGGTGAGCATAAAACAAAACAACTTATAATTTATTTTTAACTTAAAAACAACTTATAAGTTGTTTTGAGGAAACTTATAATTAGCCAAACACTCTTTAGTTATATTATTAATTCCTTTTTTTTTTCCTTCTACATGAGCAAGACAGGATGAGGAGCTTCAAACTATCTTTTGATGGAAGAAGAAAGATTTTATTGGATTGAAGTGTTCTGGAAGGATGAATTTCGATTCTTACGAATTACTGTAAATCTAAGAAACCAAATTCTTAATTACTAATTGTGTCTTTTTGGTTACTAAATCAGACGATCAAGTTACCTTAACAAGATATAGTCAGATATTAATGATTACGTGATCAAATAATTGTCGCAGTTAGTATCTTTCAAATAATAATAATCCTCGCAGTTTATACTAGCTTAAAGGGCCGAGATGTATTTTTTTTTCAAATTCAAGCTAAAACTTATACTCGCTTAAAATCGACCAAAATAATAAACTCGATAGTGGGTTACTTATAAAATAATTTAATTCTTCACGTATTTGAAATTATTTTTTAAGTAAATCCAACTAAGAGAAAACTAATAAAATATTTATTTTCATATTGTTGGAATTTATTGGCCCAACAAGAATTTTTACCAGGTCCATTCTTTGGCAACTCACTTGCTTTGTGTTGATGAGAGAGTATTGTCTGCCGAAAGCTGGGGGGAGAGTTTAGGTTAGTTTGAAATATGTAGGAGGGAGTTTTGGAGCGGCATTGCTGTGTACGGTGGCTGCACTGCTCTTCTTCGTGAGACTCTTGGTTCGTAGGTTGTGTGAGATGCTTCGTGTCATCTCCTCTTCGTGTGAGTTCTCTTGTGGTGCTCGGTGACTGCTCTTTGTATGGAGTTACCGGAATGGGTCGTTGGTCGGCAAGTGCCCGGCGGTGTGGGCTGAGCCAAGTCCTCTTCTATCTCTTTTCCCTCATCTTTTCTTTCTCTCTTGTTGTGTGCAGGTAAAGGAGAAGATGTCGCTGCCGGGGCAAGAGCCGCGTTGCAGAGCTGCGTGAGGACGCTTGCTCCTACCAACGGGTGCGCAATTGCTGTCCGTGTACTGTTGTTGTGTTGCTGTACGCAAAGAGCAGATGGCGTAGAGGAGGCGTTTTAGGGGCTGTTGGCGTTAGGGCTTGTTAGGATTCGTTCTTGACAACATCTAATGCGCAGCGGAATATAACAATCAAAAACTGATCTAGATCTATAATTAAACATGCGATGAGCCCTAGAACACGAAGATCGAAGACTTACGTGTTTATTACGCTTCCAGGTAGTAGTAAAGCTTCCAAGGAATCCTTCGAGAGCGTTTCCACTACTATGGTATCCACGTGTCTTTAATCAGCCGCATGAACAATTCCTCGATATACAAAATCGAACGAGAGAAGCCAAGAATCTCCTATTCGATTTTGCAGTACGTTTTCTGTAGTGTGTGTTTTGTGTTCTCTTCTGACGTTAATCTCAAAGATTAACCTACATTATAAAGATAACCACCCACTACTATTGAATGGGCTTTTGGGTTTAATTAACAATGTCTAACATTTAATTAATTGGGCCCATATCTAATATCTAGTCCATTAATCTTTCAATCTCCCACTGGACTAGCATTAGACAACATACATGCACCATGCATATATCCTTGAACGATTAACAATACACTTGATAGTGTGACCTAATAGGCCCCATTACCGAGCGATGATCTAATCAAAGTCCGCACAAAACTCTTGATCTGCGTTGTCAAATAACTCGATATATGACGGACGTTTACGTGGAAAACAAGAAACTAACATTTACATGAAGTTTATGTAATATCCTTTCATTCATGACACACTCGATTGAGCTGGGATTTTGCTATGTGTCTATCCCAATAGCTCAACCATTTTCTCATCTTTATTATAAGACCCATATGATCATATTCAATTACTTTAATTGAATATATCTCTCAGCGCCAATGACTTTATGGTCGAATAATATAGAGAAAATGAGTGCTCACTCGAAATTTAATCGAGGAATGAATCCCATTCTTGGCTCAACTACCATTTTCATTTGTCTCATGATGCACCCAATCCAAGCCGTGTCTTGCCACTTGCAAGCATTGCCTTGGTCAAAGTACAGCACTCAACAAACAAAATGTGTAATGACATCAAGTCTAAGGACTATTACATACTCCACACACTAAGAAATCGTAGACATCAAACAAACGATTTAATAGTTGGGTATACCAATACTCTCCAAAGTATTCATGTGTCCATCACGGATATCAAATATCTCGTAGTTGTGAGAACCACTACATTCTCTAAGAATGTGATGCAGACCACATGCTAACCTATAACATATCATCAATATCCCATTCTTGATGATCATTGGTTAGGGGTATTTTAGAATTATACTATATCATAGATGTCTCACCGCAAAAATGACAGTAATAATTCAAGGGAACAAATAAGAGAATAACAACAAACATCAAAATAATTATTCCATTAAATGCACAAAACCCATAGATAAAAATATTATCTTTGATTGTGATCAAAAGTAAGTATGTCTCAACAAATGAGTTTCTAAAACATACAAACTTAAAACTCCCACTGAATCAAAGCCAACATCCCACATGTCTAACACACAAGCTCTCACAACAGCTTGGTAAAAGGATCAGCTAAGATATCGCCAGTGAGTACTCTTTCTAATTTTACATTGCTCATTTCTATTATTTCTCTAATCAGATGATATCGTCTTGAAATATGTTTGTTTCTGTTTGGAAACTAGCATCAGTGTACCTAGTCACTGATAGCTTTGGATGTCCACCATAGCCCCAACAATCTATTAGGTCTATCCCGATAGATCTTGATCCCAATGATATAGGAGGCATCATCAAGATCCTTCACCATAAAGGATTTACACAGCCAGTCTTTCACGGATTGCATCATGGATCGATCGCTACCCATAATCAGAATGTCATCGACATATATTACAAGGTAGACAACGTTTCCATTCTCACGCTTACTATAAACGCATGGGTCCTCTTTGCTTCGACAAAGTCAAACAATTTGATAGCTCACAAAACAAATGTTCCAACTCCTCGATGCTTGCTTAAGTCCATAAATGGACTTCTTTAGCCTATATCGCATTTGGCCTCTCTTTGGACACAAAACCTTGAGTTGAGTCATGTGAGACATCACCTTCTAGTTCTCCATTGAGAAACGCGGTTTTGACATCCATTTGCCAAATATCAAAATTATAGTATGCAGCTATTGCAAGTAAGATCCTAATGGACTTGATTTTGGCAACCGGCGAAAAGGTCTAATCATAGTCAATGCCTTCACGTTGACTATAACCCTTTGCCACCAACCTAGCCTTGTAGGTTTGTATCTTACCATCTGCACCTCTCTTCTTTTGAAGATCCATTTGCAGCCTATGGGGTAAACCCCATCTAGTAAGTCATCAACTAGTTCCCAGACTAGATTGAAGTACATCGAGTCCATTTCAGATATTAAGGCTTCTAGCCACATCTCTGAATCGGTGCCAGACACCGCTTCAGTATAGGTCTTAGGTTCATCATCATCCGATTCGACTTCATCATCTTGGTTCTCAACCATTAGATTCAATCTTTCGGGTGCACGACGAGTCCTCTGTGGCCTATTGAGTTGGGTTGTTTGCGCGGGTTCATGCTGTTCATTTTGAACGTGAGTAGGAGGCTCCTCCGTGTTGACTTCATCAACATTTTGGAGATTCTCAAGAACTTCCTCATGAATTTCTTGAGGTGGAGGTGGCACAACTATTGTGTCATCTTGTATTTGATGAGTCTCATTGTCGTGAGGTGGCCCTCTAAGAGTCATTTCCCCTCCCAATAGATCGTCAAATACTCCCACTGAATTCTTGTTCACACCATTGAACAATCTTTCGTCCTCTGTCTTGTTTTGTGGTTCTCGAATTTCTTCAAGATCTACCTCGTTGTGACCTTGTTCCTTGGAAACATATGAGTCTTCAAGAAACGTCACAGTCCTAGAAATGATCACCTTGTGATCTCCAGGTGAGTAGAATTCATATCCTCTAGTTTCCTTAGGATATCCGACAAGATAACACTTCTCACTTTTGGATTCCAACTTATCAGTCAGCATTTTCTTAACAAAAGCAGGACAACCCCAGGTCCGCATATAGTTAAGATTTGCTCTTTTCCCATACCATATCTCATATGGTGTTTTCTCGACTGATTTAGAAGGAACCCTATTCAAAATATGAGCAGCAGTAAGTAAGGCATGGCCCCAAAGGAATAAAGGGAGACTAGCGAAACTCGTAATGGATCGAACCATAACTAATAAGGTTCGATTTCTTCTCTCGGATACACCATTTAGCTGTGGTGTTCTCGGAGGTGTCCAGTCTGACCGGATTCCATCTGATTTCAAGTAATCAAGAAATTCTCGGCTTAAGTATTCCCCTCCTCGATCTGATCGAAGAATCTTGATACTTTTACCAAGTTGTTTCTCGACTTCTAACTTAAACTCTTTAAATTTATCACGAGCCTCGGATTTGTGTTTCATCAGATACACATATCCATATCTTGAAAAATCATCAGTGAAAGTTATGAAGTACGAATATCCACCTCTTGCTTGAGTTGGAAATGGTCCACACACATCTGAGTGGATTAACTCTAGCAAGTCTTTGGCTCGTAACCATTTCCCAGAAAATGGTTTCTTAGTCATCTTTCATTTGAGACAAGATTCACAAGTACCATATGATTCAAAATCAAATGGTGTGAGATAATCCAATTTTCTCAGTCTTGCTATCATTTTCTCATTGATATGACCAAGTCTACAATGCCAAAGATAAGTAGCATTATTCGTATTACTTAGCTTAGGTCGTTTGTTTTGCACATTGAGAATATCTCGTTCACATTCAAGCATATATAAACCATTCGAAAGAATGACATTTCCATAAAACATTCCATTTAGAGAAAAAGTACAACGACTATTTCCAAAATGGAAGGAAAACCTTCAATGTCTAACATAGGAATGGAAATTATATTCTTTGAAATAGCAGGAACGAAATAACAATCATGTAAATCTAGTCTATAACCCGAAGGAAGATCCATCTATAAGTCCCCACGCTCGTGACAACTCTTGCTCCATTTCCCACGCGTAGGTCGACCTCCCGTGATTCACCTTCCCCGTCACTAAGCCCTCCACATTATTACAAATGTGTAAGCCACGGCCGGTATCTAATACCAAAGAATGTGAATTATTTATAGACATATTTATCTCAACGACAAATATACCCGAGCTATCACCCATTGCACCTTGTGTCTTAAATTTTGGGCAGTCTCTCTTCCAATGCCTCTTCTCGTGAAACGTGCACTTGGAGAGATCTCGAAGTATCTCATACTCCAAGGTTTGTGCCTTTGAGGCAAACAAACTCTTCAAGTGCTGAATCATTTCATAAGGCAGCATGCATTCATGTTGCCTTTGGAGTTCCAAACTCATAGAAGTCAACATAATGCCCTGAGCCGACATAGCATCCTCAACGTGCTTCTTATGAACAACCCTGTCAAACGAGGCATACTCACGAGAACGCTCATCGGGGATGATACTGATTGGTTTGTCCAAGACATACTTAATCTTATCTGTCCTTAATACCAAGCGCAGGTAACTTAGCTAATCTGGATAGTTTGACCCAGTCAAACAATTGGTTTCCACCAAACATTTACATAACATAGTCAACATCGTAACTGAACGAAAAATTTATAGAAATTAGAACAAAATTAGAACAAAGTAAACACAGATCACAATCGTATCACTAATCAAACAAGGGTTTATTGTATTGATTAGCTCCCACTAATTTTAACATATATTGCACCCCCAAATGCAAAATACGGATTTATAACAAATATATAAATCTTAGTAGTCCAAGATCCAAGTCAATATTATTGTAGCCTCTGCGAGGGCTGATGACTACAAATAATATCACTCAGTAGGCCTAAAAGCCAATTGCAGCGACAGTTTTGCATCGACTAAGTTTGCATCATTGCATTCTCTGCGAAGGCATGCGGTGATGACCACAATAATGATACTTGGTCGGTTTTGAATCCAAATGCAACAACATCCCTCAACTCTTGGTTTATTAATCCAATTAATATGTGTCCACTAATTATCTTGATCACGAGGCGATACAAAATAATTAAGCAAGTCAACCCCATCACACGATGCTAACCATACATCTATGAGTGAGTCTTGCCTCAGATTTGGAAGTAAACACGAGGTGTAAAACTCTTGGTCGAAAAGGTTATTGGCCTCAAACAATTATGATGGACGACACGTTTTGTTTCAAAGAAACAAGGCTTGTATTTAGTGGGGATAAAACATGTGATACTAATTGTTTATTTAATATCCAATATTAAATTCAAAACAATTACTGAGTGCCGCCTACTCAGGCATAAAATGCGGACCACATATATTGGGCGCCGCCTACCCAAACATAGTAACACGGACTATAGGTATTGGGCGCCGCCTACCCAAACATAAAAGCGGTCTCTAACTACTATAGTTAAAATAAGCATAAAATCAAATAGCATGCTTATCACAGAAAACAGCAAATAGGGCTCAACGAATAAATTCATTAATCTAATTAATAATTTAATTCTCTAATTAAAAGTGGATTTAAGCATTTATATTAATTCTAAATTAATATAAGTATACATTTAGTATTATTATTTCTAAAATAATAATCAAATAAGATTTATTAATCTAATTAATAAATAAATTCTCTAATTTATGAACATAAGCAAATTATATTAATTCTAAATTAATATAAAATCAAACTTTATACTATTATTTCAAAATAATAATAAAGTTAAAATTTATTAATCTAATTAATAAATCAATGTCCAAAATCGTGATTAGATTTATTAATTCTAAATTAATAAAAGTAATCCATGTACATTTGTAACTTATATTAATTCTAAATTAATATATAATTAAACTTTATACTATTATTTCGAAAATAATAATAAAGTCAAAATTTATTAATCTAATTAATAAATTAATGTCCAAAACCATGATTAGATTTATTAATTCTAAATTAATAAAATAATCATTGTACATTAGTAAATCATATTAATTCTAAATTAATATAAAATCAAACCTTATATTATTATTTCAAAATAATAATACAATTAAAATTTATTAATCTAATTAATAAATTAATTTCTAAATTATGATTAAATTTATTAATTCTAAATTAATAAATTAAATCCATGTACATATGTAGATTGTATTAATTCTAAATTAATACAAATCGAAATTAATGTTATTATTTCAAAAATAATAATATTAAAACAAAATTTATTAATCCAATTAATAAATTAATTTTGTGTAATTAGAAATTGAATTTTATCAATTCAAAATTAATAAAGAAAACTTTTTTTTTTAAACAGATTAATGAAAATCAAAATAAAAGGAAAACATACGAAATTAAAGAAAACGAAAAATAATTCGAAATTCAAAATTTCGATAAATCCACAATTAATTAGAACACGAAAAAATTATAAATCGAGCCCCGGGCTCTGATACCACTGTTAGGATTCGTTCTTGACAACATCTAATGCGCAGCGGAATATAACAATCAAGAACTGATCTAGATCTATAATTAAACATGCGATGAGCCCTAGAACACGAAGATCGAAGACTTACGTGTTTATTACGCTTCCAGGTAGTAGTAAAGCTTCCAATGAATCCTTCGAGAGCGTTTCCACTACTATGGTATCCACGTGTCTTTAATCAGCCGTAGGAACAATTCCTCGATATACAAAATCGAATGAGAGAAGCCAAGAATCTCCTATTCGATTTTGCGATCGTTACGTAGTGTGTGTTCTGTGTTCTCTTCTGACGTTAATCTCAAAGATTAACCTACATTATAAAGATAACCACCCACTACTATTGAATGGGCTTTTGGGTTTAATTAACAATGTCTAACATTTAATTAATTGGGCCCATATCTAATATATAGTCCATTAATCTTTCAGGGCTGACAATTTTCAACACGACACGAACACGCACGAAATTAACGGGTTAGTGTTCAGCCTTATCGTGTTCGTGTCCTTATCGTGTCGACACGATAAGGACACTATAATTTCGTGTCGTGTTCGTGTAACCTGATAATTTTCATGTTGCATTGTGTTCGTGTCGAATCGTTTTCGTATAATTCGATAATATTTATATATATTTAATATTAATTTAATTATATTATATATATTTTTATTTCTTTTATTAATTTATTTTCTAATTCTGATTTAAATTTATCGTTTCGTGTCGTGTCATGTCAACACGAAAAAAATCGTGTCATATTCGTGTTCGTGTCAGTACATGTCGTGTCGTGTTCGTGTCAGATAGATCCTTAACGGGTCGTGTTCGTGTTTGGCCTTATCAGGTCGTATCGTTATCGCGTCGACGTGATAACGACCGACACACGAATTATCGCCCCTAGCTGGAGTTGCTATTTCCAGCGTGTAGAGGATGCACGCAAGGTTACAATAAGGATGTTTCACGCAACAAGGGGACGTTGCGTTACTATTGCATTCCAAATGCAAAATCCAGAGACGGCGAGGTGGGAGGATCCCCAACACATAATAAAAACTATCTCTTATATTAAAAAATATAAAAAATGACCACTGTTACTATTTTACCTTTATTCTTGAATTAGTCGATTTTGCCTATAATTCAAGATCTGAGTTGAATTAACTCTTGAATTATTCTTTTTTTATCTTGAATTTCAGACTAAATTTGATTTCACTATTGAATTCAAGTATAAAAAAGGTAATTCACGAGTTGTCTTTTTCAGATTCTTGTATTTAGATACAAAGAGGGTAATTCATGAGTTGTTTCTCTCTACTCTTGAATTTATACATTCATGAGTAACAATTAAAATGATTACGAATTTTAATAATATAAAAAATGTCTATTTTTTTTATCTTTTAATTCCAATGAATACTTTTTATCTTTGCAATATCAAAGTGAATATTTTGAGAGATTAACTCTCCAGCTCAGCGTATTCACAAATGAAAACTTCAAAATAATCTATATACTATATAATAACAACACCGGATTTCCGTATATAGTAAGTTAAGTTTTTTCGTACATAGTAAGTTAAGCTTTTCAACGTTTCCGAAAATAGTAACTTTATTTTTCAGTTTAATCCATATTTTCTGTTTTAGAGTTTAGTTTTATTAACAGATTACTATCTATATCTATATCTTTATACTATATAATAACGACACCGGATTACCGTTAATAGTAACTTCCATTTTTTGTTACTTTGTATTTCTGTTTTGGGAAAGATAACACCGAATTATCGTAAATGGTAATTTTAGTTTTTCCTCTAATCCACATTTCCAAATATAGCAGTATATTATAAGTTATCGAATTATTAATTATTAAATCTATTAATTTTATAATTAATTATATAGATGTCCTAAAATCTATATATTGGGTGCCTATTAACTACAACCATTTAAAGATTCAAAGATATCATAATAAATTATGACTAGCACAAATTCTGTGAATATTTAATATAATTCTAATATCCATATATATACTAATATAGTAAAGATATACACGTATATATAGTAATCTTACATGTGTATATCAAGTCATTTTTTCTCTGTATATATAATTGTATATGTGTTATATTAGGTTTTTAGAATGTATCTGTTACATTGGTTAATAATATATCCATGTATCTATTATCTTTTGAGATCGTGTATATATATATATATAAATATATTGTGGGTTTTTACTAAAAATATATTTCTTTATATCTATTTTTGAAGACATTAATTTTTCAATCAATCTTATATGTACGTGTGTAATTATTTCCTTATATTTAGCCAGTATAACCAATCAAGCAATTTGTATTTATATGAAATGCATGTAAATATAGAAATGCTCAATCAACAAAAAACGGCTATGTCAATCAATTAATGTCTATAATCTGGTTTAAAATTTTAAAAAATATAATTAATTCATTGCCACTTACATATAGTAAATAGAGGGATTTTTGCGAGTTGCCCCACATTCTCAAAATTTCCACCATATACGAAAATGGTATATGATCATATGTGAAACCATCAAGGATCGTCCTAATAGTTTGAGTTTGATTTTATTTTATTTTGTTTTATTTTATTTATCTGATAGAATGTATAGTTGATAGGTTTCGATGAAATTCACTTTTTCGTTTTAACGAGCAACTATGTTATTATAAGATTTTGTGCATGTAACATATTTTGATCCATGATGTCAAATGAATTCATGATGTATTAGAGCCTCCTACAACACATCTACAGTGCTAAATTCATTCTCATGTAGTTCACTTGAATGTATTGTGAATTGATTCAATTTGACAAGACAATCATATAAAATAGTATGTTGGATGCATCAACATCAGAACTAGCTGCTAAGATGGGTTTTGAGTGGAGATCCCAACTTTATTCGAGCTTCAAGGATGAAAAAAAAAGATCTTAAAGTTAGTCATCAAGTATACAAACTTAATTTTGAAACAAAATTTCATTCGGTAGTAGTTCTGTTATATATTTTTTCACATTTCCTGCTTCATAAAAATGTGAAACCACCAAATCCCATCAACTCTTTTATTCACTTATGATGTTCTTGTGCATATGATTTAGAATTGAGAATTATATATTCAAACACATTATTAGATGGGTAATTTTCTGTTCAACAATGCAGGAATTCATGGGCAGAGACCTCTTGCTTTGAATGTTCAATATATGTATAAAGTGTATAGCATAAAAGAAATAGATTTGTAAAAAAAAAATACTTTCTATTTTTAATAACTTGTGAGTTGCATTTTTTTTTTGTAAAATATTCTTAGTATTGAATTGATTTTTATAGATGTATATAAATGAATATCCATGTTTCAGGTCCAATTCTATATATGAACCACATTAAGTTATAAAATTATTAGGTGTCTATTATAATTTTTGCAAACTTCAAATTTGTTGTAGTTTACTAGGTTACCAATTTTGTAACTTAAATTAATTAAAATTATATATATACACATGTATACACACACACACACACACATCTATATATATATATATTATAAAATCTTTTATAGCAAGTATAAACATGTAAATTAATATTTTTGAATATTTATTTATTTTCATGTATAAACAATAAGTAGATACATAAAATTAGGTATGCCATCTTTCACAAAAATTATTCTTACATAATATTTGTAATATGATATTTGGATTGAGAGTATTAAGTATAATAATTATTCCATAAACTGGTAGAGTATAATTATGTGTAGTATATTTTGTTTAAAATTAATCTATATGAAATACATGGGCATTTGATTCATTCTTTAATTTATTTGTAAAAGTTTACGTATAAAACATATACTTCCACAAAAAGCGAATCAATTTGGTTACTTATTGTTAACTTAGATCTGTTGGATGAAATATTGTGCACTGTAGAATCAAGTATAAGATCAATATGGCTTTTATTTGTTGAAACTTATGATCAATATGACTTGATTAAAAGTAAATAATTTTCATTTCAATTACAAATTTTGATCCAAATTTGCAATTTTGACCTGATTTTTGAAACATATCAATTTTTTATGTTTTTGAAATTAAAATTCCCCTAATTTTTTTTGGTGAGATATTGATTCGAAAAATTAAAGTTTGTGCTTTTGAGAGCTCGAGAAAATGAGCATTAACATTTGGTGACGTCCAATAGTTGGTAAGGGCGATGAATTTTCCGGAATAGTTTTCAACAATTGTTTTTAGATTGGACATCAAAATCCATCGTTTTAAGTAAATACTAGACGCTGACTCATACGCCAAAATGTTATATCTCTCAACCTGTGAAAATCGAGATTTTGATTTCTCGAATCAAGATCATGATTGACGGGAATTTAAAATTTTGAGTTGCTAAAAAATTTAGTACTGTTTTGATTGTAAAAATAAAAATAAAAATAAAAGATTGGATACTTATTTGCTACGTCTTAAAAATCAAATTGAAATTTAAATTGAATCAAAGTTTGTGATTTAAATGACAATTATTTCACTAAAAATAAAGTATATTCTTTTGTTCATTTTTATGAGGAAATATTCTTTTGTTCATTAAGAAGCATAAAAATCAATAGTTACATAATGTTACATAAAAAATCAATAGTTTCATGATTTCAAAAATAAAAAACAATCAATATCATACGTTGGACTTTTTATTAAGAAATCGATTTTCCATCATGGTCAACTTTATTTTGTTGTTTCAAGAGTACAAAGCTGTAGTTATATCAAAATCTTGACATGTGACAAAGATGATAACAAATAACGCATGTATTACGAACATTATGTATAAGGAAATGTTTCAAAACTTATAGTTTAGGAATTTGTATTCAAGTTTTAGTTTAATTTGTTTAATAATTTGATTTGTTATTATTGCTTAGTTAAATTATTTATTTATTATCAATATATCATAAGTTATGGTAAATTGAACTAAAACTTATTTAAACATACAACTATCACATTGCTAACAAAATATGTAGTACAATAAAAAATAATTATAAATCAATTCTTAAACAAAAGTATCATACAACATCTAAATGGATTTCAAATAAATATGGGTAAATAACATTCTGCACTCTAACGTTTACGGCTTTTTACATCAGTGTCCCGACGTAAACATAATAACAAATTGAACCATAACCTTTGTATATTTTTAACATCCGTGTGCTGTGACCGGAATCGGGCCTAATTTGCCTATGTGGCACATTAATTTGGGCCCGATTTCATTATGTGGCACGAACGACGCCGTTTCATTCGTTCTTGCATTAAAATCTAATTTTGAACCCTAATCGTGCCCATTCTCGAAACCTCTCCATTTTGAATACTCTCATTTCTCTCGCCCGTTCGCCAAGATGTCTCGCAAATTCATGGAATTCGGATGGAAAACCCTTCGCAAGCATGGTCCTTGCCATTTGATGACATCTTTACGATTGAAAATCCGGCGAGAGGTTTTGGGGATGCCCAAGCTACAATATGGTGAGTTTTCTTTTCTTTGTCACTTTAATTGGAATGTCGATTGTTTATGATTTTATGTGAATGTATAGGATGGTGGTTGTCGTTATTTTGTGTGGATGGAAGAACCGTATGAAGGAAAGGCGAGTTGCTCTATTGAAGGTTATCATAAATTACAACATGTGGAGGTAGAAAACCGAAAACCGAGGAAGAAATGCAGAGGATGAAGTTTGAGTTTGATTCATATATGTTGAAAATTAGGTGGTGAAAAGTTATTGAAGCATGCATTAAAGCGGACCAAGTTTAGAATGCGAGTTTGTAGCTTCATTGTTCTTTGGATTTTTAGCATGTTAGGTTTGTTGTGGTGGATATGTGTAGGCGGCAATGGTGTTCCACAGTCTAAGCAACTATATCTGCCAAATTAAGTTTATGATTTGTAGTCTAAGATAGAAATGCAGCCATTAGTCACTCCCTCTGTCCCTCTAGTCGCTTTGTTCTTGCAGATTTCAATGTGTAAGAATTGATGTATTGATGTGTAACAATGTTGAAATCAAATGTATTGTTGTTTGGAGATTGCAGAATGTTTGCATAATGTCATATTGTTGATTTTTTTCATTGTTTGGTGATTGCAGAATAGGCTTTGTTGTATAACAATGTTGAAATCAAATATTCTTTCAAAATGAGATTATGACATATATTAACAGAGTTGGTACTACATCAAAAAATACTTCTGGAATAGTACTAGGTTCTACATCACCATGTCAAAATACATATGGTTCGATGGACAAAATACATAGGTGGACAAATGCCTTGTGCATATGGTTCGATGGACAAAATACAACACGCCTTGATGCACATGGTTCGTTGGACAAAATACATCACCAAGTCTTCAAGCTTGTTAATTATGGTTGTGGAGGAGTGAGTTTGTCAATTACTTGGGAGCCTTGACTGCTGCCATCTACATTTGTTTCGGTGGACAAATTCCTTGATGCAATGCTAGCACGAGAACCACTAACATATCGCGCCCGTTGTGTAGTAGACGGCTGAAATTCACCAATATAAAATATGTGATAACTTCAAGAAGCAACATATAACTAAAGGAAGCTAATTGGCTAATTGTCCAATTACATGAGAATTTCAATCTTACCCTGAAATATATATTCCCAGACTCAGTTGAAGTATATGCACCAATACCTTTTCTTGCTATCTTGGATCCTTGGCCGTGACCGTAAAAAGCCCTTCGTTGATGAAGAAGCTCTTGGTCGCCTAACTTCGAGTTCCACCTTAAACAATAAAAATAATTCAAAATTCAAGTTAATTTAGAAAGAACTTAATGAAACATATTATTTCATACCACGGGCCTTTCGATTCTCCTCAGACGCGTTTGTTGTGACCAAAACCTCCACGCTTTCTACAAGACATTTTCATACCACATGCGTAAATCTTGGTTGCACTTTATCAACAACCTCATCACCGATATTTTCCTAGTTTTCTTAGGCCTTCCGACTGACTTTGAAAAGTGTGGAGGCAAGATTGGTGCTCCGTCAACCAGGGCCAATGCTTAGCGCCACGAAGAGGACCAATACCATGCTTGTAGCACTCACTCAATGTTGACTTATAATAAAATGTGTCAACATAAGATTCGGGCTCTTCCCGTCTATGCAATATACAACTCAAAGCATGGCAACAAGGGATCCCTGTTAACTCCCAATCCCTACAACTACATGCTCTCAACTGTGAATCCACTACAAAAGCATCATCAAATATATGCACCTCATACTTATCCCCTATTGCTGGCCTCACAATACAAAACCTAATGATCTCACGCAACTTCATTAGCTTTTTCTGAATGTAATGAGTTAATTGATCTGTACTAAACTCCAAAGCATTTGCATGATTATAAATCCTAGTCATAAGACTTGTCCTAATATGCTCCAACTTATCAATTAAACACTTATCTCTAGCCGCCAATATAAATGAATTAAAACATTCACATATGTTATTCACAATCAAGTATGTCCTCGTGAATGAGTTAATCAACGACTTACAAAAGGATGATGGCCCCTTTTCAAGAAAATCATTTGCAGCTTCAGTGGACTCTGCCCGCAAGACATTAATATGGAAAGAATATTCACTGGATGTTGTGGCCTTCGCAATATTCCAAAACAATGTCTTGAACTTCTTGCCTACAAATTTCTTTCTCCAATTGGCATAGATATGCCTTGCACAATGTATGTGTTCTGCATGAGGAGTGAGGGCTGCAATGCCATTGATCAAACCCTGAAACACACAAAAATGCCTTAAAGTCAGCAAAAAAAAATTAAGTCCAGTTTGTAAACAACAATATAAATCTACTTTGATAATATAAACTTTTAACCTTTTGTTTATCGCTCATGAAAGTCCATCCTAAGCCATCTGTAATATTCAAATCTTGAAATAATAACTCAAAAAACCATTTCCAAGTAGCTTCAGTTTCCTTTTCAACAACTGCCCAAGCTATTGGGTACATTCTATTATCCCCATCTTTTGACACCGCGGCTAGCAAAACCCCACCCACAATTGTTTTCAAGAAACATGCATCGAATCCGATGAATCGCCTGCAACCGATAAGGAATCCATTTCTTAGAGCAGAGAAACCAATGTATATTCTATCAAACACTCGGCTCCCTTCAGCATTCATATGTGTCATCAATTCAAAACTGCCATCCTTATCATTGTTCTTCAATTCAGTCACATATGACCCAAGCTTTCCATAATGCTCGACCAATGTCCCACTGATGCGATCCATTGCTAGCTTCTTTGCTTTATATAAGATTGGAAAGTTTCTTTTCAGTTCGAAGTTCATGTATAAATCTGCTTTCATTTCTTGGACAGTGAGCTTGGGATTGATCTTCAATTTGAGTAAGAAATAGTCGCTATCCAACTTGCATTTGCACTCATTATTTCTTGCAAATGTACACTCATGAGGGCACTGCCAATGTCCTTATAACGCAAGTAGGTTCACCACGAATCCTACTAGCATATAGCTTCCACTTGCACACACATCTCTACAAATGGCACGAAGTTTACCACCGAACTCTTATCCCATTTTATGTCATAACCATTTGAAATGGCCCAATCCTCACAACTTGTCGACATTCTTTTGTGTCATTAAATGTCAATCTAATTCTAGCTTCAAATCCTTGGAATTACTTGGTTTTACATAAAACTTTAATATAGACTGTGTATTATCTTCATCCACTAAGTCTATATCATTATCAGAATTCACTTGATCATTGGGTAGATCCTCAAATCTATGCAACCCATCTCCAACTTCCTCTTCTTCCTCTCTTTCAACTTCAGTTTGTATAGCTTTCTCAACTTCAATTTCTATTGTTTTCTCAACTACATTTTCTACTACTTCATCTGTTTCCACACTTGCAGCTGTCTCTTTCTCACTCTGCCTTTTTAATATATGAAATCTATCTTCCCTCAACTTTGTTCTAGCCTCTAAAAACTCCACATCATCTTCAGAGAAGTCTGTATCAGACATGCCATCATCAAGATCATCATCTTTCTCAAGGATCATAAAATTATATTCATATTCATCATTTTCACCCTCCTCAATAACATCCTCATCCTTATCATCCCCTTCAATATCATCTCCATCTCTTACCACCTCATCAGTACAATTTTCATCTCTTACCACCTCCTCGGTACCATCTACATCTCTTACCACCTCCCGGTGCCGTCTTCATCTCTTACCACCTCCTCGGTATCGCTCCATCCTTTACTTGGTATCTATTCCTCTTCCGAATCAATTTTATTTCCATCACAGTCCACATCAAATTCAAGATAAACCTCCAAAACCCTTCTCTTTTTGCCAATGTATTGCATAATTTTAGTTTTGTAACAATCAATGACAAACACGAATTCTTTTCTACCAGGCTTTCTAAATACATATTTGATCAGTTCAATGTATTTATCATTAAATACCATGACTTCAGTCACAAATGAATCTCCAAATTCTTCCAGTTCCCAATCTCGCAAAAGTAAACAATATCCACCCACATATTTACTACTGCCTACAAATTTCCCCCCATGGTATACCTTAACAAGCAGTAACTATTTGTCCGATATTCTGTACACATAAAGTTCGAAAGAATAATTAGGGTTCTAGAAATCATGAATTTTTAATAGTTTTTAAAAGAACCATTGAAGAAGATTAACATAAAATATTCTCCCTAAACCCAAATCCCCTAAATCATGCAATTTAATAATCCTACCCCCAAAACCCTCCAAATCATGTAATATAATAATCATTCACCCCAAATCCCGTAATATAATATTCATTTGATAAATCCTAACATCAATTAAAATACAAGCTTTGAATATTATAATACCTGGGTTCATCCGTCATGTTGAACTTATCAACTTTGAAGAAGTTTTCTGCAGTTTGTTTCCTCAAGCTTCTCTTACAAACGAGTTTCTTCTCTTCATCTGATTTCGACTCCTTTCTCAAGTTTGCCTTCTGTTTTCAACTCATTTTCTCAAAGCTTTCCTTCTGCAATTAAGGTTCAAGTAGTTTAAAACTTATTCCACGTATGAGTGTGATGTGGATTTCCGGCATCCACGTATACATAATTGGCTCGATTTCAGTCACCAGGTCATTATTGTAAACCCATTTGAAAGGTTATGGTTCAATTTGTTATTATGTTTATGTCGGGACATGGATGTAAAAAGCCGTAAACGTTGGAGTGCAGAATGTTATTTACCCAATAAATATTCATGTAATATCATACATTTATAAATTATGAAATTATTGTTAATAATGTATATAAAACAATTGAAGGACAAATATAGCTTACTCCCACATCACACGAGTTTATGCATGTACTACCAACGTTGTATATAACGAAGTGTCTCAAAATTTATAGTTTTAGAAATTTGTATTCAAGTTTTAATTTTTTTTGGATTAATAATTTGATTTGTTATTATTGCTTAGTTCATATTATTTATTTATTATCAATATATCACAAGCTATGATAAATTGAATTAAAACTTATTTACACATAGAACTGTCACATTTTGCTAACAAAATATTGTACAATAAAAAGTCTTTATATAACCCAATTTTTAAACAAAAATATCATCATACATCTAAATGAATTTCAAATAAATTTTCATATATTGTTATAAATTCACAAATTATAATATTATTAATAATGGCGTATTAAAAAATCGAAGAACAAATACAACTTACCTCGTGCATCGCACGGGTGAATAACTAGTACTATATAATAACAACACCGAATTTCCGTATATAGTAAGTTAAGCTTTTCCGTACATAGTAAGTTAAGCTTTTCAACGTTTTCGAAAATAGTTACTTTATTTTTCAGTTTAATCCATATTTTCTGTTTTAGAGTTTAGTTTTATTAATTGATTAATATACATCTAATTATATTATTAATGGTGTTATAAATTAATTATGGACGATTAAGATGATTTGTGCAATCACCATAGATTACTCAATTTAATCTAATAAAAACCACAGACAATGAATATAGATAACTTTAATAAAATAGTAACTTTATTTTTCAGTTTAATCCATATTTTATGTTTTAGAGTTTAGTTTTATTAACTGATTAATATACATCTAATTATATTATTAATGATATTATTAATGGTGTTATAAATTAATTATGGACGATTAGATGATTTGTGCAATCACCATAGATTGCTCAATTTAATTTAATAAAAAACACAGACAATGAATATAGATTGAAATCTTTAAAAACAAATTATGGTATGATACTGCTTTCACGTTAGCCAACAAACTTGCATTTTTGTGGTTTTGCTCTTATATCTCCACAGCTACAAGTAAATCACGCAACATTAATTATAAGTTTGGATGCAAATTTGCCATAAATATATCTATCTATAATTAAAATAATAGATCATTTAATCCTGGAAATTAGCTAATTGATATATATGTATAATCCGATTCTATTTCAATGGCACACATGCAATAATTCACTTTTTGTATTTCCTTATCTAATTACTGTATTGCCCAACATCCAGTGATTTGAGTCTATATAAATCTATATTTTACATCATCTTTATATTGTATTTACCCAACATCCTAAATCATCTATTGTTTGTTTACTACACTAATAGCTATGGCTCCATTTTATAGCTTGATAAAACATGTTCAAGACACGGGTGACTCTAGAGCAGATTTAGTCCTAAGATTCCGTGATGTTCGTGTTTATACAATACCTTCTTATAGCAATACAAAGGGAGTTTCGTTGTACGAGTTAGTATATCATGACCGGAGTGGTGATCACATACATGCATCGATCAAACATGACGATCATAAGAGGCTCAAGATTAATTTGATTGTAGGTAACATGTATGTGTTCCAATATATTAAAGTTCAATACAACAATATGCGGTTCAAGACCACCTCACACATGTTCAAATTCGCGTCTACCACAAAGACTCGTGTTGTTGAGATGTTTGATGATACTTTCCCATCTTATATGTTCGCCTTCCGTTAATTTTTTACTCTTACTAATCCTGCAAAATTGGATGAAAATATTTTGTTTGGTATGTTTTTATTGTGACAATTCATATATATGTTAATAACTAATGTTTATTATATTTAATCAAAAAAGTTCGACTATTGTGTTGATGTCATAGGCAAGGTTGATTATGTTGATAAACCACAAGAGAAGACTATTAATGGTCGTGATAGTATTTGGTTGACGTTCATCTCAAAAATATTTAGTACGTATTTCTTTCAATTTTGTGTTAATATTGATATTCTTTTAATTCATTTTTAGTTGTGAAAGAGAATAGTAATTTACTGAAGGGTGGTATAATGCCTTTTTTTTAGTTGTGGTCTTTGTTGATATTTTGAAATATATGAGTAATTTAATTAATTAGGTTGATATATCCAAAATATTATTTATCAAATAAAAAAAATTATATAGGTAATTTATATTGATGTGTTCATTGTTATTTATTTTTATTAGAATATTTTTATTCAGTTTCTTTAGTGAAATATTATTTATCAATAATGTATTCAGTTTCTTTCTATACAATATTTTTATTAGTTTTTATTCTTATTTATCAACTTAGGGGACAACAGATCAATTGTACGTTTTGGGCATAAGTAGTGGAAGAAATACTTAGATTTTGGCGAGACAAGTCAAAACATCCGATCATTATGGTTCTTCAATTATGTCGGGCCAAAATTTATAACAGTACATTACTTTTGCTTTTCAAACTTTTATGGTATAAATAGAATGCGCAATTGTATATTGTATTTGTAGATTTTGGGATATTTTAGTTGTTTATTTAAATTGTTGTGTATGGTGTTTGATAAATCTATTATGTATGCTCAGATCAAGTTTGCATATCTAACACATTTCACATCACCTATATGATGTTGAATACTGACATTCCAGAGATATCTCATTAAGGTCTGAATTTTTGAATAGTTTTAAATGTTTTGGAATGCCAAATCACGAGATAAATTTGAAGGTCGGAACTCCAGTTATGTTATTACGGAACACTGACCATTCTCTAGGACTGTGCAATGGAACACGTTTGGTGATTGCGAGACTTGCCAACCATGTTCTAGAGGCTAAGATATTGACTGGAAGTAATTGTAGCCAAAAGGTGTTGATTTCTAGAATATCACTAACTCCATCAAATCCACGAATTCCATTCAAGTTTGAACGAAGACAATTTCCTCTTATTGTTTCGTATGTCATAGCAATCAACAAGAGCCAGGGGCAGTCTCTATCACAAGTTGGCCTTTTTCTTAAGAAACAAATTTTCTCTCATGGCCAAGTTTATGTCGCTGTTTCTAGAGTAAGGAGTCGAAGTGGTCTGAAGATCTTAGTATGTGACAAAGATAATAATATCAGTTCAAGCACAAAGAATGTTGTTTATAAGGAAGTTTTTCAAAACCATTAGAATTAATAATTTGTATTTCTTATGTTTTTGTAATATTAATTATGAACTCTATATTTATTCCTTATTATTTATTAATCATAATACATCTATTTAGATTTAATCATTTGCAAAAAAATATGCTTTTGGCATATTAATAATTTATATTTTCATGTAATAATAAAGTTATAAAAATTCAAATTAATTGTCTTTTACTTATTATCTATTTTATATAAGATAACATAATATCTACTAATATACAATAAATTCATTTAAAAAATCTATATCAGTTTATCCCGTGCATATGCATACTAGTAAATACAAATGACGATAATCTATTAATTATATAATCCATTACACATTTGAGATACCATATTGATCATCAATCCCATGTGGCATCTCCACAAAATTTTATTGTTATTTTTAAAAATTCTCCAATATGTACTTTCTCAATGTATAAATGGATTGTGTAAATAAGGTATGTAATTTTACAATTAATGAGTAATATACGTTACATGCAATAAGTAATTTTGTTAAAGAAATATTAGATTAATTAATATTTCATATAATACATTACAAATGCCAAAAATAAATTATTCAAATTAAGTTGGGCCTAATTAACTTAATATCTACAATACAATAGTTTTTATATATTAGATCAGTATACATATATCATGTACCTATATAGAAACAGTAATATAGATATGACCATATTTGTTTTGCTATGATTCTTTATATATTTGTCACCAAATAATTCATTTTTATCTCAATTATTATGAGAAAGTCTGAAAATTATTAAATATTACATAAATTTTATATTTTTATGTACTTCATGAAATATGGTGAATGTATAATATTTGGTCTTCTTAAATATTTACTAATTATTAATAATCACTTATTTATTTAATTATAAATTTGTTAGTTGCATTTATATATATATTAGATATTTTCTTGGATGCATATATTTTCTAATATATTTATACATTGATACTTCTCAATATTCTTATTATATTTCATAAATATATACTGTCTAATTCTATATCATAGACTTTATTAGTTTATCAATATTTATGAAAATATATGTGTTTATATTAAGTATGCATACATGTAGTATAAAATATATATAATAGGTTGACCTAAAAATAAAGTACCTATAAGTAAATTAATATATTTCAATCTATCTTGCATACATCTTAAAGATTGAAAAATATACTATGTCGAATAGATTATGATTCATATATTATATATGTGTTAGATCATATTATACTCGAATATCAAAAACAACAAATTAGGCAAATAACTTTATTTCTATATTATATATGCCGACAAGAAGTTGTGACAAACAATTATATTTTGTCCATATTATATTATGTAAAATGATACTGACACTTGTATATTAGATTCAGAAGTATCGCTAGATGAACATAGGACAAACCAATTTATTGTTATTTATAGTATTTATTATTAATGTTAGACTTGTAATATTATTTGAGTTTTATTCATACAAATAATCAATTATTATAACAACTTATGTTTAACTATTTAGATCAATTATTAACTATTTTCTAGATATTTTGGTATTTATTACTAATATTTATTGTACAACGTTCGAGTCTTTATTGATACAATTAACCAATAATTGTAACAACTTATATTTATAAATTGAAACATGTTTAGATAATTAGCGGGTATTACTAAATGTGTTTGTGACAATAACATGTATACATTTTAGACGGATCCATATGGCTAAATCTTAGCCTCATCATTTCGGTCTATCATCTTGCACCAATACGATCAACGACTCCGAGTGTCTGAACTATATCCCAACCAATTATTATAACAACTTATATTTGATTATTAGATGTTTTATAAATAAAAACGTGTTTATAAGTATAACAATTCTAAATGAATCCAATCATTTATCAACGTGCATATGTGAATTTTCTTCTATTTTAGATCTTTTTTTATTTCTACTATTTATTATTCATTTTTTCAATATAGAGATTTTTGTTGAGATGGATAATCAAATTTGTAATAATTTATATTTATAAATTTAATAGTTCCAGGTAATTAGCGAATAGTTAAGACTATATGAGTGTAAGACGAGAACGAATAGTAAACTCATTTTTTAAATCGAATTCGTAACAAATATGAGTATCTAAATAACAAATGAGTGAATACAATCGACATGCCTACATTGAATTTGCTAAATTTTCTTAACATTTTGTTGTTGATATTATTTATTGTTGATTTTAATTTATCATATTGAGGTTTTTGTTGAAACGGATAACCACTTATTGTAATAAGTTGTATTTATAAATTTAAATGATTTTAGGTAATTACGAATATCACCATGCAGGTTTGAGATGAGAATATGTAGTAAAATTATTTTTTAATCGAGTTTGGGATTGTCACGGGTATATACATTTTAGACGGGTACACTTGACTAAACTCTAGCCTCATCTTTTCGAACCATCATCTTGCTCTACTACAAAACTCGGTAGGCTACACACTAATGGTTGTCTCATTTAGAAACTTACTTTAAATATAAAAAGGTATATGGTATATTTATTGATTTCGATGGAAGTGCGAGTAATAAAATCACTTTTTAATATGATTTTAGATAGGTACGTATATAAATCTCAAAGGGTTACGAACATTGATCGCTTTATTTTCTACCAAATAAATGATAGTAAAACAACAAGTATATATATATCGTATCCACAGGGACTGCGACTCGAGAACACAACAAATAATCCACACAGAATCTTTATTATTATCCAGGCAACAAAAAATCAGGAGAGAGAAAATTATAAAACTAGACTTGAAAATAAAGAGGGAATAAAACCAGATAAGAAAGACTGATCCTAGGGATGTACTTAACCTAACCAGATTCACACAATCAACCTATTAATCTATTTACCAATTTAATCCACATTCAGATAAGGATCACTAATGTAACTATAGTTTCCGTCGGGACAACCTATAGTAGTGGGTTAGCCTAAACTCTATCTCCGTCGGGTCTCGAGAGAAGTAAGCTAATTACCAAAAGCACACAAAGATATAACCTCCTCAGACTCACCTATCTCGTCGGTCTCAAGTAAAAGCGTATTATAAACTCGGATATCGATTATGCAATTAATTCCATGAGACATTAATCACATAACTAGCATGCATCAATATTGGCGGATACCAACACATGAGAATTAAAGCCGAGAATCATAAATCATGAATGGGACGGCAAAACAGTATCAACAGATCAATCATACGAATCTAGTCAGACATACAAACCCTAGGATCAATACGGAATTTAGCTACGCATAATTAAAATAACAAAACAATAAATAATTAAAGAAAGAATAAATAGAGATAGATAGATAAAACCGTATGAATCCACGATGAACAATTGTAACAGCTTGAATCCGGAAAATAATTCTGAACTCTCGAAAATAAAAACTGAACTAAGAACTAGAATTAAAATAACTGAAACACTAGAATCCAAAGGAATTGAAAAACAAAGCTAAACTAATAATACTGGAATCAAGAAAATAAAAGAGCAAAGGAAAAACAAGTGTTACGTCTTGAAGTCATGCATACCGCCGCATTGTCTCTCGTGTGAATTGCGTATATCATGAACCTAGAACTCCGCCTCGCGACACGCGCAAAATTCCTTCCTCGCGAGCATGGGTCGCGAGCACTAGTCGCGACGCCTTCCGTGTCGCCTCGCGAACATTCATCGCGAGTGTTAGTCGCGATAGCGGGTCGCGAGGTATTCCTTCAGCGCGCGTTTAATATTACCTCGCGAACCATCATCGCGACTTTTGGTCGCGATAGCGTGTCGCGAGGCAATTCTGTCTTTACTTCACGGGTTCGCTTGCGCAATCCTGCTGCGCCTCATCACGCCTCGCGGCGTGTATTTTCTCGACTCATCTGGCGAGGGCGTCTCACGAGCTCCGACCAACAAAGCTTAAATGCATGTTCATGTGTGTACTCCATTTTAGATCAAAACCTGTGCTAAAACAACATAAACTACACACTACATCATATCTTTCAAAAGAAGTGAAATATATCAAAAAGGTAGCTCAAACAATTGTTTATCAATTAGAAACGAAGCAAATATAACCTATAAAAATAGGTAAAACTGAGACTTATCAACTCCCCCAAACTTACCCTTTTGTTTGTTCTCAAACAAATTAGAACACGAGAGAGACGACCAATGATAGGCAAATAGTCGAACGACAAAAGCAATAAGCCTCAGAGCTATAAGCAATTCAAATGAATCAAATTACAACATCTTCCATTAAACTTAACACATCATAAACATCATAAGCACAAGCCTTCTCAAACTTGAATCCTCACGACATGGATATATATATAGAAAACTCAAACACTCAAGTGTATCGAGGAGGATGTGTATACTCTCAAAGTTTAAAACACATGGAATCTACCATGAGCTTGCAAATCGTCTAATTCTCCATTGCTCAAATATGTGCTCAAGAACTAAGATCAAAAGGTCTTATAACAGGTTATAATGTAGGCTCTTTGGTAAGGAATGATATATTTAGGCTAAGTGACTCATAAACCCATAATGAAAACACCATAAGTATCATAAGACACACTTCCCAAACTTTAATACTTTATTTCAAAGCTCTACACCAAAAAAATCATTTTTTCTAAGAATTCCACAATTTTCATATAAGCGATATAATCATCTCAATGCACTAGCTACTTACCCATTTATGTTCTTTTCACACACTTGCACCAGTTTTTTTTTTTCATTTGAACTTATATGGGTAAGCAACTATTTTTAATAATAACTTCCTCATCATCTATTTTCTTTCATTTCTTTTTCTCAACCCTCAATTTCAAGCAATCCAAAAATTATACTAACAACATAACCCAACCCATGGCTATATGAAAGAATTAGGTAGGCTCAAAAGGGTTCATCAAAGGATAATAAAATAACAGGTTAGTGTTTGGATAGTGTATAGGCTAAGAAAAGAATGCCTAATATCATCTCATAATTCTTAAGCACATCAATGCAACCTCGAAAAAGAACCAGAGCAAGTTCTAGAGAAACACATGTTATTTCAAACTAATCATACAGAAAGAAACAAGACTGAAAAGATATGACAGTCAAAAGCTCAAGTCTCACAGGTTTCAAAAATGTGATCAAGTTCTCCAAGGCTCAATACTCACAATAATCATAACATGCTTCGTCTCACAAAATCAGTTGCAATAAATTTTTCTATTATAAACAATTCTCATCATCGGCTGCTCGTCATTCAACTCAACCCACAAAACAGACACACAAAACCCAAACACGAAAAACCAAAACAAAAACAAGCAGAAAGAAAACAAAACAAAAACGAAAACAAAACAAAACAAAACAAAACATTGGGTTACCTCCCAACAAGTGCTAAATTTAAATGTCTTTAGTTAGACCAATACTAACCTCGATCAATCTGGCGATTTGGCAGCAGACTTCTTTCCAAATCTGTGCTTGCCTCGATATTTTGCATTTACCGCAGACCACCACTGAGTATGGAAGTGGCCTCCCCCAAACTTGAACAAGACACTCGGAGTTCCATGCCGAGTCCATCTCTTCTTTCTAGCATC
This sequence comes from Salvia rosmarinus, assembly GCA_036937905.1. Lineage (NCBI taxonomy): Eukaryota > Viridiplantae > Streptophyta > Magnoliopsida > Lamiales > Lamiaceae > Salvia > Salvia rosmarinus. The sequence continues at coordinate 5,580,097 of CM072815.1, forward strand.
CTTGTCAACCGGACGGTTCACATCCAGCTCGAGATTTGGCGACGACAGCGATGAGTGATTGCGACACTCTTCATGCTCTGGATTATCGTGTTGCTTGATGGAGTCATAGATTGAAATTTTTAGCTCCTCGTCGTTGACACGAAAAGTCAAATCGTCTTCCTGCACATCAATTAAAGCACGACCAGTTGCTAGAAAAGGCCGACCCAAGATTAGTGGTTGGTGTTTAAATTCAGGAATGTCTAGAATAACAAAATCAGCAGGAAAAACAAAATCCCAAATCCTTACCAACACATCTTCAACTATGCCCTTAGGATATGCTGGCGACACATCGACCATCATTAATGAAATTGAGGTCTTCTTGGTTTGCCCGGCTCAGCGATTGAACACATTTAACGGCATCGATTTATGCTCGCGATCACATAAAACATTGGGAAGGTGCGCCCGGCGATCTCGCACTCAAAGTGAAGCTCCGGATCATTCGCTTCAACGGCAACTTTCTCTGCAAGATAGCACCGCATTCTTGAGAGGTTGATCTTGTCAAATTTCCCAACTTTTCTTATTCGCCAATGCATCCTTGAGAAATTTGACGTGTCGGGCATATTCAAGCGCATCAAAAGAGGAAGATTAATGTTCACTTTGGAAGATCTCTTTGAAGCGAGCATACTCCTCATCATATTTCTTTTTCCTAAACGCTCGAGGAGCAGGGTGTAGGCTTTGGAAACATCGGTGATCATGCGCTACTCTCTCGCGAATCCTCTCTAATCATGCCTCGCGGCGCTCTCTATCTTGGCTCGCGAATCGCTCATGGCGGACTTGGCGACCTTACATCGCGATGATTCCTCGCGAAGGCTTGTCGCGAGTGCTCTCTGCGTCTTGGCGTCGGGCCTTCGCGATCCTGGTCGCGATGCCGGTCGCGAGGTCCCTTTATGCGGGCTCGCGTGGCGAGCTTGCGAATGTTCCTCGCGATGGTTAGTCGCGAGGTCGTCTTTCTCTTCAGGCGATGCTTTCCTCGCGAAATGACTTTGAACTCGCGCCTCTTTCTCGCGAAGTTCACTCGCGAGGCGAGAATGTGGTTCCTTCGTGGTTCGATCTTCTTCCTTCCTTTCATACTCCGGATGATTTTCATATGAAGCTCCACTCCTCAAATAAATTGCATTGCACTGATTTGGAGGAGTATGATTCTTCGGATTTTGCTCAGTGTTGCTTGGGAATTGACCTTGCCTGTGCGTTCCAACTCTCTCATTGGCCATCTGCCCCACTTGGTTCTCCAACATCTTTACTTGTTTTCCAAGGGCTATCACCGTATTGTTGATGGTGTTGACTGTGCTCTCCAGAGCGTTCATCCTATTCCCAAGCTGCTGGATCTGAATATTTTGCTGAGCTACCATTTGTTGGTGATTCGTTGCTATCTGTTGATTGCTCGCCAACAATTGTTGCATCATATCCTCAATGCTCGGCTTTTGGGCTCCACAATCATTCCATTATTAACAGCAAAACCAGGTGGTAATTGTTTGAGCATTCTGCGCGTTAGCATAGGAAAAATTGGGATGATTCCTATTGTTGGGATGATAGGGCGGATTCCCTCGATTCCCCCGGTCATTACTCCTTTGGTTCAAAAATTGAACCTCCTCGATATTCTCGCGCCATGGCTACGGTCATATCGCCCTTTCCTCTCGACCGTACTCTTCTTACCGCGAGTTGTGAACTTCTAACAAGTCATCATACTTATCATCCAACTCTGCGGACCACTCTTCTGATCGGTTGTCTCTCCATCGGCCATTGATAGCTATTGGATGCCATCTCCTCAATAATTCTCAATGCTTCGTCTATTCCACGATTGAGAAGGCATCCTCCGGCTGATGCATCTACAATGCTTCGGGTGTTAGAATTGAGTCCACTATAAAATTGTGTTACTTGCTGCTCAGGTGAAAACTCATGCTGTGGACACTTTCGGAGCAGGTTTCTGAATCGCTCCCAAGCTTCAAACAATGACTCATCTCCCAACTGTGAAAAATGGGAGATCTCGCAATGATCTTCGAGCCTTGGCGGTGGGAAGTATTTAGGCGAAATTTTTCACAGAGCTGCTCCCACGTGATAATCCTCGATCCGTCCAAGCTCTTGAACCGGTCTTTTGCTTGACTCCTCGGTAAAATCCGAACATCCGCATCCGGATGGCATCGGTTAACCTTTCGTTACGCTTGATAGTATCGCAGATATCGAAGAACGCTTCAAGTGAGCATTGGGGTCTTGATAACCCTCTCCCAAATGCTCCGCTTGTATCATGCCGATGAGGCGAGCTTTAATTCAAATTATTCGCATTGACATTCGCCCCATCCTCCACCTCGAACCGATCCGTGGGTGGTGCATACATGGTTGGCGGTGAGGCGTGCTCGACCACCCATCCGCCCATCGATTATTCAACGCCGGTTGGCGTTGCATTGTTGCTAACATCTCCTCCATTTCGACCATCCGATCGTGCCCTTAGGGTCGTCTATCTGCCATTTCTTTTCTCCTTTCTCGGCTCTCTCTCTTATGGGATCTTTCAATCTCAAGATCCAAAGGAATAATTTCTCTCCTTTGAGATCTCGTAATCATGCACTGCACAGAGAGATAAAAACCAAGTCAGATCTGATAAGCAAAACAGAAATAAATAATTAATTTTTTTTTAAACGCCTGAATTAATAACTACAATCCAGAAAATTATCACTATGAAATCTAAACAGTCCCCGGCAACGGCGCCATTTTTGATCGCTTTATTTTCTACCAAATAAATGATAGTAAAACAGCAAGTATATATATATCGAATCCACGAGGATGCGACTCGAGAACACGACAAATAATCCACACAGAATCTTTATTATTATCCAGGCAACAAAAAATCAGGAGAGAGAAAATTATAAAACTAGACTTGAAAATAAAGAGGGAATAAAACCAGATAAGAAAGACTGATCCTAGGGATGTACTTAACCTAACCAGATTCACACAATCAACCTATTAATCTATTTACCAATTTAATCCACATTCAGATAAGGATCACTAATGTAACTATAGTTTCCGTCGGGACAACCTATAGTAGTGGGTTAGCCTAAACTCTATCTCCATCGGTCTCGAGAAGTAAGCTAATTACCAAAAGCACACAAAGATATAACCTCCTACATTTCACCTATCTCCGTCGGTCTCAAGCAAAACTGTATTATAAACTCCAGATATCGATTATGCAATTAATTCCGCAGAGACATTAATCACATAACTAGCATGCATCAATATTGGCCAGATACCAACACATGAGAATTAAAGCCAAGAATCATAAATCATGAATGGGACGGCAAAACAGTATCAACAGATCAATCATATGAATCTAGTCAGACATACAAACCCTAGGATCAATACGGAATTTAGCTACGCATAATTAAAATAACAAAACAATAAATAATTAAAGAAAGCATAAATAGAGATAGATAGATAAAACCGTATGAATCCACGATGAACAATTGTAACAGCTTGAATCCGGAAAATAATTCTGAACTCTCGAAAATAAAAACTGAACTAAGAACTAGAATTAAAATAACTGAAACACTAGAATCCAAAGGAATTGAAAAACAAAGCTAAACTAATAATACTGGAATCAAGAAAATAAAAGAGCAAAAGAAAAACAAGTGTTCTGTCTTGAAGTCGCAGGTTGCCCCTCTGTCTCTCTCGCGAATTGCGTATATACGCAAACCTAGAACTCCGCCTCGCGACACGCGCAAAATTCCTTCCTCGCGAGCATAGGTCGCGAGCACTAGTTGCGACGCCTTCCGTGTCGCCTCGCGAACATTCATCGCGAGTGTTAGTCGCGATAGCGGGTCGCAAGGTATTCCTTCAGCGCGCGTTTAATATTACCTCGCGAACCATCATCGCGACTTTTGGTCGCGATAGCGTGTCGCGAGGCAATTCTGTCTTTACTTCGCGGGTCCGCTTCGCGTGTAATCCTCGCGGGCCTCATCACGCCTCGCGAGGCGTGTATTTTTCTCGACTCATCCTGCGCGAGGACGTCTCACGAGCTCCAGCCAACAAAGCTTAAATGCATGTTCATGTGTGTACTCCATTTTTATATCAAAACCTGTGCTAAAACAACATAAATTACACACTACATCATATCTTTCAAAAGAAGTGAAATATATCAAAAAGGTAGCTCAAACAATCGTTTATCAATTAGAAACGAAGCAAATATAACCTATAAAAATAGGTAAAACTGAGACTTATCAAACATTAGTCGACAACCTTTGTGGACTTTTTTTCATTTTGAGTCTTTCGTTATTTAACAATAAAATATCTTAATGTTTACTTTTTAATATTTGAATTTTTATTTATTAGGTTTCATATATTATTGTAAGAACTTACGTTTTATAGATTTAGGGTTCAGGTAATTAGCGAGTGTTACTGTACAAGTTTGTGACGAGAACATACAAATAACTTTTTAATAGGGATTGGAAGGGATACAGTTATAAACATATGACTTCAGGTGACTAAACCTTTATTTATATATTAGATCCATATCCATTATCTGTTTTGCTATGACTATAAACAAGAGAAATGAGTAATCTTTTTCCAACATATGACTATACATACCAAAACTTGTGTTCAATCATGGTCAATTATATGTTAATTTCACGAGTCACTAGCAAAAGATGACTCAAAATTTTAATCTGTGACGAGGAGGGTCATACGCACAATACAAAAACTCAAATGATGTTTTATTTAAATTAGTCTTCACTTTCTACATTTAGAGAAATATTTTACTATTATCTTTTCATACCAATACTTTAAAATAAAATAATAATTTTTTTAAAATTTTAATTAGGCATTACAGCATAAAATGGTTCCCGTCGAAATTCGACATGTTACACTCTAGGAACTATAATGAGTTGCAAAATTACATTTTAATTATATTTAAGACATACATACATACATACATACATACATACATCCTAAACGGATTTCATTGATCGTGCACTTTAAAATTTAAGATTTGAGTTTAATTTCTAATCTTTCTTATAGTTACTTTTTAATTGGATTCAAAATAAATACATATATATATATATATATATAGGAGATGAATCAGGTAGGAAATGATAATTTGGTAGGAAATGAGAATGAATCTGGGCATTTGATTCGTTGGATCAATGGTTGAGATTTAATTTCGGTTGTGCTACAGTTTTGTGTTTTGTGTGCTACACGGATTACTATGCAACACTGGAACCCTTCTTGTGCTACGCTGCAATGAAAGATGTGCTAAGCTAATATATTTAACATATGTGTCACGAAAAGATAAAATATGTGCTAAACTAACATGTGCAACATAGTAATTCTGATTGTGCTACACAAATATGAAAGATATGCTAGACTTACATATCTATTCCTATTTCTTACACTTATTTTCATTCTCACAGAACCATCCCATATATATATATATATATATATATATATATATATATATATATATATATATATATATATTCTAGATGGTTTAGCGGACTAAAATATTTTAAATTTAAATATATGACTTCCTTAATTTGGGTAATTATTGGGTCTCACTGTATGCAACTGGTACGCAAATGAGTAGTAAAATTACTTTTTAATCGAATTAGGGACAAATATATAAATGCGTTCTAAACGAACTTCATACATTGTATAATTTCAAATTTATACTTTTAATTAAATTTTAAAAATTAAATTTGGAGATTTTTTTTAAATTTCAATTAGTTTTCATTTATACATTTACAAGAATCTTTCATTATTATCTTTCATTTATATGTGTAATTTAATTGCTATCGGTTTATTGTAGCTAAAGAAAGTGGAAAGAAAATCGAAAAAATTCCATCATTGACCTATTTTTTTATTATAATTATTTATTTTTTAATACTTCTTTCAATGAATTGTCAAAGTATTATGATTTTAAAATTAAGTATAGACTAATTTTTATTTTTAATTTAAAACGTACAATGTAAAGTGATTGCCGTCGAAATTCGACGGGTTATATACTAGTGATGATGCATACTAGAAAGATGATCGTAAAAGTTAAGGAAATTTCAAATGTACGGTTAGAATAGAAGATAAAATCATAAAATAGAAGTTGAACAATGATCTGATTTACTAGAGAATAACCTCATTAAATATAGGAGAGATGTCAAATTGTACAGAGGCGAACGAGCTATGTATAAAATCGGTTTAGGCCCAAGTTTTGGTATGGTTGTGGATATGTCGGGCCATGTTAAATCAGGGACGGCTCTAGCTAACGGGCCAATCTATAAAATCGGGCGGGCAAAATATTTGGTAAAGTTCGGCTCCTAATCTGGTCTTTTTGTAAAATAAATTCCTAACTAATTTATAAATTATAAAAATAAATTCCAATAGTTTCTAATTCAAAATAAAAATAAAAATTTCAACTCCAACTTATTTTTCATTAACTTATACGTAATAATGATGAGTTTATTAAAATAAATTTGTTTAATTTGTTATTTTCAACAAATAACATATCAATTTTACACTTATTCAATTTTCTCTTTTAACTAATTATAATTTTCTCTCTCTCATAATTATTTATCTTTCTTATAAACTTAAAACTTTGATTATTTATAGTTTTTGAAACATTACACTTATAAACTCTCTATAATAAGTTTAGACGAACATCCTCTAAATCTACACCACTTGAAATTCATCAAGCATTTATGCCCTAAGATTGATTGCATTAGTTCTCTCATCGGTCTAAATAACAAGTAGTGAAATCGCAATCAAATATTTGAACAACACACTAACACACACATAAAATCCCCTGTTTGCGATTATATTAAAGGTTATCTCCAGAGACTGCAGTGCAAACGATGACAAATTTCAATGATCAGATAATTTCTTGAGAGATAAGCAATCACATCGTGAACTGTTGGTTGAATTATCGCATATCAATGCTTCGGATACAACGCCGTTGGAAGTCATCATGTACACGCCTCACAAATCTCTATAAAATAATCGCAATTCAATTGTGTGAGTTATCCAATTTTTCTGCTGGATTCGACATATCACGCATTGGATTCACTGTATTCGGTGGTCTATGCTGTGGAATGTGCATAGGTTTAATCGAAACCAGTTGCTGTAACTGCTAATGGAATATGCTATCAAAATGCATTACACTTTTATGATACCTTATGATATCCACATCTTTTGGATTTAATTTTTATATAGTTTGTAAATATTGCCCTTGCTAAATGGTGTTGAGGATGGATGCAGAAGAATGAGGAGCTTTTTGGCTGCGGGTTCAGAGTCAAAAGAAGATGCATTCTTTGCTTGGATTTTAGGTAATTCGGGGCCCCCATTTGGATCTCATTCTCATCACCTCATTTTTGTAGCTTTATGCACAGTTAGCTGACTGTTGGACAAATTCCTTTAACAACTTTCTATCTCTTGTTGCGCTCTTTTGTTTATTATTTGAGACTACATATCCTCGACAAATTCTGCTATGAGCACCGTGATACACATGCAGAAGACGTAGATGAGTTAAATTTCACAATATATATATATATATATATATATATATATATATATATATATATATATATTGTGCTATGAGATAATTTTGGTCATGTTAGGGTTCAGAGTGTAGGCTTCAATTTAACCAATTTACTTCTTACAATTCAGTATTTTTGTGAGGTAGGGTACAGTGGTGCCATAAAAACTGCAGCTTTTTCATTCATAAGCGATCGAGTGGTGATTTCAACATTATATGCGTATTACTATCGAATGTATGTTGGAGATTTGGAGAGGAGCAGTTGATCATCCCAACCAAACATTAGATTTAGGGGAGTACAGCAGTTGATCATCCCAACGACGTAGTCTGAATTAATAATATAGTAAACATTAACCAATGGAAAAGTAGAGAATTTAATAGAGAAAAGGGGGAATAAACAATATTATCTGCATTCCATTGACTAAGGAGAAGTGTTGAAGGGGACCAAACAGTAAAGAGCAAACAAATTGGATACGTAGATATTGTTGGTATAGTACAGCTGTAGGGCAAAGATTTTTGCAGACAGTATTTTGGGAATTCGGCTGTGCCGCCTCCTCGATTCCCATCTCCCTATCTCTTCCAATATTTCACTTTTTCACACTTGTAATGTTTTTTGGGTTTACGCATATATATTTAATTGATTTTAAATTCGAAAGTTGAAAGAGTGTAGAGACAGAAGTGGATACAAAAATTGGGGTAGGGGTGGGGGTGGGGTTGGCGTGTAGTGCAGGTGCAATCCGGCATAAGCGCCACAAGCAAAGCCAGACGAGACCACTGACAGACAAAAGAGAAAACACGCTGCCACACCATCAATCTGTGTGTGAATCTACACCGTCCACTGCGTGTGAATCTGCCTCGCTCGTGCAACTCGTTCCTTCGCACCGAGGAATCCCAACATCGTTTCGCCGCTGTTTGTTTTTCTTGTTCGTTTGCGTTTGCTCTTGTGTTTTTTCTAGTGTTTTTTTTTTTGGCTTCTTCAACTGCTTCGTGGTGATTTCTTGAATTGGATGTTTGATGAGGGTGCAATGTACGTTGTTTTTGACGGGTTTTTTTTTTAACTCTCTATTTTTGGATTCTTGAATGGGAAAGGGGGAAATGTATGTTGTATGATCAGAGAATTGCCCCTTTATGTTTTTTGGAAATTTTAGATTTTTACTTCTGACGACTGTGGTGATTAAATGCTCTGCTTTTGAAATTCCTTGCAGTTTGTATTTATCTAGATGAAATCTAGCTGATTAAACTTCTGTAGTTCACAATAAAAGGTATTTGGTGTGTGTTTTCTCACTGTTGTGGTTCAATTGTTTAATGGAGACCAATGTTTGCAGAAAAGAATGAACGAGAATGACCAAGTAGAGGTGCATTACATGGACAACAGCTACCCTTACCCAATCTCTGAGGGTTATGTTGATTTCTTTGGCGGTGCTCCAACAGCCCCTTTGAATTATCTTAACTTCGCCCCGATGCATGATCAGGTAAACTTTTATGTTGCTTCGGTCATTTTTTAGAAATAATTATCGCATATTAGTTCAGTAATTAGTTTGTTGCTAATGTTGAACTTTGTTTGTGATGCATAGTTAATTGTTGTTATGCATCTTTCAAATCTATCTGAATCAGTTTAGTACAACAGAGATTAGATTTTCTAGTTGTTGTGGCTAACAACAGTCCTAGAATATGATTAATGGAGTTTCGTTTAGGAAAAAAGTTATGCCTATCTATATGAAATTCAGAAATGAAGAAAGATGGATACTCATTATTTTGAAGTGTGTCTTGCCCTATTATCATGATATGTGAAGTACTTCTTTAAACACCTATCTTGCAAGTAGAACTTTCGAATGGAAGAGATAATAGTTGTGTGCTTATATTACTTTTTATTTAGAGATAGCACACTCATTTTTGCACTTTCTATGCTTGAAAAACATTTTTCTTGCTGACACATTTAAATATTGATCACACATTGTATGTTGATGGAGTATGAAAATAGTTTAGATGCCAATATTAGATTCATTTTTGTGCAGACTGCTTCCTTATTACTATCAATATCATGAAATAGTTGTAGATAAATCCAATTTTGATACACTTCTAGAATGTTTTCTAAGTTGAAGATGAGTTCTTGCAGATTTGCTATAGTGGTGATTTCTGAGTCTAACAAATATCTCCGACTTCGATAGTGAAAGGCATGAAGTATTGTATTTGAACTTTTTCTTTTGAGCAAGGTGGTAACGCTTGAGAAGAGGACTGCTTTGAAGTAGAGGATATCCCTATTAACTATTGTTCTTGGTTACTTATTGTAGTTTCTTCCAATGAGTTTCTGAATGCATTTGATATTGTCTTAGACAAGGATATGTCCTATGTGTTGCTATTGTTGAATTTATAGTGACACATTGTTGTTGTAGGCGGTAATAGTGATTTACAGGCCTTCAAGAAATTCACTCTATCTGATGAAGCTATTCATTTTCATTCAGGAATCTTTATATTGGTCAATGCATATGAATTCCTATAAATATGGACAATCTGATCCAGAGGGTATTTATTATGGAATCTACGAGGACAGTGACCTTGCTCCAAGGATGGATTCCAACAGGAGAGTTTGGGAATATTCTTCAATGGCAACCATAGAAGAACCTATAACTGTAGATATAACACCCGAACAAAGTGCGGTTTCTGAAGTGCATTCTATTCCTGAGGAAAGTAAGTTCTTAGAGTATGCAGTTTGAGGTGAAACACAAAACTCCAAATTTGATTATCTCTGAGTAGGGTTAAAAATAATTTACACATCTAGTTCCCTTTTTCTTAAAACCAGGTTCTCATTCAAGTCTTAAATTTAGCATGTTCTTATATTATTTCCCAAAAATGCAGGATCATCAAATGATCAAGATGCTGCCAGTGCTGAGCCTGAGGTTGGAACTTTTAGGATATCATTTATTCTTACATGTTTCTACTTTTTCCACAATAGTACTGTAAATGCAAAATGGCTACTTGGGCACTCTGAAACATGCTTCATATCCCAGGTTTCTAGTGAAACGAGATACTTTTTGAGTTTGAGACTAAATCTGGAGATTGGTGATACAGGTTTTTAGTGTAGCGCAGTTATTTTTGAGTTTGAGACTAAGAGCCTGAAATAATTTGTACATGTACGAATAAGTATGCAAAATAAATAAAAGCAGCCCTCATTCTCAATATTACTGGTGAAATCTAGCGGAAATTACATCAGATATGCTGAAACGGTTCTAATATCAGGTCTTGCAAGTTTATGATTTGAAGTAATACTATTAACCAGTAATAGTTTTTTTTTTATTATTATAATTATAAACTTTTAGCCTTGTGAGAGGGAAACATGAATCTCTTATAATGGTCACTAGTCACCTAATCATTGGTGACGATTCTTGCCATAGATAAATTTTGAAATTAGTCAAAGATGGTATTTACATGCATCTGCTGATAGGAAAGGAAGTCTCTTAGGAAGGAACTACATGGTTTTGGTTGCTTGTCCTTTATTACTTTCATATTATTCTACACCTGAAAGATTTCTTTTCTTTCTCGTCTGGTTATAACTGTCAAACCTGCTTGCGTTAATCAGTGACAGCTTCTACTTTGAAGTATTCTGCTAATATTTGATTTTAAACATTTGTTTCTTGTATGTGTTACTGTAGGGCGCATGGCAAGATGATATTAACCCTGATACCATGACATATGAGGTAGGAAATAAACATTTATTTTGAACATGGATTCCTCACTTCTTAGTAAATGTTTTGTAAGCTCAGCACTTAAAGAGTAAGAGAAGGGTGGACAGTGTTGCGACTTGCCGTTATGAGTTTCGCAAGTACATAATAGAGTTTACATGACATTCTTTGCTAGAGTTATGTTCAGTATGAAATCTGTTACTGGATTTGGGCAATGGAGGATTCCCAGGAGTAATAGGAAACCGTTTCTGTGTGCAATGGTTATAATAATTTGACCTTTGTTAGGAAGAAAGGAAAATTAGACTTGGGATCTATAAAATATAGAGGTGGGTTGAAGAATACACATCAAAGTGAGCTGTTGTGCTGTGTCTCTCAAGATGAAATGCTTAAATAGACATGCAAATCTAAATAATATTGCAAAAAGAATTTCATCTGTGACAGTTCCTCTATTGTCCTTTAGCATTTCGACTGGAAGTATGATACCTCTTTCCAAGGGTTTCAGACTCTAGCCTGACCACCTACTGAATTGTTGATCTGTTGGCATTCCTCTGTAGGAACTGCTTGATTTAGGCGAGGCAGTGGGAACCCAAAGTCGAGGACTTTCCCAGGAGCTCATTGATCTACTTCCGACCTCAAAACACAAGTCTGGTGGAATTTTCTCAAGGAAAAAATCTGAAGACAGGTGACATTTTATAGATGATAATATTTACCTTGGCAATTGGAGTGTTAAGTACGGGCAGATTGGCTCTCTTTGATATACTTCTTCCCCAAATTCCTTGGAATTTTCTTTTCTTCCAAAAGCACTTTGTAAACAGGGTCGAGTGCTAGATGCTAGATCTTTTTTCGGATTTTCTTCAGTCCTAATTTCAAAAGTTTTCATGATTTCTTGTGGGGAAACAGATGTGTCATTTGCCAGATGCGATATAAAAGAGGGGACAGACAAATAAATTTACCGTGTAAGCATGCTTATCACACTCATTGTGGCTCCAAGTGGCTTAGCATCAATAAGGTAAATCGACACCCACTTTTAAAAACCAGCGTCATGGTTTCTGTATTTTCTTAATAATTTTTTTAATAGCAGATTCCACTTCTTTCCAGACATGTCCGGTATGCAACACAGTGGTATTTGGTGATGATCGGCACAATGATTTGACGAATTAACGGAAAGTTCACTAGAAGGAGCTATTTAGTGCACATTTATGCTCTCTCTCATACATAGAAGCCTATGCAGAGTGTACTAGTGTGTAGTTTAGAAAATCTACTTATATTTTAGGAGTGGCATCCAATTTTTTGTATTCTAACGCTGAGACTGCGGTACCACAGTTCTTTTATTAATGCTGAAATCAACATTGTTTTATCTAAGGTTTGTTATTTCAAGTCATCATGCATTTATTGACTATTGGATTCATTGCTTTTGATCACAGTTCATAAGAAGTGAACTGAAGGCAGAGAAATTTTGTGAAGAAGAAAATGCAAGCTCCATCAGATGTTTATAATGAGAACAATATTCAAGCATCTTGTTTAGTATTATATAGTACAAGAACATCAGGTTTACGACATTGCATAAAATATGCTTTGTGATGGAAATTGCATTAAAAGAGTACAGAATGTTACTTTTTGCATGAAGCAGCTCATTTTTTTGGCTCCTTTTAAAGCTATGCAAATTTTGTTGGAGCAAGGGCCCACTATTGGAGTAAGCTACTTCAAATATGATCCAATACTGATATAACTAGCAAGATGCATGTGAAGGAAGTTGAAAACTCTAGTAGTATGGTAGATGTGGAGCTATCTTCTCTGTTGAGATAGTGATGGTGGAGGTCACTTCAGGGTGAGTATTTGAATTTCGATTCGGATTTTTGCTTAATTCGAATCAATCAGAAAATTCAAAATTAGAGAGAGAAAAAATCCGATCCGAATTGAAAATCCGAAATTTTTTAAAAATATCCGATCCGAATCGAAAAATCCTAAATTCTACAAAATCCGAAAACCCAAAACTAATTTTTGTTAATTCTTATACATATTTATATTAGATTTATAAATATTTAAATAATACACTATTATTATATATAATTCGAATATCGGATTAAAAATCTAATCCGATCCGAAAATTGAAAAATGTCAATCCAATCGGAACCGAAAATCCAAGCCAAGTTTTATATTTCGTTTTGGTTCGGATTAGATATTCGATTTTTGGATATTTTAATCACCCCTAGTCACTTCTTGTAACTTGGTATGGAGATGACTCGCACTTGTATGGTGGCAATTCATATTTTGTAACTGTGTATCCTCTTATAAGTCTAACTGATATAAAAGTTTATGATTGCAATCTCCATTTCCACACCCCTTCTTATTTATTCAGTTAATTATTATAATCATAGAATAGAGATGTCCAACATAACCAGTGAAATATAAAAAGAGTATAATTAAGATGTCAAATTGTTAGGATTTTTTCTCACGATAATTGCCAGTAGGGATGTCAACGGGTGGGTTTTACCCGGATCGATTCGAAACCGTTCAAAACCCATTAAATTTTAAAGCAACGGTTTTGGTTTCGGCGATTCCAGACCCGCTTTAGACCGGATCGTTTAGATCCATAGTTGATGGTCCGATCTGGTCCGGATCTGGTCCTAGAACCAATACTTATTTATTGGTTCTGGTCTGAGTAAAACCCGTCTATTGACAAGCCTATGTTTAAATAGGCTTATCAATGAGCTAATTTTATCCATAACGATTCAAAATCACTCATAACACATTAAATTATAAAGCAACAGTTTCGGTTCTAGTTTCGGTTCTTGTCCGGTTCTAGTTCCAGACCCGCTCAAATCCAAACCGTTTAAGACTCATAGTTGATGGTATCCGGATCCAATATCTAATGGGTCGGTTCCAGAACCAGAATCATTACTTATTTATTGGTTCTGATCCGGATAAAACCCACTCATTGACATCCCTACTTGCGACCATGGAATTCCCTTTCTTAATGTTTGTTCTTTCCTAGAATTGTAAATTAGGAGATTTAATGATATTTATTTTACAAGGTATAAATAGTGTTAGGAATCTTAAGTTAGCACAGGTGGATTAACTTGAGAAATTTTAGACAAAAGAGTGTTAGGGCGAATTTTTTAAACCAGAAATAGATTCGGGCTTTTAGGACCGGCCAAATCTGACTGGCCACAGATATATAGTCAGAGGTATTGAAAAGTCAATTCATTACATTTATTCAATTATGTTTGCAACAATATATATCACTTATTCTCATATTTCAAGTGTTTGAGTTATGCAAGCTTAAAGTTTCTATCAGAAGCAGGAGCCGCTTTAAAAAAAGTATACACAGAATTTTGAATGTGTGTGTGTGTGTGTGTGAGAGAGAGAGAGAGAGAGGTTAATTATATTAGTAGATCATAGATGTACCAAATTGTTACACCCTCGAGGATCGTGACATTTAATTACATTTTTATGTAACAAAATATATTGTGACACCTATGTGTAATTAAATATATTATGATGGCTTTAGATGTAACAAAATTTAACTAAATGGATAGATGTCAATTATAAAATTTGTTTCAGTTCTAAAATATTGTGATACCTAGTGATTTTTAAAACAATTAACCGTACATGTTTAATCCAATGCATCTAAAATAAACCTAGTTAGGTAGTTAAGTTTTGCATTAGATAATTTGATCAAGAAAGATTGACATTGTGATCTAGGTCAAATAAATAAATGAAGTTTTGATTAATTTGGCCTAACTCTGGTTAATGAATCATGCGTGGTAGCTATTCCAAATAGATTGCGCGAGCAATGTGAGTTACGTACGTGTTTCAAGAATTAGGTGATGGTGTCCTCCGAAGCTTAGTTCATTTTGATTAAGAATTAATAGATTTGAGAGCAAGAATTAGGCTATATCTATAAATATATCGAAGCTTGAGCAACTCCTTTTTGCATGCAATTAATTAGGCAGCTAGTGATGGAGCTCAAAGCTAGAATATTGCATCTGTAATATTCTTCGCATTGCTTGCTATTGACAATTACGGGTGAGCAAAATATACGAAAATCGAATAACCGAATCGAAAAATCAAATTTGGTTTGGTTCGGTAGTTCGGTTTTCGGTCGGTTCGGAATTTTTAACCGAATAATCGAAAACCGAATTATATATATATATATATAATATAAAATATTTATTTACTTAGAATTATAATTTTAATATATCAATATCCTTAATCCTATTATTTCTCTATCTCCTATTATCTCAATATATAATATTTGTAAAATATAATATTATTTATTTATCATATAATACTATCATTTTTTTGCTAAATATTTTGTATATATATAACATATAAAAATGTATTTTTTATATATAAATATCAATATATAATATTATTTATATATTCATTTGAAAAATATTTTTTGCTAAAAATAAACCATTTTTTTATATATAATATCAATATATAATATTATTTACTTATTCATTTGAAAAAAAATATTTTTTTTTGCCAAAAATTCGGTTTAATCGAAACATATTTCGGTTCGGTTACCGAATAAAATTTGATTCGGTTCGGTTATTTTTTTGAAAATTTCGGTTAATTTGGTTCGGTTATTTTTTCGTCCGAAACCGATCGAATAACCGAATACTCACACCTAATTTCTATTGCCAACACGACTATCTAACATCCGGAAAGTGAATCTTGTCTAGGCTCGAAAACAAAATCAATTTCTTATATAAAATTATGTTAATTTTGGAAGTGCGCAAATGGATAAACTTTGGTATATATAGAGAGATTAAATACAAACCAATCTTAAAGTATAAAATAAGAACAATTTTTAGCTCTTGATTCATGAAGATCTATGGTGAATTCATCACTTTACTTGTGGATTCAAACGCATGAGTTCGAATCTTATGAGGGACGAATTTTTATTTTTTTGAATTCAGACACTTACACGACGAATTTAGACGCTTTCACGGTGAATTCAAAAGATTTCAGAAGTTCGTAGTTTATAGATTAATGATGGTTTTTACAATACCCACTATCTCTCTCTAGTTAGATAGATAGATAGAGCGCTCATTGAATAATTACGAACTTATTGCAAAGTCGATAAAGAATATAGTTATAAATTAGACTAGTTGTAGCTACATATATACGCTTAAAAGGAAGTATATGTATATCAGTATATATGACATTTTGGACAGACACATCTTACTTTGACTATTTTTTATAACTATTACAATTATTAAGCTTATAAAATAAGCAGTCCAGAGTTTTCAGTTTGGGTGCCTTCAATGCAAATTAATCATTGAGTTCACATGCGTAATTTAAATGCGTGCCGAGTAAGTGTGGTGTGGAATATTAAAATTGAAATTCAGGACCCAGTTTTACCTGCAATTAAAGCATTTGAATTAATTACCACGCTGAAATTATTTATATTGGAAAGTAGTTGATACGATCATTTACCAATCAGACTTAATGGGTGTTTGGCTAAGCTTATTTTAAAGAGCTTATAAACTCAAAGAGTTTATAAGATGTTTCAAGAGCTTATGAGATATAATATTTCAAGAACTTATAAGTTGTTAAAGTGTTTGGATAATTGATCTTATAAGCTAGAGAAAGAATCGTGAGTTAGAGAGATAAAATTGACGAGAAATGAAGTTGGCAGTGTATATATAGGAAATAACGAACTATAATAAGGTTATTTTGGTAAATTCATGATTGCTTATAAGCTTATGAAAAAAATAAGTTGAGTATGAGCAACTTATTTTTAGGGGAGCTTATTTTCACAACTTATAAGATGTTTAGGATCTTATTTTGCCAAACACATTGCAACAGCTTATAAGCTCCTAAACAGCTTATAAGATGTTTTAAAGAGCTTATAAGCTCAACCAAACACCCTCTTATTCTACATCAAATACTTAGAGATATAGAGAATAAAAAACATAAATAAAGAAAACAGTACGTAGTGGCGTACACTTATAGATTAATATAAATATGTATTAGTCTATTAGTAGTGGTCGAGTATTATTTTTCTCCTTTTTATTGAATACTTACAACAAAATACATGTTCAATCAATTAATATTTATATTTTCGATTTTTGGTTGAGTTATACTACAGTCTATATTAGAGCTGGTAAATGGGTAGGTCATAGCCTCGGCCGAATCCATCGGACTTTCCCGAAAAAACGGGTCGTAAAAATTGTAGCCCAACCAAACCCGAAATACCATTTTTGGTACAAATTTTCTAGGTTTGGTCGGCAAGCCAGAATCCGATTGGCTTTTGATAGTTATGGACGATCTGATCGGCTCAAAATTCCATCAAACCTATATCTACTTTGAACCGGACTATATATTTGCCACTCTAAACTCTACATAAGAGCCTCCATACGAATTTATGAGTACTATTAGCTTATAGTTATTATAAGTATGAATTACAAATTTTTCCATCACATAAGTGATGCTAACATTTGTATCACTTTTTGAACCGTCAAGTATAGTTCCATGCATGTGTATTCTTTTTTCCTTTTACAACAGGCGAGGGGGAATAAATGATTTATAAAAGGAAGGGTCAACTACAAGTCTAATGTTTATTCTTCAAATAGTCTCCTAATATATATTTTATTCCAAGTAACTCCTTAGGTGACGGCTGGTATGCATGAATGAAATTTGATAGAAATGGAATGAACTTTGGAATGGAATGATGATAGGAATGGAATGGAATGGAATGGAATGAAATATGTGATTCCTATGGCTGGTATGTACAAGGAATGAACTAATAGGAATGAAATAAAACAAATAAAATAATTATTATTTTATAATTTATGTTATTATTACTATAATAATAATAATAATAATAATAAGAATAATTATTATTATTATTATTATTATTATTATTAATATTTAGAAATATTATTAATACTAATTAATAATAATATCAATAATAATAATTAATTATTATTACTAATTAATAATAATTATTATTATTAGTTAGAATTTTATTACTATTATTATTAATTAATTAATATTATTAATAATATTATTTTAATATAATTACTTAGGAATATTATTAATATTATTATTACTAGTATTTATTATTATTATTATTATTCTTATTATTATTATTATTATTCTTATTATTCTTATTATTATTATTATTATTATTATTATTATTATTATGTAATTATTTATTGTATTAATTGTTTATTTATTATGTAATATTATTAATAACTATATTTTGTATCACTATTATTATATTATAATTATTTATTATTAATAACTACTATTTTATTTATTATCATAATTAATTAATTAATTAATAATATTTTAATATAATATTTATTGGTATTAATTATTATTTTTATGTCAATATTATTATTAATTTCTAATAATATTTATTTTTATCATTTTTATATTATTAATAATATTATTATTTTAATAATTATTTATTGTATTTATTGTTATTTGTTATGTTAATATTATTAATAACTACTCCTCCGTCCCAACTAACTTGAGTCAGATACCATTTTAAAGTAGTCCTAACTAGCTTGAGTCGTTTCTATAAATGAAAATAATTAAGAAAAAATAAGGGATTTTAATTGCAATTAACAGTTAACTAATTGGGCTAATTATTGGCTAATTAAATTAATTAATTAATTTATTTATTTAAAAATTAATTAATTAATTTAATTAAAAAATAAATTAAACTAAAAATTAATTTATTTTAATATGCTAATTTTAACTAAAAAATTAATTAATTAATTTATTTTAAAAATTAAATTAAATTAAAAAAATATTTTATTTTAATATGCTAATTTTAACTAAAAAATTATTTTTTTATTTAAAAATTTATTTATTTATTTATTTTTAAAAATTAAATTAAAAATTAATTTATTTTAATATGCTAATAACTAAAAAATTTATTTATTTATTTATTTAAAAATTAATTAATTTATTTAATTGAAAATTTTAATTTATTTTAAAAATTAAATTAATTTATTTTAATATGCTAATTTAAAAAATTAAATTAAATTAATTAAAAATTAAATTAAATTTAATATGCTAATTAAATTAAGTATAATTTAAAATAAATTTATTATGTAAATAAATAAATTTAAATGTAAAATAAAATAAAAAACAAAATATATATACCTAACACATAAACCACTTTATTACCAATACACTTTAAACACTAAACACTATCTCCTTAATTCCTATGCCCAAAAGAAGTGCCTCAAGCCAGCCGGGACGGAGGGAGTACTATTTATTTATTATCATAAATATTATTATTATTTTATTATTATTAATTTTATTAGATAAAAATAAATAAAAATAATTTTTCAGAAAAAATAAATAAATTTGGCTAATCCCATATTCATGAGAATAGTTAATACCATGGGGAGGGGAGGAATGACTAATCACATGTTCATGAGAATAAGCATTCCTTCGGAAATGATGATTCCTGACGTAAAAATCTTACCAGTTATCGGAATGAGAATGGACGCAGTAATCACAATTCCATTCCTATTCCATTTCTGCATACCAGCCGACACCTTAATGTTTATAATTATTAACATACATGCCTCTTTCCTACAATTGCCACTCCAAATTAAATTAGATTTATGTCATATTTTATTCTATTTATTTTAATTTTTGAAGCATTAGCGATAAAAAAAACTAGCTATTACTTTTCATCCATTTACTGAAGCTCATACTTTACCTCATACTCCCTATTTTTATGTTTATTTTTAAAACAATTCCAAAAGCATTTATTATTATTATTATTTGAAGAGTTTTTTAGTAACCATTTGTCATTAATGATCATTAACTAACATTTCTACAAAATAGTGAAGTAGAAAAACCAATATGATATAATCAACTAGGGCTTAGCAATTTTAGAAGAGTGGTTCCGAAGTTATGAGCAAAATATTCCACTTTGACCTTGATCGATAAATTCATAAAAAGAAATTGTTAATTGTTAGGCGTTTACTATATAATTGATTTGAATGATATAATTGATGAGTATAAATAATATAGATTAATATATCATTAGATTGATTAATTTTGAATGATATTCTATTAATCCTTTTTTTAAAAGTAAACTCTACTTAATATATCTATTATACCCTACAAAGTAAATACTGATTTTAAGCAATAGTTCAACTCTCACTTTTGAGCTCATTTATTCAAGATAAATAATCTAGCCAGTCTATATGAATGGCCATAGCATATTGCCCTATATAAATGGTATGAAATTGATAGAATTAGCAACAAGCCAAGCCTTAAATTCGTTGTTAGTTTCCTAATCAATTACCAACCAAATGGAACTCAAAATTTGTGTTTTAGTAGCTGTTTTATCCCTGTCTGCAACAACTATTGATGCAACTTTTTTTCATTTGAAGCATTGCATAGAATGGCCTATCTATTGGTCTCCATTTGGCCACCACAATCGCTACAAAATATTTTGTCCTCCACCACCTTCCTCTCAATACGAATTTGCACCACGACATCTACATAAACATAAATCACCACCACCACCGTCGCCTACTCCACCATCTCCGCCTCCTCCACTGCCAGCAGTCGAAGCTCCTTCTCCGGCACCGATTCTTCCTCCCTTTCACCACCAATAGAATCACCTACACCGGCACCAATCGCCGCGCCGGTAGAAGCGCCTACTCCAGCACCCATAGAAGCTCCTTCTCCGTCACCAATAGCCATTCCTCCGCCGCCACCCCCGCCTACTCCAGCACCCATGGAAGCTCCTTCTCCGTCACCTATCGCCGTTTCTCCGCCTACAAAAGCGCCTACTCCGGCACCCATTGAAGCTCCTTCTCCGTCGCCAATCGCCGTTTCTCCGCCTACAGAAGCGCCTACTCCAGCACCCATAGAAGTTCCTTCTCCGTCACCAATCGCCGTTCCTCCGCCTCCAGAAGTGCCTACTCCAGCACCCATAGAAGCTCCTTCTCCGTCACCAATCGCCGTTCCTCCGCCTACAGAAGTGCCTACTCCAGCACCCATAGAAGCACCTTCTCCGTCTATAGAAGCGCCTACTCCGGCACCCATAGAAGCTCCTTCTCCGTCCCCAATAGCCATTCCTCCGCCGCCACCGCCTATAGAAGCGCCTACTCCGGCTCCCATAGAAGCTCCTTCTCCGTCGACATTCGCCGTTACTCCTCCGCCTACAGAAGCACCTACTCCGGCACCTATAGAAGCTCCTTCACCATCACCAATAGCCATTCCTCCGCCGCCACCGCCTATAGAAGCGCCTACTCCGGCGCCCATAGAAGCTCCTTCCCCGTCGCCATTCGCCGTTCCTCCTCCGCCTACAGAAGCACCTACTCCGGCGTCCATAGAAGCTCCTTCTCCGTCACCAATAGCCATTACTCCGCCGCCACCACCTATAGAAGCGCCTACTCCGGCGCCCTTAGAAGCTCCTTCTCCGTCGCCATTCGCTATTCCTCCTCCGCCGTCTGTAGAAGCTCCTTCTCCGGCGCCCAAAGGCGGTGTTTCTCCAGCACCAACTCCAGCTTAAATTTGCATCATTATCCTTTATCATATACGCACGCGCTACGATGCAATCTCATCAATTTTGTTTTTCTTATTCAAAGCATCACTCCAAAAAGTAAAATAAAAATCCAATACATCAAATTTTTAGGTATAGTTTTCAATATTAGTTGTAGGATTATATTATGAATTAAGTAATAAATAGTATGGCTCTCCTGGAAATCAGTATGACTAGCTAGTTATGAGTATCTATTTCTTCATGTAGTAATTTTTCATTGCACTTGTAACTTATGTATGCATTAAAGGCAGAAAGTTGTCTTGTAATAAAAAATCCGGGGAAGGTGATTGTGAGATCTTTATGTGTTATGTTTTTAATTTTCGTTTAGTGAAATGCCATGTAAATTCCTCCTTGTGCATGTATATGTATTTCCTATTTTCTAATAAACTTTTGTAGTTGGAGGATCGATAATATATTTGCATTCCACCAAATCTACTACAATTGGAATGCATGCAACTTAAAATGTCCATTATTACAAATTCTTTGGCAGATCTTCAACTAATTAAGGTAAGTGTATTTTGTTTTGCAAAATATACGAGAGTACCGTTATATTATACACATACACAAACGCCCACACGCACAACTAAAGTCATCTGCTCAATCATGGTTTACTCATTCCGTATTCAAAATCCTTATATATTTCGATTCGACAATACTTTGAAGTTTTATGACTTTAGGCTATGAAAGATTAGTTTTTCTTAACTTAGGATATGCAAGAAAAGTATTGTCTACTAACTAATAAACTATCAACCGACTCACAATCTGGTACGTATTTTGATTCTTTGATACATGACATATTATTTAGAAATATAATAAAAACAAAAAAATCAAGACACTGGTTATTGACATTCAATTGATCATCTTTCCAAATATTTCATTTAAATTCATAATATTTTCTTTCAAACTCCAATTAAACTGTCTAGCCTTAACCCGCCCTAGCCTACGAGCTAAGCAGGCCGCCTTATATTTATGTTGACTAGGCCAACTCCTTGCCTAAGCCATCTAAAAAATTCTAATAAAACTCAGCTGCAGAGTAGCTTTTAAATATTAAGAATAAGATCGGTGTAACTACAAAAAAAAAAAAAAAAATAGATATATGCACAAAAGAGTCAACACACGACTGATATATTTAATATTCTGCATGTTCTAATTACTATAATTAATAGTGATATCTTTTTTGAAATAAATGTAACATCGAAAAAAAACACTATATATTTATGAACTTTTCACGTATTAATGGAATCAAAAATTTAGAGGCCGTGTACCGCACTTTGGCGCGCGGAGCTGGCTCCGGTGAGGCATGCATGTCAACTCTCTAGTGGTAAAAAAAAAACTTGGGTGAGCTCCGTCTCACCGTGAGCTCACCCTTGTTTTTTGTTAAAATAATTATATATTAACTATAGTGAGTAAGAATAATTAGATTTTGTTAATTTATAATTAAATTTATTAATTTTTAATTATGATTTTAATTCAAAATTAAAATTTATTAATTTATAATTATGGTTTATTAATTCACAAGCAAGGTTTATTAATTCATAATTAGGGTTTATCATTCAAAATTAGGGTTTATTAATTCATAATTAGGGTTTATTAATTCAAAATTAGGGTTTATTATTCAAAATTATGGTTTATTAATTCAAAATTATTATTTATTAATTCATAATTATGATTTTATTAATTTATAATTAAAGTTTATCAAATTAATTAATTTTAAATAAAATTAATTTAATAATAATAATAATAATTAATTAATGAAGTGGTCTCAATGTGCTTTCTTGAACCCGTGAGACCACCTCTAAAAAAGGTGTTAATTTCACAACAAATTTAAAGATGGTGACACATATTGTAACGTTTTAAATTATGTTAAAATTATAAAATGAATGAAAAATCGTGCATTAACCAACAAATGACCTTTCAATATATTATATTTATATATTCATGAACTTTTCACTTTGTTTTTAGTGTTCTCATACCATTCACGATATATATATATATATATGAAAGAAAACTATGAAAATACTGTACTTAACATATAAAATTATTATACTATAATAATATTAACTTAAACCAATGGGGTTAATGGGTGGAGATTGGGGTTGAATAATAATAGAATTTAATTTGGTTTACAAAGTGATAATTAGGACGCCTTGATGAGTTGTTAAATAGACCTTCTAGTTGATGCCATGTTTTGTACATTATATATGTAGTTGGTCCACCCTGCAAAATATTACGAAATATTCTTTATTATAATTATATGTTAACTTTGTCTTAAATTTCACAAGTACACATTACATCAAAATATATACATTTACAGATATATGTATTGAAAAGGATATACTCCATCCGTCCATCACTCTTGTTCATTGATTTTGATGACACTTATTTAATAAATTGTAATGAGTGTAAAGTAAGTGAAGATAATAAATGAATAGATTAATAGATAGTGGAATTAAAAGATGAGTCATAGAAATATATATAAGTGAATATATTAATGGATATGGGGAGAAAAAATATGGGTCATGGGTGATATTTTTTTTAAATAAGTGGATAGATTTAGGATAAAAATTATGAGTTGATATTTCCAAAAAATAAAAGTGAACGCTTTTATGGAGAATTAAATGAACGTATTTGATAAACGAAGAGTAGTCATGCTGCATAAAAGAATCGCAAGTATACAGCGCACACAAGCTCCAACCTACTCATAAATACATTGAATGGTCTAAAAACATGAGCAACGAATAGTACTTTTATTTGTATTAGAGATTACGAATAGAACATTTACGGAAACCCCATACATACTCAAGCAAAGTGGTTTTGATATGAATTCGTTATTATTGCCACAAATTAATGCAACAATTCCCGAAATTAAATGACAAGAAAATTAACATATGATAAAGAAATTATTTGTTTCTGTAGAAGAAAAAAGAAATTGATCTAGACTTCCATATATAGAGTGCGATAATTTAATTTTATAATAATGGTATAATATGCATAGCTTATATCCGGAAATCCGCTCCCTACAGTTGATTGAGTTGGTCCATGACTGCACAAAATTAAAATTAAATACACTTAATTATGTTTATAGCTGTTACGTACTAAAGGAGTAAAGGTGGCCTAAGTGGTCTTGGGAGCGTACTATACTATACAGGCTTATCGTTGACGGCTTCCTATATAATTTGTATAAAGTTTATCTCCTACTTATCACCTATATTTTCATTTAAATTTTTTGGCTAGAAATTTTTACTGTCACACAAATGTACCAACAGTTACTTTCATGCATTCTCGTGATTGTGCGTTCTCTATTTCGCACATTAAATTCTGAAATTCTTTTAATAGAGAAATAATCAGCATATTGGGATTGAGAGAAATGAAAAATGAACACCATTCATCCATTTGGCATGAAATCAATGAATTGGGATTGTGATCCCAATGAAAGAGTATAAAATGAGGGATACCTATTATAGTTTTTCCAATTGAAACTATAAAATGTGTGCATGGAATTTATAGATGAATTAATTTTTATTTTTATTTTTAGTATCATGGGACCGATCTTATAAGCTAACAAAGGTGTTCAGTTAAAGACACCACACATTAGATAGATAAAATTGATTAATATAGTGTATGTAAATAAGACTATAATAAGGTTAATATGGTTCAAACCTTATGAACCTCTTAGGGTTGACCAACTTATTTTAGGGAGCTAATTGGAGCCACTTATAACCATTTAGGGCTTGTTTCAGATGGAATAATGGTTTCGGGCATGAAATCTTAGAAGTTGGAATCTTAATTTAGATCAAATATCTCATACCCGTTGCTGTGTAAAAAGAACAAAGAGCGAAATTTTATAGCGTGTAAGCATGGTATATATTTGTAAAATATTAATAAATCAAAAGGTACATTTTTTGTGACTGAGAAGTTAATGAGCTAATTAAGATGTAAGTATATTAAACAGACAATTATTTAAGAGTGAAGTAACTACTAATATTGAAATGTTTATCGAATTATAATAAAGTGTTGGAGCCGGGGAAATTCTAGCATTTATCACAATATGCATGTGGAAATGTTAATAGAATTATCGAGGATAGGTATCTAATTTCATTACATGTCACATTTATTACGCTCATCTCATAGGTTTCTTTTATTCTACTCATTTAGACGTACTCGCGTATCTAGTAGCTAGTGATGAGTACTTGCACAAAACAATTAATTTGACCTTTGAAACTGGAATTAACCACAATATTTTTCTATTTTTACATTTAATTAATTGGATTTAATAAATTATTAAGATGCATCAAGCTAAAGCTATCAGCATTATTGTTTTCGTTCACGATTAGATTATTTATGTTATTTAATAAAAAGCTATAAATACAACCAACAGGTTGTGTTGACCGCTTAGTGTGAGCCCGCAACATGACGTGAGGTTGTGTAGGCTCACTTATTATAGATCAAATAGCCAACTCTATATAAATAAAGTTGTTATAATTGCCTTAATTAATCTTGATTAATTAGTTCAAGAATGAGTTCTATATAAAGATGAAATATTCATCCATTTATGCCGTGAGTTAAGACAAAATGATATCTTAAAATTGTATTACTAGTAACGGAGAACAAAATGAATCTAAAATTTTGGGTTTTTGTAGTTCTCTTATCCATGTCCATCATACCGATAAAAGCTACATTCTTTCGTAGATGCCACATCAGTTTTTAAAATCCATAAAATTTTTTATAATTTTCTCTCCAACCATATATATCTACAAAACCAACTTTTATATGAGTCCCATTATAATATACATACATTTATATCTATATATGTCTATATTCATTTATTTTTATTTATAATATTTGTATTATGTAATCAATTTAAATTTGAATTCCATTTTTTACGATTTTTATGTAGAATGAAAGATCTTTTCGCGATCTTTAATTCAAGATAGGTCTTGAATATATTTTAATGGATTTAAATTGTCTATTTTTTAAAAATAAAATTAAAAAAAAAAGGAAAAATGAATAAAAGATAAAGAAAGTAGTGGGATCCAAAGAAAAACTTAAAGAGCCAACTTCTTAAATGAGAAGTTGAGAGTCAACTTTTTGCCACATCATATTTATTACAATGGCAAAAAATTGGCTCTCAACTTTTAAAATGATAAAGAAGTTGCCATTGGAGGCACCCTAAGACTGTATTAAATATTATTACCCTTCTCCACCACCACCTTATAGTGATTTTTTCTTTCTTCTTCATAAATATTGCCACTCTCCCCCATCGCCGCCATACGAGCCGAATCCCGAGGGTCCATCGCCGGCACCTGAAGCAGAAGAGGCTCCTCTAGCTCTGTCGCCTATCTAGATTCCAGCTTGTACGTTTTTTAGCTTATGTTAAGGTTGGTATTACTTTAAATTTATTCGTTGCTTGTTTTATCACCAATAGATCATTTTATGTCAATCGTCTATACAAAAACAAAAGATTGCTAGTTGTAATAAGCATTGTGATGTTGGAGTATGAAGTCTGAATGAACTGTAAACATTGTGTTATTTGGGCTCATTTTTTGGCCTATGCGAATCCTAATGGGTTTAGGGTTAGGATTTGATCATTGTTTTATTTAATGATAATTTCTCTTTGTAATTTATATCCAAAATATCATAGTGAAATCTCCGGCTTGTCATTAGGGGTGAGTATTCGGTATTTGGTCGGGTATGGTCAAAAAATATCCAAATTAAAATAACCGAAATTTTAGAAATGATATCCAACTAAACCGAAATAATTTCGGTTACCAAACCAAAATAACCGAAAATTATTTCGGATATTTCGATAAAACCGAATTTTGCCTTAATTAAATTTTAAACAAAACATACAAAAATATTCTAATACTCAACAAATAACTAGTTTGCAATATTCATAAATAACATTGTCAAATACTAAATAACTCATTACCAACAATCTTCATAAGTTCAAAGTTCAAAAAACATTACCAAATACGAACAATTCATAAAAATGCTACAATCTTATCAAAACATCAAATTTAAAGTTCAATTTAGGGCAACTATTTATTTTAATTATAATATTACTATACTATATATAAATATAAATTTTGGGTATCGGATATTCGGATAAAAAATCTCATACCCGACCGAAAACCATACTACTAAAATATATTTCGGTTATAATCGATTGTCCGAATAATCGATTTACCGAACCAAATTAGATATTTCGGTTTGGTTCGGTTCGATTATTCGGTTATTGGACATTTTGCTCACCCCTACTTGTCATCGCCCACAGACGTAGTCGCAAGACGAACTGGGTAAACAATTCTCGTATTTTTTATATTTTATCGTGATTGTGGTGTGTGTTTTTCTCAACATGTGCACCTAGCGCGACGTTGTTCGAGAAACTAGCTAGCTGAATTTTAGAGCGAGTTTGAAATATATATGGTTAATGTATTTGTATCTGTACCTTCTTGTGTTTAGTGAATACAGAAGTTATTTCAATTATGAGGTATGAATGTAATTTTGTTGTGGATGCCTATGTTGTATTGCTTCTCGTTTATATAAATTTCATTATCATTTGAATATTTAATTTGTTGATCTCTCGACGTTAAGTAGATTGTGATGAAGTACTTGAGACATCAATAAATGCTCTAGACTTAAGAATGTCTCATAAAAATGACAAGAAATGATCTTGCCCTAACTATATATCAAAATTAATGTTAACCTTATTAATATTGCCTTATTAATAGAGATACAAGCTAGAAATTCAATCTAAGAGACTATCTAAACGAATATGTACAACTAAAAAAATTACAAGTTGATCTTTTATCAATTGCTTCGAAACTATTTGGGTATATACTAAGAGCAACTCCAAGGGTTTTCTTATAAATACAATAACTTTATCTTTATTTTACAGTAGAAACAATATTTCATTTCCAACCATTTACTCTATTTTACACTAGAAAAAGAATATTCCAAAATATTCTTTTCTATTTATTCAATTTTAATAATTTTTAGAACTTATATTAAAACAAATTTAAAATATAATTTTATTTTATGTAATTTTGTATTTCAATTTGTGAATATGTAATAATTTTATTTGGTTTTAGTTATTCTATATAATTTGTATATCAGTTTGTGTATCTTTAATGTAATTTTAATTTTATGTACTTTTCAAACTTCGTCAACGAGCGCTTTTTTCTCGATAAATAAAATAAATATGCATCAGTCTTCCATAACCACAAAATAACATAAACAAATATTCATCATTATATATTAATAGTAAAAAAATGTTGAGGTTTAGCGCAACATAATGTTGCTGTGTATCTTTTGTGCAGCATAGTTCTTGGAGCAAAATACAAGAAAATAGCCCATGGTTAGGGGATGATTTCAGTAGAAAAATAGCGTTGTGCACTTATTTGAAGATGGCTTGGAGATCCACTAACAACATTTCTGGATTAGATCCATATATAACCCATTGTCCGAACATGAAATGCCCACATAGTTAAAGAATGGCAAAAAAATAAAAAAAATAAAATAAAGAACGACAAAAAACTCTTGATTTCTATACTTACAATTTACTTTTGCAATTGGGTCTTTGTACTAAAGTCAAAATCAAGTCCTAAATGTGTGCCCCTTACATGCTAACAAAATATTACGAAGGAAATTAATTTTTAATCAAAGCTATAGTGCATGACTGCATGTAGGGATGACAATGGATCGGATCTGGAACCGGATCTGGCTAGGTCCAGATCCATATCCGATTTCTTTTGATTTGATTCGGATCCGGTCCATATCCATTGGATCCAAAAAATTTAGATCCAGATCCATAAGATCCCAGGGTCCAAGGTCTAGACCCGGATCCATATGTTTTCGCTTCTAAAATAAAATCTAAATCAACTATAATTCACAGTAATACCATAATAATCTAAATACACAATAATACTATAATAATAATTATTTAGAATTTCTACAATTATCACTATATTAGAAGACGTTAGTTATAAATTTACTATAAAGTAGGAAAAATAAACAAATTGATCGTCGGTTGTGTAAGTGACGCGACCCGCCGTGAATGTCGATTAATAAATAATTGAGAGAATTTGAAATGAAATTAGGAGCATATTTATTTTGGGAGAATTTGAAAAAGGAAATTGAAGAGTTTTAAGTTGGGGTTATGTATTTAATTATATAAAATTAAATGGATCTGCGGGCCGGATCTGGACATGATCCGGGTCTCAAAAACTAAATCTCAGATCCAGATCCGAAATATGGGAGTAGGATCTAGATTCGATCCAGATCCATCGAGTCCAATTTTTTGAGGATCCAGATCCTAAAAATGGATCTGGATCTACAGATCTGGACCGGGTCCGAGATCCATTGCCATCTCTGCATATACCTCATTTTATCTAATGAAGTATAATAACTAAGAGGATGTTTGGCTGAGCTTATAAGCTCCCCAAAAACAACTTATAAGGTGTTTTTAAGTTAAAAATAAAAATAGTTTTTGGGGGAAACTATGCTTTCACCAAACACCTCTAAATCGAAAAAACTTTGAAGTTGAAGGGTATCTTAAGCTTTTGCCGGAAGTTTGTTAAAGATCGCGTAATTTGGCAAATAAATTAATGAACATTTTTGGGGTATAATGAAAAGGATGGTCTCCTGTGCTCATTTGCGCCCATAGTGAGACCATTCTTAATTAATTAACTTTAATTAATTAATTAGTTAATTCTTAATCCTAATTAATTAATTTTAATTAATTCTAATTAATTAATTCTAAACTAGTTTAATAAAATTAATTGTAAATTAATAAATAATAATTTTGAATTAATATATCTCTAAAATCCTCTAATTGTGAAATAATAAACCTTAATTGTGAAAACTTTGAAGTTGAAGGGTATCTAAATAAGCTTTTTGCCGGAAGTTTGTTAAAGATCGCGTAATTTGGCAACTAAACTAATGAACATTTTGGGGGTATAATGAAAAAGCAAAGGGCGCAAATCTGTAATCATATCATCATTCATTGCAGAGAAACCCTATAGAGGCTTCTCCAAAATTTGCACAACTCTATATATACAACATTGATAATAAGTTTCAAATAGAATATTATCAGTTAGGTATATGTCCATTAAATTTTACAATTACCTACTTTTATAACATTATTACACTCTCCGTCCCATCCAAGATGGTGCATATTTATTTTGGTCTCACTATGATTTATTTTAGGAATAATTATCTTTCAAAAGTTATGGGACCTCATTTTTACCAAGACTTTATACTTATTTCATTTTCTGCTCTTGTGTGAATAATTATCTTTAAAAATAATGTTATATTTTACAGACCTACCTATTTTTATCATTACTTTAATCCAATTTTATGGTAAGTCCTTGAAAATGGCTCCGAAATAATCTAGATACATGGATGTTAAATTAGGCAAATTGGTGATGGCATACCATACAACCTGCCTTCTGTATCAAAAGCCGTTGTATTGATTGTTGACGATTTGATGAATCATTAGGCCATAGGGATATACTGGTTAAATCCAGAATTGTCGGTTGAAACTTATCAATGAAATGCATTCTTTATATTTGCCTCTTCAATGTCCTTTCCTTTTTCCATATGGTAAACATGATTATAGAGATGATATATACATATCATTCTCCAACCCAAAATAGAAGTTTGAAAAAAAATATGAAGAGAAAAAAATGTGGATGCATATAACTAAGGCCCAAATAAGAAGTCTTAAAAAGATATAAAGAAGAAAAAAAATGTGACGTTAAGACAATATTTAGATCCCTTTGCTGAGGAACTATCTCTAAAACTGATGATTAGCAATTGGGTCTCTCTTGCCACTAGACATGCTATTGTAGTTTAGCCTACCGTTTGATGTCTTTGTCCAAAGTGTTGACAGCAAAGCTCGTGTTGTTGGTTCTTTTGTTGCCGTACTATATTGTGTTGCTTAATTTGGAATGTGCAATCTATATCACATTTGATTATAGAAAATTAGAAATGTATGTACCTGGCCAGTTGAGATGAATTGCATCACCATGTAATGTTGGAATAAGGGGTAGAGCCAGTAATATAACTTGGGGGAGCAAAGTTAAAAAAATTCGAATATAAATGTGCTAATACAAAAATATTCTGAAAAAATCAAAACCATCATCTTGAAAAAATAATTTCTTTTTTACTAGGGATGCTTAGCTTACCCCCAGCTCCCCATAGATCATCCCCTGGTTGCAGTTAAGGCTAGTAATTTTAATACGATATTAAAATACGATACGAACATACACGAAATTAACAGGTTAGTGTTTAGCCCTATCGTGTTCTTGTCCTTATCGTGTTGACACGATAAGAACATGATAATTTCATGTAACATGATAACTTTCGTGTTGCATTCGTGTTTATGTCGGATCATGTCTTTTTTGTATAATCAGAAAATATTTTTATATATATTTTATATTGATTTAATTATTATGTTACATATTTTTATTTTTTTATTAATTTATTTTCTAATTTTGATTTGAATTTATCGTGTCGTGTCAAAAAAAAAAAATCGTATCATATTCATATTCGTATCGTATCCGTGCCAATATATTTTGTATCATATTCGTGTCAAACAAATTCTTAATGGATCGTGTTTGTGTTTGATCTTATCATATCGTCATCGTATCGACACGCACAAATTGTTAGCCTTAGTTGCAGTGAAGCATGTGCCGTGGCCCTCTTTCATTTTTGTCCCTTATCCAGTTCTATTGGTCCTATAACACGTCTCCTTGTTTGTTGCATCCCTAATTGTTTCTATGAACAATCAGAAATCAACGTGCCTCACACACCCAGTGAAGTTGCTATTGAACTTGGTATTTATGTGTGCACGACATCAGCTTGTAAAGTTCGGGCACGAGCAAAATCTATGAATTAAACATGTCAAAGAAGTATTAAACGATTAATCCATCAAATCCATCTAAAACTACCAAATTATTTGTACCCAAATACTTACACCCACCTAAATGATACTCCCTCCGTCCCACCCAAGACGGTTCATTTCTTTTCGATACGATTATTTAGGAGAATTATATAAAGTGAATAAAGTGATAAAAAGTAGGTAGGTCCCACAACTTTTGAAGAGATAATTATTTCCTAAAAAAAACATTCCATCTTAAGTGGGACAACTCAAAAAGAAAACGAGTCATCTTGGGTGGGACGGAGGGAGTAACAAACTTAACCAGCGCACATATGTTCTTTTCATACCAATTTTGCTCTTATTACTTTTCTTAATCTATGAAACATTTCCTTAAACCAGGGGATACTAATTTTCTATGCCCAAGAAAACGACAATTAGTTCCAACTGGCTACAATAAAATTCTCGTATATGATGAGCAACTGAATGCAATGTGACAATTTTGGTAGATTCAACTGTGATGAGCAACTGGATCTGGATGGCAACATCCCAACCAAATGCACAACACACTACTCAGCTTACTGAGGTATCGATTAAACACAATCGGATTTAAGAAATGGATTTCAAATACACAGTTAAACATCTTTCCTACTATTTCAAATGCACCTAAATCATTTTTCGATTTCAAAACTCAAATCAAATTCCACTGTTTCCTCATGACCAAGAGCCTTAGAAAAGACGGAAAAAACAGAGTATAAAAACCACTTTTATCAAAAAGTATACATTTTCCCAAGCAAAACACACAGTAGGAAGCAGATGCCCTAAATACAAAGAAAGAACAAACAACTGGGAAAATTCAAGAGAGAAATATAGTCAATTAGTAAAACAATCAGCCAAAACAGCACTCGCCTTCCCATTTATTCATCTTATTCCCCCAATTTAGGCGAATGCCTCTACAACAAAATTCAACAAATCTAATCAACTCCTCCCGCTTCAAAAATATAAAATAAAAATAAAGAGTAAATATTCACAGCTTCTGTTTTGGCTAATCCGAAACGATTCGAACTTAGGTGGTATTACCAGAGAGCATACAATTGAAGATCCTCGACCAAGCGTAGCGCAGGCGCGGATATAATCTGACAGTGTGAGCGCTGGATTCCTTCCACATCGCCTCCATCGTTTCGACGAACAGATTCAAGCTCCTTACCGGCGGTATGTACAGCGTCAGAGGCACCGCCGAGAACGCCACCGCGAAGAACAATTGCATCACCATCTCAACACACAATTCTCTTCTTATTCGTCTTCCTTTTCCTTGAATTTGGCGGAGAAAGAGGAGAGAGAAATTTGATGTTATCCGGGTCAGGTAGGAAGTAGACTTGGCAGCGAGGTGCGGTTATAAGAACTAAGAAGATAGTGGATCATCGACTATTATTATTATTTTATTAGTGATGTTGAAAGAGATAATTAGATGTTATTATCTGCATTTTTTTAAGTGTAGCTGTGGTAGAATTCAAGAATTTTAATAAAATGTTAGGAGATGTTATTGAATAGAAAAAAGATTTCAACATTTGATGAAGTCATGATTGATAAAAATATTTTTTTTATAAATAATGAATAATTGTGAGATAAGTTCATGTTACACCAACAAAGATAATTAGACTCTGTTGGTGTTGGATACAGAATAATCGGATCAAAAATCTGAACAGGTTTCAAATTGAAATTAAAATTAAAATCATTACTTTAGAATTTAATGAATTATAAATAATTTTGAATCAAAAATCTGAACAGATTTTAAATTAAAATTAAATCTGAAATCATTACTTTAAAATTTAATGGATTTAATGGATTATTAATAATTTCAAATTAAAATAGGAAACAAATATACCCTTTAACAAGTTTACTGTGACTGCGAGAATCAGCTTTTGGTGTGAGCGAGAGTCAGCATACGTCGAGAACGTTCTTTGGTTTGTGCTTCGTTTCTGTGGGTGACTTAAATGTTTTATTGCCGACAACTATTTTTATCATTTAGTGTTGACTAATACTTTTTCGACAATTCAATAATAACATGGTTTACCATATTACCCCTAACCAAAATATGATTTACTGTATATATTTATACTCGGCCAAAACACGATTAACTATTAATTAATTAATTACAAATTTTATTTTCGATGATGATTTATGAAATCCCTTTTTGAGATTTGATTTCCTTACATAAATTATCCACGTGTTGGAATTTCGAATTCCTTCCTTTTTGATTTACAATTTCATGGTACCTTTATATTTACTCACATATCATGACCTTGAAATACGAACTGCGTTAATTTATAAAAATAATTGTAACACGTAGAAAAACAAACATCACAAACTCATTAATTTCAATTTTTAGAGGAATGTCCTATTTGAGAAAGAATGGACAACTCATTTATTCCGTTATTCACGAGATCGGGCACCTATCTATTCTCGCTCTTGTCGAGACTAAATTATCCAATTGCAAAATTTTGGAATCCGGCTACTTTCCTATTTATTTTCTTGTAGCATCTGATAAGTTCAGTAAAAACTTTCCTCTGGATAATAACTTAAGAACTATATATTTTAAGAAAACTACTGTCTAAGTATAGACATCCCAAAAATATCAATTATTTTAAAAAAAGTATAATTTATATTGATGAGAACTATCGTTTACATTGAAGAAAAATGTTAATGTTCGTATTTACGGATATCCTCATTGGAGTCTGCTTCTATTTTTACATATACAATAATATTTAAATATATTACAATTTTAGTTTTTATGATGTACAATAATTTCTATAGAAAATTTCTATTTGATCCATATATATATATATATATGTGTGTGTGTACGTGTGTGTGATTGATTGATCATGTAAGAATATAATTATTTGTAAAAAATAAGAATAAATTTAAGTTATTGATTTTAGTAAATCAATGGACAATATTGATTGACGTTATGTCACAGTTCATAACTACATATGCTACATTTTAAATTCGTTGGATTAATTAAAATTTATATTAGTAATTTTGTTAGGAATTTGTTGTAATCAAGTTTGTGCAACAATAAATTGAACAAATTATATGTTATAAATGTGCTACATTTATTTTATGCGTGCAACAATCAACATTACACGTTCAATACAAAAAAGAAAAAACATATTACATTTAATTCCAAGTATAATGTAATATTTTCATTATATATGTGCAACATATTGATTTACTATGTGCTATATTTTGTGAAGATTTGGAAGAGACGATGAAACCCAATAATTAAGGAAGGTGGCAAGATTTATGGGATGATGATGCATTTTTTTAATACAATTTTTATGTCTTATTCGTAAATCACAATAAATAAATGACTGACATCATCAATTAATTTCAACTTAATCTGGACAATAAATTTGGGCTTGATCTATGGTTATGATATATTCTTATTACTTACACATATAACTATTTTCACCGGAACCACTAATGTATATATATGATAGGGTTAACGTGAAAACCATTTTTATCGTGAGAACAAAAAAAATGATGAATTCGCTGTGAAAGTTAATGAATCAGCCAGGAAAATTACTAAATCCAAAAAAATAAAATTTTCGTCCCTCATGAGATTCGAACCCGTGTCAAAAATATCTAATTTTTGGATTCACTAACTTTCTCAACGGATGCATCAACTTTCATAGCAAATTTATTCTGTTCATATCGAAATTTTGTGATTTTTAATTCTCATGTTAAAAAATATTTTTTTATTGGAATCTAACTCTCTCTCTCTATATATATATGTCTAATTATAGAAAAGAAAAGTATAAGAGAAACAAATATTCCATTCATTTGAAGTGACATACATTGGATCCTAAGAGGTGCTTACCTTTTCTCCTTCTTTTGATAGAAATAACGAGAAGCAAGTAAACGATACAATAATGAAACATAAAAAGAAAATTAAAGCTTACTTTTACTTTTCTTTAAGTAGATCTAAGATTTAATCAAAGGGTTATTAAAAAATGATAGGTCCTCTTCTTTCTCTTTGTTGAGAGGGGTATAAAAATTATAATGCATTTATGCAAAAGTCAAGACTCCTCACGAGGCAAAAACACAACAAAGAAAGCAAAACTCAACCTATAAACCATCTAGTCATTTAAATTAAGATGAATTGTTATTTACATCGCTTAGCATATTGATAGGATATGGCCCAACTGTCAGGCCCAAGCATCAGGCCCAATACAAGTAAAACTGACGTCAAGCTCGGCCTCGACAAGTTCGCCCAAGAAGACCCCTAAAACCAAGTGGGAACGCAGGCTCGGCCATATCTAAAGAATCCTAATTCGAGAAGGATAGGATTAAGATCCTATCCAAGATCTCGAATCTATTTAGAGAAGACCTCGGATTTAAGATCTAGGTCTAAATAATTGTATATAAATAGAGGCTAGATTAGACGAAATAGATTCATTCACACTCTTTGTAATCGATTCTTACACATTCAATACACGAATACTCTCTCTTGCTCCGTGGACGTAGATCTAATTCAAAGATCGAACCACGTAAATCCTCATGTTCTTCTCGCATTTATTTCCTAGCGAAATTAAGATCGATCATTGGCGCCGTCTGTGGGAACCGAAATTTTGTGCTTTCGATCAACCACCGTTTACAGGGAAATAATCATGACCAGGTACACCAGAAGTCATGCATCCGGATCGTCGCGGCAACAACAACGCCGACGGCGAGAGGAACGCCGAGCTCACCTGGAAGAGCCCGATCGAGAAGAAACCCCCGAAGGATATGTCCAAAGTCTCGACGAGCACGGACACCCCGCCCTGCAAGAGGTAGTATACCATAGCGAAGGAAATCGCAGCAACAATCCAGGGGAACCTCCGGCTCCGCAGGTAAACCTTGATGACGCTGACAAGGGGTTTCTCGAGAAAAATAAGGAGAGCTTTCTCGATTACCAAGGTGAAGGTCGGCCACGCCCCGAAGACAGAACGCCAAGCCTCATCTAGGTATGAGGCATCACAACGAGGTCGGGGCCCAAACCGACCGCGTAAGGAACGAGCGACGCGAAGAGACGTCGTGACCGCCACGGCCGGCCCCGATCGCCGTAACGAGTTCAATCAGCGAACTCCGCCCCGCTCTCCAAGGAACGAGCAGCGCGGGAAAAGACATCATGGCCGTCGTGAAGTCTGTCCGAGTCACCAAAACGAGTTCGATCGTCGAACTCCGTCCCAATCTCCAGAGGACGACTTCGATGGGTACGGAAAATAGTCACCCGTTCTCAAACAGATACTCAACACTTCGCCCCGGATAAATACCGGCACCGGCATCGCCCCTATGACGGATCGAGGACCCACATAACTTTCTCGCAGCTTCAATACAACATGATCAACCAACGCCTCAAAGACAGCTCATATGTGCAAACTCTTCCCGAGTTACTCGTCGACAACGCCCGCCGGTGGTTCGACATGCCTCGCCACGGAAGCATCGGCCCTATCGCGACTCGATGGCGCCTTCCATCGAAGGTTCTTCCGTAAGCGAGTCAAAACGCCGTCGACACCTCCTCACCATAAGGCAAAGCCATAACGAGTCCATCGGTGACTTCATGATGAGGTTTAACAAGGAGTGTCTCAAGATCAAGACGTGAACGACTGTTAGTCATCTCGGCCTTCCAAAATGGCATCTTGCCGGGCCTTATACCGAGATCGCTGGCACGAACCCCGTCTCGCGACGGAGTTGTGGCGATAGCCAACCGGTTCGCCAAAGCGGACGAGGCCGATAAGAAAAAGCGCGAAGCGCATAAGGCAGAGCCTCGGAAAAGGAAGAAGAGATGAAGGAAGGAGATCGGAACCAAGGCGGCGCGCCTTGAAAGATTACATCGCCTATAAGGTCCAGCTCGGTCTGCGGGACATCTCGAACGACCTCAATACACCCCGCCGGAGCGACCTCAATACACTCGCCGACGGCCGAGGCGTAAATCTACGACTCCATATGAACCTGCTCGAGAAGCCTCGACCGATGACGGGGAGGAAAGAGGCGCGAACTGTGGATAAGTATTGCTCATTCCATGGAGACTATGGGCACGACATCAAGAGTGCAAAGAACTCATGGGAGAGATAGAGATGTTGGTTCGGACGGACCCCAAGAAGTACCAAATACAAGGCCGCCAAGCCGACCGAGAGAGAAGAGAAGAAAGCAAAGGAAAGGGAAATTGCGCCCAAAAAAGCGAAGCGCGACATCGTTGAGGAAGGAGACAACGAGTCCCAATATGACGGGGTGATCTCCACTATTACGGGGCTCCCCCATGGAGTCACGAAGTCCTCCCTGAAGGCCGAAGCCCGAAGTCCTAAAACCGGCGAGCCTAACAACAAGAGGTTCAGAAAGGATGAGGCGATCACCTTCTCCGAGGATGACCCCGTACCCGCAATAGTACCCCACCAGGATGCGCTGGTGATCCATGCAGTGTTCGCGAATAAGTTGGTGAAGCGCGTGTACATTGATAGCGGCGCGTCGGTAAGCATCATTTTCAAGGAATGTTTTGACAAGCTAGGGATAGAAGAAGTGCGCCTCGCACAAGCGCCGCTGCCACTCCGAAGCTTCGTCCAAGAAGAAACACGCCCGAAAGGGATAATTGAGCTACCCGTCACGGTGGGGAAGTCACCAACGAGCTCCACCAAGGTGGTGCAATTCTTCAGAGTGAAGGCCCACTCGCCATATAACATCATACTAGGGCGAGATTGGCTGAACGCTGTAAGGGCGGTATGCTCAACGTACCACCTGACAATGAAGATACCCACCACAAGGGAACAGCCGTGATCCGAGGTGATCAAAAGCAAGCCAAGGAATGATGTGTGTTGCCTTACGAGTGCGCAGGACCTCGGTCCAAGACCCACAGCATAGCAATTAAAGGAACCCGAGGAGTTGAGTTAAAGTACACTCCGACAACCAAAGCAAGAGGTCGATTGTACGAAGATGAACATTTAAAGGTCGTCAAAGTTGGTCTCACCAAGGCACCAAATAAAGAATCATATCATCCAACTCCTACGGAATTTCGAGATGTGTTTGCTTGGTCTCCCCGACATGACCGGAGTCTCACCAAGTATCATCACCACCGCTCAACATCGACCGAACATAAAACCAGCTCGGCTGTATAAAGAATTTTGCAACCGAACGGAACGAGGTCATTCATGACGAGGTGAACCACCGTTAAAAGCTCGTGATATCGCTCGAGGTCAAATATCCGACCGGATAGCCAACCCGTGATGGTGAAGAAATGAGGAGGGATGGCGAATGTGTATCGACTACACCGACCTCAACAAACATTGTCCAAAGGATTGCTATCCCTTCCCAACATTGACAAGAAGGTCGACGCTTGGTCGGATACGAAGTCTTCGCTGACTTATACAAAGGTATCACCAAGTCCCGATGGACGACGAAGACGCGCCAAGACAGCCTTCATTACCGACTTCGAGTCTTTGCGATAAAAGATGTCATTCGCCTCAAGAATGCGGGGCTACCTACCAAAGGATGGTGGAAAAATATTTCACCCTACATAGGTCGAATGTGGAGATATCGAGACGACATCGTCGTCAAAAGCAAGAAGGAAGCCGCGATGTGTTGCCGACCTCGGATCGTCCCTCGCCTTCTTCAAAATCAACCCAAGTCGAACCCCGAAGTGCACGTTTGCGATCCGGTGCGAAAGTTCTTAGGGTGCTGGGTTTCACAAGAAGGGCTAAAAGCCAACCCGTCCAAAGTCCAAACCATTTTGGAAATGAACATGCCAAAGACCATCCATGACGTACATAAAGCCGACAGTCAGATAGTCGACCGAGCCGCTTTCTTTCAAAAGTCGCGGATAAGCGACTACCATTCTTCAAGATACTCAAAAGGCCCCAAATTCTCATGGGATGATGTACACAAGTCCGCCTTTGAAGATCTCAAGAGCTACTCGCCAAACTCCCCACTCTATCCGTCCCGAAAGAGGAGAGGTCCTTTTCTCTACCTCGCGCCTCGGACGAATCCATAAGTCGCCTTGCACGAGAGAGGAAGGATGTCACTCGGTGTATTTCATCACCGAGCACTAAAAGGCCTTAAACGAGGTATCGCCCTGGAGAAGCTTGCCTTAGCATTGGTAAACGCCGCGAGGAGATTACGTCCATACTTCCACGCGCATC
This sequence comes from Salvia rosmarinus, assembly GCA_036937905.1. Lineage (NCBI taxonomy): Eukaryota > Viridiplantae > Streptophyta > Magnoliopsida > Lamiales > Lamiaceae > Salvia > Salvia rosmarinus. Next base: position 5,620,913 of record CM072815.1, read on the forward strand.
CCATACAAGTCCTCATCGACTACCCACTTCGCAAGTATTGACGGCTCAAGCCTCGTGGAGAATCGCGAAATGGGCAATCGAATCGGGCGAGCACGATATATCCTTCGCCCGCCAGCCATCAAAGGTCAAGCCTCAGCGGATTTCCTTGCCGAGGCTAACTTCACGAGAAACCGAAGCCCACCGAGTCCTTATCGGCGATCGCCAAGCCGAACCAATGAATGAAATACCAAAGGAAAGGCTTGGCAACTCTACGCTGACGGGCTTCGGGAAAACATGTAGCGGAGCAGAATCTTACTCCTAGGCCCGGACGGTTAAGAGATCACCTACTCACTTGGTTCACATTCAAAATACGAACAACGTAAGTAGAGTATGAAGCCTCGATCGCAGGGCTTCGCTTAGCTCAAAATCTCAAATTACGAGCCGCAAGTTCACAAGTGATTCTCGTGTCGTAGTAAGCCAAATGTTGGGGAAATACAAGCAAAAGCAACAGGATGAAGAAATACTTGGAAAAGCAAAAGCTCAGCAACGGATTTTCTCATACTTTCGAGATAGTTCGCATCCCAAGGGAGCAAAACAAATGAAATGGCATCTTATAAATTGGCCTCGTCAACGAGCCCGCCAAGAGAAGAAGTCCAAAGCATAAGCATAGACGATACCGATGACGGAGCCGAGGTCAACATAGTCTCGGATGAAGAACCCAATTGATGACTCCCATTCAAGAGTACACGGAGAAGGGCGAATCGCCCCACGACAAGTTTCGGAAGCTAGGAGGATCTCGAACAAATCTATGCGATATACAATTGAGCGGGGTCCTATACGTAAAGTCATATCTCCAACCTCTCTTAAGGTGCTTGGGTCCGAACCGAGCTGATTACGCTCGTGAGAAGTGCACAAGGATCATGCGAAGTCACATCGGACCCCGAGCTTTGTCAAAAAGTCATGAGATGGGGATACTATCGCCAATGATGTTCCGTGACTCAATTGACCTTGTGAAAAAGTGTCCAAGTGTCAACCCATGGAACGCATGAGGCTACCGCAGACCGACCTCACCTCCATACAGAGCCCTCGCCGCTTATGCAATGGGGATCGACATCGAGGCCCCTTTGTAAAGCACCGTGACAGCTCCAATTCCTAATTGTTGCGATTGACTACTTTACGGTGGGTGGAAGCGAGCCCTCGCAAAGATCACAAGCAAGAACGCCTCAACTTCGCCTCGAAGAACGTAGTGTGTCGCCGGCATCCTCATATCCTCCTTTCGGACAACCAACACACCACCGATAAGACATTCAGAGTGGTGTCAAGAGCTTGAGATCCAACAAAATTCACCCGGTGGCCCATCCTCAAGCAAATGGTCGGACCAAGTCACCAACAGACCATCGTGAAGGGATCAAGACTCGCCTCGACCGAGCTAAGGTCCTTGGGTGAAAATTTACCACGTGTCTTATGGTCATACCCAACAACACCTAGACCTCGAACGGAGAAACGCCTACGCTTTGGTGTATGGAACCAAGCAAAGTGATCCCGCAGAATTGGAGTACCGAGTCCCGTACTATCGACTTCTCACCAAGCAAATGGGGAAAACCTACGAGCTGATCTAGATCTACTCGAAGAAAAAGAGACCTCGCCACATCAAGGAAGCTCGGTGACAAGCAACAAGTAGCTCAGATTACAACCAGCGTGTTAAACCCGACAATTCCAAGTGGGCGACCTCGTACTCGAAATAATGAAGTCAAGAAAGCCGCATGCACTCGGCAAGTGGAAGCCACATGGGAAGGACTCACTGATCGATCAAGTCCTCGGCAAAGGAGCCTATAAGCTCGCCCAATTGTCCGGTGAGCAATTACCCAACGATGGCACATCATTCATCCGAAGAGATATTATGCATAGGTGTCAAAGGTCGAGTCTTGTTCACCATGTTTTCGAGTCCTGCTTAATCGAGTCTCGAGTCTTACTTTGTTTTTACAAACTTGTTTTACGCCGCCTTTTATCAATAAAATTTTATTGATTTTGTATGTTATTTGTCACTAATGCATAATTAATCTTCACCATTATTCTATACCTCTACGGAGGACAAATTCCCTCGACGGAGGTCGACACATTCGTTTCATACGAAGATGAATTTAAACGCTGTAAGGGGACCACCCTCCCGATGACCTCGGCAAAAACAGAACCATTCCTACATACGAGATCGACACCTTCGCTTATTTCAAGACCAGACTTCTATGTAGACGAAGTAAGGGACCACCCTCCCGATGACCTCGGCAAAATACATGAACCATTCCTACATACGAGATCGACACTTCGCTTATTTCAAGACGGTACTCTCTATGTAGACGAAATAAGGGGACCACCCCTCCCAATAACCTCGGCAAAAAATCGTTAGTTCCGAAGACGGAACTCTCTACGAGGACGAGCTACCTTTGTACGAGAACGGATTCCTTCGTTTATTCCGAAGACGGAACTCTCTACAAGGACGAGCTACCTTTGTACGAGAACGGATTCCTTCGTTTATTCTGAAGACGGAATTCTCTACGAGGACGAGCTACCTTTGTACGAGAACGGATTCCTTCGTTCATTCCGAAGACGGAACTCTCTACAAGGACGAACTCCATTCATATATTACTTTTGTTCAATATAAAGTCAATACTGAATCAAATAAATCTTTCTTATTTCAAAATAAGTTATGCGACACACATATTACGAGGCGGAGACCGAAAAAGCGAGCCAATCCCTAAAAATCGGATTCAACAATTTCATCTATACTAATCCTACCTCTACCTCGTCCTCGGTCTACACTATGAGCTCGCCATTCGACCGCCACTCGACGATAGAGCTCGCAAGATCGACCTCGGTCGCTCGATGGCCCGCCGCCCCTTGAGGATCCACGCCGCTCAAAGGCCATAGCGCCTCTCTTGAGCTATCCACGCCGGATCGTCAAAATTCGGAGCATTTATTGTAGTCCGAAGCCCGCAAGAAGAAGAGCCTCAGATCTCGTCAAGCAATTATTCGAGCCGTGGTTGTCGAGCAATGACGGTCTTGTATATGCCTCCGAGCCTTTTAATTCAAATAATCGCCCGTGAATTGCGGATGGTCCGACCATATTCACGCTGGTACCTCGCGCACAATGCCGGTCTCGACAACCTGTTGGATTTGTATATCAAAGCGCTTTGGTTGAGCTTGTATACAATGTTTCTCGTTACCACTATTACAATCTCCTATCCGAATTGAATACTTGATTGCATATATCTCGTGTCCCTTATCTCATATATAAGTTAGATCATACGGTGTGTAGAAGATCACGTAAGTCCGTATGATTGGTCAAGCTTAATGAGATATAAAAGTTTCACACCGAGACAACTTAAGGACGAGTTGTCGGTTTAGTCGCGGTATAGATAAGAAGTGACTTGACTTGGTTACTTGTCTATGATGGTACGTCTCTGACGTATTGAAGGATCACAGTGAGATGTGTTCTTCTATCTGACCGTCGTGAAGAACCAAGATCTCGGTGACTTACGATGATCTAAACCTCGATAAGGTATTAGGTGAGTATGAGTTGCTGACCATCACTTTGACTTGTTATGGGTGAGGGTTATATGTTCTAACCCAAGATTCTCCGCATCTTGGGTGGTGGCAGTGCTTGTATGTCACGCTATTTATCTCAGTCGAGTCACCGTATCCGCTTAGGAAGATGACGCCCCTTAAGGAGCTCAAAGGTTTATTGTACTAAACCCCGCAGTCGAGTTAGCTCAAGTACAATAATAAGGTTGAGTGGTACTACTTAAGAATTAAAGATATTAATTATTTTAAGCAATGTAATGCTATAAATAATTAATGGACGCTCGATATCTTAAATACGGGATTCGTAATTTCTAAGTGCAAGCCCGACTCAACTTCGTAATAAAGGGTAAGTCAAGATTTATTCTCTAGTGACATGAATAAATGTTTATAAATTAATTTATGTTCGGGTGAACATAAGATAATTAATTTATTTGAGGCCCATCTTTATTCCTTGATTTGATCCTGGTCGGCCCAACCAGCCCCTCGGCTCTAAGAAAATCGGCCCCTTGTGTCTCTCAAAGGAAAGATTTTATTCTCTTTATCCCACAGGATATAATTATATTTATGGGATATGCATAGATCCTTTCCTTATGGGATTATGGTAATGCATTATAAATATAAGGTAAGAGATAAAGTCTAGGTTAATGCTCATTAATCCTACACATATTTTCGAGAATCCCATAGTCTTTGGGAAGGAATTTTCGAGAGTTTTGTGAGAGAGCAAGGGTGATTTTCCCAAGCATTCTCCATAGATCGTCCTCACTCGACCTCGAGATTGGGCAACCGGGATACAGCCCGTAAGATCGAGCATGAGTCTCGATCCGCTCATTCCGCTCGACCCCGGCATCCAAAGGTAAACATGAGAAAACCCTACGTGTTGCAATTAATTAAATAGACGCATGCTAGGAATATAATCAATGTATGGTGAATTAAATATCCAAGATAGATCCTGGGCGAGGGTTTGACATATGTCATCCCTACACTGGTATCGAGCACAGGATCATAATCTTGGCTCTGTTGGATTAATTCACGCTTGATTATTACGCGCTTAATTAATTGTGGATTTTTCGCTCATCGTGGCTCGTTTTTGTTTTTGTTCGGTTTTGTTTTCACCACGAAAATCCGTGGTTAGATTAGATTTTTCATGTAAATCTTATCCGTAAAAGAAGAACGAAGACGAAAGCATGAAAACGAGACGACGAAGAATCGCCGGAGAACCGGACGACGGTAGCCCTCGGCACGTCGCGCGCCCCCTCGGCGGCGGGCGGGCGGGCGTCGAGCGCGCGCAAGGCGGCGAGCGGCGGTGCGGGGCGCGCTTGGCGCGCATGGATGCTTGCACCGCCGGCCGCGCGTCGCGTCGGCCGCCGCGTCTCGGCAAAGAAGCGGCACCATCGGGCAAGCGAGCTTAGCGGATCGCCTCGTCGGCCTTCGGCGGGAAACCTCAACGTGGTCGGGCGGGCGACGCGGCGCGCGACTTGCCAGCGAGTTCCTCGGCGGCGCTTCGGTACAAACCGCTGGAAACCTCAACGAGGTCTCGGCACGTCTGGCGCTGGCGGCACATGAGACGCTGCAGCGCAGCGCCTAAGCGTGTCCGCACGCAGCGTTCTTAGCGGCCTTCGGCGCGCGCGCTTATGCGCTGGAAACCTCGTGAGCGTGTTCGATAGGGTGCTGACGGGCGGCGAGGCGCACGAATCTCATGCGAGGCCTCGGCGCTCGGTGGCCTCAGCGAGACTCGCGAAGAAACCTCAAAGTCGCCGATTTTTCTCGGGCGGGGTGGACGGCGGCGGTCTTTGCGCGCACGGGTCTGTGCTCAGCGCTGCCCACCCTTTTCGACCCGACCGCTTTAGTTCGGTCGACCCGACCCGTTTCGCCCGCACCCGCCAGCCCGATCCGATTTTTTTACCGGTTCCAGATTTTCGACCGGTTCACCCCGCTCCACCTGCTCCACCGAATCGGCTTGACGAATCCGGTCCGTGCCCGCACGCGAGGCCTGTCAAGTTTAATTGCATGCTTTGCAATTCTATGTAATAGATTAGGCAAGAAAGTGTAGGTTCCACGTGGGCCACGATGAACGTTTTATTTTATTTTATCGCTCATTGCATGTCGGATGTTTAAATTATGCATAGCATGCTATGTATGTTTAAATTACATTGACAAACCTTTAAGTGTTTTACGATTTAAGTGCGCATAGTAAGCATGCTAGGTTTATCGCGTTTCAAGCATATTTTAGAATTACTGCGAGCATGTTTTACATGTCGAGTTCTATGAACAAACATGCTAGATTACGTGATCTGCGTGGATAAACCTTTTGAATAAAAAGACTAAGCAAGCAACCGACAAATTAATTTTTTCAAATTAAAATGTCAAGACCTCCACCTTTGATCTCTAAACAAAGTGAGACGATCAGAGTAAACGCACCAGCGTGGCTTGCACTCGCACTGCTTATCATAAGTTTGTTAGATGAGATTTCTAAATAAAACATTTTAAATCTATTGAGAAGTGGGAGTTTCATGTAAACGCCCACACGCTGCTTCGCATGTGCGATTTTCATAAGTTCTCTAGAGATAGATATAAAATGAGATAACAAAAGAATTTGAATTGGGCGGTATGGTCCAGTGAGTATGCCAATTCTAAGAATTCATTTTCTATTGTTAAAATTGTGGTCATTGCTAGACATCACCTCAAGTACAACTTCCATGAAGTCCCTTCTGCGATAGTGATGTGGTCTAGTAAGGTCCAATCGTTAATTTAATTTTTCATAAGGATAAGTTGACATGGATTGAAATTAAACGACTAAAAGGTATATTTTAGTGCAGTCGAGGGGTTCATGTGTAAACGTCCACACGCGTGGCTTGCATGTGGGATTCCTTGGGCGATTGGAGGTTTCAATTAATATTGTTTTATCAAAAGGTTACAATATTATTGTTACGAATTATGTGCGATCGTATGCTTATGTGTTTTCATTATCTTTTCAGATATGTCTCTTACACCGATTATCAATATGCTCGCACAAAATCCGTTATCCGGTCCAAATTTTATCGAGTGGAAACGAAACATGGAATATGTTCTTATCATTTGAAGAACACATGTTTGTTCTCACTACTCTAAACCCGATGCCCTTATCGACGATCGACTAATGAGCAATGAGAGTCAAGCGACTTTGGAATAAGTCAAACAATATGGCTAAATGCTATATGATGACTACTATGTCCAAAGGCTTGCAAACGCAAAGATCACCGATGGTGACGCGATCGATATTTGGTCAAGTCTCGAAAGTAAGTTTGGGCGATCGGATCGGACGATCCGCTTCCACACAATGAGAGAAATCTTGGCGTGTAAGATGGAAGAAGGAAGTTCGGTCCATGAACGTGTCTCCCATATGACTCATCTCATGGATAGTCTTGATCGGTTGGGAGGAGGTATTGACGAAGGCCAAGGTCGATATCATCCTCAATACACCGCCTAAGTCTTTTGAGAACTTTCGTGAATGCGATCATGAGCAAGACCGAGTTTACACTTAGTCGGTTGCTTAATGATCTCGTTCTTTGCGGAAGGAGTTATGGGAAAAGGAGCACATGCTCTTGCTAGCACATCTAAGGGCCCAAAATTTTCGTTGCAAAATGGAAAAGAAAAAGCGGTACCAAAGGTGGAAGAGGCAAGGCAAACGGTGGGAGTAATGGGAACAAGAACGTGGTTGCCACCGGAGGCAGAAGAAGCCAAGGAGAAGCGGCAAGTGCTTCAGTGCGGTGGGATCCGGGCATTGGAAGGCCAAGTGCCCTATGCTCAAGGCTCAAGGTACGCCGCTTGCTTTAGTGTGAAACATGTTTAGCGACTTGTTCTACCCATTCTTGGGTAGTAGATACGGCGAATCGATCATGTTTGTTACACTGCGTGGGTTCCCGCGGACAAGAGAGCTGCTTGATGGCGAGATAACGATCTCCATGGGCAACGCGCTAAAGTCGAGGCCGTTGCGGTTGGAGATGTTACTTTATGTTTTGAGAAAACAGCTTTTAGTTTTGAAGACGCTTTATATGTGCGGATTTTCGGCGGAACCTTGTTTCTGCTTTCAAATTATTTACTCATGGATATTCTCATTATTTTGATAGTGGTGTTTCTATCATAAGAAATAACGAAGTTATCCGTGTTGACACTTTATATAATTCGCTTATACTATTTCTCGCAAAACATAATACCTATAACTATGTTGCATCTTCATCAAACCCTAAAAGAGAAAGTTTTCTTCATGAGATGACACTACTTTTCTCTCGGCATCTTAGATTAGGTCACATCAATCTAAATAGGATCCAAAGACGGCTAAGAATGGGCGTTGGGTAATCTCACCATTATCTCGGTTCCCATCTGCGAATCTCGTGATAGAAGGTAAGATGTCGACCGCACCCTTCAAAGCGAAGGTTATAGAGCCAAAGAAATGTTAGAGCTAGTCCATTTCGACCGTGTGGACCAATGTCCACACAAGCTCGTGGAGGGTACAGTATTTTGTCACTTTCATTGACGATTACTCAAGGTACGGATACGTATACCGCCCACCGCAAGTCCGAATGCTTTGAGGAGTTTAAGGCGGAAGTGGAGCGAAGCTAGGTAAGAGTATCAAGTCATCTGCGGTCTGATCGCGGTGGCGAATACCTCAAGAACGAGTTTATGGACTATCTAGTGAAGTGTGATTACATCCCAACAAGACTTCACCGGGCACACCACAACAAAATGGTGTGTCGAGCGAAGAAATAGGACCTTTTGGAAATGGTAAGATCTATGATGAGTTATGCTACATCGCTTATTTCGTTACGGGGTACGCCTTAGAAAAATGACATACTTGCTAAATCTAGTACCATCCAAGTCACCGAAAAGACCCATTTCGAAGTTGTGGTTTGGGCGAAGCCCGCTTTAAACCACATAAGGATATGGGCGATCCGACACGTGTCTTGAACAAGAAGGCGACAAGTTGGAGGCTAGATCCGACGCAAGGATGTTTATTGGCTATCCTAGAGGAACGAAAGGTGGTTTATTCTATAGTCCTAAGGATCAGAAGGTCATTATTAGCACTAATGCTCGATTCTTAGAAGAGGACTACATGAAAAATCATAAATCCAAAGTTGAAATCATTCTTCAAGAATTAGAAGATGATCGTATTCCACCACCGATTAGACCAAAGGTGCGAGATGTCGTGGTTCAGTGGGAGGATCGACACCGTAAACTTCAAGAAATTGAAGTGGGTCGAGTTCCACTAGAGATACCGACCGCATGTGGTACCTACCCAAAGAAGTTGTGAAGATAGAGAACCACAAGATCTCGCACCCATCGCTTGCCATTGTGTCATAGCACCTCGTCGTAGTGGGAGGGTTGTTTGTTCAACCCGAGCGATTTATGTTCGTGGGTGAATCTTGGATTTAGACCCGTAAAAGAACATGCAATAATCGACCCATGGACATACAAATGGGCGATACAAGATCATGGAACTTACGTTTGGGCGAGGTGGTAAAGTCCCATGGATTTACCCAATCGCCTAGCGAGAGTTGTGTGTATCGGTTAAATGTCAACGGTGATGTGGTATTTCTTGCATTTTATGAAGATAACATTCTTCTATTTGGCAACAATGTGAAGTTGTTATCGATCGAAAGAGTTGGTTATCCGATCAGTTTCAAATGAAAGACTTAGGAGATGAAGCGTACATTTTTTTTTGGTATCAAGGTTTACCGAGATCGCAAGAGGAAAATGTTGAGCTTATCTCAGCGCCTTACATTGATCTCGTGTTTACTCGCTTTAGTATGCGGACCGCTAAGAAAGGATTGCTACCTTTCGGATATGGCGCCTTTATCTAAATGAGACAAGTTCCTTACGCTCCGCCGTAGGAAGTCTCATGTACGCAATGCTATGCACGAGGCCGATATCGCTGTGCGGTAGCATAGTAGCTAGATATCGCCTAACCACGGACAAGCTCATTGGATCGCAGAAAGCATATACCAAGTATCTCAAAAGGACTCGAGATTATAGGCTGGTTTACCATGCGAGATAGTCTAATGCCTTTGGGTTATTCGGACTCGATTTCAAGTCGACCTTGATAAGAATAAGTCTACCTCGGACTATGTGTTTACCTTGTGAGGTGGAGCCGATCTGGCGGCGCAAAGCGGCGATGCATTGCGGACTCTACCATGGAAGCCGAACATGTAGCCGCTCAAGGCTACTAAGGAGGCGGTATGGTTCAAGAACCACCTCAGGATCTAGATGTGGTACCGGTTTGCCCAAGAGTATCATAGTTCTTCGTGATAACTCACGTGCGATGGGCAAACTCGAAGGAACCACGGACCCACAAGGCGACCAAACACATAGAGAGAAAGTACCATGTCATACGAGAAATCGTTAGGCGAGGGACGTCCGATTGCAAAGATTGATACGACGGATAACCTAGCGGATCCATTCACTAAAGCCTGCCGAATAAGTCTACGCCGGGGACGTTAGAGGGCTTGAATTGCGCTAGATGGCACCCACTTAGAAAGGAAACTTTTGTATAAGTGGGAGAAGCAAAGTGATGGTTGTTTGTAATAGCTAGTAGAGACACATTGTATACTAAAAGTTTGCTTTAGTATAAGTGGGAGATTGTTGATTTGTATACCGAAAGCGCTTTGGTTGAGCTTGTATACAATGTTTCACTTACCACTATTACAATCTCCTATCCGAATTGAATACTTGATTGCATATATCGTGTCCCCTTATCTCATATATAAGTTAGATCATACGATGTGTAGAAGATCACGAAGTCCGTATGATTGGTCAAGCTTTAATGAGATATAAAAGTTTCACACCGAGACAACTTAAGGACGAGTTGTCGGTTTAGGCCGCGCAGATAGAGAAGTGACTTGACTTGGTTACTTGTCTATCTTTGGCACGCCTCGACATATCAAGGATCACGGTGAGATATGTTCTTCTATCTCGACCGTCGTGAAGAACCAAGATCTCGGTGACTTACGATGATCTAAACCTCGATAAGGTATTAGGTGAGTATGAGTTCTTGACCATCACTTTGACTTGTTATGGGTGAGGTTATATGTTCTAACCCAAGATTCTCCGCATCTTGGGTGGTGGCGGTCTTGATGTCACGCTATTTATCTCAGACGAGTCACCGTATCCGTTTAGGAAGATGACGCCCCTTAAGGAGCTCAAAGGTTTATTGTACTAAACCCCGCAGTTGAGTTAGCTCAAGTACAATAATAAGGTTGAGTGGTACTACTTAAGGAATTAAAGATATTAATTATTTTAAGCGATGTAATGCTATAAATAATTAATGGACGCTCGATATCTTAAATACGGGATTCATAATGTCTAAGTGCAAGCCCGACTCAACTTCGATAATAAAGGGTAAGTCAAGATTTATTCTCTAGTGGCATGAATAAATGTTTATAAATTAATTTATGTTCAACAACATAAGATAATTAATTTATTTGAGGCCCATCTTTATTCCTCGCATTTGATCCCCGGCCGGGTCCAACCAGCCCCTTCGCTCTAAGAAAATCGGCGCCTTGTGTCTCTCAAAGGAAAGATTTTATTCTCTTTATCCCACAAGGATATAATTATATTTATGGATATGCATAGATCCTTTCCTTATGGGATTATGGTAATGCATTATAAATATAAGGTAAGAGATAAAGTCTAGGTTAATGCTCATTAATCCTACACATATTTTCGAGAATCCCATAGTCTTTGGGAAGGAATTTTCGAGAGTTTTGTGAGAGAGCAAAGGGTGATTTTTCCGAAGCATTCTCCATAGATCGTCCTCACTCGACGTTGGAGATTGGGCAACCGGATATGATCCGTAAGATCGAGCACGAGTCTCGATCCGCTCATTCCGCTCGACCCCGACAGATCCAAAGGTAAACACGAGAAACCCCTACGTGTTACAATTAATTAAATAGACGATGCTAGGAATATAATCAATGTATGGTGAATTAAATATCCAAGATAGATCATCGGGCGAGGTTTTGACATATGTCATCCCTACACAACCTCGCTTCAACTTCCGGGATAGTCATCCCACCATTTCGATGGACGACCTCGCCGTACTCGGCATGCTCCTCGGCTATTAATTTAGCCTTCTCCTCGCGACCTCGAACGACTCTCCATTGCAAAGACGAGCCCGGAGCTCGTCACACGCCTCTCGGGCGCTCTATGCTTAATATCGACTCACCGCACATGGCCCAGCTGTCCCTTTATATGGAGGAGTTCGACCTCTTTCAATTCCAGAGCCCGCGACAAGTCTTCGATTTGGTTCAACCAAGGAGAAGCATCAAGCATTTCAGGCGACAACTGAATAAAAAGATAAGTTTCTTCACATAAACTTGTGATTTTATTAATATGCCCTTAGGCAGAAACAAATGTACATTTACATTCAAAAAAAAAAAAAAAAAAGGGGATCAACTCGACCCTCCGTGCTTCGGCGATCCACCTCGGCCGCCTCCGGAGCTCGGAAAGCCTCGGCCTTTCCGCCTAACTTTGCCTCGCTCGTTAAACGCCTCCTCAGAACTCCCGAGCCTCGTCGCCTTGAAGCCCCACCGCCTGCCCACCCCTTGCACGATCAGCCATTAAAGCATCGGTCGGGATCTCGGTCCACGGACAGCGCGAACAGACTCCGCGGTCGTGAGCAGAAAGCAAGACGAGCTCTGCGGACGGAAGCTCCTTCAGCCGCGGACAAGGACATCGAAATAGGCCCGCCTCGGGACATCATCCTCTGTCTCCTCATACCCATACTTGGATTATCCACCAGGTAGTCCTCGGCGACTTCTTCGATTGCATCTGAGACGCGCTTGTTGAGGACCTCGGCCGCCTCACTGACCATCCCGGAGAAGCCCCCAGGCAGGAATAGCCTCTCCGCAAATGCACAAGCATCTCCCCTGCGAGCTCGCCACCTCGGCCTCCCGACGGCGAGCCTCCCCTCTGCCTTCATTAAGGCGACTTGACCCCCTTGGCTTCCGCCGCCCTAGCCCTACCGCCCCATCACCTCGGCCGCCGACCGCCGCCCGCCGCCCGACCGCCGCCCGCGCCTCGGCGGCCCGCCGTATCCGCCTGCTTGACGAGGTCCCGAGCTTTGCCTCGGCCTCGCTAATCTCATGGACGAGGAGAGTCTTCTCTCCTCCACTTCGAGCATACTGCCATCCCGTCAACCGCTATGGCAGACCTTTCAAGAAGTCCGTTATGAGACCAGGACATCCGGGCCATCCCGACAGACATCTTGGCCACCTCGACCGACACGACCGCAACCCCTATACGAATCCCATCAGTCGGGAAGAATAAATTCTTTATACTACTTCACAAGGCATAGGAATAAGTACGCTACCTCGGGAAGATAGGGGAGCTCACCGAGTGCCAACGACGACACATTCGGGTCGGCAGAATCGACCTCGTGGATAGCACGCTTTAACCTCTTAAACGCTTAAGAGGCTGCGACTCAGGGGACTTCGAAGCCTCCTCGCTCGCTTCAGGCATATCCTCGACATCCTTCAAAATCGAGGATGGGAGCTCGACATCCTTCAAAATCGAGGAGGGGAGCTCGACACCGGCGCTCGACTCCTTCTTCTTCTTCTTATCCCCGATCAAGTTCACGCAAAAAAATACAAGAAGTCGGGCATACACACACGGATAATCATGCGGAAAAGACGGAAGAAAGGGAGAGGCCTCACCCTTCACCGACTCCACCTCGGTGGCGGGATCATAAGGGCTAAGCCCCGTAGCTGCAAGCTCGACCTCGGTAAAGGCCTCATCCACGAGACCTACTTTGTCCAGTGCCTCCTCCGTGCCACCGTCAATCTCGTGAACCATCACATCGCAATCTTCTCCGATCGCCATGTAAACTCAGGATCCTCGAACCGACGGAAGAAAACTTCTTACGCGGTTCGAGATCTTCGACTTTATCTTAAGCTTTGAATTCTGACGGGGTGATAAATAATACCACCCCGAACCACCCTTCGCTTGCAAAAAAGGAGAACAAGCCCCAAAGTGAAAGGAAAATTATGCCGATGGGCATAGACACTAGGCCCACCAGATGCCGAAAGAATTTGGCGTAAGTTGGGCAGTGATATGCCAACATCCGTTGAAGTTCGACATATACGAGGATAAGGAACACGAACCAGACCGGATACCCTTCTTCGTACGATGACAAACCCTTCCCGGAGGCACAAGCCTATTCTCGGGACGGGGCAACATAAATAATATGAGAAGAAATATAGTATTGGGATACAATCTCCTTTACATCGGAGATTGTTAAGATAGAAGAAAAAGAAGACACTTTACCAAAATCCCGAAAGGGGGGAACATGCAAAACCGCCGGCGAATCCGACGGCGACACGCATACTAATCTGAGTTCGAAGATTTACTAGAAGAAGAAGAAGCCATAACTTACTTTTGGTTTATCGAGGATGATGGTGATGAACTCCGAGACAACAATGGCGACGGTTACGTTTTTTTTAGAAGTTTGAAAGTCTGAAATTTTGAAATAGCAAAAGTGATATGAGAAATGGCGTATCAAGGAAGATATTCCCCCATTATGCGCTTTATCGGGAATCCAACCGCTGCCGCATTAAATGCGCATTAAATGCGTATCCTCGTGTCCCATACTCAACGACGGTAGAAAAATCCGTGTTCGCCTCGCTTAACGCCTCGTCGGTGAAGCCAGACAGCGAGACCTCGACAACGCCTAACGTCGGTGAGGCAGACGAGAAGACCTCGGCTTAACGCCCGCCAGTGAAGTCGGCCGGAGACCTCGGCTTAACGCCCGTCGGTGAAGTCGGTCGAGGGACCTCGACAACGCCTCGTCGGTGAAGCGGACGGCGGACCTAGGTTAAGCGCCCGTCGGTAAAGTCGGTCAGAGGACCTCTTAACGCCTCGCCGTCGGTGAAGCCGACACGGCGGACCTCGGCTTAACGCCTCGTCAGGTAAGCCAGACAGAAGACCTCGGCTTAACGCCTCGCCAGGTGAAGTCAGCCAGGAGACCTCGGCTTAACGCCTCGTCAGGTGAAGCTACAGAAAACCTCGACTTAACGCCTCGGCAAGAGATAGTAACAGCAGCGCACAACCTCGGCAGATGCCTCTGCAAACGTCGCATATGACTTGAAACATTCACACATACCAACTCAGTTGTTCGCGCCCGCCTCGGCATAAACAACCCAAAACCAATACGACCTCGCCTGCCGTCTTTTTTTTTGGGAGGGGTTGTGATAGGATATGGCCCAACTGCCAGGCCCAAGCATCAGGCCCAATACAAGTAAAGCGATGTCAAGCTCGGCTGGACAAGTTCGCCCAAGACCACCCTTAAAACCAGTGGGAACGCAGGAAGGCTCGGCCATATCTAAAAGAATCTAATTCGAGAAGGGATAGGATTAAGATCCTATCCAAGATCTCGAATCCTATTTAGAAGACCTCGGTTTAAGATCTAGGTCTAAATAATTGTGTATAAATAGAGGTTAGATTAGACGAAATAGATTCATTCACACTCTTTGTAATCGCTTCTTACACATTCAATACATGAATACTCTCTCTTGCTCCGTGGACGTAGATCTAATTCAAAGATCGAACCACGTAAATCTCTTGTGTTCTTCTCGCATTTATTTCCCTAGCGAAATTAAGATCGATCACATATCATATAGGAAATTTTGGTTTTACCATACACGTTTACTCTAGCTTTCATAGTATCACTACAACAAAACAGACCTATTGCGACATACGCACATGCGATATTATATGCATGTGTCGTAAAAGTACCGCACTTATGCTTCTAGTGTCGTATATTTACGTCATTGGTGCGTCATCTAAATATTGTGACGTATTTTGGTGACATAGGTGCGACACTTATTTTTATGTCTCAAAATTACGATAATTTATTTGCGACTCATGTATAAAATGTCATAATTATACCACGTATTTAAAATAATGTAGCATTTAATGTCGTACATTTACGCCGGTTATCGTCATCTAAATATTATGTCGTAGTTTAGTGACACAAATGCGACACTCATTTTTATGTCTCAAAATTACAACAATTCATTTGTGACATCTGAATAAAATGTCATAATTATATCACATATTTAAAATAGTGTGGCATTAAGTGTTGTATATTTACGTCAATTGTGCATCATCTAATTAGTGTGTCATAGTTTAGAGACACCAATGCAACACTCCTTATTATGTATCAAAACTGCAACAATTATTTGCAACATTTCAATAAAATATCATGGTTATACAACACATTTAAAATAATGTTGCGCAATAGTAACATAATTTTTGTTATTTTATATTACGGCGTAATTTCACAACATAAGTCATAAACTTTGGGACGCCGCTGATACCACATCATGTGATTGTATAGCTATAATCATGGCTTAACCTCCTCATAATTGAATTTTACAAAGTGTAATAAAAATAAATATTTTAATAGCATTCCAATAACTATACTGAAAATATATAAATTAAAAAAAAGAATTATTCATAGATTACTTTTGATATTCAGACCCAAAATATAGAAATTTACATATACAATATGCAGTACTACAAAAAAGCTAATAGACAGGGGACATTGCCCGTTGTTGTAGGGTGAAAACATGTGTTGACGCAGGTGGTGGTGGTATCGTAGCTAGGGTCCTGAAAAAAAGTGCTTAAAAACAACGAACAATGCCTGTTGTCGTATGTCGATAGGTAATAAACAATAACAGTTGTCATAAAATTTGGAGTTGGTTGTCCTAGATACGTACGACATGGCTACATGACCGATGTCGTATATTTGGAGCTCGATGTAGTAGATACTCGTAACATCAATACATATCCGAAGTCGTATAGTTTAGAGCCCAAAATTAGTTTCTTCTACCACATCGATTTTGCCCATTGTCGTAAGTAGGTGATTTAATATTGTCGTAAATTGCACCTATTTATTTTAAATCATATTGTTTTCATATTAGATTAAATTTGTTTTCAATTAATAATTTTTCTGAATTTAATATTTACAAAAATTCATAATACCACAATCATATATAATTAAAACAATCAATCCTAAAAATATCACGATTATATTCAATTACAACACAATAAATCCTAAAATTATCTAAACATTCACATGACAAGTCCAATCCTAGAACCATTCATTACAATAACAATTCTAATGATAATGCGCTTGTTGGTTAGTTCTCCACCGCATTGACTACCATAGGCATTAGCAAAGAAGGTTCAACACAATGGAAAAAAATATTTGAAATAATTGAAGTTGGTCGGTGAATAATGATCGCAGTAGTTAAGACAAAGTAACAATTAACATTATACATTGACCAACAAATTAAAGATATTATTGATTAACTTTAAACCTGTTTTACTTAAGAACTAAACACGAACATAATCCAATCTTGTAGTGATAAAATCTTGATAATTTTAGGTACAAATTCAACAAGAAAAATTGCGAGAAGAATATCAACATTTTAGCCCATCGAAAAACAACAAAATGTTATCCAACGATTCTGAGAGAAAAGAGATTCATGTGCTACTGTAGGAGAATATCAACATTTGCTGCATTTACCGGGGAATGACCAACACCAACGGAAACAACACTACAAAAAAAATGTCCAATAGTGACATGTTTTTAGTGACTTCAAGAGAAGTGTCACTAAATTTATGATATTTTTTGGTGTAGCAAAATTTAGTTACATCAACACATATATCAATAAACTTTTGTTACACATAAAAATGTATAAATTTTGTTACACTTGAAAATGTAATAAACTTTGTCACATCTATCCACGTAATTAAACCTTGCTACATCTAAATATGTCACATCGTTATTTTGGGTTCGATACATTTTCGAAAAAATCATCATAAATAAGGGGGAAGTGTTTATACGAAAAATTATCAAATTTTTCAAAGAATTGCTTCTAAACAAACATATTTTTTTAATATTATATTTTGAAGTTACTGTTAGGAACTTAGGATTCATGTGATTTTCTACATAGTGAGCGAAGAACTCAGTTTTTTCTCTTTCGAAGCAGTACTAATATTTTATTTTCATGGTTGCAATCTTAAACTAAATCTAATTTAATCAAACAAGAAATTTAAACTTTTTCCGACGAAAAATCCGCTTTTCTTTTCTCAAACTACCCCGTCCACTTCCCGACCCCAAGGCAACAAAGACACCGAACTAAGGCTACCTCGTGAAATATAATGAACTTCTCACATCTCAAACCCCAAGCAACCCTCGGATATATTAAACCCTAGCCCCAATTAAACTCACTCGTTATTCCTCCGACGAGAAGAAGAAGGTTTAATGGCGGGTAAAGTGATTTCTCTGGGCGATATCAAGGCCTTTTGGCACTCACGAGTTCACGATCCCGATAAATGGGATCACAACGTGGTAATTTTATCGCAATTGCTTCTCTTTTCCTATGTTTGTCTGTTTTTTCAATAAATTCTTCATCCTTATTTGTCTACTTTTTTTAAAATTTAGATTCCGATTTTATTTATTTTATTTTTTTTGCGATTTTATTCCTTCCGGTTTATGCGTTCGTTAGAAAATCGGATCGTTTGATTCTTTAAATTTAGTATATCCAGTTCATTGATCTTGTTTAGAAATTTTTAAGTGTTGAACTTAGCATTTTAATGATTTTGTACATGACGTGGATTTGACTTCTCTATTTCCACAATTCTATGATACATGCCGGGAGTAGATTTATGATGTCGTAGCATTGGCTGTTTGGCTATGGCGGGGAGATGAAATAAAATTTTGATTTAGAATAAAGTATCTTGTTCTGCATTGTTCGTGTATGAGTTGTAGGGTTCGAGAGTTTTTAGAAAACTTTGTAATTGTTGAATTTAGCATTTTAATGATTCTGCTCGTGACGTTGAGCCGTGCACTTGAATTCTCTGTTCTCCTCGCAATTTTAATGAACACGCCGAGAGTAGATTTATGATTCCATCACATTGCTATTTGGCTATTGTGGGAGATGAAATTCAATTTGGATTTGGAATGAAGTATCTTATCCGGTTTTGCACTATTTATATGAATGAAGAGTTTTTGTGTATGAGTTTAAGAGTATGAGAATAGTGAAGAGGTATAGTATTTAGATGAATGAAGAGTGTTTCATGTATGAGTTTTAGAGTCTGAGTCGAAGAGTGTTTTGTGTATGAGTTTTAGAGTTTTAGAGTCCGGGAATGGTGAGAAGGTCTAGTTATCTAAAATAGACAATCCCTGTTTGTACATTAACGTGCCACTCAATATGGCGCACGTCGTCCCTATCTACCACAATTAACTGAAATTTTGAGTCCATTTCAGATCCGGAGAGGGAGAGAGAGAGAGAACTCCATCAATACGAACTAAAATGCGGGTCTTGAGTCGATTACTCTCCTCGCACACTTCCTCTCCACCACCAAACCGCTCTGAAGCCTAGGACTTTCAACGCGTCGCATTCGAGATTACAGTGAAGAGTATTTGGAAAACGGTGAGAAAATCGACATGCTTTTATCTAATTGAGTTTTGTGTTTTGCTCCTTCATGTAGCGGTCTCAATTTTGAAAATTACCTGCTTGAAATTGTGCCACCGCCTCCTCATTCGTCGATAGGAGGAAACTTAAGCATTTGGGCTAAAAGGAGAGGGAATGTAGCGGTTTCACCATGGAAGAAGGAATATCGGTCTTGGTGCTCAAAGAATGAGGTGATCTGTTTGCTTGGAGGCTTATTTTGCTTTTCTGGATTTAGTTACATTATTTCTCGGGTAATTTCTTTGTATTTTGTGATTCGGTCCCCAAGATGCTTAGCGATGCTCTTTTTAATCTTTGCGTAGACTTTGACTTACTCATCATAATGAGGGATACATTTGACTTTTTAAGTGAAAATGTATTTCTCATAACAAAGATGAAAGATATTACTATTAGACGCTTCATCAAAGTTATCGTGAACTCACAATGTTTTTTCTCTTTGCTATACATAAATCTTCTTTCTTACAAGGATGAATAATCTGTATCCTTCATCTCTTTAACGCTTGTAAAAGTGGTTGAACATAGATGCTAGTCAAAACAAAAGAAGATTTATCTCAAGAGGAAGAAAAAGACATCTTGGATTTTCTCTATACGACACAATATCGGATCGGGCATTGTTTCCATGTCGTTTGGTGATTTTTTATGATCAATAAAAGATTCAAGATTGACATAATAGTGTTAATTGTAATTCTTTTTGGGGTGTCTTATAGAGTATCTTGTAGTAATATAAACACCATTAAGCAAATGAGTCCGACTATAGAGCATATCAAAACAAAGGCAAAACCGACATCCAAACCGTTTTCATTGAAAATAAGAGTATTCGAGTAGTATTTGTAAAGAAACTCATAAAAGTTATGGAGGTTAATTCCAATATAATATTTTGTTGGAACAACAAATATTAAATATAATTGATGCAAGTATTGTGAATTTTACAACAAATATTTTATAATAAAGTGATGCAAAATGTGTTGTATATTTGTGACTTTAAATTACCTTTTTACAACAAATATTTTATGTTGGAATACTATGCGACGTTTTATCTATGACATAACATGTGTCGTACAAAACTACATCACATTAATTATAGTGTCACAAATTAGAACATGTCATTTCATTTAATGTCGTAAAAGTGATGCAAGATTTACGACATAATAATAAAGTGATGCAAAGGTGTTATATATTTTGTGACACTTTATACAAAATTTTACAACAAATATTATATGTCGCAATATTATACGACACTTTAAATATGATGCTACAAGCATTGTAAAATTTCACGTCATATTATTGTAATGTCACAAACTATTATGCATAAATTATGAGGCATCGTTTCAATTAATGTCACGACAAATGTCGCAAATGCACATGCATCATCGAAACTAATGTCGAGTAATGTGTCGCTAATTTTATGCGACAATATTTACGTGAAGCACAAAGCGTCGTATATGTTGCGTCATTATTGAAAAATAATGTCGTAAATTTGCATCATCACTTTTGCGACACAATCCAGCGTGACGCAGGAAATGTCACAAATTCGCTTTGCGACATAAAACAAAAGTTTGCAACATATTTTCCATGTCGCAAAAGGTCATATTTCTTGTAGTGTATCATCAATCTAAGATCATATATTGTTTCAAGAATTGCAATCAGTGTGACCTTCTTTATTATATATATTGCTATCCTTTTAAATTATATCAAAATGTTTATTTAAATGAAGGAATATAATCGGCATCTGATCAGCATATGACTTGACTAATGAACAGTTAATAGAGGAGTTTAATCCTAAGTATGACATCTCATCTTCTATTAAATATAAACTCATGTTATCGTACGCACAAATTTCTAAATTCAATTATTAGGCAAGAAGTAATTACCATAAATTCACTAGGGCCGATCAAATCAGCAATTGTGTCGAATCAAAAGAAGAAGAAAAAGATAACAAAAGGCGAGACACGCAATAAATGTTGTTGCGGATAATATATATAATTAGGTGTGTGGAGCCGAGGATCCGTTTGTAGATCACATGGACTGTTAAGTGTTTAATGATTAATATTGTATGATTATATGTGTCGTGGAATGTTCGAGCAGGTACTCACTAAGTTCTAGAAATGTGTATCTAAGATGATTACCAACAGTAAGGGGCCGATCCAGATAGGGGTTGCACCGGCTCCGATCCGATACAAATCCCAAACTTTTTCTTCCACTATATATTATATTAAATCCAATTAAAAATTAATCTAGTTTAAAATAATTAAAAAATTAAAATAAAATTACCTATGGGAAAAGCCCATGAACACATGAGAATGTTATAAGAGTGAAAAGGGTCGATCATCATTTTTGAAGTGAGAAATTGGAGCTGTCAAAAACAGAAAAGAGAGTTCAAAATAGAAAAATTTGTAGTCTTTTTTTCTCCTCTCGAATTTTCATCGCGCAGCTTTAGAAAAATTCTGTTTCCCGGAGATTGAACCGTTAGATCACCGTGAGTTTTGGACAACAGCTTCACAGCATCTGGGCCAACGTTTTGGACGGTGGAGATCGGATTTTGAGTTTTGGAGGTCGGATTTCGTCGATCTGAATAGAGGAGAATTTTTTATGATATTTTTTTGATCTTTGCTTGATGTGCTTATTTTCGAGTGTATGATGTTTTGTATGCCTCTAGTATAATCTAGAGAAGATTGTGTACTGCTCCATTATTGATGATAGTGGATTTAAACGGCTCTAGTAGTCCCGTGGTTTTTTTCTCTTCGTTTTGAGAGATTTTACATGCTAAAATTTTGTTTCTCCTTATTGTTTCGTGTTTACTGTTTTGAGCGACATATATCGGTGCTTTTAGAATACCCTATTTGTCTGCATCCACAAAGATTCATACGAGTCGGAAATTAGCCAAACAAATGTGTCATATTCTTACTCAGCGCTGCATCTGCTCAAGTGTTTGATGATGTTGCTCTTTACCCATTTGGAGCTGTCAAAGTTCAAGTTCAATCGCAACCAATTTTTGCCAGTGGTTTGGCTGATGGATTCCCTAAAATTTACGTTAAAGAATAGTTTATATTGAAAGAAATTTTATTAAAAATATAGATATAAACTCAATTATTGATGGGTTTTGTGTATTGAAATCTCGCAAGACAACTTATGAAAACACAGAAATATTTTAGCATTTATGATATTTAATAGGTCGAAATACTTAATTTTTTAGCCCACCCCATCATCAATTTTTGGATTCGTCCCAATTTTGTAATTATCGGTTATTGTGATTTATTGTTACGGTTTGGTGACCGCGTGATGCTGAGTGGGTTAAGTCTCACTTAAATAAATACATTAGTTATAGAAGAGATCATATATTTAGAAGTGTTCGCCGAAGATAGTTCGAAGACCAATTAAGCTTAGTGTATTAAACATGGTGTTTTACTTTTATTTTTTTCCCTTCAATTTCAATTTGTTGGTATACTCTAGTCCAACTAGGATTTATTCCATCTAATTAGGATATATAATAATTATTACTTATTTAATTTTAATTTTTATTTTTTAAATATTTCATTACTAAATTGATAAATCTAAAATTAGGATATAGAATTTTCTTTAGCTTCAATTTTTTAAAAATAAAAGTTAAATGTGATTTATAATATTATAATTTATTTTATTCTAATAAAAGTTATTATTAAAATAATACGTATCATAGTAGGACATGTGGCCCCTAAAAAGTTATCGGAAACTGGATCTCACCTGTCCGACTATATCATTGCTTGTTTGTTCTCGTCGTGCACGTGTCACGGGTCTCCAGAACAAGACTGGGATTATTCGAGCACGGCTTCCATTACATAAGTTAGAAAATTGCTTTTGAACAAAGTAAAGCGAACTTTGTGTGTTTTTATGTGCTTGTGAAAATAATAAGACGATACCTTCATGAGTGCATGAGGTACGATGTATTTATATATAGAGTGACATCCAAAGGGTGAATTAAGTAGTAATCAGACCTGAATGTGGCAAGGGCAATATAGTTATCTTAGCTAGTGATCGATCTTAATTTCGTTAGGGAAATAAATACGCAATGAACACGAGGGATTTACGTGGTTCGATCTTTGAATTAGATCTATGTCGCACGAGCGAGAGAGTATATGTGTATTGAGGTATGAGAAGTGATTACAAAGAGTGTAGATGATCGTTTTAAATCAATCTAGCCTCTGTTATACACAATTATATCGAGATTGACTCTAATCCGAGATTTTCTCTAACTAGGATTCTTTTAGATATATCCAAATCTTCTACGTCTCCACTTGTGATTCGAGTTGTAACTGGTTTAGGAGTCTTCTTGGGCCGAACTCATCTAGGCCGAGCTTAATGTCGAGGCCCATTTATATTAGGCCTGATGCTTGGGCCTGGTAGTTGGGTCGTATCATATCACATCCCCCCCCCCCCCCAAAAAAAAAGACGTAGAAGTGAGGTCGTGATGGATGGGGGACCATGGTTCGTCGGTATTCGTTATCTGACGAAGTGGGGCCTGCGAGATCCTGTAGAGGTCTCCCGAAATTGTATTTCGCTTGGCTTCGTTTGTCGAGGCTTTATGCCGAAGTCGCATGTTGCTTGGCTTCACCTTGCCGAGGCGTTATGCCGAAGTCGCATGTTGCTTGAATTCACCTTGCCGAGGCGTTATGCCGAAGTCACATGTTGCTTGGCTTCACCTTACCGAGGCGTTATACCAAAGCCGCTACGCTTCGGACTCAACGGCGGTGAATGCTCTTCATATCGCCGAGGTCGGGTAAACGACGTTGTGATAGGATACGGCCCAACTACCAGACCCAAGCATCAGGCCCAATATAAATGTGCCTCGACATTAAGCTCGGCCTAGATGAGTTCGGCCCAAGAAGACTCCTAAACCAGTTACAACTCGAATCACAAGTGGAGACGTAGAAGATTTGGATATATCTAAAAGAATCCTAGTTAGAGAAGATCTCGGATTAGAGTCAATCTCGATATAATTGTGTATAAATAGAGGCTAGATTAGACGGAAAATGATCATCTACACTCTTTGTAATCACTTCTCATACTCCCAATACACATATACTCTCTCTTGCTCCGTGGACGTAGATCTAATTCAAAGATCGAACCACGTAAATCCCTCGTGTTCATTGCGTATTTATTTCCCTAACGAAATTAAGATCGATCACTGGCGCCGTCTGTGGGAACCGAAATTCTGTGTTTTCGATCAACCTTTGTTTACAGGGAATCAATCACGACGATGAATACAAGAAGTCTTACATCCAGAGCCGCTGCCGCAACAACAAAGAACAACGGCGGCAGGCGCGCGAGCTCGAGCTCACCGGAAAAGCCCGATCGAGATACGACCCCCGAAGGGCATGTCCAAAGTCTCGACGAGCAAGGCCATCCCATCCTGCATGAAGAAGAGTACCGTAGCGAGGGAGGTCGCAACAGCAACCGAGAGGAACCCCTAGCACCACAGTTAAACTTTGACGAGGCAGTTAAAGGGTTCCTCGAAAAGAACAAGGAGAGCTTCTTCCAGTACCTTAGCCAAGAACAAGGCCGGCATCATCACGAAGACAAGGACGCCGAAGCTTCGTCAAAGCACGAAGAGGCACAGCGAGGTGAATCCCCCAGCCTCCGGATGATAGGCACTCATACCTCTACACGGGTTGGGGCCCAAACCGACCATGCAAGGGATGAGCAGCGCGGAACAGGATGTCGTGAATGCCGCGAGGTCGAACCCTATCGCCAAAACGAGTTCGGCCGACGAACTCCGCATGGCTCTCCGGGAGGCGAAAACACTCCCCTCCCGGACAAGCATGCAGTGCGGGCATCGCCCCTATGATGGGCGAGGGATCCATGAGACTTCATCACAATTCCAATACAATATGATTAACCAACGTCTCAACACCATCCACATGTGCAAATTATTCCCGGAGTTACTAGTCGACAACGCCCGCCGGTGGTTCGACAACCTACCTCCCGGTAGTATTGGATCATACCGAGACCTGATGGAAGCCTTTCACCGAAGGTTCTTCCAAAAAGCGGAGTCCAAGACCACATCGGCTCACCTCCTTACGGTGAGACAAGGCCGAAGCGAGTCCATCAGCGACTTCATGACTCGGTCTAATAAGGAATGCCTCAAGGTCGAAGATATAAACGACGTCCTCATCATCTCAGCCTTCCAGAATGGCATCTCGCCGGGGGCCTTATATAAGGAGATCGTCAAGTACGAGCCCGTCTGACATCGAGCTATGGCGCATAGCGCACCCGGGCGCTAAAGCGGACGAGGCGGGAGCGGAAGAAGCGCGGCGAAAAGGTGGAACCCTCTGACAAGGGAAGAAAAGATGATGGTCGAGGAGACCGGAGCCAAGGCCGACGAAGTGCCTTGGAAATGATACAACGTCGCCCAATAGAGTCTAGGCTCGGGTCGCGTAATGACTCGGAGCGATCCCAGTATGCACCCTTGACGAAGTCAAGGGCGGAGATCTACGAGCTCCATATGAACATGTTCGAGAAATCTCGGCCAATGACAGGGGGATCGAAACGCGGTCCAAAGATAAATATTGTTCCTTCCATGAGGATTATGGACACGACACGGAGGAGTGCAAAAATCTCATAGTAGACATCGAGTTGGTACATGACGAGTCTAAAGAAGTACCAAGGGCATGGCCGACGAGCTGGTCGAGACGAAGCCCCCACCGGGTCGGAAGAAAGGAAGCAAGAGAAGAGGGGCGTAACCCTCACAAGAAAGCAAGCGCGATCTTGATGAAGAGGAGATGGCGAACCCCAATACGATGGGATCATCTCCACCATCACGGTCTCCTCACGGAGCTACTCTGAAGTCCTCTCTAAGGTTGAGGCCGAAGTCCCCATACCGATGAACACGTGAACAAGAGGTTTAAAGGGACGAGGCAATCACCTTCTTCGAGGATGACCCCGTACCAGCCGTAGTACCCCACCAGGACGCGATGGTAATCCAGGAAGTGGTCGCCAACAAGTTGGTAAAGCGCGTGTACATCGACAGTGGTGCGTCGGTAAGCATCCTCTTCAAGGAATGCTTCGACAAGTTAGGAATTAAGGAGGCGCGCCTCACACCAGCTCCGCTGCCACTCCGAAGCTTCGTGCAAGAGGAGACGCGCCCAGAAGGAATCATTGAACTACCCGTCACGGTAGGAAGAGTGCCGACGAGCTCCACCAAGGTGGTACAGTTCTTCGTGGTAAATTCCTACTCACCGTATAACATCATACTAGGGCGAGGCCGGTTAAGCGGGTGAGGCGGTATGCTCAACATACCATTTGTGATGAAGATCCCATAAAAGAAGGGTAGCCGTGATCCGGAGATCGAAGCAGGCAAAGAATGCATGCAGTCGTCTTAAGAGGTGCACGGACTTCGGCCCCGCACCCACAGGCATAGCAACTAAAGAAACCCAAGGAGTTGGACCTGGAAAGGACGTCGAATGCTCCCGACAGTCCGGCAGAGGAGGTCACGCTATATGAAGACGATCCACTCAAGGTCGTCAAAGTGGGTTCTATAGAAGTACCTCAACTTAGAAAATGATCATCCAACTCTAAGGAATTCGAGACGTGTTTGTTTGGTCACCCCTCGACATGGCCGGGTCTCACCAAGTATTATCACTCACCGCTCAATATTGACCCAAGCGTAAACCGGTTCGCAAAAGCAACGGATCTTTGCGGTGAGCGGAATCAAGTCATACATGACGAGGTGAACCAACTATTAAAAGCACGCATATTGTTCGAAGTCAAGTATCCGACCTGGATTGCCAACCCGGTGATGGTCAAGAAAGGTGGAGGGGGATGGCGAATGTGTATCGATTACACCGATCTCAATAAACACTGCCCGAAGGACTGTTACCCCCTTCCAAATATCGACAAAAAGGTTGATGCTTTGGTCGGATACGAAGTCTTCAGCTTTTTGGATTTATACAAGGGATATCACCAAGTGTCGATGAGTGACGAAGACGCATCCAAAACAACCTTCATAACGGACTTCAGAGTCTTTGCATATAAGAAGATGTCATTCGGACTCAAGAATGCAGGGGCCACTTATCAAAGAATGGTGGACAAGATATTTCAGCCCTACATAGGTCAGAATGTGGAAGTATATGTAGATGACATCGTCGTCAAGAGTAAAGAGGAAGCCACATGTGTTGCCGACCTCAGGATCGTCCTCGACTTACTTCGAAAAGTAAACCTAAAGCTAAATCCCCAGAAGTGTACATTCGCAGTTCGGTCTGGAAAATTTTTGGGGTGCTGGGTCTCTCAAGAAGGATTAAAAGCCAACACGTCCAAGGTGCAAACCATTTTGGAGATGAAGATGCCGAAGACCATCCACGACGTACATAAGTTGACAGGCTGCATAGCTGCACTAAGCCGGTTTCTTTCAAAAGCCGCGGATAAGCAGCTCCCATTTTTCAAAATACTCAAAAAAGCTCCGGAGTTCTCCTGGGATGATAAACACAAGTCAGCTTTTGAAGATCTCAAGAACTACTCGCCAAACTTCCCACTTTATCCGTCCCGAAAGAAGGAGAGGTCCTTTCCCTATACCTCGCCACATCGGACGAAACCATAAGTAATGTTTTGGTACGAGAGGACGGATGTCAGCTCCCTGTGTATTTTATCAGCCGAGCACTAAAGGGCGAAACGAGGTATCGACCTTTGGAAGCTTCGCCCGCGTTAGTAAATCTTGCAAGGAGATTACACCCTACTTCCACGCACATCCCATACAAGTTCTCACCGATCATCCACTTCGGCAAGTGTTGACGGCCGAAGCTTCGGGAGAATGCGAAGTGGGCAATCGAACTAGAGAACACACTATATCTTTTGCCCTCGTCTGCCAGCCGTGGGTCGCCTTAGTCGACTTCCTTGTCGAGGCTAACTTCGTGGAAAAGCCGAAACCCGCCTAGCCGACCCCGGACAATGCCGAAGTTGAACCCATAAAAGAAGCATCCGAGGATTGCTGGCAAATCTATGTGGATGGAGCTTCGGGGAAAACGGGTAGTGGGCGTACATCTTACTCGGGACGGATGGCCAAGAGATCACCCACGCACGGTTCACATTCAAAATACGAATAACGAAGTGGAATCGAGGCCTTAATTGCGGGACTTCGCCTAGCTCAAAGTCTTCAGATACAAGCCGTGCAAGTTCACAGTGACTCCCAAGTCATAGTAAGCCACATGTTGGGAAAGTACGAGGCAAAAGGCAACAAGATGAAGAAATACCTTGAAAAAGCCAAAAGCCTACAACAGTCTTTCTCATACTTCCAGTTGGTTCGCATCCCAAGGGAGCAAAATAGCCGAGCTGACGTCTTAAGCAAATTGGCCTCATCGTCAACAAGCCCGCCAGTAGAAGAAGTCCAAAACAGAAGCATAGACGATGCTGATGCCGAAGCCGAGATCAACATTGTCTCTGATGAAGAACCCAATTGGATGTCTCCCATTCAACAATACTTAGAGAGAGGCTAACTACCCCCTGACAAACTCGAGGCTAGGAAAATCTTGAGCAAATCTTTGCGATATATCGAGCAGGAATTCTCTATAGAAAATCATACCTCGACCTCTCCTAAGGTGTTTGGATCCGAACCGAGCTGATTCGTACTACGAGAAGTACATGAGGATCATGTGAAGTCACATCGGACCCGCGCCTTTATCGAAGAAAGTCATGCGATGGGATACTATTGGCCAACAATGTTCCAAACTCAATTGACCTCGTGAAGAAGTGTCCGGTGCCAAATTCATGGAAGCGTGCGAGGCTACCTCAAACCGACCTGTCGGCATGCAAAGCCCTTGGCCATTTATGCAATGGGGATTGATATTGTAGGCCCTTTACGCAAAGCTCGGGCGCTTCGGTTCACGATTGTCGCGATCGACTACTTCACAAAGTGGGTGGAAGCCAACCTCGGTGAAAATCACAAGCAAAACGCCTCAACTTCGTTTGGAAGAACATCGTGTATCGCTTCGGCATCCCTCATATCCTCGTTTCGGATAATGGGACACAGTTCACGGATAGGGTCTTCAAAGAGTGGTGTCGAGCTCCGGATCCAACAAAATTTACCTCGGTGGCCCGTCCTCGTGCAAATGGTCAAACCAAGTCACCAATAGGACAATCGTGAAAGGACTAAAACTTCGCCTTGATCGGTGAAGGGCAACCCAGGGTGGAAAATTTACCGCAAGTCTTATGGTCGATCGCATACAACACCTCGGACATCGAACGGAGAAACACCCTACGCTTGGTGTATGGAACCAAGCGATAATACTGCGAGATCGGTATGCAGAGCCTCGCACCATCCACTTCTCAACTCAAGTAAATGGGAGAATCTAGAACCGACCTAGATCTGCTTGAAGAAAGAGAGCTCGCCTACATTAGAGAAGCTCGGTACAAGCAACAAGTAGCTCGGTATTACAACCAGCGTGTAAAATCCCGACAATTCCAAGTAGGCGACCTCGTACTTCGAAATAACGAAGTCAGTAAAGCCGCAAAGCTCGGCAAACTGGAAACCACATGGGAAGGGCCATACCAGGTCGAAGAAGTCCTCGGAAAAGGGTCATATAAGCTCGCCCATATATCCGGTGAGCAAATACCCAACATGTGGCACATCCTTCATCTCAAGAGATATTTTGCATAAGTGTCAAAGGTTCATCTGTACGGTCGTGTCTTTCAGTCGTTTTCTGTTGTTGCGTCGTATTTTGAGTCTGTAAAGTCGTGTCTGTCCTTTTCTGTTGTTACGTCGTATTTTATTAATAAAATCTTTTTCTTGCATATTTCATTTATCACGTATGCATACTACCTCTTCCCCATGATACAACTACCCTCTTCGGAGGACGAACTATACCCTCTTCAGAGGACGAACTCTACCCTCTAAGGAGAAGAACCCTCTAAGGAGGAGATCTAAACGCACGTGAGGGGACCACCCCTAGCGATACTTCTTGCCAAATAAGGAACTCATACCTTCGTTTATTTCGAGGATGAACTACCTTCGTTTAATACGAGGACGAACTACCTTCATTTATTTCGAGGATGAACTACCTTCGTTTAATACGAGGACGAACTACCTTCGTTTATTTCGAGGATGAATTACCTTCATTTCATACGAGGACGAATTACCTTCGTTTCATACGAGGACGAACTACCTTCGTTTAATACGAGGACGAACTACTTTCGTTTATTTCGAGGATGACATACCTTCGTTTCATACGAAGACGAACTACCTTCGTTTATTTCAAGGATGAACTACCTTCGTTTAATACGAGGATGAACTACCTTCGTTTAATACGAGGACGAACTACATTCGTTTATTTCGAGGATGAACTACCTTCGTTTATTACGAGGATGACCTACCTTCGTTTAAATACGAGGACGAAATGTATACAGCATTTTCAACACAAGGCAAAGAAATATTCATTTTTATTTCCAAAGTATACAACGCATACACTACGAGGACGATGAAGGTCCAGGAGGCTGGGAAAAGCTAAGCCAATCCCTAGCGAAGTCAGGGTTCAACAGCTCATCTATGCTAACCTTATCCCTACCTCTGCCGCGTCCTCGATCCACGCCAGGAGTTCGACCAGCTCGACCTCTTTGCCTAGTCGAACGACCTCGGCAGCTCGATGATACACGACCCCGGCTGCTCGATGGACGACGCCTCTCTTGCATAAAAAATTCTCGAGACATAGTAACATCCCACGTCGTAGGGAGGCAAGAAGAAGCCTCGGCAGGAGGAGGAGCTTCGACAGACGAAGAAGCCTCGGTCGTCGAATGAAGCACCCGCTCGAGGAAAGGATGACGATCTACGACGATCTTATGCAGCCACCTACTTTCTTCTGTGTCGGCATCTGCTCCCGAAATTGCCGAGTCCCGCCCATACTCTTCCCTATACCTCCAAAGAACGGGCAGCAAGCTCAAAACTTTAGCTTCGCCTCGGAGATAGTCATTCCACCACCTCGGTGGATAAGCGCCAGATTCAAAGATGCTCCTCGGCGACCGATTTGGCCTTATCCTCCGCGATCTCGAACTTCTCCTCCAACTCAAAAATCGAGCTCAAGCTCGTCAAACTTCTCTTGAGAAGCCCTGAATTGGACGTCGGCCTCCTCCCGCACATGGACAAATTTGCCCTCTAAGTGAAGGACTTCGACCTCTTTGGATTCGAGAGCCCGAGTCAACATTTTGATTTGATCCAACAAAGGCGACACATCAAAAAGTTCAGGAGAAGACTGGAGACAAAAACAAAAGACAAGATTTCTTCCATAAATATTGGGAGTTTTATTAAAGCCTTTAAGGCGGGAATGTGTCGAGGTACAGATACATTTACAAAAAAAAAGAAAAAGAGGATCAACTGACCCCTCCAGCAGCTTCTCCCTCGGGCCTGGTAAGCTCAGCCTCCTCCCGGACTCGGGAAGCCTCAGCCTCCTCCCGGACTCGAGAAGCCTCAGCCTCCTCCCCGGCTCGAGAAGCCTCGACCTCCACCCGGGCTCGTGAAGCCTCGGCTTCCTCCAGAGCCTCTGCAGCCTCGGCAGCCACCGACGCCCTCGATCCCTTAGTCGGATCAGCCATTATAGCCTCGATCAGGATGTCCTAGTCCACCGAGCATGCACGAACCGACCCCGCAGTCAGCAAGGTCGAAGAGGAGGCCAGGCTCTCCAACACGGGCAAGCTCCTTAAGCCGTTGGCAAGGACCTCGGCATACTCCTGAAGCAAGGCTTCGTTCTCCATCACCTCATACCCGTACTTGGACTTGTCCAACTGCGGGTAATCCTCGGTAACTTCATCGAGAGTGTCCGCGACCACACGCTTATTCAGAACCTCGGCTAAGTCGTCGGCTAGTCAGGAGAATCTCCTTGACAGGAACAACTTCTCCGCAAAGGCGAGGAGCATCTCTCCTTGCGAGGTCGCCATCTCAGCCTCCCGACGTCTTGCCGCCTACTGCGGCCTTGATAGGCCAACTTGGCCTCCGCCTACAGCCTCGCCCGCCGGCCGCGATCTCCCTCCTGGCCGTGTCCCGAGCTTTCGCCTCGGCCTCGGCAACCTCTAGGACGAGGAGAGTCTTCTCCTCCTCCATCTCCTTGGCATAGTGAGCAACCCCGTCAAACTGAACGACAGCGCCCTTCAAGTAGTTCGTCAGTTGGGCGGACGTCGTCGCCAGTTGGGCGGACACCTTAGCCAGCTCGGTAGACATGTCCTCGACCCCCTGTGCAATAGCTAAGCACGTCAAACAAATACAACAAATACTTAACTTTTTGACAAGTACAACAATAGCGTTACCTCGGGGAAAGACCGGCGGGCGGCTTGAGAACCGACGATCTCGCAGTCCAGGTCCTCGGCAGCCGCGGCATCAGGAATCGCACGCCTTATCCTTTTCAAGCGTTGGAGGGGCACGGACGAAGGAGATTTCGGGACATCTTCAGTCCTCTCAGAAGAGGCCTCGGCTATCTCTTTCAATGCCAAGGTGGAGGGCTCGAGACCAGAACTCGACCTCTTCCTCTTCTTCTTCTTTTGACGAAGTCCACTGCGAAGAAAATAATGCAGAATCAGAACATCAACACAAGATGATGATGAGACGAAGTATAAGGAGGAGGGCCTCACCCTTCACCAGCTCCACCGCGGTAGCAGGATCATAAGGGCTCAGCCCCGCAGCAGCGAGCTCGGCCTCGGCAAAAACATCATCGACTTGGCCGACCCTTTTCAATGCCTCCTCGAAGTCACCGAAGCTGTCGTCGACGGCCACATCCGCCAGCTTCTCGATGTTCCAGATAAACTCGAGGAACCCCTCCGACCGACAGAAGAACTTCTTCTGCCAATTCGAGACCTTTGACTTCGTTTTCAATTTAAAGCCACGACGAGGTGATATAATACCACCCCGAGCTACAAGCCCTATCCTCCGGTCGGGGAACGACCAGCCCCACAGATGGTGGAACAAAAAAACTAGTAGCAAGTTCTACTATGTCAGAAGATTCTAGACACGAAGGAAAGGTGGAAACTTTACCAAAATCCCTCAAAGGGGGAAAAATTAAATCACAGACATACGAACAGGGGAATCAACTGTATAAACTTCTAAAGCCACCGGGCACCCGGTGGCGACACAAACACAACGTGGCCATCATGGCCGTGAGACTCCTCAGAGGAAGAAGATGAAGCCATTAAAAATAACTTACTGGTTTTTGCGTATGAAATCGAAGAAGATGCGCTGAACTCTGACGAGGAACGACAATGGCGAATGAACTCTGCGTTTTTCAGAAAGCAAAGAACTTTTTGAAGTTTAAAAGTTGGACGCAAAAAAGTGATACGAGAAAAGGCGTATCATGGAAGTTATTTCCCATATGCACTTTATCGGGAATCCAACCGCTGTACGCATTAAATGCGCATTAAATGCGGATGACGGATCCCGTGTTCGACAGCTAGAATGCGTAACAAATCATATCATGTAAGTGTACGAATCTGACCCGTGTGAGTTTGTTTAAACCCTTTTGGATGTGGACCACCCATGCGTCTAACGCATGCAACAATATTTATACTACTCAGGTGCGGATCCAGAAATTGATGATGGGGTGGGTTGAAAAATAAGTACTTCGGCATATTAAATATCATAAATGCTAAAATATT
Source organism: Salvia rosmarinus (assembly GCA_036937905.1). Taxonomy (NCBI): domain Eukaryota; kingdom Viridiplantae; phylum Streptophyta; class Magnoliopsida; order Lamiales; family Lamiaceae; genus Salvia; species Salvia rosmarinus. The sequence continues at coordinate 5,654,575 of CM072815.1, forward strand.
TCTATATTTTCATAAGTTGTCTTGCAAGATTTCAATACACAAAATCCATCAATAATTGAGTTTATATCTATATTTTTAATAAAATTTCTTTCAATATAAACCTTTCTTTAGCGTAAACTTTAGGGAATCCATCAGCCAAACCACAACAAAACTTGGCTGCGATTGAACTTGAATTTTGACTGCTTCGAATGGGTAGAGAGCAATATCAGCAAACACTTGAGCAGATACAACGCTGAGTAAGAATATGACACCTTTGTTTGGCTAATTTTTCCGACTCGTATGAACCTTTGAGGATGCAGACAAATAGGGTATTCTAAAAGCACCAATATACGTCGCTCAAAACAGTAGGCACGCAACAATAAGGAGACATAAAATTTTAGAGTGGAAAACATCTCAAAACGAAAGAGATGAAAAAACCACGGGACTACTAGAGCCGTTTAAATCCACTATCATCAACAATGGAGCAGTACACAATCTTCTCTAGATTGTACTAGAGGCATAGAAAACATCATACACTCGGAAATAAGCACATCAAGATGTATGGAATCAAAATCGAGCAAAGATCAAGAAAAATATCACCAAAACTTCTCCTCTGTTCAGATCGACGAAACCCAACCTCCAAACCTCAAAATCCGATCTCCACCGTCCAAACGTTGGCCCATCTGCTATGAAGCAACTGTCCAAAAATCACGATGATCTAACGGTTGAATCTCCGGAAAATAAAAATTTTTCTGAAGTTGTGCGCTGAAAATCCGAGGGGAGAAAAAAAGCTACAATTTTTCTATTTTGACTGCTCTCTTTTCTGTTTTGGCTGCTCCAATTTCTTCCTTAAAAATGGTGGTGACCATTTTCACTTTTATAACCTTCTCATGGGTTCATGGACTTTTCTCTTTAGTAAAAAATATAAGAAAACCCAATAATAACAATTTTGTTTTAATTATTTTAATTATTTTGGACTGTGCTAATTTTGAATTGAGCTTAATATAATACATAGACGAAAAAAAATATTTGGGGCTTGCACCGGGCTGGAGCCCGGTGCAGCCCCTTAATGGATCCGCCTTTGATACTACTAAAAATGGAAATGCGTGTCACAAGCACATGCCTTTCCAGATCTGATCTGAATAGTTCGATAGAGAGAGAACTACTTCATTTAAATAAGGCAGCTTAGCCAGATGTGATCCCTCACACTTAGGTTACATCCTAATCCAAAAGCCAAGACAGTCCATCCAGATCTGATGGAATGAGATGAGTTGTCGAGCTAGGCCAATCCATGCTCTAAGCTGAGAGCAAGGCCACCCTAACTCAGTTATCTATCCCACATGTATTCATGGAATCATGGGCATCCGGTCTCAACTTAATTATTCATATATACTTTATTATGGGTTAGGTCTGGCCCAATAGGATCTATCACGTTCTGGTCGACATCACCACGATGACGATTTAGGTTGAATCGTCAACTAATCATTTATATATTTATATGTTTTGGGGTTGAAAAGTAGCGATTTTATGTTAAACATCGAAAATTGGGTAAATTTTATAAATATTTATGTTTGAATTTGGTTAACAAATAACAATTAATAAAAATAATATTGATAAATACAAATATCAAATTTTATTAATTATCAAATTATTTTAGCAATACACATCAGATAAATTTGTTAGAAAATTTGGGATTGTTGTGATTGCAAAAAACTAAAAGGTAATATTATAATTACAATCTCTTATAATTCGTGTGAAAACTACATATTAGAGTAGATATTGTAGTATTTACCCTTGTTTTTTTTTCCTTTCAGTTGACCCTCTTTGAATTACCTATAATTTTATATTATTAAGGAAGGAGGAAACAGATTGCTCTCAAAGAGACAGAGAGAGAGAAGGGATGTAGATCGAGTTCAGACATACTAAAGTTGGATCTAAAATTTTGTTTAAACCCCAATTACTGTCCATTCTTATGGGCTACATTAGAGTTGGAATAATTGCATTTTTGAACATATTGTGATGCCGAACTACTTGTTGAAGTTTTGTTAAATTTTACATCACTATGCGGGCTTTTTATGTTTTGTTTACTTTTACCTCACAACTTTATTTTTGGTTTTTTATTTTTGCAGAACATTGCACATTGCTTTTGCTGTTCAGTACATATTCCAAGCATAGGTAAGAACTAGTAGATTTGAGATAAGGACCAAAGATCAAGTCCGAGCAGTTTCAGTGTATGAGTTTCACCCTCTTTAGAGTGATTTCTTGTGGATATTATACAAAAATGATTTATTCTCTCAAATTCTCATAGGATTGAGATGTGGAGACTCCCGAATGAAGAGCTTTCTTGTTTGGAACAAGGATAGAGAATTGTTCACCTATGCTTTTAATTGTGAAGGCTACAATGCTATAAATTATCTTACACCATATATATGCTATAAAGTGATCCCCATAGTACTTTGTAGAGTCACTTTTCATTGAAGTTCATGGTTTGCATTGTATGCTTTTAGTTAATCACAAAAACTTATGTATATCCGTCTGCATCATGTGAACGGATAAAAGTATCATTTGTTATAAAAAAAATTATCATTTACATTAAAGAAAAGTATCATTTGTTTAAGTATCATTTATATTGAAGAAAATAATCAAATATTATTTATATTGAAGAAAAGTATTAAAGTCCGTATGTAAGGACGGATGTATAAGAGATCACCTCTTAGTTAATTAGGTTGGACATACATCCGTTTTGATTGGTCCCAAAACTGTAACAGCCCAATATCCCTAAGGACGACTTAACCGGGACTATTATTCAGGATGATCATCATCATTATCTCAAAAGAAAGCATCGTAAATAAAGATTTGTCATTTTCTTTTTATCCTTGATGAGAAAGCCCACCTGGTACACTCTCCTCCTTAACATGAGTCTTCTTCCTCTACTTTTGTTGCTCACTTTCGTGCTCCATTTTTACGTAAGAAACTAGTTTAGTACGTCGTCATATCTTTGGTAAACATCAAAAGTAGTAAAACTCGATAGTTTTTTAGACCTTATTAGGGTTGATTAACTGAATGTAAATCCTTTTAGGGTTTTTGTATCATTAACCTAATTGGGTTTTAGTTTTATCGAAAAACCATAATTTATAAACTATCGTTTCTAAATAAGATTAAGCATCACTTAAGACCTCATAATAATTTAAATAAATCCCTTAGATTTGTCCTAGCTATTTTTCGGTAAAATGATTTCAGTATGAAATCAAATTCTTATAAAAGAGATATTGTCATATCTCTAATTCGTCTCACATGTCCTAGTTCATCTATTTAGAGAAACTCATATTTATCCTAGAAACATAACTATGTGTGTTAAACATAACTCTACCCACGCACTAACATGCTTCGTTCCTACAACATGCTCGTCTCAAGTAAACATGTTCAATGCATTCATACTTTAATCAAATCATTTCAAACTTCAAACTAATGCATTTCTCATATACATGAGTTTATTTGTTTATCAAAAATTACATAATTCACCTTAGAACATATAAAATAATTAATTAGTATAATAAGCTATAATTGAAATTTATTACTCAACATTCTCAAATAAATCTCATAAATTCACTTTAATATTTAATCATGCACAATTATATATACACATACAGGGGATGAATCACGTGAGAATATAAATATTGGTGAGAAATAAGAATGCAGCATTTAACGTATAAAGTTGTTGCACTAAATATATAAATTTGTTGCATCAAATTTAACATATAAAGTGTAGCACTTAATATAAAGTTGTTACACAGAATTTGGTGCAACAAATTTATACATTTAGTGCAACAACTTTATACGTTAAATGCTGTATTCTTATTTCTCACCAATATTTGCATTCTCACGTGAACCATCCTCTATACATACATATATATATATATATATGTATGTATAATATATATGAAATTAATTTATGTATAACACTTATAAATTCTAATTTCTACGGTGCTTATCAAAACGTCTCAAGGTAGAAAATTTTTATATCTCATCCAAAAAATCATATAAATTCATATCATATCTTATACATTTTGTTGGGCCTAAATATGTGATCACATTAAATAAAATAAATTTGAAACTCTAAATTACAATTTAGGATTTTTCAAAAAAATTGAAAAAATTAGTAAAACATTTTCATAAATTCCTATAAATTCACATAACACTATATATTAATGTAGGGTCAATAATATATAATAACATCAGGCAGAGAAAAATTGGATATCAATTCCCTACACCATGTAGGCTCGAAAGTTTTTTAAACGGGCATAGACAATTTTCAAAAATTCTAATTAATTCACATTATATATTATCCTCATCATACATCAACAATATACATTAATATCCATCATACAAAAATCATACACCTATAACCCAATCTAGGATTTTTGATTTTTTTGTAAACATTGTATAATCATTTTCAAAAATTATGAATTAATTCACATAAGCTCAATCAATACTCAATATTATTAATTCATGCTCAAAACAATAATCAAAAATCATAATCACCTCCATATAAACCTCATATATCTAAACTATAATAAGAAAAAAATTAACATGCTCAACTTTGTACCAAATTCATAATACATGCTTACAACCATCATATAAAAAATATTTAATTAACAACTTAAACATTTTCATGAAATAACCAAAGCATATATTTATACTTATCATGATGAATTCATAATTTTTGTGTATATCTAAATAGGTTAGATAGTTTCTAACCTCTTAATCGAAATCGATCATCGAAGAAATCGATTCTCTTTGCTTGAAATGAAGAAAAAACTGAAGAATACTTCTCTCTCTCTTTTCTTTTCTTCTTTTCGGTAGTTTTTGCACAGAAAGAGAGAGATGATTTGTTTTGTGATGTATTTCCTCTATTAAGCCTTAAAAAATAAATATCTCACCTTAGTCAAAGTATACACTGTATTACATCATCACATTTTTTTCTCCATTTCTCCCTCATTCTCGGCTGATCAAAGAAAAAATGGAAGCTATATGCTTCCCATGATGTATTTTAATATTATAGAATAGGTCCTAGGTAGATATTTGCTCATGTGATACAAAAAATAAAATAAAACAATTTTACACTCCTTATGTAGTTTTCGGTCATCACCAATTTTCCTCTTCCTTTTTTTGTAATATAATATTGAAAAGGAATTGTGGAAAGAATTAGATTTAAAAACATGTGTGTTTCTTAAAACATACATATAACATTCAAAACTAAATTTCTTTAAACTTCATACTATAAAAATCGAGCCATGTAAATACTTAAATAAAGAAGTCGTACTCGCTTTATTTCGTATGTCGTTAAGTTGGAATTAAATTCTAAGCTTCACTACAAGAATTTCGCCAATAGACCACGGGGAATGCCCATGGTCTATTTCAAAAATCCGCGTGGTCTACAAAGGTGTAGTCTATTACGTGCGGTTATAGACCACGCGAATTTTCCCGTGGTCTATTCAATAGACTACGGTGAAAACCACGTGGTCTATAATGTTATAGACAACGGCCACCGAAGGTGAACCACGGCCTTTCCCGTCGTCTATGACATTATAAACCACGCGGTTTTCACCGTGGTCTATAATCGAATAGACCACGCGCATTTCCGTGGTCTATAAGCGAATAATATATTTTTGTTATTTTATTATTTATTTAATACCTGTTTTCATAATTTGAATGCATGTTTCTGCTAATCAAAAATAATAATCCAAAAATAGATATAAAATATTTCTCATAATATTTATATCAAGGTACACATTTCATAAGCATTCAAAACGTTATATCCGAGAAATTCTCAATCTACATGTATTTTCTAACTAGCTACTAAAATTTATCCAAAAATATCCATTCACCATCTTCAACAACAAATATTTTCTAACTAACTACTAAAATTCATCAAAAAAACAACAACTTCACCATCTTCAAGCATTTCACCATCTTTGCTTCAACAACATCAATCATCTAACTTGATCTCATCTACATTATTAGAATAAGATGTAAAATGGTAAGAAATAAAATTTAGTACATCAAAATCATTATGTTCAACAAAAGTATGAAACTTACCATCACAACCACCATAGAATCGTGACTAACTCGGACCACTCTATACGGACTTCATCGATTTCTTTTTTCGAGTAAAAGCCATTAGAAAACTATTAAAACAAAATAAACATTCTATTAGTAAAAAAGTAAAGAATTAGTATTTAGAAAATTATGGATTAAAATACCACTTTATGATTACCGTAGTAGGAATTGCAATGGTGTTATCCGAACCATAACCCTCAATAATATCTCTCATGTAGCGCATGACATAACATTCACATTGCATTCTATCAGGTTGTTCTTGACACTATGTGAAATGCATAATTAGAGTTATGTACATTTTGAACGACAAAAATTTCATAATTAAGTGTTATGGCGAGTGTTTCATACCTTGGCCATTTCCCACAAGATATTCTCTCCTCTCTTCCTATGCTCATATTGAACATTTTTAGGGCCCTGAAAAACATATATATAGTGGATTATGATACAAAACACATACAATAAGTAAAACCTCAATATAAACAAACTTACGTTTCCATGATAGACTTGTACTCCTCCACATGACCTTCATCACTTAAAGGATCCATCACATATATGGTCTCAATATGAGGATCGATCACCAAAAGAATCCAATGCCAACTAAGAAGAATATATGTAATTAAGCTTCACAAAGTACAATGTATAATAGCATATTAACTACGTATATATCTATTATTTTCACATACCCGACATTGCATGGCATCAAAACAAGTTGCTTAGCTCGTGTACCAATCAACCTTTTACCTATGATACTTGACTTCGTTGTCTGATCAACCTTTTGATTGTGTGATATCTCATATGGGTTAACAAACAAATTTAAGACAGTTTACATATTTGTGAAGTAAATATCAATAAAGCAACCACGAAAAAAGAGAAACAAGTAACAGCTCTATATGCTTCATGACCCATGGTTAGGGAATGGTAGGCAATCTTGCATAAACAAAATAAATCCTACAGCCTACTCTACTTAATCACATGTGTTGCAAACGAACAGAAGAATAAAGCTGTAGTGCCCTCTTAAACTTAATTAAGTGCAGAATAACATGACTTCACCTATAAGGATGACAGCTAAAATTTTCAACCAAAGTGATTTAATTGGAAAATATTCATACTTACCAACAGCATAACCAAAGAGATTGATAGGTGTCAGTGTTGTATCTGTAAAAATGAGTGCTGATACTAGAACTACAACCCAGTCCTTGACAACACCAGCCACACGAATGGTCAAAGCACTTGTATGTGAAATGACTAGAAAAACTGAAATATTGAGTGCAAAAGTACAAAGAGAATTCAGTGTGAGAATAAGAGGTTGTTTGAAGCCCCATTCCCCTCGTGCATCCATCTTAGGCATCTCCAGGAAGATCCATGGGATTAATAGGCAAACAACAGTGCATAATCAACCAAATTATGTATAAAAATTTGATAAGAGTCAGAGTCCTTCATTTAGAATTGAAAAGATATATATATTTATATATAAAAAGAAGTCCCCAACACTACAGTAGTAATAGAATGCTTGCCTGCAGGGGCTAACATAGTACATCATGGAAATAGGATTTAGTTTTAATCCTTTCCGTTTCACAAAAATCTCCATGAATATCAGCCTGAGGGCTTCACCAACCACACCTCCCATTTGGTAAACAACACCAATCCAACTGATACTTATTTCTCCATAAGATGCTACGAGTATCCCAAAACTGATAACTGACATTATCAGAAGCATCCTGGTATTCATCACTTCAAGTCCTGCTAATACCCCAAGAATGAAAACAGCAACTGGCACTGTAGTTGTAACCAAGAGCCTGTTAGGCAGTAGTAACAGAACTATATTGAATGAAATTTTCTTACCAACATGTAATATTGACAATAACAATTATTACACCATTAAATGAAAATTCTATTACTTACTGATTGCTTTTAACATTTGAGCAAATGCAACAGATATGTAGAGGTAAGCAGTGTTACCGAGCCAAAGTGTCATAGCAAACATCGCACCAATTGGGACAACAGACCATATGTATCTGTGCATTCAGAGCATCTCTTTAAGAAATCAATTGCAATATATTACATGGGACTTCAAGATTAATGCAAAATGACAGGTAAGTTCAGGAATTCAGATAACTCTTGTAAAAGAGTTATTATATGACCTTTTTGATCTAAATATCCTCGGGTGTTATGTGTTCGGCTCGTATGTTTGTATTGTTTTGTATGTTTATATTATGTTTTCGTGTGTGTGCGTGTAGGATTGAGTCAGGTGCTTTTAAGGGGTTTTATGTTCTTTTTAAGCTTTATTTAATCATTCTACGGCGTGTAGCAGGAAGAGTAAAAGAACTGACGATGCTGGAGTTCTGTTGGAGCGAAGTCGAGATCGTAGGGCGAAGCCAAGCTCCAGAAAAGTAAGAGGTCGGACTCGTAAGAGGTCGGACTCGTAAGCGAGGTCGGACTTGTAAGAGGTCGGACTCGTGAGCGAAGTCGAGCCCGTAATCAAAGCCGAGCTCGTGAGCGAAGCCGAGCCCGTAAGCAAAGTCGAGCCGTAAGCAAAGCCGAGCTCATGAGCGAAGTCGAGCCCGTAAGCAAAGCCGAGCTCGTAAGCGAAGTCACGAGGTCGAGCTCGTAAGAGGTTGAGCTCGTGAGAGATGTCGAGTTCATAAGAGAAGATGAGCTCGTGCTTGTGCAAATGAAGTAGAAGAACTCGTACTAGTGGACGAGGCCGTGCTTATAGAAGGCTAACGACGAAGCGTGGAAGGTTTTGGCTGAAGACGAAGAGGAGATCCGCAGACCACAACCACGTGGCAGCTGGCCACGGCAGCAGAAAGGAGGTGCGCATTCTATTCTCTGTCAGAGCAACGGAAAAAGGGAAAGAGTCAGAGGATGAAGGGCTGGCAGGTGCACAGTCTGCACCCCTAAAAAGCGCCAGAGGTTGTTATTAAAAAGGGGGGCGACAATCAAAAAGGAATCATTTGGTTTGGAAGGAAAAACATAGAATCATCTGCAGAGAGGGAAATCAAGGAATGATCTCTTGGAGAGGAAGTCATCGGAAGAGACGACGATCCAAGAGCGAGCACGCGATTCCGGCGACTAGTTCTAATTTCGTTTCTCGAACTCTTCCTAGTTTGTTATGCTATTTGTTTGTTTGAACACTGTTGAACGGCTCGCTATGAGCTAAACCTATATGGCTTGATTTCTTGATGAAACCCATGCTCGTGTGACGAACTCATCTCTACGCATATCTTGTTAAAATCGCTATTGCTCTTTTGAGATTATTTTATCTTACTTGTGATTGATCACCATTAGTGAGATCTTAGTTCTATAATTGCTGGGAAGTTCTTATAGAGTGGAACATAAAAGAGTGACGTAAGAACATGATTTTAATATTATGTGTGTGAATAGCATAGGAATATGTGTTTACCTTGCGTGGCAAATATGAATGGATCAGTAAAGATATTCTAAGAGCAGTTCGATATAGGAATACATTGAGTGGCTCTATAGAATATAATCTTAGATTTGAAAAAATACTAAGAATCGAAGAAGTTCATGTCATAGCGATGATGCAACGATAACGCTGTAGCATTATTAGTATAGAGCATGGTGGAATCGAGAGATCAAGTCGCTCCTCCTTGATATCGATGCTTTCCTCGTTATTTGTGCTTGATGTTTACCTCGTTTCTTGAAGTCCTCTTAATTTAAGTTCGTAGTTGTGTTTTTATTTTAAAGAGCTACCACCGCTTAATTTCCCTTTAAATCCTTTCTATAAAACAAAGTTGTTATCGGTGGACGCATATTGCAATCCCTGTGGATTCGATCTCGAAATACTTCCGTGTATTACTTGTTGATTACGTGCACTTGCGTACATTTAATTGTGTTGCATAAATACAACATAAATCGACAACAAATGGCCGCATCGGAGGTAATGGAGGAATGCCATAGTTGTTCTTGATGACGGGAGAGGGTATACGTGATTATGCTAACCCCAGTTTAATGAGCTAAATCCGGAATTACCCGACCGAGGTTCAAGCAATCGATTCGGTGGCGGTCATGTTTCAAATGCTTCAAACAATGGGGAAGTTCGGTGGTCAAGCGACGAGGATCCTCGCCTTCATCTTGGCCTTTCTTGGAGATCGTGATTCGTTCAAGCCGCACGAGTTTCGGCGAAGCACTAAGACTTTAACATTCCCTTTTCACTACAAGATCGTGCAAAAGCATGGTTGAATGGTCTTCCATCGGACTCTATCACTTCGTGGAACCAGCTAGGGGAAAAATTCTTGATAAAGTATTTTCCACCTACAAAGAATGCAAGATTTCGGAATGACATCATATCATTTCAACAAAATGATGATGAATCAGTGTGCGAGGCATGGGAACGTTATAAGGAAATGCTACGGAAATGCCCTCACCATGGCATCCCACACTGCATTCAACTTGAGACTTTCTATAATGGGTTAAACGCGTCTACACGCTTGGTGCTTGATGCCTCCGCAAATGGAGCTATTCTCTCTAAATCCTACAATGAGGCATATGAGATCTTGGAAAGGATTGCAAATAACAACCGCGAATGGTCCAATTCTCGTGCTCCAATGGGAAGAAATGCATTGCCGGTGTGTTGGAGGTTGATGTCTTGTGGCATTAATCTTGCTCAAGTGGCGTCCATGAGCAATATGTTAAAAGGCTTGCAAGTAGCCAATCGGTTGCTCAACCGACAAGTGTTCCAGTTGGTCGCACCCACAATGCAAGTGAGCGAGGTGTCATGCGTTTATTGTGGGGAAGGGCATACTTTGATAGTTGCCCATCAAACCCGACTTGATGCTACATGGGAAATCGAAATGGCGGAGGAATAATCCTTATTCACAATCATACAATCACGGATGGCGACAACATCCTAATTTCTCGTGGGAGGCGAGGGTCCGAACAGTGGTGGTAGAAATTTTGAGAAAAATACGCATCAAAAAATTTCCAATGAGCGACAACGAGCCACTACACACCCAAATCTATTGAAACTTAAATGAAGGTATATATGGCGAAGACGGATGCGATGTCTACAGGCGATCCACTTCTAAGGAATTTGGAGGTCGGATCGGATAATTAGCCAACGAGATGAGAAATCGACCACTTGGTAATCGCCAGTGACACCGAAACCCACGGAAAGACAAGGAACATGTCGAGGCTGTCACGCTACAGTGGAAAGCAAATGCATGAAACCGAGTTCTTTGAACCAAGAAGAGAAGGCGGTCGGTCGATCGACAACATCTCAAAATTCGAGCTCATGGTGGATTTGAGAGATTTAAGCATTTAAAATCAAGACAATTATGGATGGAAAAAAGTTTCCAGCAATCTAAAGAAACTCCAGTATTTGTGGTGGAGTTGATATCCCTCAACGGTTGGGAGTCTTTTGCGAAATTCCACCCCACCCATTACGCCTTTAGTCAAAGAATTTTACGAACATCACTCCTCTGCCGGATAAAGAGGGTTTATCGGTATGGTGAGGGGTAAATTGGTGGTCTTCTCTACGGAAACTATTAATGACTTTTATAACTTGGAGAATGAGGTGAATGATGTTTTCTCCGCTATGAAGAGGGCTCCCTCTGTTGACGACCTAGAGGAGGCACTGCGACTGACGGCCATAAAGGGCACGGATTGGGCTTTGTCCACACATGGGTGTCGCTCCATCAAAGCCGCGTCATTACGATTGGAGGCTCATGTGTGGCTTCATTTCATTACCACCCATGATACCACTTGTTTACGAAGGCGGATCTTCTTGCTCTGTGCATTTTACCGGGAGACGGTCGATGTGGGCGCCAAATTTGGCGCGAGGTGGATGAATGCCGCAAGAGAAAGAAAGGACGGTTATTCTTTCCCTCTTTGATAACTCAACTGTGCAGACTGGCCGGGGTGACTTTTGGGGATGATGAAGACCGCCTCATTGAGAAAGCTTTTATCGATATCAAGACCTTGACTCATCGTCATGGTCCGACTGAAGACCCCTCTTTGCACTTTGCCCGGCTGGTCCATCTCCCCACCGCCCATGCCTTCAGAGCCAATCGTGGCCGGAAATGCAGAAGTTTCTTTGTCTGCAAATCAAGGGCTTAATGCTTCGATCTGCTGTATTTGAGGATGATCTCAAGCATTATTGGGTTTACTGTCGTAAGTGTGATCGTGTGCTGGAAAGTAGTTTGAGATCGTTATCTGCAGAATCAACACCGACCTTCCCGAATTTTCACAACAATTGTTCGGTCTTGGCCGTTACCATCGGATTATGATGATGACACAAGGCGGAGATGGAGAAAGAGGCGGGCCTAGTCATGTTCACCATCGAGTTAGACCCTACGCCACCGCCGAGGCCTGAGCTCCACTGCTGAAGTTCCACTCGAGGCGCTTCCCGTGATCGTGCTGCTTGAAGTTCTTCCCGAAGAGGATACGGCGCGAGAAGGCCAAGAGGATGTTGATAGTGCCACGCGAGAAGGCGTTTTCAAAGATGTCCTCGATGCCGCTCCAGTAATTGCCGCTCCAGTGTCTCCTGATGCCGAGCTAACTGGCTCTCCTACACCAGAGATGCTCTTCCCTCTTCGCTCCATCTACCCCTACCTCTCCTACTCCCTCGGGTCCTCCGTCGTGAGGCTAAGGCGTTTCTGAACTCAATCCTTTGTTGGTGTTTTGTCTTTGTGTTTGTGTTTCTGTGTTGGGTTATGCTTTGCTTGAACCTTGCTGAAGAATTACTGTGCTGTGTTGTGTTGTGTTGTGTTGTGTTGTGTTGTGTTTTGTCTTGTTCCTGTTTTGTCCGTGTGATGCATGTTATTTTGTTTGTGTTGACTGATGATGATGATGCCTGATTGGCGATGGATAGCTTAATGATGTTCGTCTCGTTTTGTTTTACATTGTGATCTTTAGTCTGCCTTGTTGCTTGTCTGGATTTGACCCTTATTTTGTGGGGGTGTGCCTCTAATATTTTGGGTGTTAGCATATTAGTTCCTATAGGGATTAACCATTGCATTGGTAACCCTTAGTTGGTCTACACTTTTGTATGAGTGCATGTGTTTCATATTTGGTTGGTACTCCCTCTTGAAACAATATATATGAGTGTGTTAATATGGATAGGACATAGGCTATTTTTGGATCGATTGTGCCTTTCTTAGCCTACCCTTATATCATGATTTCCTTAGGGTCCCCTGTTGAGCTTACAACCTTTTCTTTCATGCATCCACTAAATACTCTCCTTTATACCCCACATATATTATTTTATCTCTTCTTACCCTTCACCTTGAGCATGTCTACTTGTGGCTCGACCTTTATCTTATCTATTACGGCTGCCCGTGTTTTGCCTCAGAATTGAATTAAAAGTGCTTCATCCCCCATTTTTGGTATAAATTCCAACATTGGGGACAATGTTCTTGATTCTAAGTTTGGGGTGGCGGGTAAGGTAACCTATTGAAGTTGAAGTTAAGTTTTTGCAAAAATGTGGGTTAATTGTAGGTTATTAATCTCTAAAAAAAGGGAGAAGTTTTGAGCCTACTGTATATGAAAAATGAGAGGAAACAATGAAGAAGAAGGGTTCAGCCTACTGTAGAAAAGAAGAAAGATATTTATAAGGCGAGTTTGAAACCAAGAATGAGTAAAGGTGCCCGGGTGTTTTGAGCTACATTATCCCAAACAATCCTACCGTCACCCAAGCCCAACATTATAAGCTTTTAAGACCTCTTGATCCAATATTGATGTTCACTCATGTTAGTGGAGAGGGGGTTGGCTGAATTGAATTTGTGGAGACATTTGTGCACTTGATAATCAAAATATGGTCATATTAAGGAGAACCAAAGTATGGGAAGATTCATGTAGTTGCTAATGTGTTTTATACCTGTTGATATTTGCGTATGACGTTCTTGCAAGAGGTGATTAACTAGACTTGCAACGAGAAGGACTGAATGATTCATCCTCTTTGAAAAATTTTGACTGAAAGCAACATCCTTAGTTGATTAGGCCATCATCTCAGCTGTCATGAAGCATTATGAACTTAACCATGTTTTTGTGTGTGTTTTGTGTGTTTACGGGAGCATCACTCGAGGACGAGTAATGAGCTAAGTTTGGGGGTGTGATAACTCTTGTAAAAGAGTTATTATAGGACCTTTTTGATCTAAATAGCCTCGGGTGTTATGTGTTCGGCTCGTATGTTTATATTGTTTTGTATGTTTATGTTATGTTTTCGTGTGTGTGCGTGTAGGATTGAGTCAGGTGGGTTTTATGTTCTTTTTAAGCTTTATTTAATCATTCTACGGCGTGTAGCAGGAAGAGTAAAAGAACTGACGATGCTGGAGTTCTGCTGGAGCGAAGTCGAGATCGTAGGGCAAAGCCAAGAGAGTTCTGCTGGAGCGAAGTCGAGATCGTAGGGCAAAGCCAAGCTCCAGAAAAATAAGAGGTCGGACTCGTGAGCGAAGTCGGCCCGTAAGCAAAGCCGAGCTCGTGGCGAGTAAGCGAAGTCACGAGGTCGAGCTCGTGAGAGGTTGAGCTCGTGAGAGGGTCGAGTTCATAAGAGAAGGCGAGCTCGTGCTTGTGCAAATGAAGTATAAGAACTCGTACTAGTGGGCGAGGCCGTGCTTATGGAAGGCTAACGACAGGCGTGGAAGGTTTTGGTGAAGGCGAAGAGGAGATCCGCAGTCCACAACCACGTGGCGGTGGCCACGGCGCGAGAAAGGAGGTGCGTTACGTTCTATGTCGAGCAACGGAAAAGGAAAGAATCGAGAGGATGAAGGGTGGCGGTGCAGTGCGCCCCTAAAAGCGCCAGAGGTTGTTATTAAAAGGGGCGACAATCGAAAAGAAATCATTCGGTTTGGAAGGAAAACATAGAATCATCTGCGAGAGGAAATCAAGGTGATCTCTTGGAGAGAAGTCGTCGGAAGAGACGACGATCCAAGCGCGAGCACGCGATTCGGCGACTAGTTCTAATTTCGTTTCTCGAACTCTTCTTAGTTTGTTATGCTATTTGTTTGTTTGAACAACATTGAACACTTTCGCTATGAGCTAAACCTATATGGCTTGATTTCTTGATGAAACCCATGCTCGTGTGACGAACTCATCTCTCATATCATGTTAAAATCGCTATTGCTCTTTTGGGATTATTTTATCTTACTTGTGCTTGATCACCATTAGTGAGATCTTAGTTCTATAATTGCTGGGAAGTTCTTATAGAGTGGAACACAAAAGAGTGACGTAAGAACATGATTTTAATATTATGTGTGTGAATAGCATAGGAATATGTGTTTACCTTGCGTGGCAAATATGAATGGATTAGTAAAGATATTCTAAGAGCAGTTCGATATAGGAATACAATGAGTGGCTCTATAGAATATAATCTTAGATTTGGAAAAATACTAAGAATCGAAGAAGTTCATGTCATAGCGATGATGCAACGATAACGCTGTAGCATTATTAGTATAGAGCATGGGTGGAATCGAGAGATCAAGTCAGTTTCTCCTCCTTGATATCAGTGCTTTCCTCGTTATTTGTGCTTGATGTTTACCTCGTTTTACTGAAGTCCTCTTAATTTAAGTTCGTAGTTGTGTTTTTATTTTAAAGAGCTGCCACCTGTTTAATTTCCCTTTAAATCCTTTCTATAAAACAAAGTTGTTATCAGCGTGACGCATATTGCAATCCCTGTGGATTCGATCTCGAAATACTTCCGTGTATTACTTGTTGATTACGTGCACTTGCGTACATTTAATTGTGTTGCATAAAACAACATAAATGAGACAACAAATTCCAAAGGAAATCTATCAAACAAATATCAAATTGTAGAACAACAACATTCATAAGAATAAAATTGTAGATTTGTTTATTTCTCATATTACTTATTCTACTATTACCAATGTATTTCTAAACCAATCATAAATTTCTTTTATCTTTTATCTGTTCTTTAGGAACATACAAAAAACTATAGAAGAAGTTCTGCACATTTTACAATATCCAGAAAAACGATTGTAGCAAATTAAAATTTAGAGCACTCACATATCCAAAGTCATTCCTTCCTCAACTTTAATGATCTGTAAAAATTGAGCAATTTACAGAGTATTAAAACTACACAGTGTGAACAATCCAAATCGAGAAGCTTCAATTTTGTAAAATTACCTTTGAGAACTTTGGTAACCACAAAACATAGAACAGAGAAGAACACCATGTGAAGCAGCGTTAATCCAAGGGGATATGGAAAGTTCATTTCCTTTGATGATAAAACCCACTGCATTCAGAAAAAAATGATCTACCAGGTTAGACATACTGATAAGCCTCATTTTTACATGATTTATAAGGCTATATTCGTTTCGTTTCTAAGTGATAAGTGGTCTTTTGAGCTGTCTTTTTATATATTTTTGTTTACCTTGGAAGATATTATGCCGTGTGTATTTCATGTCATTTTAGCATAGGTTTTGATGTCAAAAAGGTGGATCACGATAAAGAGGAATCAATAGCCCAGTCGCGAGCTCATGCGAAGAAGAATTGTTTGAAAATGACGTTGAATATGAGATAATGGATTTGAAAAAGATGGATGTACAAAGTTGACTATGTTAAAGAGCATCTCGATAGGAGTCCGTAGACGCAAATGGATCGCAATTCGGAGTCCGGACGAGAGAGAACGGAGCGAAACAACGGCCGCGCAATGCATAGCCGAGGACATCATGCCTCGCGACCAGCTATCGCGAAGAAGAGAAAAGCCCGCCTCGCGAGGAAGAGCCGGTTTTGGCACTTTGAATGCCTCTCGACCTACCTTAGCGGGACTCCTCTCTAGCTTTGCTAGAGAGGAGCAATTAAGCACAAATCACCGAGAATTCGCGTGCCTCCTTCGCGAATCAAGGATGCTGAACGCCTCATGAGGCGAGAGTTAGAGTCCAGTGTAAGTCAGAATCGAGTCTAAAAGGATAGGGAATTCATGAGAAAAGGGAGCTAGCAATTCTTTATAAATAGGGAGATAGATCAGTAGTTGAAGACACCATTCAACACCATTCCAGAGCAGAACACAAATCCTTCTTTATTTTCTTTTGCAAGTTCTTTTCCCGTTTAATTTAGTTTAGCTCTTTCTTTAAGTATTTTCATTCCAATTTCATAGTTTAGTATTAGAATTCAGAATTTCTTCCGGATTCAAGTCGCTACAATTGTTCTTCGTGGATTCTTACGGTTTTATCTATCTATCTTAATTTATGTTTTATTTAATTATTTATTGCTTTGGTAATTTAATTATCGTAGCTAAAATTCGTCTTGATCTAGGGTTTGCATGATTCGATCCTATATGTTGTGATTTACATTATCGCTATTTATCTTCCGGCATTGATTCATGATTCTTGGTGCTTATTTATATGTGTTGATTTACGATCAATCTTGATGCATATCTAGTTGTCGGTTAATTACGTAATTGTATTAATTGTCAATCGATCTTGAATGCATGATCTGAATAAGCGCTTGAGTCGTAGGCGAGATAGGATATTCGTAAAAGCATATTCTTAGTGATCCTTTTGGGTTACTTGTTTTCACCTAGAATGGTAGGAAAACTCGTAATCTCTTGCCGCAATTGTCGTAATTGAAGTTGTTGGTTATATTTGTGATCTTCCATCTTATGCGGATTAAAATTGGCTAATAGGAACAGGATAAACATCGTTGTGGATAGGATTAATGCATCCCTAAGGTTAGTCTTCCTTATCTGTTTTTACCATCCGAGTGTTTATTGCTTTATTTTATTTTCTGCATGGTTACGCCTGCTTTGGATTAAATTCCGAAGCCCTTAAACCTTTCACCCTTTTTCTGTGATTGAATAATGATGAATTATCGTTGAGCTAGCTTCTGTGTTTTCGCATTACAATCCCTGTGGATACGATACTCGACTTACCTTCTATATACGCCTTTTACGTGTGAAAAAAGGAGCGATCACATACCAATGCTTATTGAAGCAAACCAAAGACTTAGCATCAAAACATATATTTCCTCTTCATTCGGAAAAAAAAAATCCCAGAAAATATAACAATTTTCATAGAATTTAAAAACTCTCTTCTAATCATCAACTCTCTTCTACAGAACCACAAATTTTCATAGAATTGAAAAACAATTGTTAAATTTTACTTCAAGTCTAAGTTGGAGGGGTAAGTTTAACGTAGATAGCCAGAAAAAAGTATGAAAGTAACACTCACATGAAATTTGATTTGGGTAGCGAGACTTTCAGATTGGGATTTTCCGGGAACCATCGATTGGAGAGAAATCACAGTCAAATCGTCTTCAGATTGGCCGACCGGTAGCTCGAGGCCGTCGGTGACCTGCTGTGAGAGAGGAGTGGCGGTGGCTCGACGAGCAACAACGATGTTCTTTGGGAATGAGGATTCGTGATGTTACGTGGAGAGAGAGAAGGCGAGAGAAGGAAAAGAAGGAAAGCGTGGAGAGAGTGAAGGAAAAGGCGTGCATACTTTTGCTCAAAATTAAGGGTTTTGGGTGTTAGTGATTTTTAGATAAGGCGTGAAGATGGGCTAAAGACCACATGGCTAAGTGGCGAAGACCACGCGGCTAAGCCCGTGGTATTTAGTCGGCGTGGATGTTGAGCGGCGTGGAAAAAGCCGTGGTCAATAAAAGTTATCGCTAATAGACCCGCAGCGGTAAGAGCACCGTGGTCTATCATATGAAAAACGCTAATAGACCACGCGGTTCTCTCAGCCCGTGGTCTATAACCGTTTAAAAATATGGTTATAGACCACGCGTTTCATCACCCACGTTGTCTATGTCATAATAGACCACTTTAATACTAATGTGTGTGGTCTATGACGTGTGGTCTATGAGAAAAATTCTTGTAGTGCTTCATCGTGTAGAAAACGACATAAGATTAATTATAAAAAATTAATCGTCATTGAAAAATCGCTCTCCAAAAAGGAATAACATATATTTATTCATTGGTTTACTAATCCCTTAATGTGGCAAAATAAAATTCCTCATATTATGGATAATCAAAATTGATCTTCGATATTTTAATCTTTCAATTATTAAATAAAAAACTCTAATTATCGGTTTAATTAATCTTAAACTGTCGAGACATAATACAAACCAATATTCAAGTTAAAAACACTTTTGTTGCTAAAAATGTTGCACTATTTTTGTGTGTAGACTATGCCAAAATGGGGCCGGCTTTTGGAGGTTCCCATTCTTTTATTTGCGGCTCCTTGTTTAGATTCGTGGATCAAGATATATTTTTTTGGATCTGGATTCTAAAAAATTTGGATACGATGGATCTGGATCATATCCCTATATTTTAGATCTGGATCTGGGATTTAGATTTTGGGACCCGGATCCGATCCAGATCCGACCCGCAGATCCATTTAGTTTATATATATATGGTTGGGTTCCCGTAGTACTCGGTCCCAGATAGTATGTAGTACCCAATCTAGACCACATATTTTGAACACATGGACGCATAAAAATTTGATACGTGGAAGCTCATTTTTCGCTCATGGGAAAAATGAGAATGTGTCCAGCGGGCGATGGGTGCCAGCCGACGATGGGTAGAGGAGTCTGTGGGCGCTGAGTTTGGGGCACTGCATTCTTAATAACATGATACTGCATTCAAAATAACATGACACTGCATCGCATCCAATCGATGTTGGGTGCGTATCGACGTTGGGTAGGGGCGGCGGATCGCGTCGGCGTTGGGTGAAGGCGGATGTCTTGTGAAAATGGGTAAGTATTTGGGTTTAGGAAGAGCCACAAAAAAACATAAATAATGCATATGAAATAACATAACACTGTATTTAAAACAACAAAACACTGCATTTAAAACAACATAACGCATTGCATTCACTGACCGTATTGAGTGCGTGCGGTGGCGCTAGGTCTTGTGAGCGAGACGGGAGTGCGTTTCCGACATGCATTAAAATTGAAACTCATATGCATGTTTGTGTTCAAGTGAATGATTTTTGTATTCATTTGAATGTATAGTTCAGTTCAACTATATGCATGGTTTATTTTCGAAATCACATAGCAAATCAAATTACTAATCTACCCTTACTACCACAAATTAATTTGTAAAACTTTTAAAAACCAGGCGCGAATCTCAGCCACACATTAATAGGATTGATGGATGAGATTGAGTACTACATACTATCTAGGGCTCGGGTACTATTTGATCATTCCTATATACATATATATATATATATATATGGAAGAGTTCAAATAAAAACCTACAAACCAATGCACTTTATGTATAACATTTTATGTATAAAACTAATGCACACTTGAGTTCGATAAAAGCTAACACCATTTATCAATATTTAGTAATGCGATAACTTTATACATAAAGTGCATTGGTTTTAGGTTTTCTGAAAAAGTATGATTTTATTATAACTCAACTATATATATATATATATATATATATATATATATATAGAGTGATGTTCAAATAAGAACCAATTTTAACGTGAGAACTAAGAACTACGAAAACAAAATGAATATGCTATGAAAGTTAATGAATACTCTGCGAAAGTTAATGAATCCAAAAATTCGAAATTTTCACCAGGGTTCGAATCCCATGGGAGGCGAAAATTCTATTTTTTTTTATTCATTAACTTTCGCAGTGTATTCATTTACTTTCATAGCATATTCAGTTCTCACGTTCGCACAATAAAAATGGTTTTTACGTTAACCCTCCCCTATATATATATATATATATATATATATATATATATATATATTATTTTATTATAATTAATTAATTAACCCCAATTTAAAATTTTTCAATTTTCTTTTTCAAATTCTCCCAAAATAAATCTATTCTCAATTTCATTTCAAATTCTTCCAATTATGTATCGTCAGGTATTCACAGCGGATCGCGTTACTTACATCACCGACGATCGAGTTGTTTGTTGTTTCCTACCTTATAGTAAATTTGTAATTTACGCTTCCAATATAGTGATAATTGTAGAAATTCTAAATAATTATTATAATATTATTGTGTATTTAGATTATTATGGTGTTACTGTGAATTATAGTTCATTTCGAATTTATTTAGGAGCGAAAACATATGGATTTGGGTCTAGACCCTACGGATCTTATGGATCTGGATTTGAATCTAATTTTTTTGGACCAAATGAATCTAAACCGGATCCGAATCAAAGCAAAAAAAATTGAATCTGGATTTGGACCTCCCTAGATCCGATTCAGATCCAACCCATTGCCATTCATATATTTGTTCACTTCCCCGCCACCTTCTCTCTTCTTCTTCCTCCTCCTCTCTCTCTCTCTCTCTCTCTCTCTTCCAGGACTATCTATTTGATCGGTTTCGATTCGATATCTAATAATACATTGGTTTCGATTCAATTCGATAGCAACAGACATCCAACGCCCATTTAAGCAGACATTCTCGCTCTCACACAAAATTAAAGCACCTAACTTCACTAACTCTCTTTTTCTTTGTTCAGGCCCCTCGTCTATGTCTCCCCTGCTATACTCTCACATTAATTCTTCCTTTACTATTGTTGTTGCTGTGAAACCATTGTAGCTATGAAGTCACTGACTCCGACACATCGCAGACGCCATTCCTTGGCTGAATGAAATATCAGTTTATATTTTTATTTTCTAAATCAAATGTTAATTTGTTTGGATGATCAAATTCTTTTGTATTTAAATTAAGCGTATTGACTAATATTATCAAATAATACTAATTTTTTTTTTTTGGTCAATTAATACAGAAATTTTAAAGGCTGCGTCACGGTGGACTCGAACCCGAGGCCAAAGGCCTCGGGCATTAACCACTAGGCCAACACACACACACTAAAATTATTATTATATGTCTAAACTACACTTGTATACTTTTCATAACAATATAGATCTAAATAGTAAATATAATTCCATACGGTAAAATAAAAATAAATATAAAATCTTTTACCAAGATAAATAAATAAATTGAGATTATTTTTGTAATTTTGTTTAGAAAATTAGTTTTTTTATTGTCCTACGAACATCCACTACAAGAAAGTTGACTTTTTGCGACATGAAAAATGTGTCGCTAACGTTTATTTTAATGTCGCAAAAGCTAACTTGCGATATTTTCCGCATCACTTTAGATTGTGTAGTAAAAGGTCGTTTAGCATTTTTACGAAACTTTTTTTTATATGTGTCGCAACATATACAACACTTCGTGCATCATTAAATTAATAGTCGTATAAAATCCATGACATATTACGTGACATTAGTCGCAGTGACGAATGTTTGTTTGTGTCACACTACACAACATTTGCTGAAATGACGCATTATAATTTGCGATACTAGCTTACAACATTACAATCAATGTGATGTATTTTTTTACGACACTTTCCATTAGTGTCACAACATTTACAATACTTTGTGCATCACTAAATTAATTATCGTATAAAATTCGCAACACATTACACGTCATTAGTCATAATGGCGCATGTTAGTTTACGTCACATTACACGCCATAGTTGTAATGTCGCATCCTAATTTGGACACATATAATTAATCTTATGTAGCATTTTTTATCACATTTTTTCATATTAAATATTGATTTCTTAATTTTCTGCTAGTAATGTATATTCCCCATTAATGTATTTAAAAACGAATTTATGATATAATATTATGCTAAGAAATCTAGAATAAATCCATCATCTGTATAAATAGAATGAGAAAACCATTCAAAATGTATAAGAGAAAATCCAAAATGTCAATACAAAAAATATTATAACTTAATTCATAATATTCAAAGATACAAATCCAAACTGTGAATCTCTAAATTCATCTTGCTAGTCAAGAACACAAAATCTATAAGTGACAATATGACCTTTCATTGTATTTGTATTTATCTTGCTACTCCACCTTGTAACTTGTTCTATAAGTGACAATAACATATCTGCGTTATTTTGCCTTCATCGTATCCTTGTAGTTCTTCCGTGTTCCTACATAATTTAAGCAAAATAAATATATTTACACATATAGAAAGTAAATTAAATGGAAAAATATAATTGATGATAATACCTGTAGAATTATAATTGTCCAGTGATTTAAGAAAACGTTTGGAATTATTCCCAACTAGTGCCATGAGTATCTGAAGAGCAATAATGAAATCTATTAACTTTATTATATTTAAGAGCAACTTTTTGAAGATGGTTCTACTGATTTTACTAAGTTTCTATCATTTAACATAACACAACAAACTAAAACTTTAATACAGTGAAGAAATAGAGATAGTAAAGGCCATATTTTTGCACTCATGCATTTATCCATTCTTTTCTTTTCTTGGTCCAAAGTTTCAATAGAATGTTCAAAAGGAATGCCTATGATTATACTTTTATATTGTGAAACTGTAAATTATGAAATTGTAAAGATTAAACTCAATGACAAATCAATGTTACCCAGGAGACATGCTATAAAATCTGAGGAACATTCCTAAGGAAAGGAAATGGGTGGGCAAGTCATACCTTATATGCTCATTGACTTTGGTTCTCAACTAAGATGTGGCGTAGGCTCTCGATGTTTCTCAATTTATGGTGAGCTCAGCAGGTAGCTTCAAGAAAGAAAAGATTGTGAGGAGGAGCGAGGAACTTATCACGATGAGACAAAAGGAATGGGTTGTAGCCCTCACCTTCAGTTGCTTCGTCTGGGAAGGGATAAAGAAAGACAGAGGTTTAAGAATACATCTGTAGTGACTCCAGCTTCCAGCACAAAAATCATGATGACAAAAGCCATGTATTATGTTGGTTAAGGTCATAGAAATTTGATACAGACACTTTGCTAAGTGATTTGATAAATTTAGTACACGAGTACTAAATCCTCATAACCAACTTGTCTGAATCAACTAGGCATTATGACCACAACATGTGCCATAATAAATATGCTAGAGCCACTTCATAACATATTAACACAAAGTTGATTTTCTTAGCTTAGTTGATTTATCTATTTTCCTATATACATTGAAGTGAATTTTCAAAGTGGGTTACTGAAATAAACTATCAATCTATCAACATATATTTGTTAAAGATCATATCAATGTGCATTAATTTCTCACACTATTCAAGTTTCCAAGTTCAATCAGTTCATCGTTATTTTTTTCCATAATGGGTTTAAGAAAAAAAATCTATATTATTTTTTGTTGCTTTCTTATTTTTAAGGGGTTGGTGATGCCAAATAGAAATTATGAATCTAAACTTAAAGGCTGAACAGGAAAAATAGAATTGAGGTGACGCAAATAAATTGTTGCAATTTTGAGACATAAAAATGAGTATCGCAATTATGTCACTAAACAACGACATAATATTTAAATGACGCAGAAATGATATAAATATACTACACCAGAATCATAACTGTGGTAATTTTACGACACATGCATGTAATGTCGCATGTGTATATGTCGCAATATGTCGTTTTGTTGTAGTGATCGACGTAAACAATATTATGTAATACTTATGTCACTACAACAAAAAAGTGATTTCCGGACACCAAAAAGTGCCCCAATATACACCCTTTTGGGGCACTTATGATTTTCGAGGCGCTTATCATATATGCCTCCAAGTATCGTGTCCCAAAAGAGTTCTGGACACTTTTTTAAGTGCCTCTAAACCAATAACTTTCCAATCACTTTAATATGTCCCAAGATTGATTTTTTGAGACACATATAGGTGCCCTAAATAATTTAAAATTTATGTTGATAAATCTATGGAAGCACTTATTTGTGTCTATAAAATATAAATTTAGGGACACAAAATGTGTAGCATCAACATTCATTTTAAATTTGATGCACATAATGTGTCCCATAAAACCTCATATGTCAATAAAGTAACATTACGGGACACTTATATTTGTCTTTAGGTGAATGCATTACGCACTTATTTGAGCTTTCATATAAGCTAGAGTCACTTTTATGTGTAGTATTAAAAGATTTGTGCCTCCAACTTAGCATATTAAGGCTCTTATAGGCACCTTGTATTATAAATCTACGTCTTATGATGGTACATTTTGATAACCCATATTACACAAAAATATAACAATATCTTTTCTTGTTTCTGCATAATACAAAATGCAAAAATGACATCATCTAAATATAAAAGGTCCTTTAAAGTTGAGTGTTCTTGTACCATCAAATTCTTGTATCGATTTTTTTCTTTTCATCCAAGATAATCATATGGAATAGAGAAAATGTCACACTAATACAAGAAATAAATCATCGATAAATTTGATGATAAAACATTAGATAATACAGTTTTGCACAACAACAAATTATTGCAAAAATAATATTATTGTGCAACATAATTTTATGAAGATTAAGCTCAAATTTTACATGCTTAGAACTCATCAAGAGCCATACAACAAACACAAAATGCATGATTGGAACATATTAAGTAATATAAGTTTTAGAAGTTTGAAAGTACTTACAAGATGTTAGCTTTCGTCACTTGGCTAAATAATTGCATCATCCATGCCTCATAAAGATAGACCCCTACATCTGTAAACTTGCAGAATCTTAGCATTTCTAAGCTCTTCCAGATGTCCCTTACCAACAATAGAACTCAAAAACATCATAGGAGCATCCTCTATATTCAAAATTTTAAGCTTCTAATTACTCACAATTAATCAACATCAAAATTTCCCCACATAATTCACAAACAAAGCAAGCAATTCACAAACAAAATTTAAAACAAATATATATATATATATATATAAACATATATAACCTAATTTTTTTCAGAACAGCAGAATTCTGCTGATGAAGGACATCCTCCATGGGGATTGGTTTCTCTCCTACCGCATCTCCTCTAGAAACTTCTAGTCTAAATATTTAGCAGAGAGTTATAAAATTTAAGCATTAGAATATAGCCTTGGGGAAAAAAGTCTATAATAGTTATCAAATGTGAGTTACCTCATTTGGAACTCAGAGGTATTTATTGTATACTGATACGCATTCTGGTATCTCCAAAATCTATCGCCATCCTGTAACAACGGTTACCTTCCATTACACGAGTATCAGATACTACAGTCAAACTTTGACATAAGATAGAGCGTTAGGCGAACCCTACTTCAACTGGGGGCCTTGGGCCCCCAACTTTTTGTAAATAGCTATATATTAGATATGTAAATACATTTCATATAGGCTTGGTTAGTCATTGGTTAGAATCCTTCTTTATTTCTTTGAAGGTCACGCGTTGAAACTCAATTGTGACAACTTTCATTTTTCTCTCCTTTTATCTCTTACATTTCTTGCGTTTTCCTTTTCTTTTTTTTTTCTCTTTCTCTTCCTTTTTCTTGCGTTTCCTCTCTTTTTTCTTTACTCTTTTCTCTTCCTTTTTCCTCCTTTTTTTTTTTTTTTTTCTCTCTCCTGTTTCTTGTTTCTTTCCTTTTTTTTTTTTTTTTCTCTTCTCTTTCTTTTCTTTTTTTTTTTCCTATTCTGTTTCTTTCTTTTTAGTTTATGCATTTTTTCCCTTTTTCTATTCTATTTCTTTTCTTTATTTTGGGATCTTTTTTCTTTTTTCTTTCTTATATAATTTGTTTTATATTGATAAAATAAATATGTATATAAATAACATTATATATGTGAATTGTCTCTTAACTAAACATATGTGCTCTCTATAGATATTTAACATTTAATGACTAAATCTATTATAGTCTAATAGGTTATGATTTCCATCTCTCATTTAAGAGATCTTGGTTCGATATCTCTTAGTTACATATTTTCTTTTCTTTTCTTTTCCTATACTTATTTTCCTATATCTTTCTTTTATTTTTCATTATAATAAACTCATTATATTATTTAAATTATTATAATTTAAAATTTTATTTTAAAATTTATTTTATTATTTTAAAAATTATTATTAATTGGGCCCCCCAGGAAATATTTTCTGGCTCCGCCACTGAGATAGAGCATTTACTTTGAGAAAGTAAGGAAGAAATTACCTCAAATGTAAAGATATATACATCCAAGTATCACAAGTCATTAAATGGCCACTATAAATTTCCTATTTTTGAGCTCCACCAACTGCTTCCCCACGACCAGAGCAATACATAAGTGCAAGTATCACCAGGAAGGCATAATAAGCCAATATAATTAATGCTTATATTACATGCGTTCCTGATTGTTAATGTCTAGTTCAAACATATAATACTTATCAAACATGGAATAAGTGCTTATAGTCAAGAAACAGAATGTTGAAGTAATCTCAAATACAAGTTGAACTTATCACTTACATGTCCCATAAACATGAAAGAATAACAAACTTATAAATACAAGTGTATGTGTGTGCACGCACACACGCTCATCACAAGAAAAAAAAAACATAGAATTTTACTTCAGTCAAGAGAAACAACAATTAGGACAAAATATGGATATTTGATCATCACGCAGATATGTAAATTTTCACTAATTTAGAGTTAATAAACTCAAAAGAAAATGAGTAACAATTATATACAAATTAGTCAACTGAATACAGAAGGACTCGAATAAATATTAACTACTCCACTAATCAATTTGATGACAACCATCATCCTTAGTCGCAGCCAATACTATCGTGATTGAAGAATTGAAGTTTGCCGAGTTCTCCTTATATTTATTAAACTAGTTGCTACATACCATTGAGGCACAATGACAGCTTAGCCAAAATGATATTGAGACACTTTTTGATGTCTTAAAAACTGTTTTTATTGTAGTGCTAGTTGTAATGCTATTCAAATGCTAGACCCGAACCATTCAAGATCATCAATAGCACAAGAAATTAAACTCCATCAGAAATTAAACTCCATCGATTTATGATCATATTTTTAACTAAACATGTTTAGTTAAAAATATGTAATAATTAGCATAACTTAACAATAAATTTTAAATTTAATAAAAAAATAATATATGGATTCAATTTTTAGGTTGAATATATTAAATAAATCATTATTTTTTAAATGTTGATGGGCTCATGAGTTTAATTTATATTTGTTTTGGTAACTTTTGTTTTTTTCATCAACAAAAATAAAAAAATTAATTTTAATAAACACTTATAAAATTTTCTACCAACAAAAATATTAATAAATTATTCAAACTATTTCTCTAAAGATAAAAAAAAAAAACAATAGTGTATATACACGTAATTGTACGCTTCATAATTAGTTGTCGTGGTCAAATGAGAATAGTAAACTAATCAATTGTGGATGGAATAACCATTCTCATCTCATCTGGAATGGTGATTTCAACGAGAATTCGATAAAAAAAAATATATAAATCATAAGACTAAAAAGAAATAACAATTATATTCATATCTCATTTCACTATATCAATCACGGTTTGGCTCTTTCTTTCTAAAATAAAGAATAAAGCATTATTTTGAATTCTAGTATGCATGTGCTGCACGTACGCATCGTTAATATTTGAAAGATAAAAGTAAACGAATTCAAGTGGCAGCCGAGAACGGATTAGTTGAAATAGTGATATGTTGGATTTTTCTTATGTTAAAATAAAAGCATCTCGTCTTAGTGAGCAAAGTGCGGAGCTTCTTAATGATATTTAAGAAGTATAATGTTCTTTGTTACAAGTATATCAATCACTATATTATAGTCTTGTGATTAAATTCTAGTTTAAATTCATTTTTAGTTTCTCTTATGAGAATCTAATAGAAGGATGAGAGTTTGTCAAAGGCTTGTAATAGTGTAGGGGGATTGAAATGGAGAGGTATACTGTGTGATCCTAGAAATTTATCCTATTGTGAATTTTCCTTTTTGGATCATGGGTTTTTTTTCCGATTTTGAAATTTTTTCTTGTGTTGAGATTGTTATTCTTTTTCCTTTCCATTTTTTTCGTTTTTTTTTCTAAATATGAATAGAAACCTGATATCCCAACATGATACATATATGGTATCACACATTTACTAGGACATCCTAACTATTATTGAAGCATCTTGACTAAATTGAGATATTCGAATCCTGTAGCAGCACTTGAATCTCTATTCCTTCATCCTTAAAAAATCTTATAAAGACCCCACTTCTCATCCCCTTCAAAAATACCATAAATTATTCTCTTATACTATTGGAACCAAAAAAAATATGGAGAAAATCCACATAGCTGTGATGCTAGTTTGTTCATGGATGCTTATAGGCATAGCTAATGGCGAAAGCATAGAAAAAGATAGCTACACGTTTCGTGTATACGCTCACGAATTCATCAGCGGGCCGAACGCAACCCTACACGAGATTGCGCGGGCAGCCATCACGGCGGATTCGCCCACGGAGTTCGGGCTGATGCGGGTAGCAGATGACTTAATCACGAGCGGGCCGAATTACACGGAGCTGGATAAGTTGGGCCAGGCCCAGGGGTTCGTGATCAACGCGGGCCTAGCGGCGTCCGGTGTGATAATCAACGCGAATTTCGTGTTCACGGATGGGCCCTACCAAGACAGCATCATCACTATCTTGGGACGGAGAACCACGTCGAGCGTGAGGCAAGAGGTCCCCATCGTCGGCGGTATCGGCGTTTTTCGATCAGCGCGAGGTTACTCTGTTTGCGAAATTCTCTCCTACGATCCTCTCACAGATTATATTCTTTTCGCGTATGATTTTTATCTTAAATCCGGAGTTTCCGCCGACCAGTGACTGTGTATGTATATATTGTGCATGGATCAAGATCATGTTTAATTTACTAGCGTGAATACGTTTTCTCCATCGTTGTAATCGCTATGACACAATAATGTAATTGTTGTAATATTGTCTGAAGCATATAGGTAATGCTACTTTTAATTATGTTTGGGCATGAAAAATTACTTCGTATGTCCTATCTTGCATGTCTTTTGTTTCATTAGAGTATGAATTAAGATATTATAAGTAGGATGTAATAGTTATGCAAACCTTATGAAACTAGACTAATTATCCAATTTTGAACTTGCTTGTTTTTATTGCTAGAACTGAACAATTATTTTTTTTCAACAATAAAACATGTGAAGACAATACTTCATAACAAATGGGGATGATTTACTTTATGATTCACTAGTGATTTATATTGAAAGATATTTTATTAAAAATATAGATATAAACTAAATTATTGATGGATTTTGTGTATTGAAATCTCAAGACACAACTTATGATAACATAGAAATATTTTAACATTTATGAAATTTAATACGTCGAAGTACTTATTTTTCAGCTCACCTCATCATCAACTTCTGGATCCACCCCTGGTCTGAAGTATATAGGTAATGCTACTTTTAATAATGTTTGGGCATGAAAAATTACTTCGTACGTACTATCTTGCAAGATGTTTGTTGCTTCCAGCGACTACAGGTTGGCTCGGACCAACTGGCCGGACTTGTTTTGCATGCCCATATATATTTTGTTTAAATAAAAAAATTCTATCGGTAGAATGGTATTCTTCAGATTATAGGTTTTAGGTACAAATCTCACCAACGTCTCTATAAGTCCGTATGTTTTTGTACATGTGAGTTTATACAGTGTATAGTGACAATCCATTTCACAAGAACGTGAATTTATCCAATGTGCACCGAAAACTTGGGTTTATCCAGTATGCACCAATTTATAGTCGTTGCAGCTCCCATGCATGAATTCCAAAAAAAAAAAAAAAAATCGTATGTTGAATTAAAAGTAAAATTTGCATATACTATTTTAGAGTGAGAGGGTTAACGTGAAAATCATTTTTATCGTGAGAACAAAAAAAATGATGAATTCGCTGTGAAAGTTAATGAATCTGCTAGGAAAATTACTGAATCCAAAAAAATAAAATTTTCGTCCCTTATGAGATTCGAACCCGTGTGAAAAATGTCGAATTTTTGGATTCACTAACTTTCTCAATGGATGCATCAACTTTCATAACAAATTCATTTTGTTCATATCGAAATTTTGTGATTTTTAATTCTCATGTTAAAAAATATTTTTTTATTGGAATCTAACTCTCTCTCTCTCTCTAAAACTAAAATCATTCTTTAATATATATATATATATATATATATATATATATATATATATATATATATATATATATATATTTGTCTAATTATAGAAAAGAAAAGTATAAGAGAAACAAATATTCCATTCATTTGAAGTGACATACATTGGATCCTAAGAGGTGCTTACATTTTCGCCTTCATTTGATAGAAATAACGAGAAGCAAGTAAACGATACAATAATGAAACACAAAAGAAAATTAAAGCTTACTTTTACTTTTCTTTAAGTAGATCTAAGAATTAATATAAAAGGGTACAAAGGGTTTTTAAAAAATGATAGGTCCTCTTCTTTCTCTTTGTTGAGAGGGGTATAAAAATTATAATGCATTTATGCAAAAGTCAAGACTCCTCACGAGGAAAAAACATAACAAAGAAAGCAAAACTCAACCTATAAACCAACTAGTCATTTAAATTAATATGTTTATTTACATCGCCTAGCATATCATATAGGAAATTTTGGTTTTACCATACACGTTTACTTTAGCTTTCAAAGTATCATCAATCTAAGATAATATATTGTTTCAAGAATTGCAATCAGTGTGACCTTCTTTAGTATATATATTGCTATCCTTTTCAATTATATCAAAATGTTTAATTAAATGAAGGAATATAATCGGCATCTGAGCAATTATATTGCTACTTGTAATTATCGGTTGGCAAATTGTGATTTTTTTTTTGGTCAATTAATACAAAAATTTTAAAAACTGCGTCACGGTGGACTCGAACCCGAGACCTTTGGCCTCGGGCATTAATCACTCTACCACTAGGCCAACACACACACGGGGCAAATTGTGATTTATTGTTACGGTTTGGTCACCGTGATGCTGAGTGGGTTAAGAGGGTGTTTGGCTAAACTTATAAGCTCTTCAAAACAAAGATATTAGTGTTTAGGAGCTTATAAGCTCATCAAGGTGTTTGGCAAAATAAGCTCATAAATGACATAAAATTTGTTAAAATAAGTTCCAACGAATTATAAGCTCTCTTAAAAATAAGTAGCTCAAACCCAACTTATTTTTTCATAAGCTTGCAAGTAAGAGTGAATTTACCAAAATAACCTTACTATGATTCGTTATAATCTACATATATACTATCGACTTCACCTCTCGTCAATTTTCTCGCTCTAACTATGATTTTCTCTCTCTAACTCACGATTCTTTCTCTAGCTTATAAGCTAAATTATCCAAACACTTTGACAACTTATAAGCTCTTGAAACATTATATCTTATAAGCTCTTGAAACATCTTATAAGCTCTTTAAAATAAGCTTAGCCAAACTCCCTCTAAGTCTCACTTAAATAAATACATTAGTTATAGAAGAGATCATATATTTACAAGTGTTTGCCGAAGATAGTCCGAAGACCACTTAAGCTTAGTGTATTAAAAATGGTGTTTTACTTTTAATTTTTTCCTTCAATTTCAATTTGTTGGTATACTCTAGTTCAACTAGGATTTATTCCATCTAATTAGGATATATAATAATTATTATTTATTTAATTTTTAATTTTATTATTTAAATATTTCTTTATTAGATTGATAAATATAAATTAGGATATATAATTATTTTTAGCTTCACTTTAAAAAAAATAAAAGTTAAATATGATTTATAATATTATAATTTATTTTATTCTAATAAAAGTTATTATTAAAATAATACGTATCATAGTAGGACACGTGGCCCATAAAAAGTTGTCGGAAATTGGATCTCACTCGTCCGACTATGAGGGTGTTTGGTTGAGCTTATAAGCTCTTTAAAACAGCTTATAAGCTGTTTGAGAGCTTATAAGCTGTTACAAAGTGTTTGGCAAAATAAGCTCATAAACAGCTTATAAGCTGTGAAAATAAGCTCCAACGGCTTATAAGCTCCCCTAAAAATAAGTTGGTCAACTCTAACTTATTTTTTCATAAACTTATAAGCAATCATGAATTTACCAAAATAACCTTATTATAGTTCGTTATTTCCTACACATACACTATCAACTTCACCTCTCATCAATTTTATCTCTCTAACTCATGATTCTTTCTCTAGCTTATAAAATCAATTATCCAAATACTTTAACAACTTATAAGCACTTAAGACATTACCTCTTATAAACTATTGAAACATCTTATAAGCTCTTGGAGCTTATAAACTCTCTAAAATAAGCTTAGTCAAACGCCCCCTATATCATTGGTTGTTTTTTCTCGTTGTGTACGTGTCACGGGTCTCCAGAACAAGACTGGGATTATTCGAGCACGGCTTCCATTACATAAGTTAGAAAATTGCTTTTGAACAAAGTAAAGCGAACTTTGTGTGTTTTTATGTGCTTGTGAAAATAATAAGACGATACCTTCATGAGTGCATGAGGTACGATGTATTTATATATAGAGTGATATCCAAAGGGTGAATTAAGTAGTTATCTTAGCTAGAATGCGTAACAAATCGTATCATGTAAGTATATGAATCTGACCCGTGTGAGTTTGTTTAAACCCTTTTGGATGTGGACCACCCATGCGTCTAACGCATGCAACAATATTTATACTACTAAAAGGAAAATGAGTGTGACAAGCACACGCCCTTCCAGATCTGATCCGAATAGTTCGATAGAGAGAGAACTACTTCATTTAAATAAGGCAGCTTAGCCAGATGTGATCCCTCACACTTAGGTTACATCCTAATCCAAAAGCCAAGACAGTCCATCCAGATCTGATGGAATGAGTTGAGTTGTCGAGCTAGGCCAATCCATGCTCTAAGCTGAGTGCAAGGCCACCCTAACTCAGTTTTCTATCCCACATGTATTCATGGAATCATGGGCATCCGGTCTCAACTTAATTATTCATATATACTTTATTATGGGCTAGGTCTGGCCCAATAGGATCTATCACGTTCTGGTCGACATCACCACGATGATGATTTAGGTTGAATCGTCAACTAATCATTTATATATGACAAAAACTTGGGTGAGCTCCATATCACCGTGAGTTCACCCTTATTTTTGTTAAAATTAGAGTTTATTATTTCAAAATTAGGGTTTATTATTCAAAATTTGCATTTATTAATTCAAATTAGGATTTATTAATTCAAAATTAGGATTTATTAATTTCAATTAGGGTTTATTAATTCACGATTAGGATTTATTAATTTAAAATTATTATTTATTAATTTACAATTAAAATTAATTAAATTAATTAATTTTTATTAAAAATTAATTTAATATTAATTAAAGATTAATTAAGGGTGGTCTCACTTATGCGCTCGCGCACAGGAGACCACCCCTTTATATATTTATATTTTTTGGGGTTGAAAAGTAGCGATTTTCTGTTAACCATCGAAAATTGGGTAAATTTTATAAATATTTATGTTTGAATTTGGTTAACAAATAACAATTAATAAAAATAATATTGATAAATACAAATATCAAATTTTATTAATTATCAAATTATTTTAGCAATACACATCAGATAATTTTTTTAGAAAATTTGGGGTTGTTGACATGTCGTGATTGCAAAAAACTAAAAGGTAATATTATAATTACAGTCTCTTATAATTCGTGTGAAAACTACATATTAGAGTAGATATTGTATTATTTACCCTTTTTTTTTTTTTTCCTTTTCTTTCAGTTGACCCTCTTTGAATTACCTATAATTTTATATTATTAAGGAAGGAGGAAACGGATTGCTCTCAAAGAGATAGAGAGAGAAGGGATGTAGATCGAGTTCAGACATACTAAAGTTGGATCTAAAATTTTGTTTAAACCCCAATTACTGTCCATTCTTGTGGGCTACATTAGAGTTGGAATAAGTGCATTTTTGAACATATTGTGATGCTGAACTACTTGTTGAAGTTTTGTTAATTTTACATCATTATTCGGGCTTTTATATATTGTTTACTTTTATCTTCCAACTTTATTTTTGGTTTTTATTTTTGCAGAACATTGCGCATTGCTTTTGCTGTTCAATTTTCCAAAATCATGCAAGGATGAAAAGAAATGTTGAGATTACATATTCCAAAGTATAGGTAAGAATTAGTAGATTTGAGATAAGGATCAAAGATCAAGTCCGAGCAGTTTCAATGTATGAGTTTCACCCTCTTTAGAGTGATTTCTTGTGGACACTATATAAAAATGATTTACTCTCTCACATTCTCATGGGATTGAGATGTGGAGACTCCCGAGTGAAGAGCTTTCTTGTTTGGAACAAGGATAGAGAATTGTTCACCTATGCACAATGCTAAAGTTATCTTACACCATATATATGCTATAAAGTGATCGCCATTGTACTTTGTAGTGTCACTTTTCATTGAAGCTCATGGTTTGCATTGTATGCGTTTAATTAACCACAAAAATTTATGTATATCCGTCTGCACCATGTGAACGGATAAAAGTATCATTTGTTATACAAAAAATTATCATTTACATTAAAGAAAAGTACAATTTGTTTAAGTATCATTTATATTAAATAAAATAATCAAATATCATTTACGCTGAAGAAAATTATCAAAGTCCGTATGTGCGGACGGATATACAAGATACCACCTCTTAGTTAATTAGGTTGGACATACATCCGTTTTGATTGGTCCCAAAACTGTAACAGTCCACTATCCATACGGACGACTTAACCGAGACTATTATTGAGGATGAGGATTAAGAAGTGGGGAAGAAAATGGGTGTATCGTATCATGAGATATACATCAAGAAACATCCATAGCATCAAGATCATGAAGATCAAAGTAGACATAATTTCCATATAAAAGACTAGTCTATCAGATCCTTAACAAAATGGTCCAACTGATCTGACAGAAATTTAGTTCTCTAATCAAAACATAACTTAGTGTTCTTGCAGCGGAATAACGTGTGAGGTACACATATGAAGATGTACACTCAAGGTTCTTTCTATCAGCGACAAAAGATTCTTATTGCTCAACACCTCTATCTCATCATCCGCACATTTAAAAACAAACATGCAGGGCTGAGTACAAAGACTCAGTTGACTTATGCTAAAACATACATCATAAACTTTGAATTGCATTGCCCCATCTGTAATATACAGAGTTTTATTTGAAAGTTTCGTGTTTACTAAATATTTTCTATCATTTTTCCATAAAGGGTGTCTGCCAGACATATTTTCTGTCTGTATGATCCATATTTGACTCATCTTACGCAGTAGAAGGAGGTCTCCTTCCACGGACGCTGTGACCGGTCGAGGGGAACTCTCAGCGCACAGTCACCCTCAGTGTACACGTTAATCCTTACTAGGAATTCTCCATCTAGTATAGGATCCGAAATCGAATAACTTCAAGTTGGGGAACTAACACAGATAGGATACATACATAAAAATAAATATTTTGGACAGAAAATTAATAATAAATTCGCATCATCATTTTCTCAAAAGAAAGCATCGTAAATAAAGATTTGTCATTTTCTTTTTATCCTTGATGAGAAAGTCCACCTCGTACACTCTCATCCTTAAGAAAGTCTCCTTCCTCTACTTTCGATGCTCACTTATGTGCTCCACTTTTACGTAAGAAACTAGTTTAGTACGTCGTCGTATCTTTGGTAAACATCAAAAGTAGTAGAACTCGATAGCTTTTTAGACCTTATTAGGGTTGATTAACTGAATATAAATCCTTTTAGGGTTTTTGTATCTTTAACCTAATTGGGTTGTAGTTTCATAGGGAAATCCTAATTTATAAACTACCGTTTCTAAATAAGATTAAGCATCGCTTAAGACCTCATAATAATTTTAAATAAACCCTTTAGATTTGTCCTAGCTATTTTTCGATAAAATGATTTCAGTATGAAATCAAATTCATATAAAAGAGATATTGTCATATCTCTAATTCGTCTCACATGTCCTAGTTCATCTATTCAGATAAACTCATATTTATCCTAGAAACATAACTCTGTGCGTTAAACATAACATTACTCACGCACTAACATGCTTTGTTCCTACAACATGCTTGTCTCAAGTAAACATGCTCAATGCATTCATACTTTAATCAAATCATTTCAAACTTCAAACTAATGCATTTCTCATATACATAAATCTATTTGTTTATCTAAAATTACATAATTCATCTTAGAACATATAAAACAATTGAGCTCTAATTAAAATTTATTACTCAACATGCTCAAATAAATATCATAAATTCACTTTAATATTTAATCATGTCCAATTATATATATATATATATATATGATATTAATTTATGTATAGCACTTATAAATTCTAATTTCTACGACACTTAACAAAACGTCTCAACATAGAAAATTTTTTATCTCATCCAAAAAATCATATAAATCATATCATATCTTATATATATTCTTGGGCCTAAATATTTGATCACATTAAATAAAATAAATTTGAAACTCTAAATCCTACAATTTAGGATTTTTCAAAAAATTTGAAAAAATTAGCAAAACATTTTCATAAATTCCTATAAATTCACATAAAACTATATGTTAATGTAGTGTCAATAATATATAATAATATTAGGCATAGAAAAATTGGAAATCAATTCCCTACACCATGTAGGCTCGAAAGTTTTTTAAAAGGGCATAGACAATTTTCAAAAATTCTAATTAATTCACACTATATATTATCCTCATCATACAGCAACAATATATATTAATATCCATCATACAAAAATCATACACCTATAACCCAATCTAGGATTTTTGAAAAATGGAAGCTATACTTCCCACCAGTAACGGAGCCAGGAATTTTTTGTTGGGGGGCCCAACTATTTATAATTTTAAAAGATAATAAAATATAATTTTAAAAATAAAATTAAAAATAATAATAATAATTTAAATAATATATAATATTATTTGAATAGAGGTAATTGTTCATACTAAATTTCTTTTTCATTATATTTTAATATCTTGCAAAGATAAAATAATAAAATTTACTAACAAATAATTAAACAATCAATCAATAATAGTTATAAATAAAAACTTGTATTGATCATATTAATTTACATTATAAAGCTTATTAAAATTTAAATAAATGTCATGTATGATTGTTAGAATAAATTTATCATAATCTTTTTAAAAATTCAATTTATCATAGTTGCATATATCTTTTGTTTTATCAATATAAATTAAATTATAGAATAAAGAAAAAGAAAGAAAGAGCATAAAGTAGAGAAAAGGGGAAAAATAAAAGAGAAATTGAGAAAATGAAAAAATAATAAAACTGGGAAAAGGAAAAGAGTTGAGAGCTGAAAAGGGGAAAAGAAAAAATAGAAGAGAAATTGGGAAAATGAAAAATAGCAAAGGAGTTGGGAGTGAAAGGGAAAAGAAAAATAGAAGAGAAATTGGGAAAATGAAAAAATAGCAAAGTTGGGAAAAGGAATAGAGAAGAGAGAGCGCCAGAGTCGAACCCATAATCTCTAGAAACAAATTCAAAGCTCTTACCAACCGCACTACAACAACTTTCCGAACTTTATAACATATATATAGTAGTAATATTTTCAAAAAAAGCTGGGGGGCCCATGGGCCCCTGAGCCCTACGTAGCTCGCCTTTGCTTCCCACGATGTATTTTAATATTATAGAATAGGTCCTAGGTAGATATTTGATCATGTGATACAAAAAATAAAATAAAACAATTTTACACTCCTTATGTAGTTTTCGGTCATCACCAATTTTCCTCTTCCTTTTTTTGTAATATAATGTTGAAGAGGAATTGTGGAAAGAATTAGATTTAAAAACATCATTGTGTGTTTCTTAAAACATATATATAACATTCAAAACTAAACTTCTTTAAACTTTATATTATAAAAATCAAGACATGTAAATACTTAAATAAGGAAGTCGTACTCGCTTTATTTCGTATGTCGTTAAGTTGGAATTAAATTCCAAGCTTCATCTTGTAGAAAACGATGAAAGATTAATTATAAAAAATTAATCGTCATTGAAAAATCGCTCTCCAAAAAGGAATAACATATATTTATTCATTGGTTTACTAATCACTTAATTTCGTAAAATAAAACTCTTCATGTTATGGATAATCGAAATTGATCTTCGATATTTTAATCTTGTAATTATTGAAACAAAAACTCTAATTACTGGCTTAATTAATCTTAGATTGTCGAGTCATTATACAAACCAATATTCAAGTTAAAAACACTTTTAACTTGTTTTTGTGTGTAGACTATGCCAAAATAGGGCAGGCTATTGGAGGTTCCCACCCTTTTATTTGCGGCTCCTTGTTCACTTCCCCGTCACTTTCTCTCTTCTTCTTTCTCCTCCTCCCCCCTCCCTCTCCCTCTTTTCCAGGGTGGTCTATTTGATTGGTTTCGATTCGATATCTAATAATACATTGGTTTCGATTCAATTCGATAACAACCGACAACTAACTCGTATTTAAGCAGACATTCTCTCTCTCACACACAAAATTAAAACACCTGTGTCTATGTCTCCGACTATCCCCTGCTATACTCTCACATTAATTCTTCCTTTACTATTGTTGTTGCTGTGAAACCATTGTAGCTATGAAGTCACGGACTCCGACACATCGCAGACGCCATTCCTTGGCTGAATGAAATATCAGTTTATATTTTTATTTTCTAAATCAAATGTTAATTTGTTTGGATGATCAAATTCTTTTGTATTTAAATTAAGCGTATTGACTAATATTATCAAATAATACTAAAATTATTCTTATATGTCTAAACTACACTTGTATACTTTTCATAACAATATAGATCTAAATAGTAAATATAATTCCATACGGTAAAATCAAAATAAATATAAAATCTTTTACCAAGATAAATAAATAAATTGAGATTATTTTTGTAATTTTGTTTAAAAAATTAGTTTTTTATTGTCCTACGAACATCGACGTAAACAATATTATGTAATACTTATGTTTAGTTAAAAATATGTAATAATCCGCATAACTTAACAATAAATTTTAAACTTAATAAAAAAAATATATGGATTCAATTTTTAAGTTAAGTATATTAAATAATATTAAATAAATCATTATTTTTTAAATGTTGATGGGCTCATGAGTTTAATTTATATTTGTTTTGGTAACTTTTGTTTTTTTCATTAACAAAAATAAAAATATTAATTTTAATAAACACTTTTAAAATTTTCTACCAACAACAATGTTAATAAATTATTCAAACTATTTCTCTAAAGATAAAAAACAATAGTATATATACACGTAATTATATGCTTCATAATTAGTTGTCTTGGTCAAATGAGAATAGTAAACTAATCAATTGTGGTTCGAATAACCATTCTCATCTCATCTGGAATGGTGATTTCAACGAGAATCCGATAAAAAATATAAAAATCAAAAGAATAAAAAGAAATAACAATTATATTCATATCTCATTTCACTATATCAATCACGGTTTAGCTCTTTCTTTCTAAAATAAAGAATAAAGAATAAAGCATTATTTTGAATTCTAGTATGCATGTGCTGCACGTAAAGTGATGCATTATTTACAAGTGTGCATTATTTTGAATTCTAGTATGCATTATTTCGAATTCTAGTATGCCGAATTCTAGTATGCATTATTTCGAATTCTAGTACGCATCGTTAATATTTGAATGAAAACTCCAAGTAAACGAATTCAAGTGGCAGCCGAGAATGGATTAGTTGAAATAGTGATAAGTTGGAATTTTCTTATGTTAAAATAAAAGCATCTCGTCCAAGCGAGTAAAGTGATGAGCTTCTTAATGATATTTATAAGTGTACCAATCACTACATTATGGTCTTGTAATTAAATTATAGTTTAAATTCATTTATTAGTTTCTCTTATGAGAATCTGATAAAAGAATGAGAGTTTGTCAAATGCTTGTAATAGTGTAGGGGGCTGAGAGGGAGATGTATACTATGTGATCGTAGAAATTTATCATATAGTAAATTTTTCTCTATGGGTTGTGGTTTTTCTCCGATTTTAGAATTTTCCACGTTAATTTTTTGTGCTGAGATTGTTATTCTTTTTCCTTCCTATTTTTTCGTTTTCTAAATATGAATGGGAACTTGATGACCCAACATAATACATATATGGTATCACACATTTACTAGCACGTCCTAACTATTATTGTAGCAACTTGACTAAATATTGGGATATTCGAATCCTGTAACAGCACTTGAATCTCTATTCCTTTGGTATCACGCATTTACTAGCACGTCCTAACTATTATTGAAGCAACTTGACTAAATTGAAATATTCTAATCCTGTACTTGAATCTCTATTCCTTTGGTATCACACATTTACTAGCACGCCCTAATTTTTCGTGCCTGAATCTATTTAATTTGATCTAAAATTATAATATCTTAAATTAAGAAAATACTCTATAAATTTTAAACCATTAATTTATCAATATTTTAATATCACTCTAAATTAATAAAATCTCTAGATCTCAAGGCTGTTAATTTATATAGGTTTCACTGTAGTATCTAAGTACCAGACCATTTTCTCTTCTTTTCAATAATTGTTGTAAGTTTATATAAATAAATCGATGTTCGAGAATAATCTTTTCAATTACATCCTAACTAAAATTAGGCCACATGCACAATTACATCAAATCAATGGAGTACAATTCAAGGGCTGATAGTATTTGTGACAAAAATTATCAATATTATTATTATTATTATTATTATTATTATTATTATTATTATTATTATTATTATTATTATTATTATATACAATTGAAATAGATAAATAAATAGATGATAAATTGGTACGAAGTGAAGTTTGGTGGGTTTAAAGTTTTATAAGATCTATAAATCTATAATACTGCTACTTGATTGGGAAAGACCACATTCATTTGTGTGCCTATGTGGCATCACCTCTATTGTTGTAATTTTATATAAATAAATCGATGTTCGAGAATAATGTAACTGTAAACTAAAATAAAGGACTATAAATGTAACATAACTTATACAGATTTACACTTAAGAATCTTCTTAATTTATGGGCGCCTTTTCCTTACGAGTAGAGAATAACAACTGGCTTGATTAAATAATTTCAAAGTCAAATTATCACTTGCTGAATCCTCAGATTTCTACCAATTTTCATTTTTAAGGAAAGTGAAGGCTGCTTAGTTGTGATTGCAAAAAGTCCAAATATTTCCTACGAATTACGCCAACTATGAACTATCTTCAATCATGATCAAAATAGACCATCTAAAAAAATTTATTTATTTACTTATTATGAGGCGTCATTTCAAAATAATTGCTATGAATTAAGTTGTGCTCCTTCCCTAAAAAACCTTATAAAGACCCCACTTCTCATTCCCTTCAAAAAATACCATAAATTATTCTCCTATAATATTGGAACCAAAAAAATATGGAGAAAATCCACATAGCTGTGATACTAGTTTGCTCATGGATGCTTATAGGCATAGCTGATGGCGAAAGATAGAAAAAGATAGCTACACGTTCCGTGTATACACTCACGAATTCATCGGCGGGCCGAACGCAACCCTACACGAAATTGCGCGGGCCGCCATCACGGAGGATTCTCCCACGGAGTTCGGGCTGATGCGGGTAGCGGATGACTTAATCACGAGCGGGCCGAATTACACGGAGCAGGATAAGTTGGGCCGTGCCCAGGGGTTCGTGATCAACGCTGGCCTAGCGGCGTCCGGTGTGATAATCAACGTGGATTTCGTGTTCACGGATGGGCCCTACCAAGACAGCATCATCACCATCTTGGGACGGAAAAACACGTCGAGCGTGAGGCAGGAGGTCCCCATCGTCGGCGGTATCGGCGTTTTCCGATCAGCACAAGGTTACTCTGTTTCCGAACTTCTCTCCTACGATCCTCTCACATATTATATTCTTTTCGCGTATGATTTTTATATTAAATCCTGAATTTCCGCCGACCAGTGACTGTGTATGCATATATTGTGCACAGATCGAGATCATGTTTAATTTACTAGCGTGAATAAGTTCTCTCCATCGTTGTAATCGCTATGATGCAGTAAGGTAATTGTTTTATTAATGTCTGAAGTATATAGGTAATGCTACTTTTAATAATATTTGGGCATGAAAAATTACTTCGTATGTACTATCTTGCAAGTTTTTTGTTGCTTCCGCCGACGACAGGTTGGCTCGGACTAACGGGTCGGACTGGTTTTGCATGCCCATATATATTTTGTTTAAATAACGAAATTCCATCAGTAGAATGGTATTCTTCAGATTATAGGTTTTAGGTACAAATCTCACCAACGTCTCTTTATGCCCGCATGTTTTTGTACATGTGAATTTATATAGAGTATAGTGACAATCTATTGCACAAGAACGTGAGTTTATCCAATGTGCACCGAAAACATGGGTTTATTCGGTATGCACCGAATTATAGTCGTTGCAGCTCCCATGTATGGATTCCAAAAAAAACAAAAAAAATAAATAAAAATCGTATGTTGAATTAAAAGTAAAATTTGCATATACTAGTTTATCCTTAATTAGAATCTCATTATTTTTAAACTTCAATTTCTATTAAACGAAGACAGATTAGCCCTAGACAACATATAAACCCCCCTCTTTTAATTCTAGAACTGAAAAAGAGAGAATAATGGGGGTTGGAGGAATCTTCAAGAATTTAAATTAGAGTATTTTAATTTGTATTAAAGGGGAAGTGGTGTGCGAGAGAATCAGGAGGTAACAGCTAGCGGCGGAGGCGGTATTGTCGTTTGATAGATAATCTTGTTTCTCACTTGTCTTTGTCAACTAATCTTTCTTCAATTCTTGTTTTCTTGTTTTTAATAAAACTTATT
Source organism: Salvia rosmarinus (assembly GCA_036937905.1). Taxonomy (NCBI): domain Eukaryota; kingdom Viridiplantae; phylum Streptophyta; class Magnoliopsida; order Lamiales; family Lamiaceae; genus Salvia; species Salvia rosmarinus. Next base: position 5,698,322 of record CM072815.1, read on the forward strand.
CCTCTCATTTTGTCATTTTGATTTAATTTTCCACACACGCGATTATGTTGTTGCTACTAAAAAAAAGCGAAAAGCTCGAACAACGATTGCCTATTACTGGTGCGCATAAAGATGGCTTTTCTCTCCTGAATTTGTTTCACAAGTTGCCTCATAATCGACTCTGACTCAAGAAAAAAAGTCAAAATATATAAGATTCTACACAAAAACTCATGTACATCCGTCCGCACAGTTCGAACGGACAAACGTATCATTTGTTATAAAGGAAAATATCATTTATATTAAAGAAAAATGTCAAAATATCATTTACATTGAAGAAAAAAATATCAAAGTCTATATTTGCGGAAGGATATATATGAGACCACCTCAAGATTCTGTTGTTGCAACAATATCTCTGAAATCTAGTTTAAGGCTTTGAAATAATTTGATTTCTTAATGAATAATATCCGATTTGCTAGATGGTGCATGCATGGTTGACACAATTTACGGACAATCTAAACAAGAAAGAAACCAAGCCAGTGAGCTCAAAATGAATGAAAAACGTGATTGCAGAGAAAAGAACTATTGAGAGGGGGGTTTTGTTTTCAACAACTATGGACCTATATATGATTGGCCATAATTAAGTGGTCGAACATTTCCCGTCACCTAACCTTTTACATTTTCAACCAAATCCATATGTCAAATATATACCAACACATCCTGAATGAATTGAACTCACTATAAATGAATTGAATGAATTGGCCCTATATATGGTTGAATGAATTGGACCTTATATGGTTGGCCATAATTAAGTGGCCAAACTTCGCCTGCCCGGAATCACGTCTCAAAATAAGGTTTCGTATTGTTTCTTTTATTTCTTTTTTTCATAGGAATCTATAGTATGTTATTTTTGGTATGTACTAGGTTAACCTATGTTCTTGGTTTATAAACAACATAAGATGAATAAAATCACACTTGAAAAATTAAGTGTGACAAATTCGGACCTATAAAGATATTAGTGTTATTCGAACGAGTTATTACAGAACATTATGATACTCATTGGCAAACGAGGTACCATATCTAGACCCATGAATGAGTAGAAAAAGTCGAACCCGTATCTACTACCCATGAATGAGTAGAAAAAGTCGCTAAACATGTTTCTGTTGCAAGAGCTAATGGCATACCTTGAGCCTTGAGCCTTGAGCATAGGGCAATTAGCCTTCCAATGCTCAGTCTTACTGTATTTGAAGCACTTACCCTTCTCCTTTGGCTTTTTCAAACCGTTGGTTGAGCCCTTTGTATTACTCCTACTATTTCCTTTAGTCTTAGTATCTCTTGAATTCCACTTTACATTTTCATCTTTCGATGAAACAGTGGTATTCCTTGAGGTGCGTACTAAAGACTGTGCACCTTTGCCCATGTTGTCTTCCTTCGTTACCAGATCATTTTGCAATGAATCTAGAGTATGACTCTTTTCATATAGAATCACGCTATAACGGAAGTCATCAAAAGATTTGGGTAAAGTATTGAGGACTATATCGATCTTGACTTCGTCATCAATATATTCTCCAACCAATTCGAGCTCTCCAAAGAGATTGATCATTTGCTATACATGGTCATGCACGGAATCGCCTTCCATCATTGAACTTGAGATGTTTTTTTTTTTCAAGTTATGACTAACAATTCTGTCCGACTCCTCATACGATTTCATGAGATTTAGCCAGTTGTATTCTCCATTTCTTGATGTTGGAGTTGCAAAGACTTGCATATGGTAACCAAAAGAATGCACTTGGACATTCTATTTGATTTATCTCATTTCTCGTGCTCCTTGCGCTCCTCATCTGTAGATGAATTGTCTAGGGGCGTTGGACGAGGTGTACAAATAAATTTTCTTTGACAGTAAGAATAATCTCAATATTTCATTTTCACTCGATAAAATTCGGATCGGATAAGGAGTTTTGTGCGAGTAGATTGGTAATTGAAGTAAGAGACATATCTGAAATATAATGTAAACACATAAGCATACGTTCACACATAATTCGTAACAACAATACTGTAATCTTTTGATAAAACATATTAGTTGAAACCTCCAATCGTCCAATGAATCCCACATGCAAGCCAAGCGTGTGTGCACGTTTACACATGAACCCCTCGACCAGACTAAAATAAATATTTTAGTCATTTTAATTACAATCCATGTCAACTTATCATTATGCCAAATGAAATTAATAATTGGACCTTAACTAGATCACATCACCATCGCAAGAAGGGAGTTCGCGGAAAGTTGTACTTGATGTGATGCCTAAACAGTGACCACAATTTTGACAACAGAATTGCTTTCAATTCAATTTTAGCATACTCACTCGAACCATACTACTTCTAATTCAATTTTGTTTATCATCTAATTTTAAATCTATCTCTAGAGAAGTTGTAAAAATCGCAAATTCAAGTCGCTCGTGCAGACGTTCACATATGAAACTCTCACTTCTCAATATATTAGAATATTTTATTTAGAAATCTCATCTAACAAACTTATGATAAACAGTGCAAGCAATTCACGCGTGTGGACGTTTACTCACAGTGTGTATCACTTTGTTTAGAGATCAAAATATGGAGGACTTGACGTTTTTAATTTAAGAATTAATATGTTGGATTTCTTGCTTAGTCTTTTGTTTCAATAGGTTTGTCCATGCAGATCAAGTAGTTCTAACATGCTTTCTCTATAACTCAACATGTAAAACATGATAGTAAAATTCTAAAACATGCTTCAAAATACGATAAACCTAACATGCTTGCTAAACACAGTCAATCACGAAAACATATATTCATGTTTATCTACATAATTAAACATACATTGCATGCTACTGCATAATTTAAACATCCACGACATGCTATGAACGATAAAAATAAAATAAAATTCATTCATCGTGGCCCATTCGTGGATCCTGACTTTCCTTGCCTAATTTATTACATAAATTTGCACAATATATCTAATAATACATTGGTTTAGATTCAATTCGATAACAACCGACATCTAACTAAATGCAGACATTCTCTTCTCACACATACAATTAAAACACCTAACCTTACCAACTCTCTTTTTCTTTGTTCAGCCCCCTCGTCTATGTCTCCCCTGCTATACCCTCACATTAATTCTTCCATTACTATTGTTGTTGTTGTGGAACCATTGTAGGCGGACCCAGACATTTTGTCTAGGGGGGTCCAACCTCTTTGCTCTTTCTCACGTCTCTCTACTAGATATCCACAAACACACTCATTTATACTCCCTCAAAATCACCGCTTCCTCTCCTTTAATTTCTGGCGCCAGGATCAAAAATCGCCGCCTCCGCCTCCTCTAATTCCTGACGCCAGGACCATATTAAGAAAATCGGGATTCCTGATACCAAGATCGGATTAAGAAAATTGGGGGCCTTAGGTTATATAGAAAAAAACTATATAAAAAAATGTTCCAAAAATCAATTTCAACTACCGTGCTTTCTCAACCACAAAATTATTTATTAATTTTTGACAATATATTTAATCTATCTTGTTACATAGTTGATTTTTTTACGAACTTATTTAACCATCTTTATTATTACCTATAATGAAACCAAGTGTTTTATTTCATAATCACTTTCATATTTTTTTCTATTATACATATTTAGTAAAATAATTCAAAAAAATCTTCTAGATAATAATCACAATAACAATATATCATAATATAAAAAAATTAAAGAGAAGAGTTTTGTTTTGAGAAGCTAATGTTTCAACTTAATTTATAGATTTATTTTAAATTTGTTTTGTATTAATAAGTATAGAGATATGGAAGACAAATTTGATAATAAAAACTAGATTAAATTTTTTTGAAAAATAAAATAGATCTATACAAGAAAAGCTAGAAATATATAAATTCTACTACGTAACCAATTATAACAAAAAATAAAAAGACCAATCTTAATTGTAAAAAACTAGTTAAGGACAAAGAAAAATCTACAACATAAGTCACATAACTAATTAATACAAAACCTCAAATTTTAACAAACAAAGCAGACCTTGAAATATAATAAGAATACTTTCACCACTACACCACCATGTTCTTTTGTAAGATAAATAACATATTATATATATATATATATATATATATATATATATATATATATATATATATAGTTTGGTTCAAATAAGAACCATTCTTATCCTAAAACTAAGAACCAAATGATTAGTTATGAAAGTTGATGAATCCATTGAGAAAGTTAATGAATTGAAATTGAATTTTTCACCCGGGTTCGAATCCCATGAGGCGAAAATTCTATTTTTGGATTCAAGAATTTTCTCGCTGATTCATCAACTTTCACAAGAATTCATCGCTTTTGGTTCTCACGTTCTCACAATAAAATGGTTCTCACGTTAACCCTCCCTATATATATATATATATATATATATATATATATATATATATATATATAAAAATATATACATGAAATTACAAATATAACCCTAATATTTTCTAAAATTCCGGGAGGCCCAATGCCCCCACCGCCTCTAGGTCCGCCTCGATTGTAGCTATGAAGTCACCGACCGCCACATCGCAGACGCCATTCCTTGGTGAATGAAATATCGCTTATATTTTATTTTCTAAATCAAATGTTAATTTGTTTGGATGATCAAATTCTTTTGTATTTAAATGAAGCGTATTGACTAATATTATTATTGTCAAATACTACTAAAAGTATTCTTATATGTCTAAACTACACTTGTATACTTTTCATAACAATATAGATCTAAATAATAAATATAATTCCATACGGTAAAATAAAAATAAATATAAAATCTTTTAGCAAGATAAATAAATAAATTGAGATTGAAAATTATTTTTTTATTGTCCTACGAACATCGATGTAAACAATATTATGTAATACTTATGTTTAGTTAAATATGTAATAATTCGCATAACTTAACAATAAATTTTAAACTTATTAAAAAATAATATATGGATTCAATTTTTAAGTTGAATATATTAAATAATATTAAATAAATCGTTATTTTTTAAATGTTGATGGGCTCATGAGTTTAATTTATATTTGTTTTGGTAACTTTCCTTTTTTTTGATTAACAAAAATAAAAATATTAATTTTAATAAACAATTTTAAAATTTTCTAATAACAACAATATTAATAAATTATTAAACTATTTCACTAAAGATAAAAAAACATTAGTATATATACACGTAATTGTATGCTTCATAATTAGTTGTCTTGGTCAAATGAGAATAGTAAACTAATCAAATGTGGATGGAATAACCATTCTCATCTCATCTGGAATGGTGATTTCAACGAGAATCCGATAAAAATATATATAAATCATAAGAATTAAAAGAAATAACAATTATATTCATATCTCATTTCACTATATCAATCACGGTTTGGCTCTTTCTTTCTAAAATAAAGAATAAAGAATAAAGCATTATTTTGAATTCTAGTATGCATGTGCTGCACGTACGCATCGTTAATATTTGAAAGAAAAACTCCAAGTAAACGAATTCAAGTGGCAGCCGAGAATGGATTAGTTGAAATAGTGATATGTTGGAATTTTCTTACGTTAAAATAAAAGCATCTCGTCTTAGTGAGCAAAGTTAGGAGCTTCTTAATGATATTTAAGAAGTATAAGGTTCTTTGTTACAAGTGTACCGATGACTACATTATAGTATTGTGATTAAATTCTAGTTTAAATTTATTTCTTAGTTTCTCTTATGAGAATCTAATAGAAGGATGAGAGTTTGTTAAATGCTTGTAATAGTGTAGGGGGACTGAGAGGGAGAGGTATACTGTGTGATCGTAGAAATTTATCATATTGTGAATTTTCCTCTTTGGATCGTGATTTTTCTCCCATTTTGAAATTTTCCACGTTAATTACTAGGACGTCCTAACTATTATTGAAGCATCTTCACTAAATTGTGATATTCGAATCCTGTAGCAGCACTTGAATCTCTATTCCTTCATCCTTAAAAAATCTTATAAAGACCCCACTTCTCATCCCTTTCAAAAATACCTAAATTATTCTCTTATAATATTGGAACAAAAAAAAAATGGAGAAAATCCACATAGCTGTGATGCTAGTTTGTTCATGGATGCTTATAGGCATAGCTAATGGCGAAAGCATAGAAAAAGATAGCTACACCTACACGTTTCGTGTATACGCTCACGAATTCATCAGCGGGCCGAACGCAACCCAACACGAGATTGCGCGGGCGGCCATCACGGAGGATTCGCCCACGGAGTTCGGGCTGATGCAGGTAGTGGATGACTTAATCACGAGCGGGCCGAATTATACGGAGCTGGATAAGTTGGGCCGTGCCCAGGCGTTCGAGATCAACGCGGGCCTAGCGGCGTCAAGTGTGATAATCAACGTGGATTTCGTGTTCACGGATGGGCCCTACCAAGACAACATCATCACCATCTTGGGACGGAAAAACACGTCGAGCGTGAGGCAGGAGGTCCCCATCGTCGGCGGTATCGGCGTTTTCCGATCAGCACAAGGTTACTCTGTTAGCGAAATTCTCTCCTACGATCCTCTCACAGATTATATTCTTTTTGCGTATGATTTTTATCTTAAATCCGGAGTTTCCGCCGACCAGTGACTGTGTATGTATATATTGTGCATGGATCAAGATCATGTTTAATTTACTAGCGTGAATAATGTTTTCTCCATCGTTGTAATCGCTATGACACAATAATTTAATTGTTGTAATAATGTTGAAGTATATAGGTAATGCTACTTTTAATTATGTTTGGGCATGAAAAATTACTTCGTATATCCTATCTTGCATGTCTTTTGTTTCATTAGAGTATGAATTAAGATATTATAAGTAGGATGTAATAGTTATGCAAACCTTATGAAACTAGACTAATTATCCAATTTTGAACTTGCTTGTTTCTATTGCTAGAACTGAACAATTATTATTTTTCAACAATAAAGCATATGAAGACGATACTTCATAATAAAATGGGGGATAATTTACTTTATGATTCACTAGTGATTTATATTGAAAGATATTTTATTAAAAATATAGATATAAACTAAATTATTGATGGATTTTGTGTATTGAAATCTCGCAAGACACAACTTATGATAACATAGAAATATTTTAACATTTATGAAATTTAATACGTACATGAAGATTTATTTTTCACCACACCATCATCAACTTCTGGATCCGCCCTTTGTCTGAAGTATATAGGTAATGCTACTTTTAATAATGTTTGGGCATGAAAAATTACTTCGTACGTACTATCTTGCAAGATTTTTGTTGCTTCCGGCGACTACAGGTTGGCTCGGACTAACGTCTCTAGGTAATGCTACTTTTAATAATGTTTTGCATGCCTATATATATTTTGTTTAAATAAAGAGATTCTATCAGTAGAATGGAATTCTTCAGATTATAGGTTTTAGGTACAAATCTCACCAACGTCTCTATAAGTTCGCATGTTTTTGTACATGTGAGTTTATATAGTGTATAGTGACAATCCATTTCACGAGAACGTGAATTTATCCAATGTGCACCGAAAACTTGGGTTTATCCAGTATACACCAAATTATAGTCGTTGCAGCTCCCATGCATGAATTCCAAAATATATATATATATATATATATATATATATATAAAATAAAAATCGTATGTTGAATTAAAAGAAAATTTGCATATACTATTTTATCCTTAATTAGAATCTCATTATTTTTAAACTTCAATTTCTAATAAACGAAGACAGATTAGCCCTAGACAACTTATAAAACCCCCTCTTTTTTAATTCTAGAACTGAAAAATAGAATAATGGGGGTTGGAGGAATCTTCAAGAATTTCAATTAGAGTATTTTAATTTGCATTAAAGGGGAAGTGGTGGTGGTATTGTCGTTTGATAGATAACTAGTGTGTAACCCGTCGAGTTTCGACGGGAAACCACTTTACGTTATAATTTATAAGTAGAAATTAAAAATAATAATTCAAAAAATATGTCTAAGAGGATGTTTATCGATTTTTTTACTTACTATATATACAAAAAATCAATAGAGATTAAATTCAACACATATATAAAAATATAATAATAAGTGGAATGTTATTCTAAATAAGAAAGTGAAGACTAATTTAAATTAAATTATCTTGTGTAACCCGTCGAAATTGATGGAGAATTCCTTTTATTATAAATTATAGATACTGAATTAACAAAATAAGTCACTATTTTATATCAAAGTGATAGCATTTGAACAATTCATTGAAAAAAGTGCTAGATAAGGGATTAAATTATAATAGAAAAATAGTCAAGGATGGTATTTCTTTGATAAATTTTTGACTTCCTTTATCCACAAGAAACCAATAGAAATTAGGACTACATATGTTTTTAAAAAGTTAATTACAAAAGATTCTTCAAAATATAGACATTGAGACCAATTCAAATAATATATTTCTGTAAAATATGAAAAATATAATTGTGCAATTACCTCACAATCCGTCAAAAATTTCAAAGTAAACTAAGTTAGTTGTTGTATCGAGTTTTAACCATCTCATCGCATATAGAAATTCTAAGACCTCTTTTGCAAGTGACACATGTGATTGCAACGTACAATTGACTATGACTGAATACATATTTTGGTAGGCATAGTTCTACATTAGAAAGAGATTGTCTATATCTCTTGTTTATCATAATAGCAAAGTAAGCAGTCTTTATATCAAATCGATGCATCTAAACTATAAGTTTTCTTTGGGTTTTGATGAGAAATTAATTTACCTTTATAATTTATGAATAGAAATATAAAGATAACTTCATACTTGGCAATGATTCAGCTATGATGAGTTGTTGATTGAGGCAGAGCATGATGATGAAGCGAAACAATGCGGTCAGAGTTCAACTATTCAGAGTCATTTATCGCGGTAAAGTATGGCGATGACCCACAATAATAAGGTTAAAGTCCAACCACCTAAACTCATCTAAAATTTATATATCGGTTCATGCCGTAAACTCCAAAAATGAATCCACTATTCATTTTCATCTCAAATCCGTATTGTAATACCCATTAATTACCTGAACCTCTCCAAATTTATAAATATAAGTTGTTCAAATAATATTTTAATCGTCTTAAATAATAATGATAATAAAATATTAATAATAAATAGTATTGATAACAAAAGAGTAAAAGTTAAAAAAATTCATGTAGGGATGTCTATTAATATTGGAACCCTTTAGATTTTTTATATGCCCTTACCTATCTCAAATCTATTTAAATAATTTTACTACATGTACATATTCCAAACACATATGGTAATATATACCAGTTTCAAATACAATAAAGCTATGCGGCCACATTATGGATGGTCACACACCATTTTTCCACCTATTCTGAAAAATATTAAATTATTAAATGTAAATTTAAATTTAAAATTTTAATTCGATAGGTGCAAAATGGTAATTCCATAAGATGTTTTTAATGTAAAACCAATTTTTTAATAGATCAAATATTAAATAAATGATTTTTTTCATTCAATAAAATTGATTATGACCGGCCACATTATGGCCGAATAGCATCACTCTTTCAAATAAGCATAAAAAACAAAATATATGTTTCAAAAAATAAAATATGCATCTTAATATACATTTTGAGTTAATTTACGGTAAACATACAAACTATAAAGAAATCAAGTACAATATGTCTAATTCACTACATGATTATGTGTTGAAATACATTATTTCTAATTGAGATATGATCGATTTATGGCCCCAACAAATTCCTTTTTTCTATCCAACAGTCGTAACACTCTGTCTCACTAAATAATCTATTTTTATTTCTTTTGATTTTAAATTAAGAAATCAGCTTGATTGGAAAACCTCGCACAAAATGCATGAATATTCCATAAATAATCAATGCACAAAACACGCAGTTCAAATTACACTTGTATAAAATAAAACCATAGTACTTTGAGATTTTTGAAGTCTCACGATTCTATATTTAAACCAATTAAGTCAATAATTCAGAGTGAACCTAAAACGTGGTATATTGTAACTAAGATAATACCAAACCCTCGTGACATCAATAGCTAATAGCCTACGTATACTTGGAAAATAATTTGGTGGTCTGTCTCTATATACAACTACATAATCATCAACAATAAACTTATACATACAACTAAAGCTCAAACTAACAATAAGCTAATAAAACTTAATATTATGACCATGCATGCCACATAAATATAGCAAAACAAATGTTTCTATCGGCGATGCACTAAATTATTAACTTAAAAATCAATCTTACGCACACAAAACGTCGTTACTCAAAAGTAAATATATAAGTGCTCTCGCTTTTAGCTATAACAATTATTCCTAAATTTGTAGTATATAATTTCACTATTAAACTCCATCAACCATAATTTCTCAATGGATCAACATAACTTATGGAAATATAAAACGGGAATGAAAATGAGTTCACCTTATGCTTAATATATTTAGAAACCGGATAGCTTCGTTATATTTCTCTATTGTAATTTCACCAATATATTTGCAGCCCATATTAAGCTGAGTCCACGCACAAAACTTTGATCTTTATCGATGTATATGAGAGATGTTTTAATGAAATATCAATTGAAGAATCATTAGCCATTATATCCAATCATCGATTTGTATTCTTGTCAAAAGATTAGAAATCTATCAATGAATCAATAAGCATCCATGACAAATCAATCAATATGTTTTGATGGAACATGAAAATAAATTTAATGCATAACAAAGAAACGGATAGAGATTGCAGAATAGATAATTATCTAAAGAAATAAAAGCGAGCACAATAGAAGAAGAATTGTTAAGAGTTTTCGCTATAATTGCTCGCAATCGTCTATAAATCACATGTTTGAAGGAGACGTGTTTGATTGTTAGAAGAGCTCGATGATGATGAATTCCTTGGGGATTATTCATGGTCGCCGTTTATCTAAAGAGATCGGAGAATATCATTTTTCTAAAGAGGCTGCTTCTGTAGGGTTCAGATGTAGAATTAATAGATAGGAGGTTGAGGGAAGAGGAGACAGGGGACTGAATTATATACTGAATATGCGTAGTTATAAAACGATGATTATTGGAATTATAAAGGAATTATGCTATGATTAAGGAGGATTATTGTGGACTGATCGTGATTGACGATAGGAAGATGATATTAGATTTATAAAAGGGAATAAGATAATTAAAGGCAAATCGGTGATTGATGATAGGGAGATAATTATAGATTTGAAAAGGATAAAAGATAATTAAAATTGAAACATAGTAAAAGAAAACAAAAAAATATAGAGATGCCACATAGGATAGAGAATTGTTGTGGTTTCAGGAATATGTAATGGATTATAGAATTAATAGATCTTGTTTCTCACTTGTCTATGTCAACTAATCTTTCTTCAATTCTTGTTTTCTTGTTTTTAATAAAACTTATTCCTGTCGTTTTGATTTAATTTTCCACACACGCGATTATGTTGTTGCTACTAAAAAAGCGAAAAGCTCGAACAACGATTGCCTATTACTGGTGCGCATAAAGATGACTTTTCTCCTGAATTTGTTTCACAAGTTGCCTCATAATCGACTCGTGTCAAGAAAAAAATTCAACATATATAAGATTCTACACAAAAACTCATATATATTCGTCCGCACCGTGTGGACGGACAAAATTATTATTTGTTATAAAGGAAAATATCATTTATCTTAAAGAAAAATATCAAATATAATTTATATTAAAGAAAAGTATCAAAATCCGTATGTATAGGAGACCACCTCAAGATTCTGTTGTTGCAACAATATCTGTGAAATCTAGTTTAAGGCTTTGAAATAATTTGATTTCTTAATGAATAACATCCGATTTGCTAGATGGTGCATGCTTGACACAATTTACGGACAAGCTAAACAAGGAAGAAACCAAGCTGGTGAGCTCAAAATGAATTAAAAACGTGTTTGCAGAGAAAAGAACTATTGAGAGAGAGGTTTTTCAACAACTATGGACCTATATATGGTTGGCCAGAATTAAGTGGTATTCCTTGAGGTGCGTACTAAAGACTATGCACATTTGTTCATCTTGCCTTCCTCCGTTACATGATCCTTTTGCAATGAATCTAGAGTATAATTCTTTTCATATAGAATCATGTTATAACGGAAGTCATCAAAAGATTTGGGTAAAGTATTGAGGACTATATCGATCTTGATTTCGTTATCAATATATTCTCCAACCAATTCGAGCTCTCCAAAGAGATTGATCATTTGCTCTACATGGTCATGCACGGAATCGCCTTCCATCATTGAACTTGACATGATTAATTTTTTTTCAAGTTATGACTAACAATTATGTCCGACTCCCCATGCAATTGAAAGATAATGGGCTAAATTAGAATTTATGGGCTTTAGTTAATTAATGGTTGGACTATTAATTAATTAAAGCACACTAAAGAATAAAAGCTCATATAAGCTAGGGCTTTAATGGGCTGCTCTATTTAATATAAATAGAGAGAATTCATTCTTTAGGTTACGACGAAAAAACAGACGTTAGACGAAACACAGAAATCATTCTTAGAGAACTACCGTTAAGTTCATTTAGAGATTTCGCTTTCTCTCGCTTGAACTTTATACCGAGGAATTGTTCCCGCATCGATTTGCATACACGTGGATACCATAGTTGTGGAGACAACCTTGCAGGATTCATTGGAAGCTTGGAAGCGTTGCAAATCGTAAGTTCTCTATCTATCATGTTCATATGGCTCATCGCATGTTTAATTGTAGATCTAGATCTGCTTTCGATCGTATTTTTATTGCGTATCATTAGATGAGGTCAAGAATTTCCAACAGTGGTATCATAGCCCGGGGCTCGATTTATAATTAATTTCGAATCTTTTCATTTTTTGTTTCGGTTGTCTTCCTTTTTATAATTTTAATCTGTTTAAAAAAAAAAGGAAAAGGAAACGAAAAACGAAAAGGAAAATTGAAAATTGGATTCAGGAAATTGTTTTTAATTTTGGAAATTGAAATCGCCGGCCACCGTCTCTTCACCGGAGATGCGCCGCCGCCTCACCTTGATGTCGCGATTTACGGACGGCGATCGACGACGCGGCGCGAGGCGCTCACGCTCGTCGCCGCCGCCGGACCTCGCTATCGCGACGGGAGGAGAAGCGGGGGAAGGGAGGCGTCGGATGAAAGTCGGGCGGCCCTTCGAGCGCCGAGCGCCGGCGAATCGCTGGAGTCGCTGGGCGTCCGCTGCGAGCTAAGCGTGGGCGTGTGCGAGCTGGGCGCCATCGCTACCGAAAGGCTTGGCCGGGCGAAATTACGGAGGTCGGCGGAGAATGGCGGCGCGCGAGATCATGTGAGCCCGAAAACCTAACGCTGCTGGCTGGCCTCATGTTCTTTGGGCGAGCGACGCCCGGTGGGATCCGGTGGGCGTTTTCGCTGTGCTGGGCGTCTGATGGTGAGCTTCGCCTCGTTGGTAAGGCATGTCTTGGGTCATGGCGTGTTTTTTGGCGTTTGGGGCCAATTTTGTGTGACCCTTTGGTAACAACATTATTAAAAAAAAAACGATTTTGTTAATTTAGAATTAATAAAATTTAATTTCAATTACACAAATTAATTTATTAATTGATTAATAAGTTTTATTTTAATATTATTATTTTGAAATAATAACATTAATTTCGGTTTTGTATTAATTTAGAATTAATAGAATCTACTTATGTACATGGATTTAATTTATTAATTTAGAATTAATAAATTTAATCACAATATTCAAATTAATTTATTAATTAGATTAATAAATTTAAACTTTATTATTATTTTTGAAATAATAATATAAGGTTTAATTTTATATTAATTTAGAATTAATATAATTTATCAATGTACATGGATTAATTTTATTAATTTAGAATTAATAAATCTAATCACTATTTTGGACATTAATTTATTAATTAAATTAATAAATTTTAACCTTATTATTATTTTTGAAATAATAGTATAAAGTTTGATTTTATATTAATTTAGAATTAATATAATTTACTAACGCTCATAAATTAAAGGTTTGATTTATTAATTAGATTAAAAATCTTATTTGATTATTATTTTAGAAATAATAATACTAAATGAATATTTATATTAATTTGGAATTAATATAAATGCCTACATCCACTTTTAATTAGAGAATTAAATTATTAATTAGATTAATGAATTTATTCGTTGAGCCTGTGATAAGCATGTTGTTTGATTTTATGCTTATATTTTAACTATAGTAGTTAGAGACCGCTTTTATGATTTGGGTAGGCGGCGCCCAATACTTGTAGTCTGTGTTACTATGTTTGGGTAGGCGGTGCCCAATATATGTGGTCCGTATACTATGTTTGGGTAGGCGGCGCCCAATATATGTGGTCCGTATTTTATGCCTGGCTAGGCGGCACCCAATAATTGTTTTGAATTTAATATTGGATATTAAATAAACAATTAGTATCACATCTTTTATCCCCACTAAATACAAGTCTTGTTTTTGAAACAAAACGTGTCGTCCATCATAATTGTTTGAGTAAATAACATTTTCGTCCAAGAGTTTTACACCCTCGTGTTTACTCTCAAATCTACAAGGCCAAGACTCACTCATAGATGTATGGTTAGCATCGTGTGATGGGATTGACTTGCTTAATTATTTTGTATCGCCCTCGTGATCAAGATAATTAGTGAACACATATTAATTGGATTAATAAACCAAGAATTGAGGACTTTTATTGCATTCGGATTCAAAACCGACAAAGTGTCATTATTGTGGTCATCAGCCCTCGCAGAGGCTGCAATGATGCAGACTTAATCAATGCAAAATTGTCGCCAGAATTGGCTTTGAGGCTCATCGAGTGAAATTATTTGTAGTCATCACCGCAGAGCTACTAATATCGACTTGATCTTGGACTACTAAGATTTATTTTTGTTATAAACCGTAGTTTGCATTTGGGGTGCAATATATGTTAAAATTAGCGAGCTAATCAATACAATAAACCCTTGTTTGATTAGTGATACGATTGTGATCTGTGTTTACTTTGTTCTAATTTGATGTTTCTTAATTTTTCGTTCAGTTACGATGTCGACTATGTTATATAAATGTTTGGTGGAAACAAATTTGTTAACTGGTTCAAACTATCCGGATTGGCTACGTTGTCTGCGCTTGGTATTAAGGACGGATAAGATTGAGTATATCTTGGACAAACCAATCAGTATCATCCCCGATGAGCGTTCTCCTGAGTATGCCTCGTTTGAGATGGTTGCTCATAAGAAGCACGTTGAGGATGCTATGTCGGCTCAGAGCATTATGTTGACTTCTATGAGTTTGAAACTCCAAAGGCAACATGAATGCATGCTACCCTATGAAATGATTCAGCGCTTGAAGAGTTTGTTTGCCTCACAGGCACAAACCTTGGAGTATGAGATACTCCGAGATCTCTCCAAGTGCACGCTTCATGAGAAGGGGCACTGGAAGAGAGACTGTCCAAAATTCAAGGCACAAGGTGCAATAGGTGGTAGTTCAGGTATGTTTGTCGTTGAGATAAATATGTCTAAAAATAATTCACATTCTTGGGTATTAGATACCACCGTGGCTCACATATTTGTAATAATGTGAAGGGGCTAAGTGACAGCACGAAGGTGAATCCTGGGGAGGTCGACCTACGAGTGGGAAATGGAGCAAGAGTTGCTGCTGAACGCGTGGGGACTTATAGATTGGATCTTCCTTCGGGTTATAGATGTAGGGAAAAAACATATGTTAATCCCTCGCCCCGAGGATCTATCTTGGATATTTAATTCACCATACATTGATTATAATCCTAGCATGCGTCTATATAATAAATTGCAACACGTTGGGGGTTTTTCACGTGTTTACCTTTGAATCTGTAGAGGTGAATCGAACGGGATGAACGGATCGGTCGGAACGGAACGATCGACTCGTGCTTTGACCTTCTGGACTTCCAATCTCCAACGTCGAGTGAGGACGATCTGTGGAGAATGCTTCGGAAAATCACCCTTCGCTCTCTACACAATTTTCGAGAACTACACTCTTGAGAATGAGATGGCCGAAAATTGCTTGTGTAATAATGAGCATTAACCTAAACTTTATCTCATACCTTATATTTATAATGCACTACCTTAATCCCATATGGAAATTACCATAATCCTATATGGAAATTACCATAATCCCATATGGAAATTACCATAATTCTTTATGGAAATTACCAAACTCTCAGGATTATTTCCATACTCTCAGGATTATTACCATAATCTTATATGGAAAGGATCTATGCATATACCATAAATATAATTATATCCTTGTGGATAAAGAGAATAAAATCTTGCCATAGAGAGCTACTAGGGGCGCCGATTTTCTTGAGCTACGGGCCTGGATGGGCCAGCCCAGGGATCAAATGCAAGGAATAAAGATGGGCCTCAAATAAATTAATTATCTTATGTTCAGCCCAGAACATAAATTAATTTATAAACATTTATTCATGCCACTAGAGAATAAATGTCGACTTACCCTTTATTACCAAGTTGAGTCGGCTTGCACTTAGACATTACGAATCCCGTATTTAAGATATCGAACGTCCATTAATTATTTATAGCATTCTGACTGCTTAAAATAATTAATAACTTCATTTTCTTAAGTAGTACCACTCAACCTTATTATTGTACTTGAGCTAACTCAACCTGCAGGGTTTAGTACAATAAACCTTTTGAGCTCCTTAAGGGGACGTCATCATCCTAAACGGATACGGTGACTCGATACAGATAACTAGCGTGACATACAAGCACTGCCACCACCCAAGATGCGGAGAATCTGGTTAGAACATATAACCTCACCCATAACAAGTCAAAGTGATGGTCAAGAACTCATACTCACCTAATACCTTATCGAGGTTTAGATCAACGTAAGTCACCGAGATCTTGGTTCTTCACGACGGTCGATAGAAGAACTCATCTCATCGTGATCCTTCAATACGCCGAGACGCATCAAAGATAGACAAGCAACCAAGTCAAGTCACTTCTTATCTATATCGCAGCCTAAACCGACAACTCGTCCTTAAGTTGTCTCACCGTGAAACTTTTATATCTCATTAAGTTTGACCAATCATACGCACTTCGTGATCTTCTACACACCGTATGATCTAACTTATATATGAGATAAGGGACACAGATATATGCAATCAAGTATTCAAATCGATAGGAGATTGTAATAGTGGTAACAGAAACATTGTATACAAGCTCAACCAAACCGCTTTCAAGATACAACCAACAATCTCCCACTTATACTAAAGCAAACTTTTAGTATACAATGTGTCTCTCTACTAGCTATTACAAACAACCATCACTTTGCTTCTCCCACTTATACAAAAGTTTCCTTTCTAAGTGGGTGCCATCAAGCATAATCCAAGTCCTCTAACGTGTCCATCGTAGACTTTTGCGGCATGCTCTTCGTGAATGGATCCGCTAGATTTTCCGTCAGATCAATCTTTTCTATCAAGACGCCACCTCGCCTAACGATTTCTCGTATGACATGGTACTTTCTCTCTATGTGTTTGGTCGCCTTGGGTCCGTGGTTCCTTCGAAGCCACATCGCACCGAGTTATCATAGTAAACTATGATACTCTTGGGCAAACCAGTACCACATCTAGATCCATGAGGTAGTTCTCAACCATACAGCCTCCTTAGAAGCCTCCGGCGGCTACATATTCGCTTCCATGGTAGAGTCCGCAATGCATCGCCGCTTTGCACTCCGCCAGATACGGCTCCACCTCCCAAGGTAAACACATAGCCCGAGGTCGACTTTTTTCATCACGGTCACTTGAAATCCGAGTCAGATAACCCAAAGGCATTAGACTAATCGCATGGTAAACCAGCCTATAATCTCGAGTCCTTTTCAGGTACTTGAGTATATGCTTTACTGCAGTCCAATGGGCTTGTCCAGGGTTAGACTGATATCTAGCTACTATGCCTACCGCATAGCAGATATCGGGCCTCGTGCATAGCATTGCGTACATGAGACTTCCTACGGCGGAAGCGTAAGGAACTTGTCTCATTTCCTCTATCTCCTTTGCAATCATAGGTGATCGCGTTTAGATAAAGGAACGCCATGTCCGAAGGTAGCAATCCTTTCTTGGCGGTCTGCATACTAAAGCGGTAATCACAAGATCAATGTAAGACACCGAGATAAGCTCAACATTTTCTTCTTGCGATATCGGTAAACCTTGATCCCAAGAATGTACGCTGCATCTCCTAAGTCTTTCATTTGAAACCGATCGGATAGCCAACTCTTTACGCCCGATAATGACTTCACGTTGTTGCCAACTAGAAGGATGTCATCTACATAAAGTGTAAGAAATACCACATCACCGCTGACATCTAACCGATACACACAACTCTCGTTAGCAACTGGTAAATCCATAGGACTTTACTACCTCGTCAAAGCGTAAGTTCCATGATCGAGGTTCGCTTAAGTCCATAAATGGACTTCTTAAGCTTCCATACTAGATGCTCTTCACCCTTTACCACATAACCTTCGTGTTGTCGCATATAGATGTCTCTACCTTCCTCAAGGTAACCGCTAGAAAAGCGGTTTTAACATCCATTTGCCAAACCTCTAGGTTCAGTGGGTGCTATGGCTAGAAGAATTCGATGGACTTGAGCATTGCTACAGCGAAAAGGTCTCATCGAAATCGATGCCTCAACTGAGTGTACCCTTTCGCCACAAGCCCGGCTTTGAAAGTCAAACCCTCCATCGGAATCTCTTCCTCTTAGATATCCACTTACTACCCATGGCTTCCTTGCCATCCGGTAGAGGTGTCTTTCATATACATCCATAGCCGTTATGGACTCCATTTCTAAGTCCATAGCGGTGTGCCATGATCTTGCATCAATATCTCAGACGCCTCCTCAGAAGTCCATGGGTCGATTATCGCTGCTCGCTTCCGGACTAAACCAAGATTCACCCACGAACATAAATCGCTCGGGTCGACGAACAACCCTCCCACTACGACGAGGTTCTACAGCACAATGGCAACGGTGGGTAAACTTGTGGTTCTCTATTTTGCACAACTTGTCGGGTAGGTACCACTTGTACGGTCGGTATCTCTAGTGGAACTCGACCCATTTCAATTTCTTGAAGTATCGGTGTCGATCCTCCCACTGACTCGACATCTCGCACTTTCGCCTAATCGGTGGTGGAATACGATCATCTTCTAATTCTTGAAGAATGATTTCAACTTTGGACTTATGATTTTCATATAATCCTCTTCTAAGAATCGGGCATTAGTGCTAATAATGACCTTCCGATCCTTAGACTATAGAATAAACCACCGTCGCTCCTCTAGGATAGCCAATAAATGACTTTGCGCCGATCTAGCCTCCAACTTGTCGCCTTTCTTGTTCAAAGACATGTGCCGGATCGCCCATATCTTTATGTGGCTTAAACCAGGCTTGCGCCCAAACCACAACCCGAAGGGGTCTATTCGATCGACTTGGACGGTACTAGATTTAGCAAGTATGCCGCCTCAAGGCATACCCCGTAACGAAATAGGCAATGTTGCATAGCTCATCATTGATCTAACCATTTCTAAAAGAGTCCTATTTTTCGCCTCGACACACCATTTTGTCAGGTGTGTGCGGTGAAGTCGCCGAGGTAATCCCACACTTCACTAGATAGTCCATAAACTCGTTATCGAGGTATTCGCCACCGCGATCGAACGCAGATGACTTGATACTTTACCTAGCTTCGCCTCCACTTCCGCCTTAAACTCTTTGAATTTCTCAAAGCATTCGACTTGCGGTGCGAAGCGGTATACGTATCCGCACTTGAGTAATCGCCAATGAAAGTGACAAAGTACTGCATTCTCCACGAGCTTGTGTGGACATCGGTCCACACAGTCGAATGGACTAACTCCAACATTTCTTTGGCTCTATCACCCTTCGCTTTGAAGGGTCCGTCGACATCTTACCTTCTATACAGATTCACGCATCGGGAATGGAGTAATCGTTAGGTTACCCAACGCCCATTCTTAGCCGCCTTTGGATCCTATTTAGATTGATGTGACCTAATCTAAGATGCCGAGAAAAGTGGTGTCATCTTGCGAAGAAAACTTTCTTTTTTAGGGTTTGATGAAGATGCAACATAGTTATAGGTATTATGTTTGGCGTAAATAGTATAAAGCTAATTATATAACGTACAACACGATAACTTCGTCATTTCTTATGATAGAAACACCACTATCAAAAATAATGTAATATCCATGAGTAAATAATTTCAAACAGAACAAGGTTCCACCAAAATCCGCACATATAAAACGCCTTTTAAAACTAAACTGCTTTCTCAAAACATAAAGTAACATCTCCAACCGCAACGGCCTCGACTTTCGCTGCCCATGGAGATCGTTATCTCGCCATCAAACAGCTCCTTGTCCGCAGAACCCTGTAAGGTGTAACAAACATGATCGGCATGCCAGATCTACTACCCAAGAATGGGTAGAACAAGTCGCTAAACATGTTTCCGCATTAAAGCAAACAGCGACTTGAGCCTCGAGCATAGGGCACTTGGCATTCCAATGCCCGCCCACCGCACTCAAGCACTTGCCTTCTCCTTCGCTTTTTCAAACTCGCGGTGGCAACCACGTTTGTTCCCATTACTCCCACTATTTGCCTTGCTTCTTCCACCTTTGGTACCCTTTTCTTTTCCATTTTGCAATGAAAATATTGGGCCCTTAGATGTGCTAGCAAGAGCATGTGCTCCTTTTCCCATAACTCCTTCCGCAGAACGAGATCATTAAGCAACCGACTAAGTGTAAACTCGGTCTTGCTCATGATCGCATTCACGAAAGTTCTCAAAAGACTTGGGCGGTATTGAGGATGATATCGACCTTGGCACCGCCAATACCTCCTCCCAACCGATCAAGACTATCCATGAGACGAGTCATGGGAGACATGTTCATGGACCGAACTTCCTTCTTCCATCTTACACGCCAAGATTTCTCTCATTGTGTGGAAGCGGATCGTCCGATCCGATCGCCCAAACTTACTCTCGAGACTAGACCAAATATCGTCGGCTCTACAATCGATCGATGTCGCAATGCAAGCCTTTGGACATAGTAGTCATCATATAGCATTTAGCCATATTGTTCGACTTATTCCAAAGTCCGCTGACTCGCCGCTCATTAGTCGATCGTCATTAAGGGCATCGGGTTTAGGAGTAGTGAGAACAAACATGTGTTCTTCAAATGATAAGAACATATTCCATGTTTCGCTTCCACTGATAAAATTTGGACCGATAACGGATTTTGTGCGAGCATATTGATTATCGGCGTAAGAGACATATCTCAAACGATAATGTAAACACATAAGCATACGATCGCATATAATTCGTAATAATAATATTGTAACCTTTGATAAAACAATATTAATTGAACCTCCAATCGCCCAAGGAATCCCACATGCAAGCCACGCGTGTGGACGCTACACACGAACCCCTCGACTGCACTAAAATATACCTTTTAGTCGTTTAATTTCAATCCATGTCAACTTATCCTTATGACAAATGAAATTAACGATTGGACCTTACTAGACCACATCACTATCGCAAGAAGGGACTTCATGGAAGTTGTACTCGAGATGATGTCTAAGCAATGACCACATTTTTAACAAATAGAAAATGAATTCTTAGAATTAGCATACTCACTAGACCATACCGCCCAATTCAAATTCTTTTGTTATCTTATTTTATATCTATCTCTAGAGAACTTATGAAAATCGCACATGCAAGCCATGCGTGGATCGCCATACATGAAACTCCCACTTCTCAATAGATTTAAAATATTTTATTTAGAAATCTCATCTAACAAACTTATGATAAACAAGGCAAGCAAGCCACGCTGGTGGATGTTTACTCACAAAGCGCCTCACTTTGTTTAGAGATCAAAAGGTGGAGGTCTTGACATTTTAATTTGAAAAATTAATTTGTCGGGTTGCTTGCTTAGTCTTTTTATTCAAAAGGTTTGTCCATGCAGATCACGTAATCCTAGCATGCTTTTCTATAGAACTCAACATGTAAAACATGCTCGCAGTAATTCTAAAATATGCTCGATAAACGCGATAAACCTAGCATGCTTACTATGCGCATCCACCACGTAAAACACTTAAAGGTTTGTCAACGTAATATAAACATACATAGCATGCTACTGCATAATATAAACATCCACGACATGCATATGAACGATAAAATAAAATAAAACGTTCATCGCGGCCCAATCGTGAAACCTGCACATTCTTGTCTAATCTATTACATAGATTTACAAAGTACAGAATTAAACTTCGAAAACGGGCCTCGCGTGCACGAGCACGGACCGGATTCAACAAATGGGCCTCGCGTGCATGGGCACGGACCGGAAAATCTGGGTTGGGCTGGAAAAACGGGTCCGGGCCAGTCGGCCCAATCTTTGGGCCGGGCCACGCTAGGTCAAAGCCCACCGCCCACCCCCCTTCGCGCCGCTCACAGAACCTCGCGGTCGCTAATGCGATCGCGACCGTCGAGCACGCTTGCGGGCCACGCCCGGCGCCGAACATCCGCCGAGATGTCGCCGCCAGCCGTCGAAACCGCGATCATGAAGTCCGCCGCTGGCACCGGGTTTCGCGCGAACGCGCGCCTGCCGCCCGCTAGCTCGCACGCCGCTGCCTCGCGGGTCATCCTCACGACCGAGATCGCCGCTAGAGCCGGGATCTCGAGCGAGAACGCGCCCGCCGCCGCGGGTTCCTCGCGATCGCGAGGCTCGCTCGAGAAACCGCCCGTAGGATCGCCGAGACCGTTTTTCCGCCGCTTCGCTTCTTCGTTCTTCGTCTTCGTTTTTCTTTACGATAAGATTTACGTAATAAAATCTAATCTAACCACGGATTTTCGTGGTGTAAAACAAAATCCGACAAAATAATAAACGAGCCACGATGAACGATAGATCCACAATTAATAAAACGCACGTAATAATCAAACGTGAATTAATCCAACAGAGCCAAGATTCTCGATCCCGTGCTCGATACCAATGTAGGAAAAACATATGTTAATCCTCGCCCGAGGATCTATCTTGGATATTTAATTCACCATACATTGATTATAGTCCCAACATGCGCCTATATAATAAATTGCAACACGTTGGGGTTTTTCACGTGTTTACCTTTGATCCGCCGAGGTGAATCGAACGGATGAACGGATCGGTCGGAACGAACGATCGACTCGCGCTTTGACCTTCCGGATCAGTATCCCGGTTGCCCAATCTCCAACGCCGAGTGAGGACGATCTATGGAGAATGCTTCGAAAATCACCCTTCGCTTTCACACAATTTTCGAGAACTACACTCTTGAGAACGAGATGGCGAAAATTGCTTGTGTAATAATGAGCATTAACCTAGACTTTATCTCATACCTTATATTTATAATGCACTACCTTAATCCCATATGGAAATTACCATAATCCTATATGGAAATTACCATAATCCCATATGGAAATTACCATAATTCTTTATGGAAATTACCAAACTCTCGTGATTATTTCCATACTCGTGATTATTACCATAATCTTATATGGAAAGGATCTATGCATATACCATAAATATAATTATATCCTTGTGGATAAAGAGAATAAAATCTCGCCATAGAGAGCTACTAGGGGGCCGATTTTCTTGAGCTACGGGCCTGATGGGCCACCAGGGATCAAATGCAAGGAATAAAGATGGGCCTCAAATAAATTAATTATCTTATGTTCAAATTTAACATAAATTAATTTATAAATATTTATTCATGCCACTAGAGAATAAATGTCGACTTACCCCTTTATTACCGGTTGAGTCGGGCTTGCACTTAGACATTACGAATCCTCGTATTTAAGATATCGAACGTCCATTAATTATTTATAGCATTCGATCGCTTAAAATAATTAATAACTTCATTTTCTTAAGTAGTACCACTCAACCTTATTATTGTACTTGAGCTAACTCAACCTGCGGGGTTTAGTACAATAAACCTTTGAGCTCTTAAGGGACGCCATCATCCTAAACGGATACGGTGACTGACATGAGATAACTAGCGTGACATACAAGCACCGCCACCACCCAAAATGCGGAGAATCTGGTTAGAACATATAACCTCACCCATAACAAGTCAAAGTGATGGTCAACAACTCATACTCACCTAATACCTTATCGAGGTTTAGATCAACGTAAGTCACCGAGATCTTGGTTCTTCACGACGGTCGATAGAAGAACTCATCTCACCGTGATCCTTCAATACGCCGTAGACGCATCAAGATAGACAAGCAACCAAATCAAGTCACTTCTTATCTATATCTGCACTAAACCGACAACTCGTCCTTAAGTTGTCTCACCAGTGAAACTTTTTATATCTCATTAAGCTTGACCAATCATACGCACTTCGTGATCTTCTACACATCGTATGATCTAACTTATATACGAGATAAGGGACATGATATATGCAATCAAGTATTCAAATCGATAGAGATTGTAATAGTGGTAACAGAAACATCAGATACAAGCTCAACCAAATTGCTTTCAAGATACAAATCCAACAATAGACCGCTATTTCAAAGAATATTATTTACATTTCTATGTTAGACATTGAAGGGTTTTTCCTTCCATTTTGGAAACAGTAGATTCTCGTTTTCTCTTAATTGAGTGTTTTATGGAAATGTCTTTCTTTCGAATGGTTTATATATGCTTGAATGTAAACGAGATATTCTCAATGTGCAAAACAAACGACCTAAGCTAAGTAATACGAATAATGCTACTTATCTTTGGCATTGTAGACTTTGTCATATCAATGAGAAAAGGATAGCAAGGTTGAGAAAATTAGATTATCTCACACCATTTGATTTCGAATCATATGGTGCTTGTGAATCATGTCTCAAATGGAAAATGACTAAGAAACCATTTTCTGGGAAAGGGTTACGTGTCAAATAATTGCTAGAGTTAATCAACTTAGATGTGTGTGGACCATTTCCAACTCAAACAAAAGGTGGATATTCGAACTTCATAACTTTTATCGATGATTTTCAAGGTTTGGATGTGTGTATCTGATGAAACACAAATCTGAGGCCCTTGATAAGTTTAAGGAGTTTAAGTTAGAAGTCAAGAAATAACTTGGTAAAAGTATCAAGAATCTTCGATCAGATTGAGGAGGGGAATACTTAAGCCGATGATTTCTTGATTACTTGAAATCACATGTAATCCGGTCAGACTGGACACATCCGGGAACATCATAACTGAATGGTGTATCCGATAGAAGAAATCGAACCTTATTAGACATGGTTCGATCCATGATGAGTTTTGCTAGTCTACCTTTATTCCTTTGGGGCCATGCCTTACTTAACGTTGCTCATATTTTGAATAGGGTTCCTTCCAAATCAGTCGAGAAAACACCATATGAGATTTGATATGGGAAAAGAGCAAATCTTAACTATTTGCGGACCTGGGGTTGTCCTGCTTTTGTTAAGAAAATGCCGACTGGTAAGTTGGAATCGAAAAGTGAGAAATGTTATCTTGTGGGATATCCTAAGAAAACTAGAGGATATGAATTCTACTCACCTGTAGATCACAAGGTGATCATTTCTAGGAATGTGACGTTTCTTGAAGACTCCTATGTTTTCAAGGAACAAGGTCACAACGAGGTAGATCTTGAAGAAATTCGAGAACCACAAAACAACACAGAGGACGAAAGATTATTCAATGGTGTGAACAAGAATTCAGTGGGAGTATTTGACGATCTATTGGGAGGGGAAATGACTCTTAGAGGGCTACCTCAAGACAATGAGACTCATCAAATACAAGATGACACAATAGTTGTGCCACCTCCACCTCAAGAAATGCATGAAGAAATTCTTGAGAATCTCCAAATTGTTGAGGAAGTCAACACGGAGGAGCCTACTCACGTTCAAAATGAACAGCATGAACCCGCGCAAACAACCCGACTCAATAGGCCACAGAGGACTCGTCGTGCACCCCAAAGACTGAATCTTATGGTTGAGAACCAAGATGATGAAGTCGAGTCGGATGATGATGAACCTAAGACCTATATTTGAGCGGTGACCGACAATCGATTTAAAGATGTGACACGAAGCCTTAATATCTGAAATGGACTCGATGTATTTCAATCTAGTCGGGAACTAGTTGATGACTTACCGATGGGGCTTACCCCATAGGCTACAAATGGATCTTCAAAAGAAGAGAGACGCAGATGGTAAGATACGAACCTACAAGGCTAGGTTGGTGGCGAGGGTTATAGTCAACGTGAAGGCATTGACTATGACGAGACCTTTTCATCAGTTACAAAAATCAAGTCCATTAAGATCTTACTTGCAATAGCTGCATACTACAATTTTGATATTTGGCAAATGGATGTCAAAACTGCGTTTCTCAATGGAGAACTAGAAGGTGATGTTTACATGACTCACCAAGGTTTTGTGTCCAAAGAGAGGCCGAATGCAAGATGTAGGCTAAAGAAGTCCATTTATGGACTTAAGCAAGATCGAGGAGTTGGAATATTTGTTTTGACAGAGCTATCAAATTGTTTGACTTTTCGTAGCAAAGATGACCCTTGCGCTTATAGTAAGCGCGACATCGAAACGCTTGTTCACCGGTCATATATGTCGATGACATTCGATTATGGGGAGCGACCGATCCATGATGCAATCCGTGAAAGACCGGCTGTCTAAATCCTTTATGATGAAGGATCTCGGTGAGGCCTCCTACATCCTTGGGATCAAGATCTATCGGGATAGACCTTATAGATTGTTGGGGCTATCACAATCCACTTACATAGATAAATTGCTACGACGTTTCTCAATGGAAAATTCTAAGAAATGATTTCTTCCTATGGGACATGGCATCAAGTTGTCTAAGAAGGATTGTCCTTCTAATGACAAGGAAATTGTTTGCATGAAAAGGATCTCATATGCTTCGGTTATAGGATCGATCATGTATGTCATGATATGCACTAGGCCAGATGTGGTCCATGCGCTTAGCATGACGGGCAGATTTCAGCAAAATCCCGGTGAGGAGCATTGAAAAACTGTTAAGACTATTCTTAAGTACCTTAGAAGGACTAAAGAATACTTATTGGTCTATGGTGGGCAGCCAGAGCTATCAGTGACTGGGTACACTGATGCTAGCTTCCAAAACAGAAACAAACATGTTCCAAGACGATATCATCTGATTAGAGAAATAATAGAAATAGGCAATGTAAAATTAAAAGAGTACCCACCGACGATATCTTAGTCGACCTTTACCAAGTCACAGAGAGCTTGTGTGTTGTATATGTGGGATGTGGGCTTTGATTCACTGGAGTTTAAAGTTTGTATGTTTTAGAAACTCCTTTGTTGAGACATACTTACTTTTGATCACAATCGAAGATAATATTTTTATCTATGTGTTTTGTGCATTTAATGGAATAATTATTCGATGTTTGTCGTTATTCTCTTATATGTTCCCTTGAATTATCACTGTCATTTTTGCTGTGAGACATCAATGATAAAGTGTAATTCTAAAATAACCATAACCAATGATCATCAAGAATGGGATATTGATGATATGTCATAGGTTAGCATGTGGTCTGCATCACATTCTTAGAGAATGTAGTGGTTCTCGCAACTACGAGATATTTGATATCCGTGATGAACACATGAATACTTTGGAGAGTATTGGTATACCCTACTATTAAATCGTTTGTTAGATGTCTACGATTTCTTAGTGTGTGGAGTATGTAATAGTCCTTAGACTTGAGGTCATTACATATTTTGTTTGTTGAGTGTTGTACTTTGACCAATGACAACGCTTGCGAGTGGCAACGCACGGCTTGGATTGGGTGCATCATGAGACAAATGAAATGGTAGTTGAGCCAAGAATGGGATTCATTCCTCGATTGAAATTTCGAGTGAGCACTTATTTTCTCTATATTATTCGACCATAAAGTCATCAATTAATGTAGAGATATATTCAATTAAAGTAATTGAATATGATCATATAGGTCTTATAATAAAGATGAGAAAATGATTAAGCTATCGATATACACATAGCAAAAATCCTAGTCAATCGAGTGTGTCATGAATGAAAGGATATTACATAAACTTCATGTAAAGGTTGTTTATCGCTTTCCACGAACGTCATTCATATATCGAGTTCACGCACAATGCGCCCGTGAGTTTTGTGCGGACTTTGATTAGATCATCATCGGTAATGGGGCCTATTGGGTCACACTATCAAGTGTATTGTTAATCCGCTCAAGGGTATATGCATAGTGCACGTAAGATATCTAATATTAGTTCTCTATCTAACATGTTCATAGGGCTCATCGCATGTTTAATTGTAGATCTAGATCTGCTTTTAACCGTATTTTCCACCGTGTATCATTAGGTGAGGTCAAGAATTTCCAACAGCAATTTCATGAGATTTAGCCAGATAGTGGCTGCATCCTCCATCTCTTGATGTTGGAGTTGCAAGGACTCGTACATGGTAACCAAAAGAATGCACTTTGTCATTCTATTTGATTTATTTCATTTCTCGTGCTCCTTGCGCTCCTCATCTGTAGGGGCGTTGGACGAGGTGTAGTGAGTACAAATAATTTTATTCAGCAGTAACAATAATCTTAATGTTTCATTTTCACTCGATAAAATTCAGACCGGATAAGGGTTTTTGCGAGCAGATTGATAATTGAAGTAAGAGACATATATGAAATATAATGTAAAAACATAAGCATAAGATCACACATAATCCGTAACAACAATATTGTAACCTTTTGATAAAACATATTAGTTGAAACCTTCAATCACCCAATGATTCCCACATGCAAGCCACGTGTGTGGACGTTTACACATGAACCCCTCGACCAGACTAAAATAAACTTTTTAGACATTTTAATTACAATCCATGTCAACTTATCCTTATGACAAATGAAATTAATAGTTGGACCTTAACTAGACCACATCACTATCGCAAGAAAGGACTTCGCGGGAAGTTGTACTTGAGCTGATGCCTAAGCAGTGACCGCAACTTTGAGAGTAGAACTGCTTCCAATTCAATTTTAGCATACTCACTCGGACCATACTATTTTCAATTCAATTTCGTTTATCATCTCATTTTAAATATATCTCTAGAGAACTTGTGAAAATCGCATAGGCAAGTCACGCGTGCGGACATTTACACATGAAACTCCCACTTCTCAATAGATTAGAATATTTTATTTAGAAATCTCATCTAACAAACTTATGATAAACAGTGCAAGGAAGTCACTCTCTTTTTCTTTGTTCAGGCCCCTCGTCTATGTCTCCCCTGCTATACTCTCACATTAATTCTTCCATTACTATTGTTGTTGTTGTGGAACCAGTGACGGAGCCAGAAATTTTTTCTTGGGGGCCCAATTAATTATAATTTTAAAATCAAATTTAAAAATAATACTCTCTCCGTCCCATTTAAAGTGTCTCCTTTCTTTTGGGCACGGGTATTTAGGAGATAGGTATAAAATAGTTAAATTGATAAAAAGTGAGTAGGACCCATACTTTTTGAAGAAATAATTACTTCCTAAAATGGAATGAGACATTTGTAATGGGACAACCCAAAAAGGAAAGTGAGACATTTTAAATGGGACAGAGGGAGTAATAATTTAAATAATAGTGTAATATTATTTGAATGGAGGTAATTGTTTATACTAAATATATTTCTTCTTCATTATATTTTAATATCTCACAAAAATAAAATAATAAGATTTACTTACAAATAACTACACAATCAATCAATAATAGCTATAAAAATTAAAATAATAAGAAAATTATAAGTGTTAATATTGTAAATGGTATTATCTTATAAAACTTAAATCTTGATTTTCTTGTATCCATTATAAATCAACAATTGAATCTAAAATTAATTCACATATAAAACTTATTAGAATAAATTTAAATAGATATTACTAGTGACTATTATAATAAGGAAAAGGAAGAAAAAAGAAAAGAAAAGAAAGGAAAAGGAAGCAAACGAAAAGAAAGGAAAAGAAAAACTGGAAAATGAATAAAAAAGAAAACAAAGGAAAAGGAATCAAACGAGCAAAAAAAATGCAGAGGTAGATTTCGAACCCGCGACCTTGGTGAATGAGACACGGTTCTTAACCAGTTGCACTACAACATATTTTGAAATTATACACGGATATATAATAGTAGTAGTTTTCTAAAAAAGTTGGGGCCCAGGCCCCAATGTAGCTCCGCCTCTGTGTGGAACCATTGTAGTCAGGGGCGGAGCCACATAGGGGCCTGGGGGGCCCATGCCCCCCCCCCCCCCAACTTTTTTTGAAAAAATAGCTATATATTCGATATGCGAAATAACATTCGAAGTTTTTGTCTAGCCTGATGGTTAAGTTCTTCTTCTGATTTTCTGCGAACAGAGTTCGAAACCCACCGGTGGCATTTCTTCTCTTTTTTCCCCTTCTTTCTTGGTTTTTCTCTCTCCTTTTTTCCTTCTTTTTCTCTTTCCTTTTTTTTCAAATATTTCTTTCTTTCTTTCCTTTTTTTTCAAATCTTTCTTTCTTTCTTTCCTTTTTCTTTCCCTCCTTGTTTCTTTCTTTTTGGTTTGTACTTTTTTCAACCTCTCTCTATTCTATTTCTTCTCTTTATTTTGAGATCTTTTTTTTTTCTTATATAATTTGTTTTATGTAAATAAAAAATATGTATGCAAATAATAACACTATATGAATTAATTCTTAGCTAAACATGTGTGCTCTCTATAATATTTAATAACTAAATACATTGTAATCTAATGGGTTAGAATTTTTATCTCATATTTTAGGAAATCTTGGTTCGATTCCTTTTAGTTACATATTTTCTTTTTCCTTTTTTCTATACTTATTTTGTTTTATTTCCTTTTTCTTTCCTTTATCTTTTTCCTATAATTTTTTTTATGCTGATAAAATGCTATTTCTTTTCTTTTTCTATATATTGATAAAATAAAAGACATATGTAAATAATAAAGTTTTATATGTGAATTAATATTACCAATCAAATTTGTAAAAGGATTATAACAAACTCATTATATTATTAAACTATTATTATTTTATAATTTTATTTTATTAATTTTTAAAATTATAATTAATTGGGCCCCCAGAAAAAAATTTCATGGCTTCGTCACTGATTGTAGCTATGAAGTCACTGACTCCGCCACATCGAAGACGCCATTCCTTGGCTGAATGAAATATCAGTTTATATTTTTATTTTCTAAATCAAATGTTAATTTGTTTGGATGATCAAACTCTTTTGTATTTAAATTAAGCGAATTGACTAATATTACCAAATACTACTAAAATTATTCTTATATGTCTAAACTACACTTGTACACTTTTCATAACAATATAGATCTAAATAATAAATATAATTCCATACGGTAAAATCAAAATAAATATAAAATCTTTTATCAAGATAAATAAATAAATTGAGATTATTTTTGTAATTTTATTTAGAAAATTAGTTTTTTATTGTCCTACGAACATCGATGTAAACAATATTATGTAATACTTATGTTTAGTTAAAATATGTAATAATTGTATAACTTAACAATAAATTTTAAACTTAACAAAAAATAATATAAGGATTCAATTTTTAAGTTAAATATATTAAATAATATTAAATAATCATTGTTTTTAATGTTGATGGGCTCATGAGTTTAATTTATATTTATTTTGTTAACTTTTGTCTTTTTCATTAACAAAATAAAAATATTAATTTTTGTAAATACTTTTAAAATTTTCTACCAACAATAATATTAATAAAGTATTCAAACTATTTCTCTACAGATAAAAAAAACAATAGTATGTATACACATAATTGTATGCATCTCAATTAGCTGTCTTGGTCAAATGAGAATAGTAAACTAATAAATTATGGATGGAATAACCATTCTCATCTCATCTGGAAGGGTGATTTCATCGAGAATCCGATAAAAATATATATATATAAACCATAAGAATAAAAAGAAATAACAATTATATTCATATCATTTCACTATATCAATCACGATTTGGCTCTTTCTTTCTAAAATAAAGAATAAAGCATTATTTTGAATTATATTATGCATGTGCTGCACGTACGCATCGTTAATATTTGAAAGAAAAACTCCAAGTAAACGAATTCAAGTGGCAGCCGAGAATGGATTAGTTGAAATAGTGAATGGATTAGTTGAAATAGTGATATGTTGGAATTTTTTTATGTTAAAATAAAAGCATCTCGTCCTAGTGATTAAAGCGAGGAGTTTTTTAATGATATTTAAGAAGTATAAGGCTGTTTGTTACAAGTGTACCAATCACTACATTATAGTATTGTTATTAAATTCTAGTTTAAATTCATTTCTTAGTTTCTCTTGTGAGAATTTGATAGAATGATGAGAGTTTGTCAAAGGCTTGTAATAGTATAGAGGGGCCGAGAGGAAAAGGTATACTCTGTGATCATAGAAATTTATCATATAGTGAATTTTCTTCTATGGGTCGGGGTTTTTCTCCAATTTTAGAATTTTTCACGTTAATTTTTTGTGTTAAGATTGTTATTCTTTTTCCTTCCTATTTTTTACGTTTCTTTTCTAAATATGAATGAGAACTTGATCTCCCAACATAATACATATATGGTATCACACATTTACTAGCACGTCCTAACTATTATTGAAGCAACTTGACTAAATTGGGATATTCGAATCCTGTAGCAGCACGTGAATCTCGATTCCTTCATCCCTAAAAAAAACCTTATAAAGACCCCACTTCTCATCCCCTTCAAAAAATACCATAAATTATTCTCCTATAATATTGGCACAAAAAAAAATGGAGAAAATCCACATAGCTGTGATGCTAGTTTGTTCATGGCCGCTCATAGGCATAGCTGATGGCGAAAGCATAGAAAAAGATAGCTACACGTTCCGTGTATACGCTCACGAATTCTTCGGCGGGCCGAACGCAACCCTACACGAGATTGCGCGGGCGGCCATCACGGAGGATTCGCCCACGGAGTTCGGGCTGATGCGGGTAGCGGATGACTTAATCACGAGCGGGCCGAATTACACGGAGCTGGATAAGTTGGGCCGTGCCCAGGGGTTCGTGATCAACGCGGGCCTAGAGGCGTCCAGTGTGATAATCAACGTGGATTTCGTGTTCACGGATGGGCCCTACCAAGACAGCATCATCACTATCTTGGGACGGAAGAACATGTCGAGCGTGAGGCAGGAGGTCCCCATCGTCGGCGGTATCGGCGTTTTTCGATCAACACAAGGTTACTCTGTTTGCGAACGTCTCTCCTACGATCCTCTCACATATTATGTTCTTTTCGCGTATGATTTTTATCTTAAATCCGGAGTTTCCGCCGACCAGTGACTGTGTGTGTATATATTGTGCATGGATCAAGATCATGTTTAATTTACTAGCGTGAATAAGTTTTCTCCATCATTGTAATCGCTATGACGCCGTAATGTAATTGTTGTAATAATGTCTGAAGTATATTGGTAATGCTACTTTTAATTATGTTTGGGCATGAAAAATTACTTTGTACGTCCTATTTGCATGTCTTTTGTTTCATTAGAGTATGACATAAGACATTATAAATATGATGTAATAGTGATGCAAACCTTATGAAACTAGACTAATTATCCAATTTTGAACTTGCTTGTTTCTATTGCTAGAATTGAACAATTATTTTTTTCAACAATAAAGCATGTGAGAAGATGACACTTCACAACAAAATGGGGATGATTTACTTTATGATTCACTAGTGATTTATATTGAAAGATATTTTATTAAAAATATAGATATAAACTAAATTATTGATGGATTTTGTGTATTGAAGTCTCGCAAGACACAACTTATGAAAACATAGAAATATTTTAACATTTATGAAATTTAATACGCCGAAGTACTTATTTTTCAACTCACTCCATCATCAACTTCGATCCGCCTCGTCCAAGTATATAGATAATGCTACTTTTGATCATGTTTGGGCATGAAAAATTACTTCGCACGTACTATCTTGCAAGATTTTTGTTGCTTCCGGCGATGACAGGTTGGCTCAGACTAACGGGCCGGACTGGTTTTGCTTGCCCATATATTTTGTTTAAATAACGAAATTATGTCATTAGAATGGTATTCTTCAGATTATAGGTTTTAGGTACAAATCTCACCAACATCTTTAAGTCCGCATGTTTTTGTACATGTGAGTTTATCCAATGTCCAGCAAAAACTTGGGTTTATCCTGTATGCACCAAATTATAGTCGTTGCAGCTCCCATGCATGAATTCCAAAAAATAAAAAAAATCGTATGTTGAATTAAAAGTAAAATTTGCATATACTATTTTATCCTTAATTAGAATCTCATTATTTTAAACTTCAATTTGTAATAAACGAAGACAGATTAGCCCTAGTCACATGGGCGGATCCAGGTAGGGGCTGCACCGGCCTTCAGCCCAGTGCAAGCCCAAAACTTTTTCTTTTATCTATGTATTATATTAAGTCCAATTCAAAATTAGCTCAGTTCAAAATAATTAAAAAATTAAAACAAAGTTGTTATTGTTGGGTTTTCTTATATTTTTGACCCATGAGAAGGTTATAAGAGTGAAAATGGTCAGTCACCATTTTTGAAGGGAGAATTTGGAGCAGTCAAAACAGAAAAGAGAGCAGTCAAATCAGAAAAATTCGTAGCATTTTTTTCTCATCTCGGATTTTCAGCGCGTAGCTTCAGAAAAATTCCGTTTCTCAAAGATTGAACCGTTAGATCACTGTGATTTTTGGACAACAGCTTAACAGCATCTGGGCCAACGTTTTGGACGGTGGAGATCAAATTTTGATTTTCAGAGATCGGGTTTCGTCGATCTGAACAGAGGAGAATTTCTGGTGATATTTTTCTTGATCTTTGCTCGATTTAGATTCCATACATCTTGATGTGCTTATTTTCGAGTGTATGATGTTTTGTATGTCTCTAGTATAATCTAGAGAAGATTTTGTACTGCTCCATTGTTGATGATAGTGGATTTAAACGGCTCTAGTAGTCCCGTGATTTTTTCCTCTCTTTCGTTTTGAGAAGTTTTCCACGCTAAAATTATGTGTCTCCTTATTGTTGCGTACCTACTGTTTTGAGCGACATATATTGGTGATTTTAGAATATCTTATTTGTCTGCATCCTCAAAGGTTCATACGAGCGGAAAAATTAGCCAAATAAAGGTGTCATATTCTTCCTCGGCTCTGCATCTGCTCAAGTGTTTGCTGATGTTGTTATCTGCCATTCGAAGCTGTCAAAGTTCAAGTTCAATGCAGTCAAGTTTTGTCAGTGGTTTGGCTGATGGATTCCTAAATTTTACACTAAGTAAGGGTTTATATTGAAAGAAATTTTATTAAAAATATAGATATAAACTCAATTATTGATGGATTTTGTGTATTGAAATCTCGCAAGACAACTTATGAAAACATAAAAATATTTTAACATTTATGATATTTAATACGTCGAAGTCAAGTACTTATTTTTCAGCCCACATCATTGTCAACTTCTGGATCACCCATGCCTAGACAACTTATAAACCCCCCCTCTCTTTTAATTCTAGAACAGAAAAAGAGAATAATGGGGGTTGGAGGAATCTTCAAGAATTTAAATTAGAGTATTTTAATTTGCATTAAAGGGGAAGTGGTGATGCGAGAGAATCAGGCCGAGGCAACAGCTAGCGGCGGAGGCGGTATTGTCGTTTGATAGATAATCTTGTTTCTCACTTGTCTATGTCAACTAATCTTTCTTCAATTCTTGTTTTCTTATATTTAATCAAACTTATTCCTCTCATTTTGATTTAATTTTCCACACGCGATTATGTTGTTGCTACTAAAACAGCGAAAAGCTCGAACAACGATTGCCTATTACCGGTGCGCATAAAGATGACTTTTCTCTTCTGAATTTGTTTCACAAGTTGCCTCATAATCGACTCGCGTCAAGAAAAAAATTCAACATATATAAGATTCTACACAAAAACTCATGTACATCCGTCCGCACAGTGCGGAAGGACAAACCTATCATTTGTTATAAAGAAAAATATCAATTTATATTAAAGAAAAATATCATTTACTTAAAAGAAAAATATCAAATATCATTTACATTGAAGAAAAATATCAAAGTCTATATATGCGGAATGATGTACAGGAGACCACCTCAAGATTCTGTTGTTGCAACAATATCTCTTAAATCTAGTTTAAGGCTTTGAAATAATTTGATTTCTTAATTAATAATATCCGATTTGCTAGATGGTGCATGCATGGTTGACACAATTTACGGACAAGCTAAAACAAGGAAGAAACCAAGCCAGTGGGCTCAAAATGAATGAAAAACGTGTTTGCAGAGAAAAGAGCTATTGAGAGAGAGGTTTTGTTTTCAACAACTATGGACCTATATATGGTTGGCCATAATTAAGTGGTCGAACATTTCCCGTCACCTTTTACATGTTCAACCAAATCCATATGTCAAATATATACCAACACCTCCTAAATGAATTGAATGAATTGGCCCTATATATGGTTGAATGAATTGGACCTTATATGGTTGGCCATAATTAAGTAGCCAAACTTAATTATTTCTTTTTTTTTCCATAGGAATCTATAGTATGTTATTTTTTTTATGTACTAGGTAAACCCACGTTCTTGGTTTATAAACAACATAAGATGAATAAAATCACACTTGAAAAATCAAGTGTGACAAATTCGGACCTATAAAGATATTAGTGTTATTCGAACGAGTTATCACAGAACATTATGATACTCTTGGGCAAACGAGGTACCATATCTAGATCCATGAGGTAGTTAATGAGCTACCACATCTAGATCCATGAGGTAGTTCTTGAACCATAATATGCCACCACAGATAAATTCGTCATTTCTCATAATAAAAACACTACTATAAAAAACAACATAATATCCATGCGTAAATAGTTTGAAACCGAAACAAGGTTTCATTGAAACTCCGGCACACATAAAACATCTCTCAAAACTAAAAATATCCTATCAAAGCATAAAGAAACATCTCCGACTGCAACGGCCTCGACTTTCGCTGCGTTGTCCATGGAGATCGTTATCTTGCCATCACTCGGCTCCCTTGTCCGCAGGAACCCCTACAAGGTGTAACAAATATGGTCAGTCGCACCCGTATCTACTACCCATGAATGAGTAGAACAAGTCGTTAAACATGTTTCCGTTACAAGAGCTAATACCGTACCTTGAGTCTTGAGCATAGGGCAATTAACCTTCCAATGCCAAGTCTTATTATACTTGAAGCACTTACCATTCTCCTTTGACCTTTTCAAACTGGTTAAGTCCTTTGTATTACTCTCACTATTTCTTTTAGTCTTAGCATCTCTTGAATTTCACTTTACATTTTCATCTTTCAATGAAATAGTGGTATTCCTTGAGGTGCGTACTAAAGGTTGTGCACATTTGCCCATCTTGTTTTCCTTCGTTATCGATATTTTTGCAATGAATCTAGAGTATGACTCTTTTCATATAGAATCACGCTATAACGGAAGTCATCAAAAGATTTGGGTAAAGTATTGAGGACTATATCGATCTTGACTTTGTCATCAATATATTCTCCAACCAATTCGAGCTCTCCAAAGAAATTGATCATTTGCTCTACATGGTCATGCACAGAATCACCTTCCATCATTGAACTTGACATGATTAATTTCTTTTCAAGTTATGACTAACAATTCTGTCCGACTCCCCATACGATTTCATGAGATTTAGCCAGATGGTGGTTGTATCCTCCATCTCTTAATGTTGGAGTTGCAAGGACTCGCACATGGTAACCAAAAGAAGGCAATTTGTCATTATATTTGATTTATCTCATTTCTCGTGCTCCTTGCGCTCCTCATCTGTAGATGAATCGTCTAGGGGCGTTGGACGAGGTGTAGTGAGTACAAATAATTTTGTTCGCAGCAAGAATAATC
This sequence comes from Salvia rosmarinus, assembly GCA_036937905.1. Taxonomy (NCBI): domain Eukaryota; kingdom Viridiplantae; phylum Streptophyta; class Magnoliopsida; order Lamiales; family Lamiaceae; genus Salvia; species Salvia rosmarinus. Next base: position 5,736,336 of record CM072815.1, read on the forward strand.
TCAATGTTTCATTTTCACTCGATAAAATTCGGACCCGATAAGGGGTTTTGTACGAGCAGATTGGTAATTGAAGTAAGAGACATATTTGAAATATAATGTAAACACATAAGCATAAGATCACACATAATTCGTAACAATAATATTGTAATCTTTTGATAAAACATATTAGTTGAAACCTCCAATCGTCCAATGAATCCCACATGCAAGCCATGCGTGTGGACGTTTACATATGAACCCCTCGGGCAGACTAAAATAAACCTTTTAGTCATTTTAATTACAATTCATGTCAACTTATCCTTATGACAAATGAAATTAATAATTGGACCTTAACTAGACCACACCACTATCGCAAAAAGGGACTTCGCGGGAAGTTGTACTTGAGCTGATACCTAAGCAGTGACCACAATTTTGACAGTAGAACTGCTTCCAATTCAATTTTAGCATACTCACTCGGACCATACTGCTTCCAATTCAATTTCGTTTATCATCTCATTTTAAATATATCTCTAGAGAACTTGTGAAAATCGCACATGCAAGTCACGCATGCGGATATTTACACATGAAACTCCGAGTACTTCTCAATAGATTAGAATGTTAACAAACTTATGATTAACAGTGCAAGCAAGCCACGCGTGTGGACGTTTACTCACAGTGCGTATCACTTTGATTAGAGATCAAAATATGGAGGTCTTGACGTTTTTTATTTAAGAATTAATATGTCGGGTTCATTTTTAGTCTTTTGTTTCAATAGGTTTGTCCATGCAAATCACGTAGTTCTAACATGTTTTCTCTTTTTTTTCTCTTTTTTTTTTTGGTCAATCAATGCAGAAATTTAAAGGCCGCGTCACGGTGGAGTCGAACCACTCTACCACTAGGCCAACACACACACACGTTTTCTCTAGAACTCAACATGTAAAACATGATCATAGAATTCTAAAAACATGCTTCAAAATAGCTTGATAAATGCAGTCAATCACGAAAACATATATCTACGTTTATCTACATAATTAAACATACATTATATGCTAGTGCATAATTTAAACATCCACGACATGCTATGAACGATAAAAATAAAATAAAATTCATTCATTGTGGCCCATTCGTGGATCTTGTACTTTTGTCTAATTTATTACATAAATTTGTACAGTATATCTAATAATACATTGGTTTTTCGATTCAATTCGATAACAACCGACATCTAACTCCCATTTAAACAGACATTCTCTTTCTCACACACACAATTAAAACACCTAACCTTACCAACTCTCTTTTTCTTTGTTCAGACCCCTCGTCTATGTCTCCCCTGCAATACTCTCACATTAATTCTTCCATTACTATTGTTGTTGCTGTGGAACCATTGTAGCTATGAAGTCACTTACACCGCCACATCACAGACGCCAATCCTTGGTTGAATGAAATATCAGTTTATATTTTTATTTTCTAAATCAAATGTTAATTTGTTTGGATGATCAAATTCTTTTGTATTTAAACTAAGCGTATTGACTAATATTACCAGATACTACTAAAATTATTCTTATATGTCTAAAATACACTTGTATACTTTTCGTAACAATATAGATCTAAATAATAAATATAATTCCATACGGTAAAATCAAAATAAATATAAAATCTTTTAGCAAGATAAATAAATAAATAAATTGAGATTATTTTTGTAATTTTGTTTAGAAAATTAGTTTTTTATTGTCCTGCGAACATCGATGTAAACAAGATTATGTAATACTCATGTTTAGTTAAAAATATGTAATAATTCGCATAACTTAACAATAAATTTTAAACTTAATACAAAAATAATATATGGATTCAATTTTTAAGTTAATATATTAAATAATATTAAATAATCATTATTTTTTAAATGTTGATGGGCTCATGAGTTTAATTTATATTTATTTTCGTAACTTTTGTCTTTTTCATTAACAAAAATAAAAATATTAATTTTAGTAAATACTTTTAAAATTTTCTACCAACAATAATATTAATAAAGTATTCAAACTATTTCTTTAAAGATAAAAAACAATAGTATGTATACACATAATTGTATGCGTCTCAATTAGTTGTCTTGGTGTGGATGGAATAACCATTCTCATCTCATCTGGAATGTTGATTTCATCGAGAATCCGATAAAAAAAAATTGATAGGATACGGTCCAACTACTAGGCCCAAGCATCAGGCCCAATATAAATGGGCCCCGACACTAAGCTCGGCCTAAGCAAGTTCGGCCCAAGAAGACTCCTAGACCAACTACAACTCAAATCGTAAGTGGAGACGTAGAAGATTCGGATGCATATCTAAAAGAATCCTTATGAGAGAAGACTTTGAATTAGAGTCGAACTCAACTTGGTATCAGAGTCGAACTCAACTTGATGATTGTGTATAAATAGAGGCTAGATTAGACGGAAAATGAGGATCTACACTCTTTGTAATCGCTTCTCATACACTCAATACACATATACTCTCTCTTGCTCCGTGGACGAGATCTAATTCAAAGATCGAACCACGTAAATCCCTCGTGTTCATTGTGCATTTATTTCCCCAACGAAGTAAGCTCGATCATCGGCGCCGTGCTGGGAACCGAAATTCTGTGTTTTCGATCAACCTTTGTTTACAGGGAATCAATCACGACGATGAATACAAGAAGTCTTACATCCAGAGCCGCTGCCGGCAACAACAGCAACAACGGCGGCAGGACGCGCCGAGCTCGGCTTGGGAAAAGCCCGGTCAGAGATACGACCCCCGAAGGGCATGTCCAAAGTCTCGACGAGCAAGGCCATCTCATCCTGCATGAAGAAGAGTACCGTAGCGAGTGAGATCGCAACAGCAACCGAGAGGAACCCCTAGCACCACAGTTAAACCTTGACGATGCGGTTAAAGGGTTCCTCGAAAAGAACAAGGAGAGCTTCCTCCAGTACCTCAGCCGAGAACAAGGTCGGCCTCGGCATGGTGAAAAGGAGGCCGAAGTCTCATCTAGACACGAGGCCCCCCACCGAAGCAGATCCCCCAGCCTACAGATGATAGGCGTTCATGCTGCGAACAATACCTCTACACGAGTTGGTTTCCAAACCGATCGTGCAAGGGATGAGCAGTGCGGGCCAGGTCGTCATGATCATCGCGAGGTCGACCCCCACAATTATAACGAGTCCGGCCGACGAACTCAGCATCGTTCTCCAGGTGACGGGTTCGATGGATACGGGAGGATCATTATCCCTTTCTCCAACGAGATACTCGACACTCCTCTCCCAGACAAGTACCGGGTGCCAAGTATTGCCCCCTACGACGGACTGCGGGATCCGCAAAACTTCCTCTCTCAGTTCCAGTACAACATGATCAATCAACGTCTCAACACCATCCACATGTGCAAGCTATTCCCGGAGCTACTGATCGACAACGCCCGTCGGTGGTTCGACAGTTTATCTCCCGGGAGCATTGAATCTTACCGAGATCTAATGGAAGCCTTTCATCGAAGGTTCTTCCAAAAAGCCGAGTTCAAGACCACATCGGCTCATCTCCTCACCGTGAGGCAAGACCGATGCGAGTCCATCAGCGACTTCATGACTAAGTTCAATAAGGAGAGCCTAAAAGTCGAGGTCGTAGACGACCTCCTCATTATCTCGGCTTTCCAGAACGACATCTTGCCTGGGGCCCTATACAAGGAGATCGTCAAGTACGAGCCCCGCACTACGTCGGAGCTGTGGCGCATAGCAGATCGGTTCGCCAAGACAGACGAAGCGGACATGAGAAAGCGTGAAGCTGACAAGGTGGAACCCTCTAACAGAAAGAAGAAAGAGGATGATCGAGGAGATCGATCAGTAATCCCGACAGAAATCGAGAAGAGAGACCCCGCCTACATTAGAGAAGCTCGGTACAAGCAACAAGTAGCTCGATATTATAACCAGCGTGTCAAATCTCGATAATTCCAAGTAGGAGACCTCGTACTTCGAAGTAACGAAGTCAGTAAAGCTGCAAAGCTCGGCAAGTTAGAGACCACATGGGAAGGACCATACCGAATTAAAGAAGTCCTCGGAAAAGGGTCATATAAGCTCGCTCATTTATCCGGTACGTCGTGTTTCATTAATAAAATATTTTCTTTATTTACTTCATCTGTCTTGCATATTTCATTTGTCACTTATGCATACCACCTTTTCCACCATACCCTCTTCGGAGGATGAACTATACCCTCTTCGGAGGATGAACCATACCCTCTTCGGAGGATGAACCATACCCTCTTCGGAGAACGAATTATACCCTCTTCGGAGGACGAACCATACTCTCTTCGGAGGACGAACTATACCCTCTTCGGAGGACGAACTATACCCTCTTCGGAGGATGAAATATACCCTCTTCGGATGACGAACTATACCCTCTAAGGAGGAGATCTAAACGTGCGTGAGGGGACCATCCCTAGCGATAAAACTTGCTAAATAAGGAACCTATACCTTCGTTTAATACGAGGACGAACTATAAACGCGCGTGAGGGGACCACCCCTAGCGATAAAACTTGCCAAATAAGGAACCTATACCTTCGTTTAATACAAGGACGAACTATAAACGCGCGTGAGGGGACCACCCCTAGCGATAAAACTTGCCAAATAAGGAACCTATACCTTCGTTTAATACGATGACGAACTATAAACGCGCGTGAGGGGACCACCCCTACCGATAAAACTCCGCAAATAAGGAACATATACCTTCGTTTAATACGAGAACGAACTACCTTCATTTATTTCGAGGATGAACTACATTCGTTTAATACGAGGACGAACTACCTTCGTTTAAATACGAGGACAGCATTAAATGGATATGACGTGTTCCATGTTCGACCACGGCATCCCGAGGTCTGGCCGCCTCGACCTCGGCCTTCAACAGGCCGACCTCGGCTTTCAGCAAGCCGACCTCGGCTTTCAGCAAGCCGACCTCGGCCTTCGCCACCTCGGCCGCCTTCAACAAGCTGACCTCGGTCTCCAGCAAGCCGACCTCGGCCGCCTTCTCCGCCTTCGCCACCTCGGCCGCCGCTAGAGCTGCAGCCTCCCTCTTCGCCGCATCCCGAGCTTTAGCCTCGACCACGGCCACCTCATGGACGAGGAGGGTCATATTTGACCTCGGCAGGGCGACGAGTATTCGACTTCTGCCAATTTATGGCCGAGCGACATACGACTTCGGCATAACGTCTCGGCAGGGTGAAGCCAAGCGACACACGACTTCGTCATAATGCCTCGGTAGGGTAAAGCCAAGCGACGCACAATTTCGACAGATCAGAAGCACTCCACTTCGCCAGATCACGAGTTTCGGCGAAGCAATGTCGAACCGGTGTCCCCATCCATCACGACCTCACTTCTACGCCTTTTGGGGGATATGATAGGATACGGTCCAACTACTAGGCCCAAGCATCGTGCCCAATATAAATGGGCTCGACACTAAGCTCGGCTAAACAAGTTCGCCCAAGAAGACTCCTAGACTAACTACAACTCAAATCGCAAGTGGAGACGTAGAAGATTCGGATGCATATCTAAAAGAATCCTTATGAGAGAAGACTTTGAATTAGAGTCAAATTCAACTTGGTATCAGAGTCGAACTCAACTTGATGATTGTGTATAAATAGAGGTTAGATTAGACGGAAAATGAGGATCTACACTCTTTGTAATCGCTTCTCATACACTCAATACACATATACTCTCTCTTGCTCCGTGGACATAGATCTAATTCAAAGATCGAACCACGTAAATCCCTCGTGTTCATTGTGCATTTATTTCCCTAACGAAAGTAAGATCGATCAAAAATATATATAAATCATAAGAATAAAAAGAAATAACAATTATATTCATATCATTTCACTATATGAATCACGATTTGGCTCTTTCTTTCTTTGCTGCACGTACGCATCGTTAATATTTGAAAGAAAAACTCCAAGTAAACGAATTCAAGTTGCAGCCGAGAATGGATTAGTTGAAATAGTGATATGTTGGAATTTTTTTATGTTAAAATAAAAGCATCTCGTCCTAGTGATTAAAGTGAGTAGTTTCTTAATGATATTTAAGAAGTATAAGGTTCTTTGTTACAAGTGTACCAATCACTACATTATAGTATTATGATTAAATAAAAGTTTAAATTCATTTCTTAGTTTCTCTTGTGAGAATTTGATAGAAGGATGTGAGTTGTCAAAGGCTTGTAATAGTGTAGGGGGACGAGAGGAAGAGGTATACTCTATGATCATAGAAATTTATCATATAGTGAATTTTCCTCTATGGATCGTGGTTTTTCTCCGATTTTGGAATTTTTCACGTTAATTTTTTGTGTTGAGATTGTTATTCTTTTTTCTTCCTATTTTTTCGTTTCTTTTCTACGTGCTAACTATTATTGAGGCAACTTGACTGAATTTGGATCCTTTGGTATCACACATTTACTAGCACGTCCTAACTATTATTGAAGCAACTTGACTAAATTGAGATATTCTAATCCTGTAGCAGCACGTGAATCTCTATTCCTTCATCCCTAAAAAAACCTTATAAATACCCCACTTCTCATCCCCTTCAAAAAATACCATAAATTATTCTCCTATAATATTGGAACCAAAAATATATGGAGAAAATCCACATAGCTGGTATACTAGTTTGTTCATGCATGCTCATAGGCATAGCTGATGGCGAAAGCATAGAAAAAGATAGCTACACGTTCCGTGTATACACTCACGAATTCATCGGCGGGCCGAACGCAACCCTACACGAGATTGCGCGGGCCTCCATCACGGAGGATTCGCCCACGGATTTCGGGCTGATGCGGGTAGCGGATGACTTAATCACGAGCGGGCCGAATTACACGGAGCTGGATAAGTTGGGCCGTGCCCAGGGGTTCGTGATCAGTGCGGGCCTAGCGGCGTCCGGTGTGATAATCAACGTGGATTTCGTGTTCACGGATGGGCCCTACCAAGACAGCATCATCACCATCTTGGGACGGAAAAACACGTCGAGCGTGAGGCAGGAGGTCCCCATCGTCGGTGGTATAGGCGTTTTCCGATCAGCACAAGGCTACTCGGTTTGCGAACTTCTCTCCTACGATCCTCTCACATATTATATTCTTTTCGCGTATGATTTTTATCTTAAATCCGGAGTTTCCGCCGACCAGTGACTGTGAGATCATGTTCAATTTACTAGCGTGAATAAGTTCTCTCCATCATTGTAATTGCTATGACGCAGTAATGTAATTGTTGTAATAATGTCTGAAGTATATAGGTAATGCTACTTTTAATTATGTTTGGGCATGAAAAATTACTTCGTACGTCCTATATTGCGTGTCTTTTGTTCCTTCCGGCGACGACAGGTTGGCTCGGACTAACGGGCCGACTGGTTTTGCCCATATATTTTTTGTTTAAATAGCGAAATTCTATCAGTAGAATGATATTCTTCAGATTATAGGTTGGAGGTACGAATCTCACCAACGTTTCTATAAGTCCGCATGTTATTGTATATGTAAGTGAGTTTACAGAGTGTATAGTGACAACATATTGCACAAGAACGTGAGTTTATCCAATGTCCACTGAAAACTTGGGTTTATCCTGTATATACCGAATTATAGTCGTTGCAGCTCCCATGCATGAATTCCGAAAGAAAAAAAAAACCAATCGTATGTTGAATTAAAAGTGAAAATTACATATACTATTTTATCCTTAATTAGAATCTCATTTTTTAACTTCGATTTCTAATAAACGAATATAGATTAGCCCTAGATAACTTATAATTATAAACCCCCTCTTTTAATTCTAAGAACTGAAAAAGAAACAATAATGGGGATTGGAGGAATCTTCAAGAATTTAAATTAGATTATTTTAATTTGCATTAAAGGGGAAGTGATGATGTGAGAGAATCAGGAGGCACCAGCTAGCGGCGTTGGCGGTATTGTCGTTTGATAGATAATCTTTTTTTTTCCAATTAATTTTTAAAGATCGCATCACGGTGGACTCGAATGTCTGAGACCTTTGGTTTCAGGCATTAATCGCTCTACTATTAGGCCAATACATGCAGATGATAGATAATCTTGTTTCTCACTTGTCTGTGTCAACTAATCTTTCTTCAATTCTTGTTTTCTTGTTTTTAATAAAATTTATTCCTCTCATTTTGATTTAATTTGCCACACACGCGATTATGTTGTTGCTACTAAAAAAGATTGCCTATTACTGGTGCGCATAAAGATGACTTTTCTCTTGAATTTGTTTCACGTACAAGTTGCCTCATAATCGACTCGCGTCAAGAAAAAAATTCGAGCATAATATAAGATTCTGTTATTGCAACTATATCTCTGAAATCTAGTTTAAGGGTTTGAAATAATTTGATTTCTTAATGAATAATATCCGATTCGCTAGATGGTGCATGCATGGTTGACACAATTTACGGACAAGCTAAACAAGGAAGAAACCAAGCCAGTGAGCTCAAAATGAATGAAAAACCTGTTTGCAGAGAAAAGAACTGTCGAGCGAGAGTTTTGTTTTCAACAGCTATGGACCTATATATGGTTGGCCATAATTAAGTGGTCGAACATTTCCTGTCACCTTTTACCATTTTCAACGAAATCCACATGTCAAATATATATCAACACTTGAATGAATTGAACTCAGTATAAATGAATTGAATGAATTGGTCCAATATATGGTTGAATGAATTGAATGAATTGGACCTATATATGGTTGGCCATAATTAAGTGGTCGAACTCCACCGGCCGGAATCAGGTCTCAAAATAGGGTTTTGTATTGTTTCTTTTTCTCATATAGGAATCTATAGCATGTTATTTTTATATGTATTAGATAAACTCACGTTCTTAATTTACAAACCACACAAGATGAATAAAATAACACTTGAAAATTCAAGTGTGATAAGCTCGGACCTATAAAGATGTTAGTGTCATTCGAACCTGAGACCTTTGAACTCAGGTAATTTTGAACTGACTATAAATGAATTGAATGAATTGGCCGTATATATGGTTGAATGAATTAAATGAATTTGGACCTATGTACAGTTGGCCATAATTAAGTGGTCGAACTCCGCCAGCCCAAAATCAGGTCTCAACAAAGGGTTTTATAGTGTTTCTTTTTCTTTCTTTTTCATAGGAATCTATAGCATGTTATTTTTTATATGTACTAGGTAAATTTACGTTCTTGATTTATAAACCACACAGATGAATAAAATCATACTTGAAAAACTAAGTGCGACAAGTTCGGACCTATAAAGATGCTAGTGTAATTCGAACTGAGACCTTTGGACTCGGGAATGCCTACTTCACCACTAGGCTGTTCCAAAGGGACATGGTTTTATATTATTTTTTATGGATAAATATCAATTTATGTTCCAATGTTTTACAATTTTTCATTTAATGTCACATCATAATCATATTGTTGTTTTGGTCCCTAACGTTTCAAAAAAAATCTATTAATGTCCTAATGATCGATTTCTGATGTACAAACGTTTATGTGGCTCCCGAAATTCTATATTGGACTCCATGTTAATATAAAAATTAAATAAAAACACAGAAAAACTCCTCCAAAGAAAAGTCGTCTAATTTCTTTTCTACGTTAATATAAGGGAAGAAATGTAACGACGTCATTTTGGAGGAGTTTTTCTAGGTTTTTATTTTATTTTTATATTGACTTGGAATCCAAAATAAAATTTCGTAGCCACGTAAGCATTTGGACGTCGGAAATTAATCGACATGATATATGCTGGGAAATTTCTTGAAATTATTGGGATGATTCTGTATTAATTGTGTGTTTGGATTAGATTCCAAAACATTGCTGATGTTTGTCCTGTTGGTGTAATTTATGCTACTCACTTTATGGAGTTAGCCATTTTTGTTACAGGTTTCAGTAGAAGAACTACCAGCTTGGATAAACCCAAAACTGAAGGAGTTCGAGCAGTACTTAAGCCAACCATATTGATAGAAGTATCAGCACCAGCATAATTGATAGAAGCGCAACTAATGAATCGCTTACTGAAGACTAAAGTCAGGCCAACTGATGTCAGAAGACTGAAGTATAGCGATGCTGATGAATAGAGCTACTGGAGTAAAGTCGAAGACTGAAAACTGAAGTCGGAAGACGAAAAACTGAAGATCGGAGACTGGAGACTAGGCGCTGGTGAAAACAATGAAGTCATGATATAACTAAATGTCATACCAGCAGTTGACTGCCCATGTTGGGAAGTCAAAGCTGGCTACCATAAGTCAAAGCTGACGATTGAAACTCAAAGCTGATGACTGAAAGTCAAAGTTGTTAATCAATAGTTAAAGCTGGTAACAAGTAGTCAAAGCAGACTGATGAAAAGTTGAAGCTGAATATTTATATGTCAAGCTGAAAATGTCATACTGTCTCAAGTTCTCAAACTGACAAAAGACGGAGCTCAGCTGCTGATGAAAGACGGAGCAATCTCGACTAGTCCAACCTGAAGTTAATGTACTGATAAAACACGAAGTCAACTCAACTAAAAAAACACGGAGATATTTTACCTTCAGTATTTGACTCAGCCACGTGTCGTAGCGTATCTACAGAAGATCCTGACATACCAGAAGACCTTTTCAGAGTTACAGAGCTATAATGTACGATGATGCAGATCCGACAGCAATGTTTGAGGATTCAAACAAGAAGTTTTCAAATAATAAATGGAAGGATGTGATTGGTGCTCCCTCCAACAAAACAATTCATCGTCTCTATATAAATACGTGCAGAATCCAACAATTGAATATTACCAAAACATTGCACATTCATATTGTCTAAAGTATTCAAAAGCTCAAAGCTCAAAACTATCAAACAGTGATTTCGAAGAATGAAGTCTACAGTGCTATCAGTAACTCTTCAGAGTTCAAATATATTTATCAGCTGAATGTTTCAGTATACACTTCTTTTAAGTCTATGATATTTTTATATATCTTAAACCTAGACACGTTGAGTTTATCATCTGAGACAGCTCAGATTTTAGTTGGAAAACCCTCTATAAAAACATCCATATTTAAGTAGAAGTTTAGGCAAGTAAGCAACGAAATGTTAATTGTTGAAAGCATGGTTATCTTGCACATATAAGCAAGAGTTTTAGGTCGACTGCACCCATAAGCAATCAGATGTTTCCTAGCATCCGCAAGCGTAGGAAGAACGTCCAGTCAGCGGGATACAATAATATTAACTCTATATCTAGGTTTATATCTTATACCCATAAATAAGACCAAATCTCAGTTGGTGGATTGACTGAGTAATCAGTCCATGGACGTAAGAGCTGATCTCTCCGAACCACGTAAAACCAAGTGTTATTTACTTTCAATTCATTACATTCAGTATTGTATTTTCTTTATATATTATTGAACTGTCATCACCAACACACAAGCAACACAATATCGTTTTGAAACACTCTATCAATATTAGTCTGATGCTGGTGAGATAAAATTAAAAACTAACTAAGACATATTCGACTAAGTGCTTTTAAGACAGTTCAAGTTTTCAGTAAGGCAAATACAGTAACCACCACACTCTGCACGCACATCAGTTATCAGCCCAAATAACCAGCTGTCTCAACAGTCAGTAGGTTTGTTAACTGATATCACTTAATACAAGATTCCCCTTAGCTGATAATACTCAATACTATATTCCTCTCCACCCAAATACATCAGTACGTACTCTGAGGGACCCATCAACATTAATAGAATTTTTTAAAATGTTAGAGACTAAAATAACAATATACTTACGTTGAGACATTAAATAAAAAATTACAAAACATTGGGACATAAACTAATAATTTACCTTTTTTTATTTGGTATCTTTGATCTTATCGAATTTTGTAATTTTTTAAGGGAAGGGTAAAACTGATAGTAAAAGAGGGAAAAAACACTTTGTATTATAAACTTCCCAGATCATTACATCCTAAGAAAGTATTCAGAAATTAGAGCATTAAAGAAGATGTTTCTGAATGCATGTATTTTTTTACGCCTTATTTTTCTAGTTCAATTTACTAAGATCCCCTATGTATGGTCTAGAATTTCATATTTAATAACTAATTAATGATTCATTTTTTTTGGGGAAATTGGCTTAAACATTGTTCAACAATTATACATATTTATATGTCTAGTACTTAGAAATATATTTTTCAAACTTTATTATTTATATTGGAATTATAGATTTGGTGAAATTGTATATCGAACTAGTTTTTTTTTTGTCAATTAATACAGAAATTTTAAAGGCTGTGTCACGGTGGACTCGAACCCGAGACCTTTGGCCTCGGGCATTAACCACTCTACCACTAGGCCAACACACACACATCGTATATCGAACTAGTTATTAATTTCTGATGAGATTTGCAAATAAAGTACTCACTCTATTTTTTTGTAAGTGTAAAAAAAATAAGTGTCATAATTTAGAATTTGAGGGTAAAGTAATGACAATTTTTTCATTTTACCCATTTTTTATATCATTTTATAATTTGGTAATTAATTATATATGAATTTTTATCAGTATAATTAATAAGTTTATAAAGATAAACTTTTCTAGTTCTTTAGTATGAGTAATTTCATGATTGAGGTTATTAAAAAAAAAAAAGAATGAGTACTTAATTAGTTGTTCGTTCGAGACACCTCCTAAAATTAGGGGTGACTATTAGGGTGTCGGGTAGTCGGGTACCTGATACCCAACCCGTAATTTGTCGGGTATTGGGTACCCGATTATCCAAAAATCGGGGATACGGGTCGGGGTCACGTATGGCAATTTAGGTTTTATTATGGATTGTTGAGTGCTTGGGTGCTTATGAATATAGTTTATGGGTGATTCTTGGTGTAGATCTGTAGGAGTTGAAGCAAATGGCTTTATGGTTTGATCCTTCAAGTCAATTGCCTTAGGAATTGGTGCAGCTTAAATTATGAAAGCTTTCAGGTAAATTTCTATTGATTAAAATCCTAAAATTTGCAATAACAATCTTGTCAAAATCCTGAAATTTGCAGCATAAAATCTTTCAGGAATTGGTTTGGCATGGACGTCTACTTGGCTTTTTCTTGAATCCTGAACAGAAGGCGTGCTTCATGCATTGCTCACAGATTTTGGAAGAATGCTAGGAAATAAAAAATTAAAACGAAAAATAAACACCAAACACAAAAATAGAGATTTGCATCCATATAGAGTCGAACTAGAGACATCTTGGCTTAGGTATCTGAGTCTGGCTCTAAACCCAAGAGGTCAAGCACCTACAATTGAACAATGGAAGGAGAATTAAATAAACAACGGGTATTATCGGATACCTGAATACCCGATCCGGTATCCGACCCCATATTCGGTTACCCGAGTACCTAATTAGGGTGGGATCGGGTATAAATGAGGTCAGTTATCCGATAATTTCGGGTAGGATACCCGATCCGATCAGAATAAACACCCCTACCTAAAACTTCAAAAGGAAAAGAAAAGAGAAAAGTAGTATGAAATGCTTTTGGGAATTGTATAAAATGTAAAATGTTGATTCCATGTGTAATATCGAAATCCCCTCGAGTTAGGTCGGTTGTGGACTTCCACGGTACCTACTTGTTTTGTCACTTCATGAGATGCAGCCACTTCCCATGCTATGCCGTCAACTAGTTCTTAGTTAGCGTCTTTTAATTTCTTTGGCAAATTAAATGAATTGAATTGTTCACTATTTTTCCCTTTCTTGGCTGATTTTTTTTATTAAAGGTCATTGATGTGTAGTGGTGTGTAAGATCGTCTTCCATAAGGAAAGGTGTGTTCAATTCTTTTGAGCAAGAGAATTTGGAGTTTTGAATTCATATATATATATATAGGGAGGGGTTATGGTGAGAATAGATATATATGTAAGAAATAAGAATATATCTTAACCACTCATTACAAAAAAATGAATGATCCAGATTATCCTAATTTATCATTGCTGCATTTCTTTCTTATATTACACAAATCGAAGCAAAGGTTAAAATGGGTAATTTAGAAGAAAAAAAATGGACAAAAAACTGCATTTGCTATTTTCAAGGCATGAAAAAATCTTCTTCAATATTCGGATATCTCATCAAATTGATAAAAGATAACAATAAACAAAGTAAATCTCTTGCGCATTGAATACACAAAATATTCAAGAAGCATAAGACGTCATTCTCGTCTTTTCTATTTTCATTGCATTAAAGAACCCATTTACATAACTCCAAAAGTCATTTTCATTGTTTCCTACAGAAACCATTTTCGAAACTTCATACTTCATTACAAACAAGCAACTAACCAAAAAAGGGTGATGACGATGAAAGCATTAGGCGCGGAGAGTGCAAAAAATGATGGTATGTTATTTTATATGTTTTGGTTTTTTTTTTTTTTCGTGTTTCGATTTTATCTTTTTTTTTCATTTTCGCTCAATTGGTGTTACCGTATTTGTTTGTATCTTCTTCCGATTTAATATATGTGACAAGAATAATTTGTACGTAATCTATGATTTATATGGATTTTATAAAAAATTACAATGTGTCATAGATTTTGTGCTTTTGTTATATAATATAATGAATGTGGTCCCAAAAGTTTGACCTTTGTTTTGTATAGAAAATTAATATGTTCCAACAAATCATAGTCTGTAGTTTTTTTTCAATGTTGTACAACCAAAACCTTTTGAACACATTTAACAAGACCGTTCATATATTACATTCATACTGTAAATAATTTGAACTTATTCATAGCACGTGATTATAATATAAGTTGCATATTATTATTGTATCATTGTACGATTGTTCGTATAAATGTATCATACAAATGGCATTACTTGTTACATTTGTCTAACAATATGTAGTGTTATTCAATAGTAATCTAGCACATAATATTAAAAGTATTTGCACAATAATCGATAACTTTGTACGCTTTACAAATAAATATAGCATATATCCGATATTGGTTGTTGCATTTTCTTAAACATATGTATCTCTTGATCAATAGTAATCCAAGACATTCATAATTGTACAATTTAAATATGAATGTAGCATACTATCGAGATAATTGTTGCATTTTCATAAAATATGTAGCTCTTGATCAATAATAATGTAGCATATAATAATCAAATATTTTGCACATCAAGGGTTAAACTGTTGCCGATTAAAATGAATGCATCATACTATCGGTATTAATTGTTGCGTTTTCAGAAAAATATGTAGCTCTTGATCAATAGTAATGTAGCATATAATAGTCAAATATTTTGCACATTAAGGATTAAACTGTTGCACAAATTTTAATATGATTGTAGCATACTATCAGTATTAATTGTTGCATTTTCATAACAATATGTAGCTCTTGTTCAATAGTAATGTAGCATATAATAATCAAATATTTTGCACATCAAGGGTTAAACTGTTGCACAGATTAAAAATGAATGTAGCATACTATCAGTATTAATTGTTGCATTTTCAGAACAATATGTAGCTCTTGATAAATAGTAATGTAGCATATAATAGTCAAAATTGTAGCATGTTATCGGTATTGATTGTTGCATTTTTATAACAATATGTAGCTCTTGTTCAATAGTAATGTAGCATATAATAATCAAATATTTTGCACATCAAAGGTTAAACTGTTGTATGATTAAAATGAATGCATCATACTATCGGTAATAGTTGTTGCATTTTCATAACAATATGTAGCTCTTGTTCAATAGTAATGTAGCATATAATAATCAAATATTATGCACATCAAGGGTTAAACTGCTGCACATATTAAAATGAATGTAGCATACTATCGCACTAATTGTTGCATTTTCGTAACAATATGTAGCTCTTGATCAATAGTAATGTAGCATATAATAGTATGTCTTGTTTATCGGTATACATTATTAATCATTATTGGATATAGAATTTTATAATTTGCATATTATTTGTTTACCGTATGCACAAGTTTAATTTATAATGTAGCATCTTGTGTGTACCGATTATTGTAATATTATCATTGTTTGTTGCATTTAAACTATATTATTGTAATTGTTATAGTTTTATTTTATTTTAGATCGTGGTAAGCAAAAGTTATCAAGGCATTAGGACAAAACGTGGAAAAGTGTGGACACCGATAAAGCCACGAAGAAGAAACTAATGGCTGATCTAAAAAAAAGTACGTTAGCAATTGAACATGTTCCAGAAGAAGAAACTACTGAGGCTTTGGTGGATCAGGGTGCAAACAATGACAACAATAGTGATGACTTTGGTTTTCCAAAGCTGGCAAGCAGATGTAATATGAACACATATTTTGAATGTATTATGTTTTAATCAATAAAGATGATACGGAATTTAACACGACTGATGATGTAAAACTCAAAATGCAACATTATATATATGAAAAGTGTAACATATGAATACACGAATGAAGATGAAACAATGAACTGTGTAACACATTCATTATATTATATAAACTATGTAAACGAAAAGATTAAACGAA
Source organism: Salvia rosmarinus (assembly GCA_036937905.1). NCBI lineage: Eukaryota > Viridiplantae > Streptophyta > Magnoliopsida > Lamiales > Lamiaceae > Salvia > Salvia rosmarinus. The sequence continues at coordinate 5,752,759 of CM072815.1, forward strand.
ACAATGAACTGTGTAACATATGAAAACACGATTGAAGATGTAAAAACTCAAAATAAATCTCAAATGCAACATTATATAAACGAAGGCTATGAACTGTAACATATGCAAATAATATTAACATTCTATTATAACATAAAAATGAACAAATTTAACGAAAATTATAAACAACCCTGCACCTTCCATTTTCTTGTGTTCAAAATCTTTAAATGTATTAGTTTTAATCGATAAAGATGATACAGAATAAACGTGTATAAATATAACTAACCATATCTAATCATACCCCTTTGAAAATGCCATGAAATTAGGAACTACCATAATTTAAAAAACGTAAAAATACAATCATACCCCTTTGAAAATCGAAAACTGCAAATTGAGTAGCACACAGTATGTTTTATCACGGCATTTTTATAATTAAATCTGTACCCTAGATCTATCATATTAAATGGCTTAAATTCATTCTTATTTCTCACAAAAATATCTATTCTCATACGATCTCTCCTATATATATATATATATGAGTTGGTTATTGTAAAAATATTTTTTATAGTAAAAATTACGAATTATAAAAACGATGCATTCGTCGTAAAAGTTAATGCATTTTAAAAATAAAATTTTCACCCTCATGCGATTCGAACTTAGAATGTGAATTTATCCAGTAAATTGACACATTCACCGTAAATCATCACAATCGAATAATTGAAAATTGTTATAACTTTATCAGATGTGATCTTATACCACGCCCATATATACACATACACATTGATATTGGTGGTCTGTATGTACTAATTTATATGTTTGATGAGTTTTAAAGTAATTAGTTTAGTAAGAGAAAACGCGAACTTTTGGCTAGGCATAAAATAAGTAACAAAACAGATTAATAACGATCTAATTCACGTTAATCGCCTAGTCCCCCGAATATAAATATTTTATAGAAATGGAAAAAAAACAACTAACTAATAATATAGAGATAGTCTCTCGTGCGTACATCCGCATGTGCGGATAATGATACTTTTCTTTAGTATAAATAATATTTTTATTGAATATAAATGATACTTTTAAATTATAATGTAAAAAATAAATTATATTTTTCTTTATTATAAATAATATTTTTCCAGTCTGTACCATGCATAATATTATATCTTCTTATGTCTAAGTCACAATATTATATCTTAGTTTGTGAATTATTTTCTAGTCAAGGTCACATAATTCTTTCAAATCAAAACAATTTAAAAATTTTAACGTCATAATATTAGCTCCACGCTATTTCACGATATAAGACGCGAGATCCCAATCCTCCTATCTAACACGATGCAATATCATCAGTTTATTTTTTGCAATTTTTTTTTTTTTTAAATTCACACACAATCTTGGGTTTTTCATCTATAAAAGCCCTAATTCTCCATCATATTCCACCACATCTAACGGTTGCTATATCTTAAAATATATTAAAAAAATGCCGAAATTTCACATAGTTTTCATGCTCATATGTTCATTGCTTATCATAACCAATGGCAATAATGTAGCTAAGTTTCGTATTTATGTTCATGAATTTATCAGAGGACTGAATGCAACACTGTATGAGGTTTTTGATCGGGCTAATTCCCCCACGTCCTTCGGCCTAGTTAGAGTTGTAGACAAGTTTATGACGAGCGGGCCCGACATAATCACCGGAAAAAAAAATCGGGCCGGGTTCAAGGCCTTGAGGTAATTCGGGCCTAATGGAGTTTGTGGCGATGCTAAGAGGTAAGAGCATCTCCAACGATTCACTCTACAATAGAATGAATATTACACTATTCTCGAGTAATAATATATTCATCTTCAAGAATCAATTTCATATATAATTCAATTCTACCATAGAATATTCTATTTCTATACCTTTTATTATTGATTAAAAAAAAGTTAGAGGAATTAACAGTGTCACTTTAGATATAGAATGATACTATCTGTTTCCTCTAATATAGAGTATAATGTATTGTTGGAGATCAAAATACTTTAAAATAAAGTGAAATTTTATTATAAAGATATTGATGGAGATGCTCTAACCTTGGATTTTGTGTACATGGTTGAAAAGTATAAACGAAGCACTAGCACATAGGGGTGAGCATTCGGGCGGTTCGGTTTAAAACCGAACCGAACCTGAAAAACCAAAAGACCGAACTTTTTTAAAAACCCAAACCGAACCGAATCGTTTTATATATCCAAACCGAACCGAAACCGAACCGAAATATTCGGTTTGGTTCGGTTCGGTTTTAACCGAATTTAAATTATAATTAATATAAATATTATAATATTTATAATATAATATATATATATATATAATATTAACAAATTTAAATATTAATAATATAAATAACATATATATATATAAAATAAAAATAAAAAATTCTGGCGGTTCGGTTTGAAAACCGAATTTTTTTCCCCAAACAGAAACCGAACCGAATTAATTTAGGTTTCAAAATTTTAAAACCGAACCGAACCGTTTTACTATATAAACCAAACCAAACCGCTAATTTTGGTTCGGTTCGGTTTGTCGATTCGGTTCGGTTTTCGCTCACCCCTAGTCTAGCACTCTCTCATGTGGTGGAACAGAATCATCTTTTTCCATCGTTTGTGGTATGGCTACCATTCGACTGGCTCAAGCATACGTCCTTTCTAATATTTATTCTTCCACAAAAATTCATATATATCCATTTGCACGATATAGACGTTCAAAAATAGCATTTATTCTTAAGCAAATTATGATTTATATTTAAGAAAAGTATTATTTATTTTTACTATATAATTAGAAAATATTATTGATGTTGAAAAAAAATATTATTTGCACTAAAAAATCATATATAAATGTCTGCATAGGAGACCATTTCTTCTTCTTATGATGCTCTAACTGATTCTTGTTCTCATTTTTTTATTTATTTTTTACCTCAACTAGCTAGGAATAAGTTTATGAGAACTTTCTTTCGTAATCATTCAATAAGACTTTAAATTGAAGAAGCTTTTCCCCTTTTTATTGGGTCGACAGCCGATAACGAATTGTTTATTGATGTAGTTTAAAGGAATGAAATTTCTTTTTAACGATTGTGAGAAGTGGTGAGAAAGAGAGCGAAATTTAGAAATTCTGGCTGCTAGTCTACAAATTACAAAAGAAGCAGAAAATGTAAAATAAAACGAACGAGTAGTTTGGACTTTTTACTCAAAATCGACTAAAAATAAGTTTAAGTCTTTTCGCTAAAGTACTACTCCTTCCATCCACCAAGAATGTGTCGTTTAAAGGACGATACGAGTTTTAATAAAATATTTGGTAGAATATTTGAATGGATAAAGAGTCTCACAATAAAAAAAATGAGTGATTGATGTTGAATTATAAGAATTAAGTATGGGTTATGGATGGTCTTTTTTTGTAAATAATTAGTGGTTATGATGTTGAATATAAGGATTGAGTGTTTCAAAAAGAAAAGTGACACACTTTTTATGTCGCATAGTGCAATTATGATACATTCTTGATGGACAAAGAGGGTATTATTTTTATTGCTGAAAGTACGTAGCAGAAAACCACCATTCACGTATAAAAGTTCTGTAGTTTTGCCGAGGAAATACTAGAGCTATATTTTTAGCATAAGTTTATGAATATCAGTTGCAGTTTGAGACGTATAATTAGAGCTATAACAACATAAATAATTTTTTCTTGGAAATACTTCTCCAAAGAAAAAAAATTATGAACTGCTAATTGGGAATCGTACAAAATGTATGTATAGAACTTTAAGAAATGAACTGTTGATTGAAACATTCATAACAGGATTAGAAATATTAAAACTGTAAAATTGATTTTTCCAATTAAATTAGATACAATGATATCATAACAAAATAGTATGCCTTTTTAAAAGGAGAGCACTTAAAACAATATCACCAACCGTAAAAATCATTATGCAGTTGGGTTCCCTACTACAAGAAATGCTTTGAGTAGTCTAGATTATATATTTCTCTCTTATTTATTTTATTATATCATAAAGAACGTTATATGTATTGATCACATGCTTATACATATATTTATATATATGTGAAATAAATATTACTCCCTACATCCATAATAAATGTATCACTTGTGGACAGCACATGTTTTAATAAAATTATTAGTGAGTGTTGTTTGAGTGAAGAAATAATCTCACCATGTGTTTAGGTTGTGAGTGATAGGAATGATTATTTAGTAAATAATGAGTGGTTATGAGGGTGACTAATAAGGAATAGTGTCTTAAAAAGAAAAGTAACACACTTTTGGTAGACGCCGAATAAGACAATTGTGATACACTTACCGTGGACGGAGAGAGTATAAAATATGAAATAGTACCCTATAATTAAGGGTGAGCAAAAAAGACTAAAAACCGAATCGATCACCAAACCGTACGGAAAATGCGATTAATTGAACCGATCAGTTAGATCTTTTTCCAACTTTTTAAAAACCGATGAAATCGGTTCGATTTTAATTTTTAATTATAAAAATCCACGGTTAACCGAATCGAACCTATACTCATAGATAATTATAAAAATATAATTATATATATTAAATAGAATTGATGGACTTAGGTAAATTTGTTTCCATGCATTGTTTAATAATTATATATATATATATATATATATATATATATATATATATATAGGGAGGGTTAACGAAAACCATTCTTATTGTGTGAACGTGAGAATGAATATGTTATGAAAGTAATGAATATCATGAAAGTTAATGAATAAAAAAAATAGAATTTTCGCCTCATGGGATTCGAACCCCGGTGAAAATTCAATTTTGGATTCATTAACTTTCGCAGAGATTCATTAACTTTCATAAGATATTCATTTTGTTTTCGTAGTTTTGGTTCTCACGTTAAAATTGGTTCTTATTTGAACTAAACTATATATATATATATATATATATATATATATATCTTTGCTATATTTAGCAATGTATTTTGTTTGTTTCAGAAGAAAATCACACACCTTTTAGAATTTATATTTCATTATAGGTCCATAACCAATTGGAGATAATTCAATTGTTAGTTTAAGAGGATTAGAATATTACGGTCGAGATGATTTGTTTGGAATTACAAATTTCTATCATTTTTATGTTTGGAATTGCTATTTATACGTTTCTAAAAAATACAATAAAACATTGTAACTTTCTTTTGTTTTATGGTTAACTACTGGATAATTGATTAAACAAACCGATTTTTAGGTTAATCGATATAATGACTTTTACTTTTCATTTTTTAATGGTTACTCGAATCGATAAAATTGCATAATTAATTTTTTTTATGATAAATGGACAGTTAACTATACGGTGCTCATCCCTGCCTATAATCCCCCGAACTCAAAAAATAAGCTGGCCTTATTAATCTTAATAATGGCCCAAAATCGAACTAGAGGTAGGCCGCTTCGTGGAGACAGGCCCAGCATAGATGGAATTAAGATAATACGTCCAAATTTCAGCACCCGTTGCTACAAATTTCGCGGAGATGAAATCGCACTCAAAAGCAAATTACAATAGCAATGTAGAAGAATCGAAGAATAAATTTGGATATTAAATACGTTTATTTTACAGTATACACATTGATAGATACATCATATTCAATAGAGAAAATACACGTGAGAAGAAAATTAACGAAAACGCAGATGACTGTAGAAAGCAACTATATATTTAGTTAGTACATCTGTTGATATTTTTATTTTATTTTTAATTTTTATTAAAATAAGGGGCTATAGGAGATATGTATAGAATTTAGGTTTTACTGCAAGCATAATTAAGATAAATAATGCACGCAAATAGGATGCTCTACGAGAGTCCTATATCAGTGAACATCCTATTATATCACATAATAGCACATTCAGGAAGGTCGTGTTATGGGAATTTTTTTTTTTCACCAATTAATACAGAATTTTTAAAGGCTGCACACGGTGACTCGAACCCGGCACCTTTTACCAGCGATAACCACTCTACCACTGCGCCAACACACACACACATGTTATGGGAATTTTGCTGTAGTGAAATGGATATATGCAGTGCAAAATATTCAAGAAAAAGTAAATAATCCTAGGAATAAAACCCGAGGTAAGCTTCATATTAATAGAATTTTTCCATAATTTTCCCCCTCTAATGGGAGAGTCATAGAATCAACCCTAAATATGAAAAGAAATATTCAGGCTGGATATAAGAAAAAAGAAATATGGATAATATTATACAGAATAACATCAAATTTATGTGAAAGCGAGTCTATTATAAACTTAAACTTAAATCTTATATATGAGAACACAATCATTTATTTTAGAATAAACTAAATAATTCTTTCAAACAAAAAGAATATACTACATAAAAATAAATAATGAATAATATCAAATTTAAGCTAGTAATTATGCAATGAACCTTAAAGTCAATCTCACCTCTTTGATTAAAAATACCAACAGTAGGAAGAAATAACAATATTTTGCTCTAAACTTTATTGGTTCCCCGTCCTATCAAGGGCCGTCCCATGAAACGGTATTGCTATTTAGTGCCGTTGATAATGCAAAGACGTATGATATATACAATTAATCATGTCCGCAACAGTAATAATAATAATTATTATTATTATTTAGATCTTTTTCTGAATATATTATCATGTAGATTCGGACTTTGAGGGAAGTCCCCTAATTGAGTTATAATGGATAATATAATTATAGGTACCATGAGTTATAGATTGATGACATAGTATGGACATATCTGTATTTGTATTGTAAATATATATTTTTATAGATATATATTATGTATTGAATGAGGATTAAGTAAATTTTTAAAATGATAGTTAAGTATCTTTATAAATAGAGACATTTGGTCCTTAATAAAAGATGCTGAATATTATTCTTCCTACATTATTCTCTCTTGTTCTTTTTTTCTCTTTAGTTTGTAACGTCCATCAAAATGTCTTCTAAACTCTAAATATTATAGGTTGAATAGTAAGTAGTTTATTAAAAATAAAGCAAACAAGATAATGCTTTAGCGAAGTTCTTGAAATTTTTAAAAAAAAATTAAATATTAAATTTTCATTACTAATATTTCAATACCCCCGAGGGATTTATTCTGTTCAAACATTTCAATAATTTAGATAGGGGAAAAAAACAACGGATATTTTCAAGTCAGAATCAAATCATATATAATTCAACATCATTGGAGACCAGATTCCTCACCCAACAATTTTAATTAAGATCTTAGAATACATATATACACTCAAACTTTAAATTCTATGCTAGTCTACCGATTTATCGTGTCAACGTATATCCATTACTCTTAAAACTATTTAAATAATGAATTGTCTTCTTCTAAATGATGTTAAGCTTGATGATTGTTGGAAAATTGTGTACGGACAAGATGAACTCTTTGGGACGATACAACTTAAAACAAAATGTAGAAGTGGAGATCAAATAACAATTGAACTAAACTGAATTGAAATACAATTGAAACTAAAACGTAAAACTAATGCCGAGTCGAGGAGGCATCTTTCCGCAAGACGAGATACGCCCCGGTAGTGCTCTCGATTCTGGTGTATCGTCTCCAAAGATAAAACGGCAATGTCTCGTGGGTGGCAAGACATGAGACCAACGAGCTCCGCGAACCGGACGGAGGCGATGACGAGCTTGGACACAAAATATGTATGCGTGGGTGCTCTTAGGAATGCCGGAATGCTTTAGACAAGAGGGTGACTTATGTTGGGGAGATATGTCCTATTTATAGGCGCCGCCCCCTCATGGGAAAGATGTTGGAGTCAACACCCGCATTGATGTCGGGTGTTACGAAATTATGTCCCGCGGCGGTTTCTGGAGATAACGTGCCCACGCTTCCGCAGAGCCATCATGTCGGAACGTTACCGGCGCCATTCGACGAATCTAGACAACGCGTGCGTCCTGTGTTCATTGGACGATCCGGACGCCCTTCAAGTGCACAGCAGCCCAACGGATTGGCTTACACGAGTTGGGCCTCGGACCAACTCCATAGCACGCAGCCCAACGGATTGGGCTACACGAGTTGGGCCCCGACCAACTCCATCTTTGGCTCGATCAATCTCCATGGGCAACGCGAAAGTCGAGGCCGCTGCGATGGAGATGTTACTTTATGTTTTGATAGAACTGCTTTAATATTGAAAGAGGTTTTATATGTGCGGAGTTTCGCGAAACCTTATTTCGCTTTCAAACTATTTATTCATGGGTATTCGCTATTTTTGATAGTGGTGTTTCTATCATAAGAAATGACGGTTATCGTGGTGGCACTTTATATAATTCGCTTTATACTATTTCGCCAAACATAATACCTTTAACTATGTTGCATCTACATCAAACCTTAAAAGAGAAAGTTTTCTTCGCAAGATGACGCCACGCTTCTCCGGCATCTTAGATTATGTCACATCAATCTAAATAGGATCCAAAGACTGGTTAAGACTGGAACGTTGGGTGATCTCACAGCTACTCCGTTCCCAGTCTACGAATCCTGTATAGAAGGAAATATGTCGACCAGACCCTTCAAAGCGAAGGGTTATAGAGCCAAAGAAGTGTTGGAGCTTGTCCATTCTGACCTGTGTGGACCTATGTCAACACAAGCTCGTGGAGGGTACGAGTATTTTGTCACTTTCACTGACGATTACTCAAGGTACGGATACATATACCTGCTTCACCGCAAGTCTGAATGTTTTGAGAAATTCAAAGAGTTTAAGGCGGAAGTGGAGACGAAGCTTGGTAAAAGTATCAAGTCACTGTGGTCTGATCGCGGTGGCGAATACCTCAGTAACGAGTTTATGGACTATTTGGTGCAGTGTGGGATTACCTCCCACCACTACACACGCACACCACAACAAAATGGTGTGTCGAGCGAAGAAATAGGACTCTTTTAGAAATGGTTAGATCGATGATGAGTTATGCAACACCGCTTATTTCGCTCGGGGTATGCTTGAAACAACAAAGATACTTGTGAATCTAGTACCATCCAAGTCGGTCGAAAAGACCCTTCGAGTTGTGGTTTGGGCGAAGCCCGCTTTAAGCCACATAAGGATGCAGGCGATCCAAAGACATGTGCCGAACAAGAAGGCGATAAGTTGAGTCTAGATCCGATGCAAGTCGTTTATCGCTATCCTAGAGGAACGAAGGTGGTTATTTCTATAGTACTAAGGATCGGAAGGTCATTATTAGCACTAATGCCCGATTCTTAGAAGAAGATTATATGAAAACCATAAATCCAAAGTTGAAATCATTCTTCAAGATTTGGAAGATGATCGATTCGCCACCGATTAAGCCAAAGGTACGAGATGTCGTGTTCAGTGGGAGATATCGACACCGATACTTCAAGAAATTGAAGTGGGTCGAGTTCCACCGAGATACCGGCCGTCTAAGTGGCTCCTATCCACAAGTTGTGCAAGATAGAGAACCACAAGTTACCGCACCCACCGCCGCCATTGTACTCAGAGCGCCTCGTCGTAGTGGGAGGGTTGTTCGTCAACCCGAGCGATTTATGTTCATGGGTGAATCTTGGATTTAGTCCCGTGAAACGAAAGCAGCAATAATCGACCCATGGACATACAAAGGAGGCGATAAAAGACACCGATGCAAGATCATGACACACCGCTATGGACTTAGAAATAGAGTCCATAACAGCTATGGATGTATACGAAAGACACTCTACCGGATGGCAAGAAAGCCAGGTAGTAAGTGGGTATATAAGAGGAAGAGATTCAGATGGAGAGGTTTCGCTTTTAAAGCCGTGCTTGTGGCGAAAGGGTACACTCAGATTGAGGGCATCGATTTCGATGAGACCTTTTCGCCTATAGCAATGCTCAAGTCCATCGAATTCTTCCGCCATAGCAGACCACTTAAACCTTGAGGTTTGGCAAATGGACGTGAAAACCGCTCGAACGGTTACCTTGAAGAAGGTAGAGACATCTATATGCAGCAACTCGAAGGTTATGTGGTGAAGGGTGAAGAGCATCTAGTATGGAAGCTTAAGAAGTCCATTTATGGGCTTAAGCAAGCCTCACGATCCTGGAACTCAGGCTTTGATGAGGTGGTAAAGTCCTATTGATTTACCCAGTTGCCTAGCGAAAGTTGTGTGTATCGCTTAGATGTCAACGGTGATGTGGTATTTCTTGCACTTTACGTAGATGACATCCTTCTACTGGAAACAATGTGAAGTTGTTATCGACGAAAGAGTTGGTTATCCGATCGGTTTCAAATGAAAGACTTGGGAGATGCAGCGACATTCTTGGGATCAACGCTACCGAGATCGCAAGAGGAAAATGTTGAGCTTATCTCGTGGGTCTTATATTGATACTTGTGATTACTGCTTTAGTATGCGCACCGCCAAGAAAGGATTGCTACCTTCGCATGGCGCCCTTTATCTAAGGAGCAGTCACCTATGACCGCAAAGGAGATAGAGGAATGAGACAAGTTCCTTACGCTTTCGCCGTAGGAAGTCTCATGTACGTAATGCTATGTACGAGACCGATATCTCTATCACGGTAAGCATAGTAGCTAGATATCGCCTAACCCTAGATCTCGGAGACTTACGATGATCTAAACCTCGATAAGGTATTAGGTGAGTATGAGTTCTCGACCATCACTTTGACTTGCTATGGGTGAGGGTTACATGAGAAAACCCAAGATTCTCTCGCATCTTGGGTGGTGGCGGTCTTGTATGTCATGCTAGTTACATGTGTCGAGTTACCGTATCCGCTAGGATGATGACGCCCCTTAAAGAGCTCAAAGGTTTATTGTACTAAACCCTACAGTTGAGTTATCTCAAGTACAAAAATAAGGTTGAGTGGTACTACTTAAGGAATTAAAGATATTAATTATTTTAAGCAATGTAATCAGAAATAATTAATGGACGACGATATCTTAAATACGGGATTCGTAATGTCTAAGTGCAAGCCCGACTCACCTTCGGTAATAAAGGTGTAAGTCAGCATTTATTCTCTAGTGGCATGAATAAATGTTTATGAATTAATTTATGTTCTGGGCTGAACATTAGATAATTAATTTATTTGAGGCCCATCTTTATTCCTTGCATTTGATCCCTGGGCTGGCCCATCCAGGCCTGTAGCTAAGGGAATTTCGTCCACCTCCTTCTCAGAGTCCCACTGGGACTCAGCTTGATCCTCTCTATCTTAAGTGATAAGATTATATTTATTAGATATGTATAAATCCTATCTTGATAGGGTTTAGGGTTGCATTATAAATATAAGGTGAGAGAGAAAATCAAGGTTAATGCTTAAGTGATATTTTCGAGAATTACTATATCTATATAGTGAGAATTTTCGAAAAACAAGAGAGAAGGAAGAAGACGTTTTTCTATAGCATTCTCCATAGATTGTCCTCACTCGGCATTGGAGTTTAGGCAAACGGGATACAGTCCAGAAGATCAAAGCACGAGTCTTGATCCGTTCTTCCCCGACAGATTCGCCGATAAACACGAGAAAACCCCTACGTGTTGCAATTAATTATATAGGTGCATGCTAGATATATAATCAATGTATGGTGAATTAAACATCCAAGATAGATCCTCGGGAGAGGGTTAAAATCAGATTTCCCTGCAGCTTCAGCTTCGGGGTCGGGTTCTGTCTCAGTGAGGACATGACGGACTACGCTTTCGATCGATGATATGGGGTATTTGTTGTACTTTCAATTACAATATGTATTTTATTTTGTTAAACTAATGATATTTATGTTTTATGCAGTAACTTAGTCCCATATAATGTGGTTCCTGGCGCCTGCACTCGTATATTCAAGCAGGTCAGGAACCCCTATGGTTTTAGCTGCAGACTGACGCCACAGTCAGTGAAGGACGATTATTTCAACGAGTTCAAGGTAAGAAAAAAGAATATTTATAAGTTTGTTTGCTAATTGATGCTCATTCGTTTATTAATCATCTAAGATCTATAATTATATTGGTAATTTTTTTATTTGCTAATTGATGCTCATTCGTTTATTAATCATGAATAAACATTATAGTCATAATTTGTTATTGAATTGAAATTTGCTTTTTACTTGAAACAGAAACGTTTCTGTTGGTACGAGGCTATCCCAGATGAGGTCATCTATGAATGGGAATGTCAGAGATTGCCCGGCAGTGTCGCATGTCGAGCCGATGTGACCGTGAACAGGCGTCAAAGCACAGGAGGCTCCAAACCGATTCTTCAGTATGTTGCTGAGTTGTTAATGTTTATATATATGTTATGACTTTCTTTTATTACTAATGTTATATAGATTGTATGATTACATTTTTTGTTTGGTTGTAAAAGGCGGCACAGAAAGGAGTTCATCCAAGTAGTTGTCTGTATGATGCTTATAACATCCTGCACGTCAACAAGGATGACTTTTATACTGACTAGACATCCAGATCTATTGGGGTATGTGTTAGTTTAATTGCAATTCACATACTTTATATGAACGCACATCAACAATAAGCTGTACGTTATAAATGTAGATTAAAGTCCAAGAGCTAGTCACCCAGCGGAGCCAGCCTGTAGAAGGTTCGAGTGATGCGCCAGATTTGGACATGAGCCAAATCTATATGGATGTCGTGGGTGGGCTCTCCAAGAAGAAACGGATGTTCGGTGTTAGTGCACTTGCAAAGAGTGTGAGAAGCGAGTCTTCGACTGCCACATCTCAATTCGTGTCCCCCAGCATATGACCAGCGTTTCGTAGACATGGAGAAGCAGCTCCAGGTGGAATGGGAGGCACGAATGGAGATGGAACGGGAGGCACGGGAGGCAAGAATGGAGCATGAGGCGTTGATGGCACGTTTAGAAGCTCAGCAGCGCATACTAGATCAGCTTTTAGCACACAACGGGCTTGGACCACCATCACTTCCTTCTCCTCCCTATTGATTATACTGTATTGTTTATTTCATAAATTGGATTTGCACACTTTTTTTTATTTGCTTTTCTGTATGGATTGGATTATACGATGGAGTTAATTTAGTTATATTTTACTTGAGATTTTACAAATGTTGAGTTTGTTGTTGATGGATTATACGATGGGTTGAATGTTAAGTTTGTTGAGGTATGGATAAAACAGGTGACCGTCGATAACGGGTACGATAAATATGAAAAAATGTGTTCATTTTTTAAAAAATTCACGACGGATCAACGACGGACACCATTCCGTCGTTAATCAACGACGGATCTGAGACGGACAGTCCGTCGTTGATCAACGACGGACTGCTTGTCATTGATCCGTCGTTTATCAACGATGATCTGATGTTCGTCGTTAATCAGAGATGGATTGACCGTCGCTGATTGACGACGATCTTGCGTGCACATTGACGACGTCTATATCCGTCGTTGATCTGTCGGTGATTCGACGACGGACTTGATAGGATTAGCGACTATGTTTTTACCGACGGCCTATTTCCGTCGTTATTCTGTCGTTAATCTAGATCACCGACGGAATTATTAGGTATAACGACAGAATTTTCCATCGTTAATCGTGCAAATCCTTGTAGTGTATGTAGTTTTCTACATCACCAATTTTCCTCTTCCTTTTTTTGTAATATAATGTTGAAAAGGAATTGTGGAAAGAATTAGATTTAAAAACATCATTGTGTGTTTCTTAAAACATATATATAACATTCAATACTAAACTTCTTTAAACTTTATGCTATAAAAATCAAGACATGTAAATACCTAAATAAGGAAGTCGTACTCGCTTTATTTCATATGTCATTAAGTTGGAATTAAATTCCAAGCTTCATCGTGTAGAAAACGACGTAAGATTAATTATAAAAAAATTAATCGTCATTGAAAAATCGCTCTCCAAAAAGGAACAACATATATTTATTCCTTGGTTTACTAATCACTTAATGTCGTAAAAATAAAACTCTTCATGTTATGGATAATCGAAATTGATCTTCGATATTTTAATCTTTTAATTATTGAAACAAAAACTCTAATTACGGCTTAATTAATCTTAGATTGTCGAGACATTATACAAACCAATATTCAAGTTAAAAACACTTTTGTTGCTAAAAATGTTGCACTATTTTTGTGTGTAGACTATGCCAAAATAGGGCAGGCTATTGGAGGTTCCCATCCTTTTATTTGAGGCTCCTTAATTGTTCACTTCCCCGTCACTTTCTCTCTTCTTCTTTCTCCTCCCCCGTCTCCGGTTTGCCGGCCGATAAGATCTCTGAGATTGACCAGCCAACTGGGTTGGTTTGGCTATTCTTTTCTATTGAAAAGGCCTCTTTTCTAGGGCTATCTATTTGATCGGTTTCGATTCGATATCTAATAATACATTGGTTTCGATTCAATTCGATACAAACCGACAACTAACTCGCATTTAAGCAGACATTCTCTCTCACACAAAAAATTAAAACACTTATGTCTATGTCTCCGACTCTCCCCTGCTATACTCTCACATTAATTCTTCCTTTACTATTGTTGTTGCTGTGAAACCATTGTAGCTATGAAGTCACGGACTCCGACACATCGCAGACGCCATTCCTTGGCTGAATGAAATATCAGGGTATATTTTAATTTTCTAAATCAAATGTTAATTTGATTGGATGATAAATTCTTTTGTATTTAAATTAAGCGTATTGACTAATATGATCAAATAATACTAAAATTATTATTATGACTAAACTACACTTGTATACTTTTCATAACAATATATATCTAAAAGTATACGGTAAAATCAAAATAAATATAAAATCTTTTACCAAGATAAATAAATAAATTGAGATTATTTTTGTAATTTTGTTTAAAAAATTAGTTTTTTATTGTCCTACGAACATCGACGTAAACAATATTATGTAATACTTATGTTTAGTTAAAATATGTAATAATTCGCATAACTTAACAATAAATTTTAAACTTAATAAAAAAAATATGGATTCAATTTTTAAGTTGAATATATTAAATAATATTAAATAAATCATTATTTTTAAATGTTGATGGGCTCATGAGGTTAATTTATATTTGTTTTGGTAACTTTTGTTTTTTTTTCATTAACAAAAATAAAAAATATTAATCTTAATACACGCTTTTAAAATTTTCTACCAACAAAAATATTAATAAATTATTCAAACTATTTCTCTAAAGATAAAAAAACAATACTAAATATACACGTAGGGCTGTAAATGAGCCAAGCTATTCGGAGCTCGGCTCGATAAAAGTTCATTCTAGTTTGTTTAGTGAAGCTCGTTAGCTAAACAAACCAAGCTTGAACATGATAGTATTCGGCTCGTTAGCTCGTGAACAAGTTCGTTAACTGATTTACTTTGAAAATATAAAATTATTAATTATATATAATTTTTTTCTATAATTAGTAATTATTGTATTAAATCTCTAGCTATTTTTATTTGTTATAAGAAATCAATAAATATATTGTGTTATTATGGATAAAATAATTTATTTTTAAAATAAAATAATCAATATTTTAAACATTTATTTAAATGTAAAAAGTTTATTTGGGTTCGATTAAAGCTCGAATAAGCTAGTGAGCTCGAAATATTCGATAAACAAAACTCGAGACTGCTCGATACTAAACAAACCAAACTTGAGCACGATGATGTTTGTAATATATTTTAAATAGTATTATATTGAATTAACTTATTAAAAATTTCAATTCCGCTATAATTGACTCGTTACATTCGAATTTAATTATGAACACTATTTTTACACCTTGTGGAATATATTATATTTATTTTTCAATTATTTGTTTTTACTCCAACGCTATATACACGTGATTGTATGCTTCATAATTATTTGTCTTGGTCAAATGAAGAATAGTAAACTAATCAATTGTGGATGGAATAACCATTCTCGTCTCATCTGGAATGGTGATTTCAACGAGAATCCGATAAAAAAATATATAAATCATAAGAATAAAAAGAAATAACAATTATATTCATATCTTATTTCACTATATCAATCACGGTTTGGCTCTTTCTTTCTAAAATAAAGAATAAAGAATAAAGCATTATTTTGAATTCTAGTATGCATGTGCTGCACTTACGCATCGTTAATATTTGAAAGAAAAACTCCAAGTAAACGAATTCAAGTGGCAGCCGAGAATGGATTATCACATGCTGAATCCTCAGATTTGTACCAATTTTCATTGTTAAGGAAAGTAAAGGCTGCTTAGTTGTGATTGCAACAAGTCCAAATATTTCCTACGAATTACGCCAACTATCTTTGATCATGATCAAAATAGACCATCTAAAAAAATTTATTTATTTACTTACTCATTATGAAATTCCGCCGACGACAGGTTGGCTTGGACTGGTTTTGCATGCCCATATATATTTTGTTTAAATAACGAAATTCCATCAGTACAATGGTATTCTTCAGATTATAGGTTTTAGGTACAAATCTCACCAACGTCTTTATAAGCCCGCATGTTTTTGTACATCTGAATTTATATATAGTATAGTGACAATCTATTGCACAAGAACGGGAGTTTATCCAATGTGCATCGAAAACTTGGGTTTATTCGGTATGTACCGAATTTTAGTCGTTGCAGCTCCCATGCATGGATTCCAAAAAAAACAAAAAAAATGAATAAAAATCGTATGTTGAATTAGAAGTAAAATTTGCGTATACTATTTTATCCTTAATTAGAATCTCATTATTTTTAAACTTCAATTTCTAATAAACGAAGACAGATTAGCCCTAGACAACATATAAACCCCCATCTTTTAATTCTAGAATTGAAAAGGAGAGAATAATGGGGGTTGGAGGAATCTTCAAGAATTTAAATTAGAGTATTTTAATTTGCGGTGATGCGAGAGAATCAGGAGGCAACAGCTAGCGGCGGAGACGCTATTGTCGTTTGATAGATAATCTTGTTTCTCACTTGTCTTTGTCAACTAATCTTTCTTCAATTCTTGTTTTCTTGTTTTTAATAAAACTTATTCCTCTCATTTTGATTTAATTTTCCACACACGCGATTATGTAGTTGCTACTAAAAAGGCGAAAAGCTCGAACAACGATTGCCTATTACTGGTGCACATAAAGATGACTTTTCTCTCCTGAATTTGTTTCACAAGTTGCCTCATAATCGACTCGACTCAAGAAAAAAAGTCAACATATATAAGATTCTACATAAAAACTCATGTACATCCGTCTGCACAGTGCGAATGGACAAACGTATCATTTGTTATAAAGGAAAATATCATTTATATTAAAAAAATATCAAATATCATTTACATTGAAAAAAAAAATATCAAAGTCTGTATCTGCAGAAGGATATAGAGGAGGCCACCTCAAGATTCTGTTGTTGCAACAATATCTCTGAAATCTAGTTTAAGTGTAACAAACATGATCAGTGGAACTATGAACCCCTGCAAGGTTTAACAAATATGATCAGTCGAACATGTATCTAATGCCTATGAATGAGTAGAAAAAGTCGCTAAACATGTTTCCGTTGCAAGAGCTAATGGCATACCTTGAGCCTTGAGCCTTGAGCATAGGGCAATTAGCCTTCTAATGCCTAGTCTTACTGTATTTGAAGCACTTACCCTTCTCCTTTGGCTTTTTCAAACCGTTGGTTGAGCCATTTGTATTACTCTTACTATTTCCTTTAGTCTTAGTATATCTTGAATTTCACTTTACATTTTCATCTTTCGATGAAACAGTGGTATTCCTTGAGGTGCGTACTAAAGACTGTGCACCTTTATCCATGTTGTCTTCCTCCATTACCAGATCATTTGCAATGAATCTAGAGTATGACTCTTTTCATATAGAATCAAGCTATAACGGAAGTCATCAAAAGATTTGGGTAAAGTATCGATGACTATATCGATCTTGACTTCGTCATCAATATATTCTCCAACCAATTCGAGCTCTCCAAAGTGATTGATCATTTGCTTTACATGGTCATGCATGAAATCGCCTTCCATCATTTAACTTGACATGATTAATTTTTTTTTCAAGTTATGACTAACAATTTTGTCCGACTCCTCATACGATTTCATGAGATTTAGCCAGATGATGGTTGTATCCTCCATCTCTTGATGTTGGAGTTGCAAGGACTTGCATATGGTAACCAAAAGAATGCACTTGGACATTCTATTTTATTTATCCCATTTCTCGTGCTCCTTGCGCTCCTCATCTGTAGATGAATAGTCTAGGGAAGTTGGACGAGATGTACAAATAAATTTTCTTTGGCAGTAAGAATAATCTCAATGTTTCATTTTCACTCGATAAAATTCAGATCGGATAAGGAGTTTTGTGCTAGTAGATTGGTAATTGAAGTAAGAGACATATCTGAAATGTAATATAAACACATAAGCCTATGTTCACACATAATTCGTGACAACAATACTGTAATATTTTGATAAAATATATTAGTTGAAACATCCAATCGCCCAATGAATCCCACATGCAAGCTACGCGTGTGTGGACGTTTACACATGAACCTCTCGACCAAACTAAAATAAACCTTTTAGTCATTTTAATTACAATCCATATCAACTTATCCTTATGACAAATGAAATTAATAATTGGACCTTAACTAGATCACATCACCATCGCAAGAAGAGACTTCGCAGGAAGTTGTACTTGAGGTGATGCCTAAACAGTGACCACAATTTTGACAACAGAACTGCTTTCAATTCAATTTTAGCATACTCACTCGGATCACACTACTTCCAATTCAATTTCGTTTATCATCTCATTTTAAATCTATCTCTAGAGAAGTTGTAAAAATCGTACATGCAAGTCGCGTCGTGCTGACGTTTACACATGAAACTCTCACTTCTCAATAGATTAGAATATTTTATGTAGAAATCTCATCTAACAAACTTATGATAAACATTGCAAGCAAGTCACGCGTGTGGACGTTTACTTACAGTGTGTATCACTTTGTTTAAAGATCAAAATATGGAGGACTCGACGTTTTTAATTTAAGAATTAATATGTCAGGTTTCTTGCTTAGTCTTTTGTTTCAATAGGTTTGTCCATGCAGATCACGTAGTTCTAACATGCTTTCTCAATAACTCAACATGTAAAACATGATAGTAGAATTCAAAACATGCTTCAGAATACGATAAACCTAGCATGCTTGCTAAACACAGTCAATCACGAAAACATATATTCATGTTTATCTACATAATTAAACATATATTGCATGCTACTGCGTAATTTAAACATCCACGACATGCTATGAACGATAAAAATAAAATAAAATTCATTCATCGTGACACATTCGTGGATCTTGTACTTCCCTGCCTAATTTATTACATAAATTTGCACAATATATCTAATAATACATTGGTTTAGATTCAATTCGATAACAACCGACATCAAACTAAATGCAGACATTCTCTTCTCACACATACAATTAAAACACCAAACCTTACCAACTCTCTTTTTCTTTGTTAAGGCCCCTCGTCTATGTCTCCCCTGCTATACCCTCACATTAATTCTTCCATTACTATTGTTGTTGCTGTGGAATCATTGTAGCAATGAAGTCACTGACTCCGCCACATCGCAGACGCCATTCCTTGGCTGAATGAAATATCAGTCTACATTTTTATTTTCTAAATCAAATGTTAATTTGTTTGGATGATCAAATTCTTTTGTATTTAAATGAAGCGTATTGACTAATATTATTATTATTATTATTATTATTATCAAATACTACTAAAATTATTCTTATATGTCTAAACTACACTTGTATACTTTTCATAACAATATAGATCTAAATAATAAATATAATTCCATACGGTAAAATAAAAATAAATATAAAATCTTTTAGTAAGATAAATAAATAAATTGAGATTATTTTTGTAATTTTGTTTAGAAAATTATTTTTTTATTGTCCTACGAACATCGATGTAAACAATATTATGTAATACTCATGTTTAGTTAAAAATATGTAATAATTCGCATAACTTAACAATAAATTTTAAACTTATTAAAAAAATAATATATGGATTCAATTTTTAAGTTGAATATATTAAATAATATTAAATAAATCATTATTTTTAAATGTTGATGGGCTCATGAGTTTAATTTATATTTGTTTTGGTAACTTTCGTTTTATTCATTAACAAAAATAAAAATATTAATTTAAATAAACACTTTTAAAATTTTCTAATAACAACAATATTAATAAATTATTAAACTATTTATCTAAAGATAAAAAAACAATATATATATATATATATATATATATATATATATATATATATATACACACGTAATTGTATGCTTCATGATTAATTGTCTTGGTCAAATGAGAATAGTAAACTAATCAATTGTGGATGGAATAACCATTCTCATCTCATCTGGAATGGTGATTTCAACGAGAATCCGATAAAAATATATATAAATCATAAGAATAAAAAGAAATAACAATTATATTCATATCTTATTTCACTATATCAATCACGGTTTGGATCTTTCTTTCTAAAATAAAGAATAAAGAATAAAGCATTATTTTGAATTCTAGTATGCATGTGCTTCACTATCGCTGGAAGATTATGGGCTAACTTAGATATATGGGCTTTAGTTAATAAATGGTTGGACTATTAATTAATTAAAGCAGACTAACGCTGAAAGATTATGGGCTAAATTAGATATATGGGCTTTAGTTAATTAATGGTTGGACTATTAATTAATTAAAGCAGACTAAAGAATAAAAGTCCATATAAGCTAGGGCTTTAATGGGCTGCTCTATTTAATATAAATAGAGAGAATTCATTCTTTAGGTCTGAGAGGTTAGACGTTAGACGTAAACACAGAATCATAATCTTAGAGAACTACCGTTAATTCATTCAGAGATTTCTTGGCTTTCTCTGCTTGAATTAATACCGAGGATTGTTCCTGCATCGAATTTGCATACACGTGGATACCATAGTTATGGAGACAACCTTGCAGGATTCATTGAAGCTTGGAAGCATTGCAAATCGTAAGTTCTCTATCTAACGTGTTCATAGGGCTCATCGCATGCTTGATCTAGATCTGTATCTTGACTGTACATTCCGCTGCGTATCATTAGATGATGTCAAGAATACCCAACAGTGGTACCCGGGGCTCGATTTATAATTAATTCGTGTTCTAATTAATTGTGGATTTCTAGAAATTTTGAATTTCGAATTTTGATTTTGTTTCATTTGTTTTCTTTTTTTATTAATCTGTTTATAAAAAAAAGAAACAAACGAGAAACGAAAATCGAAAAGAAAATTGGAAAATTAAATCTGAAAAATCTGGAAACCGTTTTTGGAATTGGTTTCGCCGGATATTTCATCACCGCCGATTCACCCCCTTGCTCGTCGGCATCGGGTTGCGTCTCACGGACGACGGTCGATGATGCGGCGCGAGGCGTCGCGCTCGTCGCCGCCATCGAGCACAACTGCTGGTCCTCGAACTATCTGAACGTCAGCGGCGGTCGACGACGCGGCGCGAGGCGCTCGCGCTCGTCGCCGCCGCGGTGTTGATGTTGAAACACGACGTGCGGAGGAGGAAGAGGGCAAACGCGGCGGCTACGGAATGGCTCGGAGTCTTCGCCGTCACCGGAATCGCGGAGTTGGACAAACGCGGCAGCGGGGAAAAAGGGACGGTGGCGCGAGGCATCGCCGGAAACCCTAACGCATCGCGCGCTGGCCTCGCCGAGCGCCGAAGCTCGCGTGGCGGGTGGTGAAATCGAGTGGGCGTGGGCGTCGGGGCTAGGCGCCGAGGCTGGGCTTGGCGTCTACTTGGGTTGCATCCGCTGCTGGGCCGTGAGCTTTCTGAAGCTGGGCGCGGCTTCTAGACGCTTTTTGGGCTTTTTGTCGCGTGATTTCAATCAATCATATTTAATAAAAAAACGTTTTATTAATTTAGAATTAATAAAATTGAATTTTCAATTACACAAAATAAATTTATTAATTAGATTAATAAGTTTTGGTTTTAATATTATTATTTTCGAAATAATAACATTAATTTCGATTTTGTATTAATTATGAATTAATACAATCTACTTATGTACATGGATTAATTTTATTAATTTAGAACTAATAAATTTAATCAAAATTTTGGAAATTAATTTATTAATTAGATTAATAAATTTAAACTTTATTATTATTTTTGAAATAATAGTATAAAGTTTGATTTTATATTAATTTAGAATTAATATAATTTACTAATGTACATGGATTAATTTTATTAATTTAGAATTAATAAATCTAATCACAATTTTGGACATTGATTTATTAATTAGATTAATAAATTTTGACTTGATTATTATTTTGAAATAATAGTATAAATTTTGATTTTATATTAATTTAGAATTAATATAATTGACTAATGTTCATAAATTAAAGAATTAATTTATTAATTAGATTAATAAATCTTATTTATTATTATTTTAGAAATAATAATACTAAATGAATATTTATATTAATTTAGAATTAATATAAATGTCTATATCCACTTTTAATTAGATAATTAAATTATTAATTAGATTAATGAATTTATTCGTTGAGCTCTATTTGCTGTTATTCTGTGATAAGCATGCTATTTGATTTTATGCTTATATTTTAACTATAGTAGTTAGAGACCGCTTTTATGTTTGGATAGGCGGCGCCCAATACTTGTAGTCTATGTTACTATGTTTGCGTAGGCGGCGCCCAATATGTGTGGTCCGTATTTCATGTCTGGGTAGGCGGTACCCAGTAATTGTTTTGATTTAATATTGGATATTAAAATAAACAATTAGTATCACATGTTTTATCCCCACTAAATATAAGTCTTGTTTCTTTGAAACAAAACGTGTCATCCATCATAATTGTTTGAGGCCAATAACCTTTTCGTCCAAGAGTTTTACACCCTCGTGTTTACTCCCAATAACCTTTTCGTCCAAGAGTTTTACACCTCGATGTATTTCAATCTAGTATGGGAACTAGTTGATGACTTACCAGATGTGGCTTACCCTCTGCAAATGAATCTTCAAAAGAAGAGAAATGCAGATGGTAAGATACGAATCTACAAGGCTAGGTTGGTGGCAAAGGGTTATATTTAACTATGACGAGACCTTTTCACCAGTTGTTAAAATCAAGTCCATTAGGATCTTACTTGCTATAGCTGCGTACTACATTTTGATATTTGGCAATGGATGTCAAAATTGCGTTTCTCAATGTTGAACTAGAAGGTGATGTCTACATGACTCAGCCTGAAGGTTTTGTGTCCAAAGAGAGGCCGAATGCAGTATGTAGGCTAAAGAAGTTCATTTATGGACTTAAGCAAGCATCGAGGAGTTAGAATATTTGTTTTGACAGAGCTATCAAATTGTTTGACCTTGTCAGAAGCAAAGAGGACCCATGCGTTTATAATAAGCGCGAGAATGGAAACGTTGTCTACCTGGTCATATATGTCGATGACATTCTGATTATAGGGAGCGACCGATCCATGATGTAATCCGTTAAAGACTGGCTGTCTAAATCCTTTATGATGAAGGATCTCGGTGAGGCCTCCTACATCCTTGGGATCAAGATCTATCGGGATAGACCTAATAGATTGTTGGGGCTGTCACAATCCACTTACATAGACAAATTGCTACGGCGTTTCTCAATAGAAAATTCTAAGAAAGGATTTCTTATTATGGGACATGGCATCAAGTTGTCTAAGAAGGATTTGTTGGATTTGTATACTGAAAGCAGTTTGGTTGAGCTTGTATACAATGTTTCATGTTACCACTATTACAATCTCCTATCTGAATTGTTTACTTGATTGCATATGTATGTCCATTTATCTCATATATAAGTAAGATCATACAGTGTGTTGTAGATCACAGAAGTCTGTATGATTGGTCAAGCTTAATGAGATATAAAAAGTATCACAACTGAGACAACTTGAGGACGAGTTGTCGGTATAGGCTGCAGTGTAGATAAGAAGTGACTTGACTTGGTTGCTTGTCTATGCTGGTACGTCTCTGACGTATTGATGGATCACAGTGAGATGAGTTCTTCTATATGACCGTCGTGAAGAACCTAGATCTCGGAGACTTACGCCGATCTAAACCTCGATAAGGTATTAGGTGAGTATGAGTTCTTGACCATCACTTTGACTTGCTATGGGTGAGGGTTACATGAGATACCCAAGATTCTCTCGATCTTGGGTGGTGGCGGTCTTGTATGTTATGCTAGTTACCGTGTCGAGTCACCGTATCCGCTAGGATGATGACGTCCCCTTAAGGAGCTCAAAAGGTTTATTGTACTAAACCCTGCAGGTTGAGTTATATCAAGTACAATAATGAGGTTGAGTGGTACTACTTAAGGAATTAAAGATATTGATTAATTTAAGCAGTCAGAACGCTAATTAATGGACGTGCGATATCTTAAATACGGGGATTCGTAAAGTCTAAGTACAAGCCCGACTCAACTTCGATAATAAAGGGGTAAGTCAGCATTTATTCTCTAGTGGCATGAATAAATGTTTATGAATTAATTTATGTTCGGCTAAACATAAGATAATTAATTTATTTGAGGCCCATCTTTATTCCTTGCATTTGATCCATGGGCTGGCCCATCCAGGCCTGGAGCTAGATAGAAAATCGTCCACCTCCTCTCAGAGTCCTACTGGGACTCAGTTTGATCTTCTCTATCTTAAGTGATATGACTATATTTATTAGATATACATAAATCCTATCATGATAGGATTATGGTTGCATTATAAATATAAGGTGAGAGAGAAAATCAAGGGTAATCCTCAAGTGAATTTTCGAGAATTATACTTCCAAAAGGTGTGAGAATTTTCGAAAATTTTGTGAGAAGGAAGAAGGTGTTTTTCTATAGCATTCTCCATAGATTGTCCTCACTCGACATTGGAGTTTAGGCAAACGGGATATAGTCCAGAAGATCAAAGCACGAGTCTTGATCCGTTCTTCCCGATAGATTCGCAGGTAAACACGAAAACTCCTACGTGTTGCAATTAATTATATAGGTGCATGCTAGGAATATAATCAATGTATGGTGAATTAAACATCCAAGATAGATCCTCGGAGAAGGTTAAAATCGATTTCACATCAATTAGTATTAGAGCTTGGGATCGTGATCTCGGCTCTGTTGGATTAATTCACGCTTGATTATAACGTGCAATTAATTAATTGTGAATCATGCTCATCGTGGCTCGCTTTATTTTATTTTTTGTCAGATATTGTTTTTCACCACGAGAAAATCCGTGGTTAGATTAGATTTTTTCTTGTAAATCTTATCTGTAAAAGAAGAACGAAGACGAAAAAGCACGAAGAACGAGACGACGGAAGTACATCGGAAACAGCCGCACGACGCGATGGTGTGCGGGCTACGGCACGCTCGACGTGCACGGTGCTCGTAGACACGCTGCACGATGGCATGCGGGTGGTCTCGGCAGCAGGGGACGGCACGGCTCGATAGCAAGGCGTGTGGGGCGCGCGGTCTCCGCGCAGACGCCACGGCACTAAGTTGCTTGCCCTCGGCGGCATCGGGCGTGGGCTCGTCGGCAGGCCCCGGCAACTTCGGGCGCACCTCGGCAGGCTGCGCTAGACAGTGCTCAGGCGGACAGGCGCGGAAACCTCAATGAGGTCTCGGTGCAGGTTCGGCGACACACACGTCTTGCGCGGGCGCCAGGCGGCGCGAGACGCCGCAGCCAGCAGCCTCGATAGCTCTCGGCAGATTGCACCGGGAAACCTCAGTGAGGTCTCGGCAGACGCGGGCGACGCGTGGCGCGCGAATCTCGCGTGAGGCCTCGGCAGTGCTCGGCGGCCTTGGCGTGATTCTCGCGCAGGAAACCTCAATGCGCGCGGGCTTGCTCGACGGCACTGGGCGACGCGGGCACACGATTTTCGAACGGAAGCCCCGGCGGCGCCGGCGACGTGGCGGCGTCACGCCCCTGCACTGGCGTCTCGGGCGGCGCTTCCGCAGGCGACGCGGGAGGCACGGGCGGCGGGCGGTCGATGGTCTGGGCGTGCGCGTGGGTCGTGCCCTAGCGCCACGGCCACCCATTTTGGGCCGACCCGACCCAATTTCGGCCCAAACCCGATTTTTCGCCCGAACCCGTTTTTCGACTTGCTCCAGATTTTGACCGGTTTCGGTTTTCGACCGGTTCGTGCCGCTTTCAATTTTTCGCCCAAATCCGCTTTTGATGAATCCGCTCGCGCCCGCACGCGAGGCCTGCTGAAGTTTGAAGATCATGCTTTGCAAATTTATGTAATAAATTAGTCGTGAAGTACAGGATCCACGAATGGGCCGCGATGAACGATTTTATTTTATTTTTTATCGTTCAAAGCATGTCGTGGATGTTTAAATTATGCAGAAGAATGCTATGTATGTTTAAATTACGTAGATAAACATGTTATATGTTTTCGTGATTTGATGCGCATAGTAAGCATGCTAGGTTTATCCCGTTTTTCAAGCATATTTTAGAATTCTGCGAGCATGTTTTACACGTTGAGTTCTATATAAAAGCATGCCAGGATTACGTGATCTGCATGGACAAACCTTTTGAAACAAAAGACTAAGCAAATAATCCGACATTTTAATTTTAAAATTAAAATGTCAAGACCTCCACTTTTTTATCTCTAAACAAAGTGATACGCACTGTGAGTAAACGTCCACACGTGTGGCTTTTGCATTGTTTGTCATAAGTGTGTTAGATGAGATTTCTACATAAAACATTTTAATCTATTGAGAAGTGGGAGTTTCATGTGTAAACGTCCACACGTGTGCCTTGCATATGCGATTTTTCATAAGTTCTCTAGAGATAGATTTAAAATGAGCTAACAAAGGAATTTGGACAAATTCTAAGAATTCATTTTCTGCTGTTAAAATTGTGGTCATTGCTTAGACATCACTTCAAGTACAACTTCCCACGAAGTCCCTTCTTGCGATAGTGATGTGGTCTAGTAAGGTCCAATCATTAATTTCATTTGTCATATGGATAAGTTGACATGGATTGAAATTAAACGACTAAAAGGTATATTTTAGTCTGGTCGAGGGGTCCATGTGTAAATGTCCACATGCGTGGCTTGCATGTGGGATTCCTTGGGCGATTGGAGGTTTTAATTAATATTGTTTTATCAAAAGGTTACAATATTATTGTTACGAATTATGTGCGATCGTATGCTTATGTGTTTACATTACTTTTCAGATATGTCTCTTACACTGATTATCAATATGCTCGCACAAAATCCTCTATCCGGTCCAAATTTCATCAAGTGGAAACAAAACATAGAATATGTTCTTATCGTTGAAGAACACATGTTTGTTCTCACTACTCCCAAACCCGATGCCCTTACTGACGCATCGACTAATGAGCAGCGAGAGACAAACAGACTTTGGCATAAGTCAAACAATATGGCCAAGTGCTATATAATGACTACGATGTCCAAAGTCTTGCAGCTGTAGCATCAGTCGATGGTAGACGCGACTGAAATATGGTCAAGTCTCGAGAGTAAGTTTGGGCAGTCGGATCGGACAGTCCGCTTCCACACAATGAGAGAAATCTTGACGTGTAAGATGGAAGAAGGAAGTTCGGTCCATGAACATGTCTCCCACATGACTCATCTCATGGATAGTCTTGATCAGTTGGGATGAGGTATTGACGGCGAAGCCAAGGTCGATATCATCCTCAATACACTGCCCAAGTCTTTTGAGAACTTTCCCGTGAACGTAATCATGAGCAAGACCGAGTATACACTTAGTCGGTTGCTTAATGATCTCGTAGCCGCAGAAGGAGTCATGGGCAAAGGAGCACATTCCCTTGCTAGCACATCTAGTGGTCCAAATTTTCCGTTGAAAAATGGAAGAAGAAAAAGGGGCACCAAAGGTGGTAGAAGCAAAGGAAGCAGTGGGAGTAGTGGGAGCAAGAACATGTCTGCCACCGGAGGCTTGAAAAAGCCAAGGAGAGGGCAAGTGCTTGAGTCGGCAAGACGGGCATTGGAAGGCCAGTGCTCTATGCTCAAGGCTCAAGGTACGCCATTTGCTTTAGTAACGGAAACATGTTTAGCGACTTGTTCTACTCATTCATGGGTAGTAGATACGGGTGCGACTGATCATGTTTGTTACACATTGCAGGGGTTTCTGCAGACAATGGAGCTGTGTGATGGCGAGATAACGATCTCCATGGGCAACGCGGCAAAAGTCGAGGCCGTTGCAGTCGGAGATGTTACTTTATGTTTTAATAGAACTGTTTTAGTATTGAAAGACGTTTTATATGTGCCGGAGTTTCGGCGAAACCTTATTTCAGTTTTGAAACTATTTATTCATGAATATTCAATTGTTTTTTATAGTGGCGTTTCTATCATAAGAAATGACGAAGTTATCTGTGGTGGCACTTTATATAATTCGCTTTATACTATTTCTGCCAAACATAATACCTTTAATTACGTTGCATCTACATCAAACCTTAAAAAGAGAAAGTTTTCTTCGAAAGATGACGCCACATTTCTCTGGCATCTTAGATTAGGTCACATCAATCTAAATAGGATCTAAAGACTGGCTAAGAATGGAGCGTTGGGTGATCTCACAGCCACTCGCTCCCGTCTGCGAATCTCGTATAGAAGGAAAGATGTTGACCGCACCCTTCAAGCGAAGGGTTATAGAGCCAAAGTATTCACTACAAAAATACATAACAATGACGGAAAATTCGTCAGAAACTCGATCCGATCCGCTAAAATGGATTAGCGACGGATTAGCGACGGAATACGGGGTCATTGAAACCCGTTGCTAAAAGTTTAGCGACGGAATTATGTCCGTCGCTAACAAATAGCGACGGAACAAATGACGGAATAGTCGATCATGTCTGCGACTCCAAGAACGGTCGTCTCGATATAAATACCGTCGTTAACGCGATGCTAATCCGTCAGTAGTTAGCGACGGATTAACGACACAACTATTCCGTAGCTAAAATTTCCGCCGCTAATCCGTTTTAATTAGCGACGGTACAAAGTCCGTCGCTAAATTTATAGTTTTTTTTTCTATTGTAAAAATATTCCGTCAGAATCCGTCGTAGGCGCTCTATTCCGCCGCAAGTCCGTCGCAATTTCTTCGTTGGTTCGCTTATTTTACGTTGTTAATCCGCCTCTAAACCGCCTCTAATACGCCTTTAATCCGTCGCTAATCCGTCGCTATATTTACGTATTCTCGCATTCTTCAATTTCAATTTTTGACAGCCAAACCTGTTTTCAAACAACCAACCCAAACAAATATACAAACAACCAATTTCATCCAATTCAATCTATTCAATCCAACCAAACAAACCAATTCCAACCTCCAACCAATTCCATCCATACAATACAAACTATGAAAACAAACCAATTCAATCCATATAATACAAACTATCGAAATAAACCAATTCAATCCAAACGGCGGCGCATTTCAATCCAAACAAAACATTTCAATCCAAAATACAGTAATATCCAAACAATCCCATAAAAAAACAATTCTAAATCATGCGATAAGTTAACAAATTCATAATACAACCCGAATATGACGAGGTGAGGGGAAACGGGAGCTCATATCACGAGGGTGGGGGGAAACGGGAGCTGGCCATGAAGCGCTCTAGGCTCTCTGCTGAGCGCCAAGACCGAGCTCGATCTGTCTTGCACGCTATCTCGCCTCGCCTTTGCATTACGGCCTCAGATGCGGTACTGCTTCCGCCACCGCTAATCGGGCCTCAGATCCGATATCCGTTTGTTGATAAGCGGTGGGATCAGCAGCCGGGCACTCTCCACCGAATGAGACGACGCTTCGCTCTGCATGTATGCCCGTGATAGAGAACCACCCAAACATCCTATTCTTTTTCTTTGAGGAGCTCCCGAGGACATTTTTGAGAATTTGAGTCCTATCTGGCGGTGTCTCATCACTCCCACGATTGGCTCAACTGGTCACCTGCCTCAACCCGCCTCTGTAATATAATTTCATACAATTATTATTTAATTAAATGCTCGTTGTTGCGCTTAACGAATATACTTACCGCGATACTCGAAGCTTTCCGTCAGATAGCTCCGCCGTCGGTGGCATGATACTCGAATACATCCCACCGACATCTTCTACGGCCACTCCACGCCTCTTGCCTATAAATAAGTCAAACAAATTAAATAATTAATAAGTATCACGATTCTTAAATAAATTTACTATATCTAAAACTTCAAAGTACTTACAATCTCTCGTGATATTCGAGTGCAGTAGCGTGAGCCACCCCGATGCTTGACTATCCCAAGATTTCGCCATCCGCTCTGGACATCCTGCTGTCGCGGGCCTTTGCCGCCTTCTCTTGGGCGTCCGTCCGAGCCTAATATGCCTTCCAATTATCCCAATCTCGCTCGTGGGATAAATGGAGGTGGGTTAAGCGAGTCCTTCGCCGCTTGATCTTGTGAACAAGATCTTTATAGCGCTCGCGCCTTTTGCACATCAAAGAGGAATGTACAGGGCATCATCCATCGATCATCCCAATAAAATGTTTCGCAAAAATATATGATTACAATATGCAAATTAAGGTCAAATCATAAATTACTTCAGATAAACAACACGAACCTCGAATTGATCGAAATAAATCTGCTTGAACTCTTGGGGTACCAATTTCAATTGAAGCGTTGTGATTCATGAAACTACGGAATGACTCGTAATCACGCGGGCTATATCATTGCTCGGACACAAAATGCTTCAATTTATAGGAAATAAAGACATCGAATGCTACAATTTATTTAAACCGAGACATACAAGAGATAACGCCATACCCATTCACAATGGCTATCTTCTTCATCCTCTCTAGATGGCACTCCACCACCGCCGAGGGGGCGGATCGTGAGAGAGTGCTCCATGCCTTCTTCTAGGTCAAGGCGGGCGACGAGCGTGTATGACCGAAAGCCTCCTACGTGATGACATCTCGCAAACAAATGTAAAAATATCGTATTAAAATTCACAAATAATGCATATCATAATATTTTGTGTGCATACAAAAATGCTATAAATTAAACCCTATTCATCGTCGTCGTCATCATCATCATCCAATGTATGATTATCTTCCGACTCGACAATTCAACTTCATCATCCTCATTATCGATGTCTCTTCAATGTCATGAGTGTACCATCGATGAACTAGTGTCGTGTCCTCATCCACAACGACATTAGTAATCGAACCTAATGCATCCTCTTGAAAAGGGAAGGTACTATCGATCGTAACTCTCATCCGAAACTTCCACATTAGATCGAGCTTTAATTTTGCATACTTCCCACCACTCTTTCTTAGATTGTTTTAAACTTGGATATGCACAATAGTATACTTGAATGGCTTGATTGGCGAGGATAAACGGTTCGAACTTGTTATATCTTCTGGTATGATTTACCGAAACCAACTTGTACTCGGAATGAATTGATAACCCAATCGTGAAGGATCAAACCACTCGCATCTAAACAATGTTGTGGTCTTCGTTGGTAGCCCAGGATATTCCAACTCACAAACCTCTAATAATCGCCCATAAAAATCGAGTTCTTCGTTGGTACCATAAGTTTCACCTTTAATGCACACTCCACTATTCATAGTTGATCTTTGTGACCCATGTTCTAATGTGTGAAATTTGTAACCATTTATATAATACCCTGGGTACGCCTTAATTAGAGTCAAGGCCTCTTGGCAAGAGACAATATGAACGGATTCACAATGTTGTTAGTATGATCTTTGACCTATTATTAGTAAAAAACGATTAGAATGACTAAACGTACATATTAAATATTTTCTACTAATAATCATCAGAACACTCACATATGCCTCAAACCAAAACGGGAAGTCTCTTTCAATCGACCTTTGAATATCGTGAGCTAGAGATCGGTGGATTTGATCTTTTCACATCTTCTGTGAATAAACTACATCAACATATATTTACGAGCCTAGTTAATAATAACAATAATAATAATAATGTGGAATGAATTCTAAGAAAAACTCGACACTTCACGCCGTGTAAATGTACGCAACTTCAACACGCTTGAGCAACACGATAAACGAAAGCAGATCATATTCTCTACTATCCAAATATCTCGTTGACATATTTCCAAAAGGTGCGCCATCTTGCTTGAAGATTTGAAGCATATCCGGATAGTCTTCGTGCCTAATCTCCGCTGACCATGATGCAAATCTACGAACTTCGTTCTACGTGATCATCAAAATAATACGAGCAAAATGTCGATGCTTCTTCTACTAAGTAAGCATTGCGTATAGAACCTCAACCACGGCTTTATTTCGTGCGTTGTTCTTCAACTTACGTAAGTATCTACAAAATTTAGAACGTTGTTCTTCAATTTATATATATATATATATATATATGTGATAATGTCTGAGCAAGACCTTTCAAATGGATACATCCATCGGTATTGAACAGGCCTCGAACACGGGCTTCACTGCCTAGATGAACCGGAAGATGTTCCATGGAGTCAAGAAACTAGGGGAAAATGCGCTCAAGCTTGCATAAAATCATCGGAATATTTTCTTGAGCCCACATGCATCATCGAGCCCTATGTTTGAGAAGTTAAATCTTTGAAGAATAAAGATAATTACATTACACTTTCCAAACATTGGGTGGGAGAAGTTCGCGAAATGCAATCGGTAGAATTATTTGCATGAAAATGTGACATCATGACTCTTCATCCCAAACATCTTCGCTTTGTCATGTCTACACATCTACCCATGTTCAAACGCACCCATCCGAAATCTTAAACCTCTTACCCACTCACATAAGACTTTTTCTCACGATTGTCAAGTGTATAAGAAGCTTCGGATATTTTCTGTTGATTCATTCATCGTCAACTCGTCCATAGCAAGATAAATTAAGTTCTTCTAGATTTGCTCGTATCTTTGTCTTCCTCGACATTCATGATCGTGTTGAAGACATTATCGAACACATTCTTCTCTATGTGCATGACATCCAAATTATGCCGAATCAAAAGAGAACTCCAGAAGGTAGATCCCGTAAAATACTTTTCTTCCATCCGCTTGTAAACCGCTGGATATTCTCGCTATTTATTTCATCATCGCCAATCTACATTACTTGAGACTAGTCCCATACCCATAATTAGTGATGTAAGCTCATCTCCGATCGCGCTCGGTGGATCGTTAGTAATCACTGTGTTCTTTCGAAACCTCTTGATCCCTTCGAAATGGGTGATTAGGAGCTAGAAATTTACGATGGTTATCAAACCATGATCGCTACCACTTTTAGCTAAAGTAAAAGCATCGGTATACTCCATGCAAAGGCGGACAAGCTAATCTTCCACCGTGATCCATCCGCATAACATAGAGTATGCGGGGAAGTCACTAATTGTCAAAGTAATGCAGCGTGCATTTGAAAATTTCGCTCAACGATACATCATAAGTAAGAACGCCGTCATCCACAAATCTATTAACTCGCTATCAATGGTTGCAAGAACACATCAATCTTCTCCTTCGGATTACGCGGTCCCGCACTAAGATCGTAAGAAACATGTATTGCTCCTTCATACACGACCACGGGGAAGATTATAAGGGTCGTTATAACGGGCCATGATGAATATTGCTTTCCGATTGACCGAATGGTGAAAACCGCTATTGAGAGTCCCAATCGCACGCGTTAATGCAAATAAGGAAACTTCGAAGTATTGAGTCGCCGGATGACGATGACCCCATAGTTCATGCCAACGACTTTTCCGTGTAGCATTGGCACCTATGTCAACTACTTGTGCTCGTGGAGTATTGCTCTTGAAACGTATTTTATCACTTAAATGGACAACAATCATTTTGTGTACGATTACTCAAGGCACGCAATTTCCATCCGCGGATAAGTCGATATACATGCTTTATCACAACATATCGTAAAATTTTTGCATCGAATTTGCATCTCGTCAAATTGGAACGTGGACCAGCAGATCCACTACCATCGATGATACGTATTTGGTTGACGGTTAACATCCTAATCCACAACATCGATAATGCTTCTTTCTTCCGATAGAAATTCGAACTAGCGAATTCAATAAAACTTTCAAGTTTAAACCTCTTATACATCCACCACGATTGTCATTCATTCTTCAAGTCCTAATTATAAATAATTAATTAAACATGTTCAACATAAGTTTTACAATATAAACTAATTATACACTCATAACTTAGGAATATGTTAATTCATCTAGACATCTCATACAAGGACATATATGGACCACACTCTTATGATCACACTTAATTATTAAATAATTATGAAATATGAAATTTATTATGATGGATTGCGGCGTTTAAGGAAGAATAAGGAGATGTGTTTGTATCGTAATGAGTCATGTTTATAATTATAAGGGAAAATTGCGTTTAATATCCCAAATTATCGACCTTTTAATAAAAATATATCGAATTATTCACAATTACAATTAAATTTTTAAACTATCACAAAATGATAAAATGTCCCTAAATTCAAGTTTTATTATTGAAAAATATTAAAAATGAGCTAGTCGAACGTCGTGGCGCCTATAATACCTCAAATATTGACGAGTTTATGGCCTATTTGGTGCATTTATAAACACTTATAAAACATTTTATTCATATAACAATTCTAACAAAATTTCTAGGTATTACCCATTTGATTCTCAATCTCAAATTTCACCAATTCATCACCATATGCATAATTATACACTTAACAACTCAAAACATCTCACGAATGATGAATTTATCATCCCACCAATTTCACAAGCCCAAATCACAAGACTAACATTCAATGATCAAATAATATTTTCACTATCAATTCAATATCATATATAATATTTTCACCATCGGTGTGTCGACTGAGGCAAGAGGGTGGGGGTGGGGCTGTGGTGTGGGGTGGGGCATGGTGTGGGGTGGGGCATGGTGTGGGGATGGCGAAGAAATAGGACTCTTTGGGGTTGGGGAGGAGGATGCGCAATAGAAATTGTTAGATCGAAATGATGAGTTATGCAACATTGTCTATTTCGCTGTAATATAAAAAATCAAAATATTTTAATTTAACGACGGACTACAATCCGGTATGTTATTTTACGATTAGCGACGGCTTTTTATCCAATTTTAAAAATAACAAAAAATTAAATTTAACGACGGAGAACAATGATCCGCCTCTCGATCCGTCGAAAAATTCCTTTTAATCCGCCTCTAATCCGTCATACTTTCGCTAAATCTAGTACCATCCGAAGTCAACACAAGCTCGTCGATTTTAAAGACCCTTTATACGAGTTGTGGTTTGGGCGCAGCATCGGGTATCGCGGTGGCGAATACCTCAAGAACGAGTTTATGGACTATTCATGCGGTGTGGGATTACCTCCCACCACTACATCATCACACCACAAAGAAATGGTGTGTCGAGCGAAGAAATAGGACTCTTTAGAAATTGTTAGATCAATGATGAGTTATGCAACATTGTCTATTTCGCTCGGGGTATTTAAACCACATAAGATATGGACGATCCGACACGTGTCTTTGAACAAGAATCTTGACAAGTTGGAGTCTAGATCGATGCAAGGCTTTATTGGCTATCCTAGAGGAACGAAGGTGGTTATTTCTATTGTCCTAAGGATCGAGAAGGTCATTATTAGCACTAATGCCCGATTCTTAAAAGAGGATTATATGAAAACCATAAATCCAAAGTTGAAATCATTCTTCAGAATTAGAAGATGATCGATTCCACCACCGATTAAGCCAAAGGTGCGAGATGTCGGTGTCAGTGGGAGGATCGACACCGACACTTCAAGAAATTGAAGTGGGTCGAGTTTCACTTTGGAGATACCGGCCGTCATAGTGGCTCTTATCCGACAAGTTCGCAAAATAGAGAACCACGGTGATCGCACCCACCGCTGCCATTGTGCTAGTAGCGCCATCGTAGTGGGAGGGTTGTTCATCAACCCGAGCGATTTATGTTTGTGGGTAAATCTTGGATTTAGTCCCGTGAAACGCAGCGAGCAATAATCGACCCATGGACATACGGTGAGGCGATACAAGACATTGATGCAAGATCATGGCATACCGCTATGGACTTAGAAATTGAGTCCATAATAGCTATGGATGTATACGAAAGACACTCTACCATATGGCAAGGAAGCCATAGGTAGTAAGTGGGTATACAAGAGGAAGAGATTCGGATGGAGAGGTTTCGCTTTTAAAGCTGTGCTTGTGGCGAAAGGGTACACTCAGATTGAGGGCATCGACTTCGATGAGACCTTTTCACTGTAGCAATGCTCAAGTCCATCAGAATTCTTCTGGCCATAGCAGCCCACTTAAACCTTGAGGTTTGGCAAATGGATGTGAAAACCGTTTTTCTAAACGGTTACCTTGAAGAAGGTAGAGACATTTATATGCAGCAACTCGAAGGTTATTTGGTGAAGGGTGAAGAGCATCTAGTTTGGAAGCTTAAGAAGTCCATTTATGGGCTTAAGCAAGCCTCACAATCCTGGAACTTACGCTTTGACGAGGTGGTAAAGTCCTATGGATTTACCAAGTTGCCTAGCGAAAGTTGTGTGTAACGGTGATGTGGTATTTCTTGCACTTTACGTAGATGAGATCCTTCTACTTGGCAACAATATGAAGTTGTTATCAGACGTAAAGAGTTGGTTATCCGATCAGTTTCAAATGAAAGACTTAGGAGATGCAGCGTACATTCTTGGGATCAAGGTTTACCGAGATCGCAAGAGAAAATGTTGAGCTTATCTCGGCGCCTTACATTGATCTTGTGATTACTCGCTTTAGTATGCGACCGCCAAGAAAGGATTTCTACCTTCGTGCATGGTGTTCCTTTATCTAAGTAGCGATCACCTATGACCGCAAAGGAGATAGAGGAAATAAGACAAGTTCCTTACGCTTCCGCCGTAGGAAGTCTCATGTACGCAATGCTATGTACGAGACCCGATATCTGCTATGCGGTAGGCATAGTAGTTAGATATCAGTCTAACCCTGGACAAGCTCATTGGACTGCGGTAAAGCATATACTCAAGTACCTGAAAAGGACTCGAGATTATAGGCTGGTTTACCATGCAGATAGTCTAATGCCTTTGGGTTATTCAGACTCGGATTTTCAAGCTGACCGTGATGAGAAGAAGTCTACCTCAGGCTATGTGTTTACCTTGGGAGGAGGAGTCGTATCCTGGCGGAGTGCAAAGCAGCGATGCATTACGGACACCACCATGGAAGCCGAATATGTAGCCGCCTTGGAGGTCGCTAAGGAGGTCAGATGGTTCAAGAACTACCTCATGGATCTAGATGTGGTACTGGTTTGCCCAAGAGTATCACGGTTCTTGTGATAACTCAGTGCGATGGCAAACTCGAAGGAACCACGGACCCACAAGGCAACAAAACACATAGAGAGAAAGTACCATGTCATACGAGAAATCGTTAGACGAGGGATGTCTGATTGAGAAGATTGGTGCATGGATAACCTAGCTGATCCATTCACGAAGTGCTGCCGTAAAAGTCTACGAAGAGCATATTCGAGGACTTGGATTGCGTAGATGGCACCCACTTAGAAAGGAAACTTTTGTATAAGTGGGAGAAGCAAAGTGATGGTGTTGTTTGTAATAGCTAGTAGAGACACATTGTATACTAAAAGTTTTGCTTTAGTATAAGTGGGAGATTGTTGGATTTGTATATCTTGAAAGCGCTTTGGTTGAGCTTGTATACAATGTTTCCTATTACCACTATTACAATCTCATACCGAATTGTTTACTTGATTGCATATGTATGTCCCTTTATCTCATATATAAGTTAGATCATACGATTGTGTTGTAGATCACGTGTCCGTATGATTGGTCGCTTTAATGAGATATAAAAGAATCACAATGAGACAACTTGAGGACGAGTTGTCGGTATAAGTGCTGCGTGTAGATAAGAAGTGACTTGACTTGGTTGCTTGTCTATGCTAGTGCGTCTCGGCGTATTGATGGATCACGATGAGATGAGTTCTTCTATCGACCGTCGTGAAGAACCTAGATCTCAAGACTTACGTTGATCTAAACCTCGATAAGGTATTAGGTGAGTATGAGTTGATGACCTTGCTATTACTTACTGAGATAACCCAAGATTCTCTCATGTGTAATGACCTCGAGGGACTTACATGAGATAAGAAATCCCTAGATTCTAGTAGGGTATACCATACTTGTGTCCATCACGGATATCAAATAACACGGTGGCAATTCTCTAAGAATGTGATGCACTACATGCTAACCTATGACTTACGTTGATCTAAACCTCGTCACCATTATCCGCTATAGGATGATGATTCTCTCATCTTGGGTGGTGGCAATGCTTGTATGTCATAGTTACAGGAGCTCCGCTAAATGTTTTTATTGTACTAAACCCCGCAGGTTGAGTTATCTCAAGTACAATAATAAGGTTGAGTGGTACTACTTAAGGAATTAAAGATATTGATTATTTTAAGCAAGCAATCAGTAAATAATTAATGGACGTGTGATATCTTAAATACGGGGATTCGTAAAGTCTAAGTGCAAGCCCTACTCAACTTCGGTAATAAAAGGGTAAGTCAGCATTTATTCTCTAGTGGCATAAATAAATGTTTATGAATTAATTTATGTTCTAGACTGAACATAAGATAATTAATTTATTTGAGGCCCATCTTTATTCCTTGCATTTGATCCTTGTGCTGGCCCATCTAGGCCTGGAGCTAGATAGAAAATCGTCCACCTTCTCTCAGAGTCCTACTGGGACTCAGCTTGATCCTCTCTATCTTAAGTGATATGATTATATTTATTAGATATGCATAAATCCTATCATGATAGGATTAGGGTTGCATTATAAATATAAGGTGAGAGAGAAAATCAAGGGTAATCCTCAAGTGAATTTTCGAGATTTATACTTCCAAAAGGTGTGAGAATTTTCGAAAATTTTGTGAGAAGGAAGAAGGTGTTTTTCTATAGCATTCTCCATAGATTGTCCTCACTCGACATTGGAGTTTAGGCAAATGAGATACAGTCCAGAAGATCAAAGCACGAGTCTTGATCCGTTCTTCCCGACAGATTCGCAGGTAAACACGAGAAAACTCCTACCTGTTGCAATTAATTATATAGGTGCATGCTACGAATATAATCAATGTATGGTGAATTAAACATCCAAGATATATCCTCGGGAGAGGGTTAAAATCAGATTTCCCATCAGAATTGTCCTTCTAATGACAAGGAAATTACTTGCATGAAAAGGATCCCATATGCTTCAGCTATAGGATCGATCATGTATGTCATGATATGCATTAGGTCAAATGTGGCCTATGCGCTTAGCATGACGGACAGATTTCGCCAAAATCCCGGTGAGGGGCATTTGAAAACTGTTAAGACTATTCTTAAGTACCTTAGATGGACTAAAGAATACTTCTTAGTCTATGGTGGGCAGCCAGAGCTATCAGTGACTGGGTGCACTGATGCTAGCTTCCATACAGAAACAAACATGTTCCAAGACGATATCATCTGATTAGAGAAATAATAGAAATGAGCAATGTAAAATTAGAAAGAGTACCCACTGACGATATCTTAGTTGATCCTTTTACCAAGTCGTTGTGAGAGCTTGGATGTTAGACATGTGGAAATTGGCTTTGATTCAGTGGGAGTTTAAAGTTTGTATGTTTTAGAAACTCCCTTGTTGAGACATACTTACTTTTGATCACAATTGAAGATAATGTTTTATCTATGGGTTTTGTGCATTTAATGGAATATTTATTTGGATTTTTGTCGTTATTCTCTTATATGTTCCCTTGAATTATCACTGTCATTTTTGCTGTGAGACATCGATGATAAAGTGTAATTCTAAATAGCCCTAACCAATGATTATCAAGAATGGGATATTGATGATACGTCATAGGTTAGCATGTGGTCTGCATCACATTCTTAGAGAATGTAGTGGTTCTCGTAACTACGTGTTATTTGATATCCGTGATGGACACATGAATACTTTGGAGAGTATTGGTATACCCTACTATTAAATCGTTTGTTAGATGTCTATGATTTCTTAGTGTGTGGAGTATGTAATAGTCCTTAGACTTGAGGTCATTACACATTTTGTTTGTTGAGTGCTGTACTTTGACCAATGACAACGCTTGCAAGTAGCAAGACACGGCTTGGATTGGGTGCATCATGAAACAAATGAAAATGGTAGTTGAGCCAAAAATGGGATTCATTCCTCGATTAGAATTTCGAGTGAGCACTTATTTTCTCTATATTATTCGACCATAAAGTCATTGGCCAATGCAAGAGATATATTCAATTAAAGTAATTGAATATGATCATATGAGTCTTATAATAAAGATGAGAAAAATGATTGAGCTATTGAGATAGACACATAGCAAAATCCTAGGCTCAATCGAGTGTGTCATGAATTAAAGGATATTACATAAACTTCATGTAAAGGTTTGTTTACTGTTTTCCACGTAAACGTCCGTCATATATCGAGTTCGCTGCAC
The DNA here is from genome assembly GCA_036937905.1 of Salvia rosmarinus. NCBI lineage: Eukaryota > Viridiplantae > Streptophyta > Magnoliopsida > Lamiales > Lamiaceae > Salvia > Salvia rosmarinus. Next base: position 5,793,157 of record CM072815.1, read on the forward strand.
AACGCAGTCCAGGAGTTTTGTGCAGACTTTGATTAGATCATCGTCGGTAATGGGGCCTATTGGGTCACACTATCAAGTGTATTATTAATCCGCTCAAGGGTATGCATAGTGCACGGTACGCTATCTAATATTAGTCCAAGTGGGAGATTGAAAGATAATGGACTAAATTAGAAGTTATGGGCTTTATGTAATTAATGGTTGGACTATTAATTAATCAAGGCAAACTAAAGAATAAAAACCCATATAAGCTAGGGCTTTAATAGGCTGCTCTATTTAATATAAATAGAGAGAATTCATTCTTTAGGTAACAAGAAGTTTAGACGTTAGACGTAAGACATAAAATAATCTTAGAGAACTACCGCTTAATTCATTCAGAGATTTCTTGGCTTTCTCTACTTGAATTTGTGCCGAGGAATCGTTCCTGCATCGAATTTACATACACGTGGATACCATAATTGTGGAAACAACCTTGCAGGATTAATTGGAAGCTTGAAAGCGTTCCAATTAAATTAGATACAATGATATCATAACAAAATAGTATGCCTTTTTAAAAGGAGAGCACTTAAAACAATATCACGAAATCATCATAAAACCAATAAATTGAGGCCGTAAAAATCATTCTGCAGTTGGGTGCCCTACTACAAGAAATGCTTTGAGTAGTCTAGATTATATATTTCTCTCTTATTTATTTTATTATATCATAAAGAACGTTATGTATTGATCACATGCTTATACATATGTGAAATAAATATTACTCCCTACATCCATAATAAATGTATCACTTATGGACAGCACATATTTTAATAAAATTATTAGTGAGTGTTGTTTGAGTGAAGAAATAATCTCACCATGTGTTTAGGTTGTGAGTGATAGGAATGATTTTTTAGTAAATAATTAATGGTTATGAGGTTGATTAATAAGGAATAGTGTCTTAAAAAGAAATGTAACAAACTTTTGGCAGACGCCGAATAAGACAATTGTGATACACTTACCGTGGACGGAGAGAGTATAAAATATGAAATAGTACCCTATAATTAGGGGTGAGCAAAAAAGACTAAAGACCGAATTGATCGACAAACCATACTGAAAATGCGGTTAACCGAATCGATAGGTTAGATCTTTTTCCAAATTTTCAAAAACCGAGGAAATCAGTTCGATTTTAATTTTTAATTATAAAAATCCGTGGTTAACCAAATCGAACATCTACTCATAGATAATTATAAAAATATAATTATATATAAATAGAATTGATGGACTTAGGTAAATTTGTTTCCATGCATTGTTTAATAACTATATATATCTTTGCTATATTTTGCAATGTATTTTTGTTTGTTTCGTAGAAAAAAATCACACACCTTTTAGAATTTATATTTCGTCATAGGTCCATAATCAATTGGAGATAATTCAATTGCTAGTTTAAGAGGATTAGAAGATTACCGTTTGAGATGATTTGTTTGGAATTACAAATTTCTATCATTTTTTATGTTTGGAATTGCTATTTATACGTTTCTAAAAAATACAATAAAACATCGTAACTTTCTTTTGTTTTATGGTTAACTGCTGGATAATTGATTAAACAAACCGATTTTTAGGTTAATCGATATAATGATTTTTATTTTTACTTTTCCTTTTTTAATGGTTAATCGAATCGATAAAATTGCATAATTAATTATTATTTTTTATGGTAATGGACGGTTAACCATACGGTGCTCATCCGACTCATCCCTACCTATAATCCCCCGAACTCAAAAAATAAGCCGGCCTTATTAATCTTAATAATGGCCCAAAATCGAACTAGAAGTAGGCCGCTTCGTGGAGACAGGCCCAGCATAGATGGATTTAAGATAATACGTCCAAATCAAATGAACTTATAGTGTGATCTACATATACATAATCTTCACATCCTCTACCTCTAATATTAAGTTCTAACAAAATATTAACTTTATCATTCTAGTCCAAAATACATTTGAAGAAATACATGGTAGAGAATGCTCCTTCCAAAAATCCAATAAATTCAGCACCCGTTGCTACGACAAATTTCGCCGGAGATGAAATCGCACTCAAAAGCAAATTACAGTAGCAATGTAGAAGAATCTAAGAATAAATTTGGATATTAAATACGTTTATTTTACAGTATACACATTGATAGATACATCATATTCGATAGAGAAATACACGTGAGAAGAAAATTAACGAAAACGCAGATGACTGTAGAGAGCAACTATATATTTAGTTAGTACATCTGTTGATATTTTTATTTTATTTTTTAATTTTTATTAAAATAAGGGGCTATAGGCAGTGACGGAGTCAGACATTTCACATTGGGGGCCCAAAAAGAAATTTTATAATAAAAATAAAAATAAATAATATTATTTAAATTACATTACAATATTCAAAAAAATAAAAGTTAAACACAATCACATAATAACATTTCCTTTCTATTCTTCATCTTCTGAAATCACTGCATAATAGTTTCATTAGTGATATTGAGGAACACATCCTTCTCAATTATAAGAACTAAGCAATCATTCAGTAGTTGATCTCTCATTCGATTGCATAGAGAACTTTTGATGAATTTCATTGCTGAAAAGCTTTTTCTACTGAGACAGTTGCAACTGATAAGATCAATGACAACTTAACTAACAAATAAACCAATGAAAAAATTTCATGTTTTCTTAATCTGTTAAGCAAGACCTCCAATCTCTGATACTTGTGAAAACTTTTCATTTATAAGCACATCGAAAATAAATTTTTCAAGTTGATTTTCAAGTTCATACAAAGTAACTTCAGAAAATTCAGAAGGGTAACACCTTACAAGGCGAAACAGCTTCTCCGATTCAAATGCAAAAAATTGACCTCATTGTTTCTCTTATGTAGGGAGTGAAGACAAAGACTCCTTTTGGATTTCTTAACTAAACAAACACAGAATATATACTACAAACATAATTTATCAAATCTCTTATAAAGCCGAATAAAAAGTCTAATTGTGGAAAGTTAACTAAAGAAACATAGAAAATATATAACTAAAGTTATTATATTAAAACTTAGAATATGCAAAATAAAATTGAAAATTAATGGAGAAAAGCTTAATGTGCTTCATGAGTCAGGACTAGTTTTTGGCTTTTTGCTTGATACAAGATATTTTTATTTCATTTGTAGCTTTTGTAACATTGAAACAGTGATACAGAGAACATGTAATTTTGTAGTCACATATTTTTAACTAGGAGAAAGGGTAAGCTTAGACAGTAGCAAACGAAACAATCAAAAGTAACAATCCAAATCATGATTCTCAGCAAGAAAACTAACTAAAATTACATAATAACTAATTTAATTTTATAATTTTAGAAGCAATCAATACATTCAATAACCGAACAAACAACGAGAAAAAGAGGGGAATATGGTTTATGTTGCAAACTCCTCAAAAATTAGAACAAAACTGTTAAATTCAAAAGTCACCGGAGTTGAAGGGTCGTCGATATCTATTCCCGGATGAAAGATGCCAGAGTCTTTGTTGTGGGAAGAAACAGGCAACGAGGGACACAGAGAGAAAGTAATCTGCTGGGTGAAGCTCAAAAAATGATATTTTAGACATATTCAATAATATATTAAAAATTATAACTAAAATATAAAATTACTAAAATACCCCTGCATTTTTTCAAAATTGTTTGGGGGGCCATGGGCCCCCAGGCCCCTTGCTTCCTCCGTCCCTGGCTATAGGAGATATGTATAGAATTTAGGTTTTACTTCGTGCAAGCATAATTAAGATAAATAATGCGCGCAAATAGGATGCTCTACGAGAGTCCTATATCAGTGAACATCCTATTATATCACACTAGTGTGTAACCCGTCGAATTTCGACGGAAAATATTTTATGTTCTATTTATAATCATATTAATTAAATTAATCTTATATCAGGGCGATACGTCTGAATTTGGTATATTAAATGATTTTTTTTATATCAGGATAATATGTCTAATGTGATATATATAGGTTATATTTCGTCGAATTCTAATGAAAAATCACTTTATATTGTAATTTACGTGTAGAAAATTAAATATTCTTAGACATGTAAATAATTTTTATTTAGAATGTATATACCCATACCCGTCTTAAATTCGATTAATTATCTGAAGTTGTTTAAATTTATAAATATAATTTGTTATAGTGATTGGTTATTCGTCTAGATAAAAATAAAAGATATCGAAAGTGATCATTAATAATAAATAGTATAAATAACGAAAGATAAAAAAATAGAGAAAAGTTTACGCATGCGTGTCGATTATGTTAAAATTCATTTAGAATTTATATTCTAGTACATATCCCAAACCTGATTAAAAATATTTTTACTACTAGTTTTCATCTAAACCCGTATAGTTAATGCCTGCTAACTACCCAAATATGTTTAAATTTATACATATAAGTTGTCACAATAATTGATTATATATTTCAATAATGACTTGAACATTATAGAATAAATATTAATAGTAAATAATATAAATATCAAAAGATTAAAAAATAGAGAACATGTATAGCATATACATACATGCACTCGTCCCAAATTTAATTAATTACCCGAAATTGATTAATTTTATAAATATACAATAATTAGTTATTCGTTTCAATAAGACTTGAATATTACAGAGTAATTATTAATAATAAAAATAATATGGATAGCTAAAAATTAAAATAAGCAGACGTATCGTTTAATGTATTGACTTGTTTAGAATTTATATACATGTAGCTGTCACAAATCGGATTAAAAATTGATTTTACTATATCTTCTCGTCTCATTCTCGTATAGTAGTATCAATTAATTACCTGAGTTCATTTAAATTTATAAAATATATAATTAGTAAAATATATATTAATTCTCGTACCGTAGAAGTTCGACGGTAAATCAATAAAATATCTAATAATGTTCTCGTCTTATTCTCGTGTAGTAATATCCGCTAATTACCAGAATTCATTTAAGTTTTAAAACATATAATCAATAAAATATATATTATTCCAATATATTAAAATTGAAAAAATCTCACATAGACATATCGATCAATGTCTGGACCAATTTAGAATCTATATACATGTAGCTGCCACAAATTTGATTAAAAATTGATTTGACTATATATTTATTATCGTCTCAAACCCGTATAGTAATATGTTGATATTTGAATTCGTTTAGATTTACAAAATCAATATATAATAAGAATAATGATTAACGCAATCTCTCTCCTACATGGACTATTTATTTCAAATTTATTTTTATTAATTTGTGAAGTTTTCTGAAAAATCGATATGAATTTCAAATTTTATTTTAAAAAATTGTACAAAAAATATTATTTTATTTTGATTTTTAATTCGTGAAGTTCATGAAAAATCAATATATGATTCAAAATTTGTTTAAAAAATCGTAAGAAATATAATATTCAATTTATGCCTTGAATTGGTAAAGTTTCATGAAAAATTTAAAAATTATAATAATTAAATTAAATTAAATTTTTAATAAAAAAGTAACTATTTATCTGGCCAACTAATTAATTGATGAGCCAAATAAATTGGTGGATGTAAAATAATTATGTATTGTAGGATAAAAAATATACTCATAACTATTTATATAGGTTTAAATTAAGGTGGAGTTTGATAAGAAACCAATGTAGGATAGGAGATGTAAATGCTAAAAATTTGTTTGACGGGTTACACGCTCGAAATACAAATTTTGAATCATATATTGATTTTTCATGAACTTCAAGAATTAAAAATTTGTTTAAAAAATCGTAAGAAATATAATATTCAATTTATGCCTTGAATTGGTAAAGCTTCATGAAAACTTTAAAAATAATAATAATTAAATTAAATTAAATTTTTAATAAAAAAATAATTATTTATCTGGCCAACTAATTAATTGATGAGCCAAATAAAATTGGTGGATGTAAAATAATTATGTATTGTAGGATAAAAAATCTACTCATAACTATTTATATATGTTTAAATTAATGTGGAGTTTGATAAGAAATCAATGTAGGATAGGAGATGTAAATATTAAGAATGCCACATAGGATCCAGAAATGATGTGGCACTAAGTATCACTAATCGTATTATATATTGATTGAAAAATGTGACAAAGCATAAGATATTAAAAACGTTGAAAGTCAGTTACACTTCCCATAAATAAATATACTTGCCCAAATGAGCATACTTTGGCAAAAAAATTAAATAAAAGATGTCAAAATCGATATAGCAATTTAGGGGGAAAAACGTTTTGAAAGTTGATTAATTAAATTAATTATTAAATTTAAATTGCTTAATTAAACACCAATTTAGACAGATTAAATTAAATAAAATATTTATTTGACCAAATTAAATTGGTGGTATAGTTTAAATAATATTAATATCAATCACTATACCAATTATTAAAAGAGAAAATTTGGTTGTTTCATTAAGAAATCAATATGGGATTGGATAATGATTAGAATGCATAAAATGAAGATTTTAGAAAAATAAGAAAGAAAAATTGAGAAAAATCCACATTGGCAAAAATAATTTGAAAAAATAATTAATTCAAATCGTACACTCCCCCAAAAATCTAATTAAGTAAAATAAGATATATATATATATATATATATATATAATAATAATAATAATAATTTATAATATTTATTATAATGCCTTTTTGTATTGAAGTTATGAAAAATTCTAAGAAATTGACTACGAAATCAAAAATTTAATTTTAAACTTTAGATATTGGTTGAAATAAAAGAATGTAAAAATAGCTTGAAATTATTTTGTAAAAATTGAAACAATTTCAAGCATAAGATATTAAAAACGTTGAAAGTCAGTTACACTTCCCATAAATAAATATACTTGCCCAAATGAACATACTTTGGCAAAAAAATTAAATAAAAGATGTCAAAATCGATGTAGCAATTTAGGGGGAAAAACGTTTTGAAAAAGATTAATCATTAGAGTTAAAAAGGAATTAGACAATATTATTTAAGGCTACCATAATCTCGTGCTGATTTGATGGTGTAATTAAAAGATTGATTGGTAAGTAGGTAATTATTGGAATTTAAAAATAGATTTAAAGCTAATTGATGCATAAAATGAAGAATAAAGATAAATCAAAATGAAAGAAATGTAGAATGCCACATAGGATCCAGAAATGATGTGGCACTGAGTATCACTAATCGTATTATATATTGATAATAGCACGTTTAGGAAGGTCGTGTTAGGGGATTTTTTTTTTGTCAATTAATACAGAAATTTTAAAGGCTGCGTCACGGTGACTCGAACCCGAGACCTTTGACCTCGGGCATTAACCACTCTACCACTAGGCCAACACACACACACACACTAGGGGGAATTTTGCTGTAGTGAAATGGATATATGCAATGCAAAATATTCAAGAAAAAGTAAATAATCCTACGAATAAAACCGGAGGTAAGCTTCATATTAAAAGAATTTTTCTTTAATTCCCCTCTAATGGGTGAGTTATAGAATCAACCCTAAATTTGAAAAGAAATGAACGGAAAAAAATATTCAAGGCTGGACATAAGAAAAAAGAAATGTGAATAATATTAGATAAAATAACATCAAATTTATGTTAAAGTGAGTCTATTATAAACTTAAACTTAAATCTTATATATGAGAACAACATCATTTTTTTTAGAATATACTAAATAATTATTTCAAACAAAAGGAATATACTACATAAAATTAAACAATGAATAATGTTAAATTTAAACCAGTAATTATGCAATGAACCTAAAAATCAAACTCACCTCTTTGATTAAAAATACTAACAGTAGGAAGAAATAACAATATTTTGCTCTAAACTTTATTGGTTCCCCGTCCTATCAAGGGCCGTCCCATGAAACGGTATTGCTATTTAGTGCCGTTGATAATGCAAAGACGTATGATATATACAATTAATCATGTCCGCAACAGTAATAATAATAATAATTATTAATATTTAGATCTTTTTCTGAATATATTATCATGTAGATTCGGACTTTGAGGGAAGTCCCCTAATTGAGTTATAATGGATAATATAATTATAGGTACCATGAGTTATAGATTGATGACATAGTATGGACATATCTGTATTTGTATTGTAAATATATATTTTTATAGATATACATTATGTATTGAATGAGGATTAAGTAAATTTTTAAAATGATAGTTAAGTATCTTTATAAATAGAGGCATTTGGTCCTTATAATAAAAGATGCTGAATATTATTCTTCCTACATTATTCTCTCTTGTTCTTTTTTTCTCTTTAGTTTACAACATGTTATCAGCACAATTGTTTTATATTTATTGTTGGCTTCATCCATATCAACATTAAGAAAGTTGGTACATAAGATCGACAAGTGTTGACTCAAAGATCAACAATGATTATTTTCACGAGGAGTTGTACTCTTTTTCTTTCAACCAAGATTTGTTTTCTTTCAACCAAGATTTGTTCCAATTGGATTTTTCCGACAAAATTTTAATGAGAAAGTACATTTTTAAGATTGTTCATTCGAAGGGAGTGTTGTAGATGTATATCTTTATAGATATATCGTGTATTGAGCATGATCAAATAAACCCTAAAAACTATAAATAAAGACATTTGGTTCTCATAATAAAAGACATTGAATATTATTTTCTCTACATTATTCTCATTTGTTTTTTTCTTCTCTCTAATTTACAATAATTTATATAATTTCAATCATTAGAATGGCAAGAAAATGATTGTGCTCGCTTGCAGCTCCTTCTTGATAATGTTAGGCCATGATTGGGATAAATTGTACTTCTATAAGACTTGACATTTGTTCTATGGATTAAAGTTTTGGTACTAACTAATTAAATATAGGTTGTCTAGTGAATCATTTGTAGGTTGTAGCTCGTTTGTAACGTCCATCAAAATGTCTTCTAAACTCTAAAATTATAGGTTGAATAGTAAGTAGTTTATTAAAAATAAAGCAAACAAGATAATGCTTTAGTGAAGTTCTTGAAATTTTAATTTTTTTAATTATTAAATTTTCATTACTAATATTTCAATACCCCCGAGGGATTTATTCTGTTCAAACATTTCAATAATTTAGATAGGGGAAAAAAACAACGGATATTTTCAAGTCAGAATCAAATCATATATAATTCAACATCATTGGAGACCAGATTCCTCACCCAACAATTTTAATTAAGATCTTAGAATACATATATACACTCAAACTTTAAATTCTATGCTAGTCTACCGATTTATCGTGTCAACGTATATCCATTACTCTTAAAAACTATTTAAATAATGAATTGTCTTCTTCTAAATGATGTTAAGCTTGATGATTGTTGGAAAATTGTGTACGGACAGTACAGAACTTGCCGGACGTATTACAACTTAAAACAAAAATGTAGAAGTGGAGATCAAATAACAATTGAACTAAACTGAATTGAAATACAATTGAAACTAAACCGTAAAACTAATGCCGAGTCGAGGAGGCATCTTTCCGCAAGACGAGATACGCCCCGGTACGATAGAGCATAAATAAGATGTACGGTTATAATAAAACAACACAACATGATATTTTTACAGGAGCATGCCCTAACGTGAACCATTTGAATAGGTGCTTCCTACATGCTCAATTGAGTGTATATCATACCTTGATATACACTATAGTAGAAATATGGATTCTAAGACTCGATGGATAGTTTCTACTCCAAAACTTCAAGGCCAGGAATAGATAGGCTAAGTCTGGGACTTACAGTCCAAGAAATCGATTTAGACAATCGATAGTCCAGGTGGGCTTTACTCTACTAAAAAAAATGAAATGCTTTTGAAATATTTATTTACGATGCTTATTTTAACTATTGATAAAATGTTTACAAGATTACCTGCCAAAAATGTTTACGTTTTGTGTATGTATCCTATCCATGTGATTGATATGAATGATATGAATGTGTTGGGTCGCTCCCAACTTATGAATGAAAATCGATATCAGATCCTATGCTGGAAGGACAATACCTGGCTAGGATTAACGTGTACACTAAGGTGACTGTGTGTTGTACGGACAATTCACGGCCGGTCACGGCGTCGTAGAGGGAGGCCTCCTTCACGACGTTCGACTATGATGATATAACGAAAGGATGTTAAGGGATATGGATCATACACACCAGAAAAATCCCTGGTCAGGCGATGATTTTATGAAATGATGAAAATATTTTAGTAAGCACAAGGCATTTTCAACTAAAACCCTTGTGTCTTACTATGATGTTGGCAGTGTAATTCAAATGATAAAATATTTTTGGCATGAGTCCACTGAGTGCATTCTTGTACTCAGCCCTGCATGTTTGTTTTTAAATGTGCAGGTTGAGCAGATGATGGATGGAGCAGTGTTGAGCAATATGAATGTTGTCATTGAAATGTTTATACCTTGATAGACATCGTCATATGTACATATCACATGTTTTCCATTGCAAGAACCTAAATTTATGTACTAAAGTCCAAGAATATACTTGACATATGTTTCTGACTTATTGTTAAAAGAATCTCCTTTATAATTATCCTGTTTAGAGTTATAGTCCCCAAGTAATCCGTACTTAGGATTTAGGGCTGTGACAATATGAGAGCATAATAACATCTTTTATTATTATTATTATTATTATTATTATTATTATTATTATTATTATTATTATTATTATTATTATTATTATTATTTTTATTTTTATTTTAATGAGGGTATTTCTATAATATTGTATTAAGATTGGAGTGTGATTAAATAATCCACTCAAGTTTAGGGTGATTAATAATCATCCAATTGAGTGATAAAACTACGGGCCGAGCAATCAGTCACGGACCGAATCAATCAAACCAAACGCTTGATTAAGTATGATTATTTTATCTATCACCCCTTAATCACCCTAAACTTGAGTGGATTACTAAGTGTCCACTTGAGACCCATCAAGTAGTACATGATATTGATCCATAATAAAAGTATATATGGATCAATATCGCATAGAATATTTTTATTGAACTTAGTCAAAAATATAATTTATTGTTGCAGATAAATACTTCTTTTTACTTGATAAAAAAATAGTACTATTAGTAGCACAAAGAGATTGTGAAATGGTTTTATTGATAAAAATATGCTATATATACTGCCCAGCACATATATTTGCAGAGTATGTTGCAACATTTTATTACAAAAAGGCAAAAATGCATTTAAATACATGAACTATATCTGCCATGCCGTTTTGAACATGAACTTTCAATTTTTTCTGTAAATACACAAACTTTAACCCGTGTTCAATTTTTCCACGATTCGAGATTTTCGCCAAATCATAGCTGATGTGGTGCCTATGTGGCAGCCGGACGTGTGTCTTTTAAGTGAACGGCCGACAAATAAAACTACGTCGTTCTAAACTGGATACATGAATAGAATAAAACCCTATTTCTTCAATGGCAAAAATGCAGAAACGGGAACGAAGAAACGCAGCAGCACTCATGCCTTCTTAGCGATGCTTCAAGCGAATCCTTCAATGCTTACGATTATGGGATTGTGTGCGGTGTAAGCTTCTGTAAAAATGGATACATCTCATACAATCAAGAACCCAGGCGATCACGTTGCCCAAGAGTCGGGTATTTGCGTTCTTACAAAGGTTGTGTCGATTGTTTTCTTGAGTTTTTGTTAGTTTGTTCATATTCACCAAACAAAGGCGATTAGGGACAATTTTTTGTAAAGGATTTCAATGCAAATTTTCAAATGGCTCGACCAAGAATCCTCAACAAATTGGTAAGCTCCACAAGTGGATATTGCTATTGAAAGAGAAAATGAATATGTGGATCGGCGAGTGTGCAAGACTCAGAAAGTATCATGATGATGACAGGATGAAAATTGGAGAACTGGAGTTGAGGATTTAAGAACTGGATAAGATGAATAAGAAATTGAAGAAGAAGTTGTTGTTTTGCCGCATTGTGATATGATTATGTGTCTGGTTATGGTGATTTTCTAAGTCAGTTAAGCTTTGATATGTTGACAGAATTGGTAGAAAGCAGATAATGTTATATGTATTGGATGTTGATGTTTTTTATTTTTAGTAGCTTCTGATTCAAATGCTTTTGGTTGTAATGAACTGAAGCTTTTGGTTGTAATGAACTGGTGCTTGTAGCATCAGAAGGTTTTTGTGATGAATGCTTGTTTCATAATTAGCTAATGAACTAGTGCATCAGAAGGTTTTTGTGATTCAGACTTATCCTATTGCTTCATCATTTAGTAGCTTCTGAATGCTTGTAGCATCAGAAGGTTCTTAGACTTATCATATTGCTTCATCATTGATTACTTTATTGATCAAAATCCATGTAATGAAAATTATATGTTCCAGAAAAAGTAGCAGACAAAAAAAGTAGCCACATTCAATAAGAGATGTAACTAACATAATCAAAAGAGATGTAACTAACATAATCATCCATAATTACCAATTTTCAATATCCACAATCCACAATCTACAAAAGTAGCCACATTCAAAATACCAATTTTCAATATCCACAATCCACAAAAACATCAGACCATGATCATCCATAATTACAACACTTCACAAAAGTAGTAATTGTTTTCCATATTCAATAGAATTCAGACTCAAAAAATAAGTTCTTGCAGATTCATTTCACATTCACTTGATTTGGCTTTCTTGAGTTGGAGCAGCATTGGTTGCACGAGCTCTTGTGTTGACGGTGGTGGTGTTGCTACTGCTTGAGTGCCCATCTCTTCTTACTATCATCTTCTTCTTCCCCTTACTTGATCTAGTTATCCTTTGGTTCTCACTGATTAGTCTCCCATTTATATATGCATCCCTAGTCCTTTCTGAAATGAACAAACCAATTCCAGAGCTTGCCTCGGCTCCCTCTTTAGCAAGAATCCTTCTTCCAGTTGCTTGTGATGTAGTATCACAAATACTACTTCCGATGCTTAGATAGGTTGCTTTCAGCCCCGCCTCTTTCCTATCAAGCATAGAAAAATTATTTCAATATTGTAATATAATAAATATGACAATAAAATGAGAATTAATACATGTTCCTTCGGGGCTTTTGAGCGACCTCATTTTGCATCCTCTCGAATTATGGCCTACTTGGAAGCACTTCGACATGTCATTCGAACTCAAGCTTCCTTAGCTTAGCAAGATTATTAGGATTTTCTCATCGCATCCTTTCTTCTTTTCTTTTAGGCCTTCCTAGCATGGGTTTTACTAAAGGTGGTCCTTTGGATAGCCATCGACCTTTACATCTTCTCACCATTTAGTGCTCCAAGTGAATGAGTATGCCTTCTTATATGTATCAACTGTGAAATAATGACTTACATAATCGCAAAGATCTTATTTCAAGTAGTGTATTCTTTGCTAGACCATGAATACAAGGGATCCCTGTGATATCCCAACTCCTACATGTCATGTGTTTTATCCCCAATTTCACCGCAAACATATCACCTCTATGCTTCACCTCAAAAATCCCAAACGACCTGGACTTGCTACACAATACCTACTCCATTGCTTCATCTCTTCCAATTTTTTCTTATTTTAGGACATAATTTATCCCTAACCTTATCCATCTTCTCCATTTTTTATATTGTCTCTCTTTAAACGACTCCTAATATCCTCAAGCATGTGAATTATATGTTTGTTCCTTGCTTTGACAATTGTTCCATTAAAAGTTTCACTCAAAGTATTAGTGATCGCATCACTAACACACATAGTAGAAGAAAGCCTTACAAAATCTTCTAGGATCTCTTTCCATGAAATTCTCATAAGTCGCAGGATCTTGACCTTAAGCTCACCCACAACTAGATCCCACTCTTGCTGGTAAGTACATCTAACCGCCCTCCAGAAGATGTTCATCAAGATTGATCCTTTGAATGTCTTCTTCCAATTGTTGTACACATGCCTGGCACAGTTCCTATGCTCGGCTAAAGGTGTCAATGAACTTACAGCATTCACAAGTCCCTGTGAAATAAATTACATGTCATTAAAAAATCACTAATAAAAATTCATATCAAAGGCTGTGAAATATAATTATAAAAATATTCAACTAACCTTTTGTTGATCACAAATTATTGTGACACCATTTCCATCTCTGATGCCCAGTTCTTCCATCAAAATTTGTAAGAACCAAGTCCAGTTTACCTCATTCTCCACACCCACTACTGCCCAAGCTATAGGGAACATTTGATTGTCTGCATCTTTTGCTATTGCACACAACAATTTCCCACCTAAATGAGTTTTAAGGTGACATCCATCTACACCAATAATCCACCTACACCGAGCCATGAAACCCTTTTTCAATGCACTGAAACCTATGTACAGTCCTTTGAACACTGACCTTTCATCAAGTAGAAGCTCAAACCTCCATTCTCTATCTACTCTAACTAGCTCAGCAACATAATTCCTAAGGATTGCATAATGATGTTTCACTGTTCCTCTCAGCAATTCTAGAGCATGTGCCTTGGCTCTGTGCAACCTCCTTCTAGAAGGTTGAACCCCAAATTTTTGATTACAGTCCTCTAGGAACTATGAGATACTCATGTCGTCTTACTCTAAACACATCAATGTCTTGTCTAGCAAACCACTTATAGTTAGCGTGTTTGTTGTGGATATCAAATGGACATGTGTGGATCAACAACTACCTTAAGTGCAAAGGTGTTCTCATTTTCATCATCTTGTCATAACATCTCCACACAGGCGGTTCACACTGGCCTCTAGTTGTGTAATATCCCGAAGAATTAAAGGCCTAATTACGTTAATTAAATTTCGTAAATTAGGGTTTCGCTGTGATATTTGAATTAGCAATTTATCGAATAATGATTTCGATTATTTATGAGATAATGAATTCCTATATCATATTCACTAATGATTGTGAATTAAGAAATATAATTATATAAAGTATTTCGGTAGTAATATTTTAACGTCGATTGAATATCGATAGTTAAAATTTCGTAAAATTTTCTAAGTGACGAAGCTTAGAATTAAATTCCCTTATTAATGGAATGATTTAATAAAGTGATTACGACTTTATTACGACCATTTTGAGATGGGTCGATTATGAACGTTTTGAGACGTTTTGAACGTCAACGTTTTGAGACGTTTTGAACGTCAACGTTTTGAGACGATTAGAAAAATAAGTCTAATGATCAAGGAATTATAATATTTAAATTTCTATGATTATTTTATGTAATTAGAGTATTATTTAGCATTAAAACAATGCTAGAGAATTAAGGAATAAAGTGTGTAATTTTCGAAACCCTAATTTCGAAAATTAGGGTTTTCACACATGAAATAATTCTAATAATTTTTTCTATGATATAATTTATCATCTAAGACATATATTATGATATATAGCTACTTATAGCATGAAAATTAAAATGTTGGGCACTTAGACATGAAAGTGTCGTGTACATATATGTATTAATGTTCAAAATTTGTGATCTCCAACATGTTATGTATTAGTGTGATATAATTACACACTTATCAAGACCATTAACTAAGATGATCATGTGGAGGCTTTGTGTATAGTGAGAGATCCGTATATATTGACTCTCATTTGAGGTTAGAAGAAAATTTAAAACTCTTTTGATGACTATGTGCATTTGGTAGAGTGTAGATATTATTTACATCTTAGCATGAGACAAAAAAAATTAAAAATCCTCCCTTTTTGCATGAGAGAGCCGACGGCTCATATTAGATTAGGAGTAGGATCAATTGTTTTGTTCAAGAAAAATTGTGTAAGTGCATTAAAATTATGTAAGAGATGACATACCTTATGTGATGAGTCACAAAGAAAATTAAAAGGCTTGCATGGAATGTGTGAGTGAGATGACCGAGAGAGAGATGTAAGAATAGGCTCTATGTATTAATTCATCTTACTTAAGTGAGGATATTATTTTCAAACACCATTTCACTTTCCCAAAACACTAAACCACCGTGAGCTAAATAGAAGGAAAAGCTTGAGAGTTCTTCTAGTTCCATAGCCAAATCCTTGAAACAAAAACTTTTGCACAACAAATCAAAGCCGGTAAAGAGGTTAGAAATCGAACAAGCTTCGATTATACATTAAAATTTCCAATTTCGAACCGTTAGATTTAAATATATATGCTAGGTTTTTAATGAGAAAAATAGAATGATTCATGTTAGCATGCTAAGTTGTTTACTAAGTATGTTTAGTATGACATGTTAAGCATATATTGTCACAGCCCGGTTTGGCTAATCCTTACCGAACCGTGACTTGGGGTTTGGATTTCGTGAATATGAGCGAATAAGGTTTTCAACTCATTTCATCTATGAAGAAATATAGATGTTTCAAACAAAGCGAGAATCACGATGGAGCAAAATAGCAAATATATATATAGAAGGTTTGAGGTTCAACCAACAAGACTTTTACATAGTAACAAAAGATAATGAGTCTCAAGAGGTCGACAGCGAAATACGTGTGAGACATGCATGTGAAGATGCGTTCTCAAGGCGAACCAAAAATACATCATACGTCTTGACAAAATGTTCCGCTCAACTCCCGCCTGCTCCATCACTTTCAACCCGCACATTTAAAACAATATGCGGTGAGTACAAATAATGCACTCGGTGGACACATTGCGAAAACATTTTTACTTTACGAATATTGTCTTTACTTCACGATGAGACCTGAGGTTTTGTTTGAAAAGGCGCTTGTGCTTACTAAATACATTTTCATACTTTCTCAAAATCATCGCTCGGCCGAGCATTTCACATCTAACGATATTCCAAGTCGGCATATGGATAACGCAGGGAGGAGGCCTCCTTCACCGGACGCGACGATCGACATGAACGGTTCGTGAGGTCAATCATCGGACAGTAACTTGGTTCGTGTTGAAGTGTACACAACCCTAGCTAGGATTCCCTTCACCTCTAGCTTAGGATCCGAATTGTAATACTTTTCTGTTGCCCAGTGCAACCCGAATGGACATATCTGAAAACATAAAACATTTTTGACAGACAATATCGTACTTTATCATTTGCGTAAAAACAGTAAAGTAATATGATGAAATATTTTCCAAAAGCTCGTAATTGGTTTTGGTAAGAAAGCCCACAAAGGGTTTAGGTAAGAAGCCCACCTCGGGAACTTAAAGTTCTACGTCACTAGTAATTAATTATCGCCTTCTTTCTCCTCCGGCGGGACCCTTTCAATGTGAAAGCGAGGTTTAGTACATCGCTATACCTTTCGATAGAGAGCGAACATCGTCTATAACGTCCTATGCATTAAATAAGGCTAACGTCGGACTTATATTGGCGTTTCCTAATCAAAATGATGTCGATTATGAAATTATTCACATATAAGAGATATTCCATCTCTTTAGCACATAATGTATGTTTTAATGTACTTACGTAACGTAAGCTACATTGTTACTAAACGTACTACGTCACATAGATTACGTACTATCGAATTTCGTGCCCTTTGACCTTGGTCAACGTTTTTGGTCAACGATTTTGACTTGGTCGACATTTAGTCAACATTTGACTTTTAATTCCTTTTATGTAATTCTATTATTTTATGTGCAATTCTTGTTCTAAAATTCCCATAAAATCATAATATGTCTAAAACATCATTTTGGATCATATTATGCAATCATACCTATAAAATAAATTTATAACATTAATACATATAACCTATAGTTTTGAAAACCCTAATTAAACTAAGCGAACAATTTCAAAATTCGATAAAATCACATAACACATACTTATCTATAAACATCCTTACTATAACATCATTTTTATTTACTGCAAACTATTGAATTAATCCTTCCTAAGTCACTTTTGAAAATTTGGACTTAGGTCGATAAATTTTAACAAATTGATAAATTCCTACAACACTATATAAATGCATTGGACCTTGGGTGTCGCATAGTATAAAGTTTATCACATAGTATTTGTGCATGTGTAATTTTCGTCACCTCACATAATGCCACCTTAGGTTACTTGTTTAATTTGATAACTATCACTACTTTACACTGTACATGATAAGATCTTATCTTATCTACACATTCATCACATGGTGTAAAACCATTTTAATCACATAAAGAGTGATATTTTCGCCACTACTAGAAGTCTCCATAGGTTACTTGTTCAAATTGGCTTTAACTCTATCTTACACCTCATAATGTGATAAGATCATATCTTATCCTTTACATTAATTATAGCAAGATTTTTATTCACAAAATCTTATAAAAGATTGCAAAATTTAGTCCCTTATGCAAAGTGTGCTTCCACTTGTGCAACTTGCTATAATATTATATATTATCCTTAATAATATCATTTTAATATAATAAATATCATAGGATCACAATTGGGTAGCAATTAAAATTAATTAACACATATAGTAGCATATTTGAAAATTAGGGTTTCTATGTGCTAGACATTCTATTTTATTGTAACAATTAGCTAACACATAGTTATGAGTCATATTATAATCATAGGTGATTAATTTAATCATAAAAATAATTAGAACAAAATTTAGATCACAAAACCCTAAATTTCAAAATTAGGGTTTTCGAACCCATTGAATAAGGCATCTTATTCCTAAATTTTTAACATTACTTTGATGATAAATAATGTTCTTAAATCATAAAATAATCATAGGAATTTGAATTTTATAATTCGAGATCATTTGGTTAAGTTATCGCATTATCTCTAGCGTAGGCGTTTGAAACGTCTCAAAATTTCCATAGTTGGAACATCTCTAAAATGTTCAAAATAAAGTTGTAACAACTTTATTTATTCCTATAATAATAAGGAATTTCGAATTTTAAGCTTAAATGCTTAAAAATACTGTAAGGCTTAACTATCGAATTCACCCGACGTTCGTTTTCATTCTCGTTTCTATCGTACTGTTCCTTCTTTATTTTTAAAATTTTTAAGCCCAGAAATTCGGGGTATTACATATATTGATGATTTAATTTAAAGCTAAGCATGTTATATTTATTTCTATAATGACCGAAAATTTTATGATTAAATGTAGTGATGGATTAATGATTTATGTTAGTAATAGAACTCATTGTGATTATTCGGAAATTTTTAGAAATCATATGCTATTTATTTGTAATTACCGAAAATATTTAAGAATTGTAAGTTAGTGTACAAATTATATTTAAGTGATATTATAGCATATTATTGATCTAGGGCATTGATTTAGTGATATGTGAATTTATTGAAAATTTTGAAAATTATATATGTTCATGTATTCAAAATTTTCGAGAGCTATGAATGGTGGATACATGATGTGTGAATTGATAATGTTGGATATTATGCTAGATTAATGATATAAAGTGATGTTTAGGCCTTGTGTAATTTTATTAGAATTTTAGAAAATTGTTTGGTTATATTTTGGAAAAAAGTCGAGAGCTATAAGAATGGGATAAGTGATGCCCAAATTTTCTATAGCTAATGTTAATACATATTAATGATCTATGATAATATAGTGTACTATATGAATTTAGAGGAATTTTTGGAAAAGTTTAAGATTTTTAAGCCATAAAACCGTGAGCTTGGGATGAAGAATTAAGGGTTTTTAAATCCTTTTTATTAAGAAAAATAATACATTATATGCTTAGAATATATTTTAAATTAATTAAGAATTTATGGGATTTTATAAACATAGTATACTATGTTTACGGCGAAACATTATATTAAATAACGTTGAAAATGGAAAATAATGTATTATGTATAAGTTAATTCATATTAAAGAAAAATATTAATCAAGTTTATTGATTAGCGTGAAAAATCGAGAATTAGGGTTTTATGAAAAGAAATCGATTGAAAATCGATTTATATAGAAATTGGTTATAAAATATGTTAAGAAAAGTCAAAACGTTGACTTAAGATTAAACGTATTAAATACGTTGAATAAATACACTAATACGTGTAAAACATATTAATTTTATAAGAATGTCTCAATTGTGAGAAATGATTTCATAATTGAAATCATTTTTATCAAAAGACGTTAGTACACGTTCAACGTTTAACCAAAATGGTTAATATGAGATCATAGATCATATTACGTCTCTATTGAAGTACGAGAAATATTTAGTTAAGATACGTGTTGAAACGACGTATTAAAATTAGTTAATGGATGCGAGTTATTACTTTATAAGTTACCAAAGTTTATTAAACTTTGATGTTCTCGAAAAACATGACCGACGTACTAAAATAGTTTTTACGTAAAGGTTGGACGTGGACGTGAGCAAAAGACGCGAAAAAGGAATCGTATTTTGATAATCGACGATCCAGGTGGGCTTTACTATACTCAAAATGATAAATGCTTATCAAATGATTTATTTACGATGCTTTATTCGCAAGAAATGATGATGAAAGGATTTATTTAATTACCTGCCCAAAATGTTTATGTTTTATGTATGTATCCTATCCATGCTCGAATTATGAATCTTGTTGGGTAGCTCCCAACTTATGAAATGATTGAATTCGTATCCTTGTTAGTACCGCAAGGATGATTGAGAATTGTATCCCGTGCTGCAGTGGCAAGAATTTTGTGCACTATTTTGTATTGTGTCTTTGAAAGGGTGCTCGGCGGTCGCGGCGTCCGTGAGGAGGCCTCCTCTGCAGCGCAAGATAATTATGAGATGAGTTGATGGAGCAGTTATGATGAATGGAAAGGGATATGGATCATACATACAAGGAAAATATGTCTGGCCAGACGAATATTTATGGAAAATGACAGAAAATATTTAGTAAACACGAGAATTTCAAATAAAACCTCGTGTGTTACTGTGATGTGGCAGTGTAATTTAAATTTGATAAAATGTTTTGGCATGAGTTCATTGAGTGCATTCTTGTACTCAGCCCTGCATGTTTGTTTTTAAATGTGCAGGTTGAGCAGATGGTGGATGGAGGCGTGTTGAGTAGTCGGGCCTCTTTTTGATAATGTTTATTTGAAACCTTGAA
The DNA here is from genome assembly GCA_036937905.1 of Salvia rosmarinus. Classification (NCBI taxonomy): domain Eukaryota; kingdom Viridiplantae; phylum Streptophyta; class Magnoliopsida; order Lamiales; family Lamiaceae; genus Salvia; species Salvia rosmarinus. The sequence continues at coordinate 5,814,100 of CM072815.1, forward strand.
TACACATCGTCATATGTGTATTCACATGATTTTTCGCTGCGATAAAACGCTATGTTTATCTTTTGATGTTGACAGTTGAATCCCTCCAGATCTGTGAATCTTTTGTTAAGAATTTGTAGGCCTCTTTCTATATGTAAATTATGTGTGTCTCATACTTGAAGGTTAAAACTTCTTAATTTACTTGATGTTTGTTCCAGAAGTCTTCGATAAACTCTCTTTAATATTCCTTGATTTATGTTCCAAGTATTAGTCCTCGTTAATCCGTACTTAGGATTAGAGGGCTGTTACAAGTTGACCTTTACTAACTCTCCTAAAGTGGATAGGGTGACCACACACAATTGCCCAAGTTCTAAGTGCATTCCTACACTGCAAACCATCCTCAAATCTCATCCCTAATACCACTTTCATCTCCTTATGGTCACACTTAGGATCATAATAAATCTTATGTGACTTTCTTCTCATAGAATCCCCCTCTCCTTCTTCCCCATTAGAATCAGCTATGATTTCATCAGATAAAACATAATCATAAGACATCTCATCACTACAAGAATCATCCTCTAAGATAGCTTCGGCATCTAAGACACCATCAGCCCCTACAAGAATCTCTTGCCTAATGTTCTCTCTAGCCTCTAAGTATTCCTCATCATCCCCTTCATTCATCAATTCAACATCTACAGAATCACTATCATTACCAGTTTCCTCATTCTTACGATCTCTATCATCCTCTTCATCCCCATATGAGTACTCACTTTCACTACAATCCACAACCCCCTTTGCATCCCCTCCCCTCTTCTTCTTTCCATCATCCACATAAACAGCACTAAAGCATCTAGAATTTTCAGATAAATGCTTGAGCATTTGCATAACATCTTTATCATCACGAATGTTAATGAAAAGAAGAGTTCCAGGGACTTTGTAGGCAATACATTTCCAAGATTCATAACCTAACTTTTCAATTTCATCCTTTAAATCAAAATATCCAAACATATCAGGATCAAACCCATGTTTCCCTACAAAATCACCCCCTAAGTAAAACCTAGAACCCCCAACATCTATTAATTTACCTCCATGATGTATATACATCGAGAATGTGTCACCGCAAGTTGATTCAACCAAATATAAAAATTATTACATTAATTCAATAATAGAAATTCAGCAGAAGTTCAACAATATGAATCTTAATTTCAAAAACAATTTCAAAACCCTAATTTGGTACAAAAGATACGAACCCTACTTTTCACTAAACAACAATAATTAAAAATGATAAGCATTTTCCAACTAATAGCTAAAATACAAAGTGATATAAGTTAAAAAAAAATGAGCAAAAGCCCTACATGTCCGCTATTTGCAAGACAATAGCTTAGGACCACCACAACGGAACTCCAGTTTCCTCCTCACTCGCGACAATAGAAAAAGCAAGATTCTTCAGAAGCTTTTCGCGGTTTCGCCTTTCCTGGTGCCTTTCCTCGTTTCTTATTTTAAATTAAGGATGCCACCACGCAGACCACCACGTCGATGTAGACCACCACGTCGACTGCCAGCTCGATTTCTTTTTAGCCTGAATCTCGAATCGTGGAAAAATTGAACACGGGTTAAAGTTTGTGTATTTACAGAAAAAATTGAAAGTTCATGTTCAAAACGGTATGGCAGATATAGTTCATGTATTTAAATGCATTTTTGCCTAACAAAAATATCCTCGAATTCCTTTATGGCTACGTGATTGTGCAAGAAGAGATGTTGCGTTCATTTAACAATAGATAGATCTTCATACTTCCCCTAAAAAGAAGCTAATATTGATTAAATATAAGAGAATTGCCAAATTAATGGCTATTGTTCAACTATGACTCAATAAAATGTGAAATTGGGCCCAAATATTATTACAATTCTGACCCAAAAAAATGCATCATTTAACTTGGTGTGATATTTCTTCGATGTACACTGATAAATATCACGTTCATATATAATAAGCTACAACATAAAGGCTAAATTGGGCCTAAATATTATTACAACCTGACCCGAAAAATATGACATTTAACTTTGTTTAATATTTCTTCACTACCTTCGATACACATTGGTAAATTCCACGTTTCTGTACAATAACTTGCAACATGGATATGTTAATAAGGTTCGAATTTATGACATTTTAGCCATATAAACCTACTCTACCATTGGGCCACTAATGACTAACCTAGTATATTAATTAACAGGATTACCAAAATGATAGCATGCAACACACCGCCGGTCATCTAATTTCTTAAATTGAAAAGAAAGTATTACACCTTTATAGTATTCAGATAATGACCCGCTAGTCTCTTTTATTATTTTAATGGTTAGGTGAATTTGGTCTAATAAGATAATTTAAGTGGTTTAATTCTTAGTCTGTGAACTGACTAAATTATCAAATGCAATTAAATAATAAAATTAAAGACAAAAACCTTCCGATACGTTGTCCTAGACTAGTTAGATTATATTTTTCTACATCTAAAAAGTATTTGATGTTTCGTCCTCCTAAGCAGTGGCGGAGCCAGGAATTATTTCTTGGGGGCCCAATTAATAACAATTTTAAAAGATAATAAAATAAAATTATAAAATAATAATAATCTAAATAATATAATGAGTTTATTATAATCATTTTAGAAATTTGATTGATAATATTAATTCACATATAAAGCTTTATTATTTGTATATACCTTTTATTTTATCAATATAAAATAAATTATAGAAAAAAAGAAATTATATTTTATCAACATAAAACAAATTATAGAAAAAGAAAGATAAAGGAAAATAAGTATAGGAAAAGAAAAAGAAAAATATGTAGCTAAGAGGTATCGAACCAAAATCTCTTAAATGAGAGATGAAAATCATAACCTATTAGACTACAATAGATTTAGTTATTAAATGTTAAATATTTATAGAGATGACACACATATTTAGCTAAGAGTTAATTCACATATACAGTGTTATTATTTATATACATATTTTATTTTATCAATATAAAATAAATTATATAAGAAAGAAAAAAGAAAAAAGGATCCCAAAATAAAGAGAAGAAATAGAATAGAGATGGAAAAAAAGGCACAAACCAAAAAGAAAGAAACAGAATAGAAGAAAAAAGAGGAAAGAAAGAAAGAGAGGGAAAAAAAGGAAGAGATAAGAGAAAATAAACGCCAAGAAACATAATAGAAAAAAGAAGAAAAGAAAGAGAGAAAAAAGAAGGGAAGAAAAAAAAAAGGAAAAACGGAATAGGAAAAAGGAAGAAAGAGAATAAAAAGAGGAAAAGAAACCAAAAAAAAAAGAAAAAGCGTCGAAAGAAAGAAAAGGAGAAAAAGAAAGGAAGAAGAAACAAAAAAAAAAGGAAAAACGTCAAAGCTAAAGGTCGAACACAGGACCTCCAATACATAATGAAGGACTTATCCATCAGACTAAACGAACTTTTTGAAAATATATTTACATATCAAATATATCTTGGTTTTAAAAAAGCTGGAGGCCTAAGGCCCACAGTCCCATGTAGCTCAGTCCTGCTCCTAAGTAACTAGTTTTACTCAAATGTCCAAATTTTACGTATCTTATTTAAAATGTTAAGTTGAACTACCACGCTCCTAAGTAACTAGTTTTACTCAAATGTCCAAATTTTACGTATCTTATTTAACTATGTTAAGTTGAACTACCACGATAAAATATAATCAATCCAATTATTATAGTTGGTAACAATTTTATGAATAAATACACATACATTGATACATGCATACATATATAGACGTGTGTGGTTCATCGATTTCTATGTAAGTGACTTAAATTCATGATCTTAAATTTTAATTTTGTCTTTTTTTTTGTGCATAATTTTGAAATAAGTTGTATAGGTAAATATCCAGTACTGATTATAGTTAATAGTTGTACATATACTGGATATTGCTACGAGACTTGTGGATGAGATACTTAAATATTTTAAATATTCAAATAACAATAGAACTAGTTTAAACGATAACTTTTAACTCGATTGAACTAATTTAGACTCTGAATGTTAGGGTTTGTTTGATAGGAAGATTCGATGGTATCTGCGTCCATTGGACAATATCATGTGTCACTTTTAGTTAATTTGAACAATATAATCACATGTCAAATCGAATGCAATGTCGTTCAATTAAATAGCAGTAATTAATTTACCCGATATTTATCAACGGACGCGACACTATCTGCGCATGCGCATTATATTATATTGTACTAGTTTGCTATAGATGGGATAAAAAATATTGACAGAATTCGGACAATCTGCTCGGAAAGAACCTCATGAGATAATCAATGTAATACGGGTTTAAATGTTTTAACACAAAATCATTTTACATCCATTTGTATGGACAATAAAAATAGTGGAGTATTTGTTATTGAAAAAATTATCATTTATATTAAAGAAAATTATTATTTATTTTTATCCTATAATTAAATAGTACTCCATCTGTCTACGAAAAATATCATATAATTTCTATTTTGGGTATCCACATAAAGTATCTCACTTTTCATTTTAGTACACCATTCTACTTTATTTTTCTACTTTATCCTTAAAGTCTTCACTTTATCCACTCACAAAACATCTATCAACTATTTTCTTAAAACACATACCGATCAAACGTATGATAGATTTCATGGACGGAGGAGTGTCACTTATATTCAAGAAAATTATTATTTATACTAAAATAAAAATATCAATATCTACATATCTGAACATCCGTATAGAATACCATCTCAAATCTTAAATGATTGCCTTATTCCAAATTTCTGTTTAATAAATACAGCTCAAAGTAAAAAACGAAGTTTATGTTTAATAAATATATACTCCTTCTCCGTCGTTGGGCACTGGTGGACTCCAACTCTAGGTTTAAAAGCAGTTTAATGAGTAATTGAAATCCAGTCGACCTCAACCATTGACTTGCCAACCCCGCCGATAATGCCTTTATTTCAAAAGTGTCGCATCATATTATTTGGGTTTGCTTTATTTTTTGGGTTAGAAGCTAAACACCCTAAACCTAGACTTAGATCCCTACGTCTTAAAACTTATACAATTACTAATAAAATTGGTTCATAATTTAAAGGAAAATGCAACACTTGCTAATCGCATATACATATATTGGACTTCCCTCCCGTAACTTAAAACTAAATTTTAAAGCCAAATTTTAAATTTCAAACTCGGCCCTTATTATAAATTAGTCACAATATTTAAAACATTTTAATAATGTTTGGAATTAATTTTTGTGTGAGTTTAAAATCGAGATTTAGACATTTATCGAATTTGAAACACAAAACTGATTAAGAACTTTTGAAACATATTGCATGAGGTTGTCCTCTTATATTGTCGATATTTTCGTTGGACGTTCGAAATTACAACTTGAACCATGGAGAAGCTCAAACTCCAACACACAAACTCTCAACTCAAGTAGGTAGTGGAGGACAATGAGTTTTAATAGCTCACAGTTAATTTTAAGTTTTGACATTAGATGAGTATTAAAATCTCAGTTCCAAACTCATGAAAATAAATTAAAAGAGGTGAATTTCAAAAAATTGATACATTATTTAAATACTTTAAATGTTGATTCTAATTTGCATTAACCCCCCACACACACACACACAATTTACAAGAAATTGATACATTATTATAATAATTTATAAAACATGTCAAAACATAAATCAAGTCAGCACTGGTAAACTTTTAGCAATCGAGCAAGTATCTAATTATCTAAAATTTTATTGGTAAATCTATAGTCTATTAAAGCATAATCTCTCATTCGAAATCAAATTGAAATTTATTTCAACGGTGATTTTGTAAATTAATTTAATAATTTATGCAAAGTTGAAAATCAAAACAATTTCATAACCGTGCACCTCATTTTGTTTGTTATGTCTTCTTCTCTCCCCTCCTTTTCTTTATATCTTTCCTATAATTTTATTCTCTCAAAATTGTGATATTCCGTTTACGAGATTATATGCAATATGCCTATTGAATTAGAGATCGTCAAAAGAGCTTTAATCCGATATTATAATATAGAAAAATAGATTAAAATAAATGAGTTATAATCATTTAAAATTTTGAGATTAATTATATCGATAATGAATATTTAAATATGTATAGTTTGTGCAATATATATACGTATAAATTTTGTTTCTTTCACCTTTTCATTTTTCTCGTTTTATTTGAAATATTAACTAGAATTTAAATTTAATATGTTATTTTAATTATAAAATTAAATTTATTATTCCATTAAATTATAGATTCTGCATAAATTTGATTAAATATATCATTGAAACTAAACAAAATATATATAAAAATGAAAAACATAAACTATACTCAATATGTCCATCAAAAGCTTGCATTTAATTTCTTTTTTGTCCGTCCACCAAAACTTGTATTTTTTTTGGACATCTTTTTACACTAATAATGTGGGATCCATTCTCCGCTCAATATAATTTATTATAACTCGTACCACCAAAAGCAATGCAAGCTTTTGGTGGACGAATGGAGTATGAAGAAATTATATGTATAATATATTGTGTATATTATAGTGGAATCTAGATTAAAATTAATTAAAATGAATTTAGATTATTAATCAATTTAATAATATGAAAGGAATAATATGTATATATATATATATATGAACTTTTATATATATATTTATATAAAATTGAAAACACACACATATATATTAATTAGAATACTACCATTGCTTGATAATATTACCAAATTGTACAAAAACAAATTAATATTTTTATATTAAAAAATAAGTAACACTTATTTATGGCATGAGATAAAAATAAAGAATAAAAATAAATTATGGATTTCCACATATGTATATGTTAGTAAATGTGTCAAAAAGGAACATTGATAAAAATAGTAAATATATAACTTTAAGTTATTTAAAATATGATATTAATATTATACATATCAATAAAATCGCGTGTATATATAGAACCCAGAATCTCGCAGCAAAATTTTAGTTAATTTTTTATGTAGTACTAAAGATGTATTTGTCTAATTTTATCTTAATTTGGTCATTGATTAAAAAATAACCTTAGATTATATATATATATATATATATATATATATAGGAGATGGATCAGGTAGGAGAAGGATCGGTGGGAAATGATAATTTGGTAGGAAATAGGAATGAATCTGGGCTTTTGATTTGCTATATCAATGGTTGAGATTTAATTTTAAATTGTCTTCTGAGTTTATGTTTTGTGTGTTACACGGATTATTGCAAAGACTAGAACTCTTCTTGTGCTATCTTTGAATGAAGATGTCTAAACTAATATATTTAGCATATGTCTACGAATGGATGAAATATGTACTAAACTAACATATGCGATATAGTAATTACGATTGTCTACACAAATATGAAAGATGTCTATTATTCTATTTTAAATACATTAAAGAGCTTTCTCACCATAACCACCCCCATATATCTTTCAATATACATGTTTAAGTATATACATATATATTAAGTATTCTAACACAACCAAGTCGTTACATTTTAACAAGCTCAGGTTTGGCTCGAACTCGAATTCGAGTATTAATTGATATTGAGAAAATTATGTCTTACCCATGTGTTTTGATTAAATCTTAAAACCCGTTGATGATGGTCCTTTTGATGTAACATAGTTGATGGGTATTGCGGGATACATATTTTTTGGATTGTATATTGAAAGCGGTTTGGTTGAGCTTGTATCTGATGTTTCTGTTACCACTATTACAATCTCTATCGATTTGAATACTTGATTGCATATATCGTGTCCCTTATCTCATATATAAGTTAGATCATACGGTGTGTAGAAGATCACGAAGTGCGTATGATTGGTCGAGCTTAATGAGATATAAAAGTTTCACGGTGAGGCGACTTAAGGGCGAGTTGTCGGTTTAGGCTGCGGTATAGATAAAGTGACTTGACTTAGTTGCTTGTCTATCTTTGTACATCTCGACGTATTGAAGGATCACGGTGAGATGTGTTCTTCTTTCGACCGTCGTGAAGAACCGAGATCTCGGTGACTTACGATGATCTAAACCTCGATAAGGTATTAGGTGAGTATGAGTTCTTGACCGTCACTTTGACTTGTTATGAGTGAGGTTATATGTTCTAACCAGATTCTCCGCGTCTTGGGTGGTGGCGATCTTGTATGTCGCGCTAGTTATCATGTCAGTCACCGTATCCGTTTAAGATGATGGCGTCCCTTAAGGAGCTCAAAGGTTTATTGTACTAAACCTGCGAGGTTGAGTTAGCTCAAGTACAATAATAAGGTTGAGTGGTACTACTTAAGAAATGAAGTTATTAATCGTTTTAAGCGATGATTGCTAGAAATGATTAATGGACGTTCGATATCTTAAATCTGAGGATTCGTAATGTCTAAGTGCAAGCCCGTCTCAACTTCGGTAATAAAGGGGTAAGTCGACATTCTTTCTCTAGTGGAATTATCGAATGTTTATAAATTAATTTATGTTACGGGTGAACATAAGATAATTAATTTATTTGAGGCCCATCTTTATTCCTTGCATTTGATCCTGGTTGGCCCGTCCAGACCCATAGCCAAGGAAAATCGGCGCCCTCATGCTCCCGATGGTAAGATTTTATTCTCTTTATCCACAAGGATATTATTATATTTATGGTATATGCATAGATCATTTCCATATAAGATTATGGTAATAATCACGAGAGTGCGGAAATAATCACGAAAGTATGGAAATAATCCTAAGATTATGGTAATATTCCATATAGGATTATGGTAATTTCCATATAGGATTATGGTAATTTCCATATGGGATTAAGGTAGTGCATTATAAATATAAGGTATGAGATAAAGTCAGGTTAATGATCATTAATCAAGACATCATTATTTTCGAAATTCCATAAGCTCTTGGAGAGATTTTGAAAATTGGGTAGAGAAAAAGGGTGATTTTCGAAGCATTCTCCATAGATCGTCATCACTCGGCGTTGGAGATTGGGCGATCGGGATACTGATCCGGAAGGTCAAAGCACGAGTCCGATCTGTTCGATCCGTTCATCTCGTTCCATCGACCTCTTGGATCGAGGTAAACACGTGAAAACCCAGCGTGTTGTGATTTAATTATATAGGCGCATCTTGGTTTATAATCAATGTATGGTGAATTAAACACCCAAGATGGATCCTCGGGCGTGGGTTAACATATGTTTTCACTACATTGGTATCGAGCACGGGATCGAATCTTGGCTCTGTTGGATTAATCACGTTTGATTATTACGTGCGTTTTAATAATTGTGGATGCATGGTTCATCGTGGCTCGTTTATTGTTTTTGTTGGTTTTGTTTTACACCACGAAAAATCCGTGGTTAGATTAGATTTTATAATGTAAATCTTATACGTAAAGAAGAACGAAGACGAAAGAACGAAGAGCAGCAGCGACGGAAAAACAGGTCTCTCATTTGTCATCGGGTGGTTTCGCGGTCGCGAGGCGATCGCGAGGGCTACGGGCGGCGGGCGCGCGTTCTCGCGCGTGATCCACGGCGCCTGGCGAAGCGAGCTTCGCGATCGCGAGATTACCGCGGCTGCGCGTCGTCGCGAGCTAGCGGGCGGCGGGCGCGCGTTCGCGCGAAAAACCGGCGGCGGCGGCGAACTTCATGATCGCGGTTTCGGCGGCGGCGGCGTCTGTCGGCGAGCGTTCGGCGCTCGGGCGGTGGCAGCGCGTGTACGCTCGTCGGTCGCGGTCGCCTTAGCGACAGCGAGTAACCCGCGAGGACACGCGAGCACGCGGATGACGGCGGTGGGCGGCGGTGGGCCTTGCCCTAGCGCGGCCCAAAGATGATTGGGCGACCCGCCCGGACCCGTTTTTTCAGATTTTCCGATCCGTGCCCGTGCACGCGAGGCCCATTGTTGAATCGGTCCGTGCGGTGCACGCGAGGCCCGTTTTGAGTTTAATTATGTACTTTGTAAATCTATGTAATAGATTAGATTTAAATGTCGGGTTTCACGATGGGGCGCGATGAGCGTTTTATTTTATTTTATCGTTCATATGCATATCGTGGATGTTTAAAATTGTGCGGTAGCATGCTATGTATGTTTATATTACGTTGACAAACCTTTAAGTGTTTCACGTAATTGGATGCGCATAGTAAGCATGTTAGGTTTATCGCGTTTATCAAGCATATTTTAGAATTACTGCGAGCATGTTTTACATGTTGAGTTCTATAGAAAAGCATGCTAGGATTACGTGATCTGCATGGACAAACCTTTTGAATAAAAGACTAAGCAAGCAACCCGACATATTAATTTTTCAAATTAAAATGTCAAGACCTCCACTTTTGATCTCTAAACAAAGTGAGGCATGCTGTGAGTAAACGATCCACAGCGTGGCTTGCTTACCTTGTTTATCATAAGTTTGTTAGATGAGATTTCTAAATAAAACATTTTAAATCTATTGAGAAGTGGGAGTTTCATGTGTAGCGTCCACAGCGTGGCTTGCATGTGCGATTTTCATAAGTTCTCTAGAGATAGATATAAAATGAGATAACAAAAGAATTTGAATTGGGCGGTATGGTCAGGTGAGTATACCAATTCTAAAATTCATCTTCTTTTGTTAAAATTGTGGTCATTGCTTAGACATCACCTCAAGTACAACCTCATGAAGTCCTTCTTGCGATAGTGATGTGGTCAGTAAGGTCCATCATTAATTTCATTTGTCGTAAGGATAAGTTGACATGGATTGAAATTAAGCGACTAAAAGGTATATTTTAGTGCAGTCGGGGGTTCGTGTGTAGCGTCCACACGCGTGGCTTGCATGTGGGATTCCTTGGGCGATTGGAGGTTTCAATTAATATTGTTTTATCAAAGGTTACAATATTATTGTTACGAATTATTTGCGATCGTATGCTTATGTGTTTTACATTATCGTTTGAGATATGTCTCTTCGCCGATTATCAATATGCTGCACAAAATCCGTTATCCGGTCCAATTTTATCGAGTGGAAGCGAAACATGGAATATGTTCTTATCATTGAAGAACACATGTTTGTTCTCACTACTCTAAACCCGATGCCACTAACGCTGGCGTCGACTAATGAGCGGCGAGTCAAGCGGACTTTGGAATAAGTCAAACAATATGGCTAAATGCTATATGATGACTACGATGTCCAAAGGCTTGCGGTACAACATCGATCGATGGTGAGCGACGATATTTGGTCAGTCTCGAGTAAGTTTGGGCGATCGGATCGGACGATCGACTTCCACACAATGAGAGAAATCTTGGCGTGTAAGATGGAAGAAGGAAGTTCGGTCCATGAACATGTCTCCCATGACTCGTCTCATGGATAGTCTTGATCGGTTGGGAGGAGGTATTGACGGCGAAGCGGTCGATATCATCCTCAATACTGCGCCCAAGTCTTTTGAGAACTTTCGGCGTGAATGCGATCATGAGCAAGACCGAGTTTACACTAGTCGGTTGCTTAATGATCTCGTTCTTTGCGGAAGGAGTTATGGGCAAAGGAGCACATGCTCTTGCTAGCACATCTAAGGGCCCAAAATTTTCATCATAAAATGGAAATAGAAAAAGGGTACCAAGGTGGTAGAAGCGAGGAAATAGTGGGAGTAATGGGAGCAAGAACATGGTTGCCAGGAGGCTTGAAGAAGCGAAGGAGAAGGCAAGTGCTTCAAGTGCGGTGGGCGGGCGTTGGAAGGCCAGTGCCCTATGCTCGAGGCTCAGTGCGCCGTTTGCTTTAGTGGCGGAAACATGTTTAGCGACTTGTTCTACCCATTCTTGGGTAGTAGATCTGGCCTGAATGATCATGTTTGTTACACCTGCGGGGGTTCCTGCGGACAAGGAGGCTGTTTGATGGCGAGATAACGATCTCCATAGGCAGCGCGAAAGTCAAGTCATTGCGGTTGGAGATGTTTCTTTATGTTTTGGGACAACAGTTTTAGTTTTGAAAGACGTTTTATATGTGCGGATTTTCGTGGAACCTTGTTCTGTTTGAAATTATTTACTCATGGATATTCATTATTTTTGATAGTGGTGTTTCTATCATAAGAAATGACGAAGTTATCGTGTTGGCACCTTATATAATTAAGCTTCATACTATTTACGCAAAACATAATACCTATAACTATGTTGCATCTTCATCAAACCCTAAAAGAAAGTTTTCTTAGAAGATGACTCTACTTTTCTCTGGCATCTTAGATTAGTCACATCAATCTAAATAGGATCAGCGGCTAAGAATGGGCGTTGGGTGATCTCACGGTTACTCCGTTCCCGATCTGCGAATCTGTATAGAAGGTAAGATGTCGACCGGACCGCTAAGCGAAGGGTTATAGAGCGAAAGAAATGTTGGAGTTAGTCCATTCGACTGTGTGGACCTATGTCCACACAAGCTCGTGGAGAATGCAGTATTTTGTCACTTTCATTGTGATTACTCAGTGCGGATACATATACAACTTCGCAAGTCAGATGCTTTGAAATTTCAAAGAGTTTAAGGCGGAAGTGGAGCGAAGCTAGGTAAGAGTATCAAGTCATTGCGGTCGATCGCGGTGGTGAATACCTCGATGCGAGTTTATGGACTATCTAGTGAAGTGTGGGATTACATCCCAGACTTCACCCGGCACACCACAAAAATGGTGTGTCGGGCGAAGAAATAGGACTCTTTTAGAAATGGTGAGATCAATGATGAGCTATGCAACATTGCCTATTTCGTTACGGGGTATGCCTTAGAGGCGGCGGCATACTTGCTAAATCTAGTACCGTCAAGTCGGTCGAAAAGACCGCTTCGAGTTGTGGTTTGGGCATGAGCCGGTTTAAGCCACATAAGGATATGGGCGATCCGGCACATGTCTTTGAACAAGAAGGCGACAAGTTGGAGGCTAGATCGACGCAGAGCTTTTATTGGCTATCTAGAGGAGCGAAGGTGGTTTATTCTATAGTCTAAGGATCGGAAGGTCATTATTAGCACTAATGCCGATTCTTAGAAGAGGATTATATGAAAATCATAAGTCCAAAGTTGAAATCATTCTTGAAAATTAGAAGATGATCGTATCCCACCACCGAATTAGGCGAAGTGCGAGATGTCGAATCTAGTGGGAGGATCGACACGGATACTTGAAAAATTGAAGTGGGTCGAGTCCCAGCGGAGATACCGACCGTACAAGTGGTACCTACCCGACAAGTTATGCAAGTTAGAGAACCACATGTATCTGCACCCACCGTTGCCATTGTGCTGTAGAACCTCGTCGTAGTGGGAGGTTGTTCGTCGACCCGGCGATTTATGTTCGTGGGTGAATCTTGGTTTAGTCGGTGACGAACATGCAATAATCGACCCATGGACATACAAGGCGATCTGAGATATTGATGCAAGATCGTGGCACACCGCTATGGACTTGAAATGGAGTCCATGCGGCTATGGATGTATATGAAAGACACCTCTACGGATGGCGAGGAAGCCGTAGGTAGTAAGTGGATATCTGAGAGGAAGAGATTCGATGGAGGTTTCGACTTTTAAAGCCGGGCTTGTGGCAAAAGGGTACACTCAGTTGAGGCATCGATTTCGATGAGACCTTTTCGCTGTAGCAATGCTCAAGTCCATCGAATTCTTGGCCATAGCAGCCCACTTGAACTGAGGTTTGGCAAATTGATGTTAAAACCGCTTTTCTAAGCGGTTACCTTGAGGAAGGTAGAGACATCTATATCGACAACACGAAGGTTATGTGGTAAAGGGTGAAGAGCATCTAGTATGGAAGCTTAAGAGTCCATTTATGGACTTAGCGAACCTCCGATCATGGAACTTACGCTTTGACGAGGTAGTAAAGTCCTATGGATTTACCAGTTGCCTAGCGAAAGTTGTGTGTATCGGTTAGATGTCAACGGTGATGTGGTATTTCTTGCACTTTATGTAGATGACATCCTTCTAGTTGGCAACAACGTGAAGTCATTATCGAGCGTAAAGAGTTGGCTATCCGATCGGTTTCAAATGAAAGACTTAGGAGATGCGTACATTCTTGGGATCAAGGTTTACCGAGATCGCAAGAAGAAAATGTTGAGCTTATCTCAGCGTCTTACATTGATCTTGTGATTACTCGTTTTAGTATGCAGACCGCCGAGAAAGGATTGCTACCTTTCGGACATGGCGTTCCTTTATCTAAAACGCGATCACTATATGACCAAGGAGATAGAGGAAATGAGACAAGTTCCTTCACGCTTCGCCTGTAGGAAGTCTCGTATGCGTAATGCTATGCACGAGGCCGATATCTGCTATCACGGTGGCATAGTAGCTGATATCGATCTAACCACGGACAAGCTCATTGAATTGCGATAAAGCATATACTCAAGTACACGAAAAGGACTCGAGATTATAGGCTAGTTTACCATGCGAGATAGTCTAATGCCTTTGGGTTATCTGGACTTCGGATTTCAAGTGACCGTGATGAGAAAAAGTCGACCTCGGGCATGTGTTTACCTTGGGAGGTGGAGCCGTATCTGGCGGTCAAAGCGGCGATGCATTGCGGACTCTACCATGGAAGCGAATATGTAGCGGCGGAGGCTTCTAAGGAGGCTGTATGGTTCGAGAACTACCTCGTGGATCTAGATGTGGTACTGGTTTGCCCAAGAGTATCATAGTTTCTTGTGATAACTTTCGGTGCGATGTGAACTTCGAAGGAACCACGGACCCACAAGCGACCAAACACATAGAGAAAGTACCATGTCATCGAGAAATCGTTAGGCGGTGATGTCTTGATTGAAAAGATTGATCGACGGAAAATCTAGCGGATCCATTCACGAAGAGCTGCCGCAAAAGTCTACGATGGACACGTTAGAGGACTTGGTTTGCGCTTGATGGCACCACTTAGAAAACTTTTGTATAAGTGGGAGAAGCAAAGTGATGGTTGTTTGTAATAGCTAGTAGAAAGACACATTGTATACTAAAAGTTTGCTTTAGTATAAGTGGGAGATTGTTGGTTTATATCTTGAAAGCGGTTTGGTTGAGCTTGTATACAATGTTTCTGTTACCACTATTACAATCTCCTATCGATTTGAATACTTGATTGCATATATCATGTCCCTTATCTCATATATAAGTTAGATCATACGATGTGTAGAAGATCACGAGTGCATATGATTGGTCGAAGCTTAATGAGATATAAAAGTTTCCTGGTGAGGCGACTTAAGGACGAGTTGTCGGTTTGAGGCTGCGATATAGATAAGTGACTTGACTTGGTTGCTTGTCTATCTTTGATACATCTCGACGTATTGAAGGATCACGGTGAGATGTGTTCTTCTTTCGACCGTCGTGAAGAACCAAGATCTCGGTGACTTACGATGATCTAAACCTCGATAAGGTATTAGGTGAGTATGAGTTCTTGACCATCACTTTGACTTGTTATGAGTGAGGTTATATGTTCTAACCAATTCTCCGCGTCTTGGGTGGTGGCGATCTTGTATGTCACGCTAGTTATCATGTCAGTCACCGTATCCGTTTAGGATGATGGCGTCCCTTAAGGAGCTCAAAGGTTTATTGTACTAAACCTGCGGTTGAGTTAGCTCAAGTACAATAATAAGGTTGAGTGGTACTACTTAAGAAATGAAGTTATTAATCGTTTAAGCGATGATTGCTAGAAATGATTAATGGACGTTCGATATCTTAAATCTGAGGATTCGTAATGTCTAAGTGCAAGCCGTCTCAACTTGGTAATAAAGGGTAAGTCGACATTCTTTCTCAGTGGAATGATCGAATGTTTATAAATTAATTTATGTTACGGTGAACATAAGATAATTAATTTATTTGAGGCCCATCTTTATTCCTTGCATTTGATCCACAATTTGGCCCATCCGGCCCATAGCCAGGGAAAATCGGCGCCCTCATGCTCCCGATGGTAAGATTTTATTCTCTTTATCCGAGGATATTATTATATTTATGGTATATGCATAGATCCTTTCCATATAAGATTATGGTAATAATCACGAGATGCGAAATAATCACGAAAGTATGGAAATAATCCTAAGATTATGGTAATATTCCATATAGGATTATGGTAATTTCCATATAGGATTATGGTAATTTCCATATGGGATTAAGGTAGTGCATTATAAATATAAGGTATGAGATAAAGTCTGGGTTAATGATCATTAATCAAGACATCATTATTTTCGAGAATTCCATAAGCTCTTGGAGAGATTTTGAAAATTGGGTAGAGAAAAAGAGGGTGATTTTCGAAGCATTCTCCATAGATCGTCCTCACTCGACGTTGGAGATTGGGCGATCGGGATCTGATCCGAAGGTCAAAGCACGAGTCCGATCCGTTCGATCCGTTCATCTCGTTCCATCGACCTCTTGGATCCAAAGGTAAACACGTGAAAACCCCAGCGTGTTGCGATTTAATTATATAGGCGCATGCTAGGTTTATAATCAATGTATGGTGAATTAAACACCCAAGATGGATCCTCGGGGCGAGGGTTAACATATGTTTTCCCTACAATATTGATGGGGGGATACATCAGTTATACTAATTTAAAACTTTTTTTTTTCTGGAGATAAGACTGACTGGTTGATGACATCAACTTACCGAGTAACTGATAGTCCAGTACTGGTGTTAGTAGTGGCCAGTTTAGATATGAAATGTCTTATATTGAATGATATCAGTTAACAAACCTATTGACTGCTAAGGCAACAAGTCCGTTGGACTGATAACTGATATACATGCGAAATGTGGTGGTTACTGGATTTGCCTTACTGAAAACTGAGACTCATGTTTTAAACATTTAGTCAAATGTCGATTAGTCAGTTTTAGGTTTATATCTTTTCAGTATCGAACTGATACGATATAGGATTTCAAGAACAATGTTGTGTTGTTGTGTGCTGATGATGACAGTTCAATAACATGTAATTTTAAAGCGAACTAAAAGTAACTAACACGTTGAGTTTTACGTGGTTCGGAGAGATCAACTCTTACGTCCACGGACTGATTGCTCAGTCAATCTACTAACTCAGGATTAGTCTTGTTTACGGGTACAAGAGAAAACCTAGACACTGAGGTAACTTTACAGTATCCCGCTAAACTTGGTGTGCCTCCTACCTTGCTGGTGCTAGGAACCACTAACTGTTTTCAAGACACAATCGACTTAACTTCTAGCTTACGGGTTTTAGAAACCAAGTTTTCAACAACTAACACTTCGTTGCTTACTTGTCAAACTTCTACTTAACTTGTTGGGGTTTAGTAAAGTGGTTATCCAACTAGGGATCTGAGTTATCACAGACGACAAACTAAGTGTGTTTAGGCTTAAGATATACAAAGTGAAAATCTTAGACGTAAGGAAGTGTATGTTGAAGTTTTGAGCTGATATATATATATATTTGAGCTCTTGAGTCTTGTTGATACAATGAATACTTCATTCTTCGAAATCAATGTTTTATTGGCTTTGCGTTTGAATATTTGAGATTTCAATTTTGCAGAGTTTGGTAACTTTCAAAGATTGGATTCTGGACAATATATGTAGCGAGGAATAAAAATAGTGCCATTGGAAGAACAACCATTCAAATATTTCTATTTGTCTTCTGAATTCTTTCCGTTGAGAATCCTCGTACGTCTTCTGACAAAAATCGCATCATCGTACACTGTAGTTCTGCAACTCTGAAAATATGATATGATATGTCGGGATTTTCTGCAGATATGTTTCTACACGTGGCGAGTCAAACACTCAAGGTTTAAATTCTTTTGTGTTTCTTCAGTCGGGTTGACTCTGTGTTTTGTCAGCATTGACTTCAGGTTGGACCAGTCGAGGCTGCATATCCTTATCATCAACAGTCTGGAATCCGTCTTTTGTCAGCTTAGAACTCCTGAGTCAATATGATGCTCCAATCAGACGTAGAAACTGATAGTTAGCTTAACTATCGATAGACAACTTTGACTCCTAGCAATAAGCTTTGACTTTTGGTACCCAATTTTAAATGCTTGTACCCAACTTTGACTTCCATAAAGACAGTCTGCTGTCTGATATGAGATTAGTCATATCTCGACTCTTTCTTGTCCTTCAGTGTTGAGTCTTTAGTTTTCGATCTTCATCTTCAATCTTCTGACGTCAGTATTCAGTCTCGACTTCACTCCAGTAGTTCTGATCTTCAGCATCGCTTGTACTTCAGTCTTCAGACATCAGTTGGCCTTTAGTCAGTCTTCAATCTTCAATACACGATCCTTCAGTTGAGCTGTCATCAATTACGCTGATATTGATACTCCTATGAATATGACTGACTCTCAGTACTGCTTGAACTCCTTCAGTCTTAGGTTTGTCCAAGCTAGTAGTTCCACTGCTGAAACTTGTAACATAAAATGCCTAACTCCAAAACAAGTCGGTAGTACTAGTTACTTCAGCAAGACTATCATCAAAGGTTTTTGGATCTAATCAAAAGAAACAGTTAAGTTATATTAATTCCTGATACACAAGAATTTTTCAGTATTTCTGAAGCTTATGAATTTTCCCAACAATAGTATTGCTCACTTGTTAAGAGCCAACTTTCTGTTTACAGGTTTTTGCAAAAAACTACCAATTTGGACAAGTCCAATATTGAAGGAGTTCAAGCAATATTAAAGTCAATTGTACTGAAAGAAGTTTCAATAACAGCACAACTGAAGAGTGAAGTGGAAGACTCAGCGATAATGAAAACAAAGAAGTAAAAAATATGACTAAGTATCACATCAGCAACTAAGAAATCGAAGCTGTTGAGATCTACGTCAAGCTGAAGCGTTAAATTGACTCATGGTCACCAAACTAATAAAAGAATGAGTCCGTCTGCTGATAAAACATGGAGCAGTCTCAATTAATACGACCTGAAGTTAACATACTGAAAAGACACGGAGTCAACCCAACTTAAGAAACACGAAGTTATTTAAACCATGAGTGTTTGACTTGCCACGTGCCGTAGTGAATCTGTAGAAGATCCTCACGTGCGAACCACTTTTCATAGTTGCAGAGCTACAATGTACGATGTTGTAGGAACCGAATGCAACGTACGAGGATTCAAACGGGTAGATTTCAAATGTCAAATGGAATGAATATGATTAGTGTTTCCTCCATCGATACTATTCATCATCCTCTCTATAAATGTGCAGAATCCAACATTTGAAGATGATCAAAACTTTGTACATTCAAAATTCTAAAAGTATCTAGAGCTTATATCTCAAGAATAAATAACCAGCAATTTCGAAGATTGAAGTTTCAAAGTGTTATCAGAAAATCCTCAGAGCTCAAATATACTTATTAGCTTATGATTTCATAAACTCTATTTCATTCTAGGTCTCAACCTTATAATATTCTAAGCCTAGAAATATTGAATTGTCGCATGTGATAGCTCAAACCCTAGTTGAAAAACCCTATACTCAAAACCCCCGAAGTTTAAGTAGATGTTAGGCAAGTAAGCAAAGAAATGTTATTTGTGAAAAGCTTGGTTATCTTGCATCTATAAGCAAGAAGTTATGTCGACTACACTCGTAAGTAGTCAGAGGTTTCCTAGCACCAACAAGTGTATGAAGGAACGCAAAGTTAGGCGGGATATACAAAAAGTTAAAGTTTGTATCTATGTTTACTCTTGTACTATAAACAAGACCAAATCCCAAGTAGTTGATTAACTTTGTTATCAGTCTTTGGATGAAGGAGTTATCTCTCTGAACCACGTAAAAACTAAGTGTTCTTTACATTCAGTTTTTTACATTCGGTATCGTATTTACTTTACATATTATTGAATTAAATATCATCAACACACAACACTATATACTGTTTTGAAATTCTCTATCAATATCAGTTTTATACTAACGAGAAGAAACGAAAACTAACTAATCAATATCTGGCTAAGTATTTTCGATCAGCTCAAGTTTTCAGTAAAGGCAACGTGACCACCATTTTCATAAGCGGATCGATTACAGTTCAATGACCAATGCCTCAACGATCGATGGGTTTGCTAACTGATATCACTTAGTACAAGACTCCCGTACTTGAACTGATCAGCAGTATTGATATCAATATTGAACTAACATTAGTTACACGATATTTACTGATAAGTAGAAGGTTCAGTCTTATAAGTCGAAAAAATTTAATTTGTCTGAACTGGTGTATTCCTTCCATATACCACTACGAACCCCTAGGGACCATCAATTGGGTTCGAGTTTGGCTCTTTGTAAAAAATTTGAGTTTGCAAGCAACTCAAATTTGATTCGATAACTACTCGTTTGTGAGACATATTCGAATTTGAACTAGAACTTTGCTCTAGTTCGACTTTGCTCATTTTCGAACTCGAATTATTAAATTTTGTAATTTATTATTCGAACTCTGATTGTATTATTATTAATTTTTTATTAATTATCAATACAAATATATTTTATAATTTTTGTTAGTTTTAAGTATTTAAATATATAAAAATAATTTATTATTTCACATGTTCGTGAACATGTTCGCGAAGTAACCCTTTGAGTTTGAACCAAACTTGTTTGCGAGCTCACGAGCCGAACATCACTAAGCTCAAGCTCGGCTCGAAAATCTTATCGAATTCGGTTTGAGGCTCGAGTTCGACTCATTTACAAAATAAGCGAATTTCGAACGAGCTATTTTTTTAGCCGAGTTTTGAATGACTCATGAGCGACTTGGTCTGTTTACAACACTATGGGTATACATGGGCCGACTTCACCAATAATTAAATTATTTCACAAATTATTTTGAAAATTTACAGAAAATATTAATGTAAACAACAAAGCAAAATTTCACTAACAAACCAATTAGTTATTGTTCAAAACCTAAATTTCATTTGCTTACATATATCATTAAACTTCAAAAATAAAATAATAAATATATTCGATGCTCAAACGTAGTTCAGCTCCCAAAACTTAAAGTGCAATTTTGTCGATTGAACAATAAGAAAACACAATGGACAAATAATTTGCTACTAATTCATATATCTTGTGCGAAACACAATGGACATACTAATTCAAATCTTGTGCGGGAAGGCAAAATTTTATTGAATTGTAATACCACAAGATTATAACAATATGACCCCATAAACATCGATAAAAATTCGTAAAAAGAATTATTCAAAAAATATATAAGCTTGATGGTTAATAACCTTATAGCATATAACCACTATTTTCAATTATTGATCTTAAATATATATGATGCATTGATAATGATCAATTCATAATTTCTATTGTATTATGCGCATGGATGACAATTATTTTTGATCTGTAACTTTGTTCTTCTTCTGAAATTAAGAGATTAAAATTATACTGTTTTAAAATAATTTTCAAAATACAAAAATATGTCCAAAATATAACGATAAGAAACATTATCATAAGAATAAAGAATCATAATGATTTATAACATATTTTTGTTTATAAAAAAATTACAACATTCTGCTATTTAATTAAATACTCATATAAAATTATATTTTTATTGTAATTTTAATTTCAAAATAATAATTTAATTGATAATTATTTTAGATGAAAAATAAACCTAAAAATGTTCCAGTGCACTCATGAGCGCAATTTGCCAAATACTAGTAAAAATTAAATTTATAAAATATGCAATTAAAATATCCGTGCGTCATATCACTAAGCATAATTGGGCACAGGCAAACCCTGCACGAAAATACATATGGCCACCTCAAAAATCCCTTGCATTCAAATCAATCTCTCTCAGTACGACAATCTGTCGATCTTCTTGCTGCCGGATATTGATTCATGTGGACATAGATATTTTTTTTGAATATAAATAATATATTTTAATATAAATAATATTTTTAAATGATAATATAAAAAATAAATGATATTTTTTTAATATAAATAATATTTTGTTTTATAACAATTGATATCGGTACATGAGTTTTTGTGATGAAGAATAGAATTAGAATCTTTGTGTCACTTGAATATTATATCGTTATAATTAATAAAGACACGAGTCTAATTCACTAATCACTATCTTTTGTAAATTGCTTATCTTTCTTTATTCTCACTTGAACTAATTAATTTTTACATTTAATCATAGAAATGTCTTCCGAAATCCAAACTGTAAAGCTGCCCCATTAATTGGCTGCATACTATCCAACAAAACATAATATCCAATGAAGACTTAATTCTTAAGCAATTCTTTAGAAGGTGAATGCGATTTATAAGGACCATAATTTCCTTTCAAATCCGATATTATTTTTTCTTTGTAGTTTTGCCTTTTGATCAACCAGCATGTAAAAGATCATTTTACGCTCAAATCTGTTCTCATAAAAATACATTTTTTACTTTTTTTTTTTGTTTTGGTAATTTAATGCTTTTAAAGTTGCTAAATGCCGGCGTGCTGCAAGTTATTTTTTACTTTTGTTGTCAAGTAAAAGTTTGTAGTTGGATTTTTTGTTAGGGGATGATAATTAAGATTCGTATTATAATCTTTCACCTTTATAAATGAGAATAATTCCACTAGATTACGAGTGTCGTGGTTTGTGGTAAGGACTCATCATCAATGTGTATTAAATAATTTCCATTTCTATATAATAATTCACAAACTAAAAGGAATGAGGGAATAAAAGTCAAAAACATCCATTTCCACTGAATGTGGACATTAATATTTTTATGAGTATGAACTTGTTATAATTAATTTTTTGAATATAATTTATTCATTTTATATAATTAATGCGTATCAAAAGTTTTAGCCGTTGGTTCTTCATGAATTTAAAAAAGAAAAAAAAAAATTATATGAATAGAAAGTGGTAATAGACCCGAACCAGGACACATCACACACCGTCCAATACCTCTTTCCTTCCCCCACCTGGGTCCCACTCCCAGATTTGACTCCAGTTTCCACATAATTTCGCGTGAATTTCAAAGTAATTTCATTTGCATCTGCATTTGAATTTCATTTCATCTTCATTTCAATTTCAAAACCGCTCCCAACCCCCACTCTTTCTCTGTCTAGGACAGGGACACACCTAAAACATTTTCTCTCTCTACACCGCGCAGAACAAAACAAGCTTTCCTTTCCTTTCGCTTTCTCTCGATTTTTCTTCTCTCCACCCCAAACTCGTACATATATACTCACCCTGTATGTATGCATTCATAAAACATCGTCTTTATCCTTCGATTTTTGTATAGCTAGTTGATTCGTGCGATGAAGATTGCTTTTTCTGCTTCAGATTTCTTCAGTTGTTTCTGTATGTTGTTTCTTTTCGATCGTTAGATTGATTATTGAGCGGGTGACATGATCTATTTGCAGATCCACGGTGAAAGCTCTGGTTTTTTGCGATCTTAGGTGAGTTGATTTTTTGGCTTCTTTCTTAAAATGT
Organism: Salvia rosmarinus; assembly: GCA_036937905.1. Taxonomy (NCBI): domain Eukaryota; kingdom Viridiplantae; phylum Streptophyta; class Magnoliopsida; order Lamiales; family Lamiaceae; genus Salvia; species Salvia rosmarinus. The sequence goes on from CM072815.1 coordinate 5,837,399, forward strand.
TGGGCTACTGGACTGAGCAGTCGTTGACTTCATTCTCTGAACTGATCTGTGTTTCTGTGAAGTGAGATTTTGTTAGTTTGATTAGAAGTTATGTGTGTTCTCGATGTGAAATCATTTTATTCATGAGATTGTGGACTTGATTCGCGGTGGCTTAGTTATTGAACCAAATCGTTGTATTTAAGGTTAGTATGCTTATGCTGCTACGTGATTTGTAGTCATTTTCTGCGATCTTTCTGTGGATGATTTCTAATGCTTCTGGTTTATGTGGATGGCAATTATAGATGCAGGTGTATGTATCTGGTGAATATATATGTTTTCCGGGATAAAGATTCTTTTTACGGGGTATAGGTATAATTTGTGAACTTAAAGGAATTGCTCGTTTTTCCGAATACAATGCTAAAGTAGATTCTATCCCTGACTACTATCTTTGATATTTAATCTGGGGAATATTATTTGGGTGGCTTAATATGTAATTCTTGCTTTATGGATTGCCCTTGATGATGCCTTTTTCCACTTTTTGTTAAAGATATATGAATCGAACCCTCTGGATCTTCTATCTCAGGTTGCGTTCAAATTAGTAGTTGCTTTACGCACCGTACTATACTATAAATTTGGTTTGCCTGTGTTTCTGAATTCTGACTACCTATAACTGGGGGCAGGCACAGAGATATGAAATTGGTTGCCCGCAATTTTGTGAAGATAATTTTACGTCTGCTTTGCTAGTATATTTTGTTACTTTTTCCTTTGTAGTATATCACTACAGGCATTCTTTTGAATGATTTTAAGTTGAACTTCAATACTAGGTGTCTTGTTGTTTTTGTTCGATCCTTCACTTACAGGCATTCTTTTGAATGATTTTAAATTGAACTTCAATACTAGGTGTCTTGTTGTTTTTGTTTGATCCTTCACTTATACTGGTCTTCTTGTTATGTCTTTGGTATACTATATATTTTAGGTTTATTTTAAACTTCTTCATATGGTTAAAGATATTGGTCGACTTGCAGTTGATCGAATTATGTGCAGTGGGCCTGGACAAACAAATTCAAATTCTTGTACGACCCTAGGGGCAGATATTAACCAATCTAACATGAAGGATTTGAACAATTTATCTGTGGAAACTGATGATGCCCTCTCCAGTTTGCTTGAATTTGCCGCCAACAATGATATTGAATCTTTCAAGAGATTGATAGAGGTGGATTTGTCTATGATTGATGAGGCTGGATTCTGGTATGTACGCGAGAAAGGTTCAAAGCGAATCATCCAGGAGGAAAGAACACCGTTGATGATAGCTGCTACTTATGGTAGCGTCGATGTGTTGAAGCTAATAGTTGCGTTGCCTGAAGTTGACTTAAATAGATTATGTGGGGGCAACAAGTGGACTGCGCTCCATTGTGCGGCCTTTGGAGGTTCTGTTCATGCATTTGATGTTGTTAAGTTGCTGTTATCTGCTGGTGCTGACCCCAATATTGAGGATGCCCGTGGCTTGCGTCCAGTTGACGTGATTGTAGTTCCTCCAAAGCTTCCTGGAGCTAAAGCCGCTCTTGAGGGTCTGCTCATGAACAACGTTTTTGATGGGTCAGTTGGTGAGTGCAATTTACGGGTCATCATATCTGGTTCAAATGCATCTTCGCCTGAACTGTCATCATCACCAGAGAGCAGGTCTACATGTTCGATGTCTGATTCTGTATCTTCTCCCACAGCTCCTAAGTTTGGTGATCCTGCTGCTAATTCCGTGTCAGAGAAGAAACAGTATCCTGTGGATCCATCTCTGCCTGACATTAGAAACAGTATCTACTCAACTGATGAATTCCGCATGTTCTCGTTCAAGGTCAGGCCGTGTTCAAGGGCATATTCTCATGATTGGACTGAGTGCCCTTTTGTTCACCCTGGAGAAAATGCTCGCAGAAGAGACCCGCGGAAGTACCATTACAGCTGTGTCCCTTGTCCCGATTTTCGGAAGGGTGCATGTAGGCGTGGGGATATGTGTGAGTATGCTCACGGCGTGTTTGAATGCTGGTTGCACCCTGCTCAGTATCGGACAAGACTGTGCAAAGATGGCACAAGCTGTGCCAGACAGGTTTGCTTTTTTGCTCACACCCAGGAAGAGCTTCGTCCCTTGTATGTCTCTACTGGATCTGGCATGCCTTCTCCAAGATCTGTGGCCTCTACAGCAAGCTTCATGGACATGGCTGCAGCCTTAAGCCTTTTGCCTGGCTCCCCGACATCACAGTCTGTGATGTCTCCTTCTACATTCAATCAAACCATGTCCCCTACGGCAAATGGAATCTCTCATCCATCTTCTGCAGCTTGGACTCAACCAAATATCCCCACTCTCAGTCTTCCTGGTAGTAATCTGCAGTCCAGTCGCCTGAGATCTTCCCTCAGTGCTCGTGATATTCCACCTGAGGATCTGAACATGTTGCAGGGTTATGATTCCCAGCAACTCATTCTAAATGACATGGCTTGTTTTTCACAGCCACGCCCTAATTCTGCTATGTTGGGCTCTGGCCACTCCCAGGCGACATTGACTCCTTCCAATCTTGAAGAGCTTTTTTCTGCTGAGATTACTTCATCTCCAAGACATTCTGATCAGGCAGCAACTTTTGGTGTTTTTTCTCCTTCACACAAATCAGCTGTTCTTAATCAGTACCAACCGCAGCAAAACATTTTATCACCCATTAATACCAATGTTTTCTCTCCAAGAAATGTTGAATATCCTTTGTTGCAGGCTTCTTTTGGTGTGTCATCTCCAAGGATGTCACCAAGAAGCTTGGAGCCAGCATCCCCCATGAGTGCCCGTCTCTCAGCTTTTGCTCAGCGCGAGAGGCAGCAGCAGCAGATGCGCAGCCTCAGCTCCCGGGAACTTGGGTCCAGTCGTGCCTCTGTTGTGGGATCTCCTGCAAGTGCATGGTTGTCTAAGTGGGGACCCGCCAACAGGAAGGTTGATTGGTCAGTTGGCCCAGACCATGCTGGTGGTTTGAAGAGATCGTCCTCGTTTGATCGCAGAGCTGATGGAGAGGAACCCGACTTCTCGTGGGTGCAATCCCTTGTGAAAGAATCACCACCTGAGATGATGGAAAAGTCCGCAGCCCCGAGTTCTGGTGCTGCTGCACCATCCGGTGAGTGTTTGAAACCAAATCCTCAATCTGACTCCGTCGATCCCACTGTTTTAGGGGCTTGGCTCGATCAAATGCGACTCGATCCGCTCGTAGTCTAGCAAAAACAGATGATGAATTCATTCTCACTTAGACAAGAAAAAAGTTTAGGAAGTATATAAAAATTTGTGTGCTCTTTTTTTGGCTCGCGGAAGAAATGGTGCTAGTCGGAGGTAGCAGCAGCAATGAACTTCGGGAGTTCTTATTGGTAAAACTGAATTTTTTTTCTTCTTTCAAAAAAAAGATGTATTAAAGCCTTACTCATTTATTGATTATTACAACCTGAGTTGTCATTTGTTATCGGGGCTGTACTAAAGAAAACCGAGCCCTGTTTGGGCAGCTGTTCTTTTATATTCTGATAAATCCGAATATTATTATTCCCATGTATCATGTTTCCATGATTCTTTGAGCAAATGCGATCAATTCATGAATACATTCCTTGTTATTTATGACCCCAACTTAGAGATTATGATATTTAATTGTTTTGGGACAAGAAGTAGGAATGGATTGAGTGTGGATGCAATATAAGTTGATGAGTGTGGATGCAATATAAGTTGATGGTGATTGGTGGCATAGGATTAGTTTAGGTTAGAAGAGTCAGAGTGGAGAGGGACGTAATGTGCACTAATTTTGTTGTGTTGGAAAAATGAGAGAGTGATGTGGTGGGTGGTGGGCATCAGTTGGTGATTGCATTAATTTGATGGTGATTTTGTGGGGCTCTATAATTGATTATTATTTGGGTTCTTTGTATGAATCCATGCGTCGGGTAAATCCATTAACTCTCTCTCTCTCTCTCGCTCTCATGGGGACTTTATTTCGGATAAAACAAGAGAGTTATTGTCTTGGCCTCTTTTAGAATATTGGGTCAATGTTCTTTCCTGTACCTTTCTTCTAGTATTACTAAATTACAGTTATTTAATATTCTCTTATGAGACCATCTATGTTGATTTTTGTCAAGTAATGCAACAAAAATATTTATGATCATTTGCAGAGCAACCAAGATCTATGGGAGTGGAAGTTTGAACCTGAAAGTCATTTTTTGCCCCTTTTCTACATTTTATTTTACATAATTATTGGTCAGTATACAGCAGGGTGAGAGGACAAATTGGACGAAATGATATAAGAATTATTTTAGATTAAGCGGAACAAATAGATGTAGCAAATTGGGTCTTATGTGAATTCCATAGAATATATGGAATATATTGATATGGAATATATGGAAATTGAATTAATATACACATCTAGGAAGATAATATTGTAGATTGATATATAGAAACTTAAGCGTTTATCTTTATTCTAGATTACAACTTTATAGACTAAGAGATAGATAGTATGGTAGAAAAATGCCTATTCCAAATTTAAGTCCAATTAAATGATCGGCAACCGCCACACGATCCCCTTCCCAGTATAGCAATCACTGTCTTCTTATCTTCCTACGGTCTTATTATGGTTTACTTGCTTAAAGGGAAGTAGCAGCTATCACAACCGGTTGTCTGATCGAGTTGTAGTTTTGGAGTTCCTTACTTGGTCAATTATTTTGCAGTCTGTTGTTGAGCTGAAGCCTTAGCTCCTGGTGGCTCCTTAACCATTTACTTCGCAAAAGAAATACTCTTTCCGATGCGATACAGACATGCTTAAACACATCCGATCGGAGAAAGAGCTATTCACGCATAAACATAAGGAAGACCACATCTACCCATTAGGAAACTAGCGACCTCCTCTAGGAGGCTTTTGGCAAAGCTCCTCTACTCTAGTCCCAAAGAAAGTAGACAATGGCGGGATGAAGGCGTTACCCCTCCAATCCGCTTGAGGAAGCTCTCTAGTCCAGACTAGCAATTACTATTTTCTATTTCTATTTACCCAGTTCATATCTTTCTTTCGTGTCTCTAGGTAACAAAAATGTATTGTTCTGGGGTAGATCAAGGTTTAGTCTTCGGTTCATATTTCATCGACCAATCCTTCCCAATTCACATCTTTGTTGAAAATAAAACATAGACAAGGGGAGGATCTTGTATGAAGAAAATACTGCCTTCAAAAACAATGAGAAACAAAACGGGTGGTGGAACAAAGACAGTTTTTTTTTATTATTACATTTGAAGGATCATATTTTCTATCACGACGAAGTTCTCCCCTTGAGAAAGCGCCACGGTCCTGTTCCTGTTCCCATCCTGCATTAAAATTGAAAATTTGGAATATTAGTCAAGGAAAAGAGAGAGAAAAAGGTATAATGAGAAAATGCAATTTCTTTTTAACCTCCAAAAGCCAGCAAATGTTCTTAGTCCCATGTAGATGGTTAAGGCGAACCAGATCCCGATGAAACCGTTAGTTTTTGACAGAAGAAACAATGATCCGATGCTTGTTATGGATACAAGAACCTGAAAAATGACAAAAATAAACAAAAACAATAAACAGTTTGTAATGAATAATGTTGCTGATCTTGATTTTAGGTGGTAATGGAGTTACCATGGAATATGCAGAGTATGCAAAGTCAGACGCTCCGAAATTGACACCGTCGAAAACAAATGCTAGTGAGTTTATGGGCTGCGTTGCTGCGACGAACTGATGATGCAACACAAGTCAAAATCGTAGCTAAAAGAGTATTTGATTTAGGTTACAGGAAGTTTTTGAGTTACCGGGATGCCTATGGCGATCATATGAATAACATTCTTGTCCTTGGTAAATATTCCCGATCCAAACTGCAGCCCGACTCCAACGAACACAGCAAGGCCGAGCCCAAGCACGAACCCCATCTGCAAAAACACGAAGAGAATACAGTTTTTTAGGTATGTTTCGGATCACAAAGTGTTGATATTTTGTTTGAGATTATTTTACCTGCAATACTCGAGTTGCCGCAGCAGTTGCTTTCTGATAGTCTTTCTCAGCAAATGCACAAGCAAGGATTGCCTACAAAATCATTAGGAATTTGATTATATTCTGTTACATTAGTTTCAATTCTTTTGAAATAGGATGGAAAAGAATGATCAGTTTTGTAACTAACCTGTCCAGCAACTGCCAAACCATCAGCAAGGAGAGAAGATGTCAGCCAGACCTGTAGGCTTATCTGAAATGCAGCCATGGGAGTCGGGCCGAACCTTGCAGCCAACGAAGCAGCCAAAGTCACACAGATAGTCGCGGCTATCACTCTTGCCAGTAAGAGGAAACCTGCAGGGAAACGAGCTGGTGTCAAAATCCGTGTCCTAGATGAGGAGTATATCGACTAATTACAAGAATACATGCCATTCTTGAGGAATCTTTTCAATTGCAAATCTTTGATGCTTGGAGGTAATAGCGCAATCTGTGTTGCTAGCTTGCTAAACAGAAACAGAGTGATCAAGTACCTAAAAAAAACTATTGTTACGAAAAATACACTCATATATCCATGTTTTGGGAAATAGTATGTAGTGAGTGAAACTCACTGTGAAAGGACATGGGCAATGGCAGCACCGGAGACGCCCCAACGACACACGAATATGAAAATGGGGTCCAAAATTATGTTTGTTACATCACCTAAAACTGTTGACAGAAATATTTAAGACACGATGCCAGCAATTAAACCTACAAAACACACAGACACCAAAAAGGAATAATTACCAATAGCATAAAGAGGTGTTTTAGTATCCTTGAATCCGCGAAAGATGCCTTGCATGGCTAAAGACAGAAGAACTGCTGGAGCCCCGAGTGACCTAATGGTTAGGTACCTCAATGCAGGGACCAGCATTGGAGATCCCTATTCCACACATCAAAACATTCATCACTAATCTATACAACTTCGTATAAGTAATTAGAAAAATTTAAAATAATATAATAAAATGGATGATACTAACCGGCTTGACGCCCATCAAGCTCAAGAGGGGTTTTGCCAGGAACACAAGGAATATGGTCTCGATGAGCCCCAGCAAAACTCCAAGAACCAGAGCAGTGGATGCTGAAGGGATGTGTCGACGTCCACTCTCCGACTTGGGCATGCTTGTTTTAGGTTCTGCTCAAGAAAAGAATGGATTAGTAAACAAGATGGTGAAGATGAAGATTGCACACCATACATACCATTAGCTTTGATCTTCTCGGATTTTTTATTGATGGGACAAATTTCTTCGATTTCAATGTCAAATGCCTTCTCCAAGTCGTCACCATCCATGACCATGAGGTGCTGCTCGTTGATTCTGTTGACGGTATCTTCCTCAGCGACAAAGGAGGTGGTGATGCTAACGAGTGGGAATATGGTGACTTTGGAGGCTTGGTTGAATATTGCTATAGAAACTCCAACGGCTGCGATTTCGACTGGACCTGTTTGAGTGAGTGAATGAGTGAATGAAACAAGCATATATGTATTATATAAATGAAAGAGGAGGAACACCTAAGTGGCCGATAAAGGCGGTATCTATCAAAGATGCGATGGGATCGGCAGCCAATGCGAGGGCGGCGGGGAAGGCGATGCGCAGTATCTCCGAGCCTAGCTCATCCCTCTTGAAAACATTCCTACACTCCCAACATTTTTATTTGAGAAAGGTAACACTTGAGCATATATGGTGTAAAGAAAAGGTTTTCATGTGAATGAAAAGCAAACCTTGCATCTTGGAAGAAGACAAAGACCGGGAACTTCCACTTTCCGGCCAGTGGTGGTGACACGTCAGCATTCTGATCAGCCATGAGATGATATCTCGACTTCTTCCAACTGCGTTCAACCATTAAATATATTTGAAGCATGGGTATATATAGAGACATGACTAGATTTGTGTGATTGGAGCAATGAAAAGGTATGTACATTAGTTATAATGGTGGAATTAAGTAAGGACTTCAGTTATAGAAGAGGACTGACTATAAATACTAAGTTGGCCGTAACTAAGGTTCTATTGACATTCGGCGATAAATATATATATATATATATATATATATATAGAGGTTAACTTTTTATTGTGAGCGTATAAATTTATCATTGGCAAAATTATCAATCCAAAAATAAACCGGTTCAACATATAATTTTAAATATAACACTAAACATAAAGTTGTTGTAAGAATTTGGTATTTGAACAAACTCTATATAATATATATATATATATATATATATAAGAATGCGGTAAGAAATAAGAAAACTGTCTTGAACGATATAAAGTTGTTGTACTAAACGATATAAATTTATTACACAATTCAATGTATAAAGTGTAGTACCGAACATAAAGTTGTTGCACGAATTCGGTACAACAAATATATACATTAGTGTAACAAATATAAGTATTTTTATATATATATATATATATATATATATATATATATATATCATATAATACACAAGTCTTAGGTAGTATCTAGTACTTAATTTTATTTATTCATCTTATAAATCCTATGGTATAGATTTTTGTGTGTGAAATTTTAAGCTTTTTTTTTCGGTTGATTTCACTTTAGTAAGAATATATTAGTAATTAATTAGATTTGTTATGTGATATATGAAAACAAACCACACATATTGTTGTACAGACTAATACATGTAATTGAATGTAAATATGCATGTAACTCAACAAAAACATGTATGTATGTTGGACGCATGCAAATTTATGTTTTGTTATATGCATGAGTATGTTTTGTCATATGTATATTTTCTTTCCAATAACAAAACTCCCTCCATCCTTGTTGGTCGGTTCTGTCACTTGCTTCTCTGATTATCGGTAAACTTTGTAGTAAACCACCGTAATAGCCACCTTCTCTCTCGATCCCTCAATCTTCTCTCAAAATATCCTTCTTCTTTTTTTCTCTCTCTTCAAAATGCTTCAATTTTCTTCTCAAAATTGTTTTTTCCTCTCAAAATTTGTTGTCTGTTGTTGTAAAAAAATCAAAGAAGAAGATCGAAGGAGATGAGAAGAAGAAAAGAGTTCTTTTGTTCTCTTTCCTATTTTGCCCCTTGTAAAAATTTAAAAATAAATAAATGAAAAAGAGGCTACCACTTGTCAAATTATGGTACAATCACATATTCAAAATATATAGTCTAAACTGGATATATATTATCTAAGTACATACTATACATATATATATATATATATATATATATATATATATATATATATATCCTCAAACAAAGAGTAATAGAGGAATAATAGCAAGAGCCTTCCTCTGTTGCAACTTTCCTGGATAATGGAAACTTATAGTTTTGACTCACCATCTTTAATTTTAATTATCATAGTATAAAGAATTGGACAAACGAAAGAAGAGGATTTGGAGTAGAATTTTGTCCGAACAAGGATTCTTAGATGAACACGTGTCTCCCCAAAAAATGCTTGAACAAACTGTGGTGAACAAGAATCAAAGAAAAATGAGGTAGCATGAATCAAGGAAAGGTTTGTAGCTGAATGTCTTATTAGAACGACTGACTGATTCTTTCGTCTTAATTCATTAATCAAATGCACGCGCCTTCTCTTCATTTAGTCAAATCAACTTATTCAGGCAGGTATTATCCGAGGTTATTTTCCACTTCATATAATTAAATTTATTCTATTACCAAAAGATTCCCCATGCAAGAAACTGCCTAATATTATATTAATATAGTACCCACTGCACATCCCCAGCTTAATTAAATTGTTCTCCTTTATGTAATTAATCTTATCATGTAGCATTTCATTTAGTTAAGCTATATATTGATCAAATTAAACTATAAACCTAATTATATAACATTTTTAAAGTTATGAAGCATTACATATGAATGTTAATTTAGAATCTATTAAAGCATTGACAAGGAGTGAAGTAGTGATGCACGTTGGATTTACATTACATGTTGACAAGGATAAGTGGACAGCAACACATGCCAATTAACTGCAATTCTTTCTCATTAGATTACAAAAAGACTAAAGTTCCGTCACCGACCTTAGTGTACATATCTATAGCTTTATACAATTATAGCTACATTTAAGTGACTGAATTATTGTTTCATCATTATATAGTATATATACGTTTACGAATTTAAATTTCATGTAAGAACATGAAATGAATATTAATTTGTGACCGGATGAAATAAATTAATTATCTTTACTTACTCGAGTTGAATACTCTAGTATTTGTAGCTAGAAAATAATATCAAAAAATAGACTAACGAATTTATATATAGGAGGAAAATTAATAATTAACATCATAATGTACTCACAGTTAGACCACTCAGTTGATTGATGAGACCACGAAATTAGCTATATCAATATGCTGCAGATCACCTACCAATAGATAAGGGGGGGAGAACAAAATAATAATTAGCCAGAGTTAATTAATAGAAATATTCAATGTTTACAAACTTGCAATATGGTAGGTTTGAGTTTGCTAGTTGTATTGGATGTAAAAATTGGTATTACATTGTCAAATACATTAAAAAAAACACAATTGAATTTATCAAGCAAAATAAGCAAGTTTCAAAAAGAAAGGAAAAGCAACGTGCCTTTTCTAAGTAGACAAAGAAGCAAACAACTAATTAGGATCAAAGTTTACTCTTCTTAGCTTCTTAATAGCTGAATCACTGTGATTTATCTTCTCACATTCTCATGAGAATCTGGGATCTTTTAGAACATATAAATTTGGAACTACCAACTATATATATTACCAGTTATATCAGCATTCAATGAAGACATTAGAAGGCAACAAATTCTTGCATCTAAATCAAAAGCAATACAAGTGAAAAGCTGAGAAAGAAATGTGTATTAGTGTATAATGTGTGTGGAGAATAAATGGAGAGCGGTGAAGTTGAGAAAGAGGAAAAAGTAAATAAATAGGGGTGAAGCATTCATTTCTCACCTCATCTGCTTGTGCTGTCGAGTTTGTTTACAGCACTAAAACCCACCACTCCACCCACCTTTTTCTTCACCTCTATTTTTCATCAATCCAAAATATACATCACTAACCTGTCACTCTGTGACTGTGTGAGAGAGAACTGGAACATTCCATCCCCTCTTCTAAATTTCTAATCAATTCAACACACATCTCCAATGTGTGTGCAGATATACTATGTAGTATATTTTTAAAGGGAATAATGGCGTGATTTGATTACTAAAAGCTTTCACAATGAGGGTAAGAGGTATATTGAGCAGTGGTGGAGGCAGAAAGTCTTGTGAGGAGGACAATGTATCAGACATTTTGTTTTTGAATATATATATAAAAATAGCTAAAAATTGACTTTAGGAGGGCTCCAGCCTACACCAAACTCCTTGTCTCGGCCACTGCTATTGGGTAGCAATGTTGGGGGAGGCGGATATAGTGCACTACATTCGCCAATCCAAGGTGTGACTGGGGAGGGCAGATGAGTATACTAATTTATACATCAAAAATATTAACTTTATACATTAGTTTTTAGTTTTTACGAAAAATAGGATGATGGATTATATAGTACCCAAAACTTATGTACTATGTAGTATATTTTTACAGGGAATAATGGCGTGATTTGATTAGTAAAAGCTTTCACAATGAGGGTACGAGGTATATTGAGCAGTGGTTGAGGCAGAAAGTTTTGTGAGGAGGCTCATTGTCCGGAGTATCACAGATATAAAAAATAGCTAAAAGTTTATTTTAGGAGGGTTCCAGCCGACACCAAACCCCTTGTCTCGGCCACTGCTATTGGGTAGCAATGTTGGGGGAGGGCGGATATAGTGAAGTACATTTCGCCAATCTAAGGCTGTGACTGGGGAGGGCGGATTAGTGTAGTAATTTTATATTATAAAAAACATTAACTTTATACATAAAGTGCATCAGTTTTTAGGTTTTTACAAAAAAATAAGTTTTTATTTGATATATTCCCTATACATAGAGAGAGAGAGAGAGAGAGAGAGAGAGAGAGTGGATGATGGATTATATAGTACCCAAACCTTATGTACTATATAGTACTTAATCTCATACATTCATCTCATAAATCCAATTGTGGAGACTCTTTCGAATATTTTAAGCTTATTTTAGCTACAGAATGATTAAATTATTAATTTGATTTGTTACGTGATACAGAAAAACAAATCATGTATATTGTTGTACAAACTTATGCATATAATTGAACATAAACACGCATGTAAGTTTTTTAACATGCTGGAAGTGTGCCCCCTGAGCGTGCTCGTGCACCTCCCCAACGTGCGCTCGTACACTTCCTAGCGCATTGGCCAACATGTGTATAAGTGTATTTTAGCATATGCATATTCTTCTTAACCACAACAAAACTCTTCCTCATCATTCTCCGTCGGTTTTGCCGACCCGTTCTCTGATTACCGATGAACTTTACTGCAAACCACAGCATACACTCACTCTCTCTATCCCTCAATCTTCTCAAAAAATCTCCTTCATATTTTTCTTTAAATTCAAGTTTAGAACTCACCTCTGTTGTTGGTTCGCTTCCGCTTGTTGCTACTATTTGTCGTCGATGTTGTTACAAAAGTCGTAGAAGAAGAAGAAGATCAGATGAGAGTAGAAGAAGAAAGTTGTTTTGTATCTCTTTTTCATTTAGCCATTTGAGAAAATTAAAAAGGACCGTCACTTTTTAAATTATAGTGCGTCCATATTTTCAAAATGTGTGGTATAGATTGAATACTACATATTACCTAAGAAGAAAGTACTATCAAAACCCAACTATATATATATATATATATATAAGTTTAAAAATTACATAATAATCATAGCTAGATTTGACTATCTCCTTTTAAGTTTAACTAAATTAATAAATCAGAAATTGATCTTTGATTTTATATAATTTGTAAAATGAATGATTTCAATAATATTTTATTTATTTATAATAATAATAAGGACTAAACGTGAATGGTGCACACGGAAAGTGACCAACACTCTCATCTCTCTCTTTCTACACACACACACACACACATATATATATATATATATATATATATATATATATATATATATAGGGTTGGTTATGGTGAAAAGCTCCTTAATGTCAAAGTAGGAATAGTAGCATATCTTTCATATTGTGTAGCACAATCGAATTAATGTATTGCACATGAAAGTTTAGCACATATTTCATCCATTCGTAGCACATATCTAAATATATTAGTTTAGCACATCTTTCATTGCAACAGAGCACAAGAAGAGTTATAGTGTTGCACAATAATCCGTGTAGCACACAAAACACAAAAGCTAGCACACACGAAAATTAAATCTCAACCATTGGTATAGCAAATCAAAGGCCCGATTCATTCCTATTTCCTACCAAATTATCTATTCCTACACGATCCATCTCCTATATATATATATATATATATATATATATATATATAGAGTTTGGTTCAAATAAGAACTATTTTATCCTAAAACTAAGAACCAAATGAATTAGTTATGAAAGTTAATGAATCCGTTGAGAAAATTAATGAATTCAAAATTTCGAATTTTCACAGGTTCGAATCCCATGAGGCGAAAATTCTATTTTTGGATTCGATAATTTTCCACGGATTCATCAACTTTCACCGTGAATTCATCGGTTTTGTTCTCACATTCTCACAATAAAATGGTTCTCACGTTAACCTCCCTATATATATATATATATATATATATATATATATATATAGAGAGAGAGAGAGAGAGAGAGAGAGAGAGAGAGAGTTTGGTTCAAATAAGAACCAATTTTATCTTAAAACAAAGAACTAATCTTGGCGTTACCTTTTCTAGAAGTGTGGTTGTGATTGATCTTTGTTTGCAAATTTTTGTTTGCTTTTAATATAATCATGAAAGTTATTAAAGTAATTTTACATTATTTATAATTTTAGGATCCCTTATTTCACATTATCATCAAAGCATATATACGACATCTTTTTTGTATGCAATATTTTAATATATGTTGCAAATCATTTCCTTAATTTTCGTGATTTTTTTTACTCGTTTCTTACATTCATCATTTACATTTTCTCTTCACATATTGTTCGAGATTGCTTTTAATGGATATTCAAAAAAATTGGTGTTTTTTCAAAATTGCACAATTTTTTTTTATCGCGAATGCAAATTCATAGATTGTTATTTAACAATTCATTTGTTACTTCATCTGATTCATGGCTAGGTGACTTCGCATCTCCTTCTTGTTCCGTGATGTGCTACTTAACTTTCTTTATTCTTCCTCACCCGGTAAAACGCCATCTTTTAATATATATACTTTTATTATTGGATTGTTTTTTTTTTATCAAAAATGTAAATTCATAAGATGGATTTCAGTATTGCATATTTTGTACATACACATACATAATATTATGTATGGAATACATTTACGTATATAATGTACTCATTATATAACTTCTTGAATATTCATTATATACTTTATTTAACAATTTACTTGTTACTTCATGTGATTTATTATATACTTTATTATTGGATTGATTTGTTTTTTTTATCGCGAATGTAAATTTATGATGGATTTTGTATTACATATTTTGTATATACACATACATAATATTATGTATTGAATACATTTAGGTATATAATGTATATTAGATAATTTTTGTTATTAATCTAACAAAGTTTTGCTGATTATATTTATTAACACTGTTATTCATTTATATCGCTTGATTATGCATTGTGTTCAGTAACAGAATTCATTTATCATATTAAGAATTTGGGATTAATTTATATAATTAATTATTTTTGTTGGTACTTGTCTTGGGGCAAGATATCTCGTATATTATATGGATCATATATGGTTGAAAAATTGATGGTCAATAATTAATATAATTGATATACTTAAGTGGATAATTAAGTAATTACTTGAAATTATACCGATACTTGCTTTTTACCTTATAATTGTTTTGAGAAAATAAAAAAGACAATATATAATACTACCACGATAAATGAGAATTGATTTGGTTAAACAATACTATTTGGTGGGTAAATAAGGATTAATGTTTTAGTAGCAACAATAAAATTCAGTTTAAAATTATCAATAATTCATTCAATAACAATTATGATTCATTAGTAGCAACAACAAATTTTAGTTTAAAATTATCCATAATTCATTCAATATTAATTTATGATTCATTAGTAAATACAGTAAAATTAAGTTTAAAATTATCAATTTTCATTCATACCAAAATATAATTCATCAATAGCACAGTAAAATTCAGTTTAACATTATTCATTGTTCATTCGATACCAATATATGGTTCATTAGAAGAAATCGTAAATTCAGTTTAAAATTATCCATTAGATCATAATAAAACTTTATCTTTAGTAGAACACAAAGAAAAAAGTTCAATAAATTAAAGTTCATTTTCAATATAATTGTAGATCTGCTTACTTCACCCAATCAATTTGTCTTCAATGGTGATATTTGGAATCTTAAACAACTCGTTATAATAACATTATGCACTTAATGTCACTTCGTGCTTCACATTATTTGAATCCCAACTCAAAAGGGCTACGCAATATCTTGCTCTGAGAACATTCGGTTGTTTTGTTGATTTTACCAGAATGCAACCACTCCAACTTGGTTGGATTTGACCCATATATATCTTCATATGCCGCGTCATGTAGACAACCACGTCTGTTGTATTCTTTTTGTCCCTCAATCTTACAAAAAACACAATTGGTCATGCCTTCCTGACTAGATTTCTCTTTTGTGTTTGATTGTGAAAGTTTAGGTAATTGCTCAGCTGCTCACACTATCAACATGCCAAAATCAACATATGATATATTTTTAATACTTATCTTTATTAAGTATAAATTCATAAACTAACAATCTTACCGTATCTAACACAATCCATCACTATTTTTGCAGATTACAGTATTGGGGTGTTTCATTTTGGCTTTCTATAACGACAACCTTCCCTATCCGTGTATCCACGGAAATGAGATAAAACATGTTCTCTTTGCACATAGAAAAAATGTATTGAGGTGCAATTAATTGTTAATATATTAGTGTATTATATAATTAATACGTAATATGTTTATCAAAATAAGATTTATAGCACAAAAATCAAAATGTTTCAGCAACTTAAAATAATTATAGCATATTAGACTTCTTAATTATAAATTATATCCATCATAACTATATTAGATACTTAAAGATAATAAACTAATGCATTATACATTATTCATTTGGTATTTTACATAAAAAATCGCAAAACCAATTTACAACATTCTCACCATTCTATCACATATATTCATCAGCATATATTGTTTGATGCAGAAATTAAATTCATCAAATTTACATGAAACCACTGAATGTATATTTTACACCCTGACAAATCACAAAATATGAGTATTCAAGCCTCATATAGTATGTAGTATGCAATATCATCCACTCATCTCATAGATCCTATAGTTGAGATTTTTTTGGATTTTAAGTTTAATTTCGCTGATTTCGCTACAGTAAGGGTAGATTAATAATTTGATTTGTTATGTGATTGCGAAAAATAAACTATGCATCTAGTTGAACTCAATAATGCATTCAAATGAACAAAAAATACATACAGTTGAATACAATAATGCATGCGGTTGGAAGCTCACGCCCGCAGTGCGCTTTCGTGCTAAATCGTCGCTCCGGCGCCTTCATGCACGCTTCGTTGTTAATACATTTTACGTTTTGTTAAATGCATGAACATGTTTTGCTAAATGTATGGACATGTTTTGATCAATGCATGAACATGCTTTGTTAAATATATGTTTGTGTTTCGTGGCAACATGCAGTTTCATGTTTTGTTGAATGTAGTTTCATGTTTGTTTGATGCATTTTTATGGTTTTCGACAGCAAATCTCTCATCCATCATTCTATGTCAATTACGTCGTCTCTTTCCCTGATTACCAGTGAATTCGTCGTGAACCACCGTCATAGTCACCATCTTTCTCGATTCTTCAATCATCTATCAAATTCATCTTATATTTTTTCTCAAAATCTTTCAATTTTGTTCTCAATTTTTTTTATTCTTTTTCTTTTTTTCAAAATATGTTGTTTGTGTATCTTGCTGCTGCTGTTCGTCGGTGTTGTCCGTTGCCGTTGTCGCCGCCGTCGTGTTCGGCACCATCCGTTGCCGCCAAGGAGGAGAAGAAGAAGGGTGATTTGACTTCTTCCCATTTTGTCCCTTACAAAAAATAAAAAAAATAAAGAAAAAAGAAAAGGAGCTGTCATGTGTCATCTTGTGGTGCGACCACGTGTTCAAAATATGTGGTCTAGATTTGATACTACATACTATCTAGGGATCAGGTACTACGAGAACCCAACCCTATATATATTAGAATACCTCATATATGTATGGTTTAATAGCCAATTAATGCAATAACTTCATTCATTTTGCAATTTTAAAATAACATTTGAAACGTTATAATAATATCACCGTCTTTCAATTTGTTACAAAATATGTGGTCTAAATTTGATACTACAAAGATATTGTTATTTGTTATATATATATATATATATATATATATATATATATATATATATAATTTACTATATTGAAGTGTATAACTATATTTAATATTCTACATATTGTATACTATATATTATATATACATAAATTATCCACATCTTAGAGTTTATACAATAGTATGTATTTCACATATAATATTAATATAACTATGAATCTTATTGTATCATGTATATTATACTACTATATTTTATATTTTACATATTGTATATTATATTACTATATTGTATATGTAAATTCAATTCACGTATTATAACTCTTAATATTTTGTTCTTAAACGCCAATAAGAGATGGCTAAGGTCTTATTCCCTTCAAGGTCAAGTGATCGATCCTCTAGCTCAACAAATAATTTTAATTTTTTCATACCAGACTCGACTAGGATCGATTGCGGGCTCGATTAAGGGTTCGCGAATAGTTCGATTACATGGCTCGACAAAAGGTTCGATGAGCAGCTCGCGAACCTGTTCGTATATCAAGCTCGCGAGCATGTTTGCGAACAAACGAGTTCGAACATGTTCGCGAGCCTATCAAATCGAACATCACCAGGCTCGAGCTCGGCTCATAAAGTTTTCGAGCTCGAATTCGGCTTGTTTATAAACGAGTCGAGCTCCGAACGAGCTTTTTTCGAACCGAGCCTAGAATAGCTCGCGAGTAGCTCGGTTCGTTTACAGCCCTACTTCTTACTATTCCGATTACATAACCATAACTAAAACTGCAGGAATGTATATTTTTTTACAGGAATTAAGTAATTAGTTAGCATATTGTTGGAGGAAAAGCTGGTGTAATTTGATATAATTACTGGTTGCTGGAATCTAACACTTAAAAGAGAAATAAATAAATTCTAGACGCCAATGGAATGTATATTTAATTACTAGGTGCTTTTTTCACCAGAATCTGATAACTGGCGTGTATTATCACTCTCAAACACGTTTTATTTACATATATAAATATTTTATATATGTATGTATACATGTGTATGTATTTATATGTGTGTATTATCACTCTCAAGTCTCAAACACATTTTATGTACATAAGAATAAGAGAATAATACATTACTTATAAATAATATCAAACTCCTCATGACTCCAATGACCTGTTTGATCAATTTCGTAGTAATTCTTGTAAATAAAAAATATTATATGGCACTTAACTAGTGGCGGATAAATTAGTTATACAAAATCTGCTTAAACTGAAGACAAAAACTTGGGTGAGTTCTGCCTCACCATGGGTTCACCATTGTTTTTGTTAAAATAATTATATATTAATTATGAAGGATAAGGAAAATTAGATTTTATTAATTTATATTAAATTTATTAATTTTAATTATAATTTATTAATTCAAAATTAAATTTATCAATTCATAATTATCATTTATTAATTCATAATTAAGGTTTATTAACTCAAAATTAGGATATATTATACAAAATTTATGGTTTATTAATTCACAATTTGGGTTTATTATTCAAAATTAGGGTTGATTAATTCATAATTAGGTTTTATTAATTCAAAATTAGGGTTTATTATTCAAATTAGGGTTTACTAATTCATAATTGGGGTTTACTAATTCAAAATTAGGATTTATTATTCAAAATTAAGGTTTAATAATTCACGATTAGGGTTTATTATTTATAATTAAGGTTTATTAATTCCAATTAGGCATTATTAATTTAAATTAAGATTTATTAATTCAAGATTAGAATTTATTAACTTAAAATTATTATTTATTAATTCATAATTATGATTTATTAATTTATAATTAAGGTTTATTAAATTAATTAATAATTAGAAAGTGCTTTTATTTATAGGGTCCATTTGTTTGACAATGATTTCATCTTGAGAAAATAATCTAATTCCAAAATTTAAATTTATGCGTTTGGTTGTATTTTTACAATATGAGAAAGTTAAAAGAATCCTGAAAACAAGAAAAGTAGTGCAATACTTCAGGACTCTTATTCCTTAACAAATCTTAGGTATATTTTTTCCACAATATCAGGATTTTTAAACTTCTTGCTTATTTAATATATCTTTATTATTTTATCAAAATACAAACTGTAGTTACATTTCATCATCATCATCATCATCATCATCATCATCATCATCATCATGTGCTTTAATTAATAACTTGTATTAATTAAAAAATCTTAGTCAAATATTTAGAACTATGAGTCATACTTTTATTATTATTATTATTATTATTATTATTATTATTATTATTATTATTATTATTATTTAGAATGCTTTCCAAACAGAGGATCAACAATCTATTAGGATTCATTCTTTTTAAAATCATTTTCCTAAGAAACACATTTCTAATTAACTTTACTTTCCTACCAAACAAACTAGCTCGTATTGTTTTGCTCTTGATATATACAAGTATTTATACACGACAAGGTCTTTTTTTGTTCGGCCATATATTGGAGAAATAATTACAACTTACATTTCAAAATTTGGATTTTATTGCAAAATAGATTTAATTAATAAAATATTTTAATCATGTCTCGACCTTTTGATTTGTAGTAAATATGTCTCTTCTATTGTTATTCATGAGTTTGGAGCTGAGATTTAGACATTTATTCAATGTTGAAACTCAAAATTGCAACTTGAACAATCGGAAAATTTTAACTTTGTCATGCCAACTTTGGACTCAATTAGTCAGTTGTAGGATGATCAACGACGAAATTGACAATAATGAGCTTCAAAAATCCTTAATCAGTTTTGAGTTTCAACTTTAGATGAATTTCAAATCTGATCTAGAAACTTGTGTAAAAAATAGGTTGTGATTTTATTGAAATGTTTTAAAAGTTGGGACTGATTTATAATAAGATTCAAATTTTGGGATATAAACTAAAATTATCTCTTTACCGGAGCTACAAGTTATATTTTTTTAGCATAGCTACGAGTTATAATTTACTTGCCGTTTATTGAATTCTTATTTTGAAGTAAAATAATAATTCGACAAGATAAGAAACGATATATATACCTGTTAATTATATATTCAACGCTGGCAGTCTCTTGATTCTTCATTCTTTCTTTCTTTCTTTCTTTCTTTTAATTGCTAAATATTATGGGCTCATGTTGATCCTTGTATTACTAATTTACTACGACAAAAATGTCGACATTCTTAAGACATGATAAGTGCTTGCGCCAACGTTTTATGAATAATTAATACAAGGATCACTAATCTCCAAACTAAAGGACAGAAACATATAGGCAGTGCAACTTTATGATTGATGCATACACTTGGTAGTGGCCATGTAGACAACAAACTTCCTCAATTATTAATCTTAAAACTTGTTTACTTAATCAGAAAATATTTTCACAGTTCTTTGTCTGTTATTAGGTGAGGTTAGAAATGTACATTCGATGCTTCTTTTTGAAAATAATGTTTTAATCATTCAAATTGTGTGCCACATAATATACATGAATATTATATGAAATCTGAAATCTAGTGCATCTTATCCGTGAAAATAGAAACTTTGAAATTATGGATCGACTGATATATACTAATAACAAGTGTGTGGATATTCTTTATGAATGATATTCTTGTGGAAAAGAGCTACAAACTATATCTGATATAAATATAAAAAATTGTATTAAATCGTATGACGGGTACTCGACCTACATGTATCCGGAAATTTATTAAAATTAAAAAAAAATAGTGTGACAAACTGTTTGATTGGTCTCCGCTTTCGATCGACCAAGACATTAGGGGCGGAGGTAGTAAGGGGCCTGGGGGGCCCATGGGCCCCCCAGCAATTTTGAAAAAATACAGGGGTATTTTAGTAATTTCACATTTTAGTTATAATTTTTAATATATTATTGAATA
This sequence comes from Salvia rosmarinus, assembly GCA_036937905.1. NCBI lineage: Eukaryota > Viridiplantae > Streptophyta > Magnoliopsida > Lamiales > Lamiaceae > Salvia > Salvia rosmarinus. The sequence continues at coordinate 5,858,737 of CM072815.1, forward strand.
TGTCTAAAATATCATCTTTTTTAGAGCTTCACCAAGTAGATTATCTTCTCTCTCTGTCTCTCGTTGTCTGTTTCTTCCCACAACAAAGACTCTGGCATCTTTCATCCGGAATGCAGACATGGCGACCTTCGACTCAATGACTTTTGAATTTAACAGTTTTGTTCTAATTTTTGAGAAGTTTGCAACATAAACCATATTCCCATCTTTTTCTCGTTGTTTGTTCGGTTATTGAATGTGTTGATTGTTTCTAAAATTATCAAATTAAATTAGTTATTATGTAATTTTAGTTAGTTTTATTGCTGAGAATCATGATTTGGATTGTTATTTTTGATTGTTTCGTTTGCTACTGTCTAAGCTTACCCTTTCTCCTAGTTAAAAATATGTGATTACAAAATTACATGTTCTCTCAGATCACAATTTCAATGTTACAAAAGCTACAAATGAAATAAAATATCTTGTATCAAGCAAAAACCAAAACTAGTTCGACTCACGAAGCACATTAAGCTTTTCTTCATTAATTTTCAGTTTTATTTTGCATATTCTAAGTTTTAATATAATAAGTTTAGTTATATATTTTCTCTGTTTGTTTAGTTAACTTTCCACAATTAGACTTTTATTCGGTTTTATAAGAGATATGATAAATTATGGTTGTAGTATATATTATGTGTTTGTTTAGTTAAGAAATCCAAAAGGAGTATTTGTCTTCACTCCTGCATAAGAGAAACAATGACGTCAATTTTTGCATTTGATTCGGAGAAGTCGCTCATTGTAAGGTGTTACACATCCAATTTTACGAAGTTACTTTGTATGAACTTGAAAATCAATTTAAAAATTTATTTTCGATGTGCTTATAAATGAAAAGTTTTCACAAGCATCGAGATTTGAGGTCTTGCTCAACGGATGGTTTCTATAAGAAAACATGAAGTTTTTCATTGGTTTATTTGTTAGTTAAGTTGTCATTGATCTTACAGGTTGCAATTGCATCGATGAAAAAGTTTTTCAAAGAATGAAATTCATCAAAAGTTCTCTAAGCAATCGTATGAGAGACCAACTAGTGAATGATTGCTTAGTTTCTTATAATTGAGAAGGATGGTTCGTCAATATCACTAATGAAACTATTATGCAATGATTTGAATATGAAGAATAGAAAGGAAATGTTATGATGTGATTGTGTTTAACTTTATTTTTGAATATTGTAATGTAATTTAAACAATAATATTTATTTTTATTTTTATTATAAAATTTCTTTTTGGGCCCCCAGCATGAAATGTCTGGCTCCGTCACTGAAGACATAGAAATATATTATATGGTGGTATATTTATATTTATTTGAAACGTAAAAAAATAATTCCCAATGTGAAAGATATCATTTTTTATATGTAAAAAAAATTACAATAAAGCTATGCGGCCATATTATGGCTGGCCACACACCATTTTCTCACATATTCTGAAAAGAGTGATGCTATTCGGCCATAATGTGGTCGGTCATAATCAATTTTATTTAATGAAAAAACCATTTATTTAATATTTGATCTATTAAAAAATTGATTTTACATTAAAACCATTTTATGGAATTATAATTTTACACCTATCAAATGAAAAATTTTAATTTAATATTTTTCAGAATAGGTGAAAAGTGGGTGTGTGGCCAGCCATAATGTTGCTGCATATTGTTCTAAAAAATATTAAATTATTAGATTTAAATTTAAATTTAAAATTTTCATTCGATAGGTGCAAATTGTAATTCCATAAGATGGTTTTAATGTAAAACCAATTTTTTATAGATCAAAAATTAAATAAATGATTTTTTCATTTAATAAAGTTGATAACATTATGGCCGAATAGCATCACTCAAAAAATTATGGTGCTTGTTTTTAATTATGGTGCTTGTTTTTAGTCGGGTGATCGTTCGTGTGACAGATCATGATAATATGACACAAATGTGCAGCAAATTAAAAAGGCGAATTATCCTATCTCTGTGGTTATGTGGCTAGTTACTAGGAATAATCATGCTAAAATGTTAGGTTATAAGGTAAATTCAAAGGCAAATCAATTAAACTAGCATCAAAATAGCAATTTGGAAAGTGCGCCTCTTTTGCTTATAGGCAGTCGGTGCTTGAAATAAATATTACAAAGAGTGATTGTATTCGGTCATAATGTGGCCGACCATAATCAACGTTATTAAATGAAAAAACCATTTATTTAATTTTTGATCTATTAAAAAATTGGTTTTACATTAAAACCATCCTATGGAATTATAATTTTGCACCTATCGAATGAAAATTTTAATTTAAATTTAAATTTAATAATTTAATATTTTTCAGAATATGTGAGAAAAAGGGTGTGTGGCCAGCCATAATGTGGCCGCTTAGCTTTATTGTATTACAAATAGCATTGTCTCTTTGATTAATATAAATAAATGGGTGATTTATAAATTTCTTCATGCAAATATTCTTTTAATACATATATTATTTACGTTATTTTACTGATTAAAGTTTTGGTAGTAAATCAAGTCTTCTAGGAATTATTATACTCACATCCGATATGCAAGTACCAGTTGTACCACACCAATTGTTTTATTATGATATCACCAATAGTCTTATTATGATGTTACACCAATAGTCTTATTATGATGTTAACGTAACCAGTGACGGAGCCATGAAATTTTTTTGGGGGCCAATTATTTATAATTTTAAAAGCTAATAAATATAATTTTAAAAATAATTAAATAATAATAATTTAAATAATAGTATAATATTATTTGAATAGAGGTAATTATTTATATTAAATTTCTTTTTCATTTTGATATAATATCTTGCAAAAATAAAATAATAAGATTAACTTATAAGCATATAAACAACCAATTAATAATAGTTACAAGAATTAAAATAATAAGAATATTATAAATATTAATATTGTAAATGGTATTATCTTACAAAAATCAAATCTTATTTTCTTGTACCCATTACAAATATATAATGAAATATAGAATTAACTCACATATAAAGCTTATTAAAATAAATTTAAATAAATATTACCTATAACTATTATAATAAACTCATCATAATATTTTTAGAAATTGAATTGATTTTATTAATTTATATATAAAACTTTATTATTTACATATATATTTTATTTTATCAACATAATACAAATTATAGAAAAGAAAAAGGAAAGAAAGTGAACAAAGTGGAGAAAAAAAAAAGGAACACAAACAGAGTAGGAAAAAAAAACGAGAAAAAAAGAGAGAAGATAAGCCCATAAGCTAGACTCAAACCCTGGGCAATGGAACGAGAGATAAAGACTCAACCAACTATACTAATATGCATTGTTTAATATTATATGGATATATAGTAATAATAATTTTGAAAAAAAATTGGGGCCCATGAACCCCAAGCTCCAGCATAGCTCCGTCAATGATACGTGACACTTTTGTTATTGTTGTTTTTAGTATTTAACAATTGTGTTAGGTATTAATGCATCAGTGTCTAATAATTATATTAGGTCACATTCTAGTCAACAAGGATAAAACTATATCTGAATTACCTCTTTTCAATAAGATAAGGTGATTTTACGTTACGAAACTTCTAGAAGTAAACACACTTTGTAGTCCCAGTAGGATGGTACGTATGTTGTGCGTCATTTTAGAGAAATCTTATCACACGTGAAAGAGATTAAATAAAAATATACTTTTTCATAAAAACTTGTGAACTCGTTTAGTAGGTAAGATTGTAGCAAATTAGGTCACTGTAATGTTTGGTTTTGTAACTCATAGTTGACCCCAGATTTGTATCCAATCTGCACTGTAAATGAGACTAGCGGCCGCTAATATATAAGATTAATGCGATGCTATAATATTGATCAACGATATTGTTTTTTTGTTGAAAATCAATAGTACGTTAATTTTATATGTAAAGTTCATCAACTTTATACATAAAATACATTGATTTATAGAAGACTTTTATTTGATATATATATATATATATATATATATATATATATATATATAGAGAGAGAGAGAGAGAGAGAAAGAAAGAGAGATAGTTAGGTTCAAATAAGAATTATTTTTAATGTGAGAATCAAAATGAATTAGCAATGAAAGTTGATGCATCAATTAGGAAAATTACTCAATCCAAAAATTAAGTATTTTTCATCCTGATTCGAATTTTATGAGGACGAAAATTCTATTTTTTGGATTCAGTAACTTTCCGACGGATTTATCAACTTTTATAAGAAAATCATCATTTTTTGATTCTCACGTTCTCTCGATAAAAATGGTTCTCACGTTAATCCTCGGGATGAATCATGCAAGAATGCAAATATTGGTAAAAAATAAGAATACAACATTGAACGTATAAATTTGTTACATCAAATTCAACATATAAAATTTAGCATTGAATATAAAGTTGTTGTACCGAATTTGATGCAACAAATTTATATATTTAGTGATTGTGAACATACTTCTTTATTTGTTATTTTTTGTGATTGTACACAAACATAAGTATCAATTTCAAAATGAATTTATTTACATCCATATTGTGTTAAGCGTTGGAGGTGTCTTATCGTGCTGTATCACGTTATTTCTCTTTATAATTCGTAATTTCAATTTGTGCTTATTGTACTGGGCAAGTACACAATGGTGATAAAACGTCCACTTTTATTGGGAAATGATAAAATAATAGACAAAATGATGAAGGAAGTGAATATGGGAGCATGCGATGTTACATAATGGTGGTTTTTCTTTTTTCTTTTTCTATTTCTTTTTTTTGGTGTGTGGTTGAGAAATAAAGATAAATTTACAAATTTAATTTTGAGTGAAAAGCAAAGTGGTTTCTGAATAAACTTTTCAGCGGGTCTCTAATAAAGATAAATTTACAAATTTCATATTTAAGTAAACACATTGTTTCGGGGATTTATTTTTCTTAGCTAGCTACTACTTAATTATGATTTTGTGCTACAGATTGTCCCTTCCTCTTTGTATTTACTTCCTCTTTTTAAGCTATAGTACCTTTAGGTTCATGTCAATTTTATACCAACCCCTGTATTTCACTTTTATTCATTTAGTTTGTACATATAGTTGTGGTTATATATAAAGGAAAGAATTATGAGAATATTTGTATAAATGTATTGTAAGTATGATGTTATCGTAGTGTAGTTAAGATCTACGGTGAATTCACCACCTTGCTTGATCAATTCAAACACTTGGATTCGAATCTCATGAGGAGTGAATTTTTATTTTTTTGAATTAATATATTTTCACGGTGAATTCAAACGATTTCATGAGTTCACAATTTATAAGTTAATGAGGTTTTTACAATAACTACTCCTATATATACACACACACATAGGAAGCTTCGTTCACGTATATACACTCTTTATTGTACAAAATAAGAACAATTTTTATACGTTGGATTTTCTTTTTTAACAGTTATGATGGTGTATATTTTTATCTTTTTTTATTTATTTAATATGTTAATAAGATTGTTAGGATAATTTTTATTTTGAGCATGATATAAATCAGGAATTTTTTAATTGTTAATTGATACCGTTATTTATTTTGTTTAGAATCAAGCAGTTATTCCAATAATCTTCACATGTATGTTCATTTCACTTTACTGTGCAAAGTTTATTAATCTAAAGCACGGTGCACTCTGCTCATTTGTGCAATATTCAGGTTTTTAACCAATATTTGTGCATGTGTCCATGCTAATCTCCATATATGTTTGTGTTACCACAAATACACGGTGCACTCTGTTCATTTGTGCATATATTTAGTTTTTTTAAAAATATTTGTGCATATGTCTATGCCAACCTACACAAACGTTCATACGCTCGAGTCCGCACAAAACATAAAATCCAAAAATTTGAGGGTGCACATTAGGATCATGCGTGTCTGATGCTACAAAAATAGAAAATTCAAAAATTTGGGGATGCACATCGTGATTGTGGGAGTCGATTTGTTTGTTATAGCGCTTTACCCTTTCAACTTAAATTTTGGATCCACGTAAAATGTAAAAATTTCATTTGATTCGTCTTTTCTAGTGCATCTACAATTATTAATTGTTCTCACATATAAACTGTAAGTCTATTATTACACACTTTAACTAGTCTCTCTCTCTATATATATGACTTTGCTTCCACTTATTTCTTCAATTTATAGCTTAACATTAAGATTTTCATTTCATAAAGTTGTTCAATTCGGGAAAAAAAAACTCGAACCATTGAATGGTACTACTTATATATACAAATATAATTATTAGACTTGCAAAATGTATTTCGATCAAGAAGTATCTCGCAACTTAGTTGTAGACCTCATATCTATATAGACAAAAACTTGGGTGAGCTCCGCCTCACCATGAGCTCACCCTTGTTTTTTGTTAAAATGGTTATATATTAATTATGGTGAGTAAGGATAATTAGATTTTATTAATGTACAATTAAATTTATTAATTTTAATTATAATTTTTAATTTAAAACTATAATTTATTAATTCATAATTATGGTTTATTAATTCAAAGTTAGGGTTTATTAATTCAAAGTTGGGGTTTATTAATTCATAATTAGGGTTTATTATTCCAAATTAGGGTTTATTATTTTCAATTAGGGTTTATTAATTCAAAATTAGGGTTTATTAATTCCAAATAGGGTTTATTAATTCAAAATTAGGGTTTATTAATTCCAAATATGATTTATTAATTCATAATTAGGGTTTATTAATTCAAAATTAAGGTTTATTATTTTCAAGTAGGGTTTATTAATTCACAATTTGAGTTTATTAGTTCACAATTATAGTTTATTAATTCAAAATTAAGATATATTAATTCAAAATTATTATTTATTAATTTATAATTAAATTTTATTAAACTAATTATTTTTAATTAGAATTAAGTAATTAATTAATTAAGATTAATTAATTAATTAATAGGATGGTCTCACTGTGCGCGCAGCGCGCACAGGAGACCATCCCATCTATATATATCTAACATTATCAAACAATGGACATTATTCATATTCATACATGACGGAAATCATGCAGTGTAGCATAGATTACATTGAACTAATGCTAGTAATTATTTACACACGTGCTGTTGTAAACTTGGGTCCTATGTTTCTTATCATAATTATCATCTAGGACCACCAAACATTGGGTTTCATGATAATATTTGGGTTCAAAAATCCCCCAAATCACATGGAATCTTGATCTCAAGCTCACTCTAATAACCAAGGGCAACCCTTTTTGATTCTAGAAAATCCTCCATGCTTCTCCCTGCACCATACATGGGCTTATTCTTTGTCCCAATATTAAACCTTAGCATTGTCAAGTCATCATTCCCAGCATACACTTCTCTTCCCTGCATCTAATAATAATAATAATAAATAAAATCGACTAATATATACTTTCTTGAATTTATTTGTTCCGAAGAAATGGAAAATGTGTAAATAGTTTACCTGTGAGACTGCAAAAGTGAGACGGCCAAATAATAATTTGATTGTTGGAGGATGGATGTGAAGAGCGAAGAGCTTAGAGTGGTTGTCGATTATTAGATTAATGGAAAAATTGCAGCTTAGTAAGTTGGTTGTCACACCAGAGGCATCTACTCCCTCTCCTAGTCTAAACTGTCCAATTCCTGCAACCTGTTATAAAACACAATGTAAATTAAAATACTTCCACTGTCCACCAAATTAATTCATTTAATTCCATTTTATCATCACAAAAAATATTCACTTTCCTTTTTTGGAAACATCAACTTTACATTTTTACCATAAACATATCCACTTATTTACAAAAAAACCACTCATGTCCCATCTTTTACACCCACTATCCATTAATATATTCATTTATTATCCTCATGTCCCACTTTTTTTTACATTCACTTACTTTACATTCATTATAATTTAGTACCAAATTACCAAAAAGGGCCCAATTTGCTTTGAAATGACTGATGAACCACAAATTGTGGCAGGTGGTGGTTTCCATCATTTAGTCGACAAGATATGTATAGGGGCTGAAGAGCACAGATGAGTGATCACAAAAGAAAAGTGGAGGATTCTACTTCTTTCGTTTTCTTTTAATGAATTTATCAAAATCTTACGCTGAGAGTAAATTGGGCACTTTATCTGTCTAACAGCAATTACATAATAAAATAAGAATGAAGTATACATAGTCGAAAAATATCACTTTTCTTTCCGTTAATTACAATTTTTACGTTGAAACGGTTGTTTCAATTATTTTATAATAATAACCTAAGTAGTTTAAGTTATATAGAAGCAGTATATAATATTTTATTTTATTTTGTTGAGAAGTGAAGCAGTATAGTATAGAAGAAGTAAGGATATTAGGGAAAGATATATAACATTTTGATATCATTTTTATTTTATTTAATCGTGGGAACTACGACGAGAAAGGGACAGTGTATTAGAATTTATAGGTGGCTGACTTCTCCAGAAAATTCAGTATGATTTCTATTAAAACGCGGGTTTTTTTGTTTGGGCTAAAATAGGCCCACTTTCTATATCCAAACATAAATTGGATATCTTTATAACCAATAAAAATGAAGAAACGGTGTAACTTCTCTCCTAAACTACCTATCAGCCACTAATCCGAACTCCCTTCTCGTACCGCCTAATCAAAGAATCTCCTCGCAGCTCTCTATCTCAATGGTACAGGATCTATTTTGGCAGTCTATGATAGAAAGGGCTAATCGCCGCTGTCTCTTTCCTGCCTGTTCATGGTTGGCGCCATCATATCATAGAGTGCATACATATGGTTGGGGCGAAGGTTTGTTGCAAAGGAAATCACATCACATGCCAAAATTCTAACATATGATTGTTATGTAGAATTGAAATGAAAATGATTATGGAAAATAAATATATACAGCTAGTATTCATAATAAATGAATACGAATGAAGTTATATATATATATATAGAGAGAGAGAGAGGAGGGGATCAAATAATACTCGAACCTGAGATTGTATGTAGTACTCAATCTCATCCACTCATCTCATAGATCTGGTTGAGATTTTTTTGGACTTTTTAAGCTTAATTTCGCTGATTTCGTTATGGTAAGGGTAAATTAGTAATTTGATTAGTTATGTGATTGCGAAAAACAAATTACATATTTAGTTGAACTGAATTATACATTCAAATGAATACAAAAATTCATGCAGTTGAACACAATAATGTATGTGGTTGGAAATCGGCGCCAACGATGCGCTCGTGCTTTCGCCATCGCTCGCTCATGGCGCCTTTGACCAACAATAAATTTTTACGTTTTATTAAATGCATGAACATGTTTTGTTAAATGCATGAACATGTTTTATTAAATGCATGAGCGTGCTTTGTTAAATGAATATTTGTGTTTCGTGTCAACATGCATTTTTGTTCAATACAGTTTCATGTTTTCTTCAATGCAATTTTATGTTTTGTTAAATGTAGTTTTATGGTTTTCGACAGCAAATCTATCATTCATCCTTCTCCGTCAATTCAGTCGTATCTTTCCTCGATTACCGATAAATTCACCGTGAACCACCGTCATATCCACCATCTCTCTCTATTCTCCAATCATCTATCAAATTCGTCTTATATTTTTTCTCAAAATCCATCAATTTTGTTCTCAATTTTTTTTCTTTTTTTCTTTCTTTCAAAATCTGTTGTTTGTTGTTGTTCGTGTATGTTGTTGCTGCTGTTCGTCGGTGCTACCGCCGGCGTCGTCCGCTACCGTCAAGGATGAGAAGAAGAATGATGATTTGAGTTTTCCCATTTTCCCCTTGAGAATTTTTTTTTTTTAAAAAGAAGGAAAATGAGCTGTCACATGTCAGCTTGTGGTGCGACCACGTGTTCAAATTGTGTGGTCTAGATTGTATACTACATACTATCTGGGGATCGGTAACTATAGAAACCCAACCCTATATATATATATATATATATATATATATATATATGGGATGGTTAACGTAAGAATCCAAATATTAGTGAGAAAAAAGAATATAGTATTGAACATATAAAGTTGTTGCACTAAATGTATAAATTTGTTGCATCAAATTCAGTGCAACAACTTTATATATTAAGTGCTACACTTTATATATTGAATTTGATACAATAAATTTATACATTTAATACAACAACTTTATATTCAATACTGCATTATTATTTTTACTAATATTTTCATTCTTACATGATGCATCTGCTATACATATATATGTATATATATATATATATATGTGTGTGTTTTTAGGTGCGGTGCATATATTATCTTTGTTATAAAAAATTCATCGAGGAACACAACATTACAGATAACCCGGTGTCTAAATTGGTCAACTTGGCAAAAAAATGTGGTAGCAATTATTACTATATATCTAGGCTGTGCCTTATATCAGATGGAAGAACACTGATATTGTATCATTGTATGACATAAATTATTTGATCGCTGAGATGAGCATATTCCATTTACACAAAACATGAAAACCAACATTTTACCAGACATTAAATAATTGGCTTAATATTAGATGAATCTATATATAAAGTATGCATAGAGAGAGAGTGAGATAGATGTCATATTATTGTAGAATATAAATGCGTTCGCGTTCACGTGGGTGTGGCATACATAAACCTCTAACATAAATGTCCTAATTTTTTTATTTGATAAATGTCATAAATTGCAGAATGTAGTATGCACATATCACGTGATAAGTTTAATTTCATAATTCTTCCGAATATACAAAAGAATTTCATAATTAGTTGATAAACCAAACCAGAAGGTGTATGGAGTACAAGTTTTTCTCGAATATATATATATAGGGGAGGTTAACGTGAGAACCATTTTATTGTGAGCGTGAGGACCAAAATGATGATTCACGGTGAAAGTTGATGAATCCATGTGAAAGCTCATCGAATCAAAAAATAAATTTTCGCCTTCATGGGATTCGAACTCGGTGAAAAATTCAGTAACTTTCTCGGTAACTTTTTGAATTCAGTAACTTTCTCAATGGATTCATTAACTTTCATGACGAATTCATTTGGTTCTTAGTTTTTAGGATAAAAATGGTTCTTATTTGAACCAAACTCTCTCTATATATATATATATATATATATATATAGTTCACATGTATTAGTTTCTTTTTTTTGGTCAATTTAATATAGAAATTTAAAGGCCGCGTCACGGTAGACTCGAACCCGCATTAACCACTCTACCACTAGGCCAACACACGCACACATATTAGTTTTTTTTTTGGTCAATTTAATACAGAAATTTTAAAGGCTGCGTCACGGTGGACTCGAACCCGAGACCTTTGGCCTCGGCATTAACCACTCTACCACTAGACCAACACACACGTATTAGTTTCTTTTTATTATATCATGATGATGGTTAGTTATTTCATATGTTTTCATAATACTAACAAAGGAAAATACGCAGTCGAGACCAAAAATAAAAAGAAAAGAGGGAAAAAGGAGAAATTAATGAAGTACCTTAACGGAAAGGTTGGGGTGTGGCGGCTTAGCAGCGATGCAGAAAACAAGCAGAGCAATCATCAAGCTCACCAAAAATCTCCAACTCAACTGCATCAAAATCCAGCCCCAGAATTCGAAGAACTGAACGAGAAATACTTAATCCACCCTTGATTCTTTTCATGATAGTCGTCGAGCATCTCCTCCTCTTGATCACCATCAACCACATTTTTCATCATGACATCAAATTTATGGGTATTTTGATGGTGGCAGTATTTCTTGTCATGATTCAAGTGTGAAGAATTGTTGGATCCTCGAGAGGAAGAGTAGGTTAGACGAGAATCGTTGCAATTGGTGTTGCTGTTTCCATGGGAAATATTGCTTAATGGGCTCTGCACGAAGTAGAGGGCATAGGGATATGACCGAGATAGCGCTTCTTCTTCCGACTCCATTCTATTCTGTAAGATAGAGAGAGGATATGAGAGATAGTAAGAGAGATGAGAAATATAGACAGAGGTAATTAAGCACCTCGGTTCTACAAATTGTATGATTCAAATTGAATATAATTCACTTTTCGCTTGGAACATAGATTCATTTTTCTAAAGGTGAAGCTCTCTCTCGTGAGTTTACATACTCCACTCCATGAGAATATAAAGGATAAATCGTAATAATTCAGTGGTTCAAAAGTTAGAACATTTGCACAGTTCTCATAATGAGTCACTCTAAATAGGATAAAACTCTTACATTGCGGCGGCTAAAACTCGATCCATGTTTAAAATATATATACATATTGTTGTTGTATATATATGTATGTATAAAGGCTGTGAATTTGTTCATATGTGGATATGGACAAATGACTTGATGCTATGTGACGTGACCCCGGTTGCTCAGATCATATCCAAAGGCGTAACGACTATGTAATTGTTTGAAACCATGTATAGAAGAATACTTGAATCATATGATCAATACATATATGATATATGTCAGTATTTGCATTTTATTGTTTGAACCGATGTAATTATCGGTTTAAGATTTTATTATATATAAAGCTTTTTATAGTCTATACAGAAACGTAGTGCTCATAAGTGCGTGGTTGGTGAGTATATATATGCATGAAAGATATCCTCTTTCCATCTTTGTACTATTTAATTATGTTCATATGTAACCTAAAAAATAGTTTATTTTTAGTTAGTTTCTAATTTTGTGACCAGTAATAGAAGGTTTCATGCTCAAAGTTGAATTCTTTTAATTTTTTGTTTGTTTATTAGTAACAAGAAAAAACTTATCACTCCATATATAGTACCAAAATACCCACATAAGAGGTAAATAAAATTCATTAGGTAAATCTTTTGCGATCAAAACAATTTAGAAGATATTGAATAAAAATTCGATTTTATTACTTTTTACCACGAAATCACCTACTTCACTAGAAGTTTATTAGGATACACCTAATCCATAGAAGTTGATTGATTCCTCTTCGATGATTAATATGAAAATTTCATAATTGTTCCTTCATTTATTGATTTCTATAGGCATCAAGAAAAGTAAAGTTAAGAGGTATATTTCAAAATTTTATTTACCATTTATTTTGAATGATAGATTAGATTTATAATACATAGATATTGAATAATCTATAATGGATTATATGGTATCACAAAACTGAAAATTATTTAATTCATTAAAGTTTGAGTCTTTGAATAAAAATACGTCGGGGATGTCATGCCAAAAGGAAAACTACTAAAAAAATTGAGAGATGAATAGAGTATTATTTTTTGTTATAAATAGAGGGTTTATTATATTTCCAATTTCACATTTTCTCTCACCAATATTCTAGCAGAAACTCTTTAAAATGAATCTTACTTAATTATATTGTTTAATTATAATGATCTATATTAAATATCTCATGATTGCTTATTTATTTTTAGATCAATTGGGAAGAGATTTTCAGTATAACTCTAACATCTTCTTTTATATGAGAAATTTAATCAGTTTGGATGATCTACACTATACATGTTGTATCAATTATTATTGCAGTGTTGTATCGATTTGAAATGTACAGATGTCATTTCGACCCCTTATTAAATGTGATAATTAAAATGTTAATAATAATAATAATAATAATAATAATAATAATAATAATAATAATAATAATAATAATAATAATAATAATAATAATAATAATAATAATAATAATAATAAATCATGAATAACATGAGCGGTTATATAATACCCCAAAATTTAAGAATTAATGTATTATATTGCCCACAATTAATTCAAAAGGCATGTTTCACTAGAATTTTATTAGGATAAACCTAATCCATGGATAGTGATGGAAACAGAAACATAGTTTGAATTTTAGACTACATAGGATGCTAAGTAGAAAATTTTCGAAAAAAAAAAACAAATTATATGTTGCGAAAAACACACACCACAATCACGACAAAAAATAAAGAATACAATAATTGTTTACCCAATTCGTCTTGCAACTACGTCTGGGGGCGATGTCAAGCCATGGATTTCAATATGAATTTTGGATACAGATTACAATGAAAAACGGTTATTAAATAGAGAATAAAATAACCTGTAATATTCCAAAGAAACGAATGACGAATTACGATATTTTAACCCGTAAATTAGGGTTTGCTCGTATTATGTTTTCATATAACATCGAATTACGATTTCGATTCAATAAGTTATTCACTAAATTTCCTTTTTATATTCGCAAAGGATTGTGAATTAAGGAATAGAAACTATACGAAATGATTCGTCAATATATTCTAACGTCGATCGCGTATCGAACGTCAGCATCTTACGGAACTTTCTGAGCAGAAGAGCTTGGAACTTAATTCCATATCAATTCTTATGATAATAGAATATTATTTATAAAGTAAGTACGAACTTACTACGACCATTTCGAGATGAGTCGATTATGAACGTTTTGAGACGTTTCGAACGTTAACGCCTAGAGACGTTTTGAAAAATGAGTTTAACGCTCCGGAAATTATCATAATTAATTTCCTATCATTATTTTATGTAATTTCAGTATTAATAATTATTAAAAGCAATTTATAAGCATTAGAACTCGATAATTACAAAGTGTAATTTTAGAAAAACCCTAGTTTATTAACTATGGTTTTAACACATGAAATGATACCATTAAATTATCCTATGGTATCTAAACTATATATTATGATATATATATATAAGTATTATTGAGCATTAAAATCAAATTTTGGACCATAGAACTCGATGGTTCCAATCTTAGAATTTCGAAACCCTAATTTTCGAAATTAGGGTTTTCAATGCATGAAATGTGCTATAATTTTATCCTATGATATTATTTAATATCTAAATCATATATTATGATATATATATGTATATTTTGATCGAAATTGACATGAGTATCAATAATAGGTGTGATTTATAATTTTTATCCTATTAAACCCTAATTTAATCGTTAATTTCGTAAATGTCATTATGTGATGATTTAATTATTTTTATGACTTGTATTTTATATCTATGATCATGTATGATATGTATATAGTGTATTAAGGTACAAAAATAATTAAATCCACCCTTAAACACACATACATGCGCCGGCCATCACCTCTTACACAAGCATGATTGTCACATTTTTATTACCCAATGCATGAACACCCTTTTAAGCCTAGCTAATCATCACTAAACTCCCTAAAATGCTGCAATATTTTTATTATTTTGGGGAGGGGGTGCGCCGATTTTGAGAGAGGATACATAGGGGAGACTCTTCATTTTTCTTTCACTTCACTCATTACCTCCCTCACTCTTCTCAAACACTCCAAACACCTTCTTCTCCCCCAAAAACTCAGCCATTGCCGAGCCTTCTTCCTCCATTTTCTAAAAATTTTCCTCTTCTTTTCTTCTTCATTTCTTCACCAAAACTTGGATACCATACCTTGTCCATCGAAACCCATACCATTCCTAAGGTAATAACCGAGCATAGTTTAAAGTTTATCCCTCATTTGGTTCGAAAAGTACCGAACATGTTTTATATGTATATGTATGTTTTTATTGTTCTCATGTTTGAGCTATTGTGTACATATATTGTTCTTGATGACTTTATTCGAAAATATGTGGGAATATAGGTTAGAATAATCTTATGGTATTGCTTATTAAATTTTTGAATAAATCTAGCATATATTCATGGTTTTCGAACCATAGGATATGTTATTAAAAATTTTCGAAAACCTTATGAAATGAGTTAGTAATGACCGATTATTTCTTGATTATTTTGGTGATGGATTATTGTTTATTATCATGTTTAGAATCCATGGTTTTGATTTGAAAATTTTTAGAAAACCCTAGGTATTTTTATTAAAATACCGTGAGCCATTTTAAAATGTACCTTGGTGTATAATTTTTATTTCAAGCATACAATTTCATATTCATGCTTTAGGACCTTGATTACATGTTCTATGATTTATATAGAATTTTTGGAAACCATATGTTTAATTTTTGAACAATACCGTGAGCATATATACATGAATGTTGGTGTATGATTTTTATTTTGATCATGCAATGGTATATTAATGCTTTAGTATATTGATTATGTGTTGTGTGATTTTGTTAGAATTTTTGGAAATCAAATGCTAATTAAATCAAAAAAACCGAAGAGCTCTTGCTCCATAAGGTGATGATTTAATTTGGTTTTGATTAAAGTTATGATGTATTATTGTTGTAATATAGTATATAATCATGGTGTATAATTATTAGAATTTTTGGAAATCAAATACCTAATTTAAATCAAAAAAACCGAAAGCACTATGTGCATAAGGTGATGATTTAATTAGTTTTTGATGATTAAATGATGTTATATTGTTATACTATAGCATATAAACATAGTATATAATTGTTGGAATTTTTGAAAACCAATTACCTATGAAAATCAAAGAAACCGAGAGCATATGGCTCCATATGGTGATGATTTCAATTGGTTTGATTAATATTATGATGTTACAATGTTATAGTATAATGTTTAATCATATTGTGATTTATTTAGAATTTTTAGAAATTGTTTGATAATTATTTGGTAATTGTTTGGTATTTATTCGAAAATACCGTGAATATTATTATATATGGTTGAAATGAATGGTTATGATGAACTATAGGTTATAATTATGATATATATTGATGTTGAGATATTATACTAAGTGTATATCAATTTTGGAAATTTTTGGATAATTATTCCATATTTAATGGAATTACCGTGAATATATATATGTATATATATTAATAAATGGCAAACAATATCTTATGGATGATATTAAATCATATTCTGGATCATAGTGTATAATAATCCACTATATCAATTTATGAAAATTTTTGAAAGTCATTTAGTAATTTTAAAGTAATTATCGAAAATTTTCGATAATTATAAGGATTTTTAATCCTTTTTAATTCAGTTTATTAATAAATTATATGCCTTATTAAAATTCTGGACATATTTGGAAATTTACAAAATTTTATAAACATAGATTGCTATGTTTAAGACAAACGTATAATTTATAACGTATTAATCGAGAATATACGTTTAAAATATTAAAAGGATTAATATTTGCGAAATATATTAATAAGTCCTTTGATTCTCATGTCAAATCAAGAGATGAGACTTTACGATTTTGAATCGATCAAGATTCGACTTATAAACGAAATAGTAAGAAATTACTATTGACCTCGTTGACTTTAAAGTCAAAACGTACGCTTATACGATTGATAAATACGTTATTACACATAAAACGTACTTATTAAGTATAATACCTCAATAGTAAGAAAAGATTGCACGAATGAAATCCATATATCGAGAAATGTACTTATATCACGTTGAACGTTTAAACCAGAAGGGTTAAACTGACATAAGTTGAACGTAACTCAAAAGACGAGAACGATTCAATTTATATACGTATTCAAAAACGTATTGAATTCATTAAGGAATTCAGTTTACATCGATATAAGATAGCGAAGTTTATATTAAACTTTGAAAGTCTCGAAAGACTTGAGCGACGTACTAAAACCTCGCTTTTTCGTAAAGGTGTGGACGCAAACGCGGCGACCGGACACTGACGTGCAAACAAACTTAGGACTCAATATACGACGAACCATAGTCCAGGTGGGCTTCTTATCCTCAATAGTGTGGGTCCCCTTTTACTTACCCCACTATTGTAGGCTTAATTTCAAAACAAGATATGACTTTACTGTCTTTCCAAATTGAGCTTATTTACAATGCTTATGTTACAACTGTTATCAAATGTTTTACTACATTACCTGCCAAAAATATTCTGTTTTGTGTATGGATCCTATCTGGTTGCCCGGGTAGGGCTGTGGCGATGGTTGGAACTATTATATCTTTGTTGTGGTCGCACCCAACCTTTTAAATGTCGGGTCCTGTGTCAGATGGTAAATGTCTGACTAGGATTGGCGTGAAGGTTGGAACTATACGCTGTGTTAACATACGCTTGCAGAGAGTGAGTGTGTGTTGTACGGGATTACGGCCGGTCACGGCGTCGTAGATGGGAGGCCTCCCTCTCGACGTTTATTATTTATTATTATTATGTATTGTGACTATGAGATACGGACCATACACACCAAGAAAATGCTTGGCCAAGCTACTTTTGCGAACTGAAATGATTTTAGTAAGAACAAGGCCTTTCAATTAAAACCCTTGTGACTTACTCTGATAGTGGCAGTGTAATTGAAATTATCAAATGTTTTTGGCATGAGTCCACTGAGTACAATATTTGTACTTAGCCCTGCATTTTTGTTTTTAAATGTGCAGGTTGAGTTTCGATGATGGTGATGAGGAGGGTGTTGAGGAGTCCAGTGTCCTTGACCCATTTATCTAGAATTTGTGGTTTTTACCTTGAATACATATCGTCATATATGTATTCACACACTTTCCGCTGCAACTCTGAACTCATTTATTTACGTTTTACTGCTATGAACTATTGAGGTCCATCGGACCATGATTAGGTCTTTGGGGTCCGATGGCCTAAACCCTTTTATATCGCATGATTGAACCTATTAAGCATGCTAATTTATAATCGATGTGTACGTTTATCTTAGCTTGTTATCCTATAATACTATTCCTAGTATTAGTCACCCTCCAGTCCGGGTCGTCCGGTGGGGTCGTGACATAACCATAACCCTAAGCCCATTAGGGTGCCGCCTGGACCCAAAAAAATATAAACACAAAAATCGTGCTAGAGTGTACAGTTCATTCAGAGTCCATTCAGACTCCATACTCCAATATTATATGGTTAAGAAAAATTGGATGGGAGTACTTAAGCTCTCGTCAGTCCCCATTTAAGATTTTTTAAGGTGTTTGATTTATAGAATATCGGTTTCCTAAAATAATAACGACTATTAGTATAAAATTGTTGCAAGGACAAGCGAAATACACATGCATGCGTCTTCCTTATTTAAAAAATATACTGATTAATAAAGTGAACTACAAATTCCAAACTTATAGGAACATAAAAATCTGGTCGATCCTTGAGAAGTTGTCCGAAAAATACGGGAGAGACATAAATTACGGCAATTTTGTTGGTATGCGTTGCACCGAATTGTTGCTACTTTTGATGACCAAGGAATCATACCAAAGTAAGCACGCTTTTAGCATCGCCCAACCCTATTATCTTTTCCGTTTTAATTTAGATAATGCAAAACATCACATTCCCGATTTAAGATCTTGGCTGTGTAAAGTTGTTTTTTCACCGTCATTAATTAGTCTAACAAGACCTTTAATAGGGTAATTGCATTACATTTTCCTATGTTTATCATTCCATTTCTACTATTGTTTTGAACGATATGTATTGTTTCTCTTGTTCCAAAAGAGGAGGTTCTTACTCGATAGCCTTCATATTCTAGTCTCATGATAATGTGAAGTGGTTAATCACTGTGACTGATCTTTGCATAATGTCCATAAGGAGCCACCCTAAAGAGGGTAAAATTTCAATGACTAAGAAGTTAGGAGGACATTTGCTTAATGTCCACGATGAATCACTTTAAAGAGGATGAAACTCCAAGATTTAGACTGTTAGCACTCGATCCTTGATCATTGTCTCAAATTTATTAGCTCTTAACCAATTGAGTTGAGCCTATGAGGACAATTCTTTTCTCTCCTTTGAATTTTTGCTGGATAGAATGTAACGAGGCCCAATTTTAAGTGTACAGTTTGTGCACTCTAAGATCAGGGCCGTCCCTGAGGGCGGGCGAGCATGGGCGACCGTCCAGGGCCCATCATTTTAGGGGGCCCAAAATTTTATATATTCTTTTATATTAATATAAATATTCCTTCAAAAAATAAATATTCAATGTCCCAAAATGTTGTTATAAACTTTTGGGGGCCCAAATTTTGTAAAAAAAATAATTCTTTTATAAACGATATATTGTGCATCTTTTTAGATATATTCAATTGTATTTTCATAGTAGAAAAATGGTCCATTTTTGTTGTTTCGCCCAGGGCCCATTATTTGTCAGGACCGGCTCTGTCTAAGATTCTAAGTTTTTTTGTTCTTTTATTATTTCTATAGTATAAATAATAAATCGTAAACTCCAAGATTTATAACATGCCGATAATGTGAAACGGTAGTTTGAGAAGCATAAAATAAAATCATTCTATTCGTTATTATTCCCTCGTCCGCGGATCTTGCCAGTAGGTAACTTACTTTTTATTGTTTTTCATTGGTATTTCTATTCATCCATTTTCTTTTTTTCTTGAATAGAAGCACTTGATAACAAACGCGATAAATTAAAGACTAACAATATAGATTTCAAGACTTTTTGAAACAACAATTTATGAATTTTTTGTATTGTGATTCTTGATACTGAATCTCAATAAAAGATTAGTGTCTAATTTAGGGAAGGAACCAAAGTTTTATTCAAGGACGAACAAACAATTTGAATCGTGTAATGTACGTACACAAAACGTAGCATTAATTTCTTGATATTTGAAATTACAATATGACTTTGTAATTGTTTTAATTACAATATCAAGTTAGATGATTTTGCAATTCCAAAACGCAACACACTCAAATAATTCTTGCAAGCCCTATATGACCTGTATTTAAATTTCCACTAGTCGGCAATCAACGCATGCAACGACGTGCAATTATTTTCTAGTCACCCATGATGATAATGTTTGAAGAAGTATCAAATTCTCAAATTTCAGTCGAAAGTAAAGTCTTAGTCTCACAAAATTTCTATCAAAGGCCAACCTTAAATTTGCAATTTTGTCAAAAATAAAAATTAAGCTTGTTATAATAAAATCATTATGTATGTTGTAACTGAAATATACAAAGTCATGTTGTACCCGCAACATCTACCATAGTGGTGAAGAACATGTTACAGAAGGTTATTTGACCGTCGAGGATCGTGCAAAGAGTGATCGTTGACAGAAATCGAAACGGGCATAGCTTTTGAAGTCGGGTTCGGGATCGCTATTATAACAACGTTCGAGTTGAACTCATTGGCCTAGCTAGCGCAATGATGTATTGGTCCCAGACCCAAATTCCAACATTTTCATACTCGTTTTGCCTTTTTAGGGTTTTCGTAGGTTTTATTTTATTTTCATATTTTGTTTCCTTTTATGATTATGATTTCTTTCAGTTTTCTATTAGGATTATGACTCATTTAACCCTTTAAATATCTCCTAAGATTTTTTGAAGTACTTAAATTATTATTTTCAAATTTTAATAAATTCTTTTTTTGTATGAAAAATGTTTATATTCTAGGTTCACCGTCCCGTGTCACTTGGTCCCTAGAGGGTTATACGTGCGTATGGTTTGGAAAAAAATAATAGTAAACAAGGTTAATTTGGAACAAGTAAAAATATAATGGTCCAAAAGCATTAATTCGTGGTATTGAAGGAAGATAGTGGGGTGAATTGGCATATAAGATTGGGCTAATAAATCGTAATAATGGTTAGTAATGATGGAAGCCAGTAGTATCAAGTTACCATAAATCATCAAACAAACAGGCCTGCTTTGCCTTTTATACCAAGATATCATGAGTTCCACGGTTCCACCATCATTGTCCCCAATTATATATTTAATAAAATAATGATAATAATTAAATATATAACCAAACAACAGTGGTGGCGGAGCTACTTTGAGGCTGCAGGGGTCCTTGGGTCACTTTTTCAAAACTAGCTATATATTTGATATATAAAAATATTTTAAAGAAGTTTAGTGTAGTCTGATGGATAAGATCATTTTTTATTTGAAGGTCTCGAGTTCGATACTCACCTTTGGCGTCTCTTCCCTTTTTTCTTTCTTCTTTCCTTCTTTTTTCTCTATTTATTTCCTTCTTTTTTTCTCTCTTTCTTGGCGTTTCTTTCCCTTTTTTTTCCTCTTCTCTCTTGCTTTTTTCCTCTCTTTCTTTCCTTTTTTTTTTTTTTCTCTTTTGTTTCTTTCTTTTTAGTTTGTGCTTTTTTTCCCATCTCTATTCTATTTATTCTCTTTATTTTGGGATCTTTTTCCTTTTTCTTTCTTATATAATTTATTTTATGTTGATAAAATAAAATATGTATGTAAATAATAACACTATATATGTGAATTAACTCTTAGCTAAACATGTGTGCTCTCTCTATAGATATTTAACATTTAATAACTAAATCTACATGTAGTCTAATAGGTTATGATTTTCATCTCTCATTTAGGAGATTTTGATTCGATACCTCTTAGTTACATATTTTCCTTTTCTTTTCCTATACTTATTTTTCTTTATCTTTCTTTCATTTTCTTTTTCTATAATTTGTTTTATGTTGATAAAATAAAGATATATGCAAATAATAAAATTTTATATATGAATTAATATTATCAATCAAATTTCTAAAAGGATTATAATAAACTCATTATATTATTTAAATTATTATTATTTTATAGTTTTATTTTAAATTTTATTTTATTATCTTTTAAAATTATTATTAATTGGGCCCCATGAAATATTTCCTGGTTCATACTGAAGACGATGCTTGAATTTTTGGGTTGAGAATGACAATTTTCACTTTGGCTTGGTAGATTTCTCTCACACATTACACAATATACTAAATAATGTAAAGCTCTTTGAGTATCAAATCAAGAACATAACACGAAGGTATGAGATCAATGATTTTGTAGAAGAAGGAAAAATGATATCAATAATTGAGAGAGGTTTAATAGTTCGAGGCGCTTTTATTTAATTATTTTATGGTGATGGGAAATGGATCATTGTCGTTCTGTTGTGAGAAGATAAACTCTTCTATTTTATATCTTTTGGTATTCATCATATACGTACGTAAATATATATGATGCTAATTATTTAGTATCTCTCATGGGATTCAAGCCGTCAGTGATCGGAATGATTAACTGGCATTTTAAATGTTAAAATACTTTTCAAAAAAAAAAGTTAAAATTAGATGAAACTCAGTTATATATGATAAACATATAAATACACGCCGCCCACCAAAAAAAAATGTTACATACATCACATAGTTAAGACATTTGTGGCTTAGGAATGTTCGATTGCCAAACATGCTATAAGCCCACTTTTTTTTCTTTTTCTTTTTGGAAATATGCTATAAGTCCATTGTGATTGATAATTAAAGAACCGCCTTTGGATGATATAATTATTAGGGTTATTAGCATATAATAACTTTGCATACATTTTGGTTTTGTACACGAATTTTAAAAAAATGTATATAAATACACGAACTTATATGTTATAGTAATTTTACCATGATTTCTATTTTTTTTTCAAATTAAAACAGACGTGATAAGTCGGAATGTTGATGTGGACATATCGGATGTTTAAAAAAATGATGTAGTACACATATCATCTTAAAATATCTTCATTTTCATTCCGATTTCATACAATTAAAAATCACAATTCTTGAAATAGTTAAGAAAATATTAATTGTGACACATTACATTCGAATATATGATGTTAGTTTCAAATGCAACACTCTTTCTCAACCTTTTAAAGATGTAAGATGATATAAAACAACGATATTTTAAGATGATATATACAACATCGTTTTTCTAAACGTTCAATTTGCCACATCGATTTAAATTTGGGGGAAAATATAAATCATTGAAAAATTACTACAATGTATAAATTTGTGTATTCATATACTCTTTTTAAAGTTCATGTGAAAAACTAGATTATATATATATTTGATTCTAACATTTAGCCGAGTGGTTAAGCTGTGTGTTTGCTAATCACATGGGCTTTCCCCGCGAGAGTTCTAATCTCTCAGGCGTCGCTCATTTTTTGGCTCGTCCATTTGCTGTTCACTTTTGGAGGTAATTCTCAAATATACAATTTTTCAAAAAACTTAAAAATAAAATAAAATGGGCAACCACTATGATGCACGCGCAGTCGCGCACGGCCAATCTGCTTGCTGGGGTGACATCATCTTCTCTATCATTCGAGGTGTTTTTTTTTTATCATGGAGAAACCGTAGTCACTATCTACGATCTTGTTGGGAACTGCTGCATCATCTCTCCGTCCAATTAGTATGATATTGTCATTTTGGTAAAAAGTTCCGCGGATTTGTTTTGGGCTCAACAACTCCCAAAAGGCCTCATACTAATTTGGTGGATTTCTTAATATATAGAAGGTAATTTTCCTTCACTTCTTCGATGTGGGACATTGGGTTTGCCCAACTCCAACAATCCTCCCCTCAAACCAAGGACCACATCATTGTCCTCCCCTCGAACGATAATCCGTACATCTTGCACCGCCGTTACCACCACGGGACTCGCCGACTGACCACTCTTGCAGGAAGTGTTTCGACACAAGGAACCACCGGATTCAATCGTGAGTTCACTGGGGGTACTCCTCCACATCGGAACACAGCCTCGTCCCGCCCACATATTGGGCCCAGCCGAACCGTCGGCTCTGATACCACTGTTGGGAACTGCTGCCGTCACCACTCCGTCCAATTAGTACGATATTGTCCGCTTTGGACCAAAAGCCCGCACGGATTTGTTTTTGGGCTCAACAACTCCCAAAAGGCCTCATACTAATTTGGTGGGTTTCTTAATATATAGAAGGTAATTTTCCTTCACTTCTTCGATGTGGGACATTGGGTTTGCCCAACTCCAACAGGTACGTACTGAGTAAATCTAATATTCTTATTGATATTACTAAATAGTATTTATGATGTAAACTTTAACATCTCTGTGCTTCAATTCGAAATTAATATTCATCTTGCAAGCTGCAGTTTTACATATCTATTGTGGAAGGATCTCATGTTTTATGCCACTCGTTCTTGTGTATCAACAAATAGTTTAGAGTGATGAGAATTGCGTTGTGTAGTGTTATTGGTTAGTTGGGCTTTTTAATACATTCGAGCTCTACTGTTGGGCTTTAATAGCTATTTACAAACTTCCAAAGCCCAATCCCAAGAATTTAAGAACTTTTCATATTTCAACTATTTAATGCAAAACAAAATTCGCTTGGTGCACTTCCTTAGTGAGAACGACAATTGGGATAGTATGAATGGGAATCAGATAATGAGAGTATCTGTAGTATCCAATGAAAGTATAGTATAATTTTTATAAATTAATACTATTTGGATCGTAAATTTATTATTTTAGAGATATTAATTAATCGATAAACTAATTTATATATTCGGTTCAAATTCGGATCCAAATAAAATTATTGTCTTAGAGAGGTTTTAATTTAAGGAGGTTCTACTGCATTATGATTTATCATGATAATAAGATTTTGTGAAAATTTTAGACTAATATATCATCAATACATTGATTAAGTCCAATTATTCAAATTTATGTGAAATTTAGTCCTGAAGTGACTTCCAACGTTAGAATCACATTTGACAATGAGAGATGACACACGACGGCCAACATGGACGAAAAACGTTGTTTTAATTTCTCAACGACTTCATTTTTATCCGACTTGAAGGAAGGAAAGAAAATTTTCAAAACAAATATGTTGGCAATTTATCAGGTTAAAATTATTACAAAGCTACATTAATGTGCTATACCAGTTTATTCACCTCAAACTTGAAACGGTATCGTTTCATCCATGTGTCATCTTCTAAGGTCGGATGTGTTTTGCGATGCTGGAAAATACTTGAATGCACATTGACAAGATCAATGTCGTACTTGAATACGAAAATTCTCAATAAACGACAATGTTCTAAGAAGAAAACCAAAAATTCATAAAGCATACAACACATCGTCACACATTGATACATAAAAGCCTCCAAAAGCGTGTGTGTTGGCGCAGAGGTAGTGGTTATCACCGGCAAAAAGGTGCCCTTGTTCAAGTCCACCGTAACGTGACCTTTTAAATTTCAAAGATTAAATTGACCAAAAAAAAGCCTCCAAAACAGACCTTTATTCATTCATTTTATTAACAGCAACAACTCGCTACAAAAATAAAAATACTAAATAATAACTCGGTACTTATTAATTAATGATATATACACACTTATACCAATTATTTAATAAAATATTATTATTTTTTACAAATTGTTAATACTAAAAATGAACAACACATTCAGACACTAACCCTCGCGCACTAACCTTCTAAACAGTGTAGAGCTAGGATTATGTTTTTTTTCGGCGGGGTGGGGGGCAAAGATCCCAACTAGTCACAAGTTTAAAAAATAGTAAATATAGTTTGAAAATAAGATTAATTAGAAAATAGTAATAAATTTAATAATAGCATAGTATTATTTAAACTAAACGGTGAAACCTTCACAGCATTGAATATTTTCTTATATAAGAGAGGCAATGACAAAAGATAAATATTGAACAATGTTTACTTCAAGCTAGCAAGTAGCAACTAAGAAGAAATATAGGGCCTAAAAAAACTATGAAAAACTATAAATATTTTACAATCGACTTTTAAGATGATCGTGCTAAATTTCTTTTTCTTGTATATATCTATATTTTGCAAAAATAAATTAATTTAATTCACTAACATGCAAATAATCAAACAACAATCAATTATAGCTTGAAAATTAAGATAATAAGTAAATTTAAAGGATATTATCTTAGAAAATTCAAATTTTGATCTTTTGTATCCCTCACAAATCCATAATAAATTCTAAACTGAATTCAACCATAGGATGAGAAAGAAATATATAACTAAAAAGATAGAAAAGGCAATATTTCTGAAATTTATAATTTCTAAATTCTAATAATTATGATTAAAAGAAAAGAATGACCACTTTAAGTTGAATCATAAGAGATGGTTGAATTGTCTCTTAAAAGTTAAAACTGATTGTTATGTGATTCCATTCCTCCAACACAACAATAAATTTTTATTTTTCTTCAAATTATATTATTTTAATATAAAACTACATATATACCCCTAACTTTCTAAATTTATAGGGGAACCTTGGGGCCCCGAGCCCGAGCCTCCCTCTTTCTATGCTAGGAGACTCAAACTCTAGACCTATTGCAATTTTCTAGAACAAAAGCGCTGCATTTTGTTCTCTTTTATAAGATATACAAGTCTTATGTTTTACGTTATCGTGTGATTGACAAGTTAATTTGTATTATCAAACAAACGAACTCGACAACATATAAAATGTAAATTTAGGGTTCTGCAACGGTCAGTTTCGGTTAAAAATTGAATCAAACCGATTACACCGATTAACTGAATTATATTGAAAATTTTGATTGAACCGAACCATGTGCTTTCGACCGAATTGAAGCCGATGAAACCACGTAGTCCAAACCGTCGACCGATCAACATATATTTAATATTCATCATATACAATTTCAATCGGTTCTAACAGAACCAAAACTCACTTTTCCAAACCGCCAACCTGACCGAAATAGGTTTCGATTCTTGATTTTTTAACCGAACCGAATTCCACTCTAAACAAACTGAAATCTATCGGTCCAATTCGGTTTGATTTTTCAGTTTCGATTCGATTATACTCACCCTTGGTAAATTTCCATTCTTTTCGACATGTAATTAAATAGTGACACGAATGACGTAAATCTGACATAAAGCTAAACTCAATACTTTCATGTTGTGTTAGCGTTCAGTTATCATTGTCACCGTTGATCATAGGTTAATTAAAGTCAATAGTTGATCATGAGTATTCTAAATGATATTTTCAATGCACTCCAGACATAATTATGTTGTTCAAATAGAAAACATATATAACCCCTTTGAAGTGAAGGATATGTTTGAATGTATATATGTTATTTTAATAATGGTAATGAAGATATAGGAGGATATGTTGGTTGTGATTTGAATTTTCTTGATAAAGTTTTTGTAATTATAAAGCAATTCAGGCGGCTAGTTGGACTATATTTGGAAAATATTCTATATAGATGAATGATTCCAAAGTAGGGTTTTAATTTGAGGCTTCGTGATATTTTTCAAAAGGCAAATGGGGTCTGAATTGAACATATATGTGATGAGATAATTAATTAGCATCGATCTTCAATCATTGTGACAAGATATCTGTTTTCTTTACTGTCTGCTTTAGTAAAAAATCATTTGTCGTGTGCGTGTGTTGGTCTAGTGGTAGAGTGGTTAATGTCCGAGGCCAAAGGTCTCGGGTTTGAGTCCACCGTGACGCGACCTTTAAATTTCTGTATTAAATTGACAAAAAAAAAAACATTTGTTGACTAGATATATAGAGATAATAATTAAATTGCAAGTTGAGTTGATCAAATTTTCGGTTTAACAAAACTAAGAATTGAAGATCGAATTAAAGATGAGTAGATTGGTTCAATCTAACCGTTTCTACTTTTTGGTTTCGTTAAGTATTAACTAATGGATTTTTTTATTTTTGTCTATATTCTTGTTTTTACCTATTTATTTCTTTGGTTCGCTTAAAGTGTAGGTTTTTAAATATATTCAAGTAATACTTTGGAATCAACATACCACACAATAACAATAAATTACCTAACCTAATCTCCGTTTGGCTAAATACAATATATACATGTAGTACAATACCGGTTCGTTGCTAAGCAGTATAGAATGAAGCTTGGTATGTATAACTATAGATCTATATAATTGGTATTCAATTGATGAAATTTTATAGAACATATAAATACTAGTGTATATCCCGTCGAGTTTCGACGGGAAATCACTTTACGTTATATAAGGTTATAAAAAATGAAACACTTCTTATAACAATACAATATGTTTAAATTTGATATATATGATGTGAAATTACTTTAAGCTATAACTTTAAAATAAAGATTTAAAAAATAACTTCATATTTGGCTAAAGTTTAATCACCCAAAGTAGCATAGCCGAGCATGATGATGAAGCAAAAAATTGAAGCTATGGTTCAACCACCCAAAATAGTTGATCGTAGCAGAGCACACCAATAAACATAAATGATGAGGCTATAATTCAATCACCGTAACCTGTCTAAAATGTATATATTTGTTCCAATCATAAACCTGATTAAAAAGTTATTTAATACCAATTATTATCTCAAATTCGTATAAGTTTTTATAATAATTGGTCTTAAATAACAATCCGAAGATTAAAAAATATTAATAATTACATAACAAAAGATTAAAAATGGAAAAAAACATACGTGGGCATATCAATTAATATTCAAACTTGTTTAGATTTATATCCTCATATCCATCCCAAATCTTCATAAAAAACAATTTTATTACACATTTTCATCCCAAACACCCAAACCTGTTTAAATTTATAAATATCTCAATATTAAATATAAATTATTATTATAATTGGTTATTTGTCTCAATAAGACTCGAATATTATAGATTAAATGTTAATAGTAAATAGTATAAAAATATGCTAATTACGTATTTTTGTCACAAACATATTGTTCAGTAATATAAATAACAAAAGACTTAAAAATGAAGATAATTACACCAAAACGTGTTGATAAAGTCCGGACCCATCTAAAATGTATATACTTGTATCCTTTTCAAGTTAATTAAATATATCATTTTATTTAGGCTATGAATGGCTAAATTCTCATAAAAATAATGTGTAATATAAAATATACTTTAAAATATCAATGTAGGATTCAAATATTATTTTTATAAATTTTCGATTGATGAAGTCTAATGAAAAATCAATGTAAAATTCAAATATATATTTCTTCTTCTTCTTCTTCTTCTTCTTCTTCTTCTTCTTCTTATTATTATTATTATTATTATTATTATTATTATTATTATTATTATTATTATTATTATTATTATTATTATTATTATTATTATTATTATTATTATTATTATTATTATTATTATTTGTGAAGGCTCGTGAAA
The DNA here is from genome assembly GCA_036937905.1 of Salvia rosmarinus. Taxonomy (NCBI): domain Eukaryota; kingdom Viridiplantae; phylum Streptophyta; class Magnoliopsida; order Lamiales; family Lamiaceae; genus Salvia; species Salvia rosmarinus. The sequence continues at coordinate 5,888,451 of CM072815.1, forward strand.
AGTCAAGGCGAGAATCAAATTTTGTTATTTATATTTTGAATTTATGAAGACTCGTAAAAAATAGATTTGAGATTTAAATTGTATCATTTTAATTATAATTTAATTTGTGAAGTCTCATGAAAAAATCTATGTGAAATTCAGCTTTTATTTTTTAAAAACTGTACCAAATATCTCATTTATGGCGAGATTAAATTAATAAACTTATAATTTAGCCCAAAAATTGGCCAAATTAAATTGACGATATAGTTCGAATAATAGTAAGTTCAACCACTATGTCAATTAAAATATGAATTATGGTTGAAAGAATATAAATTTATTTTTATATAAGTTTTCATTTGGTGAAATCTCATAAAAATCGATGTAGAATTCATAGGGAGATAAATATCATTATTAGAATTTAAAAGAAGATGAGAATGTAAATAAATAAAGAATTAGAAAATTAAAAGAGAAAATATAATTTTATCACACATATATATTGACAGTTTTGTGTATGTATCCTAATGTATGAATAATCACAAAAAATGGAAATCCTAGTTCATCGAATGCGTATTTCACTATGATAATATTTTTATTATTATTATTTGTAAGATTGGGTTAAGATTACTTCAATGATTATACAATTTATTCTCAACTCACTGATTATTAAATTATCTATCTAAACCACATTAATCCTCAATCCTATGTGGAATTTTAAGCACTTTTTATTCTAAATTTTCGAGCAAAATGAACCATACACAAACACAATCTTCAATACTACTCTTATTATAATAATAGCTCAATGTTTCGAATAATATATTGCAATAAATTACTTGTGTATTATAAGAATTGTAACATCAATACTACTTTTATTATAATGATTATTTTGTGTTATAAGTTATTATTTTGGAATTAAAAAGACATAAAATAAATAATTAGAAAATTAAAAATACAGAGTTCTTATGATGTCATGTAGGATTATAGATGGATGAGGTAATAGGAATCCATAACGGATTATATAATTAATAGAAGTATATACTCGTACCCGTCGCAAGTTCGATTAAAAAATTATTTTACTATAAATTATCGTCTCAAATCGTATAGTAATTCCACTAATTATCTGAACTCATTCAAATTTAAAAATACAAGTTGTTACAGTGTTGATTACTCGTCGATGATGTATATACATGTTTCAAACTCAATCAGAAATTAATTTTACTACCTGTTCTCATCTCGAACTCATATATTAATACTCACTGATTACTCAAACATGTAAACATCATTTTATTTAGATATTCACTCTATGAAGTCTTGTGGATTTTTTTTTTTTTACAAAATAGTGAAAATAATTCAAAAAACTTTTAATTAAGGAAAATTTTAGAATATTAAAATATAGAAAATTAGAATATATGAATTAAAAATACAACCCTTAAGATAAACCAAAATAGAGTTTAAATATTAATATTAATAATAGAGTTCAAACCATCGAAATATGATGGTTGATTTCTTAATAATCTTACAAAGTTTAAATATTAATCTTGCAAAATTCTTAAAAATATTTTTGTGGGAGGTGCAAAATAAATGAATTATTTGATAGGATACATTAGATGATAATTAACAATATAATGATCTTAAATCAAATTTAAATTAATGAATTTTTGTAAGATTTTAAAATAAAATAAAAATAAAAATAAAATAAAAATAATAAATATATAAATACAAATAGATGTTTTTTAAATCATTGTAATTATGAATAATCAATACATGTATATATATATATATATGCATGTATAATAACATATTTAATATTAACATAAATAATCAATCAATATATCAAATGATAAGATGTCAAATAAGAAAACTTGTGGAATTTTAGAAAAATAACTATGAAAAATCATGGAAATGTCACATAAGATTCTATATGTATTTGGATCTATATGCTCGTACTCACAACAAACCTGATTAAAAAATAATCTTATTACTCATTCTCATTTTAAACTCATATAGTTTTATAAGTTGTTACTATAATTGTTATTTGTCTCAGTAAAAAATTTGAATATTAATTAAACACTAATCATAAATAGTATAAATAATAAAAGGTGAGAAAATGAAAAAATTTCCCCTTGGGCAGGTTGATTAATGTTTAAACTTGTTTAAAATTTATATACCCGTACTCATCTTAAATTGAACTAAAAAGTGATTTTACTATCAGTTTGTATCTCAAACTCGTATATTAATATCATCTAATTAGTCAAACACATAAATGTCATTTTATTTAGGTTTTCAATTGATAAAGTCTCATAAAAAATGATGCAAGATTCTAAATAAAAAAAATCAATGAGAAGTAATTAAGGAAATTCCATACTATTTAATTAAGAAAATATTGAGATATAGAAAATAAATATATAATAGAACATAAGAATTTAGAAAGTACAAAATTAATTAGTATCCAATATAAATAAGAATAGAGAATATTGAAGATGATGTATGCACACGAATTAAGATGATGCATTTGATATGCAATCGCATTATTTAGAATGTATATATTCATACACATCTCAAGTTTGATTAAAAATTGATTTAACTACAAGTTTTTGTCTCAAAACCGTATATTAATTTCGCTAATTAACTGAACTCGTTCAATTTTATAAATATAAGATATTACGGTAATTGATTACTCGTCTAGGATGTATATAATTGTATATTTCCCAAACCCAATTAGAAATTGATTTTATGACACGTTTTCATCCCAAAATCATATATTAATATCCATTGATCACTCAAACATGTAAATACCATTTTATTTAGATTAAAATATATAAAATTAGAATATATAGATTAAAATGCAATAAATGAGTATTTAATTAAATCAAAATAGAGTTTAAATATTAATCTTGCAAATAGAATTCAAACTATCAAAATATGATGGTTGGTTTCTTAACAATCTGGCAAAGTTTAAATATTAATCTTGTAAAGTTTATTTTTAAAAATAAATATTAGACTTAAAAATATTTTTGTGGAAAGCGAAAAATAAATAAATAATTTGATAGGACACATTAGATGATAATTAACAATACAACGATTTTAAATCAAATTAAAATTAAATATTTTCTTATAAGATATAATTAAAGTTAATAAAAGTAATAAACAGATAAATGTAAATATACAAATAGATTAGTTTTTTGGAAATCATTAGTAATCATGGATAATCAATACATATGTATATAATACATCAATGAATTAATATATTAAATGATAAGTGGTCAAATAAGCAAACTTGTGGAATTTTAGAAAAATAAGAATTAAAAATCATGAAAATTCCACATAAGATTGTAGATGAATATTGTGTCTCCAATATGTAATGGATTTATATGTCAATAGATTTCTTTATTTCTTACGTCTATGTTGTGTTAGCACCTGAATGTTGTAATGATTTATATGCGTATGTTATAATTTATTTTGGATGATTATAATATTTGTAATGGTGTAATTACTTACTTGGAACAATTGTAGACACTTATTTAGATTATTGTTATGGTGTTATTTAGTTTATTTTAGGATTAATTTTGGAATAAAAAAATATGACTTTGAATTTATCTTTATTGAACTGCAAATCTTATAGATTTGGGTCCGAGTCTATTTTTGTACACATGATGAATTTGGATCAAATTGGGACTAAAAATAAAATTGGATTTGGATCTTGACCTAAAACAATCCGGCTTGTTGTCTATTCTAGAATTTCACTTTGAAGTGTGAATATTACACATGCAATTTTTAGAATTTCATTTTGTAATGTAAAATAATAATTATTGTTCACTTCTTGATTAAATTAACAAAAATGAACTGTAAATACTATGTTAATTATAAAAAACTTTATTAAATATAGTTTTGTAAGATAAGCTAACAAAATTTATTACCAACAATGTTAGTTCTTCGGTTACAAACCATAATAATAATAGTAATGATAATAATTAGTTATATTTCCAAAAATATATAGATACAAATGGATGGAAAAAACTGAAATTAAGAGATTAAATGAGGATTTAAGATAAATAGAAATGGAGATATTAGAAGCCGCCACGTAGGATTCTAAATGAATATGGTGGCTTCAATGCGTATCGGAATTATATATATATAGATAAAATTAACAAAAATGAACTGTAAATAGTATGTTAATTATAAAAAACTTTATTAAATATAGTTTTGTAAGATAAGATAACAAAATTTATTACCAACAATGTTAGTTCTTCGGTTACAAACCATAATAATAATAGTAATGATAATAATTAATTATATTTCCAAAATATATAGATACAAATGGGTGGAAAAAATTGAAAAGAGATTAAATGAGGATTTAAGATAAATAGAAATGGAGATATTAGAAGCCGCCACGTAGGATTCTAAATAAATATGGTGGCTTCAATGCGTATCGGAATGTAATACCCCGCAGAATTAAATACCTAATTACGGTATTTAAAAACCGTAAATCAAAGCTTTCGCTGAGATATTCAATCAGAATGATATCGAATAATGACTTCGATTAATTACGAAGGAATGAAATCCTATTTTATATTCATTGAGAATTGTGAATTAAGGAATAAAAGTATATGAAGTACATCGGCAGTATTATTTTAACGACGATCGCGTATCGATAGTTAAAATTCATGATATTTTCTAAGCAATTAAGCTTAGAATTAAATTCCATTATTAATGGAATAATGTAATAAAGTGATGACGACCATTTCAAGATGAGTCGATAATGAACGTTTCGCAACGTTTTCAAACGTTAACGTTTTGAGATGAAACGAAAAGCGTTTTAATCGATCAAGAAATTATAGGAATTAATTTCCTATGATTAGTATATGTAATTACAGTATTATTAAGCATTAAATCAATGCTAGATCAACAAGAATTGAGAGTGACCAATTTTTTTCAAACGTTCGAAAACCCTAATTTTCGAACTCGATTTTGTCGCATAAAATGATGCCATTAATTTATCCTATGATATTATTTATCATCTAAACTATATGTCATAACATATATCAATGTTTGGCATGGAAAATAAAATTTGGACCCTTTGGCATAGTGTAATAGCCGAGAGCTATATACACATATATACTAAGCACTTATTTGTTGATTTACCTATTACATGTATCTAAGTGACATTGGATTAATTATATCCTAACTACACTATTAAAATCTGATATATATATATATATATATATGTGTATATTTTCGTGCATGTGTGTGTAGGTGTCAACTTGATGTGTAAGGGTGACAATTGTCACCCATAAGCACCCACAAGCACACCACTACCACATACCCCTCCCCCAAACTCCAGCTAGTCTCTCCTCATTTCTGCCGTCCCTCTTCCTCTCTCTTTCCCCATTTCTCTTCTCTCCTTCTTCTTGCTCCATGGCAGCCCCTATGTTCTCTCCATCAAGAGAAATCAAGCTTATAGCTCGAATGGTTCATCGAAGCTAAACCCGGACAACGAGCTTCGTTGCATCTCCTCAACCTTGTTAAAAATCTGATCAAGGTAAAATCCCTACACCCATAAGTTACTTTGATCAAAATATACATGCATGTTCATCAATAAGCTTGATGGTGTTGGTTCTATACTTGAAAGTGATTGCATGTTGTTAATCTGGACGATCAGTAACTTCACGAATTTATTTGACTAAGTTACAGTGGTCCGATGATTGTGAATTTTTAATATGTTGAACATATATGTGTCTAATATGCCTCTGTAAAATTTCAAGTCCATCCAAAATGATTTGCTATTTTAATCGTATATTTCGAAAGCATCGCGCAAATCTGAGAAATCGCCGTGTTTATCACCCATAGTGCGTGGCTTCCGTTTTAAGTTTGGCTAATGATAAAACTCTAAAATTTGGCAGAAACATAATTCAGCATGTCTAGAAGATTCCTGTAAATTTTCAGAATTTTCTAAAAATCTTTACTATTTATTCCAGATTTTACAAGCTAACTGCACAAAATTGTCACGGGAGTGATAGCTTTTGGTAAAATATTTTTATCTCTCAATCTATTGTGAATCATTGAGTGAGGCTTTTTCTGGATTAAACTAGACTTAAGTGGATTTTCAATATGATTGGTTGCATTTCCAGATTCCTTATAATGAACTCACGGTGAATTTTTAAAGTTGACGCATTTCAGTAAGCCTTTTTGGACAAACTGCCTTAGAAAATTTCTATGTTAATAGGCTGTTCGAGTATGACTTTTACGTGAGATGTTCAAGCCGTTTGTAGTCCGATTTGGACTTGGGTTTCTTCATAAGAAATGTTTCTCACCATGTCTAGTTATGATCTGGAAAGTTTGATCCCAAACCAAGTTTTATAGATACACTTTTCATCGACCCAAAGTCACCTACTGGAAACTGTCCATTTCCAACTAGTCAACTTTGAGCTTATGTATTTCTCAATGCGTCAGATATTTTCTAGTATGGTCTTCATGAAATATGTAGTTCTTGTTACAAGGTTTCTAAATTGGTAGCCTTCAGCCATTTTGGCATTGTGAGTCAAAAGTTACGAGCCTCGCAAAACCCCTCGTCGTTAAGCTAAAACTGAAAATTCTGAAAAAATTTCTAAGTATAAAAGTCAGTTTGAGTTGCCCACTTTGAGACCCTATATCTCCAGAACCACGACTCTTTTGGATTTAATTCCTTCTTAGAACTTGTAGCATATGTTTAGAGGTTTCCAGAATATATCTTTGTGTGGCGATACGTATTCTAACTCGAGAGTTATGAATCGTCAAAGTTTGCCACTTGGGTTATTTCAAGCTATTTTGCTGAAATTAAACACTTAAAATTTGACTAAGTGTTGGAAACCCCTATATGAAATATGCCTTATGTGACTATCATGCTAGTAACTGATGCATTCATGTCGTAAGGTGCGATAGAGCATTATAAGACGTACGAATTATGATAAAACATCATGATACGATATTTTCGCGAAAGCATACCTTAACGTGAGGTATTTGACTAGGTGCCACCACATGCTCAATCGAGTGTATATCATACCATGATATACACTAAAGTATAAATATGGGTTCTAAGACCCGATGGATATTTCAACTCCAAAACCTCAAGGCCAGGAATAGATAGGCTAAGCCTAGGGCTTGCATTCCAAGAAATCGATTTAGACAATCGACAGTCCAGGTGGGCTTTACTCTACTCAAAAATAAAATGCTTTTGAAATATTTATTTACGATGCTTATTTCAACTGTTGATAAAATGTTTACATGATTACCTGCCAAAAATATTTATGTTTTGTGTATGTATCCTATCCGAAATGAATGATATGAATGATATATATGAATGTGTTGGGTCGCTCCCAACTTATGAATGAAATCGATATCGGATCCTATGCCGGAAGGCTTATACCTGGCTAGGATTAACGTGTACACTGATGGTGACTGTGTGCTGTAAGGACAATTCACGGCCGGTCACGGGGTCGTAGAGGGAGGCCTCCCTCACGACTTTCGACTATGATGATATGATGAAATGATGATAAGGGATACGGATCATACACACCAGTAAAAATGCCCGCCAGGCGATGATTTTGAGAAATGATGAAAATGATTTTAGTAAGCACAAGGCATTTCAACTAAAACCCTCGTGTCTTACCATGATGTGGCGATGTAATCTTCAAATGATAAAATATTTTGGCATGAGTCCACCGAGTGCATTCTTGTACTCACCGCATGTTTGTTTTAAATGTGCGGTTGAGCGATGATGGTTGGAGCAAGTGTTGAGCATTAGACCGTTGTCGCTGAAAAGTGTATACCTTGATAGTACATCGTCATATGTACATATCACATGTCTTCCGCTGCAAGAACACCAAATTATGTAATATAGTCCAAAAATATAAATGACATATGTATTACGCTTTTTATTAAAGAGAGTCTCCATGTTTGTTCATTCATGTTTACAGTTATAGTCTCTGCTAATCCGTACTTAGGATTGTGGGGCTGTGACACGGAATTATATATATAGATAGTTAGAATCGTTTGGCTAAATACAACAAGATAAAAGAAATTGACGAAAAAATAGAATATGAAACAGACTTAAAGAAAGAAAAAAGAAATCAATCAAAGAAAAGAGCCAATCTTCGAAGACGGCGGGCGAAGAAAGAAATAATGCTGCCGGAGGAAGATAATACCGTAGGAGCGAGAACGAGAGAGTAGCGGGAGCAGTATTTAAACGAGGTGCTTGGTTTGATTGATAAAATAATTTTACTCGATTAAATGTTTGGTTAGCATGATTAAATCCGTGATGAATAACTCGGTACGTGCTTCAATCATCAATTTTGATGATAATTTATCACCCAAAATTTGGGTTGATTATTTAATTATCCTTCACTTCATAGTGGAAAATTCCAAAATACATCACTAAAATTATTCTTGGTCATCTTTGTCTCAACCTTTTGCATTTTTGCTATATTTTAGTCATAATTCTTCAATTTATCCTACATCATAATTAATCAATCCAAACACAAAACTAAATAATCTAAATAATCACATCATATTCTATTCTATCAATCTTATCTATCTCATACATCAAACCAATACCCCCAAAAGATTAGTTTTTAATTATGTTTTGATCTATATGTTTAACAATAAAATTTAGGCTATTAATATTTCAAGCTATACTCCATCGGTCCCATTATTGTTGACTCGTTTTTCTTTTTGGATTGTCCCATTATTGTTGTCCGTTTTCAAAAAGGAAACAATTTTACACTAAAAAATATATCGAATTTGTGCCACATATTATTTTACATATAAAATACAACTCTCCTTAATCTACGTGCAAAAAGAAACGAGCCATGAATATTAGGACGGAGGGAGAATTATATTGATCTTCTATATAATGCATCCCACCTCTTAGGTATGATCCAAAATCACAAAGATGTGTAAAATAGATACAAAGGGTCTTACCATACCAAGGGCTTTAATATTTAAGACAAATAAGATTTATAAATCTATTATATGTATCTTCATATCTTTATCATGCCTACTGCATGTTTTATTGAAATCCTCGACAAGACAATATTGTAAAATAATTCTATAAAGAAATTTATATATTAGATATGGTTCATTGGGTTTGGTTGATTGGAAATAGCTAAAATCGTAAGTGGACTATGTCACATTTTTGGAATACTAATTCACATTTTGTCTCGAATCATTTCATTTTCTTCTCGTTCATATAATTATTACTAATCAGTTCTTAGAAGAAAGTTGCAAGATGACATAATTATTCTCATCCATTTTCTTTTATTTTGCATTCTCCACGTTTTTGAAATTGAAGGATAGCATAGGGTAAATAATTATGAAATATAGATGGTGAATTGTATATAGTCAACGAAAAATGTGCATGTCGGCCCTAATTTCAGTTGGCCCCTAATTATTTGGCACAAAATTATGAGATCTATTATATAGGCCCCGTTCGGCAACTTTAATTTTAGAAAATCGCACGTTTTCTGTCGTTTTTGCCCTAACCTCACAGTTTTTTCTTGAAAATTAAAAATTTGACTTTCTTTTTCTTCTTTCTAGAAGATGGTTAAAATTTTCGATGAGATATTCTCGACTATTCATGAAAAGACCTATAAGTTTCCATGAATATTGAAGCTAATATAACATCGGCCACTTCTCTTCAAAATAATTGCAACTTTTTATCCGTCGGTACATTTTGTTGTCTTTTTGTGTGAAAATTATGTGGAAGAGTTGTTGAATTGCAACACTATAGTCAAAATCCCCCCGCCTCCTCTATTTTGGATTTTCCAGTGTGGTAAAAAGTGAAAATACGAAAATAATACGAAGTTAATTATGCGATTTTATAAATTTGTTGGTCTAGAATTGCCGCTCTTCTAGTTATGGGATTAAAATATCACTCGGCCAATAATTAAGGATCGAACTAAAAGTGTATTTTGCTCATGTTTAGATACTTATCCAATTTCCGACTTCTGGTAATCCTGTCCTCTGAAAGGGAGAAAAAAAATAAGTGGAAGATGTGTCATGTGTGTGTAAAAAATGATTAGGTTAATTTTGCTTGCAATTTAATGAGTCTTGAATGGCATCAATTGTCTTTTATTTGAATTTACATATATTTATTGATCATTTAAAAGAAGAAATAATAAGAAACGCCTTACTTAAAAAGCGATTTTACTTTTGGGGCGTTCAAGCTTTTAATTTTCTAAGAAATAGTAATTTTGTTAAGGTATATAATTTCTATTTTCTACCCTTATTTTTCTTGGAATTTGTAAGAACATAAGTAATAAATTCTTTCCAGATATATTAGTGATGCTTATATATTAACTAACAAAGATTAATTATAGAGCATGTCAATTAAAAAGGAAAAACGTGAATCACAAAAATCAATCATATGTGTATATATATGGCTCCATCATGTTAGTTTGCTAGAAATATTTCTAGATCCTAGTGAGGACGCTTAGATGTTGATATCAACATGACAATATAATTCATTAAATTACAATAAAAATATATTTAATTATTTATTCAAGAACATCCAAACATTGAGAGGCTTATCTGTGTAAAGAATGATATCAAGGGTTTAATCCCCACCGGATTATCCCCCTTTCCCCTACTCAAAAAATAAAAATAAAATAAAATTACCAAATTAATTTAACTCCAAATCCTATATTCTTTACTTTGGTAATATATTTAAAATGAATTCAGTGAAATTTATTTTGTATTCATAATAGAGAGCTTTTATAAATTGATTAAAAGAAATAAAAGCATGAATTACAGAAAAGAAAAAGTACACTAGTTACAAGAACCTATGCTAGCCACTAATAAAAACAATCTCATTATTCTTAGTACAGTAGTTCTCCATGCCAACAAATTATTGATCCATCTTTACAAAATGCTAAGAATACAATTAAATCGGAAAGAGTACTACGTATATATGTATATTATATCTTTTTATTTAATTATTTAACGTCTAACAAATCCATTTTGACTATTCACATTTGGTTCGCAGAAAGACCGTTGATCTCCGAGAGAGTGACGTGTCTCGATCCTAGCTACCGCTTTTGTACACATGAAAATGTACACCTCTGCAGCCAAAAGGTACTTCCAAATTGCCTCTAACATCTTCAAGGGATTTATTGATGGACAAAAAACAAAGTAGAGAGTTGAAGGTATTTGGAAATTGAGAGAGAGAGAGAGAGAGAGAGAGGTTATTGAAGATGGAAATCAAGGTAAGGTAAGGAGGAGACATTAGCCAACAAACCCTCCCAATCCAATTCCCCTACTTTGAAGGTTTCTCCCTGCCAATGATTTCCAGCCCCAACCAACTCCTCTACCTTAATGCTTCCATCATCATTATTATTATTGTTACTAAGATAATGGGCATCGTTGACACTAATGTTCTTGTCATAATTGGAGGTGTTGTTCTTCACTTCCAATCCAGGGACAGAAAGGTCATTTTCCAAAGCCATCACACTGGGCTCCATCGCCCCATAATCTCCCAAAACCTCCCCACCCACCTCCAGCTGCTGCAAATTGAACATGGGAACGACGCCGTTTACGTCGAAAATGTTGTTGTGCTGATCCATGAGATGACGGTAGTGGTTAGGGTTGAAGGGGTTGCCGAATTGGGTAACCATGGACGAGCATGACGAAGATGAGGAATCCATGCACACGCCCGCCGCCACGTCATACTCTTGCATGAAAATTGTCGCCACGTTGGCCTTGAGGTGGTGATGATCGGAAGAGTCGCTGTTGTTCGGAGACGATGAGGTGGTGGTGGTGGTGGTGTTCCCGGCATTTTTTAACCTCTTTTTGATTGTGGAGTTCCAGAAGTTCTTGATCTCGTTGTCAGTCCTTCCGGGCAGACGTGCTGCAATCTGAGACCACCTGTTGCACAAATTAATTATCGTGTTAATCACTATAATATAAATTAATGTAACTTCAACTCAAGCAACAAAATCCAAGTTAGTGATTAAATTTTGTGTATTTGTTTTGACGTAGAATGCAAGGTGGCCACTGCATCTGCATGGATGTATCTGTATATAAGGCTTCCGTATGAGTCTATGTTTTGTAATTAATCATGAATCCTAGACCAAAGAAATAATAATATAGAAAATGATACAAATAAGTGGTACGTCTAATAAGGTCTCTTTCCCATTGGTTGGTCAATTTAGTTATATATAATTTTGTTCAATATCAATTATAAAATGGTATTCTATTTCGAGCTTCATTTTCTTATACATATATTCTTAAATATATAGTAATGAATAGATGATTTTTTTTTTCTTGAAACCCCAAAATGAGTATTACCAATATATCTGAATGTACTGTTTTTTGTCTGCATATACAGAAGTTCCTGATATCTGATCAGTTCGTTGCAAATAACTAAACCCCTAAAAAAGCCAGATCCTTAATTAAGGATTAACAAATTAAACTTCATCGACTTTTAATAACTTGATTGATACTCAGAACTAAGGTCATACAAAAATAATCAGAATATATCCATTCTAATATTCTTCAAATAATTTTCTATCGATAGCATTCAAGATATTTAGATGAGGGTATATATATTGTGTGTGTGTGTGGGTCTTCACACACACACACAGAGGAAATTAAGAAGCGAATGGTATATATATATATATATATATACCTGTTGCCAAGAATGGAATGTAAGTGGATGATAAGGTGCTCCTCCTGAGGGGAGAAGGCGCCGCGTTTGAGATCGGGGCGGAGGTAGTTGATCCAGCGAAGGCGGCAGCTCTTGCCGCAGCGCTGCAGCCCCGCGTTTCTGGCAATGTCGCTCCAACAACCTTGCCCGTTCCTCACCATGTAATTCATCAGCTTCTCGTCTTCCTCCGGCGACCACAGCCCCTTCCTCAGCTTCGGCTTCACACCATTACTATTATTCTTCACTTTCTCTTTCACCATTATCACATTATGCTCAGGCTTCCTCATTCCTCCTCACCAGATATATATTTCGTATATAGGGAAATTAGAACTATGTTTCCAACTGGGCTTGATGAAGACTGTGAAAATGAAGATAAATAGATGAGCATAATTAGAGAGAGAAAGAGAGGGGGATTATGTGAAGTGGAAGCAAAATATGTTGCAATTCTCATACACATATGATGATTACCTTGTGAGTGAAGAAAATTCCATGGGGGATTAAAATAAAAGACTAAGATAGAGTCAAAGACAAGAAGACCTAACATCGCTTTCTTTCAAGGTCCCCCTCCAATCCGTTTTCCACTCCACCCATCTATTAGCAACAACTAATTTTGTATATAACCACCTTTCTTTTTTTATAATGTTCTCTCTCTCTCCTGGTGCGCTGACACGTATGTTACTTGAGTTTTATTGAACACAATTAATGACGCTGAAGTTTTATTTTAAGGGCCACATTTTGAGGAAATTATAAATGAGAGCTTGATCATATTTCAAGCTAATTATGTTTATATATCATGTATGACGTATAAGATAGTACTAATTATTAATAGTTAATTTGACTCTGATGTACTGAGTCTAATGTAATTTACTTCAATTATTGAGATTTTTCTCAATGTATATTTTTCGACTTTTTGGATCTTGTCACCCTTTATCTTTTTTTTTAATATACATATATATGTCGCATTTAATTCACAAATTTGGCATGCATATAAAATTATTATATAGGGGAAGTGAGAACCAGAAAATGATGAATTTGATGTCAAAGTTGATGAATTTTCTGGAAAAGTTACCGAATCAAAAAAAATAGAATTTTCGTTCCTCATGAGATTCAAACCCTAGGTGAAAATTTTGAATTTTTAAATCCAGTAACTTTCTCAACAATACATTAACTTTCATAACGAATTCATTTTGTTCATAACTAATTTTCGTGGTTCTTTATTCTCACGATAAATGATTCTTATTTGAACCTCACTATATATTATATATATAAACTGCAACACCAAATGTGATATGAAAAATATATAGAAGATCCCGAAATGGCATGCCATATATATATATATATATATATGGTGGGGTCCGTAGTATTTGTAGTACATAATTTAGACCATACATTTTGAACATGTGACCACACCATAAGCTGACACGTGACAACTCATTTTCATTTCTTTTTTTTTTTGTTAAATTTTCGCGAGGGGCAAAATGAGAAGAAAACAAATCGACATTCTTCTTCTCCTTGGCGATCATGTAACGGCAATGCAAAAGACCATGACAACAACAGTAATATACAAGAACAACAAACAATAGATTTTGAAAGAAAAAAAAATGAGAATACAATTGATGTATTTTGAGAAAAAATAGAAGATGAATTTGATAGAAGATAGAAGAATCGAGAGAAATTGTGGCTATGGCGGTGGTTCACGGTGAAATTCATCGGTAATCGTGGAAAGAGACGGCAGAATTGACGTAAAATGATGGATGAGTGATTTGCTATCGAAAAACATAAAACTGCATTTAATAAAAACATGTTCATGCATTTAATCAAACATGTTTATGCATTTAACAAAACGTAAAAACGCATTGTTGGCCAACGGGAGCTAAGGGACACTCGAGCGAGCGTTGGACGCGCGCTTCCAACCTACATGTATTATTGTGTTCAACTGCATGTATTTTTGTGTTTATTTAAATACATAAGTTAGTTCAACTAAATGTATGGTTTGTTTTTCATAATAACATAACAAATCAAATTACTAATATACCATTACTGTAGCGAAATTAAGCTTAAAATCCTAAAAAATCTTCACGATAGGATCTATGAGATGAATAAATGAGATTGAGTACTACATACTACCTCAGGATCGAGTACTATTTGATCCCTCCTCTATATATACAAGAAACGGCTCATATGAGAACTAGATTTTGATGAGAATTAAGAACTATTGTGGTCATTATATTTTTATAATCTAACGGACAAGATTAATTTTCAATCATTTATTATTCTCGGATTTACTGGAAACGATTTTCATCCCAATAATCAAGGGATTTTATATATTTATTTATTATAATTGTTCTCACATGTACAATCACTACAATTACATGAACAAAAGCATGAATTATATGAATAGAACAACAAATTAGAATATGAAAAATCTCACATGCACAAGAACTATGAGTACATAAACAACAACATGAATTATACGAATAACGAAGAATGAAATGTGAAAATATTTGGGATGAGGATCACCAAATGAAATATAAGAGATTTTCGAGATGTGGATCTGCAAAAATTTAGGATTTGACCATTTATTATTATTAATTAATTACGAGTTGTTGTATCTTATTCAGTTTAATGATGATTATTGATTCTTAGTTCTTATCTAAAAAGTGATTCCCTCTATAGCTAACCTCTATCTATATATTTAACTAGGCAATATTTTATGAGATTGATCTTATTCAATTTAAGGATGATTATTGATTCTTAATTTTTATCTGAAAAGTAGTTTCATCTATAACTAACCTCTCTATATATATAATTAGGTAATATTAATTTTATGGGATTGATTTTTGTTACAGCGAAGGTGCGAGAATGACATTGTAAGCATGTCTGTCGGAGTGAGTTAACGCCATTCCCAAGCAAGTTATCTGTCGAATGAAATATTAGAGGATTTGTTTATTTCTTTCCGAAATCCGTCGGTATCCAACCAATTAATAAGCCGTTACTCTTGAAACCAACCCTTCATCAACAAGCGATAATCAAACAGATACATGAAAATTATCAACGCATTGAATTGTACTTCATTTCCTCACTGAAATCATTACTTCTTAATTTGAAATGTATTAAAAATTTACCCCTAGTTTTTCCATACATAGAATATCTATTTTGAGAGTAGCTAAAATAATTATCTGATCTCTCAAGATTAATTTCAATACTCTTTGTAGATTAGCTATATAACCTAGAAGCTAAAATAGGAGGATTTTTATAGATTAAAGTGCATATGATATAAATGTGTATACTATAGTTGAGGATAATGATGAGTAATTTTTACTTCTTATAAAGATATACAGTGATCATGGGAGAGGATTGCTTCATTTGCAGACTTCATGAACACAGAAGGGTAGCTTTCACCACCTAATAATCGACCAGAAAATCGTGAGACATGCTAAGGGAGAAACTACGTACAAGACAAGCCCTTTTTGATTTTTCAATCCGACCACGATAGCCATCACCAGATTATTTTTAATGAAAATAAAATAAAACTATATGTGTATGTATGTGTAATTGTTGATTTTGCATGCGGACTGAGACCGATGTTGTCTGAAGAAAGGAAAGGCAAAGAAATAAAAGGGAAACTGTGAAGGTACTCAAAACTCTCTCAAATCCTCCATGAACACATGTACAACGCTAGCTGTATACTTTTCCATCAATACGCCATTTCTGACCTTGCCTATTAATTAAGACAATATTTATGGAAATATATAAATCAATATATATATATATGGCACATGTATACATCGATCCAATTTTGCGTTGGAAGATTGTTATATGCAGATCACTCTGCGCGGGATAAATTTAATTGACAGTTCCTTTCATGTTCACAATCTTGCCCACGGTTTTCATAACATGTATATACGTACATATGTATAATGAACACAAATTTTGGATTAAAGTGTGGGATTTTCTGTATTGTGTCTGCATAATTAGGTTATTTACAGGCTTTTAAATGCCGGGCCAGTCTTTAACGAGGAAAATGAGACACCTAATTCTAGTTTCTGAATCTTTATCATTAAATTTTGGTATTATTTTATCTCAATTTTTTTCAAATAGGGTCTTGTATTATGTTGGCAGTGAATCTTGACCGATACACGCACGGGTATATATATATGTATCTAAATGTGTGAATACAAAGCAACTTATGAAAGTGTACTCCACTTAACAAAAAAATATGAGTGTACTACGAGATATATCAGTACTGACAGTACATGTCCTGTAAATATTATTGATGCCATTGTATGCATATATTTCATGAATTATTATTATTATTATTATTATTTTATTCGCTCGTTATTAACTTGCGTAATTGATTATTGAACTTGATATGTAATATCACAAAAACTTTCATACAATTGCACACATCATATGCGCACTGTAAACCACCATTGTTTATATGAAACCACCGCTGTTTAATCGTGTGGTCTCCTCTGCGCACACGGAGCGACGAAGCGCATAGAAGTCCAGCTCATGCAATATTCCAATACCATACCCTAATTAAGGTCATAACAGATTACCAACGGATTCAAAATTCCATACATATTGGATATTGCGTATTTAGAGAGGGTCGAAAGAGATAATCGTTGTTTTCAAAGAAAATTACAATTTTACTATGAAATAAGCCTTTCCTTATATACCCAGAAGAGAGAGCCAAAATGTAATTGAATTGAAGATTTTCAGGTGACAAGTGAAATGTCGAGTTCATGTCAGTTGAAAAAAGAGAAAAGCTAATACAATGATACATGTCGGGGATATTTTTTCATGAGGAAAAGAAAAAGGAAATAACAAAAGCAAACTAGTATGTGTATTTTGTATGTTATGCGTGGTCATTTCCGCTCTATTCACCATCAAACAGAGGGAAGAAAAGCTTCAAGAAATATTAATTGAAATGATGGCTATAATTTCCTACAATTTCTACGTAAAAAATAACATCAAAATTAAATGCGTAACAATATTAACGATATTTCATGGGTTGATAGGAAAACTTCAACAGCAAGGGATGTAGCTGGTGAATTCATTTCTTGCTTTTATCATACGTTTTATTCCATCCTTTGAAAATATGCCCAAATATTCCAGTTAACGACCATATGCAACCGATCGTGTTTTTGAATATGAAATATGAATTTGCAGCAGAAAAAATGTACATATTATTCATACAAGTTTCTCTAACATATTTCTGCAACTGTATTCAAGCTAGCATTCTAAAATGCAGGTTTTAATGTACAATTAATGAAAAAATAATTCATAGTTTCAAAATTACGATGCAACTTATTCTTTTTTTTGGTCAATTAAATATAGAAATTTTAAAGACCACGTCACGGTGGATTCGAACCCGAGACCTTTGGCCTTGGGCATTAACCACTAGGCTAACACACGCACACGATGCAACTTATTCTAAAACATTACAGTGTTTATCATATGACTGAAGCAACTCTGAAACAAGAGTGTCATTTATTCCAATGCATATCTTCGTGTTGATATGCCTTGAATCTATCAGACGGAATGCAATATTGGACTGAACCCGATTGATGTATTCTCGTAGTACTATATATGTATATATATGGTATTTGAGAGTTGTAATCTGTAATCTGAAACCCTAGCCTCCTAATTAAAATATGTTCTTATTTTCTGCCCGTGGACGTAGCCAACTCATTATTGGTGAACCAAGTAAATATGTGTTTTCTTTACGTTTCTGTTTCTTAATTGCTCAATAATCCTAAATCCGTTACAATACTACTCAATCAAGATCGAGTTGCTTCTATCCCTCCAAAGTTTACGGTGGAACATTTGAAACTGTACGATGAGCCGTTTATAGGGATTCTAGGTTAGTAGGTTGGAGCAGGAAGCGCTCCATCTGGCGTGCCCTAGTCCTTATGGACATGTCGAAAACCTTTTGATCAAATTCCACCTCAAGACCACCAAGAATGCTGGTATCGATCTGTACAGATCACGGGATTTATGGGCATTAACATTCACATCGCCAGAAGAGAAAACCCCCATCGAAATAATAAGAAAACTCACCTTCTGGTCAACTTTAACCTTCTTCCATTGTCCAAGTATATACTGCAATGTCTCTATCAATTCTTTCTCCTCCTCCACAGGCAAAGGCTGAAGAGAAGAGAGATTAGTCAAAACAGAACATACAAACAATGCATTTCAAATGAAACGTGAATTTTGGGGAAAAAGAAGAAGCTTTGGCAGGCTTGCAAATTGGGTTCGGTTCTTTACTAGATTCAGATACACCATAAATCACACTTTTGGTTAAAACACAATAACCATATGATCCGTTCCATAAAATTCACATAAGAGGGTATGAAATATCATGGTCTAAGCATCAAGTATACTTCTTATCCGATTATTTATGTAATCTATCACAAATACAGGAAAGCTATTCTGTCAAACATAAATGTCATGCAATACACAGGACCATAGAATGCAGTAATCCAGTAAGATCTTACTAGAAATCACATTTATGCAAAATGGGAATCCTACTAAAAGGGAGAAAAAAAAGGTGGGGGGGGGGATATCTAAGAAACCTCGTAGGGAGAGAGTGCATAGAGAGCTAGGATTCTTTTGCTACATAAAACCACCCAACTTAAGGAAAACACAGACACACAGATTTTCAGGAATGAGCTTACAATCACAGTTGTCACAGTAACTTTTACTTCCCCTCTGTGAGCCATGGTAAGCTCTGAGAATCTCTGCACCATCCGTCCCAGATGTCCCAGCCTCCCAGCTTCAGCAACAACAGCTGGTACAAGAAATGTAATAAAATATGAAATGCATATATATGAGCTAAAGATGGATTTATATTCACGATCTACATTAAGAAGCCAAACAAGACTGCGTGTATCAACATCCGATGGATGTCTAACGAGTCAACGGTTGTGGAATATTGGTCCATGGAATGACTGCTGCAAATAATATTCCAATTTTGGGTTGTCTTTCTTCTTCATCCAAAAACAATAATATGAATAACCTGCACCCAGTTACTAATTAAATGGCATGGCTCGAGTCTAGATGCACCGATCATAGAATATCGAGCAGATAGTCTTTTGATTGCACATCTCATGTTATTGACAATGACTCAATGAGTATGAAAATTGAAGCCTTACATATCAAAGATTAATATGTTAGTGAGTAGAAACTAGAAAGAAACTAAGAGAGAGAGCAAAGAGCAGAAAGCAACTAAATCTGGTCACAATTTCCCAATAAAGTAAAACCCCTTGTTATAGGTACACATCATTTCTAAAAATTTGACAAGTTTAGATTTTATTGTATGAAGAAATTCCATGGAGAACAAAAGACTCTTCGTAGTGATAGAATAGAAACTGCAAGAATACACAAGAAAGTTGAAACAACCAACTAGGCAGCTACAGTGAGTTCCAGTGCAGAAAAAGCACATCTCTTGTTAAATGCATTGAACTCTCCATCTAGAAATGTAACACCGATGACAGAAAACAAATATTTTTTATCAGTAGCACGTAATCATAAGGTAAATAATTGCCCATGAAGTTCTTTGTGATGTCTGAAAATTTAGCTTGACCGCAGATATCATTTATTGCCTTCACTCTGGTGTCTGAAGTTACTGAAGCATCCTTCATGAATTGTGCAAACGTAGGCTTGTTCTTGAAGCCTCAACAAGGGAAAGAAGCTCAGATTCAACTTTGTCCAGAACATTTGCTTTAAGCCTTTAACTGCAGCAATCTTCAAAGCCAATGCATAGTTTCCAGAAACTCCAAACATTGTGAAGGGAACCTAGAAGTAATGGTAGAATCTCCTAAAACATCTGCTGTAATTTCTTCAGAATATTCTACTAAATTGGACTCAACTTGATAGATTGAGTTCTCACAAATCGTAAGTAATATACTAATCAAAACATTTTCTTCAGAAAAAGAATAAAAGAAAAGAAAACCATGAATAGGAGGTCATTTTAAGAACATATTTAAGATAATTTGCATTACAATAAATCTACTAGTAAAAATGATCAAGCAACAGGTGCAGTAAGACAGCTGAGAGCCACAAAAGTTCAAGCTATGAAATTCAAAGTATGTCCAAGTCACTGTATGTGATGTGCAGAATGCATTTATTGCCAAACAAGTGGGAAATCAGGAATACTCGGTAGCACTACAAAATGTAGAGCTATAAATCTAAGGACACCAATTTGACATAGCAGCCTGACACTGCAAAATTTAAAAGTGAAACCATCATAGAGCAATCCACAGTAACCATACAAATTTACAATCTTCAATGCTACAAATTAACAATCCCCACATACATTCAAGTGAAATATAAGAAAATGAAGAAAAATATTACCTTCACTTTCTGCTGTTTAGAAGCAGGTGCAGCAGCATAGTCCTCGTGAAATGCGACGAATTAATTATAGTCGAAAATCAATACAATGAGCCATGAATTGAGAAATATTGCATCAACTACTTCAAAAGCAAAAACACAATGAGAACACAAAAGTTTCTCCACATTGCACATTGACACTATAAGGGAAAAAAACCAACGAAATATATTTTCCAAATGCGGCAGCACTAATTCGTGATACCTCACAGAGGATGGAACCAGAGGAGAGAACGGCTCTGGAGCAGACGGATCTCTCCGCCGCGGCGGAGGGAGAATCTAAGAAGAGGGCTCGGCGGAGAAGAGGAAGCCCCGATCGCATCGCATGCATAGCCATTGCCATTTCGGGAATTTGTTACAAATTCTCTCTTTCTCTCTCCAATTTAATCTCATTTCAGTTTCCCTTTTAACAGTTTACACCGCTCCAAACACTGCACTTGGAACAATTAGGTTTAACCCGTGGATGCATAGATTTTCCGTGCTGCCTCGATAATCAGTTGCCACGTGTATCTGTTCGTTGTGATGGCTTGTTTGGGTTGCTAGATTGGGCTGGACTACCGTTAATATTTTGGGTACGAATCGTGCTAACTCATATTTTTATTTTTATTTTTATTTTAATATTATGGGACCATGCACCGCTATCTTGGGTGCGTCTTGGGTAAATCATGATCGCGTAATAAATAAACCACACGAGACAGTAAATCATAATCGTTAACTCATATTTATTATGAAAACATTGATCTTAGCCTAATTTTTTTTAAAAAAATTAGCTGCACCAAGATTAAGCAGCCTTCTCAAATTTTAACTATACAACTAATTACAATATCCATATAATTATTTCTTACACTTGAATGTTGTTTGCGCCTTCAAGATCTATTTAAGTAATAATCACCTCTGAAATAACTAAATACATCAAGATTTGATTTTGGGCATAGACAAGAGGTGAGAATCGATAGAACTGAAGATGGAGAGACTCCACCAGGATACATCTAAATGTGACTCAAACATAATCAACTCAGTAACAATTGAGTTGACTTAAACAATTTTAGTGGCGAACAGTCTCGTGAACAAACTTGTTCGAGGTGGAATAATTTGTTGGTTTTACAAATCAAATTCTTTCGAGGTCGAAGTTAGTTTGAAAAATTATGCATCTTACCTTGAATTTGAGACTTTAGCCCGTCTGATTTACTTATTCAAACAATATTTGATTAACTTGATCCATTGAAACTCGAGAATTGTAGTTAAGTTGGATCCTTTTTTCTATCAAGAACGAGTTCCAATTCCCTCATTCTCAACCTTAAAAATAAATAAATAAATATACTCGGTCCATTATTTTATTTTATTTTTATTTTATTTTATTTATATTATTAGTCCTAAGAAATGACATTGGGCCAAAGGATCAAAATGTAATTTTGCATAACCTACCCTGAACAAAACCCAAAACCACTGGGCACAGATTCTTGACTTTTGGGTTTCACTCTGTTCTTACAGTCTCAAACATAATAGAGAGATTTAGGGTGTGAGAAATGGCGAGATCGGCTACGACGAAGGATGCCCACGCTCTGTTTCACTCTCTCCGCTCTGCCTACGCCGCAACCCCTAATAATCTCAAGGTCAGCTTTCTCGCTCTCTCTCTCTCTCTCTATCTTTCCATTGTATTGTATATGCAGATGCTACGTTTAATTTTCCCGAGCAATTTAGGGCTAAATGGTTGAATTTATCTTCAGATCATTGATCTCTACATTCTGTTCGCTATCGTCACCGCTGTGATTCAGGTATGACGAGGATTTATTAGACATGTGGAGTTTCGGTGCTTCCTACGCTCATTTTAACTGATTTCGTTTGATTTTCTACGGTTCCAAAATTCTTTGTTCGAGTTATGGAGGTTTAGATCTGAAATGGTTTATTCCAGGGCTGGTGGAATTTGGATTTTGTAAGGTGAAGTAAAATTGAAAAGATGACAAGGGTGGGTTCTTTTAGTGTGGGATTGGGTTATTGTGCGGGGAATAGTTTGGGATGCTTGTCTAGCTTATAATCTGGTAGGCGGTTTCGGGTCGTAGCAGATGTTGGCCTATGAAGTAGATATATGCGGCTTTTCTTTTGTGAATTTTATGTAAATAGCGAGGTATATGATTTGTTCCTGTTGTGAAGTGGAGTTAATAGTTTTGGGACTGGAATTAGATTGACATGGATATATCGGGGAGTTCAGAGTTTAGAAAGCTAATGGCTATCAATGTATTGGTTGAATTCAATATAGTTGGTCTTCATCTGGAGATTATCATGGATTAGTTAGGGATCTGTGTATTGAGAATCACCACTGCATCCCGGGAGCACTGTGTTAATCTTTGTTCCAGCTTGTAGGGTGATCAAAATACTTTATGGTCACAAAGTTAGATCATAGATGATGCCTAACGAATCTGATGTAATTTTTCATGCATTATTTTATTGATCTTTTGTATTAACTGATGCACATAATCCTTCTAAATGCAAGCACTGATTGCCCGTAAACTGATATTTTTGGATAGTAATTCACATGACTGACCAATTGGCTGTCATAAACTTTTGTGCTTAGTTGTGGCTAGACCTGCAGCTTTGAAGTAGCCAATTGGTTTCTTCTGTCCTTATCAATTTGATTTATAAACTGTACTGACATGTTGTTCTGTCTCCTACTCTTTATTTAGATTACCATGTCCGACATGCAGGGACACAATCGATCTATATAAGTATAATGTCATAACTCATAACTGGAATTTCCTTTCGATTATGAACCTATGTCTGAAAATGCACAAGTTACCATAATATTGAATTCTTGAGCTTCCGCACCCCCCACAACTACGCAGGCACAGAAGAAGAGAGGATTTGTCTCTGTTTGTTTTCTATACTTTGATACAATCACAATTCGAAAGACTTTATTAGTATTTCCCACATGATGAGGTTGTATTTTCGGAGACGCATATAGTAGTATCTTTTATATTGATTAGGAAATTGAAGATTATAGAGGACACCAGGAATATGGTGGGTTTGATGTTCGTTTTAGCAATTGAATGAGTATGATGTGCTGATATCATATTGTTTTTGTTTACTAATTTGTGTGGATTCTATTTTAGTATAGACAATGAGTTAAAGATTTATGAAGAAGATAAAGCATGAATTGTTCAGCCTGTTCTGCCATTTATCCTATATTAATAGGCTGAAGTGCCTTTAAGTTAGAAAAGAGAACTCAAAATGTTTTATCTTTTGAGAAATTGCTAATGTTACCCATTTTCGTTGCTTTTGCAACCTTGCCATTTGAATAAGATTAAATAGAACTCCTGTCTGTCAATCAAATCACGTATACATATTGCCAAGATGACTGCTGTGTTTTGATCTTATAATCATATTAAAACTATTAGATTCTGATCTTCACGTGCTAGTCTTCAAGTAATCAGTTTATTTTCTAACATGGAAAGCTAATTATCTGTTTCTATTCAGGTTGTTTACATGGCTATTGTTGGATCATTCCCATTTAACTCCTTTCTTTCTGGAATACTTTCATGCATTGGGACTGCTGTCCTTGCTGGTATGTAGATAGTATGGTCATATCCTATAGGCAAAATGATATTGATCAGATCTTGGAATACAGTTAACTGGAATTTTTATATTTTATTTTTGGGTTACAGTTAGTCTGCGAATTCAAGTAAACAAAGACAACAAGGAATTCAAGGTAATTTATCCTGAAGTCTCCTAGTTATGGAGTTTGCAAGCGATCTTTTCTTATTAAGATTTATGAAAATTTGAATCATTGAAATTTCTACATAGTAGTTCTACTTTTAACATTTAGTTATTTGTCATCATGTTTTTGGGTTTTCTGATAAGCATTAAACTGAAAACCTTGAGGAGGAATGAGGATAAATGGATAATGAAGCAGTGACTGTTCTCATCTAACTAAACTCCTGGGAATTCTGGATTGTCTGGAACACATGCTTCTGTCTTTTTCTAAACAGACAAAATTGAAATAGTCTGTCATGTAATCTTAGTAAGAGATGAGATTAATAGAGCCAATTGTAGCAGATAATACCCTGGAATAAAGCTTGGATCAATATTACGAGTCTTTTCAACTTTTCTTGACTTGGAAACTTTGTTAGTCCCTGTCACTAAGTCTTGTATCCACTATTTGCAGGATTTACCTCCTGAACGTGCTTTCGCAGATTTTGTACTCTGCAATCTAGTGCTTCATTTGGTTATTATGAACTTCCTAGGATAAATCTATCTCCTGGAAAAGAGACGGACCTTGTTTGATTTTTGATTGTACTCCGATGGAATCATTGTCGTGAACTTGTTATAAGTTTTACCTGTTACTGGATATCTGATACAAGAAGATTGCCAGCAGTTGGCCTGTAACTGAGAGAGACTAGTGTAATATGTTTTTGATACAAAGATGATACTATGCAGACACATAAATTAGGCTAATTAGTATGAATCATCTTTTTTCTTGGACGCTATGGTAATGTTCTTATGGCCTGGTTTTGAAGTCCGTTATGGTGGTGCTAAAAAGTTAGATGAAGAGATAAACAAACTATAAGACAAGAAATTGAATGCTTAGTCTTTCACGATTTGGGATGAAGATTGATCACTTTATTTTCGAGGATTTGGGTTTAAGTTTAATTGTTTTATTTCCATAACTTGATAAAGATTAGTTATTATATACTATCTAATGATATGGTATTATCAAATTTCAACCCTATATATAAGTTTGTTATACAGGAAATTACTTCTTACATAAGAATTAAGAACTAAAATAATCATCCTTAGATTGAATAAAATTAGACGATTAATAATTATTTAATGATAAAGATAGTCAAATTCTAAATTTTTTGTTATTTGGAGATCCAAATCTTGAAAATCTTTCATTTCATTGGAAAAAATAAGAAATAATCTTAGCCATAAATTTAGTCAAATTAAACGGTTCTGATGGATTTAAAACTATTTGATGATGTCAGTATCTATTTATTGTATTTGTCAGAACATGGGTAAAGGGGTATAAAAATGTTCTCAAAAATCTCGCCACTTTCCTTAATTATAGGGATCTTCCAAATCTTTACAAATTTCGTCACATTAAACACTATGTAGTGTAATTTTTTGTTGGAATGTCTAAATATTATGTAGCACATATATAATGAAAACATTGCATTATTTGTGGAATTAAATGTTATATATTGTTTCTTTTTTTATTGAAGGTGAAATGTTAAGTATTGCATGCGTTAAACATAAATTGTAGCATATTTATATCTTTAGCACATAATTGGCAATTACTTAGCAAACATTGAATATCATGTAGCATAAGTTATTATTGCATTAGCGAAACTATATGTAGCACCTACATAATAAAAACAATGCATTATTTGTGTAATAAATCATTGTATGTTTTTCTTTTGTATTGAAGGTGAAATTTTAATATTTTGCATGCATAAAACAATATATAGTACATTATAATATATACTAAATTTCTTTATCTATTATCTAACAAATACTTAGCATACATTAAAATATCATGGAGCATAATTTATTATTACACTGGCAAAACTTTTCGTAGCACGAATGAACGTAATTGTGAAAATAAACAAAAAGACAACGTAATTCAATTGATTAAGCAATGAAAACATTATATCTGTGCAACAAATAAATCTGAAAAACAAACAAAAAAATTTGAGACTTTCATTTAAAAATAAAAATGAAAATAAAAATAAAAATAAAAATAAACAATCTGAACTAAACAATTCCATATTAAATGATAACAAATTCCATAAATATAGGAAAACAATTAATACATGAAAATAAGCAAAATACAAAAATGTCCTTTTAAAAAGTCTGCATTTAAATTATGCAGCATAGAAAGTTATAATTCGTAGCACACAGAATAATCATAAAATTTATAAAATTGATTTATTATTAAGGGTCAAGATTTATTCCTATTCTTTACAAATATTTGTATTCATATCATCCTCTTATGGTCAATTGATTCCCATATTAGGGTCACGATATATTTCGTATTCTTACAATATTTGTATTCATACATGATCTTTTTCTATCTTTATATATATATATATATATATATATATATATATATATATATACAAACGTTCAAATGGTAAATAATTTAAAACGAGAGTTAAAACAATGGTGCTCCATGAATCATATTTAAAGTGTAATAACGTGAGAATAAAAAAAATGATGAATTTGTTGTGAAAGTTCGTGGAGAAGAATCTACGTTCACTGAAATTGTTCGTCACGTTTCTCAAAATAGAAATCACCATGTTGCCAGCCTGAATTAAAAAATGAAAATTTCCCATCATGAGCCCGATTCGAACAGAGACGAAAATTCCAAACACATAGATTATATCATAATGTTGTGGATCCAGGTTCTTTCACAACGAATTCATCTGTAATCGGCATCAGATCTGCCTTGTAGTGTCAGATTTGTCTTTCTTCTCCAGCTTTGGCATTGTAATAATTCGATCTCCAAATCTGACCATGATTCTCGACTCTAACCTTTGTGTTCAGATCTGACTTCGATACCCAGATAGTGCAGCAGCTTCACAAATGCCCATTCCAACCAGTCTATTTATGATGAAATGAGGCCAGTTTTCTGCTTCAGTCACACCACCACAGCACCGCCGTGAGATCTCTCCATATCCTGGACTAGTTTTTCTCGACAAGTGGGTAATAATGCGGGTAATGAGCAGGCCCGGGCGACGGCCCAGGGTCCCAAAATTTCGGGGGCCCAAAAAAAATAAAAATAACCTTATATACTTATTACTAAGAATAGTTAATGTAATTTCTTTGGTACAATGGTAGAGTAGCTATTTTGTTTTTCTAGAGACCTGGGTTCGGACTTTATCAATAGTTTTTTTTAACAATTTTTAGGACCCAAAATTCTTGAAAAAATAATCCATTATACATATATAAAAATATATATAATTATTCACCAGCAATTTTGAGTTTGGTTTTCAGCAAAGACATTTTTACAAATTTTTGGGGGCCCAAAATTCTGAAAATGATATTGTAAAAAATAAGATCGTCTATGTCACAAGAAAGATTGAATGTTTTGAAAATTGTGTATTGAAAAAAAATCTTAGAAAATCTTGAAATAAATGATATTGTAAATGACGTGGCAAGTAAAAAGCTAGAAATGTCTTTCTTATAATTAATAAAAAAATTTGAACATTATATATATATTTGTTAATTATCAAAGAATAGCCCATTTTTATCATCTCAATTTGGGCCTTGTTTTTGTTATGATCAACCCTGCTAACAAGATAGATTGAGCATAGGCGCTTTCATGGAAGTAGTTGGTTTGCGACTGTGTGGCGGCGGGGAAATTATATAAAAAAGTTTGGCTACCTAAAATCTAATCGTATGCAACTTAATTTTCTTTTTCTTTTTCTAAATACAAAATAGAAACACTATTAATTTTGTCATTCAAAATGGCTACATGACACCATTTACACTTGGCATGTTGTCTGGTTTTGCTTTAGTTATTAAAAAAAAACTTAAAAACTATGTTCCAGTATTTAATTAAATTAAAGTAGTCTCAAGTGAAAAACTATGTTCCAGTATTTAATTAAATTAAAGTAGTCTCAAGTGAAAATATCCTTAGGTGAGAACACATGAAAACTATATTCTAAATTTCAATTAGGATGTGATCCCCATATAAAATTTCAATTAAAATATGATTCTCACACGTCTTTACATGATAATGTCTTCAAATAAGACTTTGTCTTATATTGAATTAATGCATCTTAACTGACCATCTAGCATAGTAGCCAATGCATAAAATTTTATTGAGGATTATTTTTCGAATTTCTACTATCATTTAAATTTTATGTGAATCCGTGATATAGATACAAATTTAGGAAAAAAATGATTATAGAGTGGTTCAGCCTAACCCAATAATATGCCTATGTATATTAATATGGCCATTAAATAATATGACGAAATTGTTTACATATATTAAATAATAAGGTGCATGGCATTAGCCATAGGCATGGTAAAAGAATCATAAATTAATATGACTTACGTGATTTAGAATGCATTTGAATTGTATTTTTAAGAGTAAATCGTCAAAATTATTTGGTATATAATTAACTCTTCCCTTTCAAATATTTTTATATATGTTTTTTCATTTTAGGGTGTATAAAATTCTTTTTGGGTTCCCTCAAAAAAGGAAAAAAAGAAGGATTCTTCTTGGGACATTACCATACAATTGGAAATTTCTTACAAATACTCAAATATCTTCAAATTGATATAACAGCTTATGAATGAATGTAATCTAAATCCTAGTAACATGTGAATTAGGGGTGACTAACCGGGTTTCGGGTATCGGGTATTACCCGACCCGACCCGACCCGATCGGGTAATTGGGTACCCGATAACCGTTTTTATCGGTTATCGGGTCGGTACCGGGTAGTTCGTGTCTAAAAAAATCGGGTATCGGGTATACCCGAATACCCACATTTAATATATCATATGCATTGTTTCTTGTGAAAGGTTTGTACATGAGGTGTGAATTTTCACGTGGAGAGGCAGAGAGCTACTTGCTTCTGCAAGCTTCTGCAACATCACCTACTTCTAGGGATGTCAATATGGGTCGAAGCTCACTACCTGGCGAATAATGGATAAAATTAGAGGTTAGGGTTGGATTTTATAACCAAAAAATGTCAACCCGAATGGCCCGAACCGAATAGCCCGACAACCCGAGTGGGTTAGCCCGAACCCGAGCGGGTTGGCCCGATTAACATCCCTACAACTATACAAGAAATTATAGAAGATATTCATAGTGTTGTTAAAAGTTACAAGAAAATAGTGAATTAGCTATTATGGAATATGAATAATCATATATATTAAAAAAATAATTTAGTTGTGAGCATTATTTTCTAATTTTGATATTGTAATATATTTTAAATAGTATTATATTGAATTAACTTATTAAAATTTTTCTAGATATTAGTTTTAATTCGCTATAATTGTATTATATTATTAGAGATCATTTAGTTACATGGAATGCGGACATTAAAGCATATTAGAAAAAAGAATTTAATTATGAGCATTATTTTTAATTTTTATTGTTTGCTATTCAAAGTTAGTATAATAAGATTAAAAAAAACTTTTGGAATGTATTATATTTATTTTTCAATTATTTGTTTTTACTCCAACGCTTAATATAAAATATTTGATATATATATATATATATATATATATATATATATATATATATATTTTAAGCTTTCTGATGGGTTAGCCCGAACCCGAGAGTTTAGGGTTAGGGTTGAATTTTCTAACCCAAAAAATATCAACCCGAATAAGCCGAACCGAATAAAATGACAACCCGAGTGGGTTAGCCGACCCGAGCGGGTTGGCCCGATTGACATCCCTACCTACTTCACCCCTTTTTCAATGTGATGTGACAATTAGTAAGTTCTCATCCAAATTTTTTCTCATTTCTTCAACACTTTCGTTCTCTTTCTTCTTTTTAGTCTTAAATTCATTTAATTTTTTGCAACCACTCCTTCAGTCCTTCTTCATCTTACCCTGGGCGTCCCTTTTCATTTCTCTCACTCCAAGTATTCATAAATTTATTTCTTTCAGCGATCTCATTCTTCATCTTCTCCTTGTGCGCCTCTTTTCTCTTCTTTCTTCTATTTCTAGTCAAGTAATTTCGACCCAGAGCATATCCACTCCTCTGCCCGTTCTCTCTTCCCACTCCAATCGACGAAAATGATCAGCTTTTTCCCTACGGGTTGCGGTCGTTGAAGAACCCTCAAAAAATGGGGATGATTTGGATTTCTTGCGTGATTTCTGTATCTTGTTGCAGTATTTGCTGCAAACGGAATTGAAACAACAACAAAAAAAGAAAAAGAAGAAGAAGTGGCGCTGAGGAATCTGAAATCTGGGTGTTTTCGGGTACCCTAATACCCGATCCGGTTACCCGAGACGGGTATTAGGGTACCCGACTAAACAAAACGGGTCGGGATCTGGTATTAGTTTTTGGTAAAAATCGGGATCGGGTATCCGATAATTTCGGGTAGGGTACCCGACCCGTACCGATTAGTCAGCCCTAATGTGAATTATAAAAAGCCGGCGGAAATTAAATTTTCAATTAATATGGTATTTCTACCACTCGAACTTATCGTGTATTCTATTGATGCATAAACATAATATACATTCACTTTATACCATTGCATTATTTTCTTTTATTTCGGCAAATTGTATCTATATGTCCATGTACTTTTATATTTTGTTTTATTAAGAGTTCTTGTACATTTTTTTTCTCATTTTAGTAACAAACAACTTTAATGAGGAATGTTGGTGTTTAATGAGAAAATTAGAATTATAATAATAAACAACTTTATGAGAAGTGTTGGTGTTTAAATTGTGAGAAGCCAAATACACCACATAATAGAGAATTATAGTGAGTGATGATTGCTAATACATAATACTTCCCCTCCCATCTCTTGAGAATAGCAAGAATCGTCAAAATCCCATCACAGCTTTGCCTGTTCTTGAAGTTGTTCCTGTTTCAAAGCATTTTCAACTTAAGCAATTACAATAAATGAATCAATTAAACTTCAAAATCCTATTTTCTTCTTTTATAATATCAGAAGTGGAAAAAACACTATGTCCAATTTTGGGCTGTAAGAGTAGTGATCAACTTATTCATAGCATGAGTTTGGATCAGCTCATATTGACATTCTATGTAACATTATTCTGCTTATTGGTTTCTCTCCTTCAAATGAGATAATACAGAGCTTGGAGACAAATTTAAAGAAAGGATGACATAACACGGAGCGCAGAGACAAATTTAAAGAAAAGATGCACTAACCTCGTTCACAAAGAAGGCATGGAAACCGTATGGAACTCTTCTAGGAAGTTCAACAACGGCAACAGGATCGGCTGACATTGTTTTTGCATCAATAACATTAACTGCTGATTTCCTGTAGAGCTCAATCAACCAAGGATTTAGTCAGGTTTTCATTTGTAAATCAATATTAAGCTAATCAAATTAATAAACAAATGAAAACAGGTACAGTAATTATATCTTATCGAGTACTAAAGAGAAACAAGCTAACTTCTTCTAATTATGCATGTGGAAGCATAGCATACCCAGAGTTCTCATCATGGACAAAGAAAATCAAGTAGCCATCATCTTCTTCGGATGTAGTGCCAGGCTCCCGAGGGACAAAGACAGCCTCTGATCCAAACCTTCCAGGTCCCAGATCAAAGAGACCGCTAACATTTCCTCCAGCTTCAATCTTTTCCTTTCCAATCTCCGGTTCAGCATGTAAATCAAATTTGACTATTCCAGTTACCTTCGCAATACTATCCAGTACTGTCCCATATACATATCGCTGTTTCCTGCATCCATAGATACAAAAGGATTCTTATCTCAAATCAAATTACTAAACACTAAATATATTAACCTATCCTTTGAAATCAACATAAGTAGAGATATTATCGGTATGTAAAAATTGTATTATTACACACTTTTATATTAGTAGTAGATAATAGATTTATTTTTCTTTTTTTAATATATTCTGCCTGAAATTCAGCCTAACAGACAAGCTTCATACAATTTTATATTCCTAAGTAGTTTTCTTGAAGTTAATAAACATGTTTACCTGCCAGTGTAGCTTTCGTTCACCCTGGGAAAATCAACCGCTGACGCAGATAACTTTTTTTGAGAAGCCAGACCATTTTTAAGGTTGAATCTCATCTCGTACCTGAAATAAATATAGTATCATCATTGATATAAAGTGAGATGAGCGTATACGTATGTTAGTATGCATCTTACAGCTCATTTGCGAAATTCTCAAGCTTTTCTTTTACAGCACCATTGACCATGTCAAGATCAGGATTTTGTAGTCGGCAAGTGATCAGAACAACTTCATCTCCTTCCTCCCAAGCATTTGCTGACAAATAGTTTACAAATATTATTTGTCAAAAATTTGAAGACTGAAAATATATTATTATGCTTGTATAACCTTGAACTGGTTGTTCTAAGAGAATATCCAAGAACACAAGTCTCCTACTATTTAGTGAGAAATTTTAAAAAATGAATCTTGCTCCAACAAGAAAATGAAAGCAGCTTCAAGTATATATGAGGCTCTATTTGAGATTCACAATCAGTCATCAAGAAATCAACAGAATTTATGATTTATTATGATCAAGCTTAATTTAATTTCATTGACTCCGTTTGAAATATGAGGACAAGTGTTTAAAATTTGTGGAGCTGACTGCTAGAAATAACCGAGAGGCAGGAAAACTTGAGACTGTAAGGCATATAAGGATTGAGTTGCTCACCATTATGAAATATGAAGCAATTTGGAAGCTCAAACCACCTGATTAGCATCTCATTTGTTGCATAACGTGGAAGAATTCCAAAACGGGCTTTCTTAGTAGGATCAAAAGCGAAAATGAACTTGTTGTCCTTCACCATCTCCTGCAAGTATGATAATACAGAATTTAAGAGATTTGATTAAAATGCTGCCTCAGTAATTATCATACAAAAGTTAAGGTTAGAAATAGAATTATAATACATTTTTACTTCAGTTTGGGGAAGGGGACGTTGATGATTTAACCCTAGACCTCTATCTTTTTACAGAGGAGGTTCGCCACTTGGATGTTCCCCAAAGGGACATTATAATACATTACTAGTTCATATACCATCAAGTTTCATCAACACGTCAACATTGACATTATGATCAAATATATACAAGCTTCAATTTTTAGATAAATTATTTGATCAAACGTCATGTTAGTCTTCAGATTTATAAAATGATGAAATGCTTACAGCTTCCATTTTGCAATATGATGGCTAACATCAAACTGCAGATTATAGTTCTTATAAAAGGAAAAATTGGATAAGCACTTAACAAATTTAGGGTTATATATATACATTCACATAAACAGTTCAACTCAGTTTCTCTTGTAGCATGAAAAGAACAAAAAGCTCAGTGACCCATATGTAATATCTACAAGCACATTATGGCAGACTAGAAAATGGTACATGAAAATAAATGTAAGCAATAAGCAACAGACAATGAATTAACATTGTTGAGTAATCATGATACCTTTGGCCTGAAGTACAATGGTAGATCCATAAAAATTGCATAGTTTTCAGTAATGGCAAAATCATGCATCATAATTGGCTCTGGTACTGTTATTGGCACTGGATCTTGCATCACACCTTCCTTCGATACGACTCTGTATGTGACATATGGTGGTGTATGAGAATAGCCGAAGGTAAACATTTCCCCTGTATGAAAAAATTGAATTAGAGAAACTGTTCATAGAAAACGGAAAGAAAGTTCTTACAAGTGCTTTATGAGATGACACCGATTCTGAAGCATAAATCTCAAGCATGGCAATCAACCTTATGTGTATTTCATTTCATTGGTTCACAATAGCTAGCACTAATTTTGAAGTTAATGCTTTCACAACCAAAACATTATCCCACCAAGGATTTAAAATACTCCGGTTGATGGTCTCCCACTACCAACCACATTATATAGGCAGTCATATTCAGAATGTTTAGGATGATATGAGTTATCAAATTAATTTTTTCATTAATTTTTTCGGATATTTTAAAATTGCTGTTTGACAAATATACACCATTTGTTGATATAAATTTAAAATAAAAAGGTAAACAAAAAATTAAGAAATAATGAAATAAAATAACATCAACAAAATAAAAAACATTTTTTTTGGATATTTTCCAAATTGCATTTTGACGAGTTTACCCTTTATTTATTAATCTGGTTTTTACTAGCAAATGCTGTTTCCTTCAGTGGATGTTGTTTCATCCATTAAATAGTAAGAAAAAGTTTCATGGCGATGTTTTCAGGATTTCAGATCTACAACCATTAGGACTTTATATCCCTGCAAATTGATTTCTTACCCAACTAAGTTCATATTTCGCTCAATCGTGACTCGAGCTCAAGCTCGGATATTGATGAGTCAATCTCGACATACCCGGCTCAAGTTCGGGTCACCATGTCAAAGTCCGAAAATAAAAGAGCAATATCAAAGCAATAAGGGCAAAATGGCAACAAGACACGTTCTTGGGAAAAAGGCACTTCTATTTGTATCCTAAATGGCTATAAAAGTTAATCCCCCTTTGTTTCAGTCATTTGCTTTTCTATGGCATGTAATTAACTTTGATATCCATTTTTTCTAAATCATAGTTGCTGTGGAGCATTATGTGCAGCAAGATGAAAAAATAATAGGGGAATTATGGAAGCCAAACAAGGATAATAGTGTTGCCAAATTATGGAGGGAGGCTTTGTGGGTGCAGAGAAACTTAAGTGAATCAGATGACTGATTACTTCTACTGCAGCATGCATTTGGATATCAATTAATCTTACCTGTAAATGGGTCCACCTTAGGATGAGCAGTAAAAGAATGCGACAGTCTTTTGTCATAATCCAGCATGCCAATTGTTTGCAGATCTCCATCTTCCAAAACTTTGATGGCATCTATATTGCAAATAATACAAAAACTATTTTAAGGAGGTATTACATGCTTTCAGTAGAAGTGACCGTGACAGAGACTTGGAACAAATTAAAATTGAAGCCTTCCAAAGGGGGCATAGTTCTAGAATTAAGACAGGAGAAAAAAAGAAAGCTTACAAGGCTTATCTGCCTCACTAAGCGCCAAGAGCTTCCCATGGTGATATACCAGAGCTGTGTTAGCTGAAAGAGAGCCCCCACAATGGTCAACCACAACCATGCATACAGTAAAGACAGATCAGCATTTCGGATGCTTATGAAGATATTATGTTACCAAGAAATACAGAAACAATCACAATGCAATAGATTTAGAAATCAGTTGTGTATTTCACCGACATAAGCAAGTGATAAACCTGTTCTGTAATCAAAGTATCACTACAAGGTACATTATCTATATTGTAATATCAATAAAATTAGCATCAAGCTTTGAGACATCCAGCTCTCTGTTAGGGGTAAAAGAAAAAGTGAGAGCCAGAGATTTAGATGATAGGAAAGCAGCACAACACACCTGTACCGTAACCATAGTTATCATCCAGTACTTTTAGTTTTGTTCTTAGCAGTTGTAAGTGAACCGTGATAAGTCCAAAAAATCCTTTCATGTCACCAATCTGCAAATCAAGTTTGAAGTTGTGAGGCACCAAACAATAAAACATGTGCAGCATATTGTGGAGGAAAACACCCTCATCTAAAATCAAAAGAATAGAAAAATGGCAGAAGATAGTAGTCAAACACACATTAACATCCGTAATGAACAGGGACTCCAATAAAATTTCCAATATAGTTTGCAATTGCTTTGGAAAATCCCAATCTACTTTTAGCTGTATGCTATTTCTCTCGAGAAATTCCTGTTCGAGATTGATCTCTTACATTTTACACAGTTTAATGGATGGCATTTAACTTTTCCCAAGTTAACCCCCACCCAAGCCTATATCTAAAAGAAGCCATGGTCCAAGTCCTCAGATGAGCAAGCATGCCTTGAGTTTTTCAAACATGAATTGCTATGATATAAAACTTTGGGAAGGACTCAAATCCATTTGAATTTGTTTGAATGGACACTGAGACAGTAGTCACAGTACGACTTTCACTTTGACAAATCAGTAGCTCAAACATGAGCTCCTGTTTATAAGCACTTATCTCAAACCATAATGAAATCCATTAAAAAAAAATTCGGAAAAATTGGTTCAGTTAGTATTTAAATCTGGAATGTACATTTGCGTAAGATTTTCCCATATAACAATCATCTACTCATCTTCAGGCAGTGTACAAAAATGTAAATTTATGGAGTTACATCTCTTCTGAAAAATGATTAGGATAGGTTGCGAGTCTTGTGACTTTAAAATTGTAAGAAATATAACACCTAATTCGACTTATTTGAGCATTTACATGATATAATCGATTTCCTTTTATGAAGCAATGTATGGAGTGGTTAAGGAATATGCCCTAGGCTACGATTTTAGTATCTCTAGTTTTGTATGGTATCTACTGACCACAATGACTCCACTCCAATGTCTCATAATAGTCAGTGGAAAATCAAAATTTAAAGTAAAGAATTAGACAATATATTATGACAGTATGTACCTTCATAAATTTTGATCCACCATAAAATTCTTCTTGTTTAAGTCGGGATGTCTTCACAAAGCGGGAGACATAGGTTGCTTTTCCATTTTTGATACGCATGCCATGAATCATGCTGCAAAAAGTATGTTTCATATTAGCCATATTGGAACTGAGATTCAATCATGAGGGGTAGAATGCTGAAAATGGATAATTGAAGGTAAGTCAGAAAACCAGCAGACTGAAAGAAAAAGAAAACCATAACAATGAGGGGAGGCAGTTCAAAAATCATAGAAGGATATCCCATGAATAAGATGCAAATGCATGAAACCATATGCAGGAGAATGCAAAATATCATAGATATTAAATATTCATCCTTGAATAGAGATCATATGTTTTGAGAGAAAAAGATGGCAATACCATCATGTGATACCACTCTCATGGTATGTTATTACCCCATAAAATGCTTAATTAAAAATGTTCCATGATGCAGAACTTTTGAAACTCACTTATAAGAGATTTCTTTCAAACCAATGCAGTATATTTTGGCATTGACAGTGTTTATGCTGATCATATCATATTGCTCCAAAGATATCTCAGTTGGACCAAATGTATATTTATTTATTGAAAACAACTATATAAGCTCCACTTCTTGCAATTTTCATGTACAAGGAAACCACATTTCACTATGAGCAAAACAAATTTCACCAAGGCAAACAGTTACAAACACCTAGTCCAATACCATTTCTGCATCAGAAAAAAAGAAAAAGAAAATATATGAACCAAAAGACAACTGTTCACAGAATCAGCATATACGTTAACAGATGGGGACAACTTTGCCAAATTTACTCAACCAAAATGAATTCCCATCTCAGGTTCTAAATAATAAGAATAAGTTGTCTGTTCGGAAAGATAAAAGTAAAGGAGAAAGAGCTGGTTATCCTAAATTTGAATGGGGATGTGAAAGACGCACCCATCTCCATCAAACCTGTAAAAAATGAATGAGAGAAGGATAAGGTTAGTGATTGATACCAAACAAACTGGAATGGTACATACATCACAATTTACTAGTTCAAATTTCAAATATATTCCATTTATTTATCAGAAGCACAGAAGTCATGCAGACAGAAGGAGCAGTTTTTATTTTATATATATATACACATATTCTCAGAAGTATGGACGAGAAAGACTGAGAAAGAAAAGTTATTACCAATGATATCCAGCAACTGGAGCAAACCTTGGATTCGGGCCAACCCTCACAAACTCACCATTCAGGCATTCCTGCAATAAGCAAAATTTTGATTATATAAACTATCTTATGCTTGCAGCTGTAAAATTGGTGCTGTTGAGCTATAAACTAAAAAGAGCAAGTGCAGGAACATGAATCAAAATGTATTACATTATGTAAATGAATTTTTTCACATAAAACTTCATGACATCACATGGCAGAATATTGTGTCTGTGGTCTCTAAAGGGCACCCCCGAACCCACCACAAAAAAAAAAGTGTTTATAATTAAGGTCTAATTTAAAGGCTTCTCATTTTCCTTTGGTTTGTTGCAGTCTTCACTCCAGAATTATCTCCTTCTGTTAGCTTAGGGAGAAGAAAAACGAAGCTGCATTCCGTAATCAAGAAGTATTTCGTGACATAGCTTTTTTTCTCCACTCTCTCTAGGTAGATGCCTCCAGTAGACTTTCGAGCCTAGAATAATCAACAAATGCAGTTTAATGATGTCTTATTGTTTGTAAGCAGCTTGCCATCTGGGAAAATCACAGTCACACTCCTTTCAATTTTTATGTTATATTGGCATTAATAAAGAAATTGGGATCATGATGAACCTGAGGCCAATCATGAAAATCAAGCTAATAGAAGCAATAAAAACATAGTGATATTTAATTGTAATATAGTTGCCAGATTCAGTTTTAAAATTTATAATTTGGTTTATTTGGGTTTCTACAATGAAATCGAAAACCAGAATCATCAGATTATGTTAATATTTTAGAAAACCTAACTGAACCAAATTTCATATAATTCTTTGCTCGCCCCCAGTATTTTGGTATCAGGCTAAAGAAATGCTCAAATGGGGAGATCTTTTTTTCCCTAGTTCGTAGGTCGTACTAAGTGGCGTCCTTTACATTCTTCGCATTTTTTTCGATACAAAAGAAGAATACCACAATACACGTGGAAACATTTTCAGCTTAATCTCTCAGTTATTTTCTAAATTCCTCGTCAGGGATCCCTTCCATTGTTCTCTTTCCTTTTATTGAACATTGTGATTTTCGTTCAAGAAAGAGAAGAGACAAAGGATGAAAAAGAATGTTAAAATTTTTAAGGCAGTAAATCTGAAAAAGAAATGAGGAAAATACAAAAGGAGAATATTAACTTTTTGGCTAAAAAGATGCTTGAATAAACTATATTTTCATGTTCTCAATTTCCGAAAACTAGAAAAAAAAAAAAAAAAAAAAGCGTTATCTACCTAACCAAAAACAATACAGTGACGGGCCATCCCATAAAGGCTATTATTATTTTTTCCCCCAACAGATAAGCATGACTCAATCGCAGACTACAGCAGCCGAAGCTAAGATCCGTTTTCCATCACCATAGACAGGAGCCCCAAATAGAAACAAAAGAACATTAAAATAAACAAAACTGAAAGAGTCTCCTAGAAGGTAATGGTAGATTACACTGGGAGCAGAATCCATTGCTCATTTGTAAACATGTACACGGGATTAGAAGTTTTTGTACTAATACACAGCCAATAGAAGCGGTAGAATTCACTCGAAATAGAATAGGTAACCCCCCAAAAATAACCGCAAACTCGTAATTTTAGCAGGAATTCACAGAAATACACAATTCCCAAACAATGAAGACGATGGCAGAAAAAATTGAAGGCACTGACCGGGAGATGCCCCTGGACAGGGAGGTCGGAGAGCGGCGGAGTCTCGTCGACGGGGCCGAAGTTTCCGACGAGATAGTGAAGAGGCTGCTTTGGGTCATGCATCATCTTAACAAACGCCCACTCCAACCAGTCGATGGCCTTGGACTTCAGCCCCTTCTGAGGCTTCGGTTTCACCTCCACAAGGCCGGCGTCGGTCCTCTCCAAGCCTTCGGGTTCCTGGCCGCCCATAACTCCCTATCAAGCTTCGCTGAGTTGTGCGATTTTTGCGTTGGTGAGCAAGGGTGAGATGAGATATTAAGAGGGCGTGAGAGAGAGAGAGTAAATGTGGTGAGGGTGAAGTCATGTGTGATGAGATGAGATATTAAGAGTGCGTGAGTGTGTGAGAGAGAGAGAGTAAATGTGGTGAGTGTGAATTAATGTGTCGCGTTTGGTGAGGCTGAGCTGGAAGTGGGACCGCCACAGACGGCAGATGTCTGCGCCTCGTTTTCATTTATTTTTCTATTTTCTGTCCACCTAATATACATATGTTTCATCGCTTGAGTGTTAAAAAAAATTAACCTTCTTTTGTTGTGAGAATTTTATATCACGCCTATAAATTAGAGGAAATATATTCATTCAACTCCATAAGTTCATTTAGTGGCAGTTATAATCCGGATTTTAATTAATACAATATCAAAGTTTTGTGAATATGAATTAATTTAGTGATAATTTTTACAATAAAGCTATACGGCCACATTATGGCTGGTCACACATCATTTTCCCACCTATTCTGAAAATATTAAATTATTAAATTTAAATTTAAATTTAAAATTGTCATTCGATATGTGCAAAATTATAATTCCATAAGATGGTTTTAATGTAAAACCAATTTTGTAATAGATCAAAAATTAAATAAATGGTTTTTTCATTTAATAAAGTTGATTATGGTCGGCCATAATTTTTATCCCTTAATGATTTTTGATATCATAAAGTTTAATTGGTTGCATGATTTAGATGTGATATCTCCACTACATAAATTCAAAGATGTGAAATTTGAGATATTTCACTTCATCAAAACGACATATATTTCCATAAAATGATGTTGTTTTGATGATATAGAATATCTTAAATTTTCATATTATTAAATTTATACAAGTATAAATGTCGCACGTAAAATCAGCCTCTCAATTTAATTTTATGAAATAGAACTACAATAATGTGATTGTTCAAAATAGTGGATCTTTGATTTTCAGGCGTGAATATAATTGCTTCTGAATCATTATTTCGTAATAAATAAATTTAGGGAGAATTAATGATTAATTCTGGAAAACAAATCCTTTTCGGGCAAAAAGAAAATGAACCTCGTACGATTGACTTTATAAAATATAATAATATAATGATTGCAATTAATCTCCGTTTTTTTTAATGGAGAAATGTGTCTCGTGTATAATATTATTTAATGCGGAACTTTAATGGGATCAAGCGTTTGGAGATAATTATTTAAGAATGATTTAAGGTCAAACTTCACTAACGTTTTAGAAGAAAAAAATTGTAATAATATTATAGAATTAGTATAGGTCAAAGGAATGAATAATTCTTGAGCCCTTAACAAATTCCAGCCTTAATCGGTTTAGCCAAGTTCTATCACATAAAATCGTCCACGTCAAATAGCAATTATCTTTTATTTATTTATTGGAATTAAGGTGTTAGAAATGTGTAGTTAATTGGAAAATTTTGTGATAATTAATTAGCTGGTAGTTATGGTCAAGCAAGACACTTCTGTGATTGGTCCTCATAGAGTGAGCATCTTATAAGGAGTTCGATTCTATCACGTATAACCCATCACCATTGTCACATTTAATAACAAATTACTTCACACATCTCATCCAAGATGATATATATTTTTAAGACTATCCCATATGACATGTTTCATTTTTAGAAAATAATTATCTCTTCAAAAGTTATGGAACTATCTACTTTTTATTACTTTAATCATTTTATATTCTTTTTAATCGTAATAAAAAAATAACTAGATAATGGTGGGACGGAATGAGTATTATTTAATCCAAAATTAGTCGGTAAGTAATAAAACGTGTTAATCTAAAGATGGTGGAATTGCATCATGGGTGTTCGTTTGAGGTCAGTCCAACAAACCATACAATGTTTGAGCGACGTGAGTGGTGCTAAGAACACCACGAATTTTATTTCAAGCCGTGTTCAATAACTAATTTTACAATGTGAAACTCAAACCACTATATCTGGACAAATTAAATTTACAAACGATGCACGAGCTTTAAGAAATGGAAGATGCTTATACTGTGCATCTACATTAAATAATCCGTAATTAAAATTTCGAACTTATCACTAATTTTCTAGCAATAAAATCCCTTAATTAAACAGTGTCTATTGTAATCCGCTAACAAGTAGAGTATTGTATCCACATGGATTGAAAACACGAAAAGAAGCAAATAATAAGCACAAACACTTCACAATTATCCAGGTTAAACAAAAGTGTAGACATATTTGATAAAATAATTGATAAGAGCAAAATAAAACAAATATTGAAAAGTATCAAAGTAAAATATTGATCTTAGGGAATGTAATAATATAATAGAAAATTAATACAATTAATTTATAGTCTTGCTAACCACAATTAAAGCAATTCAGATGAAAAATCACACAGATAACACAGTCTCCTAGATCGGACATCTTGTAACAGTAGATTAATATATGTTCTATCTCCATTATGTCTCAATAACACAAAAACTCCTAAAAGCACATCAGATTTATTTTCTATAATTAATTATAAAACTGTCAAGTCTTTAGTTTAAATGTATTATGAATTCCTGAATTTGATCACCTAAATTAAAATCGTTAAGTCTTTAACCAGACAACTAGCATAAATCAATAGTGATCTGATCATTTATCTAGCATAAAAATAGCACCATGAACCATAAATCATAAATTGACAGGTAAATAAGTCCTAGATTAATCACATAAATTCCTACTATATAATACAAACTCTATAATCAATAGGAAATCAGTTACTCATAACTGAAAATTAAATAACAAGAAGTAAAGAAAAACATAATTGAAATAATAGATAAGACTCGTGTAGATATTCCACAATGAAGATCTTAAAGATAAAAACTTGAAAATTAATCTCTAAAGTATTACACGAAACTCTAAAATAAAATAATATTCTAAGAAATATGAAAAAGGATTAATGGGGACTTGAGAATTGAATGGTGTAAAATCAAGTATGTGAGAAATGTATTTATAAGTGAAGAAATCATCTTGAATCCTAAGAGGATTTAGATAGGTATAGGAATCCTAATAGATATCAACTATAATTGGATAATATAATTGATCAAAATAGGATCAATCGTAATAATGAGAGAAGGTAATTAGATCCAACAGGAATAAAAATACACAAAAATATTAAAAATCCCAAAAATTATGAGAAATTCAAAATTCTCGCCACGATCCATGGTAGATTACGCGGTTTTCTTGTTTTGATTCGTTCTCTCTTATCCGGACTCTGAATTTTGATCCGTTTGCCCCTACGGAATCCTATCGAGATATACTTTAATTTTATCCACTTTTAACTCTTTAATTCATTCTCCAACTTTCCTTAAAAAATGGTAAAAGTTATCTACGAGTATCAATTCTTCAAATTAAAACAAAACTAATCAAATACTCATTCCAAATATTATTTCTTCTATCAATTAAATCATATATACGCTTTAAAAACCATTGAAAATCTATGTTTATCAGAAACCTTATTCAATTTTATTGATGAAATTTAAAGAAAAATCGTTGTATATTTATTAATTAAGACTTCATGTGGACTTTAATTAAAATTTATTAATTATAATTGAAATTTTATTAGAATAGATGCTTTTTAAATGAATCCAAACACGTGCCAATAATTTAATGAAGTTGGGCAGCGAGGAATGTGACGTTGGCAATTGGGAGGGCCGCCCCTGAGGGTAGGCCACATGGGCGATCGCCTAGCGCCCACCACCGTAGTGCCTAAATTATTTTAAAAATTATATATATATATATATATATAGACGGGTTCAAATAAAACACATTCAAAAATAAGAAATGAACAAATTTGAACCATTGATTTTGAAGATGTGTGGTTGTGATTAAATCAAATTAGGGTATAATGGTAATTACGTAATATTACGAAAATAACCGTCCCTTAATTATAGGGAATGTGATAACTTAATCTTTAACCATTGATTAATGGTAAATGGATGATCAAGATGAATTTTATTTCTTATTTTAAGGGGGTTTGTATTATAACCCAACCCTATATATATATATATATATATATTGATCCAAAATATTATATCACTTAAATATTTTATTTTATTTTATTTTAATATCTAAAGTATTAAATCTTTATATATTTTACTTATAGATATATGTTTTCATTTGGTCTAAAAATATATTAGAAAATATTGATGTTAATGTGATTATTAATGATTTTGC
Organism: Salvia rosmarinus; assembly: GCA_036937905.1. Taxonomy (NCBI): domain Eukaryota; kingdom Viridiplantae; phylum Streptophyta; class Magnoliopsida; order Lamiales; family Lamiaceae; genus Salvia; species Salvia rosmarinus. Next base: position 5,932,974 of record CM072815.1, read on the forward strand.
ATCTACAAATACTCGAATAAATTATTTTTTATGATATCGTATCGTAGATAAGAGTTGAGATATATAAATATAAGGATGACAAGTAAGTTGTATATATTTTTGATAATTTTTTATTAACTATTTCTATTTGTAGATCACTTGAATTTTATGTAAATTTACAAATTTGATTTATTTTATAAGTATAATATAAGAGATATTTTTGGACGGTCTAATGGTTAAGTGAGTTCATGTGCGGGTTCAAACATCACTATCGTCTCTATATGTTCAAGCCAGCCACACCAAATTTTTCAAGTGTGATTTAGTCATCCTATGTCGTTTGCAAGCTATTGTAAAGAAACATAAATTTTACTTAAGACGTCATGTAAGATAATGACCGGGTTTTATATGAATTTTAAAAATGAGGCTTATATTTTATTTTTTCGCTTGCGCCTATAAAATGTCAGGAACTGTGTTGGCAATTGGTTATGGGATGGATTACTTTAGTATTAACATGCTATTGTCTTTCTACATATAAATAATAATTCTGCACATCATATTCATGTATCTTTATCTTGCCAGTTCAGAAAATTAAATAAATGGTCTACAACTCCACGCTGGCTTTGTACAACAGTTGCAATAAAACACTTTATATATTTATATACGTGTGATGTTTTACCGAATGCATCATACATGATTTATTTATATTATCAATGTATCGCGTTTGTATGTATATATCCTAGTTGTTTGAATTTCTTCTTTTTTAAATGGTATTTATTTTATTGAAAAATATAAGACTTAACAGGGTTTGTGATGGTTACGAGCCCCGGCATCCAAATAGCAACTTTCAGCAAACAGTTCATAGCCTGTTGATTCCATTCCCATGTTATCATTTTTATGTGTAGTTTTCATTTTAGATCATGCTCAAATTACATAAAAAAAAAAATTTATGTCAATATTTAGGACTAAGCAATTTTTTATAATTATGGACGTAGTAGTGAAAATAACAAAGGTTAAATATAGAATCCCCCAACCCCCCCTCCAGCCTCTGTCTCTCTCTCATGAAAAAATGAATGTAATGGGCTTCTTTATACTTCACATATTTTTATCTTAAAAGATAATTTGGCCCAGATACAAGTCCATATACATAACCTTAGAGTTTGTTTGATAGACATATTAAGATATATCAAAATAAATAAGAAACACGAGAACTAAAGAGACTTGTATCATATCTTGTTATTTGATACATAAGACATAAAATCTAGATACCATAAATTACAAGTTTGATACAACAGTTTAAAATTGAAATTAAGTCAGAAAATTACAAGTTTGATACAACATTTTGATACAACAGTTTGTATCAAAATGAATGAATTGGGTTGTCCTCGCAATATACAAAAAGAATCTATATACACACAAGAATCTTTAAAAATCTAATGTCAACACAGCAGCAGATATGTAATTCACTAATATGTATATAGTTTATATTTTCTATAGTTTGTAAAACCAGAATTTGATCAAAGTTCAATTAATACCTATAACAACCTCAGCTCCTGTTGTGAATGAATACAAGCTTAGCTCATGTTAACACTTAAATACTTTATATATTTTTGTTTCTTCAAAAATTATTATTCACAAATAAAAAAATGTGAGGATACCACAATTTTTTTTCTCCCACGATCTTGAGCATATGATATTTAGACATTACAATTACATCTTTGTCATTACTGAACAAGATCTAAAATTATGTTAAGCTCTAGTAATATTTTATATAGTGAATGACTTTGCTACTCGTGAGTCATGAGAACACAATGAATTTGATAAAAGTTTAATAATTTATAGACTATAATCCTTAGCAACAATAAAAGACAGAAAATATAAAAGAGAGAATACTCCAACATACGAGAAAAATCACAATCCAAGAGAAATTAATTTTTGCTGCACTGGAGTTAGCTCTTTATAAATTATAATTGAGTAAACAGTCGAAATATAAAATTTCGAGAAACAAAAAATTATACTCCTTCCGTCCACGAAATGCATCATATGTTTGATCGGCACACGTTTTAAGAAGATAGTTGGTAAATGCTTTTTGAGTGGATAAAGTATAAATTTTAAGGATACAAAATGATATACTAAAATGAAAAGTGAGATATTTTTTGTGGACATCCGAAACAGATAACGTGGGATACTTTTTGTAGAAGATGAGAGTATAATAGTATGAAAATGAGATGGGTAGTCTAGCAAGCAACGAGGACAGGACATTAATTGTTTGCATGAAGAAAGGTCCACTACCGCACTAAAATGGAGCATTCATTAGTGGGAATGGAATTGTCTGTTGTTTCTTCGCATTCATTCATTTACTCACCAATTATTGGACGTCTTGCCCCTCCACTTTCAATTCCTATTTTCTGATCATTGTATAAAAACGACATTTGATTCAGCATATATTTCAGATATCCTCATATATTTCAGATATCCTCTGTAAAAATTAGTACTTACATCATAAAAAAAGAATTAAAAAAAATTACAATCGTCCCAACTAACTAGCTTTGCTATGTTAAATTTAGGAATTATCAACGTTGTAGCGAGAAACTCAAACGCATAAATAATTTATAACTATATTTTAATCAATGATCCACGCCCAGACAACCAACTTTATATTGTTGGTATACCATCTTAATTAATTTAGGGAAATAGCGTTTTATGTCCCATCGTTTGAGAGTTTTTTCAGAAATGTCCCACCGTAAGGTATTTACAAAACAGTACCCATCATATTCGAAAAATAACACGGTATGACCCCGAAATTTTTTCCGGTGCCTGAATTTTGACGTGTATGTCGGAGTTGCCAAGTTGGCATGCACGTTGAATAAAAAACCAAAATAACATAAAAAACGTTAAAACGTTATACAACTAAAAAACGCTAAAACGAAATAACATAATTGTGAAATAAATCAGAAATAAATTAACATAAAAAACGCTGAAAGAAACGTTAAAACGTTAAACCAAAATAACATAACACAACTCAGAAATAAATCTCTCACCCTTTAGAAACCGAAATTGTTCTTGAGACTTGTTCTTGAGAATCCTAACTCTGGAAAGAAAACCCAAATCGATTGTTGCCAGAAAGAAAACCCAAATTGTTCTTGAGACCATCACCCTTTGAACCCTAACTCACCTCACCCCAATTCGTTGCTCGATTCTGAAACCTAGCTTCGTGTGCATCTTTGAGGATTCGTTGTGTCGAAGATTCAGGCTTTGCGAAGAAGGAAAACAATGTCTGAATCGAGTAGAAGCGAAGATTCTGGGTATTCCACTCCAAGACCCCGTTGCCATCACGGACCATGTTATCTGCAAAGGTCATTTACGCCCTATAATCCGGGTAGGAGGTTTTGGAGATGCCCTCTCGGAGATAAGGTTAGTAATTTTTTTCCCTTTTTAATTTATGTTCCAAACGTATTTTTCCCCATTGATTCTAGTATGTATTGTTGGAAAAATCTTAATTGGACTTACATATGTTAAATTAAATATGCATAGCTGTCTTTTAGTGATCCAATTAAAGTGGTCTATTAAGGAAATATTATGGATTAAAAGGATATTAATTAATCATGGAATTAATTGTGTAGATACCATAAAGAGATTTGTATTTTGTTGAGGGACCAAATTACAAATCTAGTTTTAATTACTTATTATATAAGTAGGGTTATGGTCCCCAAACGACAGTAGAGAAAATCCGAATCTGCATTCTTTCTCGCAAATGTTCTATCTGTAAACCCTAAGAAAATATCGCTGTTTGGAAGATCCATACAACCACAATCAAGATTCAAGATTTCTATATGGATTCAGGTACGCTTCCGCTTTTGTTATGATTTTCTCGGATTATCAATATAAAGTTATGAATTCTAGGGTATAAATTGATAATTGAAATACCCTATTAAGTGTATTAATTTTCTAACAAGTGGTATCGAGCTTCTCTATACATGATTATCTGAGAATTGTGAATTACAACCGGTAATTATTATTATTTTTATTTGGATTAAGCACCGAAAATGTCGAAACATGCTTGCTGGGTTTGTTTATTTGATTAATCATCAATATGTTCACTGTATCGTTATCTTATTACTGTGAAGAAATTCAATGGTTTCAATTGTGTCATGGATATGCGTGATTTGAAAGGTTAAATTAATTAATTGATTTCGATATGCGTGATGTGGTTTCATTAATTAGTCTGCACAATATTTACTGAATTGGTTTGTCATATTGCGGAATAAAAATTTCTTATCACATAGATGAATTGATGTGGCTTTATTAATTAGTTGAATTTGTGATATGCGTGATATGGCTATATTGAATGAATTTGTGATATACGTGATTTAAAGACATAATTATGCCTGCTGTTGTTATCATTAGTTATGGTTCTATGAAGTCAGTTTTTATTTGCACACGTTTATCAATAGGAATTGGATTTTGTGCAGCATAGTTGATTTTTGTGGAAATGTTTAATGATATGAATCTTGATTTTGCTGATATGGGTTTTACTGATATGATTGAATTTGCATTCATAGTTATCTTATCTCGCATGTTAATCAAGAAGATTCATAATTATTTGAATTACATACAGTTTAAAGATTGATCATTTAATTTTAAATTTGTTTGATACATCTCATGTTCCTATTTGATTTATTAATATTCGAGATAAATAAATTGAAATAAGATGTCGCCACAGTGACCTCTCTTGTAAAAATTTATTTATTAAGAATATTAAGATGGTTGTGTGAATGTATATTAATGCGGGTATTAGCCGGCCTACAGGAAGGTTAATGCTTGGCTGAATTTCATAAACACTTGTGGTGGTAAATACGTGACAATTTTATGGTAATCTATGTGAATAATTTGTCATTCCACAGGATGACAATTGTTTGACAGGACTTATTATCAGTATTTGATCACTACATAGAGGGACTCATTTATAAGTTAATTTTACTGTCCACAGACTTGATATTAATGTTATGCCGGGTTTCTCGATATGTTATCTTCTTATTTGAATTTTATGATTAATTGTGGTTTAATTATGTAAGCATAAAGTTGATTTTGATTTTGTTCTCTATTCAGCTATGATGTCTGCTACTTCTATATCTGCTAATACCAACAACATTCTCATGCTTAATGGGTCAAACTTCAAGGATTGAAAAGAAAATGTTCTGATCATTTTGGTCGCATGGATCTAGACTACGCTAAGAGTTGAAAACCCGCTTCTCGATTTGGATGCAAGTTCACCGAGGAAAACGGAACTTTGAGAAGTGGGATCGCTCAAATCGCGTTAGTCTAATGATCATTAAGACACGGCATTCCGTAGCCTTCGAGGCACGACTCGATGAAATTACTACACCAAATGAGTACCTTGCGAGATTGAAAACGTTTTGTAAAAACGATAAGGCCGAGACAAGTACGCTTTTAGCTAACTTGATCTCACTAAAGTATAAGGCGAGGAAACATAAGGAGTACATCTTACGGATGTCTCACATTGCTTCAAAGTCAAGGCACTAAAGCTCGAGGTGTCGATGACTTACTCGTGTTGGATTTGTATCTTGAAAGCGCTTTGGTTAAGCTTGTATACAATGTTTCTGTTACCACTATTACAATCTCCTATCCGAAATGAATACTTGATTGCATATATCCGTGTCCCCTTATCTCATATATAAGTTAGATCATCACAGTGTGTGAAGATCACGTGTCTATATGATTGGTCGCTTAATGAGATATAAAAGTTTCACACCGAGACAACTTGAGGACGAGTTGTCGGTATAGTCATGGATAGATAAGAAGTGACTTGACTTGGTTGCTTGTCTATGCCGGACGCGTCTCGACGTATTGAAGGATCACAGTGAGATGAGTTCTTCTATCGACCGTCGTGAAGAACCAAGATCTCGGTGATTTACGATGATCTAAACCTCGATAAGGTATTAGATGAGTATGAGTTGTCGACCATCACTTTGACTTGTTATGGGTGAGGTTATATGTTCTAACCCAATATTCTCCGCATCTTGGGTGATGGCGGTCTTGATATCATGCTAGTTATCTCAGTTGAGTCACCGTATCCGCTAGGATGATGACGCCCCTCGAGGAGTTTCAAAAGGTTTATTGTACTAAACCTCGCAGTTGAGTTAGCTCAAGTACAATAATAAGGTTGAGTGGTACTACTTAAGGAATTAAAGATATTAATTATTTTAAGCAATGTAATGCTATAAATAATTAATGGACGCTCGATATCTTAAATACGGGATTCGTAATGTCTAAGTGCAAGCCCGACTCAACTTCGGTAATAAAGGGTAAGTCAAGATTTATTCTCTAGTGGCATGAATAAATGTTTATAAATTAATTTATGTTCGGTGAACATAAGATAATTAATTTATTTGAGGCCCATCTTTATTCCTCAGATTGATCCTGGTGGCCCATCCAGCCCGTAAGCTAGGCAAAATCGGCCCCTATGCTCTACAAGGCAAGGATTTGATTCTCTTTATCCTATAAGAATATTATTATATTTATGGGATATGCATAGATCCTTTCCATATAAGATTATGGTAATAATCCTTTCCATAAAGGTTTATGGTAATTTCCATATGAGATTATGGTAATTTCCATAAAGGATTATTGTAATTTCCATATGGGATTATGGTAATTTCCATATGGATTATGGTAATGCATTATAAATATGAGGTAAGAGATTAAATCTATGTCAATGATTAATAATCATCATCATAATTTTCGAGACTCCCATTGTTCTTGGGAGAATTTTCAAAAAGTGTAGAGAGGATAAATGGTGATTTTTCTCAAGCATTCTCCATAGATCGTCCTCACTCGACGTTGGAGATTGGGCAACCGGATACAATCCGTAAGGTCAAAGCACGAGTCTCGATCCATTCCGCCGGCAGTTCAAAGGTAAACACAAGAAAACCCAACGTGTTGCAATTAATTATATAGTGCATGCTAGGTATATAATCAATGTATGGTGAATTAAACATCCAAGATAGATCCTCGGAGAGGGCTAAACATAGTTTTCCCTTCAATTGGTATCGAGCCCGGATCCGTATTTTGGCTCGCTTGGATTAATTCACGCTTGATTATTACGTGCGCAATATATTATTTGTTGAATCATGCTTCATCGTGGCTCGCTTTTATTTTGTCGGATTTTGTTTTTCACCACGAGAAAATCCGTGGTTAGATTAGATTTATTTTTCGTAAATCTTATCCGTAAAAGTAAAACAGAGACGAAAGCGCCCAGATCGAGACGACGGGAAAACGGGTCGCACGGCGTGCGGCGACGGCACGCAAGCGCGCAGCGGCACTCGCGGACGCGCCCGCGTGATTCGGGCCGAGCCCGATCCGTTTTCCACCCGAATCTCGTTTGACGAGTCCGTCCGTGCCGCGCACGCGAGGCCCGCTGAATCCGGTTCGTGCCGTGCACGCGGTGCCTGTTTGAAGATTATAAAGATCTCGTACTTTGCAATTCTATGTAATAGATTAGGCGGAAAGTGCGATTCCACGAGTGGGCCACGATGAGCGTTTTATTTTATTTTTATCGCTCATTGCATGTCGTGGATGTTTAAATTATGCGATAGCATGCTATGTATGTTTAAATTACGCTGACAAACCTTTAAGTGTTTTCGTAATTGAGTGCGCATAGTAAGCATGCTAGGTTTATCGCGTTTTCAAGCATATTTTAGAATTCATGAGCATGTTTTACATGTTGAGTTCTATAGAAAAGCATGCTAGATTACGTGATCTCGCATGGACAAACCTTTTGAACAAAAAGACTAAGCAAGCAAACCGACAAATTAATTTTTTTTAAATTAAAATGTCAAGACCTCACTTTTGATCTCTAAACAAAGTGATACGCACCGTGAGTAAATGTCCACACGCGCGCTTGCTTGCACTGCTTATCATAAGTTTGTTAGATGAGATTACTAAATAAAACATTTTAAATCTATTGAAGTGGGAGTTTCATGTGTAAACGCCCACACGCGTGGCTCGTATGTGCGATTTTCATAAGTTCTCTAGAGATAGATATAAAATGAGATAACAAAAGAATTTGAATTGGGCGGTATGGTCCTAGTGAGTATGCTAATTCTAAGAATTAGTTTCTCATTGTTAAAATGTGGTCATTGCTTAGATATCACCTCAAGTACAACTTCCCACGAAGTCCCTTCTTGTGATAGTGATGTGGTCAAGTAAGGTCCAATCGTTAATTTCATTTGTCATAAGGATAAGTTGACATGGATTGAAATTAAGCGACTAAAAGGTATATTTTAGTCCAGTCGAGGGTTCATGTGTAAACGCCCACACGCGGGCTTGCATGTGGGATTCCTTGGGCGATTGGAGGTTTCAATTAATATTGTTTTATCAAAAGGTTACAATATTATTATTACGAATTATGTGCGATCGTATGCTTATGTGTTTACATTATCGCTTCGATATGTCTCTTACACCGATTATCAATATGCTCGCACAAAACCGTTATCCGGTCCAATTTTATCGAGTGAAAACGAAACATGGAATATGTTCTTATCATTTGAAGAACACATGTTTGTTCTCACTACTCCTAAACCCGATGCCCATCGACGATCGACTAATGAGCAACGAGAGTCAGCGGACTTTGGAATAAGTCAAACAATATGGCTAAATGCTATATGATGACTACTATGTCCAAAGGCTTGCACCGCAAAGATCGATCGATGGTAGACGCGACGATATTTGGTCAAGTCTCGAGAGAAAGTTTGGGCGATCGGATCGGACGATCCGCTTCCACACAATGAGAGAAATCTTGGCGTGTAAGATGGAAGAACGAAGTTCGTCCATGAACATGTCTTCCACACGACTCATCTCATGGATAGTCTTGATCGGTTGGGAGGAGGTATTGACGGCGAAGCTAAGGTCGATATCATCCTCAATACACTGCCCAAGTCTTTTGAGAACTTTCGCGTGAATGCGATCAAGAGCAAGACCGAGTATACACTTAGTCGGTTGCTTAATGATCTCGTGGCTGCGGAAGGAGTTATGGAAAAGGAAAAGCATGCTCTTGCTAGCACATCTAAGGGCCCAAATTTTCCGTTGCAAAATGGAAAAGAAAAAGGGCACCAAAGGTGTTGAGAGCAAGGAAATAGTGGGAGTAATGGGAACAAGAACACGGCTGCCACCGAGGCTTGAAGAAGCGAAGGAGGCAAGTGCTTCATGTTGGGAAAACGTATGTTAACCCTCGCCCCGAGGATCCATCTTGGGTGTTTAATTCACCATACATTGATTATAAACCTAGCATGCGTCTATATAATTAAATCGCAACACGTTGGGGTTTACACGTGTTTACCTTTGGATCTGAAGAGGTCGATGGAACGAGATGAACGGATCGAACGGATCGGACTCGTGCTTTGACCTTCTGGACTGTATCCCGGTTGCCCAATCTCCAACGTCGAGTGAGGACGATCTATGGAGAATGCTTCGGAAAATCACCCAATGCTCTCTCCAACTTAAAGCTCACGAAAATTTTTCTCTCTCACACCAATGAGATGACCGAAAATTGTGTTGTCAATATGTGAGCATTAACCTAGACTTTATCTCATACCTTATATTTATAATGCACTACCTTAATCCTATATGGAATATTACCATAATCCTATATGGAATATTACCATAATCTTAGGATTATTTCCATACTCTCAGGATTATTTCCATACTCTCAGGATTATTACCATAATCTTATATGGAAAGGATCTATGCATATACCATAAATATAATAATATCCTTGTAGGATAAAGAGAATAAAATCTTACCATTGGGAGCAAAATAGGCGCCGATTTTCTTCTGCTTAAGGGCCTGGATGGGCCAGCCCAGGGATCAAATGCAAGGAATAAAGATGGGCCTCAAATAAATTAATTATCTTATGTTCAGCCCAGAACATAAATTAATTTATAAACATTCGATCATGCCACTAGAGAAAGAATGTTGACTTACCCCTTTATTACCGAAGTTGAGTCGGGCTTGCACTTAGACATTACGAATCCCCGTATTTAAGATATCGAACGTCCATTAATCATTTATAGCAATCATCGCTTAAAACGACAATAACTTCATTTCCTTAAGTAGTACCACTCAACCTTATTATTGTACTTGAGCTAACTCAACTGCGGGGTTTAGTACAATAAACCTTTGAGCTCCTTAAGGGGCGCCATCATCCTAAACGGATACGGTGACTCGTCTGAGATAACTAGCGTGACATACAACCTCGCCACCACCCAAGATGCGGAGAATCTTGGGTTAGAACATATAACTCTCACTCATAACAAGTCAAAGTGATGGTCGACAACTCATACTCACCTAATACCTTATCGAGGTTTAGATCATCGTAAGTCACCGAGATCTTGGTTCTTCACGACGGTCGAAAGAAGAACTCATCTCATCGTGATCCTTCAATACGCCGAGACGCATCAAAGATAGACAAGCAACTAAGTCAAGTCACTTATCTATACCGCACCTAAACCGACAACTCGTCCTTAAGTCGTCTCACCGTGAAACTTTTATATCTCATTAAGCTTGACCAATCATACGCACTTCGTGATCTTCTACACATCGTATGATCTAACTTATATGAGATAAGGGACACGATATATGCAATCAAGTATTCAAATCGGATAGGAGATTGTAATAGTGGTAACGTGAAACATTGTATACAAGCTCAACCAAACCGCCAAGATACAAATCCAACACTTCAGTGCGGTAAGACCGGGCATTGGAAGGCTAAGTGCCCTATGCTCAAGGCTCAAGGTACGCTGTTGCTTTAGTAACTAAACATGTTTAGCAACTTGTTCTACCCATTCTCGGGTAGTAGACACGGTCTGTCGATCATGTTTGTTACACCTGCGGGGTTCCTCGGACAAGGAGTCGAGTAATGGCGAGATAACGATCTCCATGGGCAACGCGCGAAAGTCGAGGCCGTTGCGATCGAGATGTTACTTTATGTTTTGAGAGAATGTTTAGTTTTAAAAGACGTTTTATATGTGCCGGATTTTCTAGGAACCTTGTTTCTATTTCAAACTATTTACTCATGGATATTCTCGTTATTTTGATAGTGGTGTTTCTATCATAAGAAATGACGGTTATCTCGTGTTGGCACTTTATATAATTCGCTTTATACTATTTCGCAAAACATAATACCTATAACTATGTTGCATCATCAAACCCTAGAAGAGAAAGTTTTCTTCGCAAGATGACACCACTTTTCTATGGCATCTTAGATTAGGTCACATCAATCTAAATAGGATCCAAAGACTAGCTAAGAATGGAGCGTTGGGTAATCTCACAGTTACTCCATTCCCAATCTGCGAATCCTGTATAGAAGGTAAGATGTCGACCAAACCCTTCAAAGCGAAGGGTTATAGAGCCAAAGAAATGCTAGAGTTAGTCCATTTTGACCTGTGTGGACCGATGTCCGCACAAGCTCGTGGAGGGTACGAGTATTTTGTCACTTTCATTGACGATTACTCAAGGTACGGATACGTATACCGCTTCACCACAAGTCTCGAATGCTTTGAGAAATTCAAAGAGTTTAAGGCGGAAGTGGAGACGAAGCTAGGTAAGAGTATCAAGTCATCAAGGTTCGATCGCGGTGGCGAATACCTTAGCAACGAGTTCATGGACTATCTAATAAAGTGTAGGATTACGTCCCAAACAAGACTTCACCGGCACACCACAAAGAAAATGGTGTTTCGAGAGCGAAGAAATAGGACTCTTTTGGAAATGGTTAGATCAATGATGAGTTATGCAACATTGCTATTTCGCTTCGGGGTATGCCTTAGAAACGGCGGCATACTTGCTAAATCTAGTACCATCCAAGTCGGTCGAAAGACCCTTTCGAGTTGTGGTGCAGGCGCAAGCTGGTTTGAGCCACATAAGGATATGGGCGCCCATCACATGTCTTTGAACAAGAAGGTCGACAAATTGGAGGCTAGATCGATGCAAGGTCGTTTATTGGCTATCCTAGAGGAACGAAGGTGGTTTATTCTATAGTCCTAAGGATCGGAAGGTCATTATTAGACTAATGCCCGATTCTTAGAAGAGGATTATATGAAGAATCATAAATCCAAAGTTGAAATCATTCTTCAAGAATTAGAAGATGATCGTATTCCACCACCGACAGGCGAAAGGTGCGAGATGTCGAGTCTAGTGGGAGGATCGACACGGATACTTCAAGAAATTGAAGTGGGTCGAGTTCCACCGAGATACCGACCGCATAAGTGGTACCTACCCAAGAAGTTGTGCAAAATGAGAACCACAAATTATCGCACCCACCGTTGCCATTGTGCTGTAGAACCTCGTAGTAGTGGGAGGTTGTTCGTCAACCCGAGCGATTTATGTTCATGGGAGAATCTTGGATTTAGTCCCGTGAAACGAGCAGCACAATAATCGACCCATGGACATACAAGGAGGCGATACAAGACATTGATGCAAGATCATGGCACACCGCTATGGACTTAGAAATGGAGTCCATAACGGCTATGGATGTATATGAAAAGACACTCTACCGGATGGCAAGGAAGCCATAGGTAGTAAGTGGATATACAAGAGGAAGAGATTCCGATTGAGAGGTTTCGCTTTTAAAGCCGAGCTTGTGGCGAAAGGGTACACTCAGTTGAGGCATCGATTTCGATGAGACCTTTCGCTCAGTAGCAATGCTCAAGTCCATCGTAATTCTTCGGCCATAGCGACCACTCAACCCAGAGGTTTGGCAAATGGATGTGAAAACCGCTTAAACGGTTACCTTGAGGAAGGTAGAGACATCTATATGCACAACCAGAAGGTTATGTGGTAAAGGGTGAAGAGCATCTAGTATAGAAGCTAAGTCCATTTATGGACTTAGCGAGCCTCCCGATAATGGAACTTACGCTTTGACGAGGTGGTAAAGTCCCATGGATTTACCTAGTTGCCTAGCGAGAGTTGTGTGTATCGGTTAGATGTCAACAGTGATGTGGTATTTCTTGCACTTTATGTAGATGACATTCTTCTAGTTGGCAACAACGTGAAGTCATTATCGACGTAAAGAGTTGGCTATCCGATCGCTTCAAATGAAAGACTAAGGAGATGCAGCGTACATTCTTGGGATCAAGGTTTACCGAGATCGCAAGAAGAAAATGTTGAGCTTATCTCAGCGCCTTACATTGATACCGTGATTACTCGTTTTAGTATGCGACCCGCCAAGAAAGGATTGCTACCTTTCGGACATGGCGTTCCTTTATCTGAGCAAGATCACCTATGATCGCTGCGAAGGAGATAGAGGAAATGAGACAAGTTCCTTACGCTTTCATTGTAGGAAGTCTCATATACGCAATGCTATGCACGAGGCCCGATATCTCGCTATACGGTGGCATAGTAGCTAGATATCAATCTAACCTCGACAAGCTCATTGAATCGCAGAAAGCATATACTCAAGCACCGAAAAGGACTCGAGATTATAGGCTGGTTTACCATGCAGATAGTCTAATGCCTTTGGGTTATCTGACTCTGGATTTCCAAGTCGACTCGATGAGAAAAATCTACCTCGGGCTATGTGTTTACCTTGGGAGGTGGAGCCGTATCTCATGGAGTGCAAAGCAATATGCATTGCGGACTCTACCATGGAAGCCGAATATGTAGCCGCCGGAGGCTTCTAAGGAGGTCAGTATGGTTCAAGAACTACCTCATGGATCTAGGTGTGGTACCGGTTTGCCCAAGAGTATCCTAGTTTTCTCGTGATAACTCGGTGCGATGGCAAACTCGAGGAACCACGGACCCACAAGCGACCAAACACATAGAAAGAAAGTACCATGTCATACGAGAAATCTTTAGGCGGTGGCGTCTTTGATTGCAAAGATTGATACGACGGATAACCTAGTGGATCCATTCACGAAAGCCTGCCGCTATAAGTCTACGTTGGGCACGTTAGAGGACTTGAATTGCGCTAGATGGCACCCGCTAAAGCTCGCCGCAATAAGTCTACGTCGGGACGTTAGAGGACTTGAATGCTGCTAGATGGCACCCACTTAGAAAGGAAACTTTTGTATAAGTGGGAGAAGCAAAGTGATGGTTTTGTTTGTAATAGCTAGTAGAGACACATTGTATACTAAAAGTTTGCTTTAGTATAAGTGGAAGATTGTTGGATTTGTATACCGAAAGCGCTTTTGGTTAAGCTTGTATACAATGTTTCCTCGTTACCACTATTACAATCTCCTATCCGAAATGAATACTTGATTGCATATATCGTGTCCCCTTATCTCATATATAAGTTAGATCATACGATGTGTAGAAGATCACGAAGTCCGTATGATTGGTCAAGCTTAATGAGATATAAAAGTTTCACACCGAGACAACTTGAGGACGAGTTGTCGGTATAGTCTCTGTATAGATAAGAAGTGACTTGACTTGGTTGCTTGTCTATCTTTGATGCGTCTCGACGTATTGAAGGATCACAGTGAGATGAGTTCTTCTATCTGATCGTCGTGAAGAACCAAGATCTCGGTGACTTACGATGATCTAAACCTCGATAAGGTATTAGATGAGTATGAGTTGCTGACCATCACTTTGACTTGTTATGGGTGAGGGTTATATGTTCTAACCCAATATTCTCCGCATCTTGGGTGATGGCGGTGCTTGTATATCATGCTAGTTATCTCAGACGAGTCACCGTATCCGCTTAGGATGATGGCGCCCCTTAAGGAGCTCAAAAGGTTTATTGTACTAAACCATGTAGGTTGAGTTAGCTCAAGTACAATAATAAGGTTGAGTGATACTACTTAAGGAATTAAAGATATTAATTATTTTAAGCAGTCAGAATGCTATAAATAATTAATGGACGTTCGATATCTTAAATACGGGGATTCGTAATGTCTAAGTGCAAGCCCGACTCAACTTCGGTAATAAAGGGGTAAGTCAGCATTTATTCTCTAGTGGCATGAATAAATGTTTATAAATTAATTTATGTTCTGGGCTGAACATAAGATAATTAATTTATTTGAGGCCCATCTTTATTCCTTGCATTTGATCCTTGGGCTGGCCCATCCAGGCCCGTAAGCTAGGCAAAATCGGCGCCCCTATGCTCTACAAGGCAAGGATTTGATTCTCTTTATCCTATAAGGATATTATTATATTTATGGGATATGCATAGATCCTTTCCATATAAGATTATGGTAATAATCCTTTCCATAAAGGTTTATGGTAATTTCCATATGGGATTATGGTAATTTCCATAAAGGATTATTGTAATTTCCATATGGGATTATGGTAATTTCCATATAGGATTATGGTAATGCATTATAAATATGAGGTAAGAGATTAAATCTATGTCAATGATTAATAATCATCATCATAATTTTCGAGACTCTCATTGTTCTTGGGAGAGAATTTTCAAAAGTGTAGAGAGGATAAAGGGTGATTTTTCCAAGCATTCTCCATAGATCGCCCTCACTCGACGTTGGAGATTGGGCAACCGGGATACAGCCCAGAAGGTCAAAGCACGAGTCTCAATCCATTCCGCCTCGACAGATTCAAAGGTAAACACGAGAAAACCCCAACATGTTGAAATTAATTATATAGGTGCATGCTAGGTATATAATCAATGTATGGTGAATTAAACATCCAAGATAGATCCTCGGGAGAGGGCTAAACATAGTTTTTCCCTTCAACTCGTGCATTTGGTTTTGATATCTCTTCCTGCACAATTCAGTCAATTTAAGGTCAGTTATAACTGCCAAAAGGAGAAGTGGACTCTTAATGAGCTCATTTCATATTGTGTGCAAGAAGAAGAAAGGCTGAAGCATGACAGAACTGAAATTGCTCAACTGGCTAGTAATTCTAAAGACAATGGCAAAAGAAAATTTAACGTTGGGAAAGCTGCTAAAGTTGATGGTCCACCCCAAAAGAAACAAAATGCTGAAAATTCAGATTCTAAAGGTTGTTTCTTTTGTGGCAAACCTGGACACATGAAGAAAGATTGTACCAAATATCGTGCTTGGCGCGTAAAGAAAGGTACATTTCTTGCTCTGGTTTGTTCTGAAGTAAATTTAGCTTAAGTACCTAGAAACACTTGGTGGTTAGATTCTGGTGCAACTACTCACATAAGTGTTTCAATGCAGGGTTGCCTGAGCTACCGAAAGCCAACTGATGGTGAAAGATACATCTATGTGGGAGATGGCAAATCGGTGGAAGTGGGGGCAATTGGGCATTTTAGATTGTTGTTAAGAACTGGATATTTTTTGGATTTGAAAGACACTTTTATTGTACCGTCATTTAGATGGAATTTGGTTTCTATTTCCTTATTGGACAAATATGGTTATTCTTGTTCATTTGAAAATTCTGAGTTTTGTCTTTCATTAAATTCCAATATAGTTGGTGGTGGTTCATTAAATGTCTATGACAATCTATATATGCTTGATATTGTACCTTCATATAATGAATCCTTGCATGTTGAATCAAGAGGTACTAAGCGAAAAATAAGTAAACAAAATTCAAAGAAAATTGTGGCATAAGAGTTTAGGTCATATCTCAAAACCGTAATTGAGAGACTTATGTCGATGGTATATTGGATTCACTTGATTTTTCGCACCTTGATGTTTGTGTCGAGTGTATCAAAGGAAAATGCAGACCAAAATAAAGAGATTGGGTGCCAACAGAGCTACGACGCCTTATAATCGATACATACGGATATTTGTGGGCCATTTCCTAAGGCTTTTGAATGGTCAACGATATTTTATATCTTTTATGAGCGATTACTCACGATTTGGGTACCTATATCTAATTCATGAAAATCGAGGACCTTGAACATGTTCAAATTTTTAAGGTCAAGTTGAAAATCAACTCAACAAAAGAATTAAAACTGCCGATCCGACCGTGAGGTGAGTACTATGGCGGATATGATGGTTCGGAGAACAACGCCCGTGACCTTTTCTCTTCCTAGA
This sequence comes from Salvia rosmarinus, assembly GCA_036937905.1. Taxonomy (NCBI): domain Eukaryota; kingdom Viridiplantae; phylum Streptophyta; class Magnoliopsida; order Lamiales; family Lamiaceae; genus Salvia; species Salvia rosmarinus. Next base: position 5,949,923 of record CM072815.1, read on the forward strand.
GGAATGTGGAATTGTCCCACAAGACACCATGCCAGAACACCTAGCATGAATGGTGTTGCTGAAAGACGAAACAGAACTCTAAAGGATATGGTGAGAAGTATGATTAGTCATTCGTCTCTACCAGAATCACTCTGGGGAGAAGCACTAGAGGCCGCAACTTATATTCTCAACAGGTACCAACTAAAGCATTGCTAAAACACCTTATGAACTTTGCAACGGGCAAAGCCTAGTCTAAATCATTTGCATGTATGGGGATATCCAATGAGGCTGGGCTTATAAGCCAAATGAAAAGAAACCGACTCCAAAACAATTAGCGATTATTTTATTGGTTATCCAAAGAGATCAAAGGGTTTCAAGTTTTACGATCCCACTAGAAAAATCATTTTTTGAGACGGGAACTGCGGTATTTTTTGAGGATGTTGAGCTTTGGGGGAGAAATACAGTTAGAGACATTACCTTTGAGGAGGATTCAATTTCGACTCCTACTACTACTTCTAGTAACGTGCATGCTTTTATTCCTGTCGTTACTCGAGAAGCAGATTCAGAACCTCAACAGGATGATGTTGAAAATATCCTCACTCTGAATGATCAAGTTATCCAAGAAGATCAAACTCCGGTTGATCAAGTTATTCAACAAGATCAAATGCTGGTTGATCAAGTCATTCAACAAGATCAAACTCAACAACCTCAAGAGCCAATGCAATTAAGAAGATCCACTAGAGAGAGGAGAAATGCCATTCCGAATGATTACGAAGTTTATCTTCAGGAATGTGAGGAAAATAATGGATTGATGATAAATGATCCTATCAATTATCAGCAAGCCATGCAATCTCCAAACTCTGAAATGTGGAATGATGCTTTGATTGAGGAGTACGAGTCAATGTTAGAAAATGATGTATGAGATATCGCTCCATTACCTCCGGTGTGAAACCTATTGGTTGCAAATGGATTTTAAAACCAAGAGGATTCAAGAGGTAATGTGGAACGATATAGGGCTCGTCTTGTAGCAAAAGGCTATACTCAAAGGAAGGCATTGATTTCAAAGAGACTTTCTCTCCGGTTTCCTCGAAAGACTCTTTGAGAACAATTATGGCATTGGTTGCACATTTTGATCTTGAGTTACATCAGATGGATGTGAAAATAGCGTTTCTCAATGGTGACATTGAAGAGACACTTATATGGAACAACCGAAAACTTTGTGGTTGGAGACCCAAAGACTATGGTTTGCAAATTAAAGAAATCCATCTATGGACTCAAGCAAGCTTCTCGTCAATGGAACCACAAATTTCATCAGGTAGTAGTCTCGTTCGGATTTGAGGCTAATATTGCTGATGATTGTGTGTACCAAAAGTTCTGTGGGAGTAAGTGTATTTTTCTAGTTTTGTATGTGGATGACATTTTGCTTGCCTCAAATGACAAAGGATTGTTGTACGAAACCAAGGGATTTCTATCAAAGATTTTTAAGATGAAAGATCTTGGGAAGCTTCTTTTGTATTAGGAATCCAAATATATCGAGAACGTTCTCGAGGTATTCTTGGATTGTCACAAAAGGGGTATATTGAAAAAGTGCTACAAAGATTTGGCATGCATAATTGCAAACCAATTGATAACCCTATAGCTAAAGGAGACAAGTTTAGTCTCAATCAGTGTCCTAAAAATCATCTGGAAATTAAGGAAATGGAAAAGATCCCATATGCTTCAGTTGTTGGGAGTCTAATGTATGCTCAGGTCTGCACAAGGCCAGATATAGCATTTGTTGTTGGTATGTTGGGCAGATATTTAAGTAACCCTAGTATGGATCAACGAAAGCGACCAAACGGGTTTTGAGGTATTTGCAGAGAACAAAAGACTTCATGCTTACATCTGTAAAATCGGATCAGTGAGATCATTGGGTATTCGATTACGATTTTGTTTGGATGCCAAGATAGTAGAAGATCTACTGGTTACGTTTTCCTATTGGTGGGGAGCCATTTCATGGAGAAGTGCTAAGCGGACACTTGTAGCACCTTCTACCATGGCAATGAATTTGTGGCATGTTATGAGGCATCCAACAAGGAATATGGTTGCGAAATCTTGTCACTGGGTGCGATTGTTGGAAATATTGAAAGACCAATAAAGTTATATTGTGACAATAACTCGGCGATCTATATTCCAACAACAACAGGAGTTCTACTAAGTCAAAGCACATCGACATTAAGTACAGTGGTGAAAGAAAGAGTGAGTGGTCGATTGCTATAGAGCATATAGGACGAGACTCAATGATTGCGGATCCGCTAACAAAGGGATTGACACTCAAGGTCTTTCATGGGCACACCGCTCATATGGGTGTGTTATCGCTTCAGGATACTTTGGTTTAGTGGGAGTCTGTATTATATTAATGTTTTATAGTTTATTTTGGAATCATTTTGTGTATTTTGGTATTTTCTGTATAGACATAAAGTAATTGATTATTGCACTCTGTCATTTTATTTATTATTATTGATCTCACTGAGGAATAAGGTGCACCAATTGGAAATAGATATGTTAGATCACATTGCATATAATATCCAATGCTACGCATCTATGATTGATCTATGTCATTTGATTATATTAGTATTCGTGATTACTGATGGGTCTAGTCACGCTTAAAGTGATTATGGCCTCTTTAGTCCTATACCAATATGATCAATGGACGAGATTGCTTCAGAATATCGATATGTGACAGCAAAGTTTGAGCTCATAAGGTGATGCATGTTTGTTCGGTAACATATGTAGTCCAAGTGGGAGATTGTTGGAAAAATCTTAATTGGACTTACATATGTTAAATTAAATATGCATAGTCGTCTTTTAGTGATCCAATAAAAGTGGTCTATTAAGGAAATATTATGGATTAAAAGGATATTAATTAATCATGGAATTAATTGTGTAGATACCATAAAGAGATTTGTATTTTGTTGAGGACCAAATTACAAATCTAGTTTTAATTACTTATTATATAAGTAGGGTTATGGTCCCCAAACGACAGTAGAGAAAAATCCGAATCTGCATTCTTTCTGCAGTTCTATCTGTAAATCCTAAAGAAATATCGCTCGTTTGGAAGATCCATACAACCACAATCAAGATTCAAGATTTCTATATGGATTCGTGTGCGCCCGCTTTTGTTATGATTTTCTGGATTATCAATATAGAGTTATGAATTCTAGGGTATAAATTGATAATTGAAATACCCTATTACGTGTATTAATTTTCTAACATGTATCACTGCATTGATTCTAGTATGTATCAACGCTTTATTCTAGTATGTATTTTCCCCATTTTGTATTTAAAATCAGATCAAATCTTTCTTGAGGAACTTGAGGAAGTATTTCTAAATCTAAATGCCTCTAATCCCATGATCTCATTGTGCAAGCAGAGGAAAGTCATAACGTTGTCGATTCTATTATTGCATGATTTGAGTTCTGTAGAGTGAACTTAGGTTCAAAATGTGAGTTCTGTAGAGTGAACTTAGGTTCTACAAATTATTAGAGTATTGGATTGCATGAATTGGATAATGCAAAGTTAATAGAAATATATAGAAGTTGTGCTTCTCAGAATTCTTTAGCAACAATGATCGAGATACTAACCAATGGTCGTAACGTTATCGATTCTATTATTGCATGATTTGAGTTCCTGTAGAGTGAACTTAGGTTCAAAATGTGTGTTTGTGTGTTTGTGTAGACTGGTTATGTCACTGCATGAAAGTGTAGACAAACAAAAGGGATTTAGAGTCAGTCCCATTGTAATTTTGTTGTGATTAGTCGGGTTCCAGGTTCCTAATATATTTTGGGAGTTAATTGTGTATTTTTGTTGTGATTAGCCGGGTGATTGTGGCTATTTTGTGTGGTATGAAGATCCATTTGAAGGAAGGACAAAAATGGCTCTTCTCGATTGCATAAGAAAAAGCAATATGAGGCTACAAAAGAAAAAGAAGGAAGCTGAAGAAAAGAAAGAGGAACTGAAGGATAGTTTAGAGGTGAAGATTAAAAGGATTCGAGCAGAGAAAAAATCGTTGAAGCAAGCATTGAGAGATATGAAATGTAGACTTCACATTTTGTTTTTTCTGTTGATTGTCATCTGTTTGATTTTGTTGGTTTGGATATTTGTAGACAAATTTAAGTTTATACCTCATTCAAGACGTCGTCTTCCTAATTGAATTATGTATTTTGTTGGATATTTGTTGGTTTTGTATCGAACAAAGTGAAGTATGTATTTGTTGGTTTTGTATCGAACAAAGTGAAGTATTGCGTGTTTGTGTAGCTTTGGCTATTTTGTAATCTTTGTATAATGGTTTTATAAATATTGTACTCTCATTTTGGAGAATGGTTGTATAAATATTGTAGCTTCAAGCTCAATTTTTTAAAAGCAGTGCGATTCAGGATGATGGATGATTAACATGATTACAAATATTGTAGGTTGTAATTACAAGTTCATCTTTGAGTGTGTAATAGAAGGTATAGCTGGTTATAGAAGGTATTGTAATTTCTAATGAGATTCGTTATATAGATTGACACCATATAGAGGTGCAGGCTCACATTGGACAAGATTTAATCTTGTATACATCATTAGCAGCCAAAAACTTAGCTCATCCTCGAGCAACAATAGAATTATGTAGTCTTAGGTATATCCATCCACGATCCATCATTTAACTCACCCTCAAATATATTACAGATTTATGGGGTGATATTCATAACAAAATACATAAGATACTTAGACAATCAATACAAAACATGATTTAAAATATGCGCAAATGGTCTAACGGGTTTAAAATATGCGCAAATAGCCCAAAATACATCATCGTCTAGTGATATTCATAACAAAATATAAGTTGGTCTAACGGCAAAATATAAGTTCGTCTAATGTCATCTATAAATCAAAATGACAAATATTTAAACAACTAATGAAGTTCAAGGTGGTGTGGGATTGTCAACTTGACTGCCTTGAGTGCTCCTATCTTCATGTGGATTCGATTGTGATTCTCGAGTGTTCCTACTCATAAAATGTACACGACGCGTTCCAGGTTCCTACAACCAAGCAAGTGAGTTAAAACCAAGAAAGCATAATCCATATAGTGTATGAAAAGATATTTATATTTCTTACTCTAACATAAATAGTCCCAGATTCGGTGGATATCAATCCACCATATTCTTGTCGTGTCTGTCAATTCAATAGCTTGCAAATTATACCAATTTATATTTTGTCAACTAAATAGATAGAAGGACTACATATGAGAATTACTTACACGTCGTGTCTCTCTTTGCATGACATAGTTCACAGTGCTACTAGCCCTTGGTGGTCTTTGCATCAACGAAATGGGAGCCATTGACTGTCTAGCTCTTGGTGGTCTTGCAGGCTAATTATATTATAAGAATAAAATGTTAGTCATAAACAAAGTGAAATGGGAGATATTCGTATTATAAATAAGAAATAAGCCATAAAATACCGAATCACTCTTGTCGGCTCTTTACATGTTCGCTATTGTGGTCAAAACCTCCACAATTCTTACAAGACATTCGTAATCCACGATAGACAATTTCGTTGTGGACTTGTTTTGCATGTCATCAAGCCTCTTTCTTTGCTTCTTAGGTCTTCCGGTGCTTTTGAATATTCCGGAGGCAACACATGAGCTTCTTAAACTAATTGCCAAGACTTAAATCCACGCAAAGGACTTATGCCAAACTTATAACACTCTATCGCATTGGTCTTATAGTAGAACCGATCAACATAGTTCACGGATCATCTCTAACATGATAAATGCAACTCAAAGCATGACAACATGGAATACCGCTAACTCCCATGCCCTACAAGTACACACATTCTCAACAAGATCAACAATGTGAGTCATCATTGCAATGCACCTCATACTTTCCCCAACTACCGATCTAACATCACACAACCTCACAACATTATGTATCTTTGTCAACTTATTTCTAATGTTAGGACACGTGGATCAAGATTCAAAACTTTTCTCGGTGATTGTTGACGGATCATATATCCTACACATGATACTCCTCCTAATATCTTCTAGATGTCGATCGAGGTTTATCTCTAGACTTTAAAATGTAGCTATTAAAAGTCTCGCACATTGTTCGAATAGTGTATGTCTTTGTAAAAGAGTTTATCGTAGTCTTACAAATGAAGTCGGTCCTTTCTTGTCGACGAAATCATCACCGCTTGGGACTTCTCGCTTCAATTTATTTAGAAGCCATTCATAATCGACCTTCTCAGAGACCTTGCAATCGCCGAATAACTCTTTGAATTTTGATCCTAGGAAATGCTTCTTCCGTTGGCATAAATATGCCTTGCAGGTCTATGCTCACCATTAGAGCCAACTTCAATTCCATTGATCAAACCCCGAAAAGGTTAAAATATATATTAGTCACTCAATGTATATGTATCAAATCTCGTAAGATGTTGAGATCATCAAACACTATTAATCTGAAATGTTATAATACCTTTGTCTGCCGCTCATGAATGTCCAACCTAGACCATCCGAGATGTTGAGATCATCAAACAAACGCTCAAAAACCATGACCAACTTTGTTCATTTTCCTTTTCAACCACAATTTCAAGCTTTAGGGTACATTTTGTTGTTGCAATCTTTAGAAACTAGCTAGCAATGCTCCTCCTAAAATGCCTTCAAGAAGCAAGATCAAAGCCAATGAATTTCCTACAACCAACAAGGAAGTTTTTCCGTAGTGCTGAAAATCCAATGTATAACCATTCAAACACGGGCCTATCTTGTTTATCTAAGTATGTCTTCAACTCAAAACGACCTTCTTTGTCATTCCTCATCAATTCTAAACGTATGGTCTAAGCTTTGAATAATGGTCATAAATGTACCCTTATCTGCTCCAAAGCTAGCCACTTTCCCCTATAACATTTCATAGGTGTAACTGTGCAACCGTAGGTTAGCCGCATTTCATCCACCATTTCCTTATTAGTAATGTTTGCATTGTTTCTCAACTTTGGCAAGAAATGGGCAGCCACAAACTGGGAATTGGCTTGCCTGTTGCATTGTGCTCTTACACATGTATGTTTTCCATTCAATGTCTTAATAATAAATGTAGGTTCACCATGGACTAAGCTCGCATACATCTTCCATTCACATCCCTCGCTGCACGTAGCTTGTAGCTTAGCATGTGAACTCTTACTCCACCTAATATTATAACCATTTGCAATGGCCCAATGTCTCACAACCTCCTGACACTCTTTCTTATCTTTGAATCTTAACCCAAGTTCTAGTTTCAAATCTTTTGTTTGAGTGTTATTGGAGTAAAGCTTAGTCTTTGCTTTGGTGTGTCCCTTATCATCCAAGCTTTCACAAGATGTATCTGAGTCAAATTCCTCAACAGGTGTAAGTTCATCAACATTCAAATCTTGTTCTTCACTGTTTTGATAGACACTCTTTCATTTTCTATCTTTGTTGTTCTCACAAACACTATTTCCTTTTCTGTATGCCTTCTTATTTCTTCTAGCTTCAAAGAACTCATCATCTTCATCTGAGAAGTCTTTATCATCCAGCCCATCATCAGATATGGGATCTTCTTCTATCAGTTTGTCATCTAACTCAAAATCACAGTCGTCTTCATATTCTTTGTCTGCATCTTCATCACCCACTTCAGTTCCTTTCTCCATTTCTTTCTCATTCTCAGTACCTTGGTCATTTTCTTTCTCACATTCATCAGATATCTCCAAAATTTTCGATCATCAACAAATCTTATGGCATTGCTTACTAAATCGATTCATCGTCATCAAGATTCACAAATAAGAACTCACCGGTATCCTTATCCTTAAAAGCATATCTTATAATCCTACCATACCTTAAATCGGCTAGAATCAACTCATTAATAAAAGCTTCACCATAATCGAACACATCATACTCGGGCACATCCAAAAATCACAAAGATGTATATTTCTTGTCGTCGATAAAACCCCACCATGCCACAACCTTAGCATAACAACAAGAGCTGACATTCTGACCATCGAAATGCAATACAATACAATACAATACAAAAATATTAAAATTCACTCAACCCAACATAAATACAATATAATAATAAAGTTGTTCTATGAAAAAAACAAAACAAAAGTTTAAATAAATACCTCAATGTTTGGTTTTCCCGACATAGATTTCAAGGCATGAGAGGCCACCACCATGAGCCAAGCTTTTCGGACCACAAACCTCTTTCGACGACCACAGCTGCAGCCCTATTTGCCGACACAAGGGTCCACGAAACCTCCCAAACTTACTTTCTGGGTTTAGTATTTAACGAGAAAATGAGTCGCCTTTCACCATCGGGTCGCCTTTCACCATCGATTTTTAGTGGGCACACAACGACTCCTCAGAATTTTCAAGAACGAAGGCAGGTTTCACAATCGATTTGGAGTGAGAGTGAATGAGGATTCAAGAACAATTTGGGTTTTTTCTTTCTGCCTGAATTTCGAAATTTTGGTTTCTAAATCAAATTTTCTTTCAGCATGCCTGAATTTCTGAGTTGTGTTATTTTGATTTATTTTGCCCACACCACATTTTGATTTATTTTGGTTTAACGTTTTAACGTTTCTTTCAGCGTTTTTTATGTTAATTTATTTCTGATTTATTTCACAATTATGTTATGTTAATTTATTTCAGCGTTTCTTTCAGCGTTTTTTATGTTAATTTATTTCAGCGTTTCTTTTAGCGTTTTTTAGTTGTATAACGTTTTAACGTTTTTTATGTTATTTTGGTTTTTTTATTCCACGTGCATGCTAACTTGGCAACTCCGACATACACGTCAAAATTCAGGCACCGAAAAAAAATTTGGGGTCATACCGTGTTATTTTTCGAATATGACGGGTACTGTTTTGTAAATACCTTTACGGTGGGATATTTCTTAAAAAAACTCTCAAACGATGGGACATAAAACGCTATTTGCCCATTAATTTATGTAAAGACCTTATATATATGTGGAGTCTTGAATTTTGAGTCATGTTGACATTGATGTTGTGTGCATGTTTCAGGTCAATTAAATACATAAATTTAAATGTTATGTCACGGTGGACTCGAACCCAAACCTTTAGTCTCGGGCATTAACCATTCTATCACTAGGTCAACACACGCACACATTGTGTGCATGTTTCATCATTTAAGGGTGTGCATGGATATTTTTATATATCTTATGTTAATATATTGGATACAGGTATAAATCTAACTCGTGCGTCGCATGGTACGTATTTACTCAAAGCGTTATGTCCTTATAAATCTGGTATTTGAAATCCAATTAAAGTATTGAAAATATGATTATTTTTTTTTGAACTGACTCCATATTTCATATGAAAATGATATGTAAAATTGATATATAATTTTATAGGCGGGCTTAGTATAGTGTAGAGGGAAATATTAGATTACTGTAACAGGTAACTTGATTAATAGTTAATGGATAACTTATTCCCATGTGATTTATACTACTTCATGCATAATTAGGTGTGCAAATTATTGCTCCTACGGACTTAGCTCAATTAATTAAAAGTTAGTATATTTGAAATAAGGTTTGCAAATTATTTACTATATTCGGTATAAAAGTTGAGATGGAGAATTTTTCACCAAAAAGTGTGACATGTATCCGGGGACAATTGTTTTTTGTTCTAACAAAATTAATTTGATCTTCATATATAATCAAATTAGATAGGGTATAATATCTTTTAGGGGTGTCTAATTTTCGGTTAGAACGGAATCGAACCGAAACCGATAAATTCGGTTAACTGAAAACCGACAAATTCGGTTATCGGTTCGGTTTCGGTTCCAGAGTTGAAAAAAATTTCGGTTATTGGTTAACCGATAATCGAACGGTTCGGAACCGAAAAATCGTTTTTTATTTTTAATTATTAATTAATTAATTAAAAATTCTGAAAATTAATTTTTAATTATTACTTTATTAATTATTTTAATTATTTGTTAAATATTTTAATTATTTATAATAAGTTTCAGTTTTTAAATTATTATTTTATTTGTTTTAATTATTATTTTATTTATTTTTATTATTAATTAATTTTAATTCGGTTTTTCAGTTAACCAAAAATCGAACCATCGGAACCGATTGGTTTCGGTTAACCGAAAATTAAAATGGTTCGGTTTCAGTTCCACTTTTTCGGAGAAATTCGATTCGATTAATCAAATCGAACTGCTTAATGTTCTAATGTCTTTATATCAAATATAAAGTTTTGTATTGTTGTCTAAGATTAATGGCAGATTTTAATTATTGTTCTGAAAATTCAAATTTTTTTTTACAATAATTAAAAATCTTTAATTTTCTTAGATAAACCTAACATGTTTATATTTGAGTTTCAATTTCAATATTAATGTATATTTAAAATTTGGCAAAGACCCGACAGAATGTACATTATAATTTTCAAATACAGTTGAGCTGAAACAAGAGGAAAGCTTTGTAGTTTGCACCTACTAACAACCGTTAAGTATTATTTCCTTCGTCTCATTTACAATATCTCATTTCTTTTGAACACATATATTTATTAGAAATATATAAAGTAATTAAAGAGGTGAAAAATGGGTATGACTCACACCCACACCTTTTAAAATGATAATTATTTCTTAAAATGGAATAAGATACTTATAATGAGATAATTCAAAAAGAAAAGTGAAACATTTTAAATGGGACAGAAAGGGTATTATAATAGTAAACTCCATTTGTACAATAACAATATTACATTATTATGCAATCACACACACACACATATATACGGATGAGATATGATAAAAACCAATAGTATCATAGAATTGTGAAATAAGTATAATTGTAATATTCAACAAACATTATTATATATAAAAATATATAATAATAAAGAAAATATTATTTTAAACGTAAAAAAAAACTAGTGATAGAAAAAACACTATCTTATATATAAAAAAATACATCTCATTTAAAAAAATCAATCTTGATAATCCATCAATCAAGATTTACGAACTAGATTGATTTCTAATTAATAGAATCATGAGAGTTTCTATTTGATCATATCTTCAAGACAAAAACTTGGGTGATCTCCGCCTCACCATGAGTTCACCCTTATTTTTTTGTTAAAATAATTATACACTAATTATGATGCATAATGATAATTAGATTTTATTAATTTTTAATTATAATTTATTAATTCAAAATTAGAATTTATTAATTCATAATTATTGTTTATTAATTCACAATTAGGATTTATTAATTCATAATTGGGGTTTATTATTCAAATTATGGTTTATTAATTTAACATTAGAGTTTATTATTCAAAATTAGGGTTTATTAATACAAAATTAAGATTTATTAATTTATAATTAAGGTTTATTAATTCATAATTATGATTTATTAATTCCAATTAGGCTTTATTAATTCTAAGATTTATTAATTCACGATTATGATTTATTAATTTACGATTAGAATTTATTCATTCATAATTATTATTTATTAATTTACAATTAAGATTTATTAATTTAATTAATTATTTAATAAGGTGGTGGGTCTCACTGTGCATCCGCGCACATGAGACCACCCCTTTCTTCTATATATCAGATCATATGAAACTATCATGATTTTGTTAATTGGAACAACTATAATATACTAAAAGCATGATTTAAAATAAGTACAACATTAGTATAAAAAGTATTATATGCAAAAAAAAAACATTACTCCCTTTAAAAATCAATCATAATCTATCTATAACCTAAGTTGATTTTCAATTAACATAATAAAATTTGTTTTCATCCCAACCCAATCCTATATTATATTAAAATGAATTACAGGACACAATATGTCAATATGAATAAAATATCAAATCGAGCTAACCCTTAGCCCCTCCCATACAAGAAAAAGAGAATTTGTCCACTATGGACAAATTTAAATTTAAGGTGGATTCACGCACGGTAGAGAGGTCATGATTCGAACCCCACCAAACGCCTCTATAGATTTGAGCACACACACTTGGTTTTCCAAGTGTGGTTTACATGTCGTGTGTGGTTTGCGCTATCGCAGGAATGTGGGGTTTACCCAGTCTTGTGAATGTGGGATTTACCCAAGACGCACCCTAAAGTAGGCGGTGGCGGTTGCCATGTGTTAAAAAAAAAAAAAAAGAGAACTAACAACAAATAGTATGAAATCATTCATTTCGTGGACTTGTCTCTACCAAAACCAACTAACTAAACTGAATTGTTTAGTAATTAAAATTCTTAATTAACTGTACGTTTATGATCTAATCAGCTTAAATTATTAATTAGATATGACTCAAATATGGATTTTAGTAGGGCTGGCAATTCGTGCGTGTCGGGTCGTTATCGTGTCGATATGATAACGACACGACCTGATAAGGTCAAAAACGAACACAACCCGTTAAAGATCTGTCCGACACGAACACAACAAGAAATGTGCTGACACGGACACGACACGAACACGAATATGACACGATTTTTTTCGTGTTGACACGACACGACACGAAACGATAAATTTAAATCAAAATTAGAAAATAAATAAATAAAATAAATAAAATATAAAACATATAATTAAATTAATATTAAATATATAAAATATTATCGAATTATACGATAACGACACGAACCGACACGAACACGAATGCAACACTAAAATTATCGGGTTACGACGATAAGACGAACACGACACGAAATTATCGATAATCGTCGATCGACACGATAAGGACAGTCGAACATTAACCCATTAATTTCAGTTTCTCGTATCGTGTCGACACGATAAGGATACGAACACAATAATTTGAATACTAACCCATTAATTTCGCGTGTTGTCGATCGTGTCGAAAATTATCGGCCCTAGATTTTAGATGTGAACACAAAATCAGCCTTAAACTTTAAGGCATATATATACAACTTATTTTATTTTTCCAATAATGTGACACACGATATTGACCCGACCGACCTCAAAAACGAGTAAGTTTCCACTTAACTTATTTTCTCAAAAAAGGTTTCCACTTGTTATAGATCAAACTAAAGACCCCACGCATTTTATTCTTCTATCTATCTAGTGTCAAATCTATAAGCTTCAAGTATGAAAAAAAAGACATTGACAATAAAAGCGACTATCTTATTTTATCAAATTTATATAAGAGGGATTTGATCTTAATTATTTTCAAGCACTTATTGCTTCTATTTTCCAATACAAGATGGCATCTCTCTTGTGTACGGGCGTTGATTCTCCACCACATATTATATTAAAGATTTTGATTTATTCAATTGAAAGGGAAAAGAAATTAGTAGAAGAGAATGTGCATGTGAGAGAGAGAGAGAGAGACAGAGAGACAGCATCTGCACGCAGCACAGTATGAAGTTGAGGGACAAGAATCTCAAAATCTTACTAAACCTTTTTAGGGCAAATATTTACTTACTTTAAATTACACCCTTTTAAAGCTTTGCAATCTAAATTCTTTCGCTTTCAAAATTAAACTAAACTTTGCCAGTTTAACGTATTGTTTTCAAAGTCTACTGGTTGATTTGGTCTTTCATCTTTGTAGGCTTGTAGCCAGTGAAATGAAGTTTAGGTTGCAAATGTTTCCGACCCATATTTGTTTATGGTAATGAAAGTTTACAAAAAAAGTCAATATTTGAAAGGTATAGTAAGTAGTTATATATGGAGTGGGGATCATGGGAATAGTGATGAGTGATATACGATAAAAGCAAGTAAAAGTGAGTGTCAGATTTACCCAATTGGCTGATAGACACCTTGCATTGCTCTCTTCATTATTATTCACTCTTGTTGAGTAATGTTGGGGCCTTCTCCTACAGAAAAGAGGAACTGAAAGCAGACAAAAGGTAGTGTTTGGAGATAAAAGGCTCAAGGGATTTTGCCCAATCCCCCATATATATACATACCCAAAACCCTCTTTGCTCCTTCTCCTATCCCTACAACAAAAAGGAGAGAAAAAAGTCTCTCTCCTTTCTGTCTCTCTTCAAATTAAGATGGAAGGGATTCCCTCAAGAAAGTTGAAGAGAATCTGTGTTTTCTGTGGGAGTAGAGCAGGTAACAGACCATCATTCTCTGATGCAGCTCTTCAGCTTGGCAAACATCTGGTACTAGGCTACTAAGTAATTAACCAAAGCTTTTTCACTTTCTTACATCTGTTCCACACACACTTTTGTCTTAAATAACACTTTGATTTTGGGGTAGGTTGAAAGAAAGATTGATCTTGTTTATGGTGGAGGAAGTGGAGGATTGATGGGCTTGGTCTCCAGAACTGCCTTTGATGGTGGCTGTCATGTTTTGGGGTATTAATTATATGCTTACAAAATTTAAATTTTTCTTCATCTTTCTAATTAATTTTTAAACATAGTTTTTGTTTGTTTTTGTTTGGCTGTAGAATAATTCCTAAAGCTCTCCTGGCACATCAGGTACAATTTTTTCATCCTTAGCCATCACATGCAATATATAATGGTACAAATTTCATGTTTATGGCTACTTGATTAATTAGGATTAGTGAACAAGTGATCACATGAATATGTTTTTTTGTTGTTATTTCAGATATCTGGAGCAGGTGTTGGAGAAGTAATAATTGTGGCAGATATGCATCAAAGAAAGGCACAAATGGCCAAAAGTGCTGATGCTTTCATTGCCCTTCCTGGTTTAACTGATTCCCTTTACATTTCTACATATACATCCAAATTGTATTTATATATTGATCAATAAATTAAAATCCCACTTGATCTTGTTCAGGTGGTTATGGAACCATGGAGGAACTGCTAGAGATCATAGCTTGGTCACAGTTGGGGATCCATGACAAGCCAGTTAATGATATGTTTTACTTTATTCTAAGTTAATGTAATGAATTAATACATAGAAGCTTAATTACAAATGTTTCAAATTAACAGGTGGGATTGTTGAATATAGATGGATACTATAACAGCTTGCTTGCATTGTTTGACAAGGGAGTGGAGGAAGGTTTCATTGATGATTCAGCAAGGAATATAGTTGTCTTGGCAGACTCACCAGACCAGTTGATCAACAAATTGGAGGTATATATTAAATATTAATATCAGTAAATACAAAATAAATACTCTTGAATAATAGATGATTAATGGAATTTGTAGGAATATGCACCAGTGCATGAAGCAGTGGCACCTAGACAAAGTTGGATAGTTGATGATCAATGGGAAACTTCAACTACAAGTGGATGATATATATCCATGGATATATTATATAAAATTTGAGGTGATGATTATGTACAGATTGTGTGTAATAAATTGGATACAATTATTTGGTGGTTAGGTCAGCAAAACTGCAAATGTAATATAACCAACTCTCCCTTTAGCTATATGATCTCTCTTTTTACTTGTTTTGTCTGTAAAGTGGGCTTGTTCAAAGATCCCATATCTTAATCATTCCTATTTGAATAATCATAGGCATGAATCTTTGAACTTCTAGTTAATTATAGTATATCCTTATATTTATATTACTTATTTGTGGGTCACTTGCATTATATTAATTTGTGTGCTCAATAATTGGTTTTATTCGTTAATTCGGTCAAAACAATCATTAGGTCATATAAATATCGAAAAAGAAGATTGCCCACACAGATAGTTTAATTATATTAATCTGTATAGTAGGAGATCTATGAGAGTATTCCTAAGTATATCGATACGATGTGAATTAAATAAGAACTGCATTTTTTTTTTGTGAACTTTGATAATTGTACATAAAAAGTATAAAGTTGTTGTACAATGAAAACATTCTAAAGTTGTTGCATAACGATAATGTTTTGAGCATTGTTTTGTTGTGAAATAACTTTATACGTTCTGTGTACAATTCTCAAATTCTCAAAAAAAGATAGACAAAAACTTTGGTGATGAGCTCCGCCTCACCGTGAACTCACCCTTGTTTTTTGTTAAAATAATTATATATTAATTATGGTGAATAAGGATAATTAGATTTTATTAATTTATAATTATAATTTATTAGTTCAAAATTAGGATTTATTAATTCAAAATTAGGATTTATTAATTCATAATTATGGTTTATTAATTCATAATTAAGATTTATTAATTCATAATTAAGGTTCATTAATTCAAAATTAGGGTTTATTATTCAAAATTAGGGTTTAGTAATTCAAAACTAGGGTTTATTAATTCATAAGGTTTATTAATTCAAAATTAGGGTTTATTATTCAAAATTATGGTTTATTAATTCTAATTAAAGTTTATTAATTCATAATTAGGGTTTATTGATTTACCATTAAATTAATTAATATTAATTAATTAATTAATTAGGGTGGTCTTCCCGTGCTAAGATATATGCGAAATGTAATGATAAATATATATTTATGATGGTGAGTTTACAATAAAGATGTTGGATTGAACCCCACGTTTGAAATGAAGTATGTCGAAAGTATGATTAACAAACTAATGGCAATTGGTTGGGCACAAGAGAATCTTGCTCTTCCCACGTGAAATTGGGAGATATCATGCCCCACTTCTACAACCTATATATCTTTAATCATTCCTCACCATTTTTTAAACCCTTTTTTTATATTTAAAGATAGATAGGTTTTTGTATGATACATGGCTGTAATTAAAGAATTAGATATCGCAATTGTTAAATAAAATAGCGCTCTTTATTTATATTGCAATATTTTGTGAAATAAACCGGTTTGGTTGTTATATATTACTTACTAGTTTTCCACTCGTGTGATCAATAAAAATTATAAATGATTATAATAGTAAAAAATAATTATAACTAATTATTAGTTTGGGCACTACATGCAACTAATGTCTTTATCCTTGGATTGATTTTTAGTTACTAAATTGTCACTATAAAATTGATTGTAAATTAATTGCAAATAAAAACTAGCTTTTTATTTATATAATTAGAACTTGAACTAATTAATAACAATTGTTTGATCTCCATATAAATTTGTGTGGCGTAATCATGGACTTAAATGGTCTTGTGCTAATCTGTATGACGTCAATCCAACCGTCGTAATCTAGTTGGTTAGGGTACCTGAGTTCAAGTCCCGGCAACGATTTTTTTTTCATTTCCCCTCAAATCTGCATTTTCCTGCTGAGAATAACATATATCAAGATCCATAAAAAAGTAAGAACCTTCACAAGTATAATCAAGTAACGCCCTCTTTGTGGGTTTATCCAAAGTGGTTAATGTCTGAAGCCAAAGCCGCCTTGATTCATGATGAATTAAGGTAATGCCCTTTAAATTAGTTTTCTAGCTAGTTTTCTCATCCACTTATCTAAACCTATTATTATTATTATTATTATTATTATTATTATTATTATTATTATTATTATTATTATTATTATTATTATTATTATTATTATATTTCAGATGGATCATTCTGTTTATCTTAAGCTAATTTTAATTAGCATTAGGCGTGAGCGTGAGCGGAACTAAATTACAAAACTTGAATTAACAGAAATTTTGTATAATAAGAAACCGAAACTAAACTATATAGTCTAAAAATCAAACCTAACCTAACCACAGACTAACCAAAACTTTTATAAATCTTAGTCCTTAAATAAACATCTCAAACATATAATCTATAAAACATAAGTATAATGCAGTTAGAATTGTATATATACTTTTATGATTTAGTTCGGTTTTAGATTCTTTGCTATTTTCACCCCTAAAACTAAAACCCAACCGAAATACCATTTGTTTTAAAAAGAAACCCAACGAACACAAAAATAACCAAATCAAATTTATATTTCAATTCGATTATTATCGGATACTGTTCACCCATGTTCAACACTAATTAAAATAGACTAAATCATACTTTAATATATGACTCAAAACTCTATCTCGAGATTGTAGTTTGAAATAACTAAATTATTATATTCGTAAATCTAAACAATAGTGCGAATTTACATTATTTAAGATGGAATCGTCTGAATCGAATTAACCATTTATTTTTTGAATCTTTTCGAACCAAATCGGAAAAAATAATCAAATTTAATATTTCAATGTGATTCGATTCAATTATTTTAATATTTTGATCACACCTAAATTGTAATGTGATTTGATTCAATTATTTTAATATTTTGATCACACCTAAATGGTGGCCCTTGTCCATTTAATATTTCAATGTGATTCAGTTCAATTATTAGAAAATTGACATGACACGCATGATTGTCACAGTGTATTTATCAATTTTTTAAAAAACTTACATGACACAAATGATGTCTTCGGATTCTGAATACACCATTGCAATCCGACGTGCCACGTCAGCATTGCGAAGCCCAAAATAGACGAGATTACAATTGATACATAATCGATAATGAATGATTTAAAAAAATATTTGATAGTTCGTAATATAATTGGTAGTACCAAAATAGTTTAAGATTTATTATAATGTATACCCTAAAAATAACAATAATTAACTTATAACAAATGTAGGAAGAGGCATACATGTCAACAACTACCAACACTAAAGGTTTGTATACCTAGAAATAAAACCCTAGAAATACTTCAAATCATCAGGTTGACATTTCAAGAGGTATGGAAATCAACTAGTGCTAGCAAATGTATGTGTATGCATGTGAATAAATTATCTGATAACCAACTGCCGACATGAGGCTGATCTGCTCTTTCTCTTTGTGCTAGCACTACTGTGACAAAAAATATCTGTTAACAACTGCAAATCGCGGAGGTCGCTCTACAAGACTATGCATACAAGAGCTGTTCCTCTCTAACCGAATACGGGGAGGCAGCACAGTCTTGGCAGCAGCGAAAACATCTGAAAACCCGATAGGTGCCTCAGTAATCAGTGAATCCAAGACCCAATCCGGAAGATGAAGTAGTTCCAACTGTAGGATCTTTTGATGAATCTTGACCTAAATTTCTTTCATGTTATCAGCCTTATTCGCTCAGAACTATGTACAGCTAATGAAATTGAAACCACACTGACAAGTATTCTTTGTTTAGCGATTTTTCAGCCAAACTATCTATCTCTTGGTCTGCACTATACATACAATTTTTCTCTCGTTATAGTTACAAGAAACACATCATGTAGCATCTGCAAATATAGTAGTAGCCTACCGTGCAGGAGTGTAAAGCAGCATCAACTTTGCGCTTCCACAAACCATTTCCGGGTGCTGAATGGAAAAAACCGAGCAAAGGCTGCACGTATGTTTCAGTTATTGGAAAATTTAAATGTCAAAATAACATATATCTTCTCTAGTTTCCCTTAAATAGTTAAGAAATCATGATGAAAGTAATGAGATTGCATCCATACTTTTGTAATCTATCAAAGATTTGGCTTAGGTTCGTAAGTTTCCAAGACTCCATAAACCTGTAACTTTTGAAGAACCTGCATAGACGTATGTAGATGGTGCTGAGAAAATAAGGATTTCCACAACCATGATAAAATCAATATAGCCTGACCAACCTGTCGCCTTGTTATAGTGCTAAAAGGTGTGCCATATATTGCACTGTCTACATGCCCCAAAACATTCCATGGACTGGAAGAAGGTTATATTAGCTTTCAGTCAGCATGTAAAAGCAAGTAAAAGGTAAACACGAACTCACGTATTCTTAGACTGGTCTATGATACAACAAAGTAATTATTATGGAAACGGCACCTAGATATGATGAAATGTAGAGATCATACAGTACATACTTATGGTAAGCTGTACGTCCTACCGTAACTCCATGAGCTCCTTCCCTTAGAGCTGCATTCACCTAATTTTCGCAATACAAATTTGGGGATACTGAAACGTGAGTTCTCTCCTCAGTTAATGAAGAATGCGAAGAGAAATTTTACTAGTTAAAATGATACAAGAGGAGGCTCTGAAGTATTCTGCTGATATCCTTTCATAAAGCTCAAAGTATAGAGTATAAGTTAAGATAGAACTTCTCAAAGTACTCTCACTGGCCAATCATCAACTACGAGTCAAATAACCTAGCCACCTCTACCAAACAAATAAAAAAAAATTATATCGCCAACAAGATTCTGAAACAGAAAACGAGGGTAAACCTAGATGGTGATGCAGAGAGGAAGAATTCTGAAGGTGCTTACGTGCCCTTGGGCTGAATATTTTGAAAGTCTTTTAGACCAATTTTTTTGTTCAAAATTAAGTAAGAATCCTAAGCTTCTGAACTTATTTCCAGGACATGTTACACTTTAAAATTACATCATCGATAGTGTTTATGCCACCATTGATGGTGAACCGCAAATCAGGAAAATCACGCTGAAGAGCATAGAAGAACTCATATCTGGAAAAAGGTGAAACAATGTGATAAGAACCTAAGTAAGGCTTATCACAAATTAATAAATAAATATAAATTAAAAATGTGTACTTTAAGGGAGGAATTGATCTATTTTCTCTCGGGCTTATTCCATTAAGTAGTGCCTTCCTGGAGTGTATTATGAAATGCCTCATTGGTGATTGATATGAGACCTTATATATGAAATCACCTGCAGAGAAACGAAAAAATGGCTAGCAAGTTAAGCTTTAAGAATCAAAGAGCAAAGGAAAATAGGAACTTCGCCACCAAATAATATTTGTGAGGACCATATGACAGACCAAGCATGATAAACCCTCTACTACAATGATACTAGAAATACTACGTTTCATTTGATAAACTAGTTATTAAGAGCAATGCAAGAAATATAAAAAGCAACGTATATCTTATTTTGGATGTGTAAGCAGGCAGAATACCTTCAAAAGAAGAAAACCATACAACACTAGTCTAAGAAAATGGAAGCACTTACAGAGTTCATTATACAAATCATGGTTATTGACACCAATTCTGCATTTGACACTAACAGGAGCATTTGTATTTGCAGAAATACTGTCATGGCATGAGCAACAAACTTCACTTGTAAAAGACAATATGGTAAGGTCAGATATCTTTCTGTATTAAGAACTATCTAAAAATTAGTAAGGCACCATTGCACACACCTTTGGATCAAGCATTGGACGCACCCCGAAACAGCCTTTTCCAGCAACCTTTGGACTCGGACAACCACAGCTGCAAAAATGTCTTTAGTATTAAAATTAGAACAAACTTCAGTTCAAGAATGAAATCAAAGGTGTCTGCCTAGTGCCTAAAAAGAGAACAAACTTCAAATTGATTTCATCATAGCCATAAGGATTAGCAAGTTGAACTGCTTTTGCAATGTTTTCCAAATCGTCTCCCCCAATTTGAAGCACTATAGGATGTTGTTCTGGACTAAATTTCAAGAATCTATCCTGGTAACTATTGAGAAAATAAATATCATCAGATGACGTTCTTGTTAAATTTTGCAATATTTGGATCATAGCAGTTCTTTTTTCTTCTTTTTTGGAGAGAGAACAGAATAGAAAAAGAGTGCAAGAAGCAATTACCAGATTCCCCTTCTGAAAAACAGTTGTTTCTGCAGCAATCATTTCTGAATACGGCCAAGTATTTTTAGATAGGATACGAGCCAAAGTTCTATAGTGGTTGTCCGTCAATTCCATCATCGGAGCAATACTGTATATCAGAATACAGCAATTAAAAGACAATCGAGCCAACTGACCACCATATTCAAAATAAGTTCTCAAGATCTGAAAACAATGCAGCACCTGAACCAAGGGGGAGGGTAGCAGGTGGCCACCATAGTGCTCTCCTTGTGAAACTGGCACCTCTGATGGTAGCGATGCAATTTCCTTAATTTGGACAAATTTGTATAATTTAAGTTGGGAAACAATCTGCCATGTTTTTCAGGACAAGAGAATGAACAGGAGTTAAACAAGTAGACAAAGTATGTCCGGCACACTTGATCATCCCTCTAAATGGGCTGTGGCCTGCTCTTTAATGTTCCTATCCATCGATAAAAGTGAACTCACAAAGGGGATGGGAATTTCGACTGAATAGATACTTAAAACATGAAACCAAAGAGTTGAATCCCCACAACTAAATTATCTAAAGATACCCCAGAAGTAATGCAGTATCTACTTCAGCCAAACGCGTCTAAAGATCTTAGCTTGGCCATCTAAAACTAAAAGGCTAATGCCCAAACACGAATATAAATAAATAAATAAACAGACAATACAGATGATAGGATCCCAGGCAAAAATGCAACCAACCGTGTTAAACAGTTAATCACCAACTCAAGCGGGTAACAGCTACATCAAAATCATCACTTTACAAAGCCAAACTGCCTATTACAACGTGAATCCTTTAACCGGATCACATTAGTTTTCAAATTGGCAATTTTCAAGCACAACCATAATTAACTTCCTACATAAAGAACGAAATAGCAATTTTATCCTCCTAGGGAAAGAAAAAAAATTAAAAAAAAAAGAAAAGAAAAAAATAGTCGAGACACCGTTGCCAGACGTTCCCTAGAATAAAGAAACTAGTTTTTGACAAGTTAAAGCAATAGAAAACCTTTTGTTATTGGCTCCATGTTGCAAAGGAGGTGGGTTGAAGAAGAAAAAGGTGCTGGCAAAAATAATACAAACAAAGAAAGGGAAAAGAAGAAATTGATAAAATTATTTTGTTATGTAATAATTTTATAATATTTTTATTATATATAATTTTATGAATTTTGTTCATTAATTTTATATATCTATACATAATTCTTAAATTCTAAAAAAAAATGAGTCCTCACTTAATCTAATTTCTATAAAAAATTCTTATTTAAGGGTCCGTGAGTATGTCCCATTCAGGGAATTTTTGTTTCTCTCTCCCTTTTTTCTTTTAAAGCGCAGAGAAATTGGGATTTGGAATTGTAGACACCACAAAAAAATGGGTTTATCATCCAATTCCAGAAAACAATTAATGGATCTTTTCCGAACCAATGGGGCGTTGCAAGTTTTTCCTTTTATTCTGCTTCAAAATCTTTTGAAAGGTTTTTTTTTTGAAAGGGTTTTAGGACCCTAATTGTTAGATACATTATACGTGTTTAGGCAAAACGCGTATTTGACTCTTTATGTGCTTTTCTTTTTTCCTAGTTCTTTTTTATCATTAAATCTAATCTATCGCTCGATGAGACATTTACACAACAATTTGCTTCATCCGATTGGTTTGATGATACTTGAATGGATCCATCCAGAATTCTGCTTCCCAACATATGTCGCAACCGGTGATACACTTGTTGAGGACAGCGATGACGAAGACTACGTTGAAGAAGAAGAAGAAACAGTCGGATGAAGAGGAAGAAGATCGCGAGTTCGCTTTGGTAGCTATGGCTCATTTGTAGAGTTTGACGCATGGATCCGTCGAGAGGGTGGATTCGGAAGCTTTTATCTACGATTATGCAGTAACACGCAAGCGCATCGTAGGCTAGAGCCGGAAGAAGTTGAGGAGATGAGCAACCGGCTAGTCCTCGTTATTCCTCATGATGCTTGCTTAATCTCTTTGCTCGTCCTCCGGACTCGGTTCAGACCCGATGAAAAGGTTCCATCTTCGACGCCAGGGTGAATCAAGATATCCGTGGGGCTATGGCATTTGGAACGTCGAGTAGAATTTGTTATTCCCATCCGATAATTCGAGGATTACATTCAAATGTCGATATCATAATCGGTGTCCTTTTCTACCACGTGCATCGCAGCAAGGTGGATTTTGGTTTGTCCGCAAGTTTGATGCTATACATACTTGCGCACGAAACCAGTGAATATCGGAGTAAGGAAGGTTAATGCCCGTAATTGTAGCATACATATCACGAAAAATACGCCAAGACGGTGAAGTGCTAAAGCCGAGGTCCATTATGGCCGATTTGCGCGAGAGTACGGTACACGCTACATACAAGTAGCAATGCGAGCCCGTAATAGGCGATCGAGATGATATACGGTGGACATGAAGAATCATTTCACTACTACCGAGTTATCTCGCATATGTTACGGATGAGCAATCCCGGATCGATGATGACTTGGATATTGGATCGGATGGTCGGTTCCACACCTCTTTGTCGCTCGGTTCATGCAGATTGAGTACACATCAGCCTCCGACCCGTGATTGTAGTGGACGGCACGCACTTGAAGGGCCGCAATAAAGGCATATTAATCGTTGCCGTGACAAAGGACGGCAACGAGCAAGTTTTTCCATTAGCTTATGGAATTGGTCCGATCGAGAATGATGTCTCATGGACTTGGTTTCGCCTCGACTACAAGTCGCTTATGGATCAAATCCGGAGATGTTGATTGTTCGGATGCCCATGTCGAGATAATGAACGGTCAAGTGTGTCTACCTTGATGCAACACACGAATTATGCTACTACCATCTGCTGAAAAAATCACCCGTTTGGGCAACCATCCGCAGTTATTCCGAGCCGCTTATGCGTGCAAGATGCACACTTTGAAAAGCGATGGTTATGTTAAAGTCTCGTGAAGGCCGATGGTAGTGGCGCATATACCAAGTTGGTGGAGGTTGGAGTGCGGTGGGCTAGATCACGCGCCCGTTAGGCTACGCAGTTTTATGACATCGAACATTGCCGAATCATTCAATTCTCGAATATTGTGGGCTAGACGATTGCCACTTTGCTCAATGATTGAGGCAATCCGTCACATTACGTAAAAATGGTTCGATGAGAGACATGAAGTAGCAAAGAGGTAATGCGCTTGGTGGATTTCATGCCATAACAATGCTCTCATGGGTCATGATCACTGCTCTCACGCGGGTCTTGAATGTAGGACGAAGCGTTGCGTGTACCTCGGACCATGAATTTTGCGAAAACATCTATTCAACATTGAAAATTAAGTAATTAGAGATACTACATATATACTATATATTGATTGTATTAAAGACTTACGAAAAACCAAGATCGAGGATGATTGTGTTTTGATAATCCACCCCATCCAATACGTCGATCCCGTCATCGAGTCTCATCCTCAAATACACCATGAATAGATCGACGACCGCAAAATTATTTTAGGATACATATCAATATAAGTAGATGTACTTAAAAACGAAGCATATTGTATAAAACGCGACGTGCGAACATCAAAAGCTCTCGGCATTTCGATATGAACGAAAACGCAACTCGGACTTGTCGATCAAGACCGAACAACCACCATCGCTTTATTTGTGTTCAAGAAACGCGGTAATTTATCAATATATCACCGGATAATGGACGTGGCATCGGGCTATTCACGATGGTGACCTCATTACACCAAGGTCTCCGTGTCTGCTCACCTCTCGGATCCCGAACTACAAACATTTAATTTAGAGAAAATGAAAACATAACAAATATAATGAAATATTATAAAGCGCCAATATGAGACTTAATAGTTACTGTTGCTCCAAATGTTCCCGCAGACAGCTCGAAAGTCTGTCTCACGACGCTCGAGCGGCCGATCACTAAATAGGTCCATCCATCATGGAATGATGAGATGTAGTTCCGTGACGGTACCATGGATCCGGTGAGAGTAGGGGAGGGTATCACCGGGTCGATGCAAGGTCGCCTCACCGGCTCAATATGTCCACCGCCTCGGGGACATCCGGATGGGTGATGTGATCTCTTGATCTTCACCTCTCCGTCGTCGTCGGATGACGTGGGACATGAGGTGCATGTAGTCAGATCATCCCTATGTGTGCAACCACATCGAGTCTTCTAAGAGGTTTTCAAACCACTTCTTTATCTTTGGAATAAATTTGTCTTGATAGACCTCTCGATGCGTTGACCGCTCTGTCCTCATTCTCCGGACAGATTCCCGGATAGATTCTCGGATCCAACGACGATCGACGGAACTAAGACGTCCCGGTGCTCACCACCACCGTCGATGAAGCCGCATCCTCGGTATGTCTTCCCGTATCCCGCCTCTCAGCGGATGGACGACTATCCACATATGGCCGCTGCAGCTCATCAACAACCGGAACCTCAACGAACCCAACCGACGATGTCCTCCGCCGGGTCTCGGGTGAAGGCTCGAGGCTCGCTCGATGGAGACCACGAAGATCGGGATCCTCAACAAACCGTGAGCCTCCTCGAAACTCGGCGTCTACGCCGAGGCTCATCCACCGGATGAGACACACCACGACGAGAAGGAACTATCGTCCCTCCTCAAAAGATTTGACAAGATAACAAAATTCATATCGAGTGGAGAGGGTGTGAGAGACACCCAAGAAACGGTGCTAACCTCGAATGAGTCAGCTCGATCGATGTGAGATGATAATCGACCTACAATAAATTGAAAGATGTTATTTAATATTCTAATAAATACAATACCTCATATATGATTTAAAATTATAATAAAATTCAAGACCTCTTGCTCAAAAAGAGATCAGAAGCGCCGTGAAGAGCTACTCTTGAACTTCCACCTCAACACTCTCGGATACGTTGTGGGATTGATGACGTCCCAACTATACTTCCCAAGCTCGGTATGATCTCGGTGACCAAGCATATAGTGCCCAGATCGTCCGTAAAAGTGGTATTGAGCATTAGGTTGACATCGCGTCGTATAATATCTCAATATATGGTAACCGACCCACGAAAATCGGCAAAACGCCCGGATCGTCAACCAATGCCCAAACCCAATCAGCTATTATCTTCCCGTATCGCACTCCAAATACGAATCCATAGAGGATAATAACGTGGGCCACACGTAAATAGTGACGGAGATCTACATCATCACTAAAATCACTACTACAAAATCTATCTACTAAATTACGTAATGTAATCTGTGTGCCCCCGCAAAAAAGGCTATAAACATCAACGTCGCTCAAGTCGTAGTCTTGTGTGGGATCAAATGATGATGACCCAAATTACAGGCCGGTGACTAGAGCATAATCTCTAATGGAAAAACATATATATCTTCCATTGATGAGAAAATACATCTCTGGTTGCGTAGGTTCTATCTGACGGAGACTATATGGTGCAAAGATAAACTAGACTTAGCCCCGGAATCCAATCAATCGATGACCAAAGCAACCCCCTAAACATATCTACCAACTGTCACTCCCTTATCTAGCAAGACATTCTTAATATACTTAAAATAATCATCCTAAAATAAGTCTTTACATCCGCCACAACATTTATTGTAGTAGGCCTCAAAAAAACAGGATCGACCTACAATTATATCAATGCCACATATTACACAACATACAACAATTCAATGCTAATCCAAAGTTAAAATTTCAAATGATTTTACATATTCAATCACATTATTCAAGCCAAAACAAATATCTCATTCAATCGAAACATATGCCATAAACACTATTTATTCAATCACATTATTCAAGCCATATCGGTATTAACTACTCATATTCAATCGTTCGAAATATTAACTACTCATATTCAATCATATTATTCAATCACATTTAGCAACATTTATCCAAAATATACATCATTTATCCAAAATATACATACTATAAGCTCGAAAAATATCTCAATTACAAAATATACATACGGTAAACATATTAAAAATCGCATAACTATAGTGTTTCAAAATAATATACACGAAAACATACCGGTAAGTCCGACATATTGTCACTCGTTCCTTCGAAAATAATTGTAAAATATGGTTCTGCATTATTACAAAATTCAATTAATAACTAATTATTAGAAAATTAAATTAAAATTAAATTGATATGCGTAATTGAAAAATCAATGTTTCCGATCGACCGAGAGAAGCTTCCTCGATCGAAACTTCAATTGGTCGATCGAAACAACAAATTAATTCAAGAAATTGAATTAATTGTTATTTCCGTCGAAATTTGTTGCTCCGATCGATCGAAACAACGAATTCTCCGACCGAAACTTCAATTTTATGTGAAACAACAATAAACAACAATAAACATTTATCCCGAAATTGAAATTGAAACATTCCACATATCGTGCAACTTTTATTTTATTTAAACATTCCACATATTTTACATAAATTCCTCAATAAATAAGGCCGACATGTGAACAAAATAAGGCTAATATGAGTTGTATATATTTAAGTCGTGAACAAAATAAGGTTTATCTTCGATTTTCAAAACTTGTATATATTTACACACTTTTGAATTTTTTTTTATTTTAGTTACAATTATTTCACGCAAAGTATAAAATTTTGAAATGATTAATATAATCTTACAAAAATAATGCAACTATTCAAAATCATCGTAATATATCAAAAATCGCATAACTATATTTATTCAAAATAATATGCCCGAAAACATACCGTAAGTACCAAATATTCTCACTCCTTCCTTTGAATATGACTGTTGAATATTAAAGGCTTCCTCGACCGAGAGAAGCTAGTCGTGTAGGGGAATGGGAATGAATATTAAATTTTGAAATGAAAACCGCATTTCAAAGTTACATGGTAAAATTATACCACTTTTACGAATAATATATTACTTTAATGAAATAGTCATAGTAAATTCTTTAATTTTTCGATCTTCCATATAATAATTTGGAATAATAAGAATAAAATTTTTAGAATTGGAAACATTTATTCGAAGATGGAGAGAATATTTTCCAATATATAAGTCTTCAATTAGACATAGTTTTGAATTGCCCCTTTAATTCTAGATAGTTTTGAATTTTGCCCCTTTAATTCTAGAATTTAATTCATAATAATAAATGATAAAAACAATACCATTTTTGGGCAATACATATACATGAAGTAGAGTTTACTCAGCGCACCGTTTGTCATTTAAAAAGGAACATATCCCAGAAAAAAGGTTCCAGTAAGCTCTGCTCTAACACCAGACTTTTTAACCCTCGATTCATTGGCCATAAGGTAGAGCCATTATGCAAGACCTAAAATTTTACATCCCGAGCTGCATTTCTATAGTTAACTGTTCCAACTCAATAAACCATTTCATGATAATAGCAAATACGCCGCATTTCAGGGTTACAACTTCACTGTTCCTTTCTCTGCATTTTCAGAAACATTGACAGCACATGCAGACAGAGTGCAGGAAGTCGCGCATTCATCACACACAACTGAAACTATGGGCACAAATGACTCTCTTGCAAAAGGCCTGTTATCTAAACACCATCTGGCTGAGCAAGGGTTCAAACCAACGGAAGGGAAGCTCGAGAAAGGAAAAAGAGGAGCTCTGCCCGTTGCTCTTTCTTGAATCTTGAAGCTTCAGCTACCACACCATGCAATTGTATCATACAAGCTTAAGCTCACTCCATTTCAGAGTATTCGTTTTTCTCCATTACTGCTCTCTTGAGAACAAATCTATTGGAGATCCGAATCAATGTTTTTGCTTCTGAGAAACAAACCGGATTCCTTGCTTACCAAGTTCAAAATTCTTAGCCTTTCCATCATCAAGAGCAACGGATACAATTGATGCACCGTCAGCCTCAAAGATATCAACCACTGTTCCCCTCTGCCTGGAAAGAGAAAACAGAGAACGAAAAGAGAAGTCAAAACCCATAAACCAAGTCTCCATAAGTGGAGCTTTTGATGAAGAATAATTAGAATGACAGAAGTTGGAAACGATAACAAATCATTGGCAACCAAAAAAAGCTTCTTAACACTTCTGAAATAGAAGTCCATAGTGAAAGCGGACCTTTTGAGTATGCGCCTTACAAATAAGTGCTATGAAAATTGTTTTTGGTGAAAATGTGTATTAAAGTCCATCGAAGAGAAGTGAGAGGATACAAATCCAAAATCTCCTGAATTTGCAATTCTCCAACCTGGAGTTTTGGGATAAGTATGTTTTTCAAAAGTCCATACAGTTGAACCACCAAAAACACAACATTTTCCATTTAAGATACACCCCAAACAATGATAGAGTGAAGATAGTAAAGGAAAATAATTAACTGCAATTACTGATAGAAAAACACCCAATCGAGGGCCACAGAGTGAGATACTCTGCCACAGCCTAAGCCGCAATGTTCTCAAATAAATTCCTACCCTAATCTGGCGTAGAAATGCTTATTAATATACCTACTCCTATTAAGGCCAAAGCGAAGCCCATCATCATCATCATCATCATCATCATCATCATAATAATAATAATAATAAAGGTAACTGGAAAACAGCAACCAAATCTTCTCGGCCAGCGGATTGAGTCGCAAATACACTTTCAATCCCCGATCTCGCGCCGCTCTATCAAACAAGCAGTAAATCTTGTTGATGCATTGGTTGGATATGAGAATTGAGGACTTGAAACAAGGAATCATGAGAAGCTCTTCAAATTTGAAAAGAACCAGTTTGAATTTGAATTTTAAGCCCCCACTCATGCGTATCCAAACACAACGAGAATGCATGAAGTCCTAGCCAGATCTCAGCCCTAGAGAACTTTTTATGTTACATATATAACCCAACATTTGACAGAAGTGAAGGACAATTACCAGGTATTGTTGGATGACTGATGAATCTCAACTCTTTTCCCCACAGCATCTTTCTCCAATTTTTGAAGTATCCAATTGGCATCAATAAACTCCTTTATTGTGTTGTGTTCTTGCCGCTGGGATGTGTCTTCATCACCTAGTGCTGGTCTCCTTCGTTTCGACCTTTGACCCCTGGTATAAGTGATATCCTCCTTTCCAGATAATCGCAAAGAATTTCCATTACTCGAATTACTTTGAACATCTTGATTTCCTGCGTTTGAGATCTTTGGAATTCTAAATATCAAATGAGGCTTGTGACCCTCTGAAGACGCCTGTGACATGGGTGGAAAGCTACTATTTTCTTCAACCAACTCACCAGACATGGTGGGCACATCATCTTCACTCTTGATCAAAGAATATTTGTTGCTCCGGCTAACTCGGACTTCTGGTCCCCTGCTTGTTGATGCACCTTTTTTAGTACCTTTTTTCTCCATCAAAGAAAGTGTACCCTGTGGATTATCAGATTCAAACGCCAATCCTCCAGAATGTTTTGAGCTGATGTTAGAGACTTCTGAGACATTTTTAAACTTTATCAATGGGCCCTCTTGTTCTTGAAACTTGGAGCCTTTCACTTGACCAGCATTGTTCATTTTGTGATCTGCGATTTAGAAGGCAACAAAACCTTTGAACAAGAATATACAAAGAATTATTGGGTGAAGGATGTGTGAGCAGTTAG
Source organism: Salvia rosmarinus (assembly GCA_036937905.1). Classification (NCBI taxonomy): domain Eukaryota; kingdom Viridiplantae; phylum Streptophyta; class Magnoliopsida; order Lamiales; family Lamiaceae; genus Salvia; species Salvia rosmarinus. Next base: position 5,980,863 of record CM072815.1, read on the forward strand.
CACAGCATTTCTAAAACTCAGCATGCCTTGCCTTTTTTATCCCCACAATTAGTTGCAGTGCTGGCCCTCTCAATGCTCTCGTGATGTTTCAGTTGACTCTTATCTTCTGTGCCCACTGGAACAACATAGAGAATTTCTTTACTGCACTATCTAAATTATCAGAAAAACACATGATGAACAATAATTTGTGTTCAATGTCTTGTTGTCATTATGTCCAAAATACAAAATACAACTTAAACAACTCTAATTTCAAGTTTTCTTCATCCAAGTAGAATAGTGTGCAAACACTTTTACTCAATCACAAATTTAAGTTATAAATGTATTAGCAATTTCTAACTAAGACTGATCAGGTTTGGAAATCAAATAAGGGCAGTCAGATCAAACATTAAGATTTAACTTGGTGCATATGGTAAGCAATTAATATTAAGAAGTTTTCTGCAAGTTGTGCAAATGAAAAACAGTGACCCGATTCTCAATCCATCCCAATTTAGTGTGTGTAGAAGAACAAGATACTAAGCAGTAACAGGCCAACATCATTTTTTCAAGAGGATATCTTTGTCAAGCCGTTCAAAGACATTTAAAATTGCCTATATGCCTAACATGGAAGAATGACATTGTAAAAATAAACAAATTCAAGTACACTCGAAGTTTAACAATTGATTTCTGAATTAATTGAACATGCTACAAAGGGAAACTTTCTTTACAACCAACAAGTTTCTTCTACATGTGAAGCCCATCTTTCTTCCTGTACCTCTTTACAATACAACCTTATAGTGTGATGCGGGACATGACTAGTCAAGGTAAGGCACTTCATCATAAATGATGTTTCTTAGAAAACACATTTTATGCGAAGTTATAATTTTCAAGGTTAATAGCACCAAGGTTTTTTACCATTAGAATTTTCAAGGTTATAGCTCCCAGATTTTTACCATTAAAATTTTCAAGGTATACAGACAACACATTAAAATTTCAAGGTTTATAGTTCATCCAATGTTTTCCTTTTAACTCTAAGAGCAGTAACAGATTTCTAGGATGAAAGGACTATTCTTTAAACTCTAAGAGCAGCAACAGATTTTGAGGATGAAAGTATAGTCCACAGGCTAGACATCCTTATATATCATTAACTTGAAAGATCAAGTACCCAATGAAATACAGAAAAATAATCTCTTGTATTAATTAAAACCCTCTCAGCCCCACTGATTTGTGTGACCTTGAAGAAAGTATGCATTTAGAAAAGGTTTACTAGTTGAAGTAAAAGCAAAAGCATCCATATATAGCTGGGTCCATACCATTTGAATATTGCCCCTTTTTAAGACTTGAAGCTTCACATCTAGGAGGACTATTTGCATTCCTATTTCGTCCACTCAAATGTATGACAAGCTTTGGGCCCTGCCCAGTTTTCAGCATTCCACTGTGAGCTCCACTGTCCTCACTATTAGTCAAACTCTGAGGTTTGTTGTTCTTTATTTTGATAGTCCTGGATGTCTTAGTTCCATCAGCTGCCATAACCTCATGAACATGTTTGTGATTAGAGATTGCAGCCTCACTGATTGCATCAGTCAAGATTCCAGCACCATATGAAGAAGTTGCATGCTCTTCAGAAAATCGAATTTTTTCTTTCTTGTTTTCACCACTTTTAGATCCAAAAAGTTGACCATCAGTGTGTCTGCCAAAATTCACTGTGTCCGTTCCATTGGTAAAAGATGATTCATTTCCCTTTTTCTTGCCATACTTCTTCTTTGCAGATTTTTTTCCATATTCTTTAGCCCTTCTTGGTGATTTATCATCCCGCCCTTTGAGGGAAAACATCAAAGAACGGCTATATTCATTCTTCGGCAATACAGGATCACTGTCTTCATCATCTGAAAAAGGTGAGATGTCAAAAATTTCTTCCTGTGTAGGCAACCCAGCATCTGCTCTCAAGCTGGCTATCAAATCCCTATCAGCTTCATCTCTCCGTTTCCAAAGTTCCTGAACAGCCTCCTCAAGATTCTTAACCTGGATAACATTGAAGTATAAAAATAATGAAGACAAAAAGAGAGCCAGTGACTTAGCTTCAAATTTAGTTCCAGGGTTTTGGGGGGGGGGGGGTAATAGTACAATAAAAACAAGAATATTATGTATTATTTTTGCAAAATCATAAATTTTTTAGATGAAATAACAATATACTAATTTTGATCAAAAAGGGCATAACTTTTTCTAAATTTAGAGTAGATAATTGAAAATGACTAAAATACTCCTACAGTTTTTCAAAATTTGATGTTGGGACCAATGTCCTCCCTCCTTCCATCCCTGGAGAGAGCAACTTGATGTGTGGAATGCATTATTTGAAACTAATTGTGAAACGAGAAACCACCTGGCAGCTTTCTCCACGGCATGCAGGACATACATATTGGAGATTTCCATCAACTTGAAATTGCATATATTTTGTGTCACTGAGAAATAACCAGTACAATTAAAAAGAAGTCAATATCTTGAGTAAGAGTTCAACATTACAAGATATTATGGGCAAAGTGAATAAGACAAACGTTTTTCAAGCAGATCAAAAGGCAAAGCATCTCAAGAATAAGTTAATATAACAAAATGGTTCACCTTATCGTTTTGTTTTGGCTGTGAGAGTTTGAATTATAAACCTTAATAGGTGAAGACAGAGGTTATGATTTGGCAACTTGGTTCAGATACTTTCGGCCACTAGAGAAAATACTGTATAAGCTGTTACTCGTAAAACCTGCAACTTGAGTTACACATGCAAGGAAAGGACTGGCTAAGAATGAGACAAGACTCAAGAGGATCAAACAGACGTACGTATGCATGATATACAAGTGTAAATTGAATTAGTAAGGTTAACTCCATGTGTCTGCTCATGCAGATTAAGACGGGAACAAGTATGACATTGCAAACCTTCTCCTAATTCCATGAACAAAAACTAACATTGTTCCAGATTTACTATTCCATTTTTATAGAGTTGTTATATTCCTGGTGATAGAAAAATTGGCTTTCTCAAATTTAGAGTCTAGAAAGTTGGCCAAAGGTCAATCTAACTAACACTGCACTACTAAAGCACTACTAGATGATTATAACATAAAAGGATATAACATAAAACCAAATGATTATAATTTATAACATAACACAAAAGGATATAAGTAGAATTTTAAAAAGTAAATGACAGAATGCATATACTAGATAAGAAGAAAAAGACCTGATTCCATCACAAGGACAGTGCACCCAGTGTTGACAGATATCACAACAAACCATCGGAGTTGACTCAGAATCTCTATATACCTACAGTTTTCAGTGGAGTCAATATATAATCAACTTGTACTGCGCCAACAGGCTGGGATCTGCTACATCATGTATCCAGCATGGAGGCAACTTCACGAAAATGCAAGTTGAGGCAGAAATAAAATAACAGGGGGACAATGGATTTTACCTTCAAACAGACAGGGCAATAGTTTCCCTTGACAAACAATCTTCCACAAGCATCACAACAAGTATACCCCAAAAACCACCTGCAGCCATTCTAATTAGAATCAACAAGTAGCATGCTTTAAAAAAATTCATCAATTATTTTCAATCCTCTTCCCCTCTTTCGGGTTGGACTATCTGTTCCAAATGAAAATTAAACACTTGGACTATTTATTAGAAAAAAACATCGGCACTGTTATTACTGATATGTAACATTTTGCTCATCAACTTATATTTTGAACAGGGAGATCTCCAATACTGGTACATATGGTGATGACAGATGAGAATACAAGAAAATGAAACTATAAGACCTAATCCATGGAAAACTGATAATCTACAACAGATGCAAAGTTCAGTTTCTTCAATATACATAGAAGCAAGTAAGAATTATATGCAGCTCCAAATATAAGAAGGGAGTTCACGTTCACATTCATATCAGGGTACCATTCCATAGTCCAATATCAAGTAATATAGAGAATCCCAGAGACCCCAAAAGAAGAAAGAAAAAACTTCTAAGAACACACAGAGAAACAGAGGGGTACAATTGAGTGCAGAAAAATACATACCGCACACTTAGGCCATTTCCAGGGACAGAAGAACCACAGCTGTGGCAATTCGTATGTTTCGGGCATAAGTAAGGCCCATGGCCAACATTCTACACGAATTGCGAGTGAGATATATAAGCTCATAGATTGTTGAGAAAATTTGCCAAAATAAGAAATCCAGTGCACCTTATGTGGAGGTTGCTGACAGTAACAATGGTGTGCACCATCGCACCTCTTACAGAACATAAACTTATTCGGATCTCCAGTTTTTCGGCAGACCTAGAGTGATCAAAACAGTAAATATAAGAAATATATTAGGACAAGACAGCACTATTACCAACCTCTTAAGTAACTAAATGTAGTTGGAAAATTTTAAGCAAATATAAAATCAAACAAATGCAAAAAGGAAAGCAACCCCATGCCATTAGTACCTAAATCATCAAAAAACCACAAGCAAGATTCTTAGGTGGTAACCAATTTTCTTGAAATAAAAGATGGGCTAAGTATCCTCTTTATCAATGCCTGAAGCATGTTTCGCATCTTAACAAGATCCTGCTTAAATAATTCCGACCAAAATACAGAGATCACTATCTTTGAACATCAGCATACATCAATTCCCATTTATGGTGTAAGGCAAGACAGCTATTTCTAAGTTACTTGATGGTCTCAATAACACTTTAATACAACATCCATGACATGGTTTGTAACAATAGAGTAGAATACTTCTCCACATGGTTTAAAAAGGAAGTTGTGAGGCGCGCCTCGGTGCGAGAAGCCAGCAAAGCGCCTTCAAGGCGCCGCCACCAGCAGACACTGTAACATACACCTTATCCAGCCGAGGCAAACTGAGGCATCGAGGCGCCCGAGGCACACGCCTCGCAATCTGATGCAAATCTGTGATCTTTTGCTACTTTTTTTTTTTTTCGTAGTAGGATTATTTGATTCTTGTTGAATTGGATATGGGCTTTAAAAGAAACAGCAAAAATTGAATCAATTTTAAAAATAATCTAATATTTCTCTCGCGCTCTCCTATTCTGTCTCTCCATCTCACTCGCTCTCACTCTCCTCTCCGACAACCGGTGCCACCGCCAGCAGCAGCAATCTGGCAGCAACAGTCCCAGGCTGCCAGCGTTCTTCTACTGGATTGCCTTGTAATTTCTTCTAGCTAAAATTTATTATATAATGTATATGCATGTGAATTTTGTTTGTAATTTATTATATATTATATTATATAATATAATATATAATTTATATAGATTTAAATATTGTTTCTTGCAACATTTGTTTTGTTGGCTGCTTATATATATATATATATTGATTTTAGACTTTATTTTAAAATTTTAAAGACTTCTAAGTACTTAAATATGAAGTTATGTTTTTCAATATATTTATTATGTTTTTATTATGTTATTTATAATTTTTATGTATTTTTGTGATTTAGACCTCGGTTTTACGCCTCGAGGCTTACGCCTCGGTGCTTAAAACGTATATCTAAACCTTGCTTCTCCATATTGATTTTTGAAGTGATTGTCAAATATTACATTTCTCACAAATGTATCAAAAAATAACTACATGATTTTGGAATTAGGAATCTATATTTACCTCACAAATTCGACAAGAGGGGCAAGTCCAAGAACTCCAGTGAAAGAGATCTGCATAATCAATTGGTTAAAAATATACAAGCTTCCCATCATAAGTTTCTTTCAGCTTCAAAAGTACCTCTATTTCTAGACCAAGCTTTCAGACAGCTCCTGTGATACTTCTTGCCACAACTTTTGCAAGATAGCATCTTTCTTGCCCTTCCACTTCCTTCATTTTCACCAGACACACATAGCTGGCACACTACCTTAGAATTGGACTGGCCTTGCTCTTCTGCATAAACCTGCTAGACAACTCGATCAGAATTTACCTCACTGCAATCAACAGCCTAATATTCTATCATTATTTTCATATTTAATGCCATCCTTAATCGACATGCACAGCCTAAGAATGATATTGTAAAACTACACTATCAAGCTTTATATGGCTTCCAACACACGAACAAATCTACCTGATCAGACATGCAGCAGGCCACATAAATCTTTATATGTATACTGTGAAAAAGATTAATGAATGTCAGATCCAGTGTTCTTTAGAATGGCATGGGCTATGAGAATTATCCAATATGGTTACAATCATGGGGTTGGGGTTGGGGTTGGGGACAGTGCACTTGTTAAGTATAATTGACTTCAGGAAATGCAAGAGAGTAATTGAAGCCATGTCCATCTAGAACATGAAGCAGTGACTTACAAAAGCAGGAAAAAAAACATACACCATCAACATCCGTCATGTACCATCTCCAAACGAAAAACCTCACAGGCCAAAACCAAAGAGATAACGATACCAAATTCTAGATTTAAATGACCAAAAACCATGGAATTACCAATTTAATAGCAATTCAATAGCGAGTTATAGAAAGACCCTCACCACCAAATCATCAGACCTAAACCTCCTCGAGCAATCCTCCCCAATGATCGACGCAGCAGCAACTTGCTTCTGCACCTTCAACCTCTTCACCTGAGCCGAAGCTGTGAGCACTGCCGCCTCCTCGCCTCCAAATTGCGGCCGCGGAGGCAGCGGAGCGGGCGATACCGCCACCTTCGGCACCTCAACCTGCACCGTTGCATTCTCCCTGGCCTTAATCAGCCACGGATCATGCAAGAAACGCTCGATCGCATCAACCTCCTGCAAGAAGTCGCTCTTCCCCTTATCGCTCTGCAACCTCCGCGGAAAACCCAGAGCGCAGAAACATACCCGCCGGCTGCATTACGCAAAATCTCAATCACTAACACCCTTGCAAGAAATATAGCACGACAGTAGCAGAAATAAATACAAAAGCGGTCGTATCTATAAATGAAAATTTTAAATTAGAAATAAAATAATTATTTGGGCTAAGTCCATGAGATGTGTACCAGGTGATTGGGCAGGCGACATGAAATGCCATAATAACACGAGGCAGAGAGGGAGGGAAACTTTTGAGTGGTATTATTTGTATATGCGAAGGGGGAAAAAAATTTAAAAAGAAAATATTAACTTTTTGTTTTGGGCGTGTTGGGGAAACTAAATTGGGAATTGAAATTCTAGGGTAAAAGATAGAAGATAATAGAATGGATGACGATTTGGGAATGTTAATGGGGCCTGGCATGCAATTTTCAGATCTATATGAACCTACATAGTTTCGAGTTTGCATCCCTGAGTTTTGGAAAATTTAAAGATAGACCCTAAAAAAATTCTGCGGTTTTGATATATTTCAGTTTGGTGCTCGAACTTTGGATTTAATCATTACAAGTCCATTGCAGTTGCAAAACTATATTTTCAGCTTGAAAATTAGTGAAATTGACACTGATCCATTTCTAATGAAAATCAGTGAAATTAGTTATGTAAATTATTTATGACGAGAGTTGTAATTTATAAGGTTACTTTTGAACAAACGGTTCAATTCATAACATGATTCGATTGACAAAGGTTAAGACCCAATGATTAAATTAAGATGGATCAAAACAAAAATACATAAAACTAAAAGGAATTTAACAACATCACCAGTAAGAGTTTAGGTCAATAATTTTCTTCATTTTTCTCATTGTTTCAACAATATCTTCGTGTCCAATAGATTTTGGAATAAATAATCTTAGTCCGAATTTCCTGAAGAAGAAGAAGAAAAACTAAATTAATTTGACATATCCAATATTCTAGAAATTAATCGGATGTAAATAAGAGAATAAGGAATATTATTTTAATATTATTACTTAGTATTATTAATATTATTATTAATAGTATTTATTATTATCACACTATTATTATATTATAATTATTTATTATTAATAACTACTATTTATTTATTATCATAATTAATTAAATAATAATATTTTAATATAATCTTTATTGTATTAATTATTATTTTTATGTCAATAGTGATCAATAATATTATTATTTTAATATAATTATTTATTGTATTTATTGTTGTTATATTATTAATAACTATATTTTTATCACTATTATTATATTAAATTATTTATTATTAATAAATACTATTTATTTATTATCTACTAGATAAAAATAAATAAAATAATTTTCAGAATAAATAAATAAATTTAGCTAATCTCATGCTTGGGGAGGGAGGAATCCAGATGGTAAAGCGTTCTTCTAATGAAAAAAATCCTGAACATGTAGAATTCCAATGGTTGTATTATTCATAAATTGTTCAATAAAAATGAAAAATAAACTGTTTGTCACATTTAGAAGCTAAAAAAGTAAAGAGACACACCTTATTCTTTTTTACATTACTTTTGGATGTTGAATTGTCCAGAGAAGATGAAAACCTGAACATGTAGAATTCCAAATTATTCATAAATTGAATAAAAATGACAAACTAAAGTACTTTTTCGGTGCAGGTCGCGAGAGCGATACCAAATTGAGACAAACTCTTAATACTACATATGACCTCTAAATAACAGGGGTCAAGATGGATCAATGAGACGATGGGGGATAAGCTTCATCGTCAACTATCACTGTGATGTATATCACTCTAGCAGGTTTTATACTATAAGCGAAGCAGTATAAGAAAGAGTTTGAGGAGCTTAGTTTGCGGCCTTGGACAGCCGCTCATTTTTTGAATTTATATGAAAATACAAATTGATTGATTGGAGTTTGTCATAAGCGTTAAATTTTTTTAGTAGACAGGTGTTATTTTGTGATTGATATATTTCCATAATTTTATGTTTTTCATATAATGCAAATTGGTTGGTTGATTAAAACGGCAAAAAGTATGTGGTTATATACACACACATTTAATTAAGCATTGAATTACAAAATAGAAGATTTGAAAATGTAATTGAATAGGATAATTGAAGTTACTATTTACATATATCTATAATCATTTTTTATGTCATATGGAAAATAGTGCATTAAATAAATTGAACTTACTATATTTGGCAATCCACAACTATCTTTATATATTATATAAATTAAAGAAAATCCAATTAAAACAATAAAACTTAATTAACCCCTTATTAATTAATAATTTATTAATCTAATTTTCTAATTTTAGTGTGGACGGCCGCAAGGGAGTCTTCATTCCAAATATTTATACACGGAGCTCATATGTATTTACATTTATTTTTTATGCTAAACATTTGAACATAGAGTTTTATAAGCTTATCTTAATAATTTGCAAAATAATATATTTTTTATTTGGGTATTAAATGATGGACAATCAATTTAATGCGTACTTTGTAGGAAAAATGAGGTCACATGTATAGTCTATACCTGATATTTAGGTAATTCATACCAAAAATAGGTTTTTTAGATAAGATATATAACTCGGTCTAATTAAAGATAACTGAAGCAGGAATATTAGTAAAAGATTCTTTGAACATAAAGGTGGAACCAGAACCCATTTTGCATCCTAGATTCTGTCATGAAAGGGTGTGTATATTTCCAATCGAGAGTATAAAATGCAACCCATGCCATCTAGATGCCAACTTCCAACAACTTTGTTCATCAAAAAATTGTAATATTTTTTATGACACTAGTTTTAATAAATTATAGTGAATAGAGAAAAAATCTCACATTGTAAAGATAGAAAGATATCTAAAAAAGGAAAATACAAATTTTTTATAGACGAAACAAAAGAGAATTAAATGCAAGATTTTGGTAGACGGAATAAATATAGTAGTATCTTTTTTTGTGGAAATTCATATATATAGTCATCTAAGTTAAGGAATGTCAAATTATAGCAATCAACATAAAAATGTCAAATTATAGCCAACTTTTGTATTTTCAGTCAAAATGCCCTTGCCCTTGAATTTGAAAAATTGCGGGTTATCAAAAATAGCGGGAGGCAATGAGAAATCGCTTTCCCCAACGCCGATTCCTCTTCCGATTCCTCTCCCAAACCCTCACCAACGCCGATTCATCTTCCGATTCCTCTCCCCCAGCCCCTCACGAACGTTGTTGCCACCTCCGTCATTACTTACCCAAATGTCTGATTCGGAGGACAACGAGTACATCCGGGCCGGCGAAGAAGTAGATCTTGGCGAAGAAGTGGAAGCCGTGAAGAAGTCAAGCGGGCGAAGAAGAAGAAGAAGAAGGCGCGGCGAAGAAGAAGAAAACGAAGAAGAAGACGAGGAGGACGCCGTCGAAGAAGAAGAAAACGAAGAAGAAGGCGAGGAGGGCGCCGCGCGAAGAAGAAAGCGAAGAAGAAGGCGAGGAGGACGTCGACGAAGAAGAAGAAGAAGACGCGGCGAAGAAGAAGAAGAAGAAGAAAACGAAGAAGAAGACGAGGAGGACGCCGTCGAAGAAGAAGAAGAAGAAGAAGAAGAAGAAGAAGAAGAAGAAGAAGAAGAAGAGGAGGAGGAGAGAACCCGAACATGCAGCTTCAGGTAATCACATAATTTAGGGATTTATGATTATGAACTCGAATTAGCTTGGGTGATCACAATTGCATCATTTAATTCAAAATTATGGCTGTGATTTAGGTATGGACTGTTGATTATGAACTGGATTGGGTGATGACAGATTGAATTGCTCGAGTTGGGGATATTGGGACTCTTTGGTGCTGATAGTCCTAATAATCCCAATTCTGATTTAGTATTTCTTGCTTTGATGTTGGGATCATGAATTTTGTTAGTTTGAAATCATGCTTATATTCTGCTTGTGTTGAATTGCTCGAATTGGGTCTATTAGGAATATTTGGGACTGATGGACCCAATAGTCCTAATTTTGATTTAGGATTTCTTGCTCTGATGTTGGGATCATGAAGTTTGTTAGTTTGAAATCATGCTTATATTCTGCTTGTGTTGAATTGCTCGAATTGGGTCTATTAGGAATATTTGGGACTGATGGACCCAATAGTCCCAATTTTGATTTAGGATTTCTTGCTCTGATGTTGGGATCATGAAGTTTGTTAGTTTGAAATCATGCTTATATTCTGCTTGTGTTGAATTGCTCGAATTGGGTCTATTAGGACTATTTGGGACTGATGGGCCCAATAGTCCCAATTTTGATTTATGATTTCTTGCTCTGATGTTGGGATCATGAAGTTTGTTAGTTTGAAATCATGCTTATGTTCTGCTTCTGTTGAATTGTTGTAGTTGGGACTATTGGGTGCCGATAGGCCCAATAGTCTCTTTGAATTAGGCTTTCTTGCTCGATGTTATTTTGTGTTTTATTAGGTCGATTGGAAATTTTTAAGAGAACCTTTACAACAGAAGAATCATAAGATACAAACTACGATGAAGGAGAATACGTTTGCGGTTGTTCGAAATAGGCTGCAATCATGTGGGCAAGAAGCCGTGGCTGCGTTTGAAGCCTCCGCATTTGGTAGTTACCTCGGGTACTACAACTCTACAGTTCAATCACAAAGATGCATGCACTACCTACTCTCGAGGCAAGTCATTGGTGTCCCAGACCCTGATCCAAATTCTATTTGGTTCAAGGTGCATGACCAAATTGCAAGATTCTCGAGGGTTGAGTTCGCCCTCGTTTCTGGTTTAAGGTTTGGAGCAAGTGAGTTCGATCCCTACATCGAACATGAAATACCAGAGACTTCCCTCTACACCCGAAGATTCAAGAACAAGAGGATGAAACCGAAAGAGTTATGGGACCTGTTCACCAACAGAAATTGGGACATTGGAACTCCTGAGGACTGTGTGAAGCTGTCCAAGGTCCTAGTAGCTGCTATTGTTGTGCTGGGGTATAATCCCAATCAATGGAAGATCCCAGACTGGATCTGGGCATTGGTTGAGGATGCACAGCAATGGGATCAATTCCCATGGGGATCCTTCTCTTACCAAATCCTCACCAGGGTGGTGACGAATGTCAAGAAGGAGCTAACAACAAACACTGCATACCATTTTCATGCCAATACTTTGGCTTTTCTGGTACATATTCATTTCAAATATTTCATAAGACTCTGTTTGCATTGTGCATCTTCATTTTTTCTGGTACATATTCATTTCTGGTACATATTAATTTCTACATACCATTGTAAATCTTCATATATTTTTTTTTGCATTGTACTAAGGGATGGATCTTCATGCATTTCCGAGTTGGGAAGAAATATCGAGGTTTGAGGCAAGATTTTGAGGTCGGAAGCCACGGGTTTGATGTATATCTACCACGATCATACCACCCAATTGATATCAATGAGGTACTATCTTCTTTTTTGGATAACACATGAATGTTTATTGTCATCGCCAGAGTTGGGACTATTGTGACTATTTGGTCTCGATAGTACTAGTAGCCCCAACCGATTTTGATTTCAACATTTTTATCACATAACCGACATATTGATGTTGCATCATTATTATTTCGCAGCTGCATGGTGTGTTGAAGCTACGGATGAGGAGGAAAATACCGACTACTTGATCGTTGGAGCCGGTTGGTAGCTTTTTCCAATTCTTGTACGATCCCATTCACGAGAAAAATAGAGCAAGAAGATTAGCAGAAAGATAAGAGTCTCAAGAAGCAGAAGGCAGATGATGAAGGAGATGCCGGTGATGAGGGAGATGATGAAGTTCGCGAGGTTGCTACGTGTTAGCTGCGCGCAGAAGTCGCTAACGAGAGAATGCTAAACAATGACCGATGAGAGGAGGAAGAGGTCCTCGATGAAATAAGTGATTCATTGTGAAGAGGTTGAAGGTCGAGTTGACGGATGAGTGGAAGGCTTTATTTCGGAGTGATGAATTTATGGACTCAGACATCAGATTACTCTTCTATCAAATAATCGTATTTTGACACCTACTCTCTCTTTCCAATATCATCAAAATTAACACGTTATAATCGCATTCTTCTATCCAATTCATCAAAATCAATAGCAATAGTGATAACCCATAATATAATGACTAACAAATTCATCAATAATTCGTTATTGTAAATTAAAGCACAAACCTTTCAACTAGATCTGACAAGTTTCAACGTTTGCGCGAGAGCGGTCCCACGGAGAGAGAGATAATCGGAGCGCGACAGAGAATGACGGACCGTCGATAAACTTAATTCCGGCGAGAGGAAAGAGGGTGGACACCACAGAGAGAGAGAGAGAGAGAGAGAGAGAGAGAGAGAGAGAGAGCGCTCTAACATAATTCAGATTGTTTGTTTTGATTGAGGAAAACACGCCCAACTCAATTTCATTAAGGGCAAATGGGTCCAAAATACAAAAGTTAATTATAATTTGACATTTTATGTTGGTGACTATAATTGACATTCCTTAACTTGGATATATATAAAAAATTTCTCATCTTTTTTAGTCATAAAAAGCTACAATTACAACCAGCTTTGATATGATTTTAAATTTCGGTCGTATTTGATGGTTCGTGACTTCGAGAATTAACTCTCTTGCTAAAGTGTCATCACCACATGTAAACACGGGTGTGATTTTGGGACTCCAGTTAACAATTTGAAGGAAGATCAAATATTCCAACTAAAATGTGACACATGTAAGTAGGGGTGAGCCCGAAATCCGAATATCCGATCCGAACCAAATCGAAATTTAAAATTTGGTTCGGATTTTTTGGATTTTCGATTCGGTTCGGATCGATATTTTTCAAATTTTCGGATCAGATCGGATCGGATCGAATTTTTTTAATCCGAAAAAATCCGAAAATCCGAATTATATATAATTCATATAATGATAATATTTTATAATATTTTATTTAAATATATATATATATATATATATATATATATATATATATATATAGAATTAACAAAAATTGATTTGGATTTTCATAATTTGGATTTTTCTGTTCGATTCGATTCGGATATTTTTATAAAATTTTCGGATTTCGGATTTTTGAATATTCTGTTCGGATCGGATTGTTTTCCTCTCAAAATTTGAATTTTCGAATCGATTCAAATTAGATAAAAATCTGAACCGAAATTTGAATGCTCAACCCTACGTAAGTTGAAAAATGAAGACAAATCTCAATAGAGAAATCAATATATGGGCAGCATGCCAGCATGGGTCAATGACCCGACCAGATCCATTTGCTGGAGTGCCGGCCGTGATCCTGACGATAGATAAAATACGATTGTCGCCAGAATCTTCTTCAATCACTACGCAAACATAATTAGTACGCTCTTTATGCTGAAGCAGAAATCAACGGAACAAAAGGCTTCATCTCATGGCGTTGTTTCGAAACTCCTATCTCATAGCAGTACGCTGCCCAATTATTGTTTGTTAAGCTCGTAATTGGCATTTCCTATTATTACTTTCCAAGCAATTTCCTCAGTGATCAATCGTTTAATCATGTCATTCAATTTTCAACCCGTTGTTTCTGGGAAAGACACTTGATTGAAACCAACGATTGTAGTTTCTGCTGTAATGTTATGAGCTAGTAATTTTTCCTGGCGTTCGTTTTTATGTATGTTAACTAATTTGGGGATTCGCAGAAGAGTGTAGTTGCTAGCTGATATTTGAGATATCATTGAAGATTGGAGTAATGGTGGACGTGGAGGAGCACCAGAGAGAATATTCAGGTGATTTGTCTTATTGCAGCTGTATTTGAATATTGTACGGTAAATATCGTGATTTTGGAAATCAATAGATTTGTGTTTATAGTTATGGAACCTTTTGAAGTGATAAATCGTGCTTCTTTTGCAGATCAAGATGGTGAAGATGATATAGTTGCTGAAGGCGCCTCTGTTGTTCATGGAGAACCTCCCCAAGATGAAAGTGGTCCTCCTAAAGTAGATTCTGAAGTGGAAGTTCTTCATGAGAAAGTGAGGAAGCAAATTATTAAGGAGGGTCATGGCGAGAAGCCATCAAAATACTCGACTTGCTTCTGTGAGTCCATTGAGAAACTTGAATTTGGCCTTTCGACTGTCTGCTGATTATATAATTGACATTTCCAAACCTCATGGTGCTAGACAATATCACTAGTATAAGTTATTCTTTGAAGTATTAATTGTAGATTTTGCAGTTAACTTCTTTATAATGTCTGTGGAAAAAAAAAGCAAAAAAAAATCTATATCATGCTGTTATCTAGAAGGATTGGTGAATGGTAATAGTAATAATTTAAACTAACCTCATCCTTTTCCTTCTCTTCCTGCAGTGCATTACAGAGCATGGACTGAAAGCACAGTACACAAGTTTGAAGATACATGGCATGAACAACAACCCCTTGAGCTTGTCCTGGGAAAAGGTGCAAGGCTTTTTCTGTATTCCTTTACATTGGCATAGATATCCTCTGAATTACTCGTGTTGCTTTTCTATCATGATTTGCTCTGATACATATGTTAATCTTGTAATGTATCATATAATTTTGATCATTCTTGATTACAGAGAGAACTGAAATGACTGGGCTCGCTGTTGGCATTTCAAGCATGAAATCTGGTGAACGTGCATTGTTACATGTTGGTTGGGAATTAGGTTACGGAAAAGAAGGAAGCTTTTCGTTTCCAAATGTTGCTCCAATGGCAGATATTGTGTATGAAGTGGAATTAATTGGTTTCGATGAAACCAAAGAAGTGAGTACTGTTTACCTAGGCTCATAAAGACTTCCCTTGAATGCATAAAATTTTAATACATTATGTTCGTGGAAAGAAATTAACAATTTCAGTGGTTTCTTCCCCTTTATAAAGGGGAAAGCTCGCGGTGACATGACAGTAGAGGAGAGAATTGGTTCAGCAGATAGAAGAAAGATGGATGGAAATGCATTATTCAAGGAGGAAAAACTGGAGGCGGCAATGCAACAATATGAAATGGTAGCTGATTCCTGTTCAGCAAACTAGTTTTGTAATTATTCTCTTTCATTCATTAAGCAAGTATTGTTTCATCCTCTAGGCCATAGCATATCTGGGAGATGACTTCATGTTCCAATTGTTCGGGAAGTACCGTGATATGGCTTTGGCAGTAAAGAATCCTTGTCATCTCAACATGGCAGCATGCCTGATAAGACTCAAGCGCTACGATGAAGCCATTGCTCAGTGTGGCATTGTATGTGGAAATTTTGGTGTTATATTTCTGCTAACTCTGTTATTATAGAATGTCATTGCACCTTCTTTTCAAGCTTCATAGGAAAGCCCCTGAGCGAAAAAAATATTTCAACTCTAATTAGTTATTTAGTATATCTTCTTTGTAGATGAAAGTAAGAATGTCAAAACTTTTTTCTTCTCTTCAAACATATCCATGTAAAAGGAAAAATGCCTGTTATTCAATTCAAAGAGTTCACTCTATCCTTATATCTAACAAATTAGACATCTTACTTAGAACATAAATCGCACCTTCTGATGAATTCTGAAACCCCACCCTTGTAAATCTGAAGGCAGGAGCTTGCGGCAAGGATGCCATCCCTTGTGAAAAAATCGTGATGAGACTTGATAAGGGCAAAGATGAAATAG
The DNA here is from genome assembly GCA_036937905.1 of Salvia rosmarinus. Lineage (NCBI taxonomy): Eukaryota > Viridiplantae > Streptophyta > Magnoliopsida > Lamiales > Lamiaceae > Salvia > Salvia rosmarinus. Next base: position 5,997,251 of record CM072815.1, read on the forward strand.
AAAGAGCCATGATTGTATGATGTAACTAATAGGTCATGTTGCTTCTTTTTCTGGTGAAATATTTTCTTATTCTGGTCATGACCAGGTATTCTTTCACGAGAGGCTATGGGATGTTTGTTTTCTAAAAATATTGATGCTACTAAATGTGGTTTCATCTAAATGACCCTTTGAACTGCTTTTTTCAACTTGATACTTGCATTTGTTCTTCTTGATTAAATTGTTTCCTCCTGCGCCTCCCTAATTATCACGATGTCTTTTGCACACCCGTGCTAATGATGCTGTCAGCTTGCCTAGAATAATTTAGTCTATTCACTGTTTAAGAAAAAGGCCTTCTGTGACCAAGAAGTATTATCCAGGCAGAAATGGTTGTAAACAAGATCCTCTATGTGTTGTAAACTGGTTTTGCATACTGCTAAAATTGAAGAGCTGATATTTTTCTGCCCAATGATTAAAACATGTCGATATCTGAAGTCTTGGAATAAGCTACTAACTAAATAATTCTTTACAGGTCTTGGTGGAGGATGAAAACAATGTGAAAGCACTGTTTCGGCGTGGCAAAGCTAGAGCAGAGCTTGGGCAGGTGGATGCTGCTCGTGATGATTTCCTCAAGGCACGTAAGTATGCCCCAGAAGACAAAGCAATAGCAAAAGAGCTGCGTCTGCTAGCAGAACACGACAAAGCTGTTTATCAGAAACAGAAAGAGCTTTACAAGGGATTATTTGGAAAAAGTCCAGATCCCAAACCCAAACGCAAAAATTGGTTGATTTTGTTCTGGCAGTGGTTGCTCTCAATATTTTATCGACTTTTCAAGCAACAGAGGCAAAAAGATGACTGATGAGTGCCGAGAGCTGACAGATTTACATGTTAAGCTTATTGCTTACAAAGGACACGCTGTTGCCGGTTGCGTGGCTCTGTAAGCATTTCTGCTTGTCAAAATGTTTGTTATTTATCAGCCCATTTCAGAATTGTACTTCTATATACCTTTTGAGTCCTCTGTTACAGAGCTGTTGAAGGTGAAGTTTCTCCTCAACTTCAAATCCTAGTTGTCCTAATTAGAACTGGATATAATTTGCATTCAATAATTTCTTCTTTTATATTGTCACAAAATTAATCTAGGTGCAAAGAATCTAGCAATCATACATGACATATACGTATATCACAGAATAAAATACATGATTGATTGATCTAGAATCTTCTTCTATTGGTGGATATATCACCAAGGTTGTTCAGCCATAGACATCCATGCACAGTAAGCACATACAATCTTCTGTGACATATAGATATACACAGCAAACGACAGGCTCATCAGAGTTAAATCCTTCAAATCACCCTTTGTTTTGGGACTCAGATTATCATGCAGCCCTTTCCCAATTTCTCGACACCAAAACAAATTTCTGCTTGATTCCCTCGTCTTCCTTGACTCCCTTGTCTGTTTTCTTGTTGTCGTTGGCATTCCGATTGTGGCAGGAGACGATGGCGATCGTTCTCGGGTTGCTTGCGGTGGTGATGGTAAGAATTGGCTTGTGTTCGTGGTGGCATAAATGGCCAAGTGAGAGAGCAGCCATGGATGAAGCAGAGAGTTTATGACATTAAGATCGATTCTTGAAATGGTTTGTGTTGAGGAATGGAATTGATTTGCTGGGGAAATAGGAATAGGGGCAGATATAATTTAGTTTGCCCTTTTTTCAATTGAGAAAATATCTGAGTAGGAGGATTATTTATGTCAATACTAATAAAAGGTTAGGTGTGGATAAGGCAAAGGTGTGTGTGGGCCTCCTTGTTTTGAAAGAGAGCAAAAGGACGACGTGTTTGTCCATGCAAAGAAGCAACTCTTTTTTTTCTTTTTCTTTTTCTTTATTTGAATTTACTAGTTTTTAATTAACTGAATTAAATATCAGGTAAGAAACAATTTTTCTTGTAACTATTTGTGGAGGGTAAGTCCAATGTATCTAAAATTATTAGATTTAAATAATGTGTATATGTATATGTATAATAGGTAAATTTTATTATAATTATAAAGAGTTTTAGATACTAAATGGTTCTTATTTTATATAAAATATATAAAACCTATGAATATTAAATTACAAAATTATTTTTTAAAGTTAAACTATGTAGGAATATTATCGCATAATTAAAGTTTGTAAGAATTATACTTTAAGTAGATGATTACCATCATATTATACTGTTGGTCCTTAAATTAAACATATATTAGATATATAATGCACAAATTGAATTTCGTAAATCTAATCGTAATATCATAATTAGAACAACTTCCGATTTATTTGAATTGGAAGAGTCGATATAATGCTCCTTCAATCCCTAAAATTCGTTCATAGTTTTTCTTTTTGATACGTCCTTTCAATTTGTTCATTTTCCATTAATGAGAACTATTCAACAAAATATTCTTTATTTATTATCTTCAAAAATGCTCTTTAGTTTTACATTTTATCACTCATGTCCTACCATTATCCCTACTTATTACTTTCAACAACACAATTTATTTATATATTTTATCACCTATGGTCTATCACTAATTAATTCAAAATTATACTAATGTGAGATACTTATTCCACTCACAAAATACTCAATAACTTTTATTAAAACTCACACAATACATTCTCATGAATATATTATGGGGACGGAGGGAGTATGACACATTAATTTCCATACCACTTTTCTAACTTTCTGATATTAAATTTGAAAACAATGTTAATTGTTGGTCGAGATTGATAAAAGATGATGTATACGATAAACAAAGACATAAGAAAATTGGTAGGAGAGTGTTGTTTATGAGAGAGTTATATTTCTCTTAATAGAGTATCGCAAATTCGCAATCATAAGTTTGATATATTGAAGAATAGTTACTATTAATTATTTTGAAAATTGATTAGTTGGCATCGTATGTAGCTCCAAGTCGAAATCCCTCTTTTATGTTACCACAAGATCAAATTATAGTTTTTCTGTTCACAAACGGAGGATGGGTATTTATTCCAGTACAAAATGAATTGTTCAAAATGATCTCTCTGTGGACCACCACCTGCTGATGAATGATTAATTCCTTCTTCTGAGCTTTATCATGCTTATTATTATTGGACACGACATCAACATACAAGATCCCACAGTAACTACTAACTACATCAAATCTGTATATGAAAACAGTGGTAGGAACACAGAAAACTAAGGTTGAAGCAGTTGAGCACTGTCACCATGCTTCCAATGCAGTCGGATTTGGTGAGTCGACTTCAGTTCAGAATCCAGATAGGCAGAAGTAGTACCTCCCATTCCCCATTTCTGATAAAAGTAGAACAAATTAGTCAGTATTAGATTATGTTTATGTTCCCTCCTCACTACAATTCTACAAGTGCAAGATACGGACTTGAACCCCAAAGCTCAAAGTCATACATAGATGAATGGGAGTCGAAAAAGAGGCCCACGAGCTGTATTAGGCATGCATTGGAGCCACTTTTATCTCAGTATTTGTCTCACAAAATCATGTTGAGAGACTCTTAGGCGTGATTTCTGCTACATATACACCATTTTCCACAGCTGAAACGTTGCAAAGTTATAGAATGTAAGCCATCCAACCAGATTGAACAACTCAGCAAATCACATTGCCTGCATTGGTTGAATATTGATAAAAGAGACATCTAAGACTTTCGAGATTACTGGGGCCATAATTTTATAAAATTATTCAACTAAAAAATGGAAAAATGAAGGCTCACGCCTTTCTCCGATGAGATCAGCTATCTTCCCTGTCCTGCCATAGCTCCAATAGTTGATATTCACCCAAACAATGAATACTATCAAGTGGCCGAAACACAGTTTATTGTGTGACACAAAAGTATGAATACATAGATCTACAGTAGTTCTTTATTCTTGCTATTAGTATATTGAAAATGACCGACATATAATAACAAGACAGAAAATGTAAAGGCAACAAGTTTCAACAGTAAAAAGTTTAAAGGAAAAGCAAAAAATCATACCTTTACGAAACCAAACAGAAAATACATCTCGACGTATCATATAAAGTTCAGCGCGACCTTGAATCCCACTACGCCAGTCTTAGTTTATCTATTAAGAGTATACTTAGGCGGCATTTGGTTTGGAGGATGAAATAAATAAAATTGATAGAATAGAATATGATGAAATTATTCGGATTATTTAATCTTATATTTGGATTGATTGACTATGGTATATGATAAATTGAAGGATTATGATTAAAATATAGTAGAATACTAAAGTTACTTTGTGACATAGCAAAAATGCAAAAGATCTTCGAGTCCACCGTGAAGCAGCCTTTAAAATTTCTGTATTAATTGACCAAAAAAAATGCAAAAGATCAAATCAAACATGACCAAAAATAATTTTGGTGATGATGTTTTTGGAATTTTATTATCATGGAGTGAAGGAAGATTAATAATCAACCTAAATTTGGAGCAATAAATTATCACTCAAATAAATAATTGGAACACGAACCAAGTTATCCATCGTGGGCTTAATCATGCAAACCAAACACCTCTTTAGTATTACTAGGTACTGATAATTCCATCTCACACACAGGATGTACCTCCGGCAAAGTGAGGCCAAGATCGCTCAGACTCCACATTGAGCAGGAGAAGAAAATCCCACCTGCATCATATCCATAATAGAATTTCTGAATGTGCATACAATTAAGCAGTGGTGAGTTTTAGAATTAAACAGTATATACACAGAGAAGTTTTTATCTTCTGATTATGTAAAATCATATCATAAAATGAAAACTTACTGCAGAGCCAAAGACATAGAGGATCCCGACGAAGGTGGGGGGCAGAGCCAGAGCTCTTCCTCCCCTCGCCGGGAAGCAAAGGGTGTTATGATCAAGCCAGTTGATCACCTCCCAAAGGTTATCAAATTCTCCAAAGACTGAAGTGAATACAAAAGTTGTTGGAGAAGACAAACAAATAGGAATTTTATTGTAAACGTGCATGAATTTGCCAAAGGCGATACATTCTAAACTCCTGTACTTTACAGAGCTTTTCCTTATTTATAGTAATATCTCCACTGCTATATTTGATATTCTAACAACTAACCGATTTCTATTAACAAACTCAAATATTTTCGGTTACTCCTTGCCACGTGTCCTCCACTCATGCTTTGCGTCGTTATCTTCTTGTTGGAGCCGTTACCTTCAGTTGATCCTTCGTAACTTATTTCTGTTGAAAATCGCGTGCATATATATATAATATTATATATGTGGTCAAGTTTCCAGGAAGCTACTTTGACCAAGATTTTGAGTGACGTAACGTTTAATTTTGTGAAATTAAACGGCATAGGATCGATCTACGTTCGAGTAGATGATCGTGGTGTATTCACATTCTCAAACCGATTTCGGTGAGTGAGAAATAATGGATCAAAGTTGGTCACTTAAACATGGAGTTATGTGATTAATGGGATAAGCATGGATTAATTAATCCTTATCCCACATTGATTAATGTACCTTCATTAATTGTCTATATAAGTGGGTCATTGAACACTTAGTATAATTATGTGCACAAGTGATGGGTCGAAAGCCCACGTATATACATATACATGCCCCGCCGCCCGCCCGGCCGCCCGGCCGCCCGCGCCCGCCGTCGCCGTCGCCCGCCGCCCGCGCCCGCGCCGCCCGCCCGGCCGGCTCCGGCCCGGTTCCGCCCGCGGTTCGGTTCCGCCCGTGGTCCGTGGTCCGTGGTCCGTGGTCCGTGGTCCGTGGTCCGTGGATCTTGGATCTTGGATCTTGGATCTTGGATCTTGCAATTGGTCTTTGGGTGTTCTTTGGGCTCGCTCGTGGGCTCGCCAGGCCCGGCACGGTTCCGTGGCCCATTGTCCTTATATTTGGATCAACGCTTGATCGAGCCCAAAGACGAAGTTGGTCCGAGGCCCAACTCGTGTGGCCCAATCCGTTGGGCTCGCTGCACTTCAAGAGACGCCCGGATACGTCCAACGAACACGACGCACGCTTGTCCGTATTCGTCGTAACCGCCGGTAACGCCCGACATGATGGCTTCGGGAAACGTGCCCACGTTGTCTCCGTAAACCGCCAAGCACTCAATAGGGGACATAACTCCGTAACACCCGACATCAATGCGGGTGTTGACTCAAAGATGCTTCCCATGAGGGGACGACGCTATAAATAGGACATGTCTCTCAAAGATAAGCTACCACTGCAAAAGCATTCCAAAGATACCTAGAGCACTCTCGCATACATATTTTCGTGTCAAGCTCGCCCGCCTCCGCTCCGCTTCGTTTGGAGCTCGTTGGTCTGCGGTGCCGCCACCTACGAGACGCCGCCGCTTCATCTTTGGGACGATACGCCGTAACCGAGAGCACTACCGGGCGTATCTCGCCTTATGGAAAGAGGCCTCCTCGACTCGGCATCTGCTTACGGTTTCTGATTCGATTGTATTTACTGCTTTCAAATTCATTGTTAGTTTTGATCTCCTACCTTCGTTTCACGTTGAATACGCCTGCAAGCAATCGCATCGCTCGTACACCTTTTCCAACAATCGCAAGACGAGATATTACTTGCCACGGGCGAGTCGACTTAAAATTGACTTAAAACTTTCAAACCTAAACCTTGCTTGAGATGTCGATCGCTCGCCACCGACCGCCTCCGCCGCTACCGCTCTGCTTCCGCGCTCGCTCGCCGCCACCGCACAATGGCTTCGGTCATGTTTGGTTCGATGCCTTGGTCAACCATGGGACCCTTTGGTCGATCGTTGGTTCCACTTTTAGTGGTTCAACAATTGGTTCCACTTTTAGTGGTTCCTTTGTTCGACGATCGCACTTTTCGCTGGGTCGATTGCTGGATCCATAGGATCTAACACCGTGGTTCTCATTCGAGTTCCATGTTTCAGACACTTCAAGTGGTGCTGGTGGATCCGTCATGGATCGATCTCGCGCTGCTCATACCGCAAGGACGATGCCGCCCGAGAAGCCGCCAAGTTTGGAGGATCCGACTTCAGATGGCAGCAAAGATGCCGTTTCCTCCACGACGCTGGGCTTCGCCAACTTCTTGGTGGAAGATGAGCCCGCCGTTCCCGGTCAAGTGACGGACTTTCACGTCCGAGCAAAGATATGACAACCGGCGACCGCTACTACCTTTGTAAAATTTTATACTTGGTAGTTTAGAAGATAGCTTGTATAGTGTTTATGTTTGTAACGACATCCAAAAGTATGTGGATCGCTAGAAAAGAAGTACCGTAGTGATGATGCGGTGTACTAAAAGTTTATTGTAGCCAAATATTTGACTACAAGATGGTCGATTCCGACCGATCATGGACCAAGTGCAAGAGTTTCAACTCATTGTGCACGAGGTTCAAGAAGGCACACACTGCTTTGGACGGCTTTGTCGTCGCCATGTTGATTGAGAAGCTACCCTGGTGGAGAGACTTCAAGGTCTACCTTAAGCACAAGCGAAAGGATATGACACTTGAAGACTTGATCGCCGATCGCGATCGAGTCCGACGTGAAGAAGCTAGAACTAAAGGAAAGGCTTGATCGATGCTTGAGCCAACTGTTGGAGAGGCGGTCCCTCCAACAAACGTGTTCGTCCCAATGTCAAAGATAAAGCGAAGGAAGGTGGTTTCCGTAAGTTTGACGGGATCATATAATTGTGGCAAGCATGGCCACACGAGTAAGGCTGCCCGTCGACTAAGAAGAAGAAGGCTAAGCAAGTTACCAACGTTGTCGAGAAGGACTTCACAAATGGGACAAGGATGACTTGGCTCACTGGTGACCAAGAAGTCAATCACGTCGAGAATTAAGGTGGATGGTTCATCGACATCGGCGCAATCGCACGTATGCCGAAAAGATGCGTTTCTCCACCTACAAGCCTGTTGAGGGGAAGCTCAACATGGGAACCAAGTCATCCGAGGTTGCCGGAGTTGGTGATGTGGTGCTCAAGATGACGTCCGCATTGAGATCACATTGAAGGATGTGCTGCATGTCCCGATATTCGCAAGAACTTAGTGTCGCCTCATTCTAGTTAATAAAGGTTTTAGACTAGTTTTTGAGTCGGACAAGTTTGTCTTGACTAAGTTTGGAAAGTTTCTTGGTAGAGGTTATCTCACCGGGGGTCTTTTCAAACTAAATGTAATGGCTGTGCGCCGTGTACCCAAAATTATGATGAATGAAAAAGCATCTACTTCCTCTTACTTGACTGAGTGCTCTGATTTATGGCATTGTAGATTAGGACATGTTAATCTAAATGCAATAAAAAGATTAGTAAATTTAGATTTACTAAAGTTAAATGAAGTTAATACACAAACGAAATGTGAGGTTTGTGTGGAAGCTAAAATGGCTAAGTTACCGCTTCATTCGGTGAAACTGAGCACTAAGCCTCTAGAACTTATTCACACCGATGTGTGATTTAAAGTTTGTACAAACTAGAGGTGGTAAAAGTACTTCATCACGCTTATTGATGATCATACAAGATATTGTTATCTTTACCTTCTAAGAAGTAAAGACGAGGCTATTGAAGCTTTTAAAACTTCAAGAACGGCCGAGAATCAATTGTCGTCGAATTAAGACCGCTCAAGTGATAGAGGGAGAATATGTAGCTCCGCTTGAGGCATTATGCAACGAAAGTGGTATAATACACCAAACGACGCCTCCTTATTCACCTCGCCTAATGGCGCTCTTGAACGTAAAAATCGAACACTTAAGGAGATGATGAATGCTTTGTTGATTAGTTCAGGTTGCCCTTAACTTGTGGGGAAGCCGCTTGACGACCAACTACACACTTGAACAAGATTCCACTCAAAGGTAAGGATGTCACCTACGAGTTGTGGAAAGGAAGAAAGCCATCGCATAAATATCTCAAAGTGTGGGGTGTTTGGCGAAGGTTGAGGTGCTCTTCCAAAACAAGTTACAATTGGACCTAAACAATGATTGTATCTTTATTGGGTATGCCTTGATGCAGCCGCTTATCGTTTTCGATCCACAGTCGAGGTACCGGATATGACCGTGGGGACGACGATCGAGTCAAGGAATGCTATATTCTTTGAAAGTGTTTATCCTCAGAAGATAAGGATAAAAGTGAAGCCAATTCTAGCAATAGAACTGATGGTGAAGCTTCAGTTCTAAACCTTGAGGAAGAACCGATATCGCATAAGCGATCGAGGTCCGATCCGCAGAGGTCGGAACCGAGACGTGGCATAGAGTCGAACGCCAAAGGACTTTGGTCCCGACTATATTGCGCTCATGTTGGACGAAGAACCAACTTCAATCAAAGTAGCCTATGCTCGGCGGACGGGATGCTCGCAAGAGGTCGCTCAGTGAGATTGATTCCATTTTGCAAAACCACACTTGGGTGCCGGTTGATTTGCCGAAGGTTGTAAGCCCTTAGATGCAAGTGGATCCTTAAAAGGAAGACAAGCGCGATGGATCAATTGAAAAGTATAAAGCCCGCTTTGGTTGTCAAAGGGTTTAAACAAAGAGAGGGTACGATTTCTTCGATACCTATTCACCGTGACGAGGATTACGCCTATTAGGGTGCTTCTCGCAATTGCCGCTTTGCACAATCTTGAAATTCATCAAATGGACGTTAAGACGCATTTTTGAATGGTGACCTCGAGGATGAGGTATATATAGAGCAACCCGAAGGGTTTGTAGTACCGTCAAGAGGCAAGGTATGCAAACTCGTGAAGTCTCTATATGGTTTGAAACAAGCCGTTGAACGGCACTTGAAATTTGACAATGTAATGTTGGCAAATGGTTTCAAAATCAACGAGTGTGACAAATGTGTCTACGTTAAGAACACCGATAATGGTTATGTTATAGTGTGTCCGTATGTAGATGACATGTTGATCATGGGTAGCAATACTCAAGTCATTAATGACACAAAGCGCATGTTAAATAGAAATTTTGACATGAAGGACATGGATTTAGCTGATGTGATTCTTGAATCAAGATTCTAAGAAGATCGACGAATTGTCTCGACACAATCTCACCACGCTGAGAAAGTGCTTAAGAAATTCAACGCGTTTGATAGTTTGCCCGCTAAGACCCCATTAGAGCTCAATGTTCACTGAGTAAGAACAGGTGAACCCGCTGGGCAAGAAGACTATGCTAAGGTCATCGAGTGTTTGATGTATCTTACAAATTGCACCGACCCGACATAGCTTGCGCGTGAACAAATTGAGTCGTTACACGAGCAATCCAAGCAAGGAGCATTGGAAGGCTTTAGTGAGAGTTTTGAGGTACTTGAAGTATACTCAAAATCATGGGCTGCATTTCACGAGATATCCCCGGTGCTTGAAGGGCACCGTGATGCCAATTGATATCCGACACGAAAGATTCACTTTCAAGTGGGTACGTGTTCACGATCGGAGAGGTGCTGTTTCTTGAGATCCACGAAACAGACGTGTAGCCCGATCCACCATGGAATCGTAATTCATAGCTTTGATAAAGTCGGTGAGGCCCAGTGGCTCGTAATTTTTGGAAGATATTCCATGTTGGTCTAAACCCGCCACCGGATGATTCACCGTGATAGCCAAGCACTATTGGAAGGCGAAAAGTGGTTTGTATAATGGTAAGTCTCGACATATACGCCGGCGACATAATACCGTGAGGCATTTGATCTCGTGGGTTATATCAATCGACTATGTCAAGTCAATAGATAATCCGCGCATCCGCTAACCAAAGGGTCGAACCGGATCAAATGATCAAGTTGCTAGAGGAATGGGACTAAAATCCACATCTTAAGAACAATCATAGTGGTAACCCAACCATGATGACCGGAGATCCCAAGAACTCGTTCAATGGGAGAACTAAGCTATATGAGTTCGTGTATAAACACTCGTTAGTCTGCTCCCTAGAAAGCAAACGAGTGTTGAAAAACTTGCTTAGTGGTGAGGTTGAGTCGCCGACTCAATGATTCCTAAGATACCGGGAGGTCGAGTATGGCAAGATACTCGGTAAAGAATCACCTATGTAAGTGCGGTGGGGCCGCTTCAAACAAAACACTTATGAATCCAAAGTGGATGTCCATGGCCAAAATGGAATCAAACGTGAGAACGGATGAGGTTGAGGTGTTAAAGTGTTAATACCATTGTTTCAATTACGTGGGGGAATAGTTCAAGCGCATCGTGTCCACTAATCCGCCTGTACTCGATGGTACTAACTATGGAAGGTTCAAGGCCATAAACCACTGTCCAAATATTTTAACATCTCTTGAGGATCGAAATGGTTCCGATCATGCATATGGCTATTTTCACTCATGTGGGGATTGTTGAAAATCGCGCATATATATATAATATTATATATGTGGTCAAGCTTTCCGCGAAGCTACTTTGACCAAGATTTTGAGTGACGAACGCTTAATTTTGTGAAATTAAACGCATAGGATCGATCTACGCTCCGAGTAGATGATCGTGGTGTATTCACATTCTCAAATCCGATTTCCGTGAGTGAGAAATAATGGATCAAAGTTGGTCACTTAAACACTGGAGTTATGTGATTAATGGGATAAGCATGGATTAATTAATCCTTATCCCACATTGATTAATGTACCTTCATTAATTGTCTATATAAGTGGGTCATTGAACACTTAGTATAATTATGCGCACGTGATGGGTCGGAAAGCCCACGCCACAAGACACGCCGCCGCCGCCGCCGCCCGGCCCGCCCGGCCCCGGCGCGGCGCCCGGCGCCCGGCGGCCGGCGCCGCCCGCGCCCGCTCGGCTCGCTGCCCGCTCGGCCCGTTCGGTTCGGTTCGCCCGCCCGCCCGGTCCGTGGATCGTGGATCGTGGATCGTGGATCGTGGATCGCGGATCTCGGATCTTGGATCTTGGATCTCGCAATTGGTCTTTGGGTGGTCTTTGGGCCGCTTTGGGCCTGCTCGGTGGCTTGCTTCGGGGCCCGGTTCCGCGCCCATTGTCCTTATATTTTGGATCAACGCTTGATCGAGCTCAAAGATGAAGTTGTCCGGGCCCAACTCGTGTGGCCCAATCCGTTGGGCTCGCCAGGCACTGAAGAGACGCCCGGACACGCCCAACGAACCGGACGCACGTTGTCCGATTCGTCAGAACCGCTTGCAACGCCCGACATGATGGCTCTGGGAAACGTGCCCACGTTGTCTCCGTAAACCGCCAAGACTCAATAGGGGACATAACTCCGTAACACCCGACATCAATGCGGTGTTGACTCAAAGATGTTTCCTACGGTGGACGACGCCTATAAATAGGACATGTCTCCCAAAGATAAGCTACCACCGCAAAAGCATTCCAAAGATACCTAGAGCACTCCTCGATACATATTTTCGTGTCCAAGCTCGCCTCGCCTCCGCCCCGCTTCACGGAGCTCGCTGGTCTGCGGTGCGCCACCTACGAGACGCCGCTGCTTCATCTTTGGGACGATACGCCGTAACCGAGAGCACTACCGGGCGTATCTCGCCTTATGGAAAGAGGCCTCCTCGACTCGGCATCTGCTACGGTTTTTACAGCTTATTGTATTTACATTTTTCAAATTCATTGTTAGTTTTGATCTCCTACCTTCGCTTTCACGCTGAATACGCCCAAAGTCTTGCATCGTTTCAGACACCTTTTCCAACAATTTCGCTGATCGTTGCTTTCTGTAGTCTGCATCGCTCATAACCAACTCGCTTATTATGACAAAGGGATGTCATTATTTCATCGATGTGCTATGAACGCGACTCCATGTACTCAAATGTAAGCAAAACTAGCAAAAACCGAGGCGGGTAGTAAGTGAATGAAAGACTCAACGAGATTGTCGTCCTCCTCGTCGACTCATGACGGATACCCACATATAGAGCCAAAAGACATTATTGCCTAATAAAATAAAATAGATTCAAAATTTAAAATTAAACCCTATAACTACCGCCTCCCTCCACCCCTAATCTAGGGATGTCAATGGGCTGCTTTATCTTACCGTAACCAATAAATTAGTATTGGTTCGGTTCGAACCGCCCAAGAACATCGGATCGGACGGACCTGACCATCGTTATGGTCCCTGATCGGTATTACCCATTGTTAACCCTACCCATCGGGCCAAATGTATTCACATCATGAAGGTAATTAATCAAAAATGTTTAATGAATTGTCGCAAAGTCATACATACGATATTAACCAATTATAGACTATTTGTATACTTAATAAGCATTGAATAATCAATTAATGTAATGTTTTATAATTTACAGATGGTCATCGGATACATAGCATTCAAAATGAATTTATAAGTAATTATAAATGTCAATATGTAGGTGTTAAACTAAAATGGGTTCATCCAAGCCTAATTGTGTACCCTCCGTCTCAACTATACGCATCGATTGAAATTTTTACAAGGATTACGAAAATCATTGGAACAAATAGTTATATAAGTAACTTTTTAATATATCCATATTTATTTTTAAATTATTAATTAATGCATGAGTTAATAAAAAATTAAATAGAAATATATTATTAAATGATTTAAAAGTATTATATTTATGAAAACTAGCTTATATATCCTAGATATTAAAAAGAAAACAAATAATATTCTAATTTAATATTCCTCTCGTCCCATTTAAAATGCTCCACTTTCCTTTTGGTTTGTCATTACAAATGTCTCATTCCATTTTAAGAAATAATTATCCTTCAAAAAGTGGGTCCTACCCATTTTTAACAATTTACTACTTTATACATTTTTTAAATATCTCGTCCAAAAGAAATAGACACTTTAGATTTTATTTTTATGGAGTAGTTAATAGCATTCGTAGTGGAGCTATCCGCTGTTGGACATTTCTATACATCATTATCAACATCAACTGCTTCCCAATTCAAAAGTCCTCCACAGTAATGCTTCCTCAAAATTAACTATCCATTATTAAATTACTTTGTTTTTCTATACTTTTATTTAATATTAATTTTAATATTTAGCTTTAATATAATTTTATTATATCATTTAAATTAACGTAATAGATTTATAAATTAAGTATGGTACAATTAAGAAGTACAAACATACATGTGCTGAGTAATTAACAATAAATTAATAAAAGAAAGCGATGGTTGCTCAAACGGCCGAAAACATGTAGAAAATAAATAATAAAAATCAAAATACCAGATAGCCAAATGGTCAAAAAGGAGAAATAAATAGATAAACAAAATTCAAATTTTAATTTGTTCTTTAAACACAAAACAAAAAGCATTAAAAATAAAATAAAAAGTATAAAAAATAGTGTTGTCATGTAAGTAAACATTTTTTGTTAAATATCTTCATGATGTAATACGCAATACAAGACGTGTTTGTAAAATTAATTAATATTTCATAATTACACTCAAACGTAAAATACTCTTACAAAAAAAGTGGATATATAACGCCAAATTAAAAAAAAAAAAAAAAAAAAAAAAACTAACCGGTCGGACCGAACCGACAAACTGGTCCGGTCGAACTGGTCCGTCCAAGCGGTTTGTAACCGTAACCTAACCGAACTGCTGCTTAAAATTTAATGGGTTTTGATCTGCCCGGATCGGTCCCAGAAAGACCACCCGTTGACATCCCTACCCTAATCTACCAAACCTGCAACAATCCCTGCCGCCTCCACCCAAAATCTGCAATAATATCGCGTTTCCGTCGCCTGCAACACCACCCTCTCGAGCAATCGAAAGGAACGAGATTATGGCACTTGAAGGAGACATCGACTTGCAGGAATCGTTCCCTCGCTTCGAAACGCTGAGAATGTTTCTGGCCCTCGCCGCGCATCTCAAGTGGCCTGTTTACCAACTCGATGTTGAAGGCGCGCTTCTGAGCGGAAAGATGGAGGAAGAAGTTTACATGTCGCAACCGGAAGGATTTGCCGTTAAAGGCATGGAGGATAAGGTGTTGAGATTAAATAAAGCATTATACGGCTTGAAGCAAGCACCGCGGGGATGGTACGCCACTCTCGACTCGTATTTTCAGAAAAACGGATTTGCGAGAGGCGGTAACGAGCCCACGCTGTACACCAAGAAGGGAGGTAACAACAACCGTCTGTTGCTCGTCGTTTCTGTTTATGACGATGATGTGATTTACATGGGATCGTCTCTCTCTGTTACCACCAAGTTCAAGGAGAAGATGATGAACCTGTTTGAGATGAAGGATTTGGGGCTGCTGCATGATTTTCTAGGGTTAGAAATCAAGCAAGGAGAAGACAGCGTGTTCGTCTCCCAACGAAGGTATGCAGCAAATCTTCTCAAGCGCTTCAACATGACGAATTGCAAAGCCGAGATTACTCCGATGAATGTCGATGAGAAGTTGCAGCTGCAGATCATGGTAGCGAGAGGGCTGATGGAAGGGGCTTTCGAAGTCTAATTGGAGGTTTGATTTGTTTAACACATACCAGACCCGACATTGCCTTGGCTGTTGCTAGGGTTTCCAGATTTAAGCATAATCCAACGAAACAGCACTTTGCCGCTGCAAAGAGGATCCTCCGCTACATAGGTGGAACTCGAGATTTGGGGATTTGGTATTCAAACGCTGCTGAATTCAAATTAAATGGCTTCACCAGCAGTGATTGGGATGGCGATAGGAGAAGCTGTTCCGGTTTCGTCTTCAGCTTTGGGTCAGGCACAGTGACATGGAGCTCGAAGAAACAGAAAGTGGCAACACTTTCTGCATCCGAAGCAGACTACGTGGCTGCGGCATCTTCAGCGTGTCAAGCAATGTGGCTTAGGAGGCAATTGGCTGACTTGGATCAAGAACAAGAGGAGGCGACTGAGATCTTCTGTGGGAATGCTATGATCACGAAGAACCCGCTCCTGCACGGAAGAACAGAGCACATGGATAGCAAGTTAGATTTTATAAGGGACTTGGTTACTGGTGGTTTCGTCTCTTTGAAGTTTTGCAACGCTCGTGAACAACTAGCTGATATCTTCACCAAGGCGCTGCCTTCGGAGAAACATGTTGAATTCAGAACTCGACTTGGAGTATGCAGTTATGAGTCGAGGGGTGTGTTTGAATGAAGATTGGTTGATTCAAAATTGACAGCTACTCCGTTTCCAGACTTGGTTATTTTTGTTAATCCCTGAGTTTTAGTGTTTCTAGTTCTTGTTAGTAAATAGCTCTTCGTATTAGTGAATATAATAAACATAATAGCTTTTGGAACGAGTTCTTCGTATTCTGGTGAATTATCTCAGTGTGTTATGTCTCGTTTCTTTTTCAGCATTCCATCTTGCTTGTGAGATTTTCTTATAATTTTGTTTTGAGTCTTGAGTTCTCCATCTCATTTTCAACTGTCATGTCATTATGCAAAATTCAAGTATATGATTACACATTTCTACGGAGACGATAAGTTAGGGAAAAATCTGAGTTGTGTACCGAATGTGTAAAAGCACAGCCAAAAATGTTGGTTCAAATTCGAGAAAAACCATTAGTATCATGATCGACAATGGATATCCTCTAACTCAACAACAAAATGAAATCTATTTTGGTGCATCGAGGGATATCATGGATGCTTGTATTTCCTCTAGTGTTCTGCCATTGGTTTCTGGAACCAGCTTTGTGATGAACACCATCGTCAAACCACACACACTTGCAAACACGAAAAAAGTTCCTGAACCAAAACCCTCTCAAATTCGATCAACTCTTTTTTCACTTCAAAAATTGAAAATCACAAACTAGAATAAAGACTCACCCGCAGAGCTCCACTGCACTACGAAGTTGAATGAATAGGTAACAATCCAAGAACCGAACCAGTTAACAAGAGTCACCAGGCTACCGGCTAAACCTTTCACGTGTATAGGAAATATCTGAAATAATAGAGAAATGAGATGTATCAAATGGTTTTCAACTTTAGCGGATGTCTTGAGGATTGAAATTGTGTACCTCTGACATTATAACCCAAGGAATAGCTCCCATGCCTAAGGCAAAAGATCCCTTGAATATCTGATGAAAGTAGATAATATCTTATTTAACTATACGGTAATATTAGATATGCTAAAAGTTCAAGAATTGTAAGGTTTTGCATGACAAGTAATGTTGCATTACCAAGATGCCGCCAAGTGCTAGAAAGGGACTGAAATCCCAAAGCTTAAAATCCTATGATGGGAAAGATAGCATAAGTTAAACTCTGTAATCAACCAATTTGCAGCAAACTAAACTTGTGTGTGCGTGTGTAACCTGTAATAAGAATGATAATCCGATAGAAAAGCAACCCAAGCAAGTTCCAGCGGCGGAGACCTGCAGCAGCAGCAGGAGCAGACCATGTATCTTTATAGAGATAATGAAATACGAAGTCATAGAATTAGTTTCATGAGCAGTTACCAGTAGCAGTGGGCGTCTTCCAGATTTATCGATTAAGAGTGTTCCTAAAATGGTCATTGGGATCTGAAAAATGAGAATATCTATGAGTACGAGGAGTGAAGCCTAAAATATTTTTTATGAGAGAAAAGTTGTAGGATCCACTAACCTGAAGAATAGCCATAGCGGTTGTTCCAACTTTGTAAGAAAAACCTACCATAAAATCCAGCAATTAGTGTATATTAGTCATCTGAATCACTAGGAAAGAACTAGTTTACCTGCAGATGAAAATATCGCACTTGCATAGTATGCAATTGCATTAACCCCTCCAAATTGTTGCAGCGCCATCAACCCTACTCCCACCTGAATGAATTGGAATTTTTTCAGTAGATATTCTCGATTCACAGAATTTATGAAATTCAAGCAAGAAGTTACAAGGCTTTACTCTGAGAAAGTCAGCATATTTTCTTTGAAACAAGTCCTTCATTCCGAATTCCTTCACTTGCTCTGGAGTTTTTGTATGATCCTATAATCAGTAGCGTGTGTATACAATGTATCCAAGTCAAATGGTTAGAACAGAAAGAAAAAAAAAATGATTACCTAAATACATCCACCAGTCGCAAAAAATCCAAATAGTTACTCTGATTTCTGCTGCTTCTTTGAAAACGTTGGTGTTCTTTTCCCTGAGGCGTACCAAAGATGCTTCACTCCCATCCCATTGACCAATCTTAGCCTGTAAAGAAAATTAGTACAACCGATTCAAGGGCCTCTCCACTGAAGTTTGAAAAATTCTTTACAAGCTTACCAGCCATCTTGGAGACTCTGGAATGAAAAAGAGTCCTAGAAGCTGTATTAGACATGGAATGATTCCTGAAATGAAGTCACAGATTGTTTTCTTCTCTTGACTAATGTCTGCAGCAAAGACTGTGCTCGTGGAAAAAAGTTTACCTGTTAAAGCCAAGAGGCGCCAGGAGATGATGTTGCCAACAAGATATGTTATGGAGGTACCGCAACATATTAACAACTAAAGCATCAGAAATGGTTTATATTAGTATCTTACATAGAAAATGACTTCCTGACTTGAAAGAAAGGTAACCATTTTTATTTACCTGATTAGCTGCAGTAAATCCTCCTCGGAGGTTCTTAGGTGTGATTTCTGCTATATATACAGGCACCTGTTGGTTTGAAAGCTGAAAACATTTATAGATTACAATATCTAAAGCAATTGGAATCGGAAGTGTACGTACCACGTATGAAAGAACTCCGATTCCGAATCCTGTTGAAATCCTCCCAATATCAAGCCACCAAGCATTCTGTTGACAGCCAGTAAGACAATGTTAAATAAGAAGAAATCGATAAATGTTCTTCACATGAGTTCATACACATATTTGCTCACAGAGAATAAGAAATAAAAGGAGATGGAAGGCCATATATGCAAAATATTAATTATTATTCATAACTTGAATTGAGAAAATTCTGTATCTTGTAGCTCCATATACCTTCAACCATTTCAAGCAAACTGAATCTATTACTTTCCAAATTAAAAGATAAATATGTTACTAACAATTTGACTTTTCATTAAGGTAATGGCTCTATATGTAAGTTCCTAACTCTTAACTACTTTTTTCATAATTGAAGCATTTCATTTCCCTCTAGTTCTGTTTTTCCATTTTCAAGAATATAATTCACTGTTATAATTGAAGCATTTCATTTCCCTCTATGCTTTCTCTAATGATTAAAAAGTATAATGGTCCATGGTCGATGAGATATAATAAGTGATTGATTATGTAAGGGCTTTTCGAGACTGAGGTTTGTTTATATTATCTTTTTGAAAAATGTTCAAGTTTAGAGGAAATATTTTACTCTCCTCTTTCATCTCGTAAAAACATTGTATTGAGTACATAAAAGCGTAATTTAGTCAATTCACCAGATGTATATAATGAGAAAAGAATTTGGATATAGATACCTTAGAGAATGCTATCAAAAGCCATCCAACAACAGTAAACAGCTCTGCTAATCCCATTGCCTGCATTATTTGGCCAATATTACAAGAGACAACAAAGAAACATACATGCAGGCTGCAGCTGATAGATATTCAACTAGAATGTGAGAATGAATGAGGTATTACTCTCTTTCTTCCAAAGAAATCTGCTATTTTCCCACTAACTAGTGCTCCCACCATAGCTCCAATAGTTAATATCGACCCAAACAGTGAATACTGCAAAGTGGAAGCCGAAAGAAGGGTAAAAATGTAAGTTATGTAAGACAATAATATATAAATTGTCCAAATATATATATACAATATTAATATCTTTCATGATTTGCAAATATTAAATGGTTCTAGTTCATACAAGTAAAATTTACTTAGTTAGAAGTATGTCTTAAATTTTGAATATGCAGACTTTCCATTTATAATGCAATTATTTGTCCAAATTGATATAGTTGTCCATTCGAATGTTTTAAACATACACTCAATCAAATTATATGTGATGCAACGATTTTAGAAGGCTATGTATGTCGAGAGCTTTACTGCAGACAAAGACTCAAATGAAATCTCAACATACTACAGCATTAAAAACCAAGTTAAAAAAAGTGAATTTTCTTACATTGTACAATAGCAATTCTTATTGCAATCAGTATTCTTGATTTTCTCTCCTCTTTTCATCTTTTCCACCAGTTTGTAAACGAATCAACATAACAAGAAACATTAACAGCAACCAAAAATTGAAATTAAAACTCCCTAAAGGAGGAGAATGCAGTCTCTTACTCATTTATCAAACAACCCCAAATTATCATAGGTCGCTTACCTTGAAACATCTTTCTAAACATGCTTTTGGAGTTGATCACTGGCGAATATTTCTGAAATTTATTTAGAACTCATTCATCTACATAATCGCTCGTTTTCATGTATATATTTGCCGTAGCTTGAACTGAAATATCTCCAAAGGGATCCCCATTCCAACCGTTGAATAGAATACTAATCATCAAATAAAATCCCTTAGCTCTCTGAGTTCTAGATTACACAGAACGATCAAAATAAATTCCATAACACTCCCTTATTCCATCAATTCCAAATATTTACTCATGTAATCAAAATTCTACCGTTCATAAATTCAAGAACAATCACAAGAGAGACTCACTTCCGCCACTGTCAATCCAAGATCATCCATAATTCCTGGCTGCGCAGGCGACGAAAAACCCACCTGCAAACATGTCATAAATTCACCAATGAAAAAGGCCACTCTAATTCAAGTCAATATTCACCACACAGAAGATGAGTAGATTTTATGCAATAAAATTAGGTATTCATTCTTGTAAACTCACAGCAGAACCAAAAACATAGGAACCTGAGACCGCCACCACGGTGCTTACGACAAGAACAGCAGTGGCTGAGTCGGAGTCAGCGTCGGAGTCAGAGCATCCCCGCCGCTCGCCCGCCGCCGGCCTTATCTCTGGAAGCAAAGGGGTGGTGCTGCTGTTGACTTCATCACTCGTGCTTACCGACTCCATTACACGTAGCTAGGGGAAACGATGAACAAAAAACTTCGTTAGAAACTGTTGAATTGATGGAAAAGTGTGCAATTATAGCAAGGAAGAGTAGAATTTGTATTACAGATAGTGACGTTTGAATATTGAATCTATTACGCGTAATCCTGTTGATTGAATTCAATTGTTAGTGAGAAGGATGGTTGAAGTCGTTGTTGGAAGCAAATTAGCAACATATTTTTGCGTGCGTAGGATTTTTGGACGCTTCTGTAAGAAAAATATTATAAAAATGCCTATTGCGGTTTACATTTTAGGAAGTAAAAGAAGCAGAGAAGAGAAGGAGGATTGTCCAACGGCGATGGACTCCAAAAGCAGCGGCGTTCCGGCGGCGGTGGTGGTGTGTGCTCACAGAAAGCGGCATCGCGGGTGGCTGGTCGGCAAATGAGCATGGGAATTATGGCAGGTATTGTTGTTCTAGAATGGAATATATTGGATTATTCTCCATCTATTATGTCATTTCTGAATCACATCAAATTTTTAGTGGCCCTAAATTTTTTCGGTGAATTATATAGAACTACCACTTTTTCAAATGAATGCACTTTCTATAATCATTTTAGAAAATTATTTTACTATATACTTATCTTATTAATGTAATATTTTTTGAATTAAAAAATGAAAAATGACTCACGTCGGTCAATCAGTGACTCTGCACCCCCTACAGCAAAAACAATGTACCTTTATTTTATTAACATTTGAGTCAACATAACATAATTGTGATTATAATTAATTGATTGCATTATTGTTTTATGAAATAACTTGATAATGATAGTAGAAATATACGAATTGATATAAAATTCATCATTAAATATTGGTTTAAATATAAAAATTAATGAAAATTAAGCAATAAATATGTAAGTCTCCGATCGAGTATGTCAAAGTCTCCCATCGCTCGGGGACACTAAAACAATCCAGTCGATCAGAGATTTCACATGCTCGATCGGAGACAGCTTATTTAGTCCAAAAATTAATTTTAAAGATGTATAATATTTAAAGTAATTGAAACTGAAATTTGACATTAAATTAAAATGAATAAACCTAAAAAATTTAATTAATATAAAAAACAATGAATTATTCGAAAACAAAGTTAATATTCTAGTTTAAAAACTCGATTCCAGCAGAGTAGACAAAGTCTCAGGTCGGTTTTTCCATCGGGAACTCTGTCTCCGGTCGATCGGAGACAATATAGAGTAGACAAAGTCTCCAGTCGATTTTTCAGTCGGGAACTCTATCTCCGGTCGATCGGATACATACTTGTCTCCGGTCAACTTGAGACATAGTTTCCGACAGAAAAATCGATCGAGAATTTGTCTACTCGACTGGAATCGAGTTTTTCAACTGGAATATCAACTTTGTTTTTGGTGAAAGAACTGAAATTCAATTTTTTTTTTAACGATGAAGAATTACCTTAATGTCTTCCGGATATTAACGTCGTCGAGCGAAAATTGACGTTCGATACCTTCAAAGAAATGGGTGAAATCTGAAAAATAACTGGAGCAAAAATGAGATTTGGAGAAATGGGAGGGGATGTAATGAGGGCGACCGAGAGGAATATAGAGAAAAAATGGGGATGATAAATGCAGAATGGTAAAAAATTTGGGTTAAGTAAACAAAAAAAACAAAAAACAAAATAGAGATGAGATTTCGAAATACTAGATCAAAAAAGAGCCAAACTAAAGAATCGACACAAATTTTGTTAAAAAACGTGATGATGATTAGGGATGTCAATGGACGGGTTTAATCCGTATCGAAACCAATAAATAAGTATCGGTTATGGTTTTGAACCCGACCCATTAGATTCCATACTCGGACCGAATTCGGACCATCAACTATGGGTCTGAAATAGTTCGGATCTGAACGGTCTGGAATCAGAATCGGACCATAACAGAAACTGGAATCGAAATCGTTGCTTTAGAATTTAATGGGCTATGAGTGATTCTGGATCGGTATGGATAAAATCAACTCATAGAACAAATCTACTTAAGCTTAGACTTATCAATAGACGAGTTTTATTTGGACCAAAACCAATAAATAAGTATCGGTTCTGGTTCTGGAACCAGAACCGGAACCGGACGGAACCGAACCATCAAACTATGGTCTAAATAGTCCGGGTCTAAAGTGGTCTGGAATCGGAATCAGAATCGGAACCGTTGATTTAAATTTAATGGGCTATAGCGGTTCTGAATCGATTCGGGTAAATTCACCCATTGACATCCTTAACGTTATAGCTTCACATCAACTTTTACTTTGATCAAAAATATATTATTTTAAGAGAATTTTAGAAAAGGATACGAGCAATATATATTTTGACAAAAGTAAGTGGGTATTAGATTTTAGATCCCAAAAATTTATCGGGTTTAAATTGCTATAAATTGAACCTCGTGAACATTTGATAATGTCGAAATTTTTTAAAGCTGTGAATTACCATAAAAATAAATTGAAATATGAAATAATGGTAAACAAAAATTTGTGATATTGTATCATGTGATATTATGTAATACCGGTAATTCTTAATAAATCTATTTGTTTTATACCGACCAACATAATAATATAATGGTTACATATAAATTTCCACCTTGTATCATGTTGGTGCTTAATTGCATTTGAGTTCGAGTATGACTATCTTTTTACGAATCTTAACCCTAAAAAGACTCTTAAAATGTGACAAGACTCCTAACAAGCACTTTCTATCTCGTGTTGGTTCAAATTGAATCCTTTATTGTAGGATTGTGTAATATATTTTTTTGCATTTATGGATGAAAGGATATTAGTAGAATTTCACAAAAATGTTTAGAATGTGCATTTATGAAAAATAATAAAGAATTTTTATAGGTTGAATTTAGTATTTTTTTCAAATTCCACTGACATGTTCTCTTTTCGGTTTTTAATAAATGTCATAGTTTATAATTTGAGAGTAATATTATGATGTATTTTCTTTTTATCTTTATTTAATACTTTTGAAATTTGATAATTAGTTGGATGAATCAATAAGGTTACAAATATAAAATTTTCAATTTTTTTATGTTTAATTTGATAACTGATGACACTTATAAAAAAGAAGAAGGGAATATCAATTATCTATAAATACAATATAAGATGTTACATAATTCTGTATTAAAGAATCCAAATTGGTATCAGTCAGCAACCCAACATTGGTGTTATATATATATATATATATATATATATATATATATATATATATATATGGATGAGTTATAATACAAACTCCTTAAATAAAAAATAAATTCATCTTGATCATCCATTTGCCATTAATCAATGGTTCAAGATTAAGTTATCAAATTCATAATTAAGGGATTATATATATATATATATATATATATAAAAATAATGGTTCAAATTTGTTCTCATTTCTTATTTTTGAATGTGTTTTATTTGAACTCAATCCTATAGTTATATATATATATATATATATATATATAAATATATATTATTATTAAGTTATTAGAAAGTAATATATTTTTGAGAAAAGTGTATATTTTTGTATACAACGTCTACAATGATTGATAATCAATAGTTTTTTTTGTAATATTTTTACGAAATTATAAACATGTGTGATCATTGAATGATGAATAATACTTTTCTAAAGGTGAATATTAAAGCCGCCGCAACAATACCTTTAGAATTAGATTCAAAGAAATAGGCTAAAAGTTTTGAATTCTATATAACGTAACAAGAATTGCTAGAAATAGCCCAACAATTAACGTAATCCAAATCCTTTAGTTTTTATAGTTGATAAATTTATTTACTCCTTATATCTACCATTTTTATTCATTAATTTTGATGGTACGAGTTTTAATAAATTTTATGAGTGTAAAGTGAGTGAAAATGATAAATCAATAGATTAATAAATATTGAAATTAAAATATTTATCATAAAAATAATAAATAAATATATTAATGAATATTTTTTATAAATAAATGAGTATATTTAGGATAAAAATATAAAATTATTATTTTAGTGATTTTTTTTAAATAAATGAGTAAATTTAAGGTAAAAATATAAAATTAATGTTTTTAAAAAAGAAAAAACAAGTTTTTTATGAATAGATCAAAAATAGAATTAAATGAGATGTGAGAGTAATTTTTTGAGCAAATGTGAGTTGATGTGAATTGGGAGTGAATTTAGCGAAAGTTAAATTTGATTAGTCGAAACCAAAATAGATTTAAGTTGCAGTATTTTTTGAGCAAATATGAGTTGATGTGATTTGGGAGTGAATTTAGCGACCCCAGCCCACCCCACCTCACCCCACCCTGGTGGACCACAGGGCAAAATTATTAAATAAGTAAAAATAGAAGATGGAGTTTGCAATTGCAGCGCCTGCATGTGGGGTACATCTCATCTACGATTGGAAAACAACAAGAGTCAAATAAGGCAATTCTGAGGCGTCAAATCAATGCTTTCAACGACTCATAAATTCGATGCTCTCTTTCTTTTTTCGTACAATTATTATTTGATTTTGGGACTGTGGTGGAAATTAAAACTATACCTATGCCATTAAATTTGACTGCTCAGACCTTTGTCTACCATCATTAATTAATTCTTTGTATAGTTTGTGACATCTTACATATTGTCTTTTCAAGATATTCAAATCAAATGGTGATTTTTTTTTCTTATATTATTAAAGAAATTTGGAGTACAAACCTCATCGTCCTCCAACTTAGAAAAAACAAATAAAATAAAATCTCGTTGATTATACATTATCATAAATTATTCACTAAAACTGTATAGGGCCCAATGCAATATATTCAAAAAATTATAATTAATTTGATGTTTACTCGTAATAAATTGTTTTTATCATAGAAAATCAAAAGAGAATAGCGTAAATTATTAAGTACGCACCTTCTATATATCGCATCTTGGCGTTACTACAATGTTAAAAAAAAATAAATCGTTTATCAGAAAGAAAATTAGAAATTGAAGAAATAGTTTAGATCACATTTTCTTAAACCAAAAAAAAAGAAGTCAAATATTATGAGGATAAAATCTGAAAACCACAATAAGTATTTGATTAATCTCCATTTATAAATTAAATTTAGTTGGAGAAGACAAGATACCAAAAGATTTATTTATATGTATAAAAATGAAGTGGTACGTAGAAAGACCTCCCAACCGGTTAACTTTAACTTTTTCAAACCTCAGTTGACTATTCTTCCGGTATCTAACCTGCACATGAGGCGCACTACGCACCCCTCCCCCACCAGATTGTTTACACTTCCCAAAGCCTTGACCGGTGCGCTATGCGCACTTTGCGTATTCAGGTCTTCATCTTTCTCCCAACCCCACTACTTTAAAATTTCCGTTGACTGACAGAAAGCAAATCCACCCCCACCACCACCACAACCTTCCCCCAACTCCAACCTACACATTCATATCCCGCTTTACTCTCCGGCGACCATTGTCCCCACGTCAATTCCTGATACTACGCCGTTGAATCTGGGTTTGGTTGTACCTAAAGCTTCGACTTTTGTTCCCAACTTGGATGTTGAGGCTTTTTTCTATTTTTTGGGTGAAACTAGGGTTAGGCTGGTGAAGTAGAGCTGACGCTTATTCCACCTTTTTGTTTGTTTATCTATGTGCTGATGGTTTTCTGCAGTTGAAGATATGACCTGGCTCATGCTCTGCCAGCTCAGTTAATCGGTAGGTTTAGTGGTTGATTTGAAATTTTGAGTCGATCTGTTGATTAATTGTATCTGTGTTGTTATACTGTAGGAGGGTTATTTTGTTGGGTCATACGCTTTTCGTGAGTATTTGGGGAGAGGTGTGATATTTTTTATTTTTTTTGTAATTTAGTATGGTGGTGTTAGTTTATTTGTAATAATTGATTTTGAGACCAGAAATTATGAAGAGGTTGAGGTCCAGTGATGATCTGCACTCGTACGGGGAGAAGAGTGCTCTGAAAGATTGGGCAAGAAGAGAAGATGATGCTGGTCCCCAGCGTTCATCTTCGTCTTTTCACAGGAGCTCTTACTACAGGTCATCTGAGAGTGGGAGGAAGGTCTTATCCTCATCGACATCTAGGTATGATCGGTTAGAAGATGAGAGGGAGAGTACAAAAGTGATTAGAAAGCGGCCGGACTATGATTTGGAGAGTTATGATAGGAGAAAGAGTTACGATCGCCATAAAGAAGGGAGCGATAGGGGGATATTGAGCTCATCGCCGAGGGCTGGTTATGGGATGGATCAGATGTATCGTTCTCAGAGCTTTTCTGCACCTAGGAGGGACTTTCCGAAAGGGTTTAGGTCTGAGAGGGATAGGCCTAAAAGGGAGGGTATTGGTGCATCGTGGAGGAGATTTGGTAGTGGGAAAGATGTTGATGATGGGGCCAGGAGTGGTAGTGAGGCAAGTAGAGGAACTAGAGGGGAATCAAAGGAAGTTGGGAAGGCGAAGTCTCCACAGGGATTTAGAGAGGCAAAATCTCCAGCCTGGTCAAAGGATTCCGGAAGTGAGCGATCAAAGAGTGTTGAAGGCAAGAAATATGAAGAAATGCAAGTGGAGAGTGGTGGTCCCAGCAGCGAACGAGAAGAAGGAGAACTGGAACCTGATCCTCAACCGCATGTGCCTTCCGCTGAGCCAGTTATTGAAAATAAAGCTGCTGATAAACAGGCCTCACCAGAGAAGCAGCTCCATAATGAACTCTGGGTTGTAAACAAAGTATCACAGGACAAGGTGAGTTTCTCATCAGTAGAAAAGGGGAACGTGAGTAAAGTGGACAGTTGTGAGGAGCAAGCTGAAGATGGACAATCTAAGGAGGCTGAAGATGTTGTTAGCCAAAATAGTGACTTGCCTGATTATCGGGATTCCTCATTCCAAGGGGCAGGGGGGAGTAGAGATGATAATGATGCAAAAGCAGAAAATGGAGGTGGTGACCATGTAAGGGATGATGGAAGAGAAGGCTGTTTGGAGGAGGTTGCAGACAGCACATGTGATGAGAAGCTATCAACTTTACAGGAGCAACAGGAAGACCGGATTGTTAGCAATCAAGTGAAGGCAGATGATGTGGAAGTGGCAGGAAGTGTACAAGCAACTGGCAAAAGTGAGCTGCCTGCAACAGAGAAAACAACCTCGAGAGTGAAGGACAAGGGTAAAAGTGTTGCTTTATTGCCTGCTGATGGTGTTCTCTTTACAGAGAGTAATTTGGAGGTTGATAACAAACCAAGGGACCTCACAGAAAGTAGAGACATTGAAATGGAAGGGCCCAGTACCAGGGGGTTCCAGTTTTTCTCAACTGATCCAATCAAAAAGCCAGAGAAAGTGGAGCAATCAACACATAGCAAGCCTAAAGATGATAAATTGGCTCTTGAACTTTCTCTTAGCTTGCCAAATATATTATTGCCAATTGGTTCTCAGAGACAAGCACCCAGTTCTCCTAGTCATGCAAGAAGTGTTCAATCATTTGCTAGCTCGTTTCGGACAAGTTCTGATGGATTTACAGCTTCAATGTCGTTTTCTGGGTCCCAGCAGTTTACTC
Organism: Salvia rosmarinus; assembly: GCA_036937905.1. Taxonomy (NCBI): domain Eukaryota; kingdom Viridiplantae; phylum Streptophyta; class Magnoliopsida; order Lamiales; family Lamiaceae; genus Salvia; species Salvia rosmarinus. The sequence continues at coordinate 6,025,516 of CM072815.1, forward strand.
ACAACCCTAGCTGTTCTCTAACTCATAATGCACTTGATTATGAGAAATCTGTTGGTAGCAAGCCACTATTTCAGGGGGTGGATTGGAAAGCCTTGTCTTTAGAAGAGGCTAAGAATAAGGAGGGTTCTGCTTATCACGGGATGTCATCGAGAGAAAATGTCTTGCATCAGCAGTCTCAGGTATCCCAAGGCAACTCCAGTGGACAAGCTGCCCTGCAAAATATGAGAGCTACTGGAGGAAACTCCAAGATGCTGATTAGTCTCGAAAGGGAATTAAGTAGTAAACAGTTGTATGGAGCTCAAGGCTTTGGCACTTATGAAAATGGACCAGAGTATTCGAGAGACAATAGGCATTCACTGACAGAGAAAGATTCTGGTAGTTTACAAAGGAACAATGGCAGGGATGGTAAAGATCAAGAGTTGGGGGTTGGCACTGACCTCGCTGAGTCCATAGTTACCATGATAGTCTCGGAACCAATACATGCAATGGCTCGGAGGTTTAATGACATGAATGAAAAGCACGTGCCATATATAAAAGAGTTTGCCCGTGATATAATCTCAAACCAAGGTAAGCAGTGGCAGCTGAGTGCTTTGCAGAAGGCATTACAGAAGAGGTCAGACATTACTCTGGATATGCTGCTAAATGCAAATCGTACCCAATTGGAGATCTTGGTGGCCCTGAAAACAGGGCTTTGTGAATTTCTTCTACAGAAATATGATATCACGTCCTCAGATTTGGCAGAAATATTTCTCAATATGCGATGTAGGAATCTCAATTGTCGGAGTCTTCTTCCTGTGGATGAATGTGACTGCAAAATATGTTCGCAGCGGAGTGACTTTTGCAGGGATTGCATGTGTCTTGTGTGTTCAAAGTTTGACATGGCATCTAACACATGTAGTTGGGTCGGCTGTGATGTATGCTTACATTGGTGCCATGCAGATTGTGGATTACGAGAATCTCATATCAGAAACGGGCGAAGTGCATCCGGTGCTCAAGGCACCACTGAAATGCAGTTCTACTGTGTTGCCTGTGATCATCCTTCTGAGATGTTTGGTTTTGTAAAGGAAGTTTTCCAGAACTTCGTCAAGGAATGGACTGCAGAAAATCTTTCTAGAGAACTTGAATATGTCAGGAGAATATTTTATGCCAGTGAGGACGTTAGAGGGAAACAACTCCATGAAATTGCTGTACGGATGCTGTCTAGATTGGCTAAGCGATCGGATCTTCAGGAGGCGCAGAATCATATAATAAACTTTTTCACTGGTATGTTTGGTCTATATTCTCTTTGTCCTTTGGAAATTCCCTTATCTAAGCTCATCGAACTGCATAATCAACTCCCATCATGCATTATATTGGAGCTGGGTAAAAAATTGCTGAAAGAGCATTTTATGAAATTTGTATAGTGGGGAGGGTGTAAAGTAAATCCTCTTTTGCTCTACACTTTTGGAAACATTATTTTCCCTTCTGTTACTGGTATTGTGTTGCAGAATATCGTAGCCATAGCAAGCAAGTTTTAGGAAATTCAGAGTGCAGGTGATCAAAAGTAGATCCTCTCTCGCCTTACACTTTTGGAAACATTTTTTCCATTTCATTACTGTTAAGCTGTAGAATACCAAATGTAAATGTGGTTTTGTTTTCTGAAAACTGCTGCTTCAGTTGACTCATTTGCCTTTCCCTGCTTGCTTAGGCTCTTGTAAGTTCTACGAAGTCACTAGCTGCAGAACTTGATCAGCCTCACTATTGATTGCCCTAATTATACATCATTTATTCACTTCTAAATTTGACAGTGTTTTGATTTTCAGCCTGAGATATAACACACTAACATCACTGGCAGTTGGACGATGATCTTATAGTAGTTATGTCATGTTTTGCAGAGGGATTTATTCTCATTCATACTTTTCACAAAACGTCACAATTATAATGTTAATTTCTATCACCAATGTCCTAAAGCATGTTTCATTCCTATGGAAGTTTCATGTCTGTCCTATCTAGAAAAGTTGAAAAGCACTTCAATCTGCTTGAATTGATCAGTTCACGGCTTTTTTTCATTCGCTGTGTTAGTTATTGCTAAATAGTTGACCTCAGATTTATCTTCATTTTGAGTTTTGAAACTGTAGATTTCTTCTTGTTATTTAATGTCACAATTAAGTTTGATAGTTTATTATTTCATGCATCATTGAACTTACCACTTTTCACATTTTATTTTTTACCTAAATACGTATTTTTGATTGCCTACTAGACGAATTAAATATGCTTGCGGCTTTCTGCTGTTACAGAAACCAATTCGGAAAGGCCTGGCAACATTGTTGAACCCAGAAAAGAGTTACCAACAAGAAAACAAGAAGGCAGTAACAGTATTGCTGGGTCCAGCCAAGGAGCCGGGTGGATGAAACCTGTTTATCCAGAAAAGGCTCCTCTCTTGGGAGATCCGGTCAATATAATCCATGACTATGACAGCAATAAGAAGGATAAATATGCTGTGAACATGGATATCCAGAAAATTGCCCAAAAAGAACCTATATTTGACGAACTGGAGAGCATCGTGAGAATCAAACAGGCTGAGGCTAAGATGTTTCAAGCACGTGCTGAAGATGCAAGAAAGGAATCTGAAGCTCTGAAACGCATCTCAGTGACCAAAACTGAAAGATTTGAAGAAGAATACACAAGCCGGATCACCAAACTCCATTTGGGTGAAGCTGAGGAGATGCGGAAGCAGAAGGTGGAAGAGCTCCAGGCTCTTGAAAGAGCTTATCAGGAATACTTCAATATGAAGATGAGGATGGAAACAGACATCAAAGATCTTCTGTTGAAGATGGAAGCGACGAGAAGGAACCTCGTGACATGATTAACGAGCTTTATCGGTGATGTAGTGTGGAGGTTTTCGTCTTGTGTTGTATGCTGAGGCGATTGACTAATGTGTTAGTCGATTTGTAGGTTCAGTCTTGTTTAATGCAGTTTAGTCTAACTAGAATCTGTAAAAAGGGTAGCTAATCTCCCAAATATAGGATGGAAACAATCCTTGTTGTGGAACAGAATGCAGATGGAGAAGTACGCTATCGGACTTGGTATTATTTTTTTAATCCACTAGTGCTTAAATTCAATTTTTTTCTTTGAAAGATCTGTATTTAGAATTTATTATGCATTTGTTTGTCGCTTTAAATTCATTGTCTTTATTTAGATGTATGACAAGAAGGATTTTCTTTGAGGGATATCAATAGGTGAGGTTTATTCGGATCAATTTGAAACCGCTCAAAATTAATTAAATTTTAAAACAACGGTTTTGGTTCCGGTTTCAGACTTATTTCAGATCCGGACCGTTTAGATCCATAGTTTGATGGTCAGGTCCGATTCGGATCCAATTTCGGTTCTAAAATCAGAACCAATATTTATTTGTTGGTTTTAGTTAGAGTAAAAGCCATCTATTGACAAGACTAAGTTTAAATATATTTGTCAATGAACTAGTTTTATTCATATCGATCTAAAATCACCCATAGCTCATTAAATTATAAAGCAACGGTTTTGATTCCAGTTTTGATTCTGGTTTGGTTCTTTTTTCAGATCCGCTCATATCTTGATCGCTTAAGACCCATAGTTGATTATCCGAGTCCGGTCCTGATTCAGTATCTAATGGGTCGGTTTCAAAATCAGAACCATTACTTATTTATTGGTTCTGGTTCGAATAAAACTCACTAATTGACATCCCTAATTACATAAATAACGTGTCAAAGTCCAATGACATGACAAGGAATTTTTTATCTGAATGACAAGGAAGTTTTTATATGTTTACTATATTAGTTAATTACTCCCTCCGTCCCACCTAAAGTGTCCTATTTCTTTTGGGCACGGGTATTTAGGAGAAAGATATAAAGTAGGTAAAGTGTTAAAAGTGGGTAGGGTCCACACTTTTGAAGGAATAATTATTTCCAAAATGGAATGAGACATTTGTAATTTTAAAACCCAAAAGAAAGTTGGTACATTTTAAATGGGATTTATGAGAGTATTATATAAGATCGAAGGTTATTGACGCTTAAATATGTGAATTTATTTTGACTTTGCATACGTACTTTGAAAGTTATGAATAAATATAAGAATTTAAATATTGTTGTAATTTTTTCACAATTTAAATTTTTGCTTAAATTAAATTTGACATAGCAATTTGATGACATAATTTGAACTAGATGATGTCAATGTGGCACTATTCCAATTAAAACGATGTTTTGTTAGTGGAATATATCTTAAAAAATACATCTCACCAACTCTCTCATTATATAAATATTTAATTAACAAAATGATGTCGTTTCGATTGGGGTGGTGCCACGTTGATGGCACATCACTCAAATTATGTCATCGCATTGTTATGTCAGATTTAATTTAGATGAAAATTACAAAAATCACAACAATGTTTATATTTGTGTATTTGTTCACAACTTTCAAAGTTTTGCAAAACTAAAATACTCCCAAAATTCGTATATTTAGGCACAATAAATAGGGTTGTAATCGGTTCGATTTCGATTAATCAAATCGAATTTCTTTGAAAAAATGGAATCGAAACCGAATCGTTTTAATTTTAGATTAACTGAAAACTAATCGGTTCGGTTTTTGATTAATCGAAAAATTGAATTAAAATTAATTAATTAATAAAATGAAAAATTGAAACTTATTAAAAATAAATAAAATATTTAACAAATAATTAAAATAATTAATAAAATAATAATTAAAAACTGATTTTTAGAATTTTTAATTAATTTATTAATAATTGAAATAATAATTGAAAATAAAAATGATTTTCGGTTCCAAATAGTTCGGTTATCGGTTAATCAATAACCGATTTTTTTTCAATTCTGAAACAGATAACCTAATTTTCGATTTTTGGTTAACCGAAATATGTCGGTTCCGGTTCGGTTCCGATTTTAACCGAGAACCAAAACGTTTTGACACCCCCACCAATAACTTAAAATCATTTTACATTATTAAGGATTACAGAATCTATATAATTTCAAATTATTTTAAGTAATTATTTATGTTTCAGTATTTCAAATCATTCATTTATCGTGATTAACGACATTTTCATAAGAATTTATTATGTTTCTATCATTAAGTACACCGTAAATTCCCCAGACGTTTTTCATAAAACAAATTAAAAAAATTGGACTATTTGATGCGGCGCAAGTTGCGGATGATTTTATGAAATGCGCGGATCATCCGAAGAATTGCCGCAATTATGAGAAGTTTCAGATTTCGAGGAAAACCTAGTATTTTTCTTGTAATCGATGTTCAAAAATAGTCATCCTTTGTGATTTCGATGATGATTTCGGGCAAATTCCATCGCTTAGAGGGTCGAATTGCAGCTTTAGTGTTTTTCGGTTATTTTGCAATTTCGGATTTTGTTTTGGGCATTTTGGTATTTCTTGTATTTTCTGAGATTAGGTTAGTATTTAATCTCCGTTTGTTTCATTTCGTTGGCAGCTTTGACATTTTTATGAAATCGAGATTTATCTCTTATCGTCAATTCTCGGTATTCCTTTGAATCAACGAGTTTTGATCTTGTTCTTCCTGTTCCACGCACGCACGCTGCATCACTATTTCTCTCTTTTTTGTCAATTAAATACAGAAATAAAAACTATATTATGATGGACTCGAATCGAAATTGAACATTAACTACTTTATCACTAGACCAACACATGCACACAAGAAATTTAATTGTAGCTATTAATTCAAAAGGACCATTTCCCATTTTGTGTCGAACATGGTAAGTGAAGGAAATAAGAAAGAGGGGTTTTTTGCTCTCTTTTTCGCCCAATGATTTTGAGGAGTTCATGTGGGTGGGTTTTTGTTTTTTTTTTTTGGAGTATAAGTCAATTATTTCTCAATAAAGTAGGACCTTTTCCCAGTTTGTGTGGAACATGGTTTCAGATTATGCTTTGGTTGGCTCAATTATGTTTGAAGTCTGAATAAAAGCGTGAGCTCTATTCCTCTCTCTGGGGAGAGAGAGTCATTTTCAAAAGATATTTATAAGTGTTCTAAAAAACTTACCTCGGTCTATCACGTAAAATTTAGGGATCCCAACTTATATATCCAACTTTCATAATATATGTACCACTCATATTCAACCATAAAATTAACTACAACCCATACTCAAACCTATTAAAAAACTATATTTTGAATCAAAACAGTCAAAATTTCTGAAATTTGCAGTCTGTCTTCTGTAAAGTGATGTGAGAGGGAATCTGATTTTTTTTTCTATGCAAATTTAACGCCCTCAACCGATTTTTGCAGATTTCATATTTCTTTTTGACTATTTTGCTCCCTTCTCTGACTTCAATCTTTATACAAGTGAATTTCAAATTTCAGATTTCTTCTTCTCTCACTTCAATCTTCTCTGATTTCAGATTTCTTTCAGTTTTCAAAAATTTCGAAACACTCTTCTCACAATTTTTTTCACGCCGAAAGATAAGAAGATATTGTAGAATTTCCATTTCCATTCCCGTGAATTTCGAAAGATAAGAAGAGAGATATTGCAGAATTTCCATTTCTTCTCATTCCCGTGAAGAACAACCGGAGGTAATTCTCGCATTTTCAGGCCGAAAATCTGTATTTTTGTTCAATATATACATGTTACTTGTTGTTTCCGCGAAAAATGAAGTTTTCGGTCGGAGAAGTATTGTTTCCGGTCGACCGCAGACAACGAATTTCGACCGAAAACAACGCGTTATATCTTGAAATTGAATTAATTTGTAAGCGGAGAGAAGCCTTCCTCGACCGGAGACAGCGCTTGTCGGAATCGTAAACAATGCGTTATATCTTGAAATTGAATTAATTTGTTGTTTTCGATCGACAAACGCATCTCGGTCGAGGAAGGCTTCTCCCACGACCGGAGAGAAGCCTTCCTCAACCGAGACAAATTGGCGATCGGAAACAACTAAACTACACTTGATTTTCAATTCAATTTAATTTTCTAATTTTCAATTAACACTTGATTCCTCGACCGGAGACAACATTGGCTTTGATATCAATTTAATTTTCTAATGGTTAGTTATTAATTGAATTTTGTAATAATTGCGGCTAAACTATATTTTACACCTAACAGTGACAATATGTCTGACTTACCGTATGTTCTCGTATAATTTCAAATATAGTTATGCTATTTTTACAAGATGTATATTTTGGATAAATATTGCTAAATGTGATTGAATAATATGATTGAATATGAGTAGTTAATATTTTGAATAATGTGATTGAATATGAGTAGTTAATATTTTGAATAATGTGATTGAATATGAGTAGTTAATATTTACCGATATGGCTTGAATAATGTGATTGAATAAATAGTGTTTATGGCTTGTATGTTTTCGATTGAATGAGATATTTGTTTTGGCTAGAATAATGTGATTGAATAAATAGTGTTTATGGTTTATATGTTTTCGATTGAATATTTGTTTTTGTTTGTTTTTGCTCCTGTCAACTTTCGCTTCGTTTAATGTGAGATATTCATTGAATGGATCTTAGATAGTTTAAATTAAGATTTTTAAGGATTTAAATTAATCATGAAAACATGCAGAGAAGTTAATAATAGAATATTATATTTTATTTAAGATTTTTAAGGTCTTAATCAAAGCCATTTTTTAAAGTATAATACAAATAAGAAATACTATTTAATTTGTGACACGATTAAAAATTAATTTATTAACGAATAAAACACAATAATATATGGTAAATCAGAACTTAATTAGTTGGGAAATTTTCAATCAATTATATTTCTATCAACCAATTAATTAGTTAGGATAATTAGATATACAATTATAATACTAAAATAAAAGCATATCTAATTATCAGCAAATTTCAAAAATGAACATACTTCAAGTTTGTAAATATATACGAAAATTCAAGTTTGTAGATATATACGAAAATTCAAGTTTATAACATACTTCAAGTTTAATATAATTATTTTATAAAATTTATTTATTTAAAATTCATAATATGTAAAAAACTCTTTATCCATATTATCATTTGAAATTTCAGCTTTGGATTAGCATTGAATTAGTCTCCTACGTATTTGGATAATGACAATTAAATATTTTTCATTATGCTTCTCAATTATATTGTAGTGGATATGTAATAATTATTGTAGTAGTTTGTTGGTTTGTTGTACGTTGTGTAATATGTGGCATTGATATAATTGTAGGTCGATCCTATTTTCTTGAGGCCTACTACGATAAATGTTGTGGCGGATGTAAAGATATATTATAGGACAAACTATTTTAAGTATATTAAGAATGTGTTGTTAGATAAGGGGGGCGAACAGTTGCTAAATATATTTAAGGAGGGTTGCTTTGGTCATATGATTGATTAGATTCCCGGGCCCAACTCTAGTTTATCTTTGCACCATATAGTCTCCCGTCAAATAGAACCTACATAACCGGAAATGTATTTTTTCATCAATGAAAGAAGTATATGTTTTTCCATTAGAGATTATGCTCTAGTCACCGGCCTGTAATTTGGGACATCATCATTTGATCTCACATTAGACTACGACTTGAGCAACGTTGAGGTATATAGGATTTTTTGCGGAGGCACACATATTACATTAGGTAATCTAGTAGATAGATTTTGTAGTGATGATGTTAATGCCCTAGATCTTAGTTTATATTTACGTGTGGCCTATGTTATTCTCCTCTATGGATTCGTATTTGGGTACGAGACGGGCAAGGTAATAGTTGATTGGGTTTGGGCATTGGTTGACGATCTGGGTGCGTTTTGCCGATTTTCGTGGGGGCATAGCCATTAGATATTATACGACGCATTGTCAACCAAATGCTCAAGACCACTTTTACGGACCGCCCTGGCACTATATGTTTGGTCACCGAGATCGCACTGCACTTGGGAAGTATAGCCGGAAGACGTCAACCCCACAACAGCATCCGAGAGTGTTGAGGTGGAAGTTCAAGAGTAGCTCTCATCGGCAACTGTACAACCTCTTTTGAGCAAGAGGTCTCAATTTTATTATAATTTTAAATCATGTATGAGGTATTGTATTTATTAGAATATTAAATAATACTCCTCCGTCCCAAGATTCATGGCCAGTATTCCTTTTGGGACGTCCCAGATTCATGGCTCGTTCCTTTTGGGATAAAAATTAGGCACTAAACCTATTACTCACTAATTGGGCTGGCCCATTAAAACCATAATCCTAAAATTAACTACCCCTCCCCGCTCATTCCTCCGCCTCACCATTTTCGAGATCTCTCTCTATCATCCTCTCACCCCTTCTCCTCTCTCGCCTTCGGCATCAACCCCTTCACTCAAACCCTAGCTCATTCCTACTCCACCGCCGATCCTCTCGGTTTTGTCTTCTCTCTCTGTAACTCATCTCTACCCTTCTCCTCTCGCCTTGGGCATCTACCCTTCACCGAAACCCTAACTTCTTCATACTCCACCGTCGACCCTCCTGTTTCGCTCTTCTCATCTCTCTCTCTCTAACTCATCCTCTACCCCTTCTCTCGCCTTCGGCATCAACCCTTCATCGAAACCCTAAAATTCCCTTCCCATACTTTCACCATGAAAACAGATCCGTTGACACGAGGACCGCACTGTGATACCGACGACTGAGTTCTCTCACTGCCGCCGTCGGGCCGCTCTCTCAGATCTGTCCGAGACGGGGTCTCTTGTCGAGGAGACCCCAGGATTTGGGATCCGAGGTGGATGGGTGCTCAAGACGGAGATCCGAGGCTAGAAGGGTGGAAGACGAAGATCCGGTTGGAAGGATGCCCAAAATGGGAGACTGGAGGTCGGAAGTGAGGTGGAAGACGGAGATCCGGAAGAGATAGCAAGGCTACAAGTGGAAGGGTGATCCGAGCTTGGGAATACTACATATGTTGAAGATTCTCGTGCCCTCATACTTCCAACTGTGAGATCTTTCTGATGTGATGAAACATCTGTGATTTTGTGATGCGTGTGATGAAATATCTGTGATTTTCTGATGCGTGTGGATGGTTTGCGAAATTTTTGGGATTTTCTGATGATCTGATGATGGTGTTGGATTTTCTGTTGATGTTGGGTCGTCGCTGGTTTCTTTGTTTTCACGAGCCGTGATTTTCGATGGTCTGTTGGTTTTTCTGATGGTCTGTTGGTTTTCTTTGATGGTTATCTGATGATGGTGTTGGGTTTTCTGATGATTTGTGAATTGGTTGGAATGTTTTGATGCATGTTTGTTGGTTGTAATGGCTGCTATTTATGATGCATGTGATGAAACACGAAATAATTCAGACCATATTTTTCGATGCATAAATCATGTCTCGATGATTTTGTAACATCAATATTTTCATCCAAACCGCTTACAAAAATAGCAGCCTCATTTACAAAATAGAGCATGTTCTTTACATTCCTTCTGATTTACAAAAATATCAGTGGCTTTACATCAAAAAAGTTAGTTGTTTTCATCCATTCCTTAAGGTTCTTCTGGGTGATGAATGCCTAAGGCATTAATTATCATTCCAGCCTCCTCTTCTCTTCCAACTTCAAGCATATATAATATGCACCCTTTTACTAATTCATCTGGCGCTTCCAAGTCTGTGGGAAGTGCTTGCCGCCTTATAAGAGCACCTTTTTCATGTGGAATCTTATAATTGTTCGTCCCCATGCTTCATTATCTCAAGCATGCACTTGTAAACTTAGAAAACATTGTTTAATGTTACGGTGATAGTTGTTCAAATGATAACTTCACCGCATTGAGCGGTTGGTCAACATTGTAGCACGCATGCTCAATTTGTATGCTCAGATCGCCTAAACCATCCCAAATCATTCACATTTAAATCGGAGAATTGGGAGGTCGGTGTACTAACCTAATGTCAAACCCATCAACGCTTGTCGCACTCAACCGGATCATTATCCTTTATATGGGGCTTGCATTATCTTGTCAGATATATATGACTTTACTTGCACTTGGTGGCCACTTAGCTTTTATTCTTTGGAATGATCCGTGCATCCAAATATCCAAAATTGATAAGAACAGATACACTGCATCCACTTTGCATTCACTATTTATTTTCTAAATAAATAAAGAACAGATACATTGACACATTTATTTTTTGAATGCATACATTAAATTAGAATAAGTTGGATTCAACTAGTCTTAGTAAGACACTAGTTGAATCCAACATAAAGGATTCTTACATTTCATACATAACTCGCTATGTCTCCTTACCTCATTGATCAAACACCCTCTGATCACATCTTTGGTCACTGATTCTATTGGTTTTGTAACCAATGTGCCTGCAGGCCTGTGTTTACTTGATCTCTTTGCTGGCATAGTTTCAGTGAATGGAAAGATACCTATCTTTCCATCAAAAACAACACTTCCATTTTCTGCAAATGTAGGTCTACAAACAAAGACACATAAACACGACCTTTGTGATGAATTTTTATTTTGACATGTTCTATGAGGTTCTTCTTCTCCTGGTGTTAAATAAAACCTATGTGAGGTCTTAGTTATATAGAACCATTTCTCATCTATGTGTACAGTGTTTTCCATGGTTTTAAACTTTAAAACCTTCAATATGTGATCATACATAGTGCATCCAAGGAAAATCGGAGCCTTAATGCCTTGTTTGGAGTCAAGGTCCGGTTTTATTGCACTAGTATGAGGTCTAAGAAGGCCTTCACTTACCCACCTCCCAACTGTGGACTTGGAGCGCTTTATGCTTGTCGCCAACTTACGAATGGTGGCTCTTTGAAGAGCTCAATGCTTTGCACCAATTCCATGTCAATTGTAATTTTCTTCCTTCTATGTTGATGCTTTTTTAAACTTTGTGAAAGTATAACTTCACCTCTTTGTTGTTGCTTTCTTGCTTCAGCCCAAAGTCTGAAAATTGTTCTTCTACTTGAACACCACTTCCTCTGTGCCTCCAACATTTTGCCCCTGAATGGCTTTCTTTATTTTCTTTAAATATTAATTTTTATATATCATCATGCCATGCGTCCTCGAGCGGTATTTCGTGATATGTCGCGTGGATATACACTCGGGTCATTGCGTGCTGTTTGACTCGCAATGTCGGCGTATGGACAAGGATCAATTGGATGTGAGGATGATGGACTTGGTGTGCCTGAATAAATTATTGCGGCATTTTTGAGCTACTCTAGATGGTTCGAGAATAACTCCCACCAAATACCACCATGGAACAATGATGCGATTATTACACCAAATTGAATCTTAAGAGGTATTTCACTGTGACGACGATGTCGTTGATGGTCCATTCGTGCATATGATCAGAGAGCGCCTTGTTTCGGTTCACCGAGCATCGAATGGGTACAACGAATTTTTAGCATATAGAAAGAAAATAGGTGGAGTATATATGAGTTATGTGAGCTATATAAGTTTAGAGGACAAGCGTCGACTAGCGTAGAGTAGCATATACTATGTAATGATTTTTTTTATTTTATCTTATGTAATAGATTCTTAGTTATATTATCTTATCGACAATGGATTAATTTTAATCTGATCTTAATTTCAATTTCAATTTCAATTCAATTTCATTTCAATTTCAATCTTCAATTTAATATATTCTTGGTCAGATATTATCGATAATTGATTAGTTTCTTCATATATATTCAATATACGTGTAATAACCTTATTTATATTTGAGTGTATTTTCTTGAATATTCAAAGTTTTTCACCGCTATTCAAACAAACTAACCAAAAAAGAAAATGGAACTAAAAAAAAGTCGGACGGAGAATGAAACTTTTACCTCAGATTTCAGGCTGATGGAAACGATCAGTGATTGTATGAGAAATGTGAAATAGTGATATAATTTGAATTTTTGAAATGAAGAAACAGAACAATAGATTAATATTTGATTAAGTTAAAATAATAATAATGTCTTTACATGAATAAGTGCTTTCATTACAATGTCACTCGTCTCTGCACAAGTAAGGACACTTCCGACGCGTATGAGATTCATTACCACACAAGCTACATGTCCGTGGTGCACGACTTCTACTACTCGATCCCACTTACGCTGGATGACGATATCGACCCACTGGCGCCACCGACGGACTCTATTAGGAGGCATAACCGTAATTCCAAAGAACATCGAGGAACAATTCAACTAGATCGTGGTCGAACAAGATTGATCCGATACTAGTATGCTTCGCTAGCTTTGCGTAATGGTAGTACTTTCACATAGTTAGATATATGGTGACCTTTATGACTAACAAATTTATATAATCAATTATATGTAAGTGAAATCGATTTGATAAAAAAAAAATAACATAATTAAACTTAAATTGCATCATATAGTCAGCAATAAAGATGAGAACACGTATCATATCCATGTTCCACTCCAAACACGCACACGATTGCGTGATGAGATTCACTCAATGTTTTGCTTCCGTGCTCGACTTTGAAAGTGGAGTCCATGAGGCACTACATCGTGTCTGCGTGATAGTTCCATTGATACCATCATCTTACGCTTCGTGGTCAATTCACCGCTGCACTTTGCCGCTTCATGCCTCTCATCGAACGATTTTTCCGTAATGTGACGGATTGCCTCAATCATTGAGCAAATTGGCAATCGCTCAGCCCACAATAATCGAGAATTGAATGATTCGCAATGTTCGATGTCATAAACCGTAGCGCCTAACGGGCATCGTGATCTAGCCCACTGCACTCCAACCTCCACCAACTTAGTATACGTGCCACTACCATCGCCTTGACGAGAGACTTTAACATAGCCATCGCTTTTCAAAGTATGCATCTTGCACGCATAAGCGGTTTATGGAATAACTTTATGGATGGTTGCCCAAACGGGTGATTTTTTCACAGATGGTAGTAACATAATTCGTGTGTCGCATCGGGGTAGACACACTGACCGCATTCATTATAATCGATACGGGCATCTCAAACAATCAACATCTCCGGATTTGATCCATAAGCGCTTGTAGTCGAGACGAAACCAAGTCTATGAGACATCATTCTCGATTGACCAATTCCATAAGCTAATGGAAAACTTGCTCGTTGCCGCCCTTTGTCACGGCAACGAATAATATGCTTTATTGCGCCCTTCGCGCGCATCGCCCACTACAATCACGGGTCGGAGGCACGATGTGTACGCCAACCGCATGAACCGAACTTGACAAAGAGGTGACGAACCGATCATCCGATCCAATATTCAAGTCACCATCGAACCGGGATTGCTCATCCGTAACATATGCAGATAACTCGTTAGTAGCCGAAATGATTCTTCATGTCCACCGTATATCATCTCGATCGTCAGACACGGCTCGCATTGTTACACTATATGTAACGTGTACACCGCACTCGCCGCAAATCGCCCATAATGGACCTCGGCTTTAGCACTTCACCGCCTTCGCGTATTTTTCGTGGTATGTGTGCTACAATTACACCGGCATTCACCTTCCTTACTCCGATATTCACTAGTTCGCGCAAGCATGTATAGCATCAAACTTATGACAAACCAAAATCCACCCCGCGATGCACGTAGTAGAAACGACACCGATTATGATATCGACATTTGAATGTAATCCTCGAATTATCGGATCGAGGAATAACAAATTCTACTCGACGTTCCAAATGCCATATCCCCACGGATATCTTCGCCCACACTTGTCGTCAAGATAGAACCTTCGCTCAACTCATCTGGTCTCGGATCCGAGTCCGAGGACGAGCAAAGAGATTAATCAAGCATCATGAGGAATAACAGGACCAGCCAGCTTGCTCATCTCCTCAACTTCTTCTCGCTCTAGGCCTCCTACGCAGCGCTATGTTTACTCGCATAATCGAGATGAAGCTTCCTAATCCACCCTCTCGACGGATCCATGCGTCAAACTCTACAAATGAGCCATAGCTCACCAAAACAGACTCGCGATCTTCTTCCTCTTCATCTAACTCTGTTTCATCTTCTTCTTCTTCAATGTAGTCTTCATCATCGTTGTCCTAGACAAGTGTATCAGCCCCTGGTTGCAGCATATGTTGGGAAACAGAATTCCTCGATGGATCCATGTGTTACGGCATATATTGAGGTGTATCAGCATCAAACCAATCAGATGATGCAAATTGTTGTGTAAACGACTCATCGAACGATATGTGTTGGAAAGTGTAGTCATATGTTGACGAGGACGGTATCTCAAGCGAAGGTCTATATAGTTCTTGCTCCGATTGGGATGTGTCGGCATCGTGAGTCACATAGACCTCTGGTTGGGCATCATGAGCCAATCGAACAAATTGATCATCATTACTCAAAAACTAATTTGATAATTCTACAACTCCGAGATCTCGATAGATAATGCAGTTGGTAGGTTGTACTCAACGAATTTGTCAACATAATTTGATCAATCATCTCTATGAACTCCGAGATAATTACATTGTCCATTTGAACAAAAGCATTTGACTGATACCCGCCAATGTAACATAAAGAATGATCTCAGTGCCCTCCATATCTAACAATTATGTTCTTCCATCCCGACATCTATAACAACAACAAGATTACATTAGCAGTCTTAATATGATTTTTCTAATGTATAAAACAGATATTTATTTGATAAATAATAAAATAATTCCATGCAAATATATAAATTGATGTTAATTCATACTAGAATCACTATTATACGATAATTAAGGAAGAGATTCAAATATATCATATTCAAATCCAACTTTAGAATTCTATAATCTTTTCTTAATAATAATTATAGGTATTTAGTTAGTTATGCAATTAAATTTAAATACATCAAATCAATACTAATAAAAATAATTATGCAATTAAATTTAAATATAAAAATAATGTTATCATTAATATTTCAAAGAAATGAAAAAAATATATATGCAATATAAACTGGTGTATAAGCGCAAAATATATATGCTCATTTTAAAGATTGGATAATTTCAATATTTCAATATTGAAAGCAAAATTTTCATCATAGATTACGTGTAAATATTAATTTAAATATTATACATTTATTTTAAATTAATTTCTAAAACAAAAAAAAAACTCTCTCGGTCGGTAGTTTGATGTCTCCGATCGATATTTCCTTGTTTTCGATCGATCGAGACATCATTTAATAATTAGTATTAAATTTACAAAATATTTTCTTCATTCCTACGACGCTTCGATTTCTCGACCAATTTGATGTTTCCTACGATCGAATCAAGGTATCAATTAAAAATTAATCGACACATAAAAATCGATAATTCCGATCAATGATCCTTGATTCGGTCGATCAATTTGATGTTTCCGGTTGACCGAAATCAAGGAATCAATTGTAAATTGATTGACACATAAAAATCGATAATTTCGGTCGATGATCCTTGATTCCGGTCGACCGGAATCAAGGAATTATCGATCGCAATTTTCGATTTTACGTGTTAACAGGCCGCCTCGAGGTAGGCCACCGGGCGACGCCTGTGGCCCACCATCTCGGGGCCCAAATTACCTCAAAAATAATTTTATTTATAGATATATAGTGTATTTGGATCTACAATATTGTATAATTTAAATAATTTTTTTAAAGGTTTAAACTATTAAATCTTTTTATATTTTATATATAGATATATTGTAATACCCCGATTATTTAAACGCCTAATTACGATATTAATTTCGTAAATTAGAGTATTATTATGATAATTTGATTATTAAAATATCGAATAATGATTTCGATTATTGTTGGAATAATAAATTCCTATGATTTATTCACAAATGAATGTGAATTTAGAAATACGAATATGTGACGATTTTAACAAGATAATTTCAACGTCAATTACGTATCGATAATTGAAATCTCGTAATCTTTTCTAAGTTTTAAGCTTAGAATTTAATTCCATTATTATTGGAATGATTTAATAAAGTGATTACGACTTTATTACGACCATTTTGAGATGAGTCGATATTTAACGTTTGAAACGCTTCAAACGTTAACGCTTTGAGATGACTTGAGAATCAAGTTCAACGATCAAGGAATTATGATATTTAAATTCCTATGATTATTTTATATAATTAGAATAATATTTAGCATTGAATTAATGCTAGAAAATATTGGAATGATATTTGTGATTATTTAAGATTCTCGAAAACCCTAAATCGAGAATTAGGATTTTCTACCTATGGATTAATTCCAATAATTTTTCCTATGATATAATTTATCATTTAGATATATATTATGCTATATATCTACTTATAGCATGAAAATGAAAATTTGGGCGTTATAATTTTGAAAGTGTCGTGAGTTACTATGTTTTAAACATAGGATTAATTTAATTTTTTTTTGATCATCCAATTTGTGTTATTTCTTAAGTGTAGTATTAATACACACTTACCAAGTAAAATTTGTAGATGAATTATGTTCAGCATTTTGCTATGTGAAATAGCCGATATTGTCGAATTCTATGTACACAAATTAAAGCTTGATTTCCTTTACACTTGAGCACAAAATTTTTGGGATAGAGTGTTAAATATACACTTGTTAATACAAGCCAAAAATCTGAAAATTTAGTCTCCCACACACACCAAGTTGACGGCATTGTGCTATGTATGAGACAAAAATTTGTTTTGTTTATATCAAGAACTTTAATAAAGCTTTTGCCATAGTAAATGTTTGTAAGAAGATATTATTCATGCATGACATCAACCTTTGACTACCAATTTTATTCATTTGTGTGAGAGCCGAGAGAGAGAGCACAAGTGTAGTCTTCAATTCATTTTTTTTGCTTAAGTATTTATTCTCTTGAACACACTTAACACATCACACTTACATATTCTTTCTTCCTTTCCTCTCACTGCCGAGAGCACATCCTTAAGAAAACCAAATATTTCTTCTTTCATTCTCTCCAATAATTTGAGTTTGAATTATCCTACAACCGATCGACTCCGATAACGAGGTTAGATATCGAACAAGCTTCGATAATACCCAAATTTTTCAATAATCCTACGGTTTAAATAATTATTTTCAGCATGTATAAATTGTGTAATAAATCATGCTAGCATGTTTTAAGCTTAGAAATTATGTTACATATGTTAATATGTGCATAGATGTTTATTTCTTAAGCTAAGCAAATTTATTTAAATTATTTTGATGATGCTCGAAAATTTCTAAGTATGATTTAAGGTTGGATTGTTGATCTATAGTGTTGTAGGAGTGCATATTATTAATTTGAGAATTTTTGGAATTCATTGGTTTGATTTTTGAATTTAATGAGAATGAACATAGGGTGGTACCTTGGTGTATAATTTTATATGCTTGATATAATAGCATATTGTCGATCTAGGGTATTAATTAGGTGATGTAGGAATTTATTAGAATTTTGGACTTTATAGCTAAATTATTTTTTTCAAAGTGGCCGAGAGCTAGAGGCATAGGTTTAGTGGTTTATTTTGTGTTATTATATGATATTATGATGTATTAGTGCTATATGATAGCATATAAGCATAGTGTAATTTTATTAGATTTTATAAAATTGTTTGGTATATATATATACCTATGTAGCCGTGAGCTATACTTTGATCATACTATGGTGTATAGTTTGATTTTATTAAACTTTAGGTTATAATTATATTATATATTAATATTTGAGCCTTGTGTATAATTATTAGAATTTTTGGAAAATTATTGAATTTATTTTGAAATAACCGTGACCTATTCTATGAAATAGGTGAGTTCCAAATTTCCCTATAGTGATATTAATACATATTAATGATCATAGTGTAGAATAATACACTATATGAATTTAGAGGAATTTTTGGAACAAGTTTGAAAATTTTACACAATAGCCGTGAGCTATGTGATGAAAATAAGGAATTTTAATTCCTTTTTAATCAAGAATAATAATTTATTATATGTCTAAAAATTATATTAGACATAATTGAATTTTCAAGAATTATTAAACATAGAATATTATGTTTACGATGAAACGTTATATTAAATAACGTTAAAAGCATAAATAATGCTTATAGGTATTAAAAGATTAATATTGAAAGAAAATATTAATCAAGTTTATCGATTTGCGTGAAAAATCGAAGTATTGAAAAGAAATCGATTGAAAATCGATTTATATTGATTTATACATTAAAATGTATTTTATTTATGATTTATAAAGAAAAGTCAAAATGGTTGACTTTCAAATCGACGCATTTAAATACGCTCATTAAATACGCTAATACGTGAAAAACGACATTTTATCCGAATATCTCAATGGTGAGAAAAGATTTCATAATTGAAATCATTTTATCAATAACGTTATTATACGTTAATTATTTAACCTAAAAGGTTAAAATGAGATCCGTAGATCATATTACGCCTCTCGATATACGAGAATTATTTTATTAAAATACGCGTAGAAAAGACGATAAAGTTTATTAGAACTTGAATCATTATTTTATTTATCAAAGTTGAATGAACTTTAAAAATCTCGAAAAGCGTACAACGTGCTAAACGTAAATTTTACGTAAGGTGGGACGTGAAGGCTCACACGCAACCGTGAGAGAACACGCGTATCGAAATTCAGTTCAAAAGTAAAGGTGGGCTTTACTATACTCAAACCGGTAGAATTTACCAAATGATTTATTTATGATGCTTTATTGCAAGCAAATATTTATGAATCGATTTATTTAATTACCCGCCAAAATGTTTATGTTTTACGATGTATCCAATTCATGATTGTTGATGCATGATGTTGGGTAGCTCCCACTTTATGACATGCTTGAATTCAGATTCTTGGAAGCACCCCCAAGGATGATGGAGAATTCATATCCTCGGCCGAGATGGCCCGGATTTTGTGCAACCGATTATTTTATGACCGTGTCCGAAGGGTGCTCGGTCGGTCACGCGCCCTGTGAGAGGAGGCCTCCTCTCCAATAGCAGAATTATTGTTGGATGAATTATTGTGGTGGATATGGATCGACATACAAGGAAAATGTCCGCCGCATTTAATCTTTATGGAAAATGAAAGAAAATATTTAGTAAGCACGGTATTTCAAATTAAAACCTCGTGTGTTACCGTGATGGGCGAGTAATTCAAATGTGATAAATTATTTTGGCATGAGCCATCGAGTGCAATCTTGTACTCACCGCATATTTGTTTTAAATGTGCGCAGTTGAGCGATGATGGATGGAGATGTGTTGAGTAGTCAACCCTTTTGAATACAATATATTAGAAACTCAATACACATCGTCATATGTGTATTCACACGCTTTTTGCAATTGAATTAATTTATTTTATGATGTTGTTAGTTGAATACTTCCAGAACATATGAGTTCTTGTATATATTTTGGTTAAAGCTTTCTTGATTATTATTCCAAGTATTAGCCGCTGCTAAATCGTACTTAGGATTTAGGGGCTGTTACAAATTGGTATCAGAGCAGTTCGCTCTTTGAATCCAAAACCTCTTTTCAGAGTTAAGTCTAGATTGAGTCACTAGACTTCTAGTGGTCAGCCGACACTGCTCGACACTCCATCACATCAAGCTCAACTGGGAAAAGGTAAATTATTTTCTCATCTTTGAAAAGAAAAATTTGAGATTTATGAATTTGATTTGGTGTCGATAGAACATTATCGACAAATGATTTGGTGTCGATAGAACATTATCGACAAATGATTTATGAATTTGATTTGTTGTCGATAGAACATTATCGACAAATGAAATGAAAAAGGTTGTAAATAACCATGATTTATTGATTGATGGATTATTGATTGAATTTATTTTTTTTCATAAGAAATGCGTATGTTTAAAACGAACTATGTTCGTCATATTGAAATTTTATTCTTCAATTCTCCATATTGTTTTGATTAATGACTATTTTCATCCCAAATGAAGTTATGAGAATTGATAATGAAAGTCGTTGGCTTGCCACCAACGTATGATAATGTCATACGAGAATGTATGGACAAATTTTTTTGTGATAAAATGTTTGAATTCATGTAAATCAATAGAAATTTATTGATATGAATATTTGAAAATTTTATTTCAATCCCAAAGATGTTTACGATGATGGGTATGTCATTCCAAAAGAACGTAGACTGTTTAAGACGCATGATCCCAATTGCGAAGAACATAGGAAGATGGATTATTAGAATTTATTCCATCCTGAGAATCTCGAATTGATAGACGAGAAGAAAATTCAAGCTCAAAATTGGAAAATGACCTCGGCAACGCCAAAGTGACATCCACCTCGCCAATTTATCTTGACCTCGGTCAGATCACCTCCACCTCGGAAAACAACCTCGGCATGTACGACCTCGTCTACGGCTTCGGCTTCGACGTCGGTACCTTCGACTTCGGTGTCGGCATCTATGGCTTCGCGCGGCATGTGCAACATCGATTTCGACTTCGCATCATGTACGACCTCGCATCGGTATGCACGACCTCGACCTCGACAATTAAAATTATAACTCGACATTGTCTTCGACCTCGACCGACTTCAACTTCGCATCTGTTCGACCGACTTGAGTCGACCTTGTCGACTTCGGCTCGCTTTGGCGTCGACCGCACGCCTTGGCTTTGATGTCGGCATTATCATGTACGACTTGGCTTTGACATGTACGCCCTCGATTGCGGCGTCGATACCTTCAACTTCGCCTTCGAAGTCGGCCTTAATGACTTCGTCATTATGTCAATAATCTCGGCAATGACCTCGGTTTTGGCAAATGATTTCGGCAACAACTTCGACATCGGTATCACTTACGACCTCGGTATCCCGAGCTCGGCATCAGCAAAACTGTTTTCCGCAATGTTTTTGTTTTAGCCCATTCTCCTTCGTTAGAACTCCGATTTATGAACGGTTTCGCCACGCACTCTATCACAGAGTACTATACTTATGAAGAACCAAAGCCCTGATTCCTTCACCAAAATTGACGAGAGTCAGTTGAAGTTAGTTTATAGTTTTATAGAACGGGAAATCTTCAGTGCGATTAGAATCTTAGAATGATACTAGAAAGTAGTATTCCCAGTAGTACAAGAGGCGCTATGACATATAGAGGAACCTTTGATGATGACCTATAATGTGTATATAAAGTTTTAAATTCTATTCATTACCCAATTTCTGTCATTGAATTTAACTCTATGACCTAGTTCAAATTGAGAAATTACATGAGTTTCTCACTTTTTCTGAAGAAAATTTTCAACCCAAGAATTTACAAAATGTTCCTTTGAAACCAAATCCTTGTGTGACTGAGAAAATATTTGTGACGGGCCTGGCCAGCCCATATGACCAAAGAAATCTCAGTAGTCGTCATTCTGGTCTTCGGACCCTAGATCCCAAATTATTCAGTTCAAGGAATAAATGGATTCAAATAGTAAGATATGTTATTTTTGAATCACGAACCCATATCTTTTGAAAGGCGACATGATGCATTTTCTTCAATCCTAGAGACAAATAGGTAAGATGCAGGTTGACTTATCTTGTCGCCTAAGTTTTGAATTAGTAAAGTGACAAACATCATGTACGATGTAGATTGACCTATTTGATAACCTAAAGATTGCAGATCAGTAAGGTGACAGACATCAAGGAGTTATGATGTAAATAAGATCTCGATGAGACGAGATATTTTCCCTATGATGCACATGGATGCAATGGCCCCTGATAGGTTTACCAGATATTGATAACAGTGAAGTTATATCTTCATGTGACTGTTATGATAATGAAATGTTATGAATGATACTCTTTAGCATAGAATGCAAGAGTTGAAGAAAAGGGAAGTACATGATATCCTTGGGATATAATTTCCCCTTATTATGACATAACGAGAGAGATTACAACTTATCTTTAAGATAGTTGATTGTCCTTAAAACCTCCTTAGTAGGTTGGACACGTATAAAGAATGGAGATGCACAATGTTCTTTTCAAAGAATATATATGTAAAGAAGTGATAGCATCCCAGATAACAAATCTCTCGTTTTATACCTCAACCAATGAGATTATGCTTGAACATAATCAATTCCAAGTAATTGAGACTTGGTTAAACCAATGATAATGAGATTGAGGAATCATAATCATTGAGATGTGTAAACGGCTAGGATGGCCCTAGCATGTAAATCAAGTATGGAGAAAATATCTCCAAAATGAAGACATGGTGATGAGATGCTTGGAATCTAAGTTATGGTGTACAAATGTACTACCTTACCAAGCTATATGACATTAATGACGGTTCTAGTCCTGAGAGTAAGAACCGAAGCATAATGAAAGTAATATTACTTTCTGACACCATGCTCAAGAAAAAGGGACAAAGGTCCAAAATAGCTGAAGAAATTATGAGCTATACAATTATGAGATAGCCACAATATGAGATAAGTTTCAGCGATATTATGGTTTCGATAAGTAAAGTAATTCCTTTGAAGTAAAGAAGAGTAAGAAATGATTCATTATTTGAAATGGATCTTAGTGCTCTAAATTGTATTGACACAAAACGCCTGCTTTATGTGTCTTAGAAATTAACAAGCACGATAGCTTTTTAGACTTTTGCAAAGGAAATGTTTTCAAGAGAACGAATGAAAGGATTCACATGGAAGAATCTTAAAGTGAATCTAATTGTAAATCTTACCCCTCATACTTTTGTGACGATCAATAAAATGGAATATTAAGTATCTCTGACATGGGAATGAAGCATTCATCGAATGTCAAGAAATGGCAAAGATATTTGACGTCAAGGCAAAAGTATAATATGTCCCTAGCGGATAAAGGATTTTGATCCTATGCAAAATTGCATAATGAATCAATAAAGATTAAGAAGAAATGACGTATATCCTGAAAGGATACTACAAACGATGGCACTAAATGCCAAGACAAGAACTTTCTCCGAAAATAGTTTAAAGTAAGGATATATGAGATATATTCCAAGATTGATAGAGTGAAAAGGATTTAGGAATTGAATCATTCATACTAGATCGTAGATGAATGATAGTGTCGATACATCACGATCTCTACAATGAGATCAAGATATCAAGATATTAATATCAAGGATAGGTTGATATAAACCTAACCACATAATGCTATTGATAAAAGCATAATAGTACCGACAATCGAGAATGATATGATTAACGAAATAATGTAGGCCATAGCAAAGGAACATAATGTCCCAAGGAAAGGACAATGATGTATGAAATAGATGTTTAATTGAATGACGAGAACACCGTAGACCGTAGCCTGTGCATTTCAGACCGAAAACAGATTTAATGTAAATCGTAGGCCTCGATAGATATGAGAAAATTTCTCGTAATACCTATAATTTTTCTGCTCGATATAGGTGCTTCGCTTTCTAATATCGCACAAGTATGCGAGAAACGATAGAACCCAATTCGTGGTAAATAAATCGAGAAATGAAAATCTCTTCACCTATACGAGAATTATGGCCATCGCATGTGTTGCTCGAGTTTAGAATTGGACCTAGATCGCCTAAGGTTCTAACAAATGAGTTAGATCATAATATCTATGTGGAACGAGATATAATTCAAGAAATGTTTTCAAATGGATGTCGCCACGTGATTAGAAACACGGCATAGCCTCTCCATTGAAATTCTAAGCAACGGATTTTGATCCTCAATTGCTTTAATTTAAGGATGGCTCACCTAGAACTATCGTTACAGAGGGTAAGAAAAGGAGTCCGATGAGTAAAATGTTAACCCCAAGGCCTACAAGTCAAGAACTCACACGGCGTATTAGCTCTTTATTATAAGTCGGGCATGGCTTAGGACGCTTTTGAGGAATTTCTACATCATGGATGAATGCTCAGAACTATGGAGAGATGGATGAGGATGACATCCAATAATTTATCCATCGCTTTCCAATAGATTGCGTAATCTTGCAAAAGAAGTATCAAGAAAATATCTTCTCCAAGTAGAAAATTCCAAGACTTGGGCGCACTTACGTGATTCGTCAACAGGCTCAAGTATACATATAATGCATAGGGAACGGCACCTACGGGTACTTGTCCTGGTCCCCGGCAAGCTACACAGCAGGGCATAAATGAATGGTTGTACCCTGATGTTCCAAATGCCGTCTCACGTCCTGTGCTGTCTATTATACCAGAAAGAGACGAGAATGGCAAAAGGACAGGATCTTATCGCCCTCGAAAATTAGAGGAATTACCGTTATCAAATCGGCCTTACTTTCTGATAAAAGTAACACACACTTCTGGAAAAAAAAAAAAAGTAACAGGGAGCAGTGTGACCCCTGGCTCTTTGAAAGAGAAAGATCGTCGGACATATGAGGTAAAACGCACTGAAAATAGCAAGTTTCTAAGCGAAAGGTACGATTCGACGAAGGCCACTCGAGACACAGAGTCCTATGATAATGAGAGACTCATATGAAAATGGAGGCTTATGTGTAAATGGTATCTAATGTACGAAAGCAAAATTTTTCCGAATAAGATATGGTTACTATGAGATTGTAGTCATGCCAATCGGACAAGCTAGTACATCAGCCCTATTCATGAACCTCAAAAATCGAGTGTTCCATATGTACTTAGAAAATTTTGTCTAAATCTTTATGAACGATGTTCTTATCCATATGAAGGACGAGAAAGAACCTAAAGAACATCGAAGATCAGATTATGGACTTTAGAGTCGAGCAAAATTTTGCCAAGTTTAATATATGAATTTCGCTAAAGAAGGAATATTCCTTAGACACATGATGTCTTCCAAGGAATCAAATTTACATGGATAAATGAATGTAAGGCCACTTATTAAAGTGAGAAAGATGATAGTCAACGCACCGCGATGACTTAGACCTCATAAATAGAATTACCCAACATATGACTTGAAATAGCAAAGAATGGTATAAGTACCAAGGTCTAGGAGACATTTACTATATGGAATAAGTTGTGAGATGTTCACAAACCATAAAAGTTTGGATTATTTTTTCGAGCAAGAGACTTAAAACGAGATAGAAAAGAGGACACTAATCAAGAAAGATTCCAATTGTGATATAAATTATCACCTATGAAGGGCTGAAGGGTTTTTAAAGAGGCGCCTGACAATGTTATATTGTCTAAGGAAAGGTTATATATATTCCAAGCAGTAAAAAGCTTAGAAATGAAATCATGAATGAAGCTCATGATATTTCTCATACCGCCCACCCAAGCAGCATTAAAGTATATTATGTTTTACGAGAAAAATTAGATAGTAAAGAATGAAATGAGTTATAACCTCATTGACGAGCATTGTCTCGATTATAAGAGGTGATGGCATTGTATCAATAACCTTATAAGAGGTTATAATCTCTAATGAGATACAAATGAGGATGAAATGACCTAGCAATGGATTTTATGACAGGTTTTGTCAAAGTCACAAAGAAATAACACTACTATATGGGTAGTAGTGATCTGACTCACCAAATATGATCATCTCTACCTATTCGTATGACTCGAGGTCCGATAATTTATCTCAACAGACGTAAAGGAAATCGTATCTTTGCAAGGGTCCCAATACCTATCACTTTAGATAGAAATTCCAAGTTTACTTTCGAGCTACCTCACCAAAACTGGAGTTATGCACGATATTGAACCTTATCGTAGATGTCCCCTCATGGACAGATGGAAGATAAAAAGGACAATACGAATGTTTAAAGATACGATGAGAACATTAATGTTTAAAGCAAGGTACAAGTGGAAACATGTTTTACCACTTATTAAGTTTACGTGACACCATAATCGCCAAACAACGATCGACATAGCCACACGGCATTATATGGAAAGAAATATCGACCACCACTTGATTATAATAAAGTAAGTGAGAGAAAGTATAAGGTCTTGACAACGTAAATGAAATGATTAAGATATTTGCCAAATAAGGCAAAAACTGAGAGAAGCTCAGTACAGACAAAAGTCTTACGCTGGTACGCGTAGATCTGAACCGCATTTTGAATGCGAAAATGAAGTTCCTTGAGATTTCTCCATTGAGGGAAATTATAAAGTTCAAAGTACAAGGAATGTTGAGATCACGTATTTATGGGACCTTACGAGGATCCTAGAAATAAAAGGCCCAGTAGCCTATAGTTTTGTACTTCCACCAAAAATTTGGGGAATGTACATAATGTTTTTTCACGTGTCGCAGCTAAAGAAATATGAATATGACCCAAATCACGTAATTCATCATAATGACGTTATCTTTAACTCAAATATGAGTTTTGATGAACATCTACGACTATTTGATCGTATGATTCGATGATTAAGAATTTAATTGGGTCTTTGATGAAAGTCCAATGGAGAAACCATGGACATAAGAAAATCACGTGGAAATTTAAGATGTTAGGGTGCTAAGATGCCCCATACTTTTTGATGTATGTAAATTTCGGGACGAAATTTCTTTAAGGGGGGTGGAATGTAATACCCCGATTATTTAAACGCCTAATTACGATATTAATTTCGTAAATTAGAGTATTATTATGATAATTTGATTATTAAAATATCGAATAATGATTTCGATTATTGTTGGAATAATAAATTCCTATGATTTATTCACAAATGAATGTGAATTTAGAAATACGAATATGTGACGTATTTTAACAGTATAATTTCAACGTCAATTACGTATCGATAATTGAAATCTCGTAATCTTTTCTAAGTTTTAAGCTTAGAATTTAATTCCATTATTATTGGAATGATTTAATAAAGTGATTACGACTTTATTACGACCATTTTGAGATGAGTCGATATTTAACGTTTTGAAACGTTTCAAACGTTAACGTTTTGAGATGACTTGAGAATCAAGTCTAACGATCAAGGAATTATGATATTTAAATTCCTATGATTATTTTATATAATTAGAATAATATTTAGCATTGAATTAATGCTAGAAAATATTGGAATGATATTTGTGATTATTTAAGATTCTCGAAAACCCTAAATCGAGAATTAGGATTTTCTACCTATGGATTAATTCCAATAATTTTTCCTATGATATAATTTATCATTTAGGATATATATTATGCTATATATCTACTTATAGCATGAAAATGAAAATTTGGGCGTTATAATTTTGAAAGTGCCGTGAGTTACTATGTTTTTAAACATAGGATTAATTTAATTTTTTTTTTTTGATCATCCAATTTGTGTTATTTCTTAAGTGTAGTATTAATACACACTTACCAAGTAAAATTTGTAGATGAATTATGTCTAGCATTTTGCTATGTGAAATAGCCGATATTGTTGACCCTATGTACACAAATTAAAGCTTGATTTCCTTTACACTTGAGCACAAAATTTTTGGGATAGAGTGTTAAATATACACTTGTTAATACAAGCCAAAAATCTGAAAATTTAGTCTCCCACACACACCAAGTTGACGGCATTGTGCTATGTATGAGACAAAAATTTGTTTTGTTTATATCAAGAACTTTAATAAAGCTTTTGCCATAGTAAATGTTTGTAAGAAGATATTATTCATGCATGACATCAACCTTGACTACCAATTTTATTCATTTGTGTGAGAGCCGAGAGAGAGCACAAGTGTAGTCTTCAATTCATTTTTTTTTGCTTAAGTATTTATTCTCTCGAACACACTTAACACATCACACTTACATATTCTTTCTTCCTTTCCTCTCACCGCCGAGAGCACATCCTTAAGAAAACCAAATATTTCTTCTTTCATTCTCCAATAATTTGAGTTTGAATTATCCTACAACCGATCGACTCCGATAACGAGGTTAGATATCGAACAAGCTTCGATAATACCCAAATTTTTCAATAATCCTACGGTTTAAATAATTATTTTCAGCATGTATAAATTGTGTAATAAATCATGCTAGCATGTTTTAAGCTTAGAAATTATGTTACATATGTTAATATGTGCATAGATGTTTATTTCTTAAGCTAAGCAAATTTATTTAAATTATTTTGATGATGCTCGAAAATTTCTAAGTATGATTTAAGGTTGGATTGTTGATCTATAGTGTTGTAGGAGTGCATATTATTAATTTGAGAATTTTTGGAATTCATTGGTTTGATTTTTGAATTTAGCCGAGAATGAACATAGGGTGGTACCTTGGTGTATAATTTTTATATGCTTGATATAATAGCATATTGTTGATCTAGGGTATTAATTAGGTGATGTAGGAATTTATTAGAATTTTTGGACTTTTATAGCTAAATTATTTTTTTCAAAGTGGCCGAGAGCTAGAGGCATAGGTTTAGTGGTTTATTTTGTGTTATTATATGATATTATGATGTATTAGTGCTATATGATAGCATATAAGCATAGTGTAATTTTATTAGATTTTATAAAAATTGTTTGGTATATATATATACCTATGTAGCCGTGAGCTATACTTTGATCATACTATGGTGTATAGTTTGATTTTATTAAACTTTAGGTTATAATTATATTATATATTAATATTTGAGCCTTGTGTATAATTATTAGAATTTTTGGAAAATTATTGAATTTATTTTGAAATAACCGTGACCTATTCTATGAAATAGGTGAGTTCCAAATTTCCCTATAGTGATATTAATACATATTAATGATCATAGTGTAGAATAATACACTATATGAATTTAGAGGAATTTTTGGAACAAGTTTGAAAATTTTACACAATAGCCGTGAGCTATGTGATGAAAATAAGGAATTTTAATTCCTTTTTAATCAAGAATAATAATTTATTATATGTCTAAAAATTATATTAGACATAATTGAATTTTCAAGAATTATTAAACATAGAATATTATGTTTACGATGAAACGTTATATTAAATAACGTTAAAAGCATAAATAATGCTTAGGTATTAAAAGATTAATATTGAAAGAAAATATTAATCAAGTTTATCGATTTGCGTGAAAAATCGAGTATTGAAAAGAAATCGATTGAAAATCGATTTATATTGATTTATACATTAAAATGTATTTTATTTATGATTTATAAAGAAAAGTCAAAATGGTTGACTTTCAAATCGACGCATTTAAATACGCTCATTAAATACGCTAATACGTGAAAACGACACTTTTATCCGAATATCTCAATGGTGAGAAAAGATTTCATAATTGAAATCATTTTATCAATAACGTTATTATATCGCTAATTATTTAACCTAAAAGGTTAAAATGAGATCAGATCATATTACGCCTCTCGATATACGAGAATTATTTTTATTAAAATACGCGTAGAAAAGACGATAAAGTTTATTAGAACTTCAATCATTATTTTATTTATCAAAGTTGAATGAACTTTAAAATCTCAAAAGCGTGCCAACGTACAAACGTAAATTTTACGTAGGTGGGACGTGAAGGCTCACACGCAACCGCAGAGAGAACACGCAGATCGAAATTCAAGTTCAAAAGTAAAGGTGGGCTTTACTATACTCAAACCGTAGAATTTACCAAATGATTTATTTATGATGCTTTATTGCAAGCAAATATTTATGAATCGATTTATTTAATTACCCGCCCAAAATGTTTATGTTTTACGATGTATCCAATTCATGATTGTTGATGCATGATGTCGGGTAGCTCCCACTTTATGACATGCTTGAATTCGATTCTTGGAAGTACCCCAAGGATGATGGAGAATTCATATCCCGTACCGAGACGGCCCGGATTTTGTGCACCGATTATTTTGTGATCAGGCCGAAGGGTGCTCGTCGGCCACGGCGTCAGGAGAGGAGGCCTCTCCAAATATGAGAATTATTGTTGATGAATTATTGTGGTGGATATGGATCGACATACAAGGAAAATGTCCGCCGCATTTAATCTTTATGGAAAATGAAAGAAAATATTTAGTAAGCACGAGTATTTCAAATTAAAACCTCGTGTTACCGTGATGGGGCGTAGTAATTCAAATGTGATAAATTATTTTGCATGAGCCATCGAGTGTAATCTTGTACTCACCGCATATTTGTTTTAAATGTGCAGTTGAGCGTATGATGGATGGAGATGTGTCTGAGTAGTCGGAACCCTTTTGAATACAATATATTAGAAACTCAATACACATCGTCATATGTGTATTCACACGCTCACTGCAATCAATTAATTTATTTTATGATGTTGTTAGTTGAATACTTCAACATATGAGTTCTTGTATATATTTTGGTTAAAGCTTTCTTGATTATTATTCCAAGTATTAGCCGCTAAATCGCATTTAGGATTTAGGGTCATTATAAATTGGTATCGAGCAGCATCTTTCAATCCAAAACCTCTTTTCGTAGTTAAGTCTAGATTGAGTCACTAGACTTCTAGTGGTCACCGACACCGCCGACACTCCATCACATCAAGCTCAATCGAAAAGGTAAATTATTTTCTCATCTTTGAAAAGAAAAATTTGAGATTTATGAATTTGATTTGGTGTCGATAGAACATTATCGACAATGATTTGGTGTCGATAGAACATTATCGACAAATGATTTATGAATTTGATTTGTTGTCGATAGAACATTATCGACAAATGAAATGAAAAAGGTTGTAAATAACCATGATTTATTGATTGATGGATTATTGATTGAATTTATTTTTTTTCATAAGAAATGCGTATGTTTAAAACGAACTATGTTCGTCATATTGAAATTTTATTCTTCAATTCTCCATATTGTTTTGATTAATGACTATTTTCATCCCAAATGAAGTTATGAGAATTGATAATGAAAGTCGTTGGCTTGCCACCAACGTATGATAATGTCATACGAGAATGTATGGACAAATTTTTTTGTGATAAAATGTTTGAATTCATGTAAATCAATAGAAATTTATTGATATGAATATTTGAAAATTTTATTTCAATCCCAAAGATGTTTACGATGACGGGTATGTCATTCCAAAAGAACGTAGATCGCTTAAGACGCATGATCCCAATTGCGAAGAACATAGGAAGATGGATTATTAGAATTTATTCCATCCTGAGAATCTCGAATTGATAGACGAGAAGAAAATTCAAGCTCAAAATTGGAAAATGACCTCGGCAACGTCAGGTGTGACATCCACCTCGCCAATTTATCTTGACCTCGGTCAGATCACCTCCACCTCGGAAAACAACCTCGGCATGTACGACCTCGTCTACGGCTTCGGCTTCGACGTCGGTACCTTCGACTTCGGTGTCGGCATCTATGGCTTCGGCGTCGGCATGTGCAACATCGATTTCGACTTCGGCATCATGTACGACCTCGGTATCGGTATGCACGACCTCGACCTTGACAATTAAAATTATAACTCGACATTGTCTTCGACCCCGACCGACTTCAACTTCGCATCCGCTCGACTTCGACTTGAGTCGACCTTGTCGACTTCGCTCGCTTTGGCGTCGACCGCACGCCTTTGGCTTTGATGTCGGCATTATCATGTACGACTTGGCTTTGACATGTACGCCCTCGATTGCGCCGATACCTTCAACTCGCTCAAGTCGGCCTTAATGACTTCGTCATTATGTCAATAATCTCGCAATGACCTCGGTTTTGGCAAATGATTTCGCAACAACTTCGACATCGGTATCACTTACGACCGGTATCCCGAGCTCGGCATCAAGAAAACTGTTTTCCGCAATGTTTTTGTTTTAGCCCATTCTCCTTCGTTAGAACTCCGATTTATGAACGGTTTCGCCACGCACTCTATCACAGAGTACTATACTTCTTATGAAGAACCAAAGCCCTGATTCCTTCACCAAAATTGACGAGAGTCAGTTGAAGTTAGTTTATAGTTTTATAGAACGGAAATCTTCATGCGATTAGAATCTTAGAACGATACTAGAAAGTAGTATTCCCGAGAGTACAAGAGGCGCTATGACATATAGAGGAACCTTTGATGATGACCTATAATGTATATAAAGTTTTAAATTTATTCATTACCCAATTTCGGCTATTGAATTTAACTCTACGACCTAGTTCAAATTGAGAAATTACATGAGTTTCTCACTTTTTCTCAAGAAAATTTTCAACCCAAGAATTTACAAAATGTTCCTTTGAAACCAAATCCTTGTGTGATCGAGAAAATATTTGTACGGCCCGCCACCCATATGACCAAAGAAATCTCAAGAGTCGCATTCGGTCTTCGGACCCTAGATCCCAAATTATTCGCTTCAAGGAATAAATGGATTCAAATAGTAAGATATGTTATTTTTGAATCACGAACCCATATCTTTTGAAAGGCGACATGATGCATTTTCTTCAATCCTAGAGACAAATAGGTAAGATGCAGGTTGACTTATCTTGTCGCCTAAGTTTTGAATTAGTAAAGTGACAAACATCATGTACGATGTAGATTGACCTATTTGATAACCTAAAGATTGCAGATCAGTAAGCTGATAGACATCAAGGAGTTATGATGTAAATAAGATCTCGATGAGACGAGATATTTTCCCTATGATGCACATGGATGCAATGGCCCCTGATAGGTTTACCAGATATTGATAACAGTGAAGTTATATCTTCATGTGACCGTTATGATAATGAAATGTTATGAATGATACTCTTTAGCATAGAATGCAAGAGTTGAAGAAAAGGAAGTACATGATATCCTCGGGATATAATTTCCTTATTATGACATAACGAGAGATTACAACTTATCTTTAAGATAGTTGATTGTCCTTAAAACCTCCTTAGTAGGTTGGACACGTATAAAGAATGGAGATGCACAATGTTCTTTTCAAAGAATATATATGTAAAGAAGTGATAGCATCCCGTATAACAAATCTCTCGCTTTATACCTCAACCAATGAGATTATGTTGAACATAATCAATTCCAAGTAATTGAGACTTGGTTAAACCAATGATAATGAGATTGAGGAATCATAATCATCGAGATGTGTAAACGGCTAGGATGGCCCTAGCATGTAAATCAAGTATGGAGAAAATATCTCCAAAATGAAGACATGGTGATGAGATGCTTGAATCTAAGTTATGGTGTACAAATGTACTACCTTACCAAGCTATATGACATTAATGACGGTTCTAGTCCCGAGAGTAAGAATCAAGCATAATGAAAGTAATATTACTTTCGACACCATGCTCAAGAAAAGGGACAAAGGTCCAAAATAGTCAAGAAATTATGAGCTATACAATTATGAGATAGCCACAATACGAGATAAGTTTCAATGATATTATGGTTTCGATATAAAGTAATTCCTTTGAAGTAAAGAAGCGAGTAAGAAACAGATTCATTATTTGAAATGGATCTTAGTGCTCTAATTGTATTGACACAAAACGCTGCTTTGCGTGTCTTAGAAATTAACAAGCACGATAGCTTCTTTAGACTTTTGCAAAGGAAATGTTTTCAAGAGAACGAATGAAAGGATTCACATGGAAGAATCTTAAAGTGAATCTAATTGTAAATCTTACCCTCATACTTTGTGACGATCAATAAATGGAATATTAAGTATCTCTGACATGGGAATGAAGCATTCATCGAATGTCAAGAAAATGGCAAAGATATTTGACGTCAAGGCAAAAGTATAATATGTCCCTAGCGGATAAAGGATTTTGATCCTATGCAAAATTGCATAATGAATCAATAAAGATTAAGAAGAAATGACGTATATCCTGAAAGGATACTACAAACGATGGCACTAAATGCCAGTACAAGAACTTTCTCTGGAAAATAGTTTAAAGTAAGGATATATGAGAGATATATTCCTAAGATTGATAGAGTGAAAAGGATTTAGGGAATTGAATCATTCATACTAGATCAGAGATGAATGATAGTGTCAGATACATCACGATCTCTACAATGAGATCAAGATATCAAGATATTAATATCAAGGATAGGTTGATATAAACCTAACCACATAATGCTATTGATAAAAGCATAATAGTACTGACACTGAGAATGATATGATTAACGAAATAACAGAAGGCCATAGCAAAGGAACATAATGTCCCAAGGGAAAGGACAATGATGTATGAAATAGATGTTTAATTGAATGACGAGAACACCGTAGACCGAGCCTGCATTTGCACGAAAACAGATTTAATAAATCGTGAAGGCCTGATAGATATGAGAAAATTTCTCAGAATACCTATAATTTTTTCTGTTCGATATAGGTGCTTCGTTTTCTAATATCGCACAAGTATGCGTAGAAACGATAGAACCCAATTCAGGGTAAATAAATCGAGAAATGAAAATCTCTTCACCTATACGAGAATTATGGCCATCGCATGTGTTGCTCGAGTTTAGAATTGGACCTAGGATCGCCTAAGGTTCTAACAAATGAGTTAGATCATAATATCTATGTGGAACGTAGATATAATTCAAGAAACAGAAGTTTCGAAAATGGATGTCGCTCACGTGATTAGAAACACGGGCATAGCCTCTCCATTGAAATTCTAAGCAACGGGATTTTGGATCCTCAATTGCTTTAATTTAAGGATGGCTCACCTAGAACTATCGTTACAGAGGGTAAGAAAAGGGAGTCTGATGAGTAAAAATGTTAACCCCAAGGCCTACAAGTCAAGAACTCACACGGGCGTATTAGCTCTCTTATTATAAGCTGGGCATGGCTTAGGACAGTTTTTGGAGGAATTTCTACATCATGGATGAATGCTCGTAACTATGGAGAGATGGATGAGGATGACATCCAATAATTTATCCATCGTTTTCCAATAGATTGGCATAATCTTGCAAAAGAAGTATCAAGAAAATATCTTCTCAAGTAGAAAATTCCAAGACTCAAGGCACTTACCAGATTCGTCAATGTGCTCAAGTATACATATAATGCATAGGAACGGCACCTACGGGTACTTGTCCCGGTCCCCAAGCTACACAAACAGGCATAAATGAATGGTTGTACCGATGTTCCAAATGCCGTCTCACGTCCTGTGCTGTCTATTATACCGGAAAGAGACGAGAATGGCAAAAGGACAGGATCTTATCGCCCTCGAAAATTAGAGGAATTACCGTTATCAAATCGGCCTTACTTTCTGATAAAAGTAACACACACTTCTGGAAAAAAAAAAATGTGGAGCAAGCAGACCCCGGCTCTTTGAAAGAGAAAGATCGTCGGACATATGAGGTAAAAACGTACCTGAAAATAGGCAAGTTTCTAAGCGAAAGGTACGATTCCGACGAAGGCCACTCAGAGACACAGAGTCCTATGATAATGAGAGACTCATATGAAAATGGAGGCTTATGTGTAAATGGTATCTAATGTACGAAAGCAAAATTTTTCCGAATAAGATATGGTTACTATGAGATTGTAGTCATGCCAATCGGACAAGCTAGTACATCAGCCCTATTCATGAACCTCAAAAATCGAGTGTTCCATATGTACTTAGAAAATTTTGTCTAAATCTTTATGAACGATGTTCTTATCCATATGAAGGACGAGAAAGAACCTAAAGAACATCGAAAGATCAGACATGGACTTTTAGAGTCGAGCAAAATTTTGCCAAGTTTAATATATGAATTTCGGCTTAAAGAAGGAATATTCCTTAGACACATGATGTCTTCCGAAGGAATCAAATTTACATGGATAAATGAATGTAAGGCCACTTATTAAAGTGAGAAAGATGATAGTCAACGCACCGCGATGACTTAGACCTCATAAATAGAATTACCCAACATATGACTTGAAATAGCAGCAATGGTATAAGTACCAAGGTCTAGGAGACATTTACTATATGGAATAAGTTGTGAGATGTTCACAAACCATAAAAGTTTGGATTATTTTTTTCGAGCAAGAGACTTAAAAATGAGATAGAAAAGAGGACACGAATCAGTAAAAGATTCCAATTGTGATATAAATTATCACCTATGAAGGGCTGAAGGGTTTTTAAAGAGGCGCCTGACAATGTTATATTGTCTAAGGAAAGGTTATATATATTCCAAGCAAGAAAAGCTTAGAAATGAAATCATGAATGAAGCTCATGATATTTCTCATACCGCCCACCCAAGCAGCATTAAAGTATATTATGTTTTACGAGAAAAATTAGATAGTAAAGAATGAAATGAGTTATAACCTCATTGACGAGCATTGTCTCGATTATAAGAGGTGATGGCATTGTATCAATAACCTTATAAGAGGTTATAATCTCTAATGAGATACAAATGAGGATGAAATGACCTAGCAATGGATTTTATGACAGTTTTGTCAAAGTCACAAAGAAATAACACTACTATATGGGTAGTAGTGATCGACTCACCAAATATGATCATCTCTACCTATTCGTATGACTCGAGGTCCGATAATTTATCTCAACAGACGTAAAGGAAATCGTATCTTTGCAAGGGTCCCAATACCTATCACTTTAGATAGAAATTCCAAGTTTACCCCTAGTTTTCGAGCTACCTCACCAAAAATGGAGTTATGCACGATATTGAACCTTATCGTAGATGTCCCCTCATGGACAGATGGAAGATAAAAAGGACAATACGAATGTTTAAAGATACGATGAGAACATTAATGTTTAAAGCAAGGTACAAGTGGAAACATGTTTTACCACTTATTAAGTTTACGTACGACCATAACTGTCAAACAACGATTGACATAGCCACACATGGCATTATATGGAAAGAAATATCGACCACCACTTGATTATAATAAAGTAAGTGAGAGAAAGTATAAGGTCTTGACAACGTAAATGAAATGATTAAGATATTTGCCAATAAGGCAAAACCGAGAAGCTCAAGATGACAAAAGTCTTACTGTTGGTACGCGTAGATCCGAACCGCATTTTGAATGCGAAATGAAGTTCCTCGAGATTTCTCCATCGAGGAAATTATAAAGTTCAAAGTACAAGGAATGTTGAGATCACGTATTTATGGGACCTTACGAGGATCCTAGAAATAAAAGGCCCAGTAGCCTATAGTTTTGTACTTCCACCAAAAATTTGGGGAATGTACATAATGTTTTTTCACGTGTCGCAGCTAAAGAAATATGAATATGACCCAAATCACGTAATTCATCATAATGACGTTATCTTTAACTCAAATATGAGTTTTGATGAACATCTACGACTATTTGATCGTATGATTCGATGATTAAGAATTTAATTGGGTCTTTGATGAAAGTCCAATGGAGAAACCATGGACATAAGAAAATCACGTGGAAATTTAAGATGTTAGGGTGCTAAGATGCCCATACTTTTGATGTATGTAAATTTCGGACTAAATTTCTTTAAGGGTGGAATGTAATACCCGATTATTTAAACGCCTAATTACGATATTAATTTCAGAAATTAGAGTATTATTATGATAATTTGATTATTAAAATATCGAATAATGATTTCGATTATTGTTGGAATAATAAATTCCTATGATTTATTCACAAATGAATGTGAATTTAGAAATACGAATATGTGACGATTTTAACAAAGATAATTTCAACGTCAATTACGTATCGATAATTGAAATCTCGTAATCTTTTCTAAGTTTTAAGCTTAGAATTTAATTCCATTATTATTGGAATGATTTAATAAAGTGATTACGACTTTATTACGACCATTTTGAGATGAGTCGATATTTAACGTTTGAAACGCTTCAAACGTTAACGTTTTGAGATGACTTGAGAATCAAGTTCAACGATCAAGGAATTATGATATTTAAATTCCTATGATTATTTTATATAATTAGAATAATATTTAGCATTGAATTAATGCTAGAAAATATTGGAATGATATTTGTGATTATTTAAGATTCTCGAAAACCCTAAATCGAGAATTAGGATTTTCTACCTATGGATTAATTCCAATAATTTTTCCTATGATATAATTTATCATTTAGGATATATATTATGCTATATATCTACTTATAGCATGAAAATGAAAATTTGGGCGTTATAATTTTGAAAGTGTTGTGAGTTACTATGTTTTAAACATAGGATTAATTTAATTTTTTTTTTGATCATCCAATTTGTGTTATTTCTTAAGTGTAGTATTAATACACACTTACCAAGTAAAATTTGTAGATGAATTATGTCTCAGCATTTTGCTATGTGAAATAGCCGATATTGTCAATTCTATGTACACAAATTAAAGCTTGATTTCCTTTACACTTGAGCACAAAATTTTGGGATAGAGTGTTAAATATACACTTGTTAATACAAGCCAAAAATCTGAAAATTTAGTCTCCACACACACCAAGTTGACGGCATTGTGCTATGTATGAGACAAAATTTGTTTTGTTTATATCAAGAACTTTAATAAAGCTTTTGCCATAGTAAATGTTTGTAAGAAGATATTATTCATGCATGACATCAACCTTTGACTACCAATTTTATTCATTTGTGTGAGAGCCGAGAGAGAGAGCACAAGTGTAGTCTTCAATTCATTTTTTTTTTGCTTAAGTATTTATTCTCTTGAACACACTTAACACATCACACTTACATATTCTTTCTTCCTTTCCTCTCACTGCCGAGAGCACATCCTTAAGAAAACCAAATATTTCTTCTTTCATTCTCTCCAATAATTTGAGTTTGAATTATCCTACAACCGATCGACTCCGATAACGAGGTTAGATATCGAACAAGCTTCGATAATACCCAAATTTTTCAATAATCCTACGGTTTAAATAATTATTTTCAGCATGTATAAATTGTGTAATAAATCATGCTAGCATGTTTTAAGCTTAGAAATTATGTTACATATGTTAATATGTGCATAGATGTTTATTTCTTAAGCTAAGCAAATTTATTTAAATTATTTTGACGATGCTCGAAAATTTCTAAGTATGATTTAAGGTCGATTGTTGATCTATAGTGTTGTAGGAGTGCATATTATTAATTTGAGAATTTTGGAATTCATTGGTTTGATTTTTAATTTAGCCGAGAATGAACATAGGGTGGTACCTTGGTGTATAATTTTATATGCTTGATATAATAGCATATTGTTGATCTAGGTATTAATTAGGTGATGTAGGAATTTATTAGAATTTTGGACTTTATAGCTAAATTATTTTTTCAAAGTGGCCGAGAGCTAGAGGCATAGGTTTAGTGGTTTATTTTGTGTTATTATATGATATTATGATGTATTAGTGCTATATGATAGCATATAAGCATAGTGTAATTTTATTAGATTTTATAAAATTGTTTGGTATATATATATACCTATGTAGCCGTGAGCTATACTTTGATCATACTATGGTGTATAGTTTGATTTTATTAAACTTTAGGTTATAATTATATTATATATTAATATTTGAGCCTTGTGTATAATTATTAGAATTTTGGAAAATTATCAATTTATTTTGAAATAACCGTGACCTATTCTATGAAATAGGTGAGTTCCAAATTTCCTATAGTGATATTAATACATATTAATGATCATAGTGTAGAATAATACACTATATGAATTTAGAGGAATTTTGGAACAAGTTTGAAAATTTTACACAATAGTCCGTGAGCTATGTGATGAAAATAAGGAATTTTAATTCCTTTTTAATCAAGAATAATAATTTATTATATGTCTAAAAATTATATTAGACATAATTGAATTTTCAAGAATTATTAAACATAGAATATTATGTTTACGATGAAACGTTATATTAAATAACGTTAAAAGCATAAATAATGCTTAAGGTATTAAAAGATTAATATTGAAAGAAAATATTAATCAAGTTTATCGATTTGCGTGAAAAATCGAGTATTGAAAAGAAATCGATTGAAAATCGATTTATATTGATTTATACATTAAAAATGTATTTTATTTATGATTTATAAAGAAAAGTCAAAATGGTTGACTTTCAAATCGACGATTTAAATACGCTCATTAAATACGCTAATACGTGAAAAACGATTACTTTTATCCTAATATCTCAATGGTGAGAAAAGATTTCATAATTGAAATCATTTTATCAATAACGTTATTATATCGTTAATTATTTAACCTAAAAGGTTAAAATGAGATCGTAGATCATATTACGCCTCTCGATATACGAGAATTATTTTTATTAAAATACGCGTAGAAAAGACGATAAAGTTTATTAGAACTTCAATCATTATTTTATTTATCAAAGTTGAATGAACTTTAAAAATCTCGAAAAGCGTGCAACGTGCTAAACGTAAATTTTGCGTAGCTGGACGGAAGGCTCACACGCAACCGTGAGAGAACACGCGATCGAAATTCAAGTTCAAAAGTAAAGGTGGGCTTTACTATACTCAAACCGTAGAATTTACCAAATGATTTATTTATGATGCTTTATTGCAAGCAAATATTTATGAATCGATTTATTTAATTACCCGCCCAAAATGTTTATGTTTTACGATGTATCCAATTCATGATTGTTGATGCATGATGTTGGGTAGCTCCCACTTTATGACATGCTTGAATTCAGATTCTGGAAGACCCCAAGGATGATGGAGAATTCAGATTCAGGCCGAGATGGCCCGGATTTTGTGCACCGATTATTTTGTGATCAGTGTAGGCCGAAGGGTGCTCGGCCGGTCACGGCGTCTGTGAGAGGAGGCCTCCTCCAAATACAGAATTATTGTCGATGAATTATTGTGGTGGATATGGATCGTACATACAAGGAAAATGTCCGCCGCATTTAATCTTTATGGAAAATGAAAGAAAATATTTAGTAAGCACGAGTATTTCAAATTAAAACCTCGTGTGTTACCGTGATGGGCGAGTAATTCAAATGTGATAAATTATTTCGCATGAGCCATCGAGTGTAATCTTGTACTCACCGCATATTTGTTTTTAAATGCAGTTGAGCGATGATGGATGGAGATGTGTTTGAGTAGCTGGAACCCTTTTGAATACAATATATTAGAAACTTGAATACACATCGTCATATGTGTATTCACACGCTTCCGCCGCAATCAATTAATTTATTTTATGATGTTGTTAGTTGAATACTTCCAACATACGAGTTCTTGTATATATTTTGGTTAAAGCTTTCTTGATTATTATTCCAAGTATTAGCCGCTAAATCGTACTTAGGATTTAGGGTCATTATAAATTGGTATCGAGCAGTCATTTTTGAATCCAAAACCTCTTTTCGTAGTTAAGTCTAGATTGAGTCACTAGACTTCTAGTGGTCACCGACACCGCCGACACTCCATCACATCAAGCTCAATCGAAAAGGTAAATTATTTTCTCATCTTTGAAAAGAAAAATTTGAGATTTATGAATTTGATTTGGTGTCGATAGAACATTATCGACAATGATTTGGTGTCGATAGAACATTATCGACAAATGATTTATGAATTTGATTTGTTGTCGATAGAACATTATCGACAAATGAAATGAAAAGGTTGTAAATAACCATGATTTATTGATTGATGGATTATTGATTGAATTTATTTTTTCATAAGAAATGCAGATGTTTAAAACGAACTATGTTCGCTATATTGAAATTTTATTCTTCAATTCTCCATATTGTTTTGATTAATGACTATTTTCATCCCAAATGAAGTTATGAGAATTGATAATGAAAGTCGCTGGCTTGCCACCAACGTATGATAATGTCATACGAGAATGTATGGACAAATTTTTTGTGATAAAATGTTTGAATTCATGTAAATCAATAGAAATTTATTGATATGAATATTTGAAAATTTTATTTCAATCCCAAAGATGTTTACGATGATGGGTATGTCATTCCAAAAGAACGTAGATCGCTTAAGACGCATGATCCCAATTATGAAGAACATAGGAAGATGGATTATTAGAATTTATTCCATCCCGAGAATCTCGAATCGATAGACGAGAAGAAAATTCAAGCTCAAAATCGAAAATGACCTCGCAACGTCAGTGTGACATCCACCGCCAATTTATCTCGACCTCTCCGATCACCTCCACCTCGAAAACAACCTCGGCATGCACGACCGCTCACGGCTTCGCTTCGACGCCGGTACCTTCGACTTCGGTGTCGGCATCTATGGCTTCGGCGTCGGCATGTGCAACATCGATTTCGACTTCGGCATCATGTACGACCTCGGTATCGGTATGCACGACCTCGACCTTGACAATTAAAATTATAACTTCGACATTGTCTTCGACCTCGACCTCGACTTCAACTTCGGCATCTGTTCGACTTCGACTTCGGAGTCGACCTTGTCGACTTCGGCTTCGGCTTTGGCGTCGACCTGTACGCCTTTGGCTTTGATGTCGGCATTATCATGTACGACTTCGGCTTTGACATGTACGCCCTCGATTGCGGCGTCGATACCTTCAACTTCGGCTTCGAAGTCGGCCTTAATGACTTCGTCATTATGTCAATAATCTCGGCAATGAC
Source organism: Salvia rosmarinus (assembly GCA_036937905.1). Taxonomy (NCBI): domain Eukaryota; kingdom Viridiplantae; phylum Streptophyta; class Magnoliopsida; order Lamiales; family Lamiaceae; genus Salvia; species Salvia rosmarinus. The sequence goes on from CM072815.1 coordinate 6,068,592, forward strand.
CTCGGTTTTGGCAAATGATTTCGGCAACAACTTCGACATCGGTATCACTTACGACCTCGGTATCCCGAGCTCGGCATCAGCAAAACTGTTTTCCGCAATGTTTTTGTTTTAGCCCATTCTCCTTCGTTAGAACTCCGATTTATGAACGGTTTTCGCCTACGTACTCCTATCACAGAGTACTATACTTCTTATGAAGAACCAAAGCCCTGATTCCTTCACCAAAATTGACGAGAGTCAGTTGAAGTTAGTTTATAGTTTTATAGAACGGGAAATCTTCAGTGCGATTAGAATCTTAGAATGATACTAGAAAGTAGTATTCCCAGTAGTACAAGAGGCGCTATGACATATAGAGGAACCTTTGATGATGACCTATAATGTGTATATAAAGTTTTAAATTCTATTCATTACCCAATTTCGCCATTGAATTTAACTCTACGACCTAGTTCAAATTGAGAAATTACATGAGTTTCTCACTTTTTCTCAAGAAAATTTTCAACCCAAGAATTTACAAATGTTCCTTTGAAACCAAATCCTTGTGTGATCGAGAAAATATTTGTGACGGCCCGCCACCCATATGACCAAAGAAATCTCAAGAGTCGCTATTCGGTCTTCTGACCCTAGATCCCAAATTATTCGATTCAAGGAATAAATGGATTCAAATAGTAAGATATGTTATTTTCAATCACGAACCCATATCTTTGAAAGCGACATGATGCATTTTCTTCAATCCTAGAGACAAATAGGTAAGATGCAGTCGACTTATCTTGTCGCCTAAGTTTTGAATTAGTAAAGTGACAAACATCATGTACGATGTAGATCGACCTATTTGATAACCTAAAGATTGCAGATCAAGAAGGTGATGTACATCAAGGAGTTATGATAAAATAAGATCTCGATGAGACGAGATATTTTCCTATGATGCACATGGATGCAATGGCCCCGATAGGTTTACAGATATTGATAACAAAGGAAGTTATATCTTCATGTGATCATATGATAATGAAATGTTATGAATGATACTCTTTAGCATAGAATGCAAGAGTTGAAGAAAAGGAAGTACATGATATCCTCGGGATATAATTTCCCTTATTACGACATAACGAGAGAGATTACAACTTATCTTTAAGATAGTTGATTGTCCTTAAAACCTCCTTAGTAGGTTGGACACGATAAAGAATGGAGATGCACAATGTTCTTTTCAAAGAATATATATGTAAAGAAGTGATAGCATCCCAGATAACAAATCTCTCGTTTTATACCTCAACCAATGAGATTATGCTTGAACATAATCAATTCCAAGTAATTGAGACTTGGTTAAACCAATGATAATGAGATTGAGGAATCATAATCATTGAGATGTGTAAACGGCTAGGATGGCCCTAGCATGTAAATCAAGTATGGAGAAAATATCTCCAAATGAAGACATGGTGATGAGATGCTTGGAATCTAAGTTATGGTGTACAAATGTACTACCTTACCAAGCTATATGACATTAATGACGGTTCTAGTCCTGAGAGTAAGAACCGAAGCATAATGAAAGTAATATTACTTTCTGACACCATGCTCAAGAAAAGGGACAAAGGTCCAAAATAGTCAAGAAATTATGAGCTATACAATTATGAGATAGCCACAATATGAGATAAGTTTCAATGATATTATGGTTTCGATATAAAGTAATTCCTTCAAGTAAAGAAGCGTAAGAAATGATTCATTATTTGAAATGGATCTTAGTGCTCTAATTGTATTGACACAAAACGCCTGCTTTGCGTGTCTTAGAAATTAACAAGCACGATAGCTTCTTTAGACTTTTGCAAAGGAAATGTTTTCAAGAGAACGAATGAAAGGATTCACATGGAAGAATCTTAAAGTGAATCTAATTGTAAATCTTACCCCTCATACTTTTGTGACGATCAATAAAATGGAATATTAAGTATCTCTGACATGGGAATGAAGCATTCATCGAATGTCAAGAAAATGGCAAAGATATTTGACGTCAAGGCAAAAGTATAATATGTCCCTAGCGGATAAAGGATTTTGATCCTATGCAAAATTGCATAATGAATCAATAAAGATTAAGAAGAAATGACGTATATCCTGAAAGGATACTACAAACGATGGCACTAAATGCCAGTACAAGAACTTTCTCTGGAAAATAGTTTAAAGTAAGGATATATGAGATATATTCCTAAGATTGATAGAGTGAAAAGGATTTAGGAATTGAATCATTCATACTAGATCAGAGATGAATGATAGTGTCAGATACATCACGATCTCTACAATGAGATCAAGATATCAAGATATTAATATCAAGGATAGGTTGATATAAACCTAACCACATAATGCTATTGATAAAAGCATAATAGTACTGACACTGAGAATGATATGATTAACGAAATAACAGAAGGCCATAGCAAAGGAACATAATGTCCCAAGGGAAAGGACAATGATGTATGAAATAGATGTTTAATTGAATGACGAGAACACCGTAGACCGTAGCCCATGATTGCACCAAAACAGATTTAACAAAATCGTGAAGGCCCGATAGATATGAGAAAATTTCTCGTAATACCTATAATTTTTTCTGCTCGATATAGGTGCTTGCTTTCTAATATCGCACAAGTATGCGAGAAACGATAGAACCCAATTCGTGGTAAATAAATCGAGAAATGAAAATCTCTTCACCTATACGAGAATTATGGCCATCGCATGTGTTGCTCGAGTTTAGAATTGGACCTAGGATCGCCTAAGGTTCTAACAAATGAGTTAGATCATAATATCTATGTGGAACGAGATATAATTCAAGAAATGTGTTTCAAATGGATGTCGCCACGTGATTAGAAACACGGCATAGCCTCTCCATTGAAATTCTAAGCAACGGATTTTGATCCTCAATTGCTTTAATTTAAGGATGGCTCACCTAGAACTATCGTTACAGAGGGTAAGAAAAGGGAGTCTGATGAGTAAAAATGTTAACCCCAAGGCCTACAAGTCAAGAACTCACACGGGCGTATTAGCTCTTTATTATAAGTCGGGCATGGCTTAGGACAGTTTTTGGAGGAATTTCTACATCATGGATGAATGCTCGAACTATGGAGAGATGGATGAGGATGACATCCAATAATTTATCCATCGCTTTCCAATAGATTGGCGTAATCTTGCAAAAGAAGTATCAAGAAAATATCTTCTCCAAGTAGAAAATTCCAAGACTCAAGCGTACTTACCAGATTCGTCAATGTGCTCAAGTATACATATAATGCATAGGAACGGCACCTACGGTACTTGTCCGGTCCCCAAGAAGCTACACAGCAGGCATAAATGAATGGTTGTACCGATGTTCCAAATGCCGCCTCACGTCCCCGTCCGCCTATTATACCGTAAAGAGACGAGAATGGCAAAAGGACGTGATCTTATCGCCTCGAAAATTAGAGGAATTACCGTTATCAAATCGGCCTTACTTTCGATAAAAGTAACACACACTCGAAAAAAAAAAAAGTAACAGGAGCAGCAGACCCCGGCTCTTTGAAAGAGAAAGATCGTTTGACATATGAGGTAAAACGCACTGAAAATAGGCAAGTTTCTAAGCGAAAGGTACGATTCGACGAAGGCCACTCGAGACACATGAGTCCTATGATAATGAGAGACTCATATGAAAATGGAGGCTTATGTGTAAATGGTATCTAATGTACGAAAGCAAAATTTTTCCGAATAAGATATGGTTACTATGAGATTGTAGTCATGCCAATCGGACAAGCTAGTACATCACCCTATTCATGAACCTCAAAATCGAGTGTTCCATATGTACTTAGAAAATTTTGTCTAAATCTTTATGAACGATGTTCTTATCCATATGAAGGACGAGAAAGAACCTAAAGAACATCGAAAGATCATTACATGGACTTTTAGAGTCGAGCAAAATTTTGCCAAGTTTAATATATGAATTTCGCTTAAAGAAGGAATATTCCTTAGACACATGATGTCTTCCAAGGAATCAAATTTACATGGATAAATGAATGTAAGGCCACTTATTAAAGTGAGAAAGATGATAGTCAACGCACTGCCACGACTTAGACCTCATAAATAGAATTACCCAACATATGACTTGAAATAGCAAAGAATGGTATAAGTACCAAGGTCTAGGAGACATTTACTATATGGAATAAGTTGTGAGATGTTCACAAACCATAAAAGTTTGGATTATTTTTTCGAGCAAGAGACTTAAAATGAGATAGAAAAGAGGACACTAATCAAGAAAGATTCCAATTGTGATATAAATTATCACCTATGAAGCGGTCAAGGGTTTTTAAAGAGCTACCGACAATGTTATATTGTCTAAGGAAAGGTTATATATATTCCAAGCAAGAAAAGCTTAGAAATGAAATCATGAATGAAGCTCATGATATTTCTCATACCGCCCACCCAAGCAAAGATTAAAGTATATTATGTTTTACGAGAAAATTAGATAGTAAAGAATGAAATGAGTTATAACCTCATTGACGAGCATTGTCTCGATTATAAGAGGTGATGGCATTGTATCAATAACCTTATAAGAGGTTATAATCTCTAATGAGATACAAATGAGGATGAAATGACCTAGCAATGGATTTTATGACAGGTTTTGTCAAAGTCACAAAGAAATAACACTACTATATGGGTAGTAGTGATCTGACTCACCAAATATGATCATCTCTACCTATTCAGATGACTCAGAGGTCTGATAATTTATCTCAGTCGTACGTAAAGGAAATCGTATCTTTGCAAGGGGTCCCAATACCTATCACTTTAGATAGAAATTCCAAGTTTACCCCTAGTTTTCGAGCTACCTCACCAAAATGGAGTTATGCACGATATCAACCTTATCGTAGATGTCCCCATGGATGTATGGAAGATAAAAGGACAATACGAATGTTTAAAGATACGATGAGAACATTAATGTTTAAAGCAAGGTACAAGTGGAAACATGTTTTACCACTTATTAAGTTTACGTGACGACCATAATCGCCAAACAACGATCGACATAGCCACACACGGCATTATATGGAAAGAAATATCGACCACCACTGATTATAATAAAGTAAGTGAGAGAAAGTATAAGGTCTTGACAACGAAATGAAATGATTAAGATATTTGCCAATAAGGCAAAACCGAGAGAAGCTCAAGATGATAAAAGTCTTACCGGTACGCCAGAGATCCGAACCGCATTTTGAATGCGAAACGAAGTTCCTCGAGATTTCTCCATTGAGGGAAATTATAAAGTTCAAAGTACAAGGAATGTTGAGATCACGTATTTATGGGACCTTACGAGGATCCTAGAAATAAAAGGCCCAAGAGTTTATAGTTTTGTACTTCCACCAAAAATTGGGAATGTACATAATGTTTTTCACGTGTCGCAATTAAAGAAATATGAATATGACCCAAATCACGTAATTCATCATAATGACGTTATCTTTAACTCAAATATGAGTTTTGATGAACATCTACGACTATTTGATCGTATGATTCGATGATTAAGAATTTAATTGGTTCACGAAAGTCCAATGGAGAAACCATGGACATAAGAAAATCACGTGAAATTTAAGATGTTAGGGTGCTAAGATGCCCCATACTTTTTGATGTATGTAAATTTCGGACTAAATTTCTTTAAGGGTGGAATGTAATACCCGATTATTTAAACGCCTAATTACGATATTAATTTCAGAAATTAGAGTATTATTATGATAATTTGATTATTAAAATATCGAATAATGATTTCGATTATTGTTGGAATAATAAATTCTATGATTTATTCACAAATGAATGTGAATTTAGAAATACGAATATGTGACGATTTTAACAAGATAATTTCAACGCCAATTACGTATCGATAATTGAAATCTCGTAATCTTTCTAAGTTTTAAGCTTAGAATTTAATTCCATTATTATTGGAATGATTTAATAAAGTGATTACGACTTTATTACGACCATTTTGAGATGAGTCGATATTTAACGTTTGAAACGCTTCAAACGTTAACGTTTTGAGACGACTTGAGAATCAAGTCTAACGATCAAGGAATTATGATATTTAAATTCCTATGATTATTTTATATAATTAGAATATTATTTAGCATTGAATTAATGCTAGAAAATATTGGAATGATATTTGTGATTATTTAAGATTCTCGAAAACCCTAAATCGAGAATTAGGATTTTCTACCTATGGATTAATTCCAATAATTTTTCCTATGATATAATTTATCATTTAGGATATATATTATGCTATATATCTACTTATAGCATGAAAATGAAATTTTGGGCGTTATAATTTTGAAAGTGTGAGTTACTATGTTTTTAAACATAGGATTAATTTAATTTTTTTTTTGATCATCCAATTTGTGTTATTTCTTAAGTGTAGTATTAATACACACTTACCAAGTAAAATTTGTAGATGAATTATGTTCAGCATTTTGCTATGTGAAATAGCCGATATTGTCAATTCTATGTACACAAATTAAAGCTTGATTTCCTTTACACTTGAGCACAAAATTTTTGGGATAGAGTGTTAAATATACACTTGTTAATACAAGCCAAAAATCTGAAAATTTAGTCTCCCACACACACCAAGTTGACGGCATTGTGCTATGTATGAGACAAAAATTTGTTTTGTTTATATCAAGAACTTTAATAAAGCTTTTGCCATAGTAAATGTTTGTAAGAAGATATTATTCATGCATGACATCAACCTTTGACTACCAATTTTATTCATTTGTGTGAGAGCCGAGAGAGAGAGCACAAGTGTAGTCTTCAATTCATTTTTTTTTTGCTTAAGTATTTATTCTCTTGAACACACTTAACACATCACACTTACATATTCTTTCTTCCTTTCCTCTCACTGCCGAGAGCACATCCTTAAGAAAACCAAATATTTCTTCTTTCATTCTCCCAATAATTTGAGTTTGAATTATCCTACAACCGATCGACCGATAACGAGGTTAGATATCGAACAAGCTTCGATAATACCCAAATTTTTCAATAATCCTACGGTTTAAATAATTATTTTCAGCATGTATAAATTGTGTAATAAATCATGCTAGCATGTTTTAAGCTTAGAAATTATGTTACATATGTTAATATGTGCATAGATGTTTATTTCTTAAGCTAAGCAAATTTATTTAAATTATTTTGATGATGCTCGAAAATTTCTAAGTATGATTTAAGGTTGATTGTTGATCTATAGTGTTGTAGGAGTGCATATTATTAATTTGAGAATTTTGGAATTCATTGGTTTGATTTTGAATTTAGCCGAGAATGAACATAGGTGGTACCTTGGTGTATAATTTTATATGCTTGATATAATAGCATATTGTTGATCTAGGTATTAATTAGGTGATGTAGGAATTTATTAGAATTTTGGACTTTTATAGCTAAATTATTTTTTCAAAGTGGCCGAGAGCTAGAGGCATAGGTTTAGTGGTTTATTTTGTGTTATTATATGATATTATGATGTATTAGTGCTATATGATAGCATATAAGCATAGTGTAATTTTATTAGATTTTATAAAATTGTTTGGTATATATATATACCTATGTAGCCGTGAGCTATACTTTGATCATACTATGGTGTATAGTTTGATTTTATTAAACTTTAGGTTATAATTATATTATATATTAATATTTGAGCCTTGTGTATAATTATTAGAATTTTGGAAAATTATTGAATTTATTTTGAAATAACCGTGACCTATTCTATGAAATAGGTGAGTTCCAAATTTCCTATAGTGATATTAATACATATTAATGATCATAGTGTAGAATAATACACTATATGAATTTAGAGGAATTTTGGAACAAGTTTGAAAATTTTACACAATAGCCGTGAGCTATGTGATGAAAATAAGGAATTTTAATTCCTTTTTAATCAAGAATAATAATTTATTATATGTCTAAAAATTATATTAGACATAATTGAATTTTCAAGAATTATTAAACATAGAATATTATGTTTACGATGAAACGTTATATTAAATAACGTTAAAAGCATAAATAATGCTTAAGGTATTAAAAGATTAATATTGAAAGAAAATATTAATCAAGTTTATCGATTTGCGTGAAAATCGAGTATTGAAAAGAAATCGATTGAAAATCGATTTATATTGATTTATACATTAAAAATGTATTTTATTTATGATTTATAAAGAAAAGTCAAAATGGTTGACTTTCGAAATTGACGTACGAAATACGTTCATTAAATACGCTAATACGTGAAAAACGACACTTTTATCCGAATATCTCAATGGTGAGAAAAGATTTCATAATTGAAATCATTTTATCAATAACGTTATTATATCGTTAATTATTTAACCTAAAAGGTTAAAATGAGACCGTAGATCATATTACGCCTCTCGATATACGAAATTATTTTTATTAAAATACGCGTAGAAAAGACGTATAAAGTTTATTAGAACTTCGAATCATTATTTTATTTATCAAAGTTGAATGAACTTTAAAATCTCGAAAAGCGTGCCAACGTGCTAAACGTAAATTTTTGCGTAAAGCTGGACGTGAAGGCTCACACGCAACCGTGAGAGAACACGCAGATCGAATTCAAGTTCAAAAGTAAAGGTGGGCTTTACTATACTCAAACCGGTAGAATTTACCAAATGATTTATTTATGATGCTTTATTGCAAGCAAATATTTATGAATTGATTTATTTAATTACCTGCCCAAAATGTTTATGTTTTATGTATGTATCCAATTCATGATTGTTGATGCATGATGTTGGTAGCTCCCACTTTATGACATGCTTGAATTCAGATTCTTGGAAGTACCCCAAGGATGATGGAGAATTCAGATCTTGTCTTGAGATGGCCTGGATTTTGTGCACTGATTATTTTGTGACTTTGTGCTGAAAGGGTGCTCGGTCGGTCACGGCGTCTGTGAGAGGAGGCCTCCTCTCCAGCGCGAGAATTATTGTTGGATAAATTATTGTGGTGGATATGGATCGTACATACAAGGAAAATGTCCGCCGATTAATCTTTATGGAAAATGAAAGAAAATATTTAGTAAGCACAGTATTTCAAATTAAAACCTCGTGTGTTACCGTGATGGGCGTAGTAATTCAAATGTGATAAATTATTTCGCATGAGCCAATCGAGTGTAATCTTGTACTCACCGCATATTTGTTTTTAAATGCGCGTTGAGCGATGATGGATGGAGATGTGTCGGAGCAATGGAACCCTTTTGAATACAATATATTAGAAACCTCAATACACATCGTCATATGTGTATTCACACGCTTTTCCACCGCAATCAATTAATTTGTTTTATGATGTTGTTAGTTGAATACTTCCGCAACATATGAGTTCTTGTATATATATTGGTTAAAGCTTTCTTGATTATTATTCCAAGTATTAGCCGCTAAATCGTACTTAGGATTTAGGGTCATTACATATATGTCTTCGTTTGGTCCCAAAATATGTTAGAAAATATTGATGTTGATGTGATTATTAATGGTTTTGCATTTGCAAATACTCGAATAAATTATTTTTATGATATCAGTATCATGACAAGAGTTGAGATATAGAAATATAAGAATGAAAGTAAGTTGTATGTGTTTTGATAATTTTTATTATCTATTTCTATTTGTAGACCACTTGAATTTACGTAAATTTACAAATTCGATTTATTTTAGAAGTATAATAAAAGGAATCCTTTTGGACGGTCTAATGGTAAAAAGTAAGTCCATGTGGCCAAAGATTACGAGTTCAAACCTCACTATCTTCTTTCTAGATTCAAGCCTGACACACTTGATTTTTCAAGTGTGGTTTAGTCATCATGTGTCGTTTGCAAACTATTGTAAAGAAACATAAGTTTTACCTTGTTTGAACAGAAGATAATAACTGGGGGTTTTCTATAAATTTCAAAAATGGGGGCTATATTCCTTATTTTGCCTAGGGCCTATAAAATATCAGGAACGGGGTTGCGTGTTAATTAATTTTTTGATTCATTTATGGTTTTTTTTCAAAAAAAAAAAAGTATTATTCAATGATTTAATTATTATTTTTTCATAATTTTCTCACACTTTTTCTGTAACTATAAATAATTTAATAGAATAGACTTATTATAATTTCGCAATCATTTATTGATTTACATGTCGTTAACAAACAAAAATATTATTGTTTCGTTATATTAATAACTTATAAATTTAAAAACCCATAAAATCATATAAAAACATCTAAGTTCACCTACACCTTAATCTAACATGCATAACTTAATCTAAATTCATCTATACATTAAAATACTCACTTAAATATAAATATATACGAGCGATTATCTAAACGAATTATAATATCCAATTATCTATACGAATTATGCAATAATTAATTATCTAAACGAATTATGCAATAATTTATCCAAACCAATAAACAATAATAAATCTAAACAAAATTAACAATAATAAATCACAACAAAATTAACAATAATAAATCTAAACACAAATTAATATCATAAACAACAATAAATTCAAAAATCGAGTCGAAAATAAATAGAAATTCGAATAACTTACTTGTTGAGACATAGCTGCTGGGATCTGGATTGAAGAAAGAAATTTGAAAATTTTGAATATAAAACCGAAATGAACCAAAGAAAATTAGAGGAGCGAGAGCAAGAGCAAATTGTGAATACTTGAATTTGTTGGATTTGTATTTGTTACCGATCGGTTGTATAAATAGGAGAGAATTGGTTCAATTATTGGTGGTCAAATCTTTCTCTTCTTTTCAAAGAATTTTTCGTAATTTTTCAAAGATTTATTTGTCTTCTTCAATTTTTCTGCAATTTTAGTTGTAAAATTTTACTTTCATGATACTATTTTGTGCAGTATTAAATTAACTGTAAATATGAAGGATAATTTCAATATTAAATATTTCAAAATTAATAATTTTTGTGATAATTTCAGCATTTTAATATTTTGCAAAATTTCCATCATAGATTACCTGTAAATATTAATTTAAATATCATACATTCATTTTAAATTAATTATTATTAAATTAATTTGATATATCATTGTTTCCGGTCAAAAATTCGTTGATTCCGATCGACCCTTTGATGTTTCCGATCGACCGGAGACATGAATTAATAATTAGTATTAAATTCATTTCATATATACTTGTTTCCGGTCGATAATTCATATCTTCTATTTAACCATTTTGATGTTTCCAATAATAGAGATATGAATTAATTGAAATTGTTATTTTTATTTTCTCATTCTCTGATTCCGGTCGACCGAAAACAAGGAATTGTCGACCGGAATTTTCTATTTTTATTTGTTAATTAATTTTTGGATTCATTTATGTTTTTTTATTTTAAAAAAAACTTGATCAATTATTTAATTGTTTTTTTCTCACACGTTTGCTCTAGACTATAAATAAAGTAATTTAACATAATAATATCGAATAGACTGAATATAATTTCGCAATCATTTATTGATTCACATGTTCGTTAACTGTTTCATCAGTGACATGTCTTCTCCTCACTGGCATCTCATATTTCACACCGAAGGACTCAGTAGATATATATTAAAAAAAGTAAATGGGTATGTAGTATATTAAATTTTCGTAATGGGTATATTCTGTACACTTGTAAAAGTGTGTACTTGTATATATTTTCCTAAAATTTACATAGAGATTTGAGTTTTTCATTTCATGTATGACTTTTTAGAATTAGTTAATACATTGAGATTTGAGTCTATCACGTAAAACTTATTTAGAATTGTTCTAAAGAACTTCATATATTACTTCAATTATTAATTAATTTTGGGATTTACAATAATTTAATGAGTCGTGTTAGTTTGCAAGACTGTCGGATGAGGTTTACTTTTCAAAATTAGTCTAGATAGATAGAATAATATAGGTTAGTCCATTATTTACTTTGATAGATCAAAATTTTAGGATATCTCAAGATCTTTGATAATTTTTATCATTTGAATTAATTTAATTTCATTCATGTCCCCTTGAAAATATAAGATTAGAGAATCTTAGTAATGAGGATTAAATATTAAATCATAAAAAATAAACACCCCTTTAAAAGATATATTATTTGAAAATGCGTGAGAATTAATATTAAATACTCTATTGAAATTAGAGAAGTAAGGACACTCTTAAGTAAATCATTAGACTAAATAGTTATGGGACATTTACGTTTCGTAATTAATAGAATATATAATTGAATATTTTTTTCTTTCTTACTAGAATTTCTCCAATCTTATCATTTTAATGGAATAGGGATCAAATTAAATGAGCTCAAATGATACAAATTATATTCCATGATTCGAACTCATCAAAGTAAACAATCGATTAACTTATATTCCATCCATCCATCAAAATGCACCTAGGTAATTAAACGTATTACCTATATTGAATTTAAAAGAATCGAACTCAAACAGAAGAAAATAGCAAATTAACCAATTAAACCAAACAGAAACGTCACAGAAATAGACAGGGAGCGATAGATAACACCAGTTCATTCCATAACATGATGCAGATTCATACAAAAATGACTCAAAAGTTTCATCTCATAACAAACCCCATGTCCCAGATTAAGTAAAAGGAATCTAATCATCGTCATCATTCAAGTCAGAATCTTCTTCTTCAGTAGCAGTGTCATCGCTATCATCAGCCTTTTCACTCTCAGAATCGCTTATAACATACCTCGTCTGTACCCGGTTGGCTCTCTTTGGCCTAGACGCCGCGGCTGGTGCTGGTGCTGCTGCTGCTGCTACAGTGTCACTCGCGCTACCCACAGTAGAAGCAGAGGCCTCTGAAGCTTCATCTTCTTCGTCATCAACGTTGATAGTCCTCCCAAGAACAGAACCGCTTTTCTTGTTAAAAGGCGAAGCCCTCATTTTCCTCACTTTCATATCAGGAGAAACTTCTGCAGGCTTCAGCACTTCTGTGATCAGCTTCTGTCCTACAAGCTGAGGTTTCTTGCTAGCTGCTGCTCTTTTCTTCGTCCCAGCAAGAGGAGGTCTTGCTGCTGCTTTACCGTTTGCTGGTTTTCTTCCGCCCTTCTTTTTCTTCTCTTCTGGCTCAGAATGATCATCATCAATGATCTCCACATCATCATCATGATCGTTGTCATCAATCTCTGAAACACTTGATGAAGGCTTCTTCTTTGCAGCCCCCCTTTTGGCTGGTTGTTTGTTTGTTGCTGGCATCTGGGCCACCTCTGATTCCACATCTGTAAGAAAGTGAATTGACATATGTTTGTAAAAACTGAATATAACTACTGAAAAACTCTGTTCCTAGTTATAGTACTTCCAGTATTCATTATTTATATAATTTCTAAATAACACTCATATTATGTGTTTTCCATTTACCTTCTGAACGATCAGGAGAAGAGTCAAAATTGTAAGCAGCCATTCTCTGTCTAAGATCAGCTATGTCATCATCATCAGCTTCATCAGCAGTTGCAGTGACCTGTCATATTTAAATGACAATAGAAAAGCTTAGGGGATGTATGCTTCCAATATAGAGTCAATTTCACAGGAGCACACATTTATAGAAACTAAAATCCATAGATGACAATCAAGCATTTTAGACCTTAGCTGCGGGAGCCTTCTTCTTAGCAGCTGCTTTGCCTCTCGGTTTCTTGACTTCAGCAACTTCATTTGGTAAAGAAAATGAGAATTAAATTTACTATAAACAAATTGATATTATCAAACATGAAGTATTCTGTTTAACCAACCAGTTTCAGGTAGAGTGTTCTCAGAAACTTCCATTGGGTCTTCAGCAGGTTCCTTCTTGGTTGTCTTCGCATTCTTCTTTCGTGGATTTTTTTGTCGTCCTTTTACATATGCACCGTCATGTATCCTTTTTCTATCAGTCTCCCACTTTTTCTCATATTTATTTAGTTCCTAAATAAATATTCATATAAGCAAGAGCCAGATTTGAGTGAAACAAAACATTACCAAATAAATCAATATTACATCTCACCTCAATAAGTTTGGCCTCCAAAGCATCAATATCTCTCATCCACAAGCACTTCACTGATGTTTGTTTCAGGTCTTCCACTTCTGCTGCACGCTTTTCCCTCTCAGCAAGCAACTCTTGCATCTTTTCAAGAGTTAAGGTTCCAATCGCCAAGGACAGCAAGTAATCATAATCACTAGAGGAAACCCCTTGGCCTATTGGCACTTCAATGTTCTCTTCAGATTCCTCTGCATTGTTAGCCGAGCCGCCACAGAAACTTCAGAAGCATTTTCCTTCTTTGGCAATGGAGTAAAACCCTTTGCTTTCAACTCGAGGAACAAATCAGCCCTTTTCCTGTTGCTCACAATGATGCTACCTTCAACGACACCTTTTATAAATCTACACTTGTTATCACATTTCAACATTTCCTGCTCAAGGATTGCCAACACAGCTTTCTGCAATGAAAAGAATCATTGGTCAGTAATAATTTCACTTGGAAAAAGCCCAAGCATGTCCTAAAAAACCTAGAGGAAAAATAAAGGAAATATCTTAGCCATAATAAAAACTTGCTTTTCGTTTGTCATAGAACTCCAGCCTTAGATAAAAGAATTCTTCAAGAACTGCATGGAGAGAATAACAAGTCAGTGCTTCAACTAGGCTTAACAAAAAAAATTCAATCACTTGAATATTTATGTAACGTACTCTGTTCGGGAGAGTCATATTTCTTTATTACACCTCGCGAGTCAAAGAGATGCATGTTATTTGTGCTAATAGACGTGGATAGCTTTAATTTCTTTAGCAACCCCTCTTGCTTAACAGCTGGAAGCCTCTCCTCTGACATACAAATCGAGAAATGCACTATTTCTCCACCACTGTTGTCGCAGAATTCCTGGTAAAAAATGTCCTTGAGATTTCTTCCCTATATACACTATATCAAGATCAACAGTTACATACCTTGATGAAAGGATCTGTGCTCTTATCATTGTCAGCACAAACAGACTCCAAAAACTCCTTGTAATCTTGAGTCCACTTTCGAATTGGAAGCTCGGTTATCCTTATAGTATTCTCATCCACCTCCTCTATATTTCCATTGACAGTATAGCTTCCAGTATCCTTCATCACATTTTTCTCAATTGAACCAATGAATCCTTTATACCATGGATGCATTGCCTCCATTGGTTCATCATTCAACAAATGCCTAATATTTCGAATAATGTCAAAAGGGTTGTAATTAGGCACATAGGAACTCCATCCAGTGCCTATTCCTTCACTTCCATTCACTAGAACCATTGGTATGATTGGCATGTACCTATAGTAAGAACAAGGCATCAGATACAAATCATCCCTGAAATCTCACAAGCACATATTCCACAAATCATAGAAGCCCACCATGTAGGTTCAATTGATTGCCCGTCTTCATTTAAATAGTTAAGGAGAATGTCATCTGCCTTCGGAAACACAAATCTTGTCACTGGAGCCAGCTGCGTATAAATGTACCTGGGACTGGCATGATCTTTGCCGCCCTGAGAATGGAAACCCATACATCATGAGATACTTTTTCAAAGTTATGATTTTTTTAATTAAAAGTAGCATTGTCTGAGGTATATTACCTGGCCTCGAGTACCAAACTGACCATTTGGTAGTAGAAGATTTATATTGTTGCTGCCTACATAATCTTGAGCCATACCAATTATGGTGCCACCAAGACTCTGCTCTCCATGATGATAAGCTGAATGTTCTGATACATAACCACAGAATTGTGCCACTTTTGCTTCCTTGACAAAGTTCCTCTTGAAAGAACAGAAAAGTATCTTTCTTTGTCCAGGTTTCAATCCATCAACCATGGAAGGAATTGATCTCTGAACATCTGCTATTGAGAATAATATCAGTTCCTTATGAACAAAGTCGCGGTACTTAATGTGTTTGTCTGCATCATCAAGGAATGTGCCAGGCTGCATAACAAGAAGATTAAAACTTTATGAGAATCATAATAAGGTTGAGCGTGACAATAATGAAAATCTAAATGTGAAAATGAAAAATGCTCGTCCAGCTTCTAACCTCAAATTGTCGGAGCCAACTTTTTCTGGCTTCTATCTTCTTCTTACTGAAAGCAAGCTCTATTGCTTCACCATCTTCATCATCCTCCCAAACAAAATCTTTCTTGTGTTTTTCAATGTCTCGAAAATACTCCTTTGCTTCTTCATCTGTGCTAGTTCCTAACCCCTGTAATTGATGACATAGAGAACAGAGTATGGATTAAATTAAGGGGATCTAACTGGTTTTCATTACAATCTCTTAAACCGCAAACAATGCTAAATTTGACAAACCAGCTCCAGCACATTCCAGAGGACGACAAACCTTATAGTACTTAATAGTCCAATTTTTCGCTTCAGTGCCCAACCTTTCTTTCCATGATTCATACTGAGGCATTGTATAGAAAGCTTCTTTTCTTCTGCCATCTTTATGTTTAGCCTGGATTAAGAAGAAGTAAGAAATCAGTGAATATGGTATCACAGCTTGTATTATATATATATCACAAATATGTGCCCCTTAGAACCTTGACGATAGGGGTTATGAACTCCAGAAGAAAAGAAGGAACTTTGAGCAATGATGGCCAGAATGAATGGAATAAATTGATCAATAAACCCTTGATGTGGGAACCATCATGATCCTGCACACGAACAAAGACTGCATCTAAGTTTAAATGACAAAAAGAGACAAAAACTTATCATACATCAGTATGCTGTAACACAGGAATGCTAGAGAATATCCAACACTCAGAAACATGGCTGTGGAATGTGAACTAAATCAATATAGCTCAGAAAGAAACCTGATCAGTCATAATCATCACATGACCATACTTGAGTGACTTGAGTGATTTGGCATCATCATATTTCACACCATGCTGCAGACCAAGAATCTGCTTGATCTTAGTAAACTCAACATTCTGCATTATCTGAGTATGGCTCGCTTCCCTCACATTGAGCAACTTTCCTCTCAGAGGAAACACGCCATAGTGTCTTTTCCCAATGACTGTCAGTCCAGCAATCTGCACAACATATATTTCATAATTTTCCTAACAAATATAAACAGGCTTCTCTTGTCCAAGCCATAATCTCAAAGAAACTTACAGCTAATGCTTTGGCAGAATCTCCTTCTGTCAAAATCAATGTACATTGGTCTGCCTCTTTTTACCCCACTCGTGAGCTTCAGCATGCTTCTCTACGAGGACCCTTTTGTTTTTTGATCCATCTGTTTTCTTTAGATCTTTCTGTTGTTTAAACTCCGCCCATTCCTCAATATTCTTCATTATGTCTGACTTGGCCACTGCAATGAACTGGTAGCATTAGAACTTGTGAATGGAAAATTATATCGAAATTAGCCTTATGGAAAAATAGGAGCCATTAGCTCTGAAATCACTAACCTTTGTCCAAGAACTTTGGTGTGAAATCCCAAGAAGAGCCAAAACTTCCTGCACGAAGTGTCAGGGTCTCCTTGGTTTGAGAGTCAAAAGCAGGGTTATCAATGAGAGCATTGACAAATACCCACAAATGATTTTTCACATTATGAGGCTTGACATCAAAACTTTTGCTCTTCTTGTTCTTGTTATTTATTACAGTAACAAGATGGCTTGCTATCTTATTAGTAACATAATCGACATGAGTCCCACCTTTGATTGTTGCAATTCCATTTACAAAGCTGACCTGCACAAACCAACAGGTGAATTAGGCACATAACAGTTTCTTCACATCAATAGCTTTACCTTCTGTTTCTAAACGATGTTCTGATAGGTATATAAATCATCAAGTCAAACCAAAAGGTAAATATGACCTAGAAGATAATGGATGGTTCTGTACCTGTTGAAACTGTCCATCACTTCGACTTATACAAATTTGCCATCTATCATGTACATGCTCTTCAAATCTGCCAAATAAGAGAAAACCAGTTAGCAAACTACATGTAAAGAACATCAAAAGCCAGTAAAAGGCAAGTACCTTGGGAGCAGCTCTGAGCCAGAACCAGCGACAGATTTCAGATAAAGTTCGCAATAATTTGAAAACGATTTGAAATGAAACGTCTGTCCATTCAATTCAACTTTGACTGTTTTCCCAAGGCATCCCGCAACATCGATCACACGCTTCTTCATCAGAGCAACAACATCATCCTCCAAACAAGTCATGCTAAATTTTGCCAAATCTGGCTTGAAAGTAATCTTAGTCCAATTCTCAGACGCTTTGCATTTTGAAACAGTAGGCTCGGATTTTGTTCCCATGTTATTTGAGAAAACCTTCATAACATAAGCCAATGATAGAATTAGTACCAGACGGAACCCTATCAGTTATAAGATACACAAGTGTGCATTATGGGCTGAATACTTTGAAACATGCGCAGCATTTCAACATGGGCTCATCAGGAAGACAAAAAATGGCTCACAGATTACGCATTTGACCAACAACTTCATGTTTAATCGCTACAAATCTCAAACTATTGAATCAAAGAGTGATAAAGAAAATCCAGGAAGGCAAGCTCAAAATCAGAGGAAGACGCGAAGAAGAACCCTAACCATTGCAAATGAGAGCATATCATAAAATTTTCCAAAAATTGCTAAATAGACATACTATATACATGGAAAAGGAATATGTGAATTCCAAAAATTGAGACAAACAGCAAACTTTGCAAACTAAATCGAAATCCCAGAGATGAAAATTGTACCTGCTTGTACTTTTTCTGCCTCTTACCATCCGCAGTCTCGACCACGAACTCAGTCGAGAAAATATTCGTGAGCTTGGCCCCGTACCCATTTCTCCCACCCGTCGTCTTCTTCTCATTATCGTCATAGTTGCTACTCGTCAACAAATGCCCAAATATCAATTCCGGCACATAAACCCCTTCTTCCTGATGGATCTCAACAGGGATCCCATCCCCAGTGTTGTATACACTAATACAATTGGACTCGACATCAATAGTCACCTTCACAGAGTCCATCTTTGGGTCCCTCTGCTTGTTGTCGGCTGCGTTGACTAGAATTTCGTCGAAGATCTTGTAAAGACCGGGCACATAGGTGACCGATCTTTGCACCATCTGGTCGTTATCGTAGACCCATAGGGTTTGCATGTGCTTCTCAACTGAACCGATGTAGGTGTCCGGGCGGAGGAGGATGTGCTCGAGCTGGGATTTCTTCTGGTACATTTGCTCTATGGTTTTCTTGCTACCGGCGGCCTCGGGTGGTGGGATGTTGGCATTGTTGCTGGTGGTTAGGGGAGCCTTCTTAGCTCCGGCCATGGCGAATCAAGGTTTGGTTGAGAAAGGGTAAAGTTCCAGAGACAACGAGAGAGTGTCTTTGGGGAAAATGGAGAATGGCGGAGAAGGAATAATTTTGGGGTTAAAAATGGCGGAGTAATGGTACGGGTGCTCAAATTTGAAATTTGAATTCGAATTCGAGACGGATTGCCATTTCAGTTCGGATCTACCCGTTTTCGAGTTCCAACCCGAATCTTTTTTTTTCCTTGTATTTTTTTCTTTTTTCCTAGTATTAATGATTTTAAATTCAAACTAGAGTCTTCCACTTTCCTTCTGCAGACTCTTTAAAAACTGTCCTTTTTCTCCTGAGACACGCATTAATTATTTTTAAATTCTTTTTACATATTTACATTAATAATTTATTCGTTACTTTCAAATATTTACCATATATAATTAGTATTTTAAACATGCTTGTATCTATTATTTAAGGAAACATAATCTTATTTTAGTCATTCATCAACTCTATATAAAAGGTTCATTTATTTATTTATTACTTCATTTATTTATTTATTATAAAATTCATGTACATTCATTCTCATAGATGATAAAATTATTAATTATTTTTTAGAAAATATCATTTACATTGAAAAAATATATCATTTAACTTTTACACTTTAATTAGAAAATACTTCATTCGTCCACCAAATACGTTCATTTAATTTCATTTTAGTCCGTCCAAAAAAAATATTCTCTTTCATTTTTTGGAAACATAAACTTCACATTCTTATCATAAATTTATCTACTTATTTACCAAAAAAATCACTCATGGCCCACTTTTTTACACCCACTATCCATTAATATATTCATTTATTATCCACATGACTCACCTTTTTACGTCCACTTACTTTACACTCATTATAATTTATTAAAATTCGTGCCACCAAAATCAAGGAACGATTTTGGTGAACGGATGAAGCATCATTTATATTAAATAAAAGTATAAATATTTGTACATGTGGACATCAACATAAAATACTACCTCTTTAATTGATTATTACAATACGTTTTTTTTCTTAGGTCTTGAACTCCTATCTCTAACTTTTATATGGTTAAGGAATATCACTGCCACTGACGGAGCCAGAAATTTTTTCTTGGGGCCCAATTAATTAGAATTTTAAAATCAAAATTTAAAAATAATACTCTCTCCGTCTCATTTCAAGTGTCTCATTTCTTTTGGGCACGTGTATTTATGAGATATGTATAAAGTAGTTAAATTGATAAAAAAAATGAGTATGACCCATACTTTTTGAAGAAATAATTACTTTCTAAAATGGAATGAGACATTTATAATGGGACAACCCAAAAATAAATGGGACAGAGGGGTAATAATTTAAATAATAGTGTAATATTATTTGAATGGAGGTAATTGTTTATACTAAATATATTTCTTCTTCATTATATTTTAATATCTTACAAAAACAAAATAATAAGATTTACTTACAAATAACTAAACAATCAATCAATAATAGCTATAAAAATTAAAATAATAAGAAAATTATAAGTGTTAATATTGTAAATGGTATTATCCTACAAAACTCAAATCTTCATTTTCTTGTACCCATTACAAATCAACAATTGAATCTAAAATTAATTCACATATAAAACATATTAGAATAAATTTAAATAAATATTACTAGTGACTATTATAATAAGTTTAGCATAATCTTTTTAAAAATTAATTGATCATTAATTTACATATAAAACTTTATTATTTGTATATATCTTTTATCTTATCAATGTAAAACAAATTATAGAAAAAAGAAAAAAAACTACGAAGTAGAGAAATAAAAAGGAAAAGAAAACAAAGAATACAAAATAGAGAAATAAAAGAAAAACGAAAAAAGAAATGAAGGACACAAAACTGGGAAACCACGAAAAGAAAGGAAAAGGAAGAAAAAAGAAAAGAAAGGAAAAGGAAGAAAAAATGATGCATGAGAAACCACGAAAAGAAAGGAAAATAAAAAGGAAGAAAAAAGAAAAGAAAGGAAAAGGAAGAAAAAAGAATGCACTACCTTGGAGAGACACATAAGATTCTTAACCAGTTACACTACAATACATTTTGAAATTATAAACGGATATATAATAATAGTAGTAGTTTTCTAAAAAAGTTGGGGGACCAATATAGCTCCGCATCTGATCACTGGACTACATAAATTTGTTTGAATACGTTTATATGCACATATTCAAGATCCACCTAATTATAACACACTTAGAAAATAATTCAAAATACAAAACCGGGAAAGATTGGAAAATAAAATAATCGAAACTAAAAGTTCCTGATATACTTGGAGTAGGATGTGGAAGAAAACAATTATCTTAAATCACAACTTTATAGATGAAAATCTAGGTTATAATAATTATATATTTAAGATTGTTATAATATTGTGTCGTATTAGACCCCACAAAATATTGAAGTTAGAGTTATTGTTGCAAACAAAAAGGGATTAGGAATGATATAAATAAGGAAAACAATATTGCGGATTGAGATAAGGATTGGAAGATAACTTTTTTAAATAAAAATCTACGTTACAATGTTGCTTAGTATTAGGCAAAAGAAAGCATTGGATTTGAAGATAATAATTGCAAATTAAAATGAGAACTAGTGTATAGTAATTTTGACAAAAAATCACTTTACCTTGTAATAGTAGTTTTTAAGACTTTATTCCTAGAGCAA
Organism: Salvia rosmarinus; assembly: GCA_036937905.1. Lineage (NCBI taxonomy): Eukaryota > Viridiplantae > Streptophyta > Magnoliopsida > Lamiales > Lamiaceae > Salvia > Salvia rosmarinus. The sequence goes on from CM072815.1 coordinate 6,090,505, forward strand.
ACAATATCAAAGTGATGCTTTAGAATCTGATACATAAGTTATATGTCATCGAATTTCAACAAATAATTAATTTACTAGTATCCATTATATTTGGTTGTAGTTCAACCACCTTTATGTTTTCCGATTGCGACATAGCACGACGATTAAGTGAAATGATGAGGCTAGGTTCAGCCACTTGCAGTTGCTTATCCCGACGGAGCACGGAGATAAATTAAAATTATGATGAGGCTATACTATTTAATCACTTGAACCCATATAGGATGTATATAGTCATACCCTTTCCAAATTTGTCACATTATCAGAACCAGTTTAAATTTATAAATATAAATTGTTACAATATTTATTTTCATCTCAATAAAAAACAAACATAAGTAAACACAATATTAAATAGTATAAAAACAAGGGGTGGTCTCCTGCGCGCGCACAGTGAGACCACCCTAATTAATTAACTAATTAATTAATCATAATTAATTAATAATTAATTAATTAATTATAATTAATTATTAATTAGTTTAATAAACTTTAATTGTAAATTAATAAATAATAATTTTAAATGAATATAACTTAATTTTGAACTAATTAATTCTAATTGTGAATTAATAAATCACGATCATGAATTAATAAACCCTAATTTTGAATTAATAAATCCTATTTTGAGTTAATTAACCTTAATTGGAAATAATAAACCCTGATTTTGAATAATAAACCCTAATTTTGAATTAATAAACGCTAACTTTGAATTAATAAACCCTAACTTTGAATTAATAAACCCTAATTGTGAATTAATAACCCCTAATTATGAATTAATAAACTTTAATTATGAATTAATAAATTAATAAATTTTAATTTTGAATTAAAATGATATAAAAATTTAATAAATTTAATTATAAATTAACAAAATCTAGTTATCCTTACTTACCATAATTAATATATAACTATTTTAACAAAAACAAGTGAAATTTCACGTTGAGTCAAGTTTCACCCAAATTTTGTCTAAAACAAAACATTAAAGAGTATAAAAAAGTTCATATAGGAATTAATGTAGATTAATGGTATGACACATTTAGAATTTATAGTCATATATAAGCCCAACTTAAAAGTGATATGACTATATGTTCTTATTCAAAACCTATATAGTCATACGCTAATCATCCAAATATTTTAAATTTAAAAATATTAGAAGTTACAATAATTGGTCATATATCGGAATAAAGGCTTGAACACCACAAAATATTAATAATAAGTAATATACATAACCAAAAAATAATAATTATATAAATCTCCATATGGGCATGTCGACAAATGTTCAGACCTGTCTGGAATGTACTTATACGTGGCCATCTCAAAGTCGGTTAATTACCTCAAACCCGTTAAAATTTATAAATACAAGTTGTTATAATAATTGATTCTTTGTATCAATAAAAATCGAATATAAACAAAATCATAACATTGATATTAAATAGATAAATAATAAAAGATTAAAAAATAAAAAATGTTCCACGTAGATAATGTTATATATGTACTGATTAGAATGAAGGTATTTTTTGTATGAAAATGTTTTTAATCTCAGCAAAATAGTTGGGTCTTCTATTAAATATTTTATTTTTTCAAGTTTCAGTTGGTTCATTATAGATATATTTATCATTTTTATAACATGTCACGTTATGAAAAAAGTTACCAAAAATAGATGCCACATATTTGGATGCAAAAACAAAGGTGATGTTCTTAATTTAAAAATAGCAAACTAAAAAATAAAATTAAGATATTGGAAACTTATAGCTTATTACAATTAAAGATATAAACCTAAAAAATATGAAAAACATACTTATAAGCTGAAATCCCAAGTCAAACTAAGATATATAATACTCCATATAGTTGCATGATAAGAACTAACAAAGAAAATTGTCTTGCATAAAACAACAACATCATAATTTGAGAAATAAATTAACTTAATTAAAACCTAATAAGAGAATTATTTAGATCTAAAAAACCAACAAAAAAATAATCTGAAATTCAATCATGATTCATCGAATTAAATATTCCATTTCATTTGTTCTTTCAATAGCTTCCTGCAATTCTTTTTTATAAGGGTTAATCATATATATATTCTAAGAAAATTGATGATGATCTGATACAAACGTACTCAAAACTGAAACATTTTGAAGTTGAATTTAAATTTGAATTTTTTTTCTATTTATAGGAGACATACAAATATCCTATTACCTTACAGGCAGGCTTAGTCCGATGGCACGGTGACCCGAATGGGGTTGGGCTCTTAAATTTTGGGCCCGATAGCACAATACGGGCCGGTTGGCCGGATCCATATAGAACCAGAGGCCCGATGGGCCGGGCAGGCCCAACCCCAAACTTTGCCACCTCTACTTGCAAGGAAGAAATTATCATTAGAGTTGTGGAAATCCTTGTGGATTTGTATTGTTTGAAATTTATGGATTCATTGAAATAAGATGATGTTCAGGAACAACTCAAGTTGTTGTGAGAATTTAATCAAGATTATTAAATGAAGATTTTGATATTGGATTTCAAATTTGCTCCATGGTACTGCTTGTTTCAACATAGGAGGTTGGATTTGTAATCATATTTTTATCTAGAATTGCTTTGATCATACTGTTGGCTTTGGTTCTGTTTAACGATGTAGCTTTTATAAGTTGTACGCCCATCATATGTGATCGACTATATTTTTATTTATTCAAAAAAAAACATGCACCTAATATATTTATATATTTGTTTCTCAAGAAGAAAAAATACTAAGTAAAAAACAAAGATTATATTGTTTTCTCACGTCATCATACAAAGCGAATAGTATATTAGCGAATAAATATTTATTTGCATTTCAATTTAATGAACAGATGTCGGATAATAAATATTTATTTTTATAAAACCCTTTAACATTGGAAATCAACAAATATTTAAATATCACAATTTAATCAATAATTGTTCATTGTTTTAACACCTGTTTTTTGATTATTTTGCAACACTCAGGCTGAGAACACATTAAGAAGAACTATAAATTAAGCCACAAATCTTTCCCCTCTACACATATCAGTACTTCTTTGTGCTGCAGCGATGGCGGTGGATGTGGAAATAGGTTGGAAAACAATGGCGGCGGTGATGGTGGTGCACATGTTGGCCGTCGCAAATTACGGGGGAGATAATGAGTTTATTGAATCTATAATCTATTTGTACATAGACACTACTACAAACACCTATTTGTGTGTGTATAATTGGAATGCACCTGCAACTAACATTTTATATAAATAGATTTCAAATAGAGATCAAAATCGTGCTTCGTTTGGTTAGGTAAGGTGAAATGAAGCGGATGAAGCAGGAGAGTCATGAGAGTGATTTGGGAACTCATGATGGTAGGGAGGCGTGAAGTTGTGTGAAATCTGAAATTTATAGACACAAAAATAGTATAAAAATTTGAATAAGATTATATTACAATCAATTTATTGTTATGAATTATGCTATTGTAATGTCTGCATTAATCGATTGATAGTTATTAGGAGTATAATTTAGAATTGAAAAGACATAAAATAAAAGAATTAGAAAATTAAGAATAATTTGTTTTTGAATTCCACATAGGATCAAGGAAAATTATGGTGATAGAAATACATGATGCTATATAAAATCGATAGAATACTGTCTATGTAATTTAAGAAAAGAATAAGAACTATACACAGCTTGAATGTACAAGTTTATAGAAAAAATGAATCAATATGCATTTGAAATTGAAAATGGCTTCAATTCTTAAAATTCAAATTGTCGAATGAAAAGGCATGTTTTGCAAGGAAACACTTCCCATAGAGTCCAATTAAGTACAATTATTACATGATAGAATCATCCTTAATATTGTTTTTTTTTATGGTGGAATTTTTTTGTGATTTGATTATCCTTATATATATATATATATATATATATATATATATATATATATATATATATATATATATTCAAATAAGAATAATTTTTATGCGAGAATTAAAACCACAAAATTCGATATGAACAAAATAAATTAATTTGTTATGAAAATTGATACATTTATTGAGAAGTTATTGAATCCAACATTTTCATATTTGGATTCGAATCCCATGAGAATCGAAAAATTTATTTTTTTGGATATTTTTGGATTTAATAATTTTTTTAACGGATTCATCAACTTTCATAATAAATTCATTATTTTTTGATTATCATGTTCTTATGATAAAAATAATTCTCTCATTGATCCTCTCCTAAATAACAATGAAAAATCGTAAAAAATCCAGTAGAAAATGACGTGTTTACTTCGTAATTGTATGTAGGAAAAGATTCTAGATGTTCATACAAAAAAAAAAGTAAGGTCCAATAAATCTAACCGGCGTATTTAACCTTGGTTGAAGGAACTGGGACGATCAAGTTTTTTCTTTTCTTTTTCAGTTGAACTAGGATAATTAAGTTTTTCTTGAGATAAGGATAATTAAGTTGATGAGAATAAAAGAAGAAAAAAGAAATGGAAAGGAGAACAAGAAGAAAACGACGGCGTGGCATCTCCCTTTCTTGAATTTATCGGAATACCCTCTTTTTAACTTTTTAAAGTAGAAACTCGCAACGATCAAATTTCAGCATATTTCCGTGACATCCAAATAACCAAGAAAAGAAACATGAAATCCAAAAAGAATTCCATGTTCTTGTTTGCGACAACTCTACTACACTTAGTACTGCTGTGTTCCTCACACTCAGTTCAAGAATCCGAAGCAATACAGTCTGTTCTGAACCGTTTGGACAGCAACAAACCGTCTCCAACAGAACAAGAATCTGCCGCCAAAGGTGTTCTTCAGAGACTGCTTCCCACCCATTTAACCAGCTTTGCATTCAAGATTATCACCAAGGTATAACTATGCATAAGTTTCTTGAAATTCTGGTTGCTCGGAGTGGCAATTTTTGTTTGTTTAACTTTATAGCTATGCTATCATAATTAGAAAAATAGAAATAAACATTGTTGGTTTCTTTGATAATGGAGTGTCCAAAAATTATTGTGAATTGTTCGAAATTTCGAAGAATGCTGCTTCTCTTCTGCAATTTGGTGAAGACTAAGTACTGTGGAAACGATTGGAATTATGTTTAGTTTTCTGAGAGTAACAATGGCCTTTCAACTTCTTCTGTTGAAAGTAATTTCAGAGTTCGATTTTTTCGCAAACTAAGCACTTGAAAAGCTAGTCAAAATTCATATGGAGGATTGGTTTCTGGTGCAGGTATATATTGTGAAATTATGGATCTGTCTTATCATTTTCTTATTTTCTTTTACAATTTAATTTTTTGTTTTTGGTTTTTAGAATTTGATTTTTTGTTTTTGGTTTTTAGAATTTAATTTTTTGTTTTTGGTTTTAGAATTTAATTTTTTGTTTTTGGTTTTATAGTGGTTTTGGTTTCTGCAAGCTATTTGCAGACTTTCTTGAATGTTGTATCCCATAATTTAGCTTAACAGTTGTGTGTGTGTGTATACTTCATGCTTTAATCATATCTTATATTGTGTGTAATATAATACTAGGATGCCTGTGGTGGAAATAGCTGCTTCCAAATTAGCAATTGCAAGAGCTCAAATAGAGAATCGACTGAAATAATGTAGGTACAGTCTGTTATTTACAATCGTTTTTCTTCAGGTTCCTTCCATATGAGCACTCTTCATATTTATAAATTGGTATGGTTCGACTTTTCTGTAATTACCTTTACAGAAATGGTGACATTTGGTCACTGTGAGTATTCCTCCTTCTTGCTGATGACCAGAAGAAAACAAATTAGGACATATGATTGATAAAGAATAGCTAACTGTTCTATATTGGGTCATACAAAAACTCATCTCAAATTGGGCCTCTCAGCCTTATAAAGCCTCTGAAATGCACCCTTTAGTAACTTTAAATGTAATCTTCCTTTGAAGTATTTTTTGGGTGGGCTATTTCAACGGGTAAGGTTTCTTGTACAAAATTTATTGATGTCAACCTTTGGTGTCTTACACTTCTGTGCATAAGGCAAAATTTATCGAAAACATTATTTACTAATGTAAATCTATCTAACATGTCACTTCAGATTTAGACAACATGACTATGATCTTGCGTGCGAAGATTTAAAATAATGGAAAAATTCATTCACTTAACAAAGCATTCATGTTTTCTTTACCTTGCTAAAAAGTTAAAATGATGAGGCTTCTTTGATTATCTGTGTTTATATTTAATGGCTAATCCAGGATAAAAGGAACTGCAGCAGTTGATATCACATCAGGATTGCACTGGTATCTAAAATACTGGTGTGGTGCTCATGTATCTTGGGACAAGACTGGTGGCGTACAGCTTGGTTCAGTTCCCTCACCAGGGTCGCTCCCTCTCGTGAAAGATGAGGGTGTGATGATTCAACGTCCAGTGCCGTGGAACTACTACCAAAATGTTGTCACTTCTAGCTGTATGTTCTTTTCTTTTTCTAAAAAACTTAAATTTAAGTTTTGTTCTTTGATTAACGATTACTTTTTGATTCTCCGACCCCTGACATTTTGCTTGACCAGTTTAATTATATTCACCCCGTCCCAATCATATGATCCATTGTTCATTTTTGAGATGTCCTAAATATATAATTCTCTCTGTGCATAGATATAACTTTTTATGTTCATTACATAAATATTCCCATGTAATCTTGAAAACTGTACCCTTTACATTTTATCATTACACTACTCCCAATAGAAAGGTTTAGGAAGCTTGAACATAATTTACCATTTCAGTACTATTCTTAATCTACTTGAAAAACAAAGGTGGATTCTATAATTGGGATGAGGGACTATTTGAATTCCCTTACTTGAAGCAATAAATTTGAAAATTTATTTGATTTAGTGATTTTATCATATCTCGGTACCTGACTAATTCTTCAGTCATAGAGTCCTATTTTTTGTCATTGTTGTTTTTGTTGGTCTAAGTTGTCTGTTGTGGGTTCTCGTTTGTTAAGCTATTTGGTTTTCTGCTTCAACTTTCTCCCTGTTCTAAGAATCATCACAAATGTTTACAGCGTACTGATGTAATATGCATGGTCGAATATCGTATACAAGAGACGTGTCAGCTGGATAATACTTCCTTCTTAGCCTGATAATCAGTAGTTAAAGACATAAAGTAGAATAGTGTCTACAATTGATGACCATGTGTTTTGGGCAGTCATTAAGCCTGTCCAATATCTGGTACTTGAAGGATTTTTCATTACAATTTTTGGATGTCAGACTTGTTAGACCATGGTTTTTAGTACATTCATGTACCGTTATCTATTTATCTTCGTGTGTCCATATATGCATGTAATTGGTGCTGTCAATAGCTTAGCAGATTTTATTTGATCCACAGATTCCTATGTTTGGTGGAACTGGGAAAGGTGGGAGAAAGAGATCGATTGGATGGCACTTCAAGGAGTTAACCTTCCTCTCGCATTTACGGGACAGGAAGCTATTTGGCAAAAAGTTTTTGCAGTATGTTTTTGACAATTTTTTCTCATATCTTATCTTTATACTAATGCCTTGCTAAATCTATAGAAATTGATGCAACGTCTCATGAAGTACACACACTCTAAACATCAAACAATTTACCCAAATTTTGTGATCATTGATACTTGTGACGGAGTACGCTAGTTTAAATTCTTTCAATGTCCCACGTTATTACTGGTGAACCTATATATTGTTTTATCCATTTTCCCTATTGCAACCCCCCCCCCCCCAAAAAAAATAGAAAATGAAAATAAAATAAAATAAAAGGCCATTTCACAACTTGATGAGTGATACCAATCAGCTGAGTGCTCGTGACTGGTAGCATGAAGCTTCCACTATGTTAGTTCATTTACATACTTGGTTGCTTTAGATGCCTAAATTTTATTCTAGAAGTTTGTGTGTGTGTATTTTTTATTTTATTTTCTGATTTTGCAGGAGTTTAATATTACTAAGCATCATTTAAACGATTTCTTTGGCGGACCTGGATTTCTTGCTTGGGCACGTATGGGCAACTTACATGGGTCTGCCTATTTATTCCTTTTGCATTTCATTAATTCATTGATTTTATTGTTATTGTTGTTGTTATTTTGTTTTCACTTTATTTTGGGCCTGTTTCGATTGTTTGCTCTATATGTAGGAACGTAAGGTGATTACCAGAGAAACCAAATGAGATGATATTAGTCATATCCTACCATTTCCATTTTCTATATCTTAGGTAATTGGTGAAACCCCTCTCACAGTTTGTTAAGTTGTAGTGCTACTTAGCTAGTTCCTCTGTCTAGCTCTTGAAATAGGTCCAGGTCCTTAAGCTTATACATTCATTCTATAAATGTGTTATATAGCACAAGTTCAGAATTTTGTGTATCTTTCACCTTATGAAAATGATTATTTTGGAGAAACGAAATGAGGATATCGGAAAGGTAGAGCATGGTTTATTAGCTTGGCGATATGCCGAAATTAAAAAAAAGAAAAAACTAAAAAATAGAGCCCGTGGAACAACACTATAGGGACGTTAATAGTTTATAATATAAGTTTCTACTTGCGCTAAGCAGATATTATTATCAGTTTTCCTGATCTGTCTACAATTTCACATATGGGCAAAGCCAAAGAGTTTAAAACAGAGAATCTTTCTAGTGGTAATTTCAGCATGGATTTCTGTACACATCATTCCTTGGGTTACTCATTGGTTTGTAAGTTGTAATTTCAATCCAAAATATCAAGATCCTTGTGCAATATTTTTTGGGGAAAGTTTGTGCTTATTGTTATATCTTCTAGATCCTTTTGTTTAGGAATGAGTTTCGTTTCACAACTTTTGAAATTTTGGCTGCTAAATATTGACCTCTCTCTCTCTCTCTCTTGCTACGTTACTTTTCAGGGAATGATAAGACAAATAAGCTATCATATTGTTGTCAATTATGCTTAATATACTTTTACCTCTAGACTTTGTTTTTGTTTCAAGAGGTTTAGCTCCATATTTTTTTTTATTTGCAGATGGGGTGGCCCCTTGACTCAGAATTGGTTAGATAAACAGTTAATGTTGCAAAAGAAAATATTATCTCGAATGCTAGATCTTGGGATGACCCCAGGTATGCTTTGACTTCACTCTAATGTAGCCTTTTCCTCTTTTTTATTTTTCTTTACTAATCTATGTACGTTCACTGTGCGGTCTTTTGGTTTAACCAATATCTTAAGAACTGAATGAATACAGTTCATATTTGTCCTCTCTATTTACACCACATACACTGATCAATTATACAATGTTGTCTTCATAGTTCTTCCATCATTTTCTGGGAATGTTCCAGCTGCATTAAAAGCAATATTCCCCTCAGCAAACATAAGCAGACTTGGGGACTGGTATTTCCTTTTTCTTCCCCTTCTTTTTGAGAGTAATTATGTTGCCTTTTATCACATTTTTTTGTTTCACTGCCTTCATTGCAAATACTACTTTTATAATGACATGTATAAATGATTCAATTAAGATGGAGACTTCAGTTAATATGTTTGGACATACATTTATTGTCTTTTTGGATGATAAATACCAAAAAAAATAACCAAAGTTTTCTCATATGTGTTCTATTACTATATTTGGACTCACATGATACTTTTAAGTTTGAGATGATTTTTTTCACAAAGCATGCCATAATGTTTACTAGTTTTGCTTTCTTTTTTTTTGGTTGTTGGCTTAGGGTTAGATACGCTACCACCTATGTGAGAAAAAATCTATACATGTGCGGCTCATTATATTTAGTATCGAAAGCCATTTTTCTGTTTAATTACAGGAACACTGTTAATGGGGATCCACGATGGTGTTGCACTTATCTTCTGGACCCTTCTGATCCTTTATTTGTAGAAATTGGAGAAGCGTTCATGATAAAACAGATTAAAGGTAATTTATGTATAACTTATTCTTGTTACTTGTTCTAAATTTGATTCTCCCTTGCAAAAATTTCGTGTCGGTAAATAAATATGAATGATCTTTTCACTTGAAGCTGTCTTGAGTTTGTCGGTGGTTTAAAATTATATCAAAAGTATCTTTGAATTTCAACTTGTCGATTCTTAAACTTGTCCTGAAGGGCTGTTATGTAAGTTTCTAATAAAAAGAGCATCTGTTGCAAGAAAAAGAGATGCATCTTATGAGATGTGCCTATTAGCAATTGGCTTCGCTGGTGATTCTTGGATGCAGAGTAGACTGCTGTAGTTTTATATCAGTCACATTTCTAGATAACTACTCAAGATTGTGAAGCATTTATCGGCTTCAAAAATTTCACAATAAGTTATTTAGTACATAAATTTTGTCACTTCACATATTTATCGTTTCAATGTTTTGGTCTATATCTGAATCTCGATGTTATCCTTTATTCCACAGGCAAGTAGAATGGATTTTTTGTGATTAATGTTTGCAAGTTAGCAGAGTGAAATGACCCTTTCTCGTGCTTAGGTTTACGAGACATGTAAGGATAGACTAAAGTTGAAGACTTGAGCCTAGAATAAGTGCTCCATATTAATTGCATTATGATGATGTTATATGAATACTATATTTTTATATACTAAATTTATTTTATTTTATATTTTTTTACTTTAAATTGTACCTGTCTATTAAAGAATCATAGAAGCAACCTAAAAAAATATAAAATTCATTGAAGTTTTATAGTAAAAAATAAAATAAAATAAATCTTGCGTTTTAGTAAGAGGCTTTTGACTGTATATGTATTTCAACAAATAGTCTTGCTGATGGATATAAGGCCATAGCCTAGTAACATGAAGGTATTCTCATCCTATTGTCATAAATGCATTGATAGATCAACCTATCTCTAGCTAGGTTCTTTTGTTTGTCCTAACACTAATGGTTCAATTTTCTTCATATTGTATTCTCTAATGTCTTATTAACATCCATAAAATTACTTATATGGGTCCATATTTCTGCAGAATATGGAGATGTCACAGACATATATAGCTGGTACTTCTCTTGCAATTTTCTAGATTATTTCTCTTTTAGCATGAATAATGTGGAGAGCTTTTTACACTTATTCCCTAGTTTTGAATGACAAATTATTGGGTTGCAGTGATACATTTAATGAGAACTCTCCTCCTACCGATGATCCAACGTACATCTCGTCCCTTGGTTCTGCAGTATATAAGGCAATGTCTAAAGGCGACAAAGATGCAGTGTGGTTGATGCAGGTATGCTGTTAATCATACTTTCACTTAATCTCCGGCCTGTTTGTCTATATTTAGTAGTTCTTTTATCGATCCTCTCTAGTTCTCTTATTAGATACTTGAATTGAGTTCATGGGAGGAGCCAATGAAGTCTTTTTCTCTATAAACCAAATTTAGATTCAGAGAATCAATAGGATGTAGATAGTAAATTTTGGCATTTATATGATTTTTTTACTCATTTGAATTATCAACATCATGACTATTACTTATAAATTTATAATCCTACTGCAAAGTAGCTGGTGGCTGTAAATTGACTACAATTGCACAATCTCAAATTTCATAAATGTCGCATTGAAAAAATGCATTATGCAAACTGCAAAGACTACAACTGCAGAGTCTTAAATTTTAAATTTATACTTAAAAAGAAAAAGAAAAGAGGAGCAACCTTTTTTATATATAAAAAAAAGTCTTACTGTTTGTTACTAGTCAATTTTTTTATCCTTTTCCTCCTGTCCCCCCCCCACCCCCCAAAAAAAGAAAAAAGAAAAAGAAGCAGGCAGTTGCTTATTTATACATGTATGCATTTAACTCTGCTTTTCCAGGTCTATGGCCTAAATTATAATCATTTGATGTCCTTATAGGGTTGGCTTTTTTATTCAGATTCATCATTTTGGAAGCCCCCGCAAATGAAGGTATGAGCTATTCTTTAGCATTTGGCCATTCTTTGTAATTTTTATGCTTATATCACAATTGCTTGGGTCGTATGTGTTATGATGTGGGATATCCCACATCGACTACACATGCAAGTGTGGAGTGGTATATAAGTGAGTGTCAATCCTTTCCTATAACCATGGTTTTGGGAGAGTTAGGGCTCCTTGCTTGTATCCCTAACAATGGTCCGTCTGCCGGATCGTGCGTCTGGGAAGGGCGACCGTTGATCGGCCCGGAAACCGGTTGGGCCGGGAATAGTTCCCGGTGGGCCCAGGACTGGTATCACAATGAATGGAGTTGTGGGTGGGCCAGCAACCTGGGTGGGCCCCACCGCGGACCCAGCTGTGGGTGGGGAGGACTTCGAGTTGGCCGTCCGTGGACGTCGGTTTCGAAGGGGAAGGTATTGTTATGATGTGGGATATCCCACATCGACTACACATGCAAGTGTGGAGTGGTATATAAGTGAGTGTCAATCATTTCCCTATAACCATGGTTTTGGGGAGAGTTAGGGCTCCTTGCTTGTATCCCTAACAGTATGCTTCAATCACGCACTGATGTTTTTATGAAGATGAGTATTGTGCTGAACCTAGTCCATGTGTTGCAGGCACTCCTACATTCAGTTCCATTTGGGAAAATGATAGTGATCGATCTATTTGCGGAGGTCAATCCAATTTGGAAATCTTCGTCCCAATTTTACCACACTCCTTATATATGGCACGTAACTTAAATCAATATTCTTTATCTATCCTTTTCTTGGACAAAGTTATATTATGATATTTTTTTCTGATTTTTTGTCATCCATCAACTTCCTAGTTGCTTCAATCAAATATAATTTATGTTTATCATCACATAACAGGTGTATGTTACATAACTTTGGTGGAAATACAGAGATGTATGGCATTCTAGATGCAGTGGCTTCGGGCCCAATTGATGCTCGTGTTAGCAAGAATTCGACTATGGTAGGCTTTGTTCCTCAAGATTTTTGTCTTCAACATGCTTTTATAATGCACTTTGTGTTAGGCCAAGTCGTGTAATGTGCTTTGTGCAAAGCACTAGTTTTGGTTTTTGCTTTCTTTTTCCATGGAACCAATATGTCAGAGAGTTTAAATTGTAAAAGAAAAGGGAAAAGTTAGAACTTCTCATGATATTTTCTAGATATTAAGCTGCTTGTCTAATATCAAATTTCCATTGCTTTAATTCCCAATTGTATTGCTTATTATTCATATTCTTTTTCTAATCTTGAAATAGCAGTTCCTTTTTCTTCTCAAATTATCATTTACTATTCCTGGAAAATGTTTATGGTCTTTTGTGGTGTTTTCTTATTTGACTTCTATTTCTATTTTAGTATTCTCACTATCTCCTTCCAGGACAGATTGGTGTTGGCATGTGCATGGAAGGGATAGAACAAAATCCTGTTGTTTATGAGTTGATGTTGGAGATGGCATTTCGAAGTGATCAATTTGACCTCGAGGTAAAACAAGTATCCCTATTCACCTACCGGAACAACCTTGGTTATATCATATAGCAGTCATATGGTTGTCAAAATAATTGAAACATATGCCTTTTGAGTGAAGTGATTGTGCTATAAGGAGAATTAAAGCCACTAAAAACATAATCAGCCAGAATATTATTGACGTCTCTAGCTGCTTAATGTTTCTAATTTCAGGATGTCCTTGACTAGACCTGACCTTGCAGGAATGGCTGACAATTTACTCCCGGAGACGATATGGTAAATCTGTCAAACAAGTTGAGGCTGCGTGGAAAATTCTTCATCACTCTATTTATAACTGCACGGATGGAATTGCAGTACGTTTGTTCCGTCTATTCACTTCTGATATGTTTTGTCAGCTCTTTTCATTAGTATATAAATAAGATGTTGCTATCTATGCATTGATGTCAAGCTGACTAGCTTTTCACTCATTGCTTGATGCTATTTGTTTCGTAAAATTCTCTCGATGCAGGACCATAACACAGATTACATAGTAAAATTTCCCGACTGGGATCCATCGACAAACAACCAACTTGATGCACGCACGCTTGTTAAGAAGCATAGACTTATTGATATGCAGCCAAACAGAAGGTTCTTGCTCCATGAAATTAGTTCTTCCTTGCCTCAGCCTCATTTATGGTACAACAATCGGGATTCTATCAGTGCCTTGAAGTTATTCCTCGATGCTGGAGACGAACTTGCCAAAATTCCTACATACAGGTAAACTTTTTATTCACCATCATGAAACTCTTGCTGTGAATTTTAAGGTGCATTTTGCTACGTCGGCATTGCTAAATTTTGCAAGCATTGCAGGTATGACTTGGTTGACCTAACTAGGCAGTCACTCTCAAAGCTTGCAAACGAGGTATATCTGAGTGCAATATACGCTTTCCGGCACAAGGATGCGCAAACTTTAAGTCTCCAATCGTTGAAGTTCCTCCAACTCATCAAAGACATCGACAAACTTCTTGCCACAGACGATAATTTCCTACTCGGCCCTTGGCTCGAAAGTGCAAAGAGGCTGTCCCTCAATGCAGATGAGAGAAAGCAGGTTAGAAAATTTCTTCATCGTCTCCTTAAATCTAGGGGTGAGCAGGTTGAAAACCGAATTGAAGTTTTAAAACAAAACTAACCGAAGGTTTTAAAATGTCAACTCAACCGACCAAAGTTTATCTTCGAATGGAACTGAAATTCAAACTTCGGTCTCAGTTTAGTTAACCTCACTTTATAATGTTTTATCGTTTTATATCTAAATTTATTTTCCAAAATAGCCAAAAAAAATCATTAGTAAATCAAAATAAATTCAATATCAATTCAAGAAATATATTACTCCCTCTCTCCCATCCATGATGGCATGTATTTATTTTCGGGCTGCCCACTCAAGTTGGTATGTTTCCTTTTTAGAAAATAATTATCACGTCAAAAGGTGTGTATCCTACTTACTTTTTATCACTTTAACCATTTTATACTCTTCTTCTAAATAATCGTACCGAAAAGAAATGAGTCATTTTGGGTGGGACGGATGGAGTACTATATTAAATATATTAACCTTTAGGATTTTCAATGTTTAGAATTTAAAATATAAAGTAAAATATTTAATTTATATTATATATTAAAAGTTCAGTCGGTTTGGTTCCAACTGAAGTTTTTTATCGAGCGAACCGAACCAAACTGAATAAATTTCGGTTCTTATAAATAAAAACCGAACCGAATCGAACCAAACATGGCTAAAAACCAAACCGAAACCCGATCAAAATTCAACGGTCCGGTTCGATTATTCGAATTCGGCTCGATTTTGCTCACCCCTACTCCTTTGATGGAATCACTTATCAACGTTAACATCTGTGATTTAGTACGAGTGGAACGCAAGGACTCAAGTAACAATGTGGTACGACAACACTGAGTATGAGCAGAGCCAGCTTCATGATTATGGTGAGCCGGTTTCCTTCTTTGTCTGCTCAAGCTGCTTTTCTTTGTTGAAAAATCTTGATCTCCACTTTTATGTTTTGGACCTCAGCGAATAAGTTTTGGAGCGGACTGTTAGAGAAATACTATCTTCCACGAGCATCCATGTATTTTACGCGTTTGTTGAGAAGCTTGAATGAGAACGAGGACTTCAACTTGTTGGAGTGGAGAAAGGAGTGGATTGCATACTCGAACAAGTGGCAGGCCGGAGTCGACGCTTACCCCGTGAAGGCGCAGGGCGATGCTCTTGCTATAGCAGAAGAGCTCTACCACAAATATTTCATGTAGGGCACGTGTCGAGGCGCGGGTAACGAGCATTTCCGAACACATTTCCATATTGTTTCTTATACTTTATCAATGTGCATCAAATACATGGTGATGCAGTAAGCAAAAATGATGATTTTCATCTCCGTTGAATGAGCAATGTGATGTTTTTCATGAGTGTAAAACTTTGCTGTTTACAAATGGAGAGGATATGATAATGTTATTTATATAATCTTTTTCTGGTATGTGTTTTTGCAATTGAGGTAAAATGGATAGTTTAAAGAAATTACACCAGACGAATTTACAGAACATAGATTTAGGAGTGAAATATGAAAATGGGTCAAAATTTTAAAGTGAACTCACTGCCATGGAAACTTTGGCACTGCAATCTTGTGATGAATATCAAATTTGCATCATTAAGTCCATAAGAAATTTACTTTGATCCGCTTTTTATTTTTGACACGTTTTATAAATTTTTGTAATAATAATAATACTTTTCAATATAAAGTATTCTCTGTTGCTTCAAAATTTATTCATAGTTTTTCTTTTTTGGTACGTCTCTTAAATTTGTTTCATTTCTATTTATAAGTTTGAAGCCATTCTGTGTGATACTAAATATGGTTTACTAGTACTATTTGGTTTTGCGGTATATGTTTGAGCTTGTTATATTTGGTTTTTCAAGTATGATTTATCCTTCTAAATGGGATTTACTTGTTCTTTGTGGCACCACTTGTGTAGTTTGCAATATAGGTTTGAGCTTGCCACTTGGTTTCATACTTGGTTTTTCAAATGGGGTTTACTCATTTCAAGTGTGATTTACTCTTCTTGTGTAGTTTGTAAAGAATATTGCACAACGCGGGTTTTATCAAGTATGTTTACCCATCATGTGTTGTTTGCAAGGAATGTTGCACTATACGTGAGTTTTACATTTGATTTTTCAAGTATGGTTTTACTCTTCCAGATATGGTTTACTCGTCTTGTGGGGTTTGCAAATAACTTTACACAATACATGGGTTACCAAGTGCGGTTTATTTATCAGATGTGGTTTGCAAGGAACGTTTCACGATACGTGTGTTTTACCCAATACGTATTGCAGATAGCAACTACGAGTTTTTCATAAATTAAAAAAATAAAAGAATGAAACACGAAATATTCTATGAAAATATATCCTAGCATAGAATCGAATCGAATTGATTTTTATATCCTAACTTAATCCAAAACCTTATCAAATAGAATTATCCAAAACTTTTTCCTAATGAAAAGTGAAACCCCCCCACAACTATCTAGGTTAAGCAATGTTATTTGGAGCAAAGACTTATACATACGTTAAATTTCGAAATTAAAATTTAAATATAATTAATTATGATTTAATATATTTAATTTGAAAACTATAATATTGCTAATCAATAAGTAACACGAATTAGTTAATATGTAATCAATAAGTAATTAATTATTGGCGGCAGTCACGACTCACGGTGGCTTTTGCCCATTTATTTTAGGTCCATATTAAAAACGCTAATTTTGACAGCTCTGGTTACCGTTATTCTCGTTTATCTTTGATTGCGTAAAATCGAATAGTAGTTTGGCGGCATTTTTAAGCGTAA
The DNA here is from genome assembly GCA_036937905.1 of Salvia rosmarinus. Classification (NCBI taxonomy): domain Eukaryota; kingdom Viridiplantae; phylum Streptophyta; class Magnoliopsida; order Lamiales; family Lamiaceae; genus Salvia; species Salvia rosmarinus. The sequence continues at coordinate 6,107,699 of CM072815.1, forward strand.
ATATTCATTTTTAATTCTCTCAAAAACTCAGAAACCACATAGCAAATGCCCTAATTTTGCAAAAATATGGTAAAGAAATAAGAAATGCCAATGAAGGTGTTGGAGGCAACATTGTCGACATTTGAAGGCGTGTTTCAGCAATTTGCCACTTAAACCGCGAATAATAAGGCGAATTTCATCCTTTTCTTGGCTGACAACGAATCATCCACCAATCTTAGTTGGTGCCCTGGTACGCAGCTTTTACTCTTTCTGCATTGATATGTTATTTGATTGAGAGGGTGGAGGAGAGAGATGATTGGTGTAATTTAGATTATTGGAGTTGATTGATCACAATTTGGTGGTTGGGCCACTGGTGATGACAGTTTACAGTGTCATAATCTATAGAAGATTTTGATATTTGAACGTTTGGATTGTTTACTGAGGATGGTTTGACAGAAATGTTGAACTGCGTGCTTTTTTTCTTGATTTTATTTTCATTTGTTATCTTTCCATTGTTGTTATAGTTCGAAGTCTCTTTCTACATACTGCATAAAATTCGAAATCCAAATATGATAGATCTATGAGATAATGCATTTCTTCGGGTAGATAAATTCATATTTAGTAGATATTATGCAGTGGTTGCTGTGTAGATTGTTTTGAACTAATTTTTGAGTTCAATTTACTTTCTAAAATTATTCTATAAGATGGAGCTTTTGCTTTAGGATTGAGGGTCACTATCGTATTCTGAATCTTCTCAAACTACATCTCTCTGGATATTCTCTTGTTTTATCTTGAGTTGAATGTCTGCTAGATATGAAGTTTAGTTGTATTCTACCTAGGCCTGAAGCTTTGAATTTCTATTATGTTTGATTATTTGGCCTTCAGTGTTTACATGATGAAAGTTTGTTTCACGTGATCTAATTACAGCCAAATGTATTTTTTTGTCCCTTTGTACATGCAAAATAAACTCCATATCTCCACAAACAAAGAAAAGAAGAGACTGTTTGTTGTCATTCCTATGTCATAGTGCAATTTCTGTTAAAAGATTTTGACATCTCTACATACTGAAGAAACATAGTCTATGCTGCTTAGGCTTGGATGATATCTAAGTAGAAAGTTGCCCTCTCTTTGTGCATTGGGAAGCAGGTTACTCTCTGCTTGCTTTGTTTCAACATCTATATATAAATATATCTGTGTGTCTGCGTGCACCAATTCTATTTCAATAAAAAAAGTGTTTTATCCAGTCTGTTTTTCTGGGCAAAAGTTCTCTGGTTCCAGACTTGTTGCCCCATTGTAGTCTGAAGTACAGAGCATGTGCTTGCTCCGGCATCAATCTGCAATTTGTTTCATTTATAGCCAGGCAACCATAAGCTTGTTTCTCCTCATATTTTATTTCATCTATTAATACTTGTGTTTTTTTACAACTCAGCTTGTTTGGAAATTCCTTTCTTCTGTTTCATTTCCATCAGGTATTTTCTAATCTTGGGTGATTATTTGATTGGTTTTCTACTTCGGACTCTGTCAGAGCTGAACCAGTGATATACAAGAAGCTGGAAGCGGCTTCAGGTAATGTGGCCTTGTTGAAGGCCTATGTTGGAGATGGGCCTACATGGAGGAACCCTCAGCACCCATGGAGGGTCGTCTATAGGTTCAAGCTTACAGGAGTTCTTACACTGATCCGTTGGGAAAATGGTTCTGTAAAAGCTCGTCTCGAAGATCATGAGGCCCATCTTAACAGAAAGATCGACGCTCTTCTGTCTGAGGATTAGATAGTAGTGTTGGCGGAGGAAAAGTTGTGTTGCCTGATAAATAACCTTTTCTCCATTGGTTATACTTTAGAACTCTCATCTGCATGTATGTATCTTAAAGTTGGCTCTTTCGGATTTACAGATCACTTTGTGGAATTGTGTTTTCATCAATGATGACACATACCAAAGAACTGTTGTCACATACATTTGTGTATGGTAATTAACTTTACATTCAGTGAAATGAATCGTTCAAAGAAAATACACTTGTACACGAGATAAATTTACAGAAACTAGAAAAGAATTGTTTTCCTTGAACAATTTGAATAGAGTGAACAAATCAATATATCCTAAAAGAGTTCCATAAGAAGGGGATCGCCTGCTGCCATGAGCTCTACCAACCTTACAAAATCTGACTCGCTAGAAACGTTAAGCGGGTATACAGCTGGTACCTGAGCAGAGTAGAAACTGAAGGAGCTCGTTGGCGCCATGTTTGCCTTGTAGATCATCTTATTCAGCACAGGGTCGAAATTTTGTGGCAAATCCATCGCCATGAAAAACATTGGCACAGCAATCTTGTGATGGATATCGATTTCCCCCACTAAATCGACGAGATCAACAAAGTCTGAGACAAAATGCTGAGGAATATAGAAAACCTCGGAGCCACAGAGAGCTAGACTCTGCTGACTTGGACTACTTTCTTTGTAGTTGACCTGTAGATGAGCTGGCATAGTACTGACGACTCTTTTGACCATGTTGGCTTGTTTTGCAAACCATGCTGAGTCCTTACCATTAGCCACTGGTCTAGATGCAGGCACCTATGTGTATTGATCTTGTTAGACAAGGATAGCAGTTGTTGGAAACATCAGAGATATATACATCAATTGTGATACCTTGTTGGCAATCCACAACTTAGATATGTCGGCTTGCAACAGGCTCCAGTAGTTTAAAATTGTATTGTCGTGCAAGAAGAGGAAGCCTCGTGTGTTGTTAAACCTATTGATAAGTTTGGGAAGATACCTGTGGGAAAAAAGTGTAAGTGTGAGTAGACGTCTGCACCGAACATTTCTCAGTAGCATGGTCCTAAAATTTCCTACCAAGTGATCATGCATTTATTGTTTCTTCTATAAAACATATTGTGGCGACACAAATGTAACTACAAATGAAATCATTTGAAACAAAAATTAATTTTTTGCTTATTCTAGATCTTTGTTTAGTCCAAACAAATTAGCAAGAACTTAAAATCAAAGACAAAAGACTTGATTCCGTGATAGGGTGTGCTTATCAAACTATACGAAACACTATATCCTCATTTAGTGATAATTGATCAATATAGGATGGCAAATGAACAGAGGGATGGACAGTTGATATTAATTATCATATATTATCCTATCTCAAATTTACTAGTGAGGATGGCTTCACAATGAGAGAGAGTGTCTTAGCAAGTATATAATGCAAAACTCGCAGCAATTCATACTTGAGCAAATCAAAGAAATCATAGATCGAAGAACATACTTGTATATTCGATCCAACTGCCCTTCCTCAACTGCAAGATCTGCATCAGCTTGCGTTGACAAAATAACGACTGTTTTGAATATTCTACCATAAAGCAATCTCCATTCCAGGGCAGTTTGCTGCACAGGTCCACTAACAAACATAATCAGCACAATATCACCCAAATTCCTCCTCCATCGAATAAGATTCCCAATCTCATAATTAACTGTCCCCGATTCCTCAACTCCAAGATGCATAGAAGGCAGTTTCCGAGGCACAAACTCCTTCCTATGAGCAACACCCATGTCCGTACTCTGCCTATGCATCTCGAGATTCTCGACTTCCATCAACCACGGGGGCTTATACCCAACTGCTATCAAGTCTTCCAGCCACGACAAGGTGAATTTCACATCATTCTCATTCCAAAACCCCTCTTTTTCCATTGAATAACTTAAATCCACTATCTTCTCAAACAGTGTCTGCTTCTCACATCTCCAGTCAACCAAAAACTTAATCAGCCGACCTACATTCACATGAAGATCTTTCTCTTCCATAAAAGGGAATGATTCAGTTTTGTCCTGCCTATGAACAGTTGGGGGATAAACTACAACATAACCACCAATCTCCCACAACACCCTCTGCCCGAAATACCCTCTCAACACATCAGACGCCATCGTGCTCACAGACACAGGAAGCATCAAACCCCAAAATGCATCATAATGAAACAATGTATTGAAAGAATTCAAGGGCACCATTATACCTGCAGAGGTCGCCACCTTTGGAGCGTGCTCGTCGAATCTTATGTCAAATGCCTCCAATCCCACCTTCCTCGTTGCATAAAAGATCGAATCCACATCCGGCAAGCCATTAGATATACCCTGCTGTATGTATTGCTTCCCTCCAGAGACCTCAGAGTAGAACTCCTCATGCCCAACTTGACCTACATTCTCCAATGGCAGCCCTCTCGGCCAAACCGACCTCTGCCCAAAATGCACATATGGATTCACAACGCTCCTATTCGAATCCCCATCACTATACTGCAAAATCGTCTGCTGCTTCACCACTACACTCTCCAAATCAAGATCAAACTGCTTTCCAAGATCCCCACCAATCACTTCACCACGATCGTCCGCATCAAAAATCCTCCTCGCCCCGTGCTGGATCGCGAAGAGATACCCCACGCTCTTCCTTACATAAGAATCATAGGGCAAATAATCCACCACTCGATATCCTATATCAGCTTGTTGATCCAATGATAAGTATATTGCGCCCTTCAAGCTCCAATCTTTAGGGGTTTTCGAATTCCCTACAGCTAGAACTTGCCAGCCTTTAGTTCTCACGAGATTTTGGAGTGGAATCGACGGATAATCGGAGACAGATACTATTATCCACTGCTCTGAGTGGAATGAGGAGTAAGGCGAGGATTTATCCACAATTGGGTGTATGGAATTGAAATTAGGTTTAGGGATTGTGAGTTTTGGGGTTTGTGCAGAAGTTGGGAATTCTGTGAGCAGAAGAGGGGGGTGGAGCTGTAGAGGAAGAAGAAATATGCGGCAACGGTGAGGGTTAAGACGGTGATTATGAACAATTTGAAGGAGTTGTCAGAGGCCCATGTGGAAAAATCGAGATTCTTGGTTTGGGAGAAGAGGGGGATTCTTTTGTTGGAAGTTTTGAGATTGAGAGGGTTATGGGGTTTTGAGGATTTAGTGGAGGGGTGATCTTGGACGATCATTTGATTAGTAGCAGTGGGTCAACCACTATAATTATTTTCTTCTCACTTACACACAGATTGCGATCTCTCTCCCTCTGACACGGACACGCAGAGTGAAGGATCTAGAGATTGGAGCTTCAGTTGCAACAACAATGGAGCATGTCGTTGCAAGTCAACATGAAGAGGAGGAGGGGTATGCACGGAAAGCGAGAGTAATCTGTCGCCGACCGCCGACAGTTTTGTTTTGTTACAATTTACACCCTCCGTCCAACCTAAAGTGTATCATTTCTTTTGGACATGAATATTTAGAAAAAAATGTATAAAGTAGTTAAAGTGTTAAAAAATGGATAGAGCATATACTTTTTGAATGACTAATTATTTCCTAAAATGAAATGAGACATTTGTAATGAAATAACTCAAAAAGAAAAGTGAGACATTTTAAATGGGACATATGGAATATTTGATATCAAAATTTCGACTATGGAATTGAGACATTCATGTCTAGATAAATTCATGACTCTAATTGTAATTATTAATAATCTATATTTTGTTAAAGATGTGAATAAATTGAAATTTATTGATACATTTTATCCAATTTTATATATTCAAGACTATATTTGAATTTAAGTTTTTTTTTATTTTGCTAGTATACTTGACTACTTCAGTTCAATATTGGGTGTAAAACAAACCATAAACGTTTAAAATCTGGACGTATTGCCTATCTATTTTAGGTACATATTAAAGACGCCAATTGAGACAGTTCTGGTTACCATTATTATCTTTGATTGGGTAAAATCGAATAGTAGTTTGCCGTATTATCTCTCAAAAACTCAGAAACCACATAGCAAATGGCCTAATAATTTTGCAAAAATAGGGTAAAGAAATAAGAAATGCCAATGAAGGTGTTGGAGGCAACAATGTCGACATTTGAAGGTGTGTTTCAGCAATTTGCCACTTAAACCGCGAATAATAAGGCGAATTTCATCCTTTTCTTGGCTGACAACGAATCATCCACCAATCTTAGTTGGTGCCCTGGTACGCAGCTTTTACTCTTTGTGCATTGATATGTTATTTGATTGAGAGGGTGGGGGAGAGAGATGATTCGTGTAATTTAGATTATTGGAGTTGATTGATCACAATTTGGTGGTTGGGCCACTGGTGATGACAGTTTGCAGTGTCATAATCTATAGAAGATTTTGATATTTCAACGTTTGGATTGTTTACTGAGGATGGTTTGACAGAGATGTTGAACTGGGTGCTTTTTTTCTTGATTTTATTTTCATTTGTTATCTTTCCACTGATGTTATAGTTCGAATTAAGGTTTGCAGTGTCATAATCTATATCTTCAAGTTCTGATTTCTGAAATTTAGGTTGCTATTTAGAAGAGTATCTTATCCATGTTGTTGAGCTCAGCTTTTTTTCAAAATTGTTTGCAAACTGTGTTAATGTTGGCACTTTATCATGTCTTTTATAAATACATCTATTACTGGAAGTCCATCACAGGTTCTTGTTTATTGGAATGCATATAGACTGCAGGGAGTCTGGAATAATCCTCTTATAATTGCATATTGATTTGCAGTTTTGGGAGAATGGCAAGATCTTTAGCTAATATTCTTTACAAAGGCATTGCTGCATATCCAGCTGCTACGTCAACTGTAACTGTAAGTTTATTTAGTTGTATGTTGCTTGAAGATCTCTAAACTATGCGTTTCCCAGAGCTTGCATGCAGTTTCATTGCAATCTTTTTCTGTTTCCATTAGGCTGAACCAGGAATTAGTTTATTAGTAAATAATCATCCGACCTGTACTAAATGCATTCTTCCCAACATAAGTGTTTGCTAAAATCAAGCTAGGTCTTTAATGTGACAGTTTACTGAATTCTGGTTCTGATATTTATCTAAAATTGTGTTACACCCTGTAGGCAGCTGGATCCTTCTATCAGGGCATACTTCGTTTCTCCACTTCTGTGCCCAGTGATCCCGATACACATGAAGATTTTAGACCCACAACTAAAGTTGGGAGTTCTAACATCACCTTGAAGGACATTGTTGAGCAGGTAAGATTCTGAGTTATGCAATCACTGAGCATATGAAGAAATGGATTATCAAATTTCAGAATGCTCTGAAATTTGTTTTTCTATTAGCCATTTGGTCTTTTCTTTCATTACCTTGTTTTCCAGTCTTCCTTTATCTCGAATTTGTTAGTGATTTGTGCTGAATATACAGGATATCAAAGAAAACCCTGTGATGATATACATGAAAGGTGTGCCAGAACTTCCCCGATGTGGATTCAGTGCACTAGCAGTGAGCGTCTTGAAAGAATATAGTAAGATATGAAAAACACTTCTTTGTGCATTCTTACCTTGTTCCTTTCTTGAACATGTTACACAACATTTTCTGTGTACGAGTCTCTTTTTTCAGGCCAAAACTTTTTCATTGTTTTTTGTTTGTTTGTTTGTTGAGCAAGTGGGGGGAGTTTGGTTTGGTATGTGGGTTGGGTAATGAAAATGAGCTGTTTCATTTGGCTGAAGTATCTAATTCAAGCTTTATTTAGATGTTTCTTAGACATACTGAAGTTCATTTGTTGCGAATATTGAAGCAAGCTACATCTTGGTCCATCCAAAAATTATATAGAACGTTTGTTTCTAATTAGTGCAATTCTTATGTACTATTTTGGTTACACTGATACTTTGTATCTGTAATATGGCTTTTGCAGATGTACCTTTGAGTGCAAGAAATATATTAGAAGACCTCGAGCTAAAGAATGCTGTAAAATCCTTTAGGTAACTTATGAACTTGAATATTTTAGAGCCCGTGATGAGTAGTTGCAAACATGTAACTGGATGATGGTTTTCTCGGGAAGAGGATAAGAAATTAAAAGAGAGATTTTTGAGTGTTATGTATAAAAAACCTATAGCAATGTAATAGATTATATGTAGATGGTGATGAGTGGGTTACAGGCATTGGTTTGAAAAGCTATGCTATTTAATGTAAAGATGCATAGAACTTGCTTTGTGTTGAATAATGAAAACAATGCTTATGCTTTTGTATCTACCATTGCAGCCACTGGCCGACATTCCCTCAGATATTCATCAACGGGGAGTTTGTTGGCGGATCGGATATCATTCTTAACATGCATCAGGTTTTTGTCTTCTACTTTCTCCCTTTGATTCTGGATTGATCAACATGTCATTTTCATTGTAATACTCTTCCTCGTCGTGCAGACCGGTGAATTGAAGGAAAAACTGGATTGATCAACATGTCATTTTCATTGTAATACTCTTCCTCGTCGTGCAGACCGGTGAATTGAAGGAAAAACTGAAAGTTGATGCAGGAAAAGAGCAATAAAACAAGATTTGTGCCTGGATGCTGGATGACGAGGATGATCCCCTCCCTCTATCTCAAATTACATTTATTGCTTGCCTAATAAGGACATGACAAATGATGAAACTATATATCTTTGCATTTTAAAAATGCCCGTGCATTGTCGAATAAATTTTTACTCTAAATTCTCTTTCCCAGGTTTTGTAGTGTTAATTTGATTACATAAACCAAGTTATATTGAGAAACATCTAGCATGTCCTTTTGCTTTTTTATGTCCATAACAAGTTTCGATTTTCATTTCCATATGCAATGAAAGTGCAGGGACACAACCAGTACCAGAAATGTAATGAAAATTGTGCTTAAGTTTGGGAGGATTTAGTATGATGAATGAAAAATATAGGACATTTCAGAAGTCTTGGATTTATGCCCCGTAGAGAGACGAATTTCTATAATTATAATAAATGAAAGGCATACGTTTCTCAAATTTCTTCCTAATCCATTTATGAGAATTATTCCATAAAATACTTTCTAATTATCTTTCAATAATATTTTTTATTTACATCTTTTACCATTTATGGGCTATGACCTATCACTATTTTTACTTATTACTCTCAATAATACCACTTATTTATATATTTTACCACACATCAACATGTTCCAACACTAATCTAATTAACACTATACTAATGTGAAACTCTTATTCCACTCATAATATAATCAACAATTTTATTAAAACTCATATCGAAGATTCTTAGGAAATAAATTATAGGAGGAGGGATTACATTGTAGCCGTCCATGGTATTAAAGTATTCTGTTAGTTTGTTAATTAGTTGTTAGCTTCTGTTAGTTTGTTAATTAGTTGTTAGCTTTATTGTTTTGTTAGTTATTCGGTTAGCTAGTTTGTTAATGAAGCTTCGTTTAGCTTCTTCAGTTAGTTTCTATCTTTTGTATAAATGCATGCTACTGTATTGCTTAATCTTCATAATACACATTCTTCTATTTCTCAAATCTCTCTCATTCTACAAAGTTCACATTACATTTAACATGGTATCAGAGCTTGCATTTTGATCTATCAAATTTTTTCTTTTGCTCGCTTCATGGAGAACTCTTCCATTGCTACTTCTCCACATTTTCCACAGATCATCAAACTCACCCGATCCAACTATGCTTTCTGGCGAGCTCAGACGATCTCTACTATTCGTGCTCATGGTTTCCATGACTTCATCTCCAACGGTGCGACAGTGCCACCTCCTCTCCTTCCTCGCCGTCCACCGGAGCTCCTCTTCCAATCGGCTCACGCAGTATGGATACGTCGCGATCAACTTCTCCTAAGCTGGCTCCTTTCATCAGTGACTGAATCAATGCTTGGTCATGTTGTTCGCTGCACCTCTTCATATGATTTCTGGTCAATCCTTGAACGGCTGTTCATGTCTCAATCCAAGGCGAGAATTATGCAACAGACCTTCTTCTTCAAGCCACAAAGAAAGGATCTCTTCTCGTTGAAAATATTTTCTTCAAATGAGGGATTTGCGATCAACTTTCTGTGAGGTCAAATTATCAACGATGACGAGCTCGTGATGTACATTCATGTCGGTTTCGATCCGAATATGAGGCTTTGGTTGTTAATATCATGCATCGAATCGACACACAAAATTTGCGGAGATTCGTAATGCTTTTCGTGCCTATGAGTTGCGTTCAGAAGAACATCCTCCTCAAGTTGAGTTCCAAGCTCATGTTGCTTATCGAGGACGAGGTCGAGGTGTTAATCCTCCACCACATGGTTCTACTCCAGCTAATAGAGGTGGTTCTAATCGGTTTGTGTCATCGCCCAAGAGTATTGTCTGTCAATTGTGTGGGAGAACTGGCCATGTAGCAATCAAGTGCTTCAAGAGATTTGATATTCATTTCACCAACAACACATCTACATCTCCTCAAGCTCTTGTCTCAAAGGTTACCACTGCTGAATCTACTATCCCATAGGAGCCGTTGCATGTTGATCCATCTTGGTATGTGGATAGTGGTGCCACGACCCACATCACAACTGATATGAAAAACTTGGCCGTCAACAACGACTACTCCGACACTGATGCGTTAATGGTTGGAAACGGTAACACTTTATCCATTGCCTCTGTTGGTTCAAACTCTTTCAACCTTTCTCCTACTCAATGTCTACTCCTAAATAATATTCTCTATGTACCTCAGATTACGAAAAATCTTCTTAGCATATCTCAATTTACAAAAGACAACCATGTCTCTATCGAATTCACATCAAACTCCTGTTTTGTGAAGGGCATCAAGACTCATAAGATTCTGCTGAAAGGGGCTCTTATTCAAGGGCTTTACCAACTTGATCTGTCATCCCTCTACTCCAAGTCTTTGGTGACTTCATCTGGATCAAGCTCATCTCATCGGTTTTCCCATGTAATTCAGTTTACGTGTAGCCTCTAGTCATCATACGATTACTAATTCAAAATTTGTCGGTATTTGTACAACTTTAGATACACTTCATAGAACTCTTGGTCATCTTGCACCAGCTGTATTAGCTAAAGTTTGTACTCTCCTTAATATCCCCTTTCAATCCAATATGTTACATTTCTGCGAAGCGTGTAAACTAGGAAAAATGCATCAACATGCTCATGTTTCATAACCTGTTAAAACTTCTTCTGCATTCGAACTTGTCCACTCGGACCTTTGGGGTCCTGCACACTCTTCATCTACTGCTGGTTACAAGTACTATATAATTTTTGTTGATGACTTCACTCGGTACACTTGGATTTATCCTCTAACTTTAAAATCCCAAACCGCAACAACTGTTATAAGATTTGTTACCATGATCAAATGTCAGTTTTCTTGCTCCATCAAAACTTTCCAATCTGACTGGGGGGTGAGTATAGACCTATTTCTGAGTTTCTTCACACTCAAGGGATTCACTTTCAACACCCATGTCCTTATATCCACACTCAAAATGGACGCGTAGAAAGAAAACACCAACACGTAGTTGATGTAGGGCTAACTCTCCTTGCTCGGTCTTCTCTCCCGTTTCACTACTGGTGGGATGCCTTTCAATCTGCAGTTTACCTTATTAACAGATTGCCGACTCCCTCTCTCCATCAAATCTCTCCATTCCAAGCTCTTTTCCATACTACTCCTAACTATAAGTGGCTTGGATGTGCGTGTTTCCCATATCTCAAACCATATAACCAACACAAACTTCAATATCGATTGGCCAAATGTGTGTTTCTTGGTTATAGTGAAAATCACAAAGGTTACAAGTGTCTTAGCTCCACAAATCGTATCTACATTGCAGATATTGTTCATTTTAATGAACAAGAGTTTCCATACACCTCTATGTTCCCGTCTACGCACTCTTCTAAACAGGTTACACCTCCCATTCTTCATCCCTTGCCCATTTTGTCTCTTCCAGATCAGGCTCCTCTTCAAGCACCTCACTCACCACCATCTCAGTCACCACCACCATCATCTTCTCAGTCATCTTCCTCGGCTCAGCTATCACCTGCATCATCCTCCACGTCGTCTCAGTCTCATATTTCTCATTCCTTGTCAATCCCTTCCTTTATAGAACAAGTTTCACATCCTACAACTCCATCTCCACCACCAGCCAACTCTCACTCCATGGTTACCCGATCCAAGAATGGCATCTTTAAGCCTAAGAGTTATGTTGTTGAGCCTGCTTCTAATGTCACTTGTATGGGGTCTGGTTACTTTGTTCTTCAAAAACATGAAGTATATCTTGTCCAGAAAACTGGTCCTGTGGCTGACTCTCCTGCACAAAAATCATCTCTGCCGACTCTTCCTCTATCCATTGATGATGCTCTATGTACTCGGCCATGGACAAAGAGATTCAAGCTTTAACATCAAGGGCACTTGGATTCTCATTCCTCCATCTCCTCTGTACAAAGTCCTCAACAACAAGTGGGTGTTTCGTGTCAAAACTTTGTCAAATAGGGAGTTGATAAGCTAAAAGCCAGGCTTGTAGCTCACGGCTTTGAACAGCTTGCTGGAGTGGATTTCCTTGAGATTTTTAGTCCTGTCATCAAGGCATCTACAATCCGATTGATGTTTGCCTTAGCAGCTTCTAAAGTTTGGGGAATTCAGCAAATTGATGTTAATAATGCCTTTCTAAATGGCGATCTTGAAGAAAACATCTACATGTCGCAGCCACAAGGATTTGAAGATGAGCAACATCCTGAGTATGTCTGTAAATTGCAAAAATCGCTCTATGGTCTTCGACAAGCTCCTCGAGCTTGGTATAACAAGCTCCGAAACTGCCTCTATGATCTGGGATTCAAAAGATCGGACTCGATTTCTCTCTTTTTCACAAACAAGAAAATGGTGCTTTGCTTCTTATCTTGATTTATGTTGATGATATTTTAGTAACTGGTGATAGTGAAGCTGATATTTTTGGTATCATTGATCTCCTCATCAAAAATTTGCTCTCACATCCGCTGGAGAAGTTCATTATTTCTTGGAGATAGAAGTTGTCAAGTCTCAGTCGACCTACTCTCTTTGTCAGACTAAGTATTTGAATGAACTTCTTCAGAAAACTCAAATGAGTGACTGTCATTCTTGCTCTACTCCTATGACACCTGCTATTAAACTGTCTAAAGAAGGAGGAGTGCCTCTTTCGGATCCAACTCTCTATCGCAGCACTATTGGAGCTTTACAATATCTTACACATACTAGACCTGATATTGCATTCGCCGTAAATAAGCTTAGTTAATTTCTGCACCATCCTACTTCTTGCATTGGGCTGCCTGCAAAAGAGTCCTTCGTTATCTTAAAGGATCTGCTTCTCTAGCTCTGCACTTCAAACCTTCCTCTTCCACATGCTTGGTAAGTTTTGCCGATACAGATTATGCTAGCTGTATTGATGACAGACTTGCGTCTATTTTGGTGATAACCTGATTACGTGGAGTGTCAAGAAGCAGCAGGTTGTCTCTCGGAGTAGCACTGAGTCTGAGTACAGGTCCATTGCTAATGCAACCACGGAAGTGATCTGGCTTGATTCTTTATGTCATGAGCTTTGGAATCTCTATTTCTTCTCCACATAAAATTTGGTGTGACAACTCCGGTGTGGTTGCGCTATCATCCAACCCCGTTTTTCATGCGAGGACCAAACACATCGAAGTGGACGTGCGTTTCGTCCGTGAAAAAGTTCAAGATAAATTTGTTGAAATTGGACATGTTCCGGCTGAAGACCAAGTGGCTGATGTGTTTACTAAACCCTTTGCAGAACCACGTTTTGTCATCTACGTAGCAAATTGCTTCTGGCACCGTTGCATGATCATGGATAGTTTTTCTGTTCTTTGGAGCATATTAAAGTATTATGTTAGTTTATTAATTAGTTGTTAGCTTCTGTTAGTTTGTTAATTAGTTGTTAGCTTTATTGTTTTGTTAGTTATTCGGTTAGCTAGTTTGTTAAAGAAGCTTCGTTTAGCTTCTTCAGTTAGTTTCTATCTTTTGTATAAATGCATGCATGCTACTGTATTGCTTAATCTTCATAATACACATTCTTCTATTTCTCAAATCTCTCTCATTCTACAAAGTTCACATTACATTTAACACATGGTATTGTATTGTTACGAAGCTTTATTATAAACCCATTTCTTAATATGTGTTACGGTAATTGATCAAAGTTTTATTTTTATTTAGCAAAGATTTAAAATTAACATTATTAAATAATAAATATCAATTGGAATTCTGACTTATTTTTAGCATATAACGCTCAAGCTTTAAATTAGTTAAAAAGTATAGCTGGATAAAACATGCAACCGAGCCTCACTTGACTTGGACTAAAAACCAAGAGCTTAGCTTCTATATCTCAATATTAAGAAATCGAAGAACATCGAACGAGGTATACATATGTGGAGGCTAGATTAGAGGAAGAGATCACATACACTCTTTGAATCGAGAATTTATGAACACATAGTGTTGTATAGCTACAAAAATTAATTCGTGTATAAACATTCTCCCGCGCAAATTCAAGAATCCTGGATTACCAACTGATGAACAGTTAACGAATAAATAAAATCAGAAAAATGGGGAAGCCAAAATCATAACCTTAGTAATCGGCATCTGAAGGCGGAAGAAAGATGGAGGAGAATCTGGAGGGGATAGCATCCTCATATACTCTCCCATCTCTGTGCACCACAATCAGTGATGAAGCCAGACATTATTGGGGGCCAATCAATCATATTCTTACAATATCATAAGTTTTTTTTAAATAAGATCAGAACAAATCATATTTTTTTAATACAATAATAGTGCCATTTAAACTAAATCACAATGCTAAAAAAATTTATGCTCCAATAACAAAAAATTAGTTGGTCTTACGTGGCTCACTTGTAAAAATAATGAATAAATTGAATATTCAAAACTGATTAACTGTGTGATGATTTATTAAATTGATATTACAGAGTATATTTCTTGTTCATTCGACACAATTCATCTAGCTGCGTACCAACAATGATTACATGTAAGTACTAATTAGAAAAAATAGTAATAATAATAAATTACTTTTAAAATTGTAGCTCAAAATTTGATCTCGCATGACTTTTTAATCCGAATTTTAAAATTTACAAATATAATATGTACATATCTACATTGTTTATTAAATAGCCATTATAAAAAAAATTCCAATTAAAGCTAACGTGGATCAGAATTTTTGGGCTAGATTTTCGTTCAAATTTCCATATTTTTTCATGATTTTTGACTCAAATTTCTGATCCGTGTCAGTTTAGTTAGTCGAAAAATTTGACACTTGCAATTAAGTGATCAATATAGATAAGTACAGACTACACTTTAATTTTTTTGAACTAAAAAGTTACTATAGGATCAAAATTCGGAATAAAATTTAAGAATGACCCTAATGATAGGAGACATAATAATTCATACTGTGGGGTGATTTGCACGAGTTATGGGCGGGGAGGGGGTATTCAGCTCTGTATTCACGCATTATCCAACTAGTCTTCTTTAGGTTTTCCACTGTAATAAACCAACGTCTGCTTGTGCCCAATGACTCTCCCCTCATGCTTCAATTTTCTTTCCGTTATCATCGCCTTCCATAAGCCATCGTTGGTGACCCGATCCGGTCCGGATCCATTCCGATGCTTCCGATTTCTTGGCATGAAGAAGTATCACTGTGTCTCCAAGCGGCAGATGCGTCTCTGCATACCAACACCACGGTTTAAACCATAATATATGTATGGGGAGATATGAGAAAATGATGTAATATTTTAACTTTTTTTGCAATAATGTCATGCCTTTTAACTTATGTTAAATCGGTATACAATGTTTCGATATTTTTTTAATAATATCATGAGATCAAATTTTCACCATCAGAATGTCTTCATGGCCGTCTAATGTGGCAATGGAACATATTTCTCATGACATTAGCTACTAAAAAATGTTGAAAGGCTATATACCAATCTAAGTAAAAATAGACCTCGTGATATTATTGGATAACAGAAAAGTCAAAACGTTTTGTACCAATTTAAAAAAATTAAAACACGAGTAATTATTGAAAAAAATTCAATGGTTTTGATATTTATATTCTGGTTTTTTCTCTCTCTATATATATAAATTTAAATTCATTAATGATTATTTACAAAAAGTAGAATTTAATTACCTGCGAGTGTTTTGGGGTGCGAATCGTAGAGGTGGACATCTGTGATATGTGGCATTAGGGCAACACCATGGTTGATTTTGTGGTGCAGGTGAACCAGTAATCCATGATCACTGGGTATGATCGATATCCCGACGGAAGGAAATTGCAATACTCTGGAATTCATGAAGAAGATGAAGTGGAGCTAGAATCACAAGCTTTCATCATCTTACAATTATGGAATATTAATTTAATATTTTATCTTTATTTCTTTGAGTAGGTTTATAGTTGATGATCATCTGGACACATTATTATATGTAGAGTAGCGTCAGACATACATGTTTCAGATTTGTTGTAGGATTGGGAAGTGGATACTGGACAGTGAGAATTTAATTAATATTACTCATTTTATCACCCAAAGAAGAAAGAATTTAGTTGAGTAGTTATGATTTCTTTTATGTTTTTCAATAAACAACTATATTCTCGCCGGATTTATTCCTTAAAAGATGGAAAAGGAAACTCTTATCCACATCATATACAACTATATTAATTGCAAGAATCAAATCGAATAACCGCTTCTACATAATAATAATAATAATAATAATAATAATAATAATAATAATAATAATAATAATAATAATAATAATAATAATAACCGAAGTTTCCTATTGGTATGGAATGGGAGTAGGGGCAGTTTGTGTTTTTTTTTTGAAACGCCAAAAAACAGATTTATTAATGACACGAGCATGGAATGCGGAGGGTTCAGTCCAGACATGCGGATCAACAAACCTGAAAGCTAATTTAGCTAAACAATGAGCTACTTTATTAAACTCTCTTCTAATATGCGTATCATGAAACTCACCCTCATTACTCATAATATGACGACAACTTGCCACGAGCACTCCCATCTCAGACTGATCTTCGACTCTAGATGCAATGACATCGCACGCCCCCTTGCAATCCGTCTCGAACTTGCACTTACCAATATGGAGACTTTTGGTTCAAGAAAGCGCCTCCCGAATGCCCATAATCTCCCCTTCCTCCACTCTAGGAATGCCTCTCTTTCTGACCACCTTAGCCGCAACGAAACTGCCTTTACTATCGCGAAGATGTCCCTTTCAAAAAGCGGAAATTAATTTTGGGAATTTGGCATAGCATCGATCATTATGTGGGTTTGTCGAATTCGTATATTAATTGTTTTTAGGGCCTTTTAAGCGGGCTCAAATTGGACCTAAACGAATATGACCAATCACTGGTTCAATTGATCCAATTGAGGTAAATATATAGAGAATTGATTCTATAATAATATATTATAAATATATAATATTTTATAATAACCAAATTTGTTAATTAAATAAAAGGCCGAATCATCATTATTAATCAATTCATATGTTAATACTCTAAGGTGGTGTTTACTTTGCATGATTAGGTTGGATAGATAAAATTAATCCAACCTAATCAAGTGTTTACTTTTAAGGATTAATATTTGAGGATATCCCAAAGTCCGGGATTATTTTAATCCTTTGAATTGTTCTTCACTAATTTTAATCCAACCAATATAGGTAGGATTGAAATAATCCTCAAAATAAAGGGAGAATTATTTATCACAATTTTAATCTTTCACTAATCATTTGTAGTAAATAAAGGATTGATAGATAAAAATTATCTTATCACATATTTAATCCATCAAATAATCAATCCTTCAAAATACTAATCATGAAAAGTAAACACCCCCTAAGTACATCAAAAGAAACGATTTTTTTTTTGAAATTGAAAAATAGATGTTGAAATTTAATAATACCTAGAATTAGAAGTTAATTATAAATATAGTGGGTCCAAGGCAACTAATACCAATCAAACACCGATATTATACTACAAGTACATAATAGTGAAATAAAAGAAGTCATGAACTCTCAAGCCTATTCAGGCTTATATAATGCTTTATTGAGAAGATAGTATCAACATTTTAAAACACGTATTCACACGTACACTAATGTAAACCATGTCGTACTGGGATTCATTTACGTGATATATTTATTTGAACACGCAGATGTTCTCTTTCATGTTCTGGTATCACTCAATCAAGAAAAAAGAACTCAGCTAATCAAGAGCAACTAGATAGCTTAGTGAAACTTGATTTATACAGCAATATTGCCTGCACAAACATGTGCTGCCTTTATCTTTCAGGCAAATGTTCGTCGAGAAGAAATAATAATAATAATTAAGAAAAATCAATCTTAGTATCATTTCCTATCACACTGAAGCTTCTGATCCAATGTAGTTGTAATAGTTGTGTAACTCCACCAGGGGACTTGCTAGGATGAGCAGCAAACTCAGGTTTTCGCATTTTTCAACTGCTGTCACTGCCACACCTCTCCACTTTCATCATGAGTCAGACTGTTATCTGCTTCATACATATATAGAAGGTTGTCAGATGATTTTTTCTATTCATAAGATAGCCTCTGGAGCTCCGAGGTTGCTAGTACGGAGGAAGAGCTGTCGAGGGATATCAAACTTGTGCAGATTTGATACTGCATCTTGTTGTATGGATTCACTCAAGGCAATCAAGGGTTCCATCCGAAAAGTTTGGTTTTCGCTTTTTCTCTCCTTTTCTCTTCTCATTTCTTCAAGCAATGCTTTAGCAGTATCGATACCTGCTCAGTTAAGACACTTCACATATATGTTTCTAAATTCTAATAGAATTTTCATGATCAGAGGTTGTAGAGTTAGCATAACTTCTAACCTGAAAGGTAACCTCCGTGCACATAGCCAGAGAACTTTTCGCTGGTATGCTCACCAGTGAAAAATATCCGTCCCACAGGAGCCTGGAGGTAAAAGTCGAACATCAAGATATTGTAAGCTAAACAGATTTAGGGGGCTCTTATTAATCTTAGTTTAGAATCAAGATGAACGAACCTTGATGTCGCCTACAAGCTGATGATTAATGTAAATAGGGTAATTACTATAGCTACCACGCTGGAAAGGGTTATTCCACCAACGTGGTACAAGTATGTCCGTAGCATCTGGGATATCATGCCCAAACATGTTATGTAGCACTTCCATTGCTTCTACCAGAGTTTCTTGATCAGATTGTGCTTCTATTCTTTTTGATTCTCCATTTGTCAAAGTTACAACTAGGATATTGGACCCGGGGTACGCATTCTCCATGTGCTGATGGTTATAGAGCAACAGCCAACATCAGTTTCACAATCAATTACAGTGGATTTTCATCTTAATGTAACATCATATTCTGATTTGCAAATCAGTAGTTTGTCCATATTACTACTATATGGTTGATATGCAGGATCAACTTTTCTAGCGTTCATGTCACATAAACAGAACTTAGATATCCAATATTGACTATAATAAAAGACTTCCTATCTATAATATAGACTCCAAGGACATTATAATTGCTTAATAGTTACACTATATACAACTTCTGGATGGAGCCTTTGATTATTACAGATGTCGCACATCACAGAATCCTCTAATGTTTAAAACCTAACTAGCTGGACAAGAGATCAAGAAACAGAGAAGGTGTGAATTGGTTTTCTGTTGCTTGGTGTGATAGTTTTTGTCAGTTATCTGTAATACTGTAGCAAGGGAAGTTGCAATCAACTAATATGGCCTGATATTTCTACAGCTTAAATTCGAGAGTGATTTATATTATTCTCTCTGTTAGTAAATGACAACCATTACAGTTTATTCCATATAAATATATTAATAATGAATAGATTCATTGTACATTTTGAAGGATGTCATGTACCCATCATCTGATTACAATTTTATCAGGAAACTGTAACAAACTGGCATGATACTATGAGCTAACTACACCAATAATGTACCAACTAAAAGATATGCAGTAGAAAATCATTAGTTGCTTTAGACTTAAATTACCTACTTCAGTGATCAGCAGCAGTAAGCTACGAGAGCACATATTTGTGCAGTTTAAAAGAGTATAAAAGGAAGAATGAGTGGCTTTAGCATAACTAAGTGAAGAAATATTTAATTTTGAGTTAACCTGCCAAAATGTGTAGTAGCCTCTTCGCTCGTGGGCGTAGATGAAAAACTCTTTTTCAGGACCACAAGGCCAAAATTTGTGCGGAAACTTTAAGAAGACCTTTGTGTACACCATAATGTCACAGTTGGAGATAGCCTCGGTTTTCCATCTCTGTTCAATTGTTTATATGTAGTATTAGTATTTAATGCACTGTGGTGGTATTGCAGAGCCGCCAATATATATCAAGGCTCCACAGAAATAAACATGTATCAATACTATTTTTTGAGTCAGATTGCCAAGTATGAGCATATGCTAACAGCCAACCAAGAACCAAGACTCTGCTATGTTAATCTTAGATTCAATGTTGTCAGCAACCCCTAAATAGCATCGTCCATCCTCTAAAGCTTGTTATGCGTGTACCACCACATTCTCACCCATGTAAAGCTGACAGACCAAGCTTCAATCCTCATCATTTCTCTCCCCAACTCAACACCCCCCAACCCAAAAAAAAACAAACGTATCTTGTCTGGTGACTGTTTCATTCATCTCTATCACTAATTCGAACAAATCACACATAATTCTTATGTTATGTACCTTAAAACAATCAATCATGAGGGATAAACAAGATTTGAATTGCCTAACAAAACAAAACAAGATGACGCGCTCCCAAGTATGCCTCAAAATTCCTACACCCTACACTTGGCATTATCAGTTAATCCTGTCCCATATGAGGCCAGAATTAAAATCTTGTGGATTGATAACCAACTGCCCACTGTATTTGGATTCAAATAAGTAAGGGGCTAATATAATAAAGTGAAAACAGCCCAGGTCTACATGTTTAGGGTCATTCAATAAGAAAACAAGCACATTTAATATGGTTGCTCACTGTCCATAATTAATTGTGATCTCTTCAAACTATTCTTATTTAATATACGGTCTAGAATCTGCACTTGGATGCTTGTTGTGCAGGTGAACCAATTAGGTAATCTAATCCTACTCAAAAATGGGACCCGTGTCCTGCTATCCCCACATATCACATTGGAGAGAAAACGGAAAGAAAACGAGCAAATTCGAGTAATAATAATTGGACCCACTCTGGATCATATCCACATAATTATGGTCATATCATACCAACTCACGTAACATGGAGAAATAATTAAGATAATAATCATCTATAAAAGAATGAGTTATTTGCCTGTAAATTATTAAACATTCATCAAATTATTATTTTGCATATCAATTTTAAAATCTACTCAATAATTACTGAACTTTTGATTTGTTTGATTTTGCACAAGAGTGTATTTCCGGCCAAGACTAACGCTGATATGGAATGCTGAAAAATCTGAATTGACAAAATCGTCCGATGATTAAAAAGACATCATTTTTACTAACCTATAAAATAGATTGGAAATTATCGGTGCTCTTCAAATTAGGACGTAAAACATGAGGTTTAATGCTAAACGACGTTGTTTTGGTTAATAAAAACGATATTGTTTTAATCATCGGACGATTTCTGCCAACTTATCTGATTTTTCAGCCTTCTATGTCAGAATTAGTCTTGGCCGGAATCGTACTTGTGTGCAAAATCAGAACAAATCAAAAGTTGCGCAAATTTTAAAGTTGATATGGAAAACCAAAACTTGGTAAAAGTTCAATAATTTACGGGCAAATAACCTTATAAGAAAAGCACCATAATTCAACACGCAAACATGTAAATAGCCGGCTGCGCTATGATTTCCTAGCAATCAACCCATTATCGTTGTTATGATGTTTTCTTAGTCTATAGGATCCCACTTCAAAGTTATCACTTACTACAACTACTTTTGTTGGTCATTTTTAACATAAATGTTTTCATGAGGGTTTGGTATTTTCTCGCAAATAAGGATATGTCGTTATAATTTACCAAAGAATAAAAAAATATAAACTTAACAAATGAAGGAAAGAGGAGAAAAGAATAGACTTACGGGCAACGGTGGTGAGAAGGAGATGAGGCGGCTTTGAAGAACACCAATGGATACAGACAAAATAACGTAATTGGCTTCGAAAACGCAGCCATCCTCCGTTTTCACCGAAACGCCGTTTCTCGAGTGCTGCAATTCCCGAACAACCTGCCCCCAAATTTCATGAAAACAACCATTCATCAAATCTGCATTTAATATTCGGATGCATCAATATCTATCCATCTCTATTCACCAACACAATGTCCTAGGCACATTTCACTCATAAAATTTCCATGTCTTTCTTTTTCCTTGTTCAAAATTACTGTGAAGTCAAAACAAGAAAATTTGTGAAAAGTAACTGTTGCAATTTTTCTCAGATGGGTCAAGAAATTTCTAGTAAAAACTTGCTAACAAGATTAATTAACCATCCTAACCCCACCAACGCAGTTTGGATGTTCTCTGTTCAAAGTAATCAAATTGAAGAACTTGGGAATTTTTTAATTTTTTTTTTAAAAGAAAAAAATTCGATATACCAATATACCATCTTCATTAGAACAAAACTAAAGTTGCAACAATCAATTCACCAACTACTATCATAAATAGGTTTGACCAGTAGTATTGGGCCGCACAACATAACTAATAATCCATTTTTCAAGATTCAGGAATTTTCTTCACTATTACACATTAATGAAGTTTGTGAATTATTTCCGAGGGAAAACCGTAGAGTGGGATAATAATTTCAGCTATGGTCTTATCCATCTTACATCTTAAGAACTATAATAATAATTTCAGCTATGGTCTTTGTCCCTAGGGACAGCCAATCCACCAAACGCCTCTATGGGTTTGAGCACACACACCTTGGGTTTTCAAGTGTTACATCTTAAGAAAAAAAAAAAAAAAAAAAACTATAATAAACAGTTTCTCAACCATCCATAAATTCACACACACAAAGTTAGATGTATTTGCACAAATCTTCAGTAGATAAAATACTTGGTGTAATATTTACATAACCTGATTTATGTTAATTAGAATGAATTAATTTGTAGATTATAAATTTTCAATCGGGACCTTGACTATTACTCACATCATTGAATTATTACTAGGTATCAGCCCGCCATTGGACAAGATGTCCCTTTCCACGAACTCAACAGCAAACAAACAAACAGAAAAAGTGAGGGTGAGCAGCATTGCATGAACGTACTAATATGATCACTTTCTGTTATATTTCCTACCCCCTTCAATTTCTTTGTCCTTTTCCGAAATTAAAAATATTTCTGTGTTTGTTAACACTTGATAATATTAAATCATTTAAAAAGACAAATAGGAAATCATACACGGGACCAGAAATTATTAACCGAGAGTCAGTTGAGTTCGTACTATAAAATTATTTCTTAGCTTTTTTACCTTGTTGAGTTTTAACCTCGAGTCCGAGATTTCACCAGCCTCCGAGGTAAAAAGAAACGTCTCCGCCATTTTATACAGCAAATGCTCGTACCCTCTCTCATCTGCAACTAGAAACTCCCTATCCCCAAAGTCCACGTAGGTCGATATCGGTTCCACCTCTGTAAAATACAAACAAAAAAGCTCTTTTTACCTTTGGTAAGAAAGAGATCAGAACAGAAAGTAGAAAAGAACAACAATAAAAATTACCTGCCATTTCAAAATCATGCAGAATAAAGTCAATTGCCAGCTCTATTGGAGTTTTCGGAGCTCTGAACGGCAATAAAAATGGTTAAATTAAGCAGAAAATAAGCAAACGGCAAATAAAGAATAAAGTTGGAAGGAAGAAGCATAGTACGACGTCGTTTCAGCGACATGCAAGGCGTCGCCTTCTGGATTAGACTCCTGCTTCCGCAGCTTCTGAATAGCGGACTCCACCGCCTTCTGATAGGAGTGCGCCGCTATGCCGCTCGGAATTATCTTCCCACTACCAAAATAAAAATTAATAAATTAGCAAAATTTGGGTAACGATTTAACTTTTTGGGGAATAATTAAGAAAGGAAATCGTTAATGGACTGTCATTATCAGGAAAGAGCATTACCTAATCCGATTAAATAAGAATGTAAATAACACCGGAGACGCAATCTTATCAGAACATGAACACTATGGGCTTCCGATTTTTTCTGGGTAGTTAATTAGAAACATGGAAAATAATATATTCATCCATGATATAAAGCTAAATCCTATAAAGGAAAAGCTAAAAAGAAAAGGTATGCATTAAAGCTCACACAGGAATAACTCGATATTAACCGATAAATCATTGCTCTCTGCCCCACACCGAACGTCTCCATCCCTCAATTCATGAACCGATCAATTATGACTAATCAGAAATTAATCGAACAATTGGTGTTTGATTACCGCGGCCAATGATGAATTTTGCGGATAAAAATTGAAGAAAACAAGTGTGAGAAAATGATCGCCGCGTAAAATTAAATAGCATGTCAATTGATGCGCGATGAGCATGAATGTGTGCGTCTGTGTCTGTTTCTAGTGAGAGATTCGAACTGAATTAATCACTGATGAGATGGAAACCTGTGATCGTAGATGTTGTAACGAGCGTTGCTGTAGTCGGAGAGGCAGGTGCGGAGATCGGAGTGCCGGGCAAGCTCCCAGACGGGGTTGGACTGTTTGCCGCCGACGCCGGCAATCCATCCGGCGCCGAGCTCCACCGTGACGCCGCCGAACTCCTCCTTCCTAATCCGACCCCCTATCCTGTCCGCCGCCTCCAGTATGAGCACGTCGTCCACGCCATTCTCGGCCAGCATCTTCGCCGCCGTTATACCTACAGACAGCCATTCATTAATCATGCTGACTTTCAGATGCGAAAATTGATCACTCTCCCAAGTCAGCATTTGCATACGTATATTATAACTATACAAAAAGGAAAGAAGAGAGACAAGGGTAGAGGTGTTTGCCTGAGATGCCAGCTCCGACTATGATAACGGAGCATCGGGTCGGACTCTCCATGGAAATTCAGGAAAGAAGATTCAGCAATTGATTAAAAACAAAATCAGAGAGAGTGAATCGATTTGTTTGTAAGGGTTGTGTGTTTTTTTGGCGAGAGGCAGAAATAGCGGGAGTCACACAAGGGGGTGGTTACGGTATTTACCAGGAACCAAACCGGGCCCCACTCTCTCTTATTCTCTTATTTTTGCAGTTGAGTTTTAGCTTTTTACGAGACACCAGTCACGAGGAATATCTCAATGCTTATTTTCAATAGTATGGATTAGTATCCTCCTCCGATAATCTAAAGTATGTTCAATTATATTTTATTTTTTAACCATCTATTTTTTATTTTCACAAATTTAATTTTTTATCCTTCATTAATCAATTTGTAAGAGCATAATTTATTGATAATATTAACGAAATTACAAGATTTAAATAAGTTACCTCACAATAATTTATTTATTTTTAAAGAAAGTTTATATAAAAACTCTGTTCATTAAGCGATAACTTAAGTTTGTTTTTAACACAGTGGCTACAAAATTATATTTATTATCTATTTTGGCTACTGAGATTCAATTTGTACCACTTTTACCTAATCTGAATCAATCCGAAAATCCGAATTTTGAGAGAGAAAAAATCCGATCCGAAACCCAAAAATTTGATTTTTTTATAAAAAAATCTGAATCGAACCAAACCGAAAAATCCGAAATTATGAAAAAACCGAAAATTCGAAACCAATTTTTGTTAATTCTTATATATATTTATATTAAATTTAAAAATATTTAAATAAAATATTATTGATATATATAAATTATATATAATTCGGATTAAAAAAATCCAATCCGATCCGAAAATCCAAAATTTTGAAAAATTTCAATCCGATCCGAAAATCTGAACCGAATTTTAAATTTTAATTTGGGTCGGATCGAATATTCGATTTCGAATTTTTTGCTCACCCCTAATTTTGGCTACTTTCATAGTGTGCCGCTTTAAATATTGCACCAATGTGGCATTTCTCTAAAAAAAAATCTACAAATGACATGGGTGGAGGACATTAATTTGTATAATTCAACCCCCTCTCTAATAAATTACATCATACGACTTTTATAGTGTTTCTCTTATGGATCGAATATATGGATAAAAATAATCAAAATTAATTTATCATTTACTTTGATGAATTAATGATGGATAGATTAATTTTGAATTTGTTTAACAATCATATCCTTTAAATAGTCAATCTTATATTTTATCAATCTATCTTATCATGAAAAGTAAACGTCCCTTAAACAATGTATATAACCTCCAGCTAATGTAACAAGACTAGTTTTTATTTTAATCACCCTATATATATATTTGGTGGCAGCGGCTAGATAGTTTGGAACATGGAGAACATAAGGCTGGTTTAGACTTGGGTGCTAAGAAGAAGAAGAAGAGAGGGTGGGTCCGTTGAGCCCTGGCAGAGAGAGAAAACCCGGGGTGTTTCTCTTCTCTCTCATGTGTTTCTATTGTTGGTATTTTTGAAATTGTTCTTCGCTATCTCTAAAGATATTCAAATTTGACAATTGTCATTTAACGATAAGAATTATATCATTTACTAAGGTAAAAAATTCATTTAATGTTAACTAAATTCCGAACTGTATACTTCACAACGAGTCAATTATCTATTACTTTGAGTATCATATATCATAAATAAAAGTGTCATTTACCAAGAAAGACAGTATTCATCACTATCACCAAGTAGAAGTGTTTGTGGTTAAGGTATCACTTACATATACCGCAAGTGTATTTTACCGATAAGAATAGTATCATTTACTAAGGCAAACAATGTCATTTATGGTTAACTGAATTACGAATTGTATGATTCAATAGAGTCAATATATCTATTATTTTAAATGTCATTTATCGTGAATAAAAATATTATTTACAATATAAGAGAGTGTTAATTACTATCACCGAGTAGAAATATTTGTGGTTAAGATATCATTTACATATGCGGCAAATGTCATTTACAAATAACATATCATTTATTAAGGCAAAAAATGTCATTTAATGTTAACTAAATTACAAATTGTATATTTACTATGAGTCACTATATGTATTATTTTGAGTATCATTTATCGTGAATAAAAATGTCATTTACCATGAAAGAACGTGTTAATTACTATCACCTAGTATAAGGTCTTGTTTGGTAGATTAAATAAGACCTGCTAATTTAACTGGGCTTATCCAGCTGTTTGGTGACCTATATTAATAATCTATCCGGCCCGGGTTGAAGGTTGAGCCCGTTTTAAAACTACTGTTCCTCTTTAGCTTATGAAACCTACCACCCCCCTTGGATACATAGCAGCTTCTCAATAGTATTCAAGATTAATTTTCAAGATGACAAAAATACCCCAACTCCTATTTGGGATGTATTTGTAATTTGTAATTTGTTAAAATTGTAATTTGCTGCTTAATCTAGATTTTAAACTAATGTATCAAACAAGTAATCTATGCTATCTACGTTTTATATCTTATTTACCAAACAACAAAATAGATACTAATCTCACATAATCTGCGATACATATCTTGTTTCATATTTATGTTGATATATCTTAACATGTCAATCAAACATGCCCTAAATGTTTGTAATTTAGGTATCACTTATATACAGTGCAAGTGTCATTTACCATAGTGTGAGATGATTCGAGATTTTACAGTGATATAACATAATAAGTGTAACAACGTATCTACTTATATAAACATGTTTCAACTAGTTCCTCATTGCCCAACTGGTGAATCTTCTTAAACTTGTTCAAATTAGGATACATTCATCGTCTATATGGAGTTGATCACGACAGTCGATTTGACAATCATGGATTTGCTCGAGCAATTGAGTACCTACTAGAGAGTAAACCTCAATGAGGTTATCAAACAAAAATCCACCATCAAAATAGAAAATTATCTAATCGATTTAAAACAATTCTTGCATACTGATATCCATGAATGGTAACCAATCTTTATGCAAATCTTCAATTGCAAATCATCAATTTCACGCACGAGAAAAGCAATCAAACAAACTAAATTACCATAAATTCAAATTTAAGTAACAAGTTTATTCATTTAAAGTTACCCAGACAACTTCCTTGATGAAGAACGACGGATTTCGACGTTTCCAAATAGAGATTCTCAATCCCATTGCTCTGCAACAACCCTTCGATCAAATTCTTCGCTCTTTCAGGCTCCGAGCTCTCGCATTCCACCTCATAACTCGTGCCAAAAATGTAAAGCATCTAATCGAGCTCCAATTTTAATTCAATCCACTCGTAAACCCCTCTTACATTCCTAAAACCCCAAACAGACCAAACCCTTCTTGCCCAAATCGAACTTCTCCTTCACTTTCCTGATTATGTCGGACGGCTCGATTATGAGGAGCCTCCATGGATCGGAAGCGTAGTGGCAGACGACGGAGGGGTCGAGGGGCTCCTCCTGCTCCTCGATACGGCTGATGCCGTCGGAGTTTTGAGGATTCGATTTTAGAGAGAGAACACAACAGGAGTCGAGGTCGTAAATGCGAATGCAGAGGGCGGCGAAGTTGGATGCGAGCTCGGCGTTGGCGGCGGTAGGAGGAGAGCACAACGGATAGCCGCTCGTGGGCGGCGGAGAACAACAACCGGAGTTTCACTTCAATTTCTATTTTGAGGATAGTGTTCTTCGAAAATCTGAGTAAGGGAGAAGATCGAGGATTTGGGCGAGAAAATTTCAACGCCGAGAATATTTTGGGAGAATATCACCTCAGTCGCCTAGGTTTATTACGTAGACCGGGTCATGCTATATGTCGTGCGGAGTGTTATGGCAACACATAACGACACAAAGTAAAACAATGCAATAGGTCAAAGGTAAACCGAAGATAATTTTATATAGGTTATATGAATATAAACCTTATTCACTATAATGAGAAACTGTATTAGAAATATTAGTTTGTAGTTAGTTGATTAGTTTGTAAACAATTGTAAGTTGGTTAGTTTGTTAGCTTTCTGTTATGCTTCAGTTAGTTTGTTTAGTTTGTTAGGTAAGTTAATATCTTTTGTAATCTCTATAAATACTCTGCATGAATCAATAAAACGTTTGATCTTCTTTTCACAATCTGCATGCAGTCTTCTTCTTTCTCCTTTATATGTCTTATTCAATATGGTATCAGAGCTAGTGTTATAACTGCTCGTAGATCTATTCTTCGTTTCTTTTCTCTAAAAATCATCTCTGCAAATCCATGGAACTCACCAACACATCAACCAATCTACCACAAATGCATCCAATTACTCTAAAATTGGATCGCACCAACTATAATTTCGGAGGATGCAAGTTCAAGCTCGCTCGAGCTTATGGATTTGAAGAAATACTTCTTCAACAAGTTCCACCTCCTCAATTTCGGAATCAACATCGCTACTACATGCGCAAACTCGAATATCCGACATGGCTCAAGCGTGATAAGTTTCTATTCACCGATTCTCGCATCTATACATCCATCGATGTTGAGCTACATAGGCAATGCACCACAGCACTCAAGTATGGGATGCGTTCAAAACAATCTTTCAATCACGCCCGCGCACGAGCTATGCAACTTCGCCATCAACCGCAGTCATGAAGAAAGGAGATCTATCCATAGATGAGTATATACTGAAATTCGTGGAGGTGTCGATCAATTGTTCAATATTGGTCAAGATTTCGAATCTAAGCTTATTACTTATGTTCTTCCGTGACTAGGTGCGAGTTTGAAAGTATAAGCGTGTTGTTAGCATCAAATGTGATGATCAAACACCGCATGAAGTGCATTTTGCTCTCCAAACGCATGAGATTCGTTTGCAAAATCAAGCAACTACTGTTGGGATCCGCAGGTCTAAGTTCGCACAAAATCATTTCCAATCGCAAGCTAATGCCGTATCAAGATAACTCGGATATCAACACGGTAGAGGAGGCTATCGGGGCCGAGGTTTCGGTGCTAGAGGAAGAAGTGGAGGCATATTTCAAAATGCAAATAAGCAAATATGTTAGTTGTGTGGAAAAGCAAACCATGTGGCTTACAAATGCTTCAAGCGTTTTGATATGAACTTCGCAGGGCCAGAAAATGCATTCTCATCTATCTCCACTCAACCTCAAGCTCATATGGCCATAAATCCTACATCTGTGACTCACCATACACTAACTCTCATTCTCAGGTTAATTCTCATCTACAGACGTCGTCACCAAGTCCAAGAGCCTATACTGCATATCCACAATCTCAATCTTCAGCTCAGCCACTACCTCAATCATCAGCTATGTCAGAATGGTTTCTAGACTCGGGTGCGTCTACATATGTCACTGCGGATCTAAATAATTTGTAGGTTCAGTCACCTGATCAAGGCAATGAAACTCTAACTGTAGGTAATGGATCCAAACTACCTATCTCACATATTGGATCATCCTCTATTTCATGCTCAACATTGCCTCAACCTCTTCTTCTTAGTAATATACTATATGTTCATCATATTACAAAAAATCTGTTAAGCATTTCCCAATTCACTCTCGATAATGATGTCTTTCTTGAATTTCACTCAAATGTTTGCTATGTCAAGGACAAATGTACTCGCCAAGTCTTGCTGGAGGGAACTCTTAGAGAAGGTCTTTATCACCTGGATCTAGCCAAAAATTTCTCTCCAAAATCAGGTGCATCTTTATCATCACAGAGTTCATCTCAAAAATGTCTGTCTGTTCAAGTACAATCTGATGTAAACATTTGGCACACTAGATTAGGACATCCGTGTAAAAATGTTCTACACACTACGCTTCAAGCTATGAAACTTCCTTTAAAAATGTCTGCCTTGAGGTTTTGTGATGCGTGTGCAGTTGGCAAAATTCATGCCTCTAAGTTTCATTCTGTAGCTAGAAAAATTGCTGCTCCTTTTCAATTACTTCACACTGATGTATGGGGTCCTTGCTCCACGTTGTCCACAGATGGTTTCAAATACTATGTACATTTCGTGGATGATTTTAGTAGGTTTACGTGGATATTTCCTTTAACAGCCAAATCCGAAGTCATGACTACTTTCAAAACCTTCATTGTGTTCATTGAAAGACAGTTTCAAACAAAAATTCAAGCTATTCAATCTGATTGGGGTGGGGGGTGAATACAGACCTTTAGAACCTTTTCTTAAGTCTTTAGGTATCAAGTTTCGTCATCCATGTCCTTATACGCACCAACAAAATGGGACTGTCGAAAGAAAACATCGTCATATTGTGGAATTCGGACTTACTCTCTTAGCCACTGCTTCTCTTCCCAAATTTTTTTGGTGGGATGCATTTGTCACGGCTGTTTACCTAATAAACCGTCTACCTACACCATCTCTAAATAACATCTCTCCATATCAAGCTCTATTCCACAGAATTCCAGATTATAAATTTCTCAAGGTGTTTGGTTGTAGCTGCTATCCCTACTTGCGTCCCTATAATTCCTCTAAAATTCAGTTTAGGTCGTCTAAATGTATATTCCTTGGTTATAGTCCTCAGCATAAAGGCTATCGTTGTCTACACTCATCGGGTCACATATACATTGCAAAGACAGTCTTGTTCAATGAAGAAAATTTCCAATACACTGAACTCTTCCCATCTTCTGAAAATAGGTCATCTGAGTTTCAATCTCAACCACTGTTTCATCTACTCCCACATTCAGTTCCAAATCCCTCAAGCCATGGAAATAACTCATCAAGTACATCTCCATCCCTACAAAATACCCCTGTCACCACCACCTCATCCAGTACATCCACATCTCACTCACCACAGAATATCAGTTCATCTATACACAAATCACCAGTGGATTCCTCGAACACTGTTATTATTCATGAAGAATCTCCCCCAGCTGATCATGAGCTCTTAAATTCTGTGTCTCATCCATCATCACGAGGATTTATATCTAGTTCAGTGTCACAACCTTCCCCTCCTCATCCTATATCATCCGTAGCAAATTCTCATCCCATGAACATTCAATCAAAATGTGGAATTTTCAAACCTAAAGTCTACATTGCCATCTCATCCATATCTCCCACTGCTCTAATTTCTTCTTACCTATCTACAAACACTGCTCTCTCTGCAACTAAATCCAGTACCTTTGAATGCATTTTTGAGCCTATTTCAGATGAAGCCGGGCTTAATCATCCTCTTTGGTATAAAGCCATGGCTGAGGAAATCAAGCGATCAAACTTAAGGATACATGGGATATCACTCCACCCACACGAGCGATGAATCCTATTATTTGCAAATGGGTGTCTTGTGTTAAACCGAATCTTGATGATACTCTTGACAAACCGAAAGCTTGCTTAGTTGCGAAGGGTTTTCAACAACTTGCGGGACTTGATTTTGTGGGCGTTAGCTTAGCTTGTAAAGTTTGTCTCAGCGGCTTCTCTTCTCGTTGGCGCCTTCCCACACCGACATTTAACATATTGACATCAATAATGCCTTCTTAAATGGCTATCTTGATCGACCCATGTACATGACACAACCACCGTGTTTTGAAGATCCAAATCACCCACATGGATATGCAAACTGAAAAAGTCATTGTATGGATTGAAGCAAGCTCCGCGCGCTTGGTATGACAGACTTAAGAACCATCTTATGCAATTTGGTTTCAAATGCTCGACGTTTGACCACTCATTCTTCTTCATGAGGAAGGCAGGGAAACTCTTGCTTGTCTTAGTTTATGTTGATGACATTTTAATCACAGGTGATGACCCACATCTTGTTCAAGGTTTTATTAAATCCCTCTCGGGTGAATTTGCTCTAAAAATGTTAGGTAGCGTCAGTTTTTTTCTTGGTATAGAGGTCCATAAAGAAAGTCAGTCTTATGTTCTCTCTCAAACAAAATACATCCGTGACCTTCTTGCAAAAACAAACCTTCTTCACAGTAAACCGCAACCATCTCCATATAATTCTGGTGTCAAACTTTCAAAAACTGATAGTCCTTGTTTTTTTGACCCATCGTTATATAGAAGTGTCATAGGTGCTCTCCAATACCTTACCATCACAAGACCTGATATTTCCTACATGGTAAATAAGTTGAGTCAATTTATGCATGAGCCAACTGAGTTTCAATGGACAGCGTGTAAAAGACTTCTTAGATATTTGAAAGGCTCTCTTCATCACTCTCTTTCTTTCACCTCATCTCGTCACCCTCATCTCACTGCCTATTCGGATGCTGATTGGGCTGGTTCCTTTGATGATCGTAAGTCTACTGGAGGATACTTTGTGTTTCTAGGAAGCAATCTTCTCTCCTGGAGTTCTAAGAAACAAACTGTTGTTTCTCGAAGTTCAACTGAGGTAGAATACCGTGCACTTGCCGATGCAGCCATGGAGTTAATTTGGATCAAGTCTCTACTTCAAGAAATTGGATATCATCTACCTTAACCTCCCGTCATTTGGTGTGATAATATAAGTGCTGCGGCTATGACGTCTAATCCTGTTTTGCACGCCCGAACCAAGCACATTGAAATAGACGTACACTTTGTACATGACAAAGTAATCAAGAAAGAAATAGAAGTTCTTCATGTGGCTTCTGAAGACCAATTGGCTGACATTCTCACCAAGCCAGTAGCAATCGTGCGTTTCCAGACATTAGTAGACAAGCTCCCATTCCGAACAAAATAGCGAATAGTGAATCTGTTTTGTGGGGGTTATATTAGAAATATTAGATTGTAGTTAGTTGATTAGTTTGTAAACAGTTGTAAGTTGGTTAGTTTGTTAGCTTTCTGTTATGATTCAGTTAGTTTGTTAGGTAAGTTAATATCTTTTGTAATCTCTATAAATACTCTGCACGAATCAATAAAACGTTTGATCTTCTTTTCACAATCTACATGCAGTCTTCTTCTTTCTCCTTTATACGTCTTATTCAATAAAATGAACTTAATAAAAACTTATCAAAGACAAGTTCGGACAATTGAGTCAAACTAACAACTAAAACTATCAAAAGATATTTCTCACACTACTCCTGACTATATTCACTCAGACGTCAAAACTATAGAAGAAAACACAAGTGTTGTAAAGAATGCTACGACAATAGACTCAAATCTTTAGTATTTATCTCTAAGATTGAGTGAGCTTCTCAAGTAATATGCCTCTTATTTATAGTAAAAAAGAGACAACCACCTATACACCTTAGACCATGTTCTTATCTTCTTTGGTTGAGGAGGTTGTGGACATTGAGAGAGAGAATTAGTTCCTAACATTTAGGAACTAACCTTAGACCATGTTCTAATTATCTTCTTTAGGTGAGATGGTTGTGGACATTGAGAGATAGAATTAGTTCCTAACATTTAGGAACTAACCCTAGACTCCCTCAGTTTCTCTCCTTATCTTCAACTTCTCCATTCTCTCCAATAATTCGAGTTCTATGTTAGATAGTAGTTGAGAAACCTCCTCTAATTTCTCCTCGTACAAATTGCATACAAAAACAAGAAAAGGAAAGACAACACTTCAACAAATTAAATCCCGTATATTAAAGAAGAAATATAGAATTAAAATAACTCTTAACATTATTGTTTATCTAATTACAATAATTAGATAAATCTATCAGTCTCTAATGTGATATTAATTATTACTTTATCAGCAACTCGTATATATTCACTAGTTATCGACAATGACAAGGTATATTCTGAAAATTATTATTAAGATAAATAATTGATTAATTGTATAAAAATCTCACGCCTTTTAGCTATTTTTGTAATTAAATAATACTTCCTCGGTTCCCTATATTTTGTATGAAAATAATCGGTACGATTTTAACAAAAGTTGTGGATATTGTAACGAGAGAAGGGATCTATATTAGTGTAGTGTTAACTTAATTAGTGGTGAGTCATAAATGATAAAATATATAAACAAGTATTGTTGTTGAGTGTAATAATTAGAGAAAGGTAAGCATGTGTGGTAAATTATATAAAAAAAGTGGCGTTGTTAAGGTAATAGGTAGGAGTTTTTGATGTGATAGTGTCCATAAATGGCAAAATAACAAATTTTAGGAACATAACGAAAAAGAAATCTAGAAACAATTTTGGGGATGAAGGATATATACTTTATATTTTAGCAATATCTTTAGTAACATATTTATTTATATTTATATTTTGTGTTTACTTATATATTTTTGTCTCTTAAATCGATTAAACTAAACTAAAATTAATCCGAAGAGAGTTAGTGGGGGTGCCTTATTTAGAAACGACAAACTGAAAATGCATTAAATATTGCAGATGTAAAATTATTTATAACACATATAAACCATATAAAAATTATTTAAGTAAGGATTATATAGATAAACACTTTTTTTTTTTTACTTTTGTTAATATTACATGACAGCCACGGTGCCACTATTAATCCAGATCAATTTGATCATCTTAGATAGATTAACTGTTATTTTTTTTACAATAAATATATCTTATTTATATTAAAGTAAGGTCACTTAAAGGATAATAACTCCTTGAAAGAGGACATGAATACGACTTCACTAAAGTAGCATATTAGTTGTTTATATTAGAGGCTAACTACTATCGTTACTTCACGATCCACTCAAAAATAATTAAAAAAAAATTCTTGAAGATAATGACGACAACATATTAACAAGGATTTTTTTGATGATCTAAGCCAAAATTTTAGATTTAGAATTAGGTCATTATCATCAGTTACTCATTATATATATGATATCCAAATGAAGGTTCGATGATGTAGCGTATTTATGTCGTCCGGTAGAACGACTAATGCATCAATTAGTTAGAATATGTCTTTTTTTATTAAGTTATTTTCTTCAAATTTTACATTATTCCTTCAATGATGAGGTGGGCAGTTTGTGTCATTCAATTAATTAGTGTTGGAATTGGCAAATTGTTAATATTTGGGTTGTTTGTTACCAATTATTTGGCCCATTTGGCACATGGAAACTGATCGTCCTTTCCTTATCTTTGAGTGCAACATAACACAATTATTTTATTATTACTATCTTTTTATTTCTTTTTTCGAGAGAACAATAACATCAACACAAGAAAGTAGATGAGGGTCACAGAATATGGTAAAGCATGGGAAAAGTGAATCTTGAATATCCTCTATTAAATTCTTATATGATCTTAGAAGGTAGATAACTAATATGTTTTTTTATAAAAAGAAACTGTCAAGATCAATCGAGCTAAGTGTGGATGCCGTGGCTTATTAGGAAAGAAGAAGCAAGTGGGTTGGGGAAGTGAAGGAAAGTTATTTGTCTAAACTCTAAACTCAAAAACATAAATATCGTACCCGAAAGTTAATGCACATACAAATCCTTATCGTCGGGGATAGTGAGGAAGGAAGAAAGTGACTCGTACTAAAGTAAAACTGGCAAAACAAGTTCGGTTTGATTCGGTCCTACAGTTTGGCTCGGTTTTGGATCACATTTAGTTCAAAAATTTTAGGTCCGATAAAATTCTAGGCCGGGATCGAGCTCGTCCAAAATGCTCAAAAACCTTGTGAGCCCGGCCTGGCCTCGTGTTTAAGAAAACCCCGAGGGCTTGGGTCGCCCGACCGACCGGCATCTTGCCACCTCTATCTAGGAGTGTCAATTCTATTTCCGTGTTGATATGATAAAGCAACATAATAATTTCAATATTTTCATTTTGAAGGAAAAAAATTATATTATACTTGCATACTATGTTCATGCGATTCTATGAGAAATTGAGAACGAGTCATGGTACGAAAAATAGTAACCAATCTCAACTTTTCAATTAGACTGTTATATATTATAAGAAGCGCTAGTAAATATGACAAAAACTTGGGTGAGCTCCGCCTCACGTGAGCTCACCCTTGTTTTTTGTTAACATAATTATATATTAATTATAGTGAGTCAGTATAATTGGATTTTGTTAATTTATAATCAAATTTATTAGTTTTTAATTATAATTTTTAATTCAAAATTAGAATTTATTAATTCATAATTATGGTTTATTAATTCATAATTGAGGTTTATTAATTCATTATTAGAGTTTATTAATTCACAATTATGGTTTATTAATTCAAAGTTAGGGTTTATTAATTCACAATTAGGGTTTATTATTCAAAATTAGGGTTTATTAATTCCAAATAGGGTTTATTAATTCAAAACTAAGGTTTATTAATTCATAATTATGATTATTAATTCAAAATTAGAATTTATTAATTCACGATTAGGATTTATTAATTCAAAATTAAGATATATTAATTCAAAATTATTATTTATTAATTTACAATTAAAATCTATTAAATTAATTAATTTTAATTAGAATTAATTAATTAATTAATGGTGGTCTCACTCTGCGTGCGGGAGACCACCCCAGTAAATATTATGGTAAATAATCAGCCAACCAAAAAAGCGATGGCACTAATTTAAGCAATGTTATTAATATTATTCATGTCCAACGAATTCCAATTCTCTCATCTACCAACTCAAAAATAAATATAAACGTAACGATTTTCAAAATATGTCAAACAGTTCGACAAAACAGTAAATATAAACTCGTTGCCAAAATATTCAATTTTTTTTTTAAAAGTTACTAAATAACATTGTTTTATTTTGGAGGTAAAATAATAAGATTGATTTAAAATACCTCCTTAGTAGGGATGTCAATACGGGTCAAAACCCATGGGCTGGCCCGAATAACCCAATAAAATTAATGGGTTGGGCTATAAAATCGTAACCCGAATATAAAATCGGGCTATTCGGGCCAGCCCATTCGGGTTGACGGGTTAATCGGGCTAGCCGGGCCGGGCCGGGTCGCGGGTCAGCCCATCGGGCCGGCATTAAAAAAAACCCAACTCATTTTTTTCCCTTTATCTAATAGTTAGAAATTCAAAATTCTTGATTTCAAAAATTTACTTTTCATGTTTAATTATCTTAACTTTTGTAGCTATTATAGATTGATTGTTT
Source organism: Salvia rosmarinus (assembly GCA_036937905.1). Lineage (NCBI taxonomy): Eukaryota > Viridiplantae > Streptophyta > Magnoliopsida > Lamiales > Lamiaceae > Salvia > Salvia rosmarinus. The sequence goes on from CM072815.1 coordinate 6,145,379, forward strand.
ATTTAGTTATTTATAGTGAATTAATTTTTTTTCAAATTATAAATTTTAATTGGTATTATAGTGAATTAACTTATAAAATATTTATTAAATATTGAATTAGCTATTATGGAATATGAATATTCAGATATATTAAAAAAATAATTTAGTTGTGAGCATTATTTTTTATTTTTGATATTGTAATATAATTTAAATAGTACTATTATATTGAATTAACTTCTTAAATTTTTCTAGATATAAGTTTTAACTCCGCTATAATTGTATTATATTATTTAGAGATCATTTAGTTACATGGAATGCAAATATTAAAGCATATTAGAAAAATGAATTTAGTCATGAGCACTATTTTTAATTTTCATTGTTTGCTCTTCAAAGTTAGTATAATAAGATTAAAAAAATAACTTGTGGAATATATTATATTTATTTTCACTTATTTATTTTTACTCCAACGCTAATATAAAATATTTGTTATAAATATTATTATTATCAATAATATATATATATATATATATATATATAGTTTTTCCTTAAACTTTCGGCCCGATTGACCGATTGGTTAGTCCCGAAACCCGAGAGTTTAGGGTTAGGGTTGAACATTTCTAACTCAAAAATGTCAACCTGAATACCAACCGAATAATTGATAACCCGAATGGGTTGGCCGAACCCGAGCGGGTGGCCCGATTGACATCCGTACTCCTTAGTGGTAATCAAATAGGTGACAATAGTCAAATGGAATAATCTCAGTTCATATGTCCAAACCAAAACATGAATTTCTTCACATGAAATAGGCAACATAAGTTGTAGGTAGTCAATATCCAAAGATTGTTTATTTGCCGGCCCATTAGAAGTTTCATGCTTTTAAAGTCATTTCCGACAATAATATAATGTATCTTTTTTTATTTTCTCTTGGAATTTGAACACCAGATTTATGGACTTAGGCATGCTAATGATGATTGTTATTTGGAAATTCTTGATTGATGTTTTGTAGAAGCTAAGTTTCCCTCATTTAATCAATGGCGGACTGGAATGGGTTTCTCCTATTCAAATTCAGATAGGGTTGGCAGAGGAGAAAATATTCAAACAAACTACACAAAAGTCTTCCACTGGCTTAGCTTAAAAGATCCAGTGGTATTTTATACTCCCTTCATCCACTAAAACTTGCATTTAATTCTTTTTTGGGACGTCCACCAAAAGATTGTATTTTTTATTTTGGAAACATCAACTAATCTCAATCTACCACTTATTTATAAAAAAAACTACACATGATCTACCTTTTTACTGTCACTAGTCATTAATATATTCATTTATGCAAGCTTTTGATGGATGGAGGGAATATTACATTTTATTGCTTCGATTAATAGTGATATGCTCCTCCAATCATCAATTTTTAATCAAAGAGTTATTATTATAAAAAAAATCAGAATTGGCCAAGTATGATGATGTAAGATGTTGATAGAGTGGGGCTTAATGGGTCTCGATGTAGTTTACCTCTTCATTTGATTTTAAATTAAGATATCTGCATTAAGGCCCATTAATTGAGTTTAGTCTGAATCTTATTTCGCTTTTGGGCTTATAATTTAGTTTTGCTCCATAAACAATCGCTTCAGCAAGCATAATTTTTTTTTTAGTCAATATTGATAAAAGTACAAATTTGACAGCCATATTCATCAAACCATGAGTTCTATAGTCAGGGAAAAAAAACCATAAATACCTACTACATATATAAGGATGTCAATGAATGAGTTTTACTCGGATCGATCCTGAACCGCTCAAAGCCCATTAAATTTTAAAGCAGCGGTTCTGATTTCGGTTCCGGTTCCAGACCCGCTTAAGACCCGGACCATTTAGATCCATAGTTGATGGTCTGGTCCGCTCCGAATCTGGTTCTGGTTCCAGAACCAGAACCAATACTTATTTATTGGTTCTGGTCCGAATAAAACCCGTCTATTGACATGTCTAAATTTAAATATGCTTGTCAATGAACCAGTTTTATCCATATCGATTCGAAATCACTCATAACTCGTTAAATTATAAAGCAACGGTTTCGATTCCAGTTCTGGTTCTTGTCCGGTTCTGGTTCTAGATCAGCTTAGATCCGGACCGCTTAAGACCTATTGTTTATGGTCCGGGTCCGGTCCGGATCCAGTGTCTAATGGGTCAGTTTCAGAATCAGAACCATTACTTATTTATTGGTTCTGGTCAAGGTAAAACTCACCCATTGACATCCCTATACACATGATCGAGTTACATAAACATTTACTGCAAAAGATTTTTCTTGCTAATATTCATGGGATATTTTGACTCATGACCTAAGACAAATTATAACTAGTTGACCGCAAATTTTAATTAACTAGCTGATTGTTGAAGTTTTTTACCATGTAGATCAACTGCAGAAGGTATAGAGTAGAATTCTTAAATATAGAGTAGAATTCTTTCTTATATATAAATAGGGAGAACTTTATATATAACCAAAAGATATAGTGGGATAAGTTTTATATCCACACTCATAAAACATGAGTTTTATACCATTTTGGCTTAAAAAGACATAAATATCCTTGGGTCACCATTTAAAATAATAACTCTCATCTCTCTCTCTCTCTCTCTCTCTCTCTCTCTCTCTCTCTCTCTCTCTCTCTTTAAAAACGTAACATAAATGAATGTTCTTCTCTCTCTCTCTCACGAAAATAAATGCTCTTCGCTAAAAATTAAATTAAAGTTCCTCAACATTAATTGTAAAAGAGTTTGGTAAACATTTAATTTGAAAATCGGTAGATATTGAATTCAAATCACAAACAATTCATTTGTAACATTACGCTTCAAAGTGAGGAAGAGAGGAAAAAATAATTAATACAACAAGTTGTTACACGAGTTTTTTTCAATCGAACACTGAAAATCGAGCATTGTTAATGGATTAAGGTAAATTAAATCCGATAGAATTTTTTACACGCTCTTGAGTACACGGTTGATAATTTACACCTAAATACGTTTTTTAATACTTTTATGTTATCGAATGATAAATTTCATGTTTTGAAGAAAAAAATACGCTCTTGAGTACACGGTTGTACACTAGAGAAGTATTATCGTCACATATGTTATTTGTGTTGATTTTATGTTAATAAAGTGATTAATTTAATATTTAGGATCATTTAATAAGTTAAATTTAAAAATATGAGATGCTAACATCGAACTGCAGTATACGACACGCGCTCTATCGTGCACGATGAATTTCAAACCGTGCACAAAAATCATCGCAGACTGCACGCACCGCGCGCGGTGCACTGACCGCACTGCGGCACGCACGGCACGCACCGTGCATGGCCGTACAGGCCGTGCATGGCGCAGCATCCGTGTACGACCGTGCATGGTCGTGCATCCTATGTATCCCGTACATCCTATGTATATGATCATTATCTTTATATCTTATTTTGCAACAGATGTCTTGCAACGCCTTATTATACGTCATGGTGGTAGTTGGGACAGAGCGAGTATATAGGCGGCGACGAGGTTCTCGTATACATGGTCAGAGAATGATTTCACGTGCTAATTTGCTAAGAGATTCATGAGCAAGTAGGCAACAATGGTGGATCGGATTATATGCTTTTCTATACGACGAGCGCTAGTGATGGAAGAAAAATAAAAGTATCGTTGAAAATCGATAATTTTTGTTCCGATTGATTGTGGAACAAAAGGATGATCCGATTGTGTATGTGATTGAAAAGGCAAGCGATGCGCAACCACGGTACACACAGAGACACCGTATTATATGGTTCACAACGATCTACGCCTTGCCCGAGTCCGATGCAAGATGTCTTGGTTCGACTATACACGAAGATGAGCCGTTGTCTTCGAATGAGGAGGAAGACGAGCTGGTGTATTCGGATGAAGAGAAGACACGAACCGACGTAGAGATATATTTGATTCATTGGCTCACCGAATTTGGTGCTTGGATTCGACAACCGTGACATCTTGATAAGGTTATCGGACAACACAACTTCACTTCCGAACAAAGAAGATGATGGTGAGGCTCATGCTACAACTTCACGAACCGTAGATGATGATACGGCGCATGAGTTACGCAACTAGGTTATTCCATTACTTGATTGTGACAAAGCATTGCCATTAGATTGGGTCGAACCTTGTGGACCCCATACCGACCAATTATCGTTGATTCGATATTTAAGACGAAGATGACTTGACGATAGCCGTGGGATTGTACCACTGGAGAATCATGTAGAGTACGTGGTCGATCGGTCAAGTAAAACACGTTTGGGGTATGTTTGCAAGCATGGCAACGGTTGTCCTTTTAAGCTACGAGCCGTCGGAGGGCAACAATATGGAGAGTAATTAATTTGAACAACGATCATACTTGTCACTTGATTTGAATCGCCCGCCCACCCACAGTGCCCGCTAAGATTGTTGGCAAGTATTTTGCATTGAAATTGATCGATGAAGGTGTGATCGTCGAAAGAGATGATTGGAGAGATGCATCGACAATTTGGCATTGAGATGGATTACGCTTTGCTCTCCGAGCAAGAAACGTCGCTATAGAGATGACATATGGCGATTTCGAACGGTCCTATCAATTGCTTCCATCATATTTGCATCTGCTGAGAGAATCAAACCCCGGACACTATATGATATTGAGACGGCTCATGATGGAGAATTTCGATATTTGTTTCTTGCTCTTGGGCGTGTTTGTATGCTTTCAAGCATTACCTACGGCCGGTCGTCGTTGTAGACGGGACTCATCTTAAGGGAAATAACAAAGAAATTTGTTTTGTCATTATTACGAAGGATGGAAATGAAGGAATATTCCGATTGCTATTGGGTTAGGTCCGATTGAGGATGAAGAGTCATGGACTTGGTTTTATCTCGGCTGCGTTAGTGCATTGGTCATCCCGATGATCTCTTAGTTGTGTCGATCAACATAAGGGCATCGAAAAAGTCGTGGAGTCCGTAGTATCCGAACGTCGCACATGTGTTGTGCTTTTACCATTTGCGTAAGAATATGGCGAGATTTGGATCGCATGTTTGTCGCTTATCAAGTCACCGCATACGCCTATCGATCACGAGATTTCAAGAGATTTTTTCTCGTGGATGTTCTAAAACCGACAGCCCACCATCATCTACTTTCCATTGGCGAGCATAGGTGGTCTAGGTTGAAGTGTCCCTGCACGACGATATAGTTTCATGACTTGAATCGCGCGATAGTTTCAATAGTCGGTTGTTGTGGGCTCGACGCTCACCGTTTGCTCGTTGCTTGAGACTTTCGATCTATTACGGAAAATGGTTTGACGTCGACGAGCTAGTGTAGCAAGGTCGATGAGTTGATCAAGTAGCCGCGTCGAGCTATATGCCTCTGTCGTGGGCGCCGCTTGGTTGTTCGCTCAACGACGACACACATGTTTAAAGTCGAAGAGAAAACACATCATACGTGGTTGATTTGCGAACGGGACATGTGAATGTCGTGAGTTCGATTTGGACGAGATCCCTTGTTGTCACGCTTGTCTTTGCGAGTCGTACACCTCAAGAGTCCACTCAACAAGAGATATGCGAACTGTGACCCGTTGATTGCCCGGCGTTATGTATGGCTAGTATCGCAACATTGATAATTTTAAAGTTTACATTCAATTGGATAGAAAAAATAGAAATGAGGTAATAAATTTACCGTGTCAAGACAACCACGGTTTGCTATGCTCTGCATCGCTCCCTCGTACCATCGCTAACAAGTCATCTGGTACTTGCCATCGTGGATATGTGGTGATACCACCCTATAGCCCATAGGATCATCCGGATGAAGCCGGGTGAACTCACGCAGCGCTTCTTTGCATAAATGAATAAATTTAGTCGAATAATTTATACCCATATAAAGCTAAAGCTATCTATGTTGGAATAATTTAAGGACATTTCAAACTTACATAAAATTCAATCGGTGCTACAACGCATCGAGCTTCATTGATCGTGGGCAATAATACATTGCTGTGATGATGTGGGTTGATTATTTTCCAATGTATGTACAAAGTGAACAACTCCATAATCTAACACACATAAAAAAGAACACCATTAATTGAATTATAAATATATAAACAAAATTTGAATAAATGTTGTAATAAAGTACCGCCTGTGAACTCGTAATCTGGGTCGGTGATATGATCGAATAGTGTTTGAGTCATGACATGCCGATTCAAATTAGCCACGACAAAACATCCGGGCCCGCCCGCTTAAAGACCTCAAGGCCTTGGTCGCGCCTTAGGGTACCATACTCACGGAGCTGCATGTGGGTCTCCGATGCAAGATCATCCCCACCATCGATTTATCCATCACCCTCGTGCACGATCGCTCTCGAGCCGCCGATCTCCGCCGGCCGGCGTGATTAGACTCGACGACCCGATCGCCGGTGGCTAATCTGGCCGGCCCTCCTCCGATCGACCGCCGTGAAGCGCATCGTCGGTGGCTAATGCGAGGCACCTCCTCCGGATCGACCGCCGTGAAGCATCGCCGCGAAGCGATCGTCGGTGGCTAATGCGAGGCACCTCCGGATCGACCGCCGTGAAGCGGATCGTCGGTGGCTAATATGGGCACCTCCTCTGATCGACCGCCGTGTAGCGATCGTCGGTGGCTAGTGCGGGCCCTCCTCATGCCGGGAGACCGAGCGCCCGATCGATATGCTCAATAGCCGGCGTAGCTCCCATGTGCGAGATATAGGGTACGAGATCTACGCCTCAAGATCTGCGCTCAAGAACTCCGCCAATCGCCGAACACACGCCGAGCCACTCGAGCCACGAGGCCCTCTCCGAATCGTCGCCCACAATGGCACGGCGGACGGCCTCGGCCACAGCAGCAATGGAGGCCTCGCTCAGTCCAACACTCGGCGTGTTCGCAGACACGTGGTCCGCTCGCTCCTCCTCATGTTCACGACGCCGATCGCGATCAAGACGCGCCAGTCGACTCGGCTCAAAAACCCTAGATGTATCTCCGCACTTCGCCTTCCCACCGCCGCCACTCGCCGCATGATCGGGACATGCTCACGCCACCTGGGCACTCTCACGCACAGCACTGCGTGGTCATGGCAGTCGTGTGCGCTCGCATGCCGCCCGCAGCACAAACCGAATAGCCATCGGATCGCCTCAGATAGGCTCAAGTAGTATGCCTCGATAACTCGGTCTCAAGCGGCTCCAAAGACACGATGACATAAATGCTACAAAAATACATACACATTATTGATTATAATGTATTTAATTAATATATAGCAAATACTAAACATGAGATTAAAATTACCTACTCGTCAAAAATCCAAGATTATCTTGGGTGGGACTTCCATGTAGTCCACATCAAGCATCTCGAATCAGATCTCATTGTCTCGGCATCCACACATGCGTCCTAAGTCGGGATGGCCTCATACGACCAAATCTGTAAGGCCCAAACAGACCATAGAAATGGTACGCCTTCCTCAAGCCGCCACCTCGCCGGGTGCCTCTTCAAGACATCAATCCCGTGACGAGGACCCGGAATGAATAGAGCCCCAAGGAAAACTCGCCACATATCAAAATCCTCACCAACGCCCAAACCCATGGCTCGATGGCTTCTATCGCGGCAAAGGACGACGAGGTGTTACTAATATGAAAGCCGCCTTCAAGTAGTCTCATGGCATCATCATCCACCGTTGTTTGATGAATCGGCTCATGAGCTCAAATAGTAGTCCTCCACCGAAACAACCTATGGAACATGCCGGTCGGGGAATCTCGTGCCTCAGTTAGATCAAGGAAGACGGCCCAAAGCGCAATCCGAGACCGTGGCAAACTCAATCATCCCAATCAGATATCGGTTCCACATACGTGAAACCAAATCTCGAACTCCAAAAACTAGATCCACAATCTGTCGGGCCATCGATTGTGCAGCGCATTATTAGCGCTTTCCTCTCCCGAGATGAAGAAGATGCCCAAAGCGACTGCCTAAATACATCGATACATCCGCCGCTTCTGACATGTCCTCACCTCGGCTAATACATCAATTCGGATGTATTGGTTGATGCGTCCGCGTAGCCTTGCATATGCGGTCGTAACCACCTATAACGAGGTCAAATGCACAAGATTAATCAAGATATACTAAACGAAGTTCTAACAACAGAATACACGATTCAAATCAGACACGGTGCTAGTGCATCAACTGCGCACGGTTCTTCAAGACACGGTGCTAACTGTATCAAGATCTGTACACGGTTAGCGCCAGGTCTGTAACAACCGCACGGTTGGTCGTGACACGGTGCTACTGTATACGATCTTCAAGACACTAGAGAACCGTGTCTTTACGAACCAATCTAATTTTAATGTAATTTCAACAACATAGCAATCGATTTTAATTTATAAGTTTCTAAACACACAAACCATCGAAATTTCATCATTATCGTGTCATACATGAAAATTATCGTGTCAAACATGAAAACTATCGTGTACATAGTAAAACCAATTTTAAATGCACGATTACTCACCGAGGTCGTGGTGCTCCTAAATCGGTGCCAAGTTCGTCGACCAAGCGTAAGGTCGACGGCGTGCTGCGTGGCGGCGGCGACGGCCCCACAGAGAAGCTTCTTCCGCCGTGGAGGAGTTTCTCTTCCGCCGCTTGCTCGGCCGCATCCGGGAGTACCGTGGATCAGATCCGTATCACTCATGTTGTGGGTTTTGCGTGAGTCGTGAGTCGAGATTTTTTTTACGGTGAGTTGGGTTTTGCTTGCGTGCTCACGTCTGTGTGTTTTTTTTTACAGTGAGTGTGAGAGAGAGAGTGAGTGAGAGAGAGACAGAGAGATATCCGTTTGAGAGTAAGAGAGAGACATAGAGACATCCGTTTGAGAGAGAGAGAGTTTTTTTTTACCTTTCTTTTTTGAATTTTTTCCAGGGACATTTTGGTCTTTTTAAGCTAAAATTGCTATAAAACTCATGTTTTTTATGGATTAGGCTATTAAACTCCTATTCCTATTTTTTTTGGCTACTTACATATATTAACACTTTAAATATTATACTCGTTTAAACTCACACGATTTTCCTATTTGCTATCAGATTATATCTTTTTCCTTTTCTGGACATCTCAATCGAGTGATATTATGCTTCTGGTTTCCTCCAAAAAAATATTAATCAACATATTATACTAAAAGTCGGTTTTGCCCCCTTTCAATTATAATGTTCACCCCGCTGGGTTTCCTGCAAAAGATTACTTAACAAACTATTTTGGAATGTTTTTACAAATATCGCTTTTTTCACTTTAACAAAAACAATCACTAGACTTTTATTTGTTAAAATTGGAGGGTTTTTTTCCACTTATTTTGTTAATATATATAAAACTCGGCATCTTATCCACCCATTTACAAAAATGAAGTAGATATCAATATTTTTATCTATACTAAATTTGGATCTTTACAATCAGTACTGTAGCCAGAAAATATTAATGAAGAAGACTAAATTATTTTACAATTTCGACCATAAGATTTAGAAAATCAATTTAATAATATTTTCACGATTTGAGTGGTAGAAAAAGTTTTTTGGGAAGGAGTTTAAGCCTCACCCTTTCCTTACTAGAAGGATGTCAATTCAATGGGACAACTCATTCGAATTATCGGGCTATTTGGTACGGCACATTCATGTTTTTATATTATTCTCTCTGTTAGTCTATTATTATTTCCTACACTAAGGAACTTTTTCACCATAAGTCACCCCTATATATATTTATACACGTCATTGCATCGATCTGTTATTAGTTAAGTTTGTCATTTGTCAGGTATAATATAAGTTTGAGGGAATTTTGTATCTCCAATTAATCGGTTGAACGAGAACAAGACTTACGACAAAATTGACCCATAGTTTTTGTTTGATGTAATTTTTGATTATAAAGAAATGAAATCACAAGTGAGGAATATAATCATTTTATCGGCTACTCTATTAAAGATAAGAAAAGTGGAGAGCACTCACAAAACACATATATTTGATTCAAGTTGATGCACTTAAATTTGAAGATAATGAGCGGGAATTTGTGGCGATCACAAATATAAGTAATGGATTATAAAAGCCCCAACTAATAATAGATCGATGCAATGATGTGTATAAATATATATAGGGGTGAGTTATGGTGAGAAAGTTCCTTAGCGTAGGAAATAATAATAGACTAACAAATGAGTCAAGATTCAGATCCAAATTTATCGTTCACACTCAAATTTAGTTTTGAGAAATAATCAGAACAACAGGACTTTTAACTTTAAAACCCCCAACTAATAAAAAACAAGTTTCAACTAGTATGTTTTAGACGATGATATAAACAAATGGAAGAAGGACAAAACATAATATATATATAGAGAGAGAGTTAGTTCAAATAAGAACCATTTTTAACGTGAGAACTAAGAACCACAAAATTTCGCAATGAACAAAATGAATTCGCTATGAAAGCTAATGCATCCGCTGGGAAAGTTACTGAATCCAAAAATTAGATATTTTTCACTCGGGTTCGAATCCCATGAGAAACGAAAATTCTATTTTTTGGATTCATTCACTTCACAACAAATTCATCATTTTTTGTTCTCACGTTCTCACGATAAAATGGTTCTCACGTTAACCCTACATATATATATATATATATATATATATATATATATATATATATATATAAAGCAATGTACTGCCAACAAAAGCCCTCAAATTATTTTGCAAACAGATAGGAGCGGAGTGAGAAAAATTATTAATAATGATAGGATTTATAAATTTCGAGAAACTAAATTTCCTATAATTTAGTTTGATTGTGCGAGTTTTACACAATAATTCATATAAAATACTTAAAATTTAACAATTTTATAGATATAATTTTTTTTTCTGAAAAAAAATCGATTGGCGAGGGCTTAAGTGCCCTTCTACCTTAATAGCTCCGCCTCTTCTTACAATGACACATTTACTTTCTTTTTTTTTTGGTCAATTAATACATAAATTTTAAAGGCCACGTCACGGTGACTCGAACTGAGACCTTTGGCCTCGGACATTAACCACTCTACCACTGCGCCAACACACACACACACATTTGCTTTCTTTAGTGACGCTACCTGTTGTTGAAGATATGGGAAATATTGTATACGTGTATTGATTTAGTGATAGAGTGGTTAATCCTCGATGCCAAAGATTTCGAATTCGTGTCTATCGTGACACGATCTTTAAATTTTTGTATTTAATTGATAAATAAGATATGGGAAAAACTATTGAAAATTCTAATAATTATTCATTGTCTCGGATATTATTAATAAATCATGAATATATATAATAGGATTTCACTATTACTCCCACCTAAACATCGATAAATAAGAACTATCAATAAATCACCTTAACTAAATATAATTTGTTTCTTCGCTAATTTGCTAAAATTAATCATCATCATTTCTCCATTCAAACAACACTCATCGGCAATTTTATTAAAACCGTGACGTCCATAAGTGATATACTTATCGTGGACGGAGCGAGGGAGTAGAAATTAGCAAGATTTTACAATATCAAACCTATTTTACAGGGGGAAAAATTACTTACTTTTATGTTTCTATAATGAGTAAGATTTAGAAAAGCAAATAAAGTAAGTAATGAGTAGATTTTCCTTCAAAATCAAAAATAATGAGTAAGATTTAATTCATTAATCTTATCATATATGACTAAAATTTATATTTCATAATTTTACCTAAATAATCAAATTAACATTTAATAATAAAACTAACATTTTCCCAAAAAAGAAAAAAAAGCTGCACTATTTCAGAAAGAAAAAAGTAGAAAAGAAAAAAATAATTTTAAAAACAAATTCAGAAAGAAGAAAAGAAAGAAAGAAATATAAAATAAAATAACATCTACCTACGTTTGGCAATCTCAACGAAATGAAAGAATACATTTAAAAAGTTAATTCAATATGCTCAAACTTTAAATAGTAATAAGTTATATATTTTAAATTAATTTTTGTATATTATATGTAAAATTAAATTTATTTTCACAATCTTCCATTTAAGATACATATTAAATAGTGAAAATTATATATATATAATCAAGTTAAGGAATGTCAATTATAGCCATAACAAAAATATCAATTATAGCCATTTCTTTGGACCTATTGGACTATTATCACCAAATAGTACCAATAGGTCCAACCAAATAGTTGGTCCTATTTGGTGGTAATAGTCCCAATAGGGCCAGTAAGTTGGCTATAATTTGATATTTTTATGTTGGTGGCTATAATTTAACATTCCTTAACTTGGATGACTATATAACCTCCGCGCTCTATTAAATATTATATTCAATGATATACATCAAAACAGAGAACATGTGTTTTGTGCAAAAAATGAGGAAAAAGAAAAGAAAAGAAAGAAACCAAAAAGTGAAAGACGGTTAATATTGCAACACAAAATTGAAATTAAAAATTGAAATACACAAAAACACTAATTCCTAACTGATCCAGAAGTAACAACACTAATATTGCAACACTAAATTTGAAATTAATGAAAATGACAATAATAACCTTCTAATTGAGCTTATTTACCATCTATTATGTTTTGATTAGGGTGGGGAATCGGTTATTGATTTTCAGTTAATATTGAATCGAATCGAACCGAACCCGCATCATATTCGGTTAACCGAACATCGGTTATTCGGTTAGCGTTTAGGTTCACAATAAGATGCTCTAAAATCTTTGATTTTTGGTTAAACTTAACCGAACCGTTAAGAACCGAAAACCCTTTTTTTTTAAATTTAAAATTTTAATTCTAATTTTGTAAAATACTAAAATATAAATACAAAATTAATTTGAACTTTGTTTAAATTTGATATATCGGTCTATCCCTCCTCTCTCTCCCCAATCGGATCAATGATCTCCCGTCGCATGTGACGGAGCCAAGAATTTTATTTTGGGAGGCCCAATTATTTATTACTTTAAAAGGTAATAAAATAGATTTTAAAATTAAAATTGAAATAAAATTAAATAATAGCATAATATTATTTGAATAGAAGTAAATATTTATACTAAATTTATTTTTCATTGTGTTTTAATATTTTACAAAATAAAATAATAAAATTTAGTTACAAATAACTAAACAATCAATCAATAATAGGTATAAAAATTAAATAATAAGAAAATTATTAGTGTTGTTTATGTACTTATATATATATATAGGGTTGGGTTCCCGTAGCATCTTGGTCCCCAGATAGTATGTAGACTCAATCTGACCACACATTTTCAACACGTGGTCGCACCACGGTGACACATGGCGCCTCCTTTTCTTTTCTTTTATTTTAATTTTCGCAGGAAAAATGAGAAGAAATCAAATCAACCTCTTCTCCTCCTCCTTGGTGGCAACGGCGGCCGAGACGACGGCATGGCAACGGCAACGGCAACCGACGCCATGCGGCGATGATGGCGGCGACGACCGTGAACATTAATAATATAAACAAACAACAACAAACAATAGATTTTGAAAGAAAGAAAAAAAAAAAAAAATTTGAAAACAAAATTGATGGATTTTGAGAAAAATAGAAGATAAATTTGATAGATGATTGAAGAATCGAGAAATATGATGGCTATGGCGGTGGTTCACGGCGAATTCGCGTGAATCAGTGAAAGAGACGACGGAATTGACATAGAAGGATGAATGAGAGATTTTACATCGAAACCATAAAATGCATTGAACAAAACATGAAACCGCATTGAACAAAACATGACAATGCATTGAATAAAACATAAACCGCATGTTGCATCAAAACACAAACATGCATTGAACAAAGCACGTTCATGCATTGAACAAAGCACGCCCATGCATTGATCAAAATATTTCAATGCATTGAACAAAACGCAAAATGCAGCCAACGGTACTGGAGCGAAGCGCCGGAGCTGCGTGAAGCACGAAGCGCACTGGCGCCTGCTGGGCGAAGCGCACGCTAGGCACGCCCGCTACGGACGCGAGCTTCCAATCGCATGCATTATTGTGTTCAATCGCATGCATTTTTGTTCATTTGAATGTATTATTCATTCAACTAAATGCATAGTTTGTTTTCGCAATCACATAACAAATCAAATTACTAATCTACCCTTAATGAAGCGAAAATCGGTGAAATTAAGCTTAAAAGTCCGAAAAATCTCAACCATAGGATTTATGAGATGAATGGATGAGATTGAGATTACATACTATCCGAGGCTTGGGTACTATATGATCTATCCCCTATATATATATATATATATATTATTTTATAATTATTAGTGTTGTTATGTCATCAATCTGCCAAGATAAAGAAAATAGAAAGAAAGAAAGAAAAATACCCCAGGTACCGCCAAGAGAAAGAAGAGGGAAAGGAAAAAAGAAAATAAGGAAAGAAAAAAAATACCTGCCTGGATTTGAACCCGGGTCTTTCGGTTAGAGACAAAGAAACTAACCAACTGCATTATAATGTAGTTATTGAGATGAAATGAGTATATAATACTAATATTTGTAAAAAAAGTAGGGGGGCCCATGGCCCCAGGCCCCTGTGTAGCTCCGCCATTGCCTAGAAACGTTTTGAATTTTAACCGAACAAAGAATTGCATTAACCAAATGAATGTTCTGTTAACTAAACTTTGTAAACGGTTCTTTTTCGATTTTGATATTTGAAGAATTTTCATAGCTCGATCAATCAAAAAAATCTATTCAATTAATCGAACTCTCTCCGATTTCCAGCCTAATTTTTATATACAGATAGATTATATGTATAATAATTTGGTACTATTAGAAATAAATAGATATAATATACAACTTAAAAATAGGAAATTTGAATGTTTACGATATCACCCTTCTTTGATTATAATGCAATTAGAGAATAGTGGACTTGATTATTCCACTTTGTATCCCACATTTAATTATTTATATTTTTTCCATCTTTTTTTATTCAATTTTAATTTTATATGTTTTAGTTTAGTTTTATCATTATTAAACAGGGTTTATTCCACCAATTAGGGTATATAATTATTTTTATCATTTAATTTAACTTTTATTAGTTAATAATATTATTAGGATTGATAAATCCAAAGTTAGGTATATAATTTTTAAATTTTAATTTTGAAATACAAATTAAGTATAATTCATAATATTATAATAAAGTTTATTTTTATAAAAATATTACTAAAATAATATATATAATAGTGCGATGCACATAAAATTTTGGGACACCAAATCTCCTCTCGTAAATAATGATATAGGAGAACGAGCACTTTTATGAAAATAATACGTTTGTTATTGAAATTTGTGACGATTTCACACTATAAATACAAAACAAATAATCGTTGGCTGCTATAATTCATTTTGTTCTTTCTCTCTCTGAAACTCGACGAAGGAATCAGATTGCACAATCTCAAGGAAAATCACCAACTACCTACGAGATTTTTTTATTTTTATTTTTATTTGTTAATTTATGAGGAACTCACAGCCATTATATTTAACGCGCACTGGATAAATTTCATGTTTCCGTACAATAGTCTGTAAACTACACATGATGGGTAAGCCACACTTGAAAAATCAAATGTGATAAACTTAGCCTCATAAATATGCTAGTATGATTCGAACCTATGACCTTTTAACCGCAAGAACACATTTAATTATTTCAGCTTTCTTCTTATACATAATAATTCTTCAATATTCCATACGGAGTGTACGTGATGAAAATTCCTTTAGCTAACGGCCACTATATTAAAAGAAGAGAAAGTTTTATATAGTATCCGTTTATGAATGTCAATTATAGAATCAACATAAAATGTCAATTATAGCCTAACTTATCGGCTTATTGGGACTATTATCACCAAATAGTACCAATAGGTCCAACTATTTGTTGGACCTATTGGTACTATTTGGTGATAATAGTCCAAATAAGCACCAAGAAGTTGACTATAATTTAACATTTTATGTTGATGCTATAATTGACATTCTTAACTGGATGACTATATATATAATTTCCACTTAAAAGAATTGTTTAGAAACAATCGAGTTGTAAAAAGAAGTGGAAATACATATATATAATCCATCCGTTAAGGAATGTCAATTATAGCGCGACGTAAAATATCAATTATAGCCAGTTGTTGGCTTTATTGGACTATTATCACCAAATAGTACCAATGGGACCAACAAATTTTGGTCCTATTGGTACTATTTGGTGATAATAGTCCCATAGGGCCAACGACTCTATTATAATTTGATATTTTTATGTTCGTGACTATAATTTGACATTTATTAACTTGGATGGCTATATAACGCCCGCGCTCAAGAAAGAAACGTGCATCAAACATAACGCGGTTACCCACCACCCTAATCAATTAATTCAGGGAAAAGCTCAATTTTTCCTCTTTATTTGGTAAATCGTGTTTCCGTATCATATGTTTTGGATCAATTAAGTATGTGTGGTTACTAATTTTCGGCATATTTTTCGTTTAAACGGACAGTTAACATCCGTTAGTAGTATGTACAAATGACATGTTAAGGAGGTATTTTACTTTGATTTGGTTTGATCAAATACTTTAGGAGATATTTATACCTCATATAAAAAATATGAATATATTTACATATATATAAATATATTATAGGTATTGATATAGAAAACAATAAACTAAACTTAATGTTTTAATATAGTAACACTTTAAATTATGCTTCCATTTTTTTTCAAAATTAATATTTGCTTGATGCATAACATTTATATATGTATATATAAATTTGTCGACGAAGGTCGATCCCTGTTATACCTCTATACAACTAATGATTGAAAAAAAAACTAAATCTAGATAATTTGCTGAATGTGAGTACTTCCTAATGAAACTTTTTATTACAGTGTTAATGGCTTTTTTAAAATTAATTTTGGTTCCTCTATAAATTATTTAAAAACGCCACATAAAATATACAAAAAAAATCAACTAGAATGGTCACCACATATCAATGTTGTAGAACCCAACATGAATTTTTTTAATCATTTGTTGGTGCCTAATGATTTTTAATCATTTGTGACAATGTGCGTACGTGCACATTTAAATCTGTTAAATGTTTCGAGTAATATCAATTTTGAAAAACAATTACTATTGGAAGTATATTTTAAAGTGTTAATGTATTAGTATTTTAGTTTAATATATTGTTCTCTTACTCAATTTTTTTTTAAATATTTTCACATATTATACATAAGCAATACCCATCTGAATTCTGAAGTATTGAATCAAACTATAAAACCTCCATACCGTGTATTAATATTCCGTTAGTTGAGTGGACAATTTCCGAAATTTAGAAACCAATAAAATTTAATACATAGGAATGACTGCGATTTTCCAAATAAACCTTAGGGAGAAAAAGTGAACCTTTTTCCATTAATTTATAACTAAAATTTTAAAAATACATATACTTAAATATATAGCATGCATCGTGAAATCTATTAGTTGACACATTTAGTTTTTTGTTTGATATAATTATTTCCATTGATATAATTAAGTTTGTAATTATTTATAACTAAAATTTTTTGTAATTAAAATTTTATAACTAACATTAATTTATAACTAAAATTTTTTGTTTGATATAATTATTTAGTTTTTTGTTTGATATAATTATTTCCATTAAGTTTGTAATTTGTCATTTCCATTGATTTTTTCTGGAAATATAATAAGTTTGAGGGGATTTTGTTATTATAGTTTATTATACCTGTGCCTTAATTATCTCCAATCAATATATATCGAGGACAAGAAGTAAAACAAAGTTGACACATTTAGTTTTTTGTTTGATATAATTATTGATTATAAAGAAATGAAATCACAAGCGGCGAATATCGTTTTATCGGGTCTATTAATTAAAGTTTAATTAGAGCAGTGGAGTGCGCACTCACAAAACATATATACACTATATTGATTATTCAAGTTGCACATAGGCCAAATGCAATTAAATTAATTAGAAGAGAATAAATGGTCGTTTTGTAATACATATTTTCAATTTATTATACGATATGCGCCTTGTATCTCAAACAGTTAAGAGCTTGGCATATATAGTAATTAAAATCAATCACTCACATTAATTTAAGATAGTTTTCTCTTTTAATAATTTTACACTTTTATTGTATAACATAATACCAAACATCATCTCAAGGAAAGTGACATGGATAAAGTGAACTAATTACTCCATCCGTCCACTAAATTCGTGTATTTAATTTCGTTTTGGTCCGTCCATAAAAATGTTTACTTTCTTTTTTGGAAAACATCAATTTTACATTTTTATCCTAAACCTATCTACTTATTTACAAAAAAAACCACATATGGCTACTTTTTACACACAACATCCATTAATATATTAATTTATTATCCTCATGGCATACTTTTTATACCCACTTACTTTACACTTATTATAATTTATTAAAATCCGTGCCACCAAAATCATGAACGATTTTGGTGGACGGAGGAGTATTAATTATATATAATGATCAACCACCAAATGCAAATTGTTCATGAATTTTGGTTAGATTTCATTTTACCACATGCATGCATGGTTGCTAAGTAAATATACTGCACGTACACTAGTAATTGGGTTCAAGGACACGTGATCAATAATAAAGAATTTTAAAGATTGAGCTTTTCTGGCGATCGATCATTCATCAAAATATATATCTATATATTGTAGGAAAAAGGTGTACAAAACTAGTACGAACTTGCGGGCGTATTCAACTTAAAATGAAAAATAGAAGATCAAAACTAACAATGAATTAAAACAAGAAAATACAATCAAACTGGAAAACAAAACCGTAAACAGATGCCGAGTCGAGGAGGCCTCTTTCCGAAGACGAGATACGCCCGGTAGTGCTCTCGGATCCGCGATCGTCCCCAAAGATGAAACGGCGTCTCGTAGGTGGCAAGACCATGAGACCAACGAGCTCCGTGAACCGGACGGAGGCGAGGACGAGCTCGACGAAAGTATGTATGCGAGTGCTCTAAAGTATCTTGGAATGCTTTTGCGAGAGGTAGCTTATCTTGGTAGACATGTCCTATTTATAAGCGTCGTCCCCTCATGGAAAAGATCTTGAGTCAACACCCGCATTGATGTCGGGTGTTACGGAGTTATGTCCCCTATCGAGTGCGCGGCGGTTTCGGAGACAACGTGGCACGCTTCCGCAGAGCCATCATGTCGGGCGTTACAAGACGGCCACGACGAATCTGGACAACGCGCGTCGGTGTTCATTGGCGATCCGGACGTCTCTTCAAGTGCACAGCAGCCCAACGGATTGGGCTACACGAGTTGGGCCTCGGACCAACTCCATCGCACGGCAGCCCAACGGATTGGGCTACACGATCGGGCCCGGACCAACTTCATCTTTGGGCTCGATCAAACGTTGATCCAAAATATAAGGACAATGGGCCACTAACCAGCCCACGGGCAAGCCCACGAACAGCCCAAAGAATGCCCCAAAGACCACCCAAAGACCAATTGCCAAGATCCAAGATCCAAGATCCAAGATCCAAGATCCAAGATCCACGATCCACGATCCACGGACCACGGACCACGGACCACGGAACCGAACCGGCCGAGGCGAGCGGAGCCGAACCGAGCCGAGCCGAACCGAGTCGGAGCCGGGCCGAGCCGGCCGGCGCGGCACGCGCGCGGCACGGCGGCGACGGCCGCCGGCGCCGGGCAGGCGGCCCTAAGCGGCGGCGGCGGCGTGTCAGGCGACAAGGCTTTCCACCCATCACTTGTGCACATAATTATACTAAGTGTTCAATGACCCACTTATATAGACAATTAATGAAGGTACATTAATCAATGTGGGATAAGGATTAATTAATCCATGCTTATCCCATTAATCACATAACTCCATGTTTAAGTGACCAACTTTGATCCATTATTTCTCACCACCGGAAATCGGTTTGAGAATGTGAATACACCACGATCATCTACTCGAACGTAGATCGATCCTATGCCGCTTAATTTCACAAAATTAAACGTTACGTCACTCAAAATCTTGGTCAAAGTAGCTTCGAAACTCGACCACATATATAATATTATATATATATGCACGCGATTTTCAACAATCCCCACATGAGTGGAAATAGCCATATGCATGATGCAGATACCTGACTCGATCCTCAAGAGATGTTAAAATATTTGACAAAGTTGTTTATGGCTCAACCTTCCATAGTTAGTACCATCGAGTACACAGGCGGATTAGTGGACACGATGCTTGAACTATTCCCCACAACAAGTAATCGAAACAATGGTATTAACACTTTAACACCTCAACCTCATCCGTTCTCACGCTTGATTCCATTTTGGCCATGGACATCCACTTTGGATTCATAAGTGTTTTGTTTGAAGCGGCCCCACTGCACTTACATAGGTGATTCTTTACCGAGTATCTTGCCATACTCAACCTCCCGAGGTATCTTAGGAATCATTAAGAGTCAACGACTCAACCTCACCACTAGGCAAGTTTTTCAACACTCGCTTGCTTTCTGAGGAACAGACTAACTTGAGTGTTTATACACGAACTCATATAGCTTAGTTCTCCCATCAACCAAGTTCTTGGGATCTCCACCATCATGGTCAAGTTACCACTATTATTGTTCTTAAGATGTGGATTTTAGTCCCATTCCTCTAGCAATTTGATCATTTGATCTCGGTTCAACCCTTTGGTTAACGGATCCGCAGATTATCTATCGACTGACATAGTCAATTGATATAACCCCACTGAGATCAAATGCCTCACGGTATTATGTCGCCGACGATATGTCGAGACTTACCATTATACAAACCACTTTTCGCCCTTCCAATAGTCGTTGGCTATCACGTTGAATCATCACTGGTGGCACGGGTTTAGACCAACATGGAATATCTTCCAAAAATTACGAGCCACTCGGCTTCCTCACCGCCTTTATCCAAAGCTATGAATTCGATTCCATGGTGGATCGGGCTATACACGCCCTGCTTCGTGGATCTCCAAGAAACAGACCTCCCCAATCGTGAACACGCACCCACTTGTAGAAAGTGAATCTTCGTGTCGATATCCAATTGGCATCACAGTACCCTTCAAGCACCGGGATATCTCGTGAAATGCAGCCCATGATTTTGAGTATACTCAGTACCTCAAAACTCTCACTAAAGCCTTCCAATGCTCCTTGCTCGATTGCTCGTGTAACGACTCAATTTGTTCACTACAAGAAGCTATGTCGGGTCGGGTGCAATTTGTAAGATACATCAAACACCCGATGACCTTAGCATAGTCTTCTTGCCCAACAGGTTCACCCCTGTTCTTACTCAAGTGAACATTGAGCTCCAATGGGGTCTTAGCAGGTAAACTATCAAACGCGTTGAATTTCTTAAGCACTTTCTCGACGTAGTGAGATTGTGTCAAGACAATTCCGTCTGATCTTCTTATAATCTTGATTCCAAGAATCACATCAGCTAATCCCATGTCCTTCATGTCAAAATTTCTATTTAACATGCGCTTTGTGTCATTAATGACTGAGTATTGCTACCATGATCAACATGTCATCTACATACGCACACACTATAACATAACCATTATCGGTGTTCTTAACGTGACACATTTGTCACACTCGTTGATTTTGAAACCATTTGCCAACATTACATTGTCAAATTTCAAGTGCCATTGCAACGGCGCTTGTTTCAAACCATATAGAGACTTCACGAGTTTGCATACCTACCCTCTCGACTGTGTACTACAAACCCTTCTAAGTTGCTCTATATATACCTCATCCTCGAGGTCACCATTCAAAATGCGTCTTAACGTCCATTTGATGAATCTCAAGATTGTGCAAAGCGAAGAATTGCGAAGCACCCTAATAGACGTAATCCTCGTCACGGTGAATAGGTATCAAGAAATCGTATCCTCTCTTTGTTTAAACCCTTCGACAACCAAACGGGCCTTATACTTTTCAATTGATCCATCGCCTTGTACTTTCTTTTAAGGATCCATTTGCATCCTGGGGCTTACAACCTTCGGCAAATCAACCAACACCCAAGTGTGGTTTTGCGAATGGAATCAATTTCGCTGAATGCCTCTCGCCGAGCATCCCGTCTCGACCGAGCATAGGCTACTTTGATCGAAGTTGGTTCTTCGTCCAACATGAACGCAATATAGTCGGGACCAAAATTCTTTGGCGCTCGACTTCATCGCCACGCCTTGGTTCCGACCCTCCGGATCGCACCTCGATCGCTATGCGATATCGGTTCTTCTCCAAAGGTTTAGAACTCGAAGCTTCACCATCGCTCTATTGCTAGAATCGGCTTCATTTTATCCTTGTCTTTACAGGATAAACACTTTCAAAGAATATAGCATTCCTTGATTCAATCGTCGTCCCCACAACATATCTGGTACCTCGACCGTGGATCGAAACGATAAGCGCTGCTTTGTCGATGCATACCCAATAAAGATACAATCGATCGCTTTAGGTCCAATTGTAACTTGTTTAGAAGAGGCACCTCAACCTTCGCCAAACACCCCACACTTTGAGATATTTGTGCGATGGCTTTCTTCCTTTCCACAACTCGTAGGAGTGACATCCTTACCTTTGAGTGGAATCTTGTTCAAGATGTAGTTGGTGTCAAAACAGCTTCCCCCACAAGTTCGGGTAACCTCGAACTAATCAACAAAGCATTCATCATCTCCTTAAGTGTTCGATTTTACGCTCAACAACGCTTATTAGATCGAGGTGAATAAGAGTCGTCGTTTGATGTATTATACCACTTTCGTTGCATAATGCCTCAAACGGAGCTACATATTCTCCCTCTATCACTTGAATGCCTTAATTCGACAACAATTGATTCTCGGCTTCGTTCTTGAAGTTTTAAAAGCTTCAATAGCCTCGCCTTTACTTAGAAGGTAAAGATAACAATATCTTATACCATCAATAAACGTGATGAAGTACTTTTACCACCTCTAGTTTGTACAAACTTTAAATCACACACATCGGTGAATAAGTTCTAGAGGCTTAGTGCTCTGCTCTCACCGAATGAAACGGTAACTTAGCCATTTGGCTTCCACACAAACCTCACATTTCGCTTGTGTATTAACTTCATTTAACTTTAGTAAATCTAAATTTACTAATCTTTTATTGCATTTAGATTAACATGTCCTAATCTACAATGCCATAAATCGAGCACTCACCAAGTAAGAGGAAGTAGATGCATTTTTATTCATAGCAATCTTGGGTACACGCAAGACACCATTACATTCAATTTGAAAAGACCCCGGTGAGATAACCCCTACCAAGGAACTTTCCAAACTTAGTCAAGACAAACTTGTCCGACTCAAAACTAGTCTAAAACCCTTATTAACTAGAATAGAGCCCGACACTAAATTCTTGCGAATGTCCGGGACATGCAAAGACATCCTTCAAGGTGATCTCAATGCCGGACGACATCTTGAGCACCACATCACCAACTCCGCAACCTCGGACGAAGCTTGGTTCCCATGTTGAGCTTCCTCCTCAACAGGCTTGTAGGTGGAGAAACGCATCTTTCGGCGCATACGTGCGCGAGCTGCGCCAATGTCGATGAACCATCCACCTGATTCTCGACGTGGTTGACTTCTTCGGTCACCACAGCAGCCAAGTCATCCTTGTCCCATTTGTCAAGTCCTTCTCGACAACGTTGGTAACTTGCTTAGCCTTTCTTCTTCTTAGTCGACGGCCTCACTCGTGTGGCCATGCTTGCCACAATTGTAATGATCCCGTCAAACTTACGGAAACCACCTTCCTTCGCGCTTTATCTTTGACATTGGGGCGAACACGTTTGTTGGAGGACCGCCTCTCCAACAGTTGGCTCTAGCATCGATCAAGCCTTTCCCTTTAGTTCTAGCTTCTTCACGTCGACTCGATCAGCGATCGACGATCAAGTCTTCAGTGTCATATCCTTTCGCCAGTGCTTAGGTAGACCTTGAAGTCTCTCCACCCCGGGTAACTTCTCAATCATCGTAGCGACGACAAAGCCGTCCAAACAAAGGTGCCCTTCGGCTTGAACCTCGTGCACAATGAGTTGAAACTCTTGCACTTGGTCCATGATCGGTGGGAATCGACCATCTTGTAGTCCAAATATTTGGCTACAATGAACTTCTTTGTACTGCATCATCACTACGGTATTTCTTTTCTAACGCATCCCACATACTTTTGGATGTCGTTACAACAAAGATAAACACTATACAAGCTATCTTCTAAACTACCAAGTATAAAATTTTTACAAAGGTAGTCGCCAAGGCGCCATTGTCATATGCTCGCTCGGACGTGAAAGTCCGTCACTTGACCCGGGCGGCGGGCTCATCTTCACCAAGAAGTTGGCGAAGCCCAACGTCGTGAGTAGAACAACATCTTTGTCGCCATCTCAAGTCGGATCCTCCAAACTTGGCGGCTTTCTCGGCGGCATCATCCTTGCGGTATGAATAAAGCGCCGAGATCGATCCATGACCGATCCACGGTGTTAGATCCCATGGATCCAACAGTCGACCCACTGAAAAGTGCAGTCGTCGAACCAAAGGAACCACTAAAAGTGGAACCAATTGTTGAACCACTAAAAGTGGAACCAACAGTCGACCCAAAGGGTCCCATGGTTGACCCCGAAGGCATCGAACCAAACATGACCGAAGCCATTGTGCCAGAATTGGCGGCAGCAGCAGAGGCAGCGGCGGCGGCAGCGGATTCGGTGGCTGGAACAGAAGACATCTCCACGCAAAGGTATTTAATTTCGAAAGTTTTAAGTCAATTTAGAAGTCTGAACTCCTTGGCAAGTGATATCTCGTCTTGCGATTGTTGGAAAAAGGTGTACAGAACTAGTACAGAACTTGCCGGGCGTATTACAACTTAAAACAGAAAAATAGAAGATCAAAACTAACAATGAATTAAAACAAGAAAATACAATCGAAACCGAAAACAAAACCGTAAATGATGCCGAGTCGAGGAGGCCTCTTTCCGAAGACGAGATACGCCCGGTAGTGCTCTCGGATCCGCGATCGTCCCAAAGACGAAACGGCAAAGTCTCGTAGGTGGCAAAGACCAGAGACCAACGAGCCCCGTGAACCGGACGGAGGCGAGGATGAGCTCGATGTAGTAAGTATGTATGCAGGGAGTGCTCTAAAGTATGCTGGAATGCTTTTGCAGTAGGTAGCTTATGCTGGGGAGACATGTCCTATTTATAGGCGTCGTCCCCCTCATGGGGAGCATGCTGGAGTCAACACCCGCATTGATGTCGGGTGTTACGGAGTTATGTCCCCTATTGAGTGCGCGGCGGTTTCGGAGACAACGTGGCACGCTTCCGCAGAGCCATCATGTCGGAGCGTTATCGACTGTTTACGAATTAATCGGACAACGCGCGTCCCGTGTTCATTGGACGTATCCGGGCGCCTCTTCAAGTGCAGCAGCCCAACGGATTGGGCCACACGAGTCGGGCCTCGGACCAACTCCATCGCACGCGAGCCCAACGGATTGGGCTACACGAATTGGGCCAACACCCTATTTATAGGCGCCGTCCCCTCATGGGGAGCATGCTTGAGTCAACACCGCATTGATGTCGGGTGTTACGGAGTTATGTCCCCTATCGAGCGCGGCGGTTTCGGAGACAACGTGGGCACGCTTCCGCAGAGCCATCATGTCGGGCGTTATCGACTTGTTACGACGAATCTGACAACGCGTGCGTCTGTGTTCATTGGACGATCCGGACGTCTCTTCAAGTGCACAAGCAGCCCAACGGATTGGGCCACACGAGTTGGGCCCCGGACCAACTCCATCGCACAACAGCCCAACGGATGGGCTACACGAATCGGGCCCGGACCAACTTCATCTTTGGGCTCGATCAAACGTTGATCCAAAATATAAGGACAATGGGCCACGGAACCAGGCCCACGGAACCAGCCCACAAGCAAGCCCACGAACAGCCCAAAGAATGCCCAAAGACCACCCAGACCAATTGCGAAGATCCAAGATCCACGATCCACGGACCACGGCCGAACCGAACCGAGCCGGAGCCGAACCGAGCCGGGCCGAGCCGGGCCGGGCGGGCGGGCGCGGGCGCGGGCGCCGGCGCGGGCGCCGGCCGGGCACCGGCACACGGGCGGCGGCGGCGGCGGCGGCGGCGCAAGGCTTTCCACCCATCACTTGTGCACATAATTATACTAAGTGTTCAATGACCCACTTATATAGACAATTAATGAAGGTACATTAATCAATGTGGGATAAGGATTAATTAATCCATGCTTATCCCATTAATCACATAACTCCATGTTTAAGTGACCAACTTTGATCCATTATTTCACACACCGGAAATCGGATTTGAGAATGTGAATACACCACGATCATCTACTCGAACGTAGATCGATCCTATGCCGCTTAATTTCACAAAATTAAACGTTACGTCACTCAAAATCTTGGTCAAAGTAGCTTCGAAACTTGACCACATATATAATATTATATATATATGCACGCGATTTTCAACATATATACACATACATACATTGAATTAGAAATAAACATTACTTAACCTCGCCACCAACAGAAAAGAAATATATAAAAAAAATGAAGAAATCAGTGATAGCTGGCTTAGCCCTAATTTGGTTCTCAGCCATTTCAATCATGGCCTCTTCCTCATTCCAAAGCCCTAAGGCCGTCGAGAAGTGGGTGGAAACCCTAGCCCACAAACAAGAGAAGGTAACCAAACTCCACTTCTACTTCCACCGATTAGGCGGCGCCGCCCCCTCCGGCGTCGTAGTCGCAAAGGCGAACACGACAACGCCTACGAGCTTCGGACTGACTGTGATAAGGGACGATCCGTTGACGGAGGGGCCTGAGATTTCCTCCACCCACATCGGCTACGCGCAGGGAATTTCGACGTCGGCATCCTTGGAAGAAGTGGTTCTCGTCGACTACTTCGCCCTCTCCTTCACCGACGGCAGCACCCTCGCCGTCCTTGGCAGCAACGCCATATTTCACGAGTACCGCGAGCTGCCCATCGTCGGCGGCACCGGCGGTTTCCGGCTGGCGCGTGGGGTCCTCACCTTCCAGACGTACTTCTTCAACGCTACTACCAGAGAAGCTTCCGTTGAAGCGGACGCCGTCGTCTTCCATTTTTAAAACCCTAGTTTCTCTTCTGCCTTCTCTTTTACCTTGTGTGCTGTTTGATTTCTTTCTTGATTAATGCAAACGCCCCATTTGAAGCAAAAGTCGGATCGTTGTATTGCAAAACTTTTAATAAAATATTTTTAAAAAGGGTTATTGGTGAATAATACACAAACTTTGAGCAAATTTTGATTTTCTCATGAACTTTAAAAATTATCATAAATACACAAATTTAATAACTTTAGTGATTTTACCATAGTTTCAAATTTAAAAAAAATTAAATCTGACTTGACATCTCGAAAATTTATCATAGACAAAACGGTCAGTGATATAAACGACATTGTAGAGAGAGAATATCGATTGTGTTTTGATCGCAACTAAAATAAAACGATGAAACAAACGAGAAGACTTAATTTTTGTAATGAAGATTGACACGATGGATCATAGAAACAAAAAAATATTATTTATTTTGATGGAACTACGATGTTTTATGTCTTCTCTCTACGATGTCATTTATATCACTAACCGTTTAGTCTATATTAAATTTTCGAAATGTCAAGTCTGATCTAATTTGACTTGAATTTGAAATCGTGGTAAAAACACTAAAGTCATTAAGTTTGTATATTTTATGACAATTTTTAAAGTTCATGGAAAAAACCAAAATTTGCCCAAAGTTAGTGTATCTATACGATAATAACCCTATAAAAACTACCAAACTTTGCTTTTGAAAATACTTCAATTTCTTTCTTGACTCACGTCTTCATTAGGCTTAGCCCGTTTCATTTAATCTGCAATAATAATATGAAACAAAGACTGAAAAAAAAAAATCAATGAGAGTCTACAAATTAAAATATCCAATATTTCGGGAATTAATCGTTTTTGCAATAATATCCCAATTTTGAATAGATTATAAGTTGATACCTAACTTTTCAATATGCTTAAAATTATATCCAGAGGTACATATTATTTCCAGCACTTGAAAATCAAGCATGGCATGCTAGAATCTAATGCAAAACATACTCAAATAAGTTAATATAATGTTTTCACATGAGTATAAACAACGTTGTGCCACACGCCCACATAAGATTTCAGGTGTTAGGCATTATCAATTCGTAATTTATTAAATGTCAATTTTGTAACCTTAATTTTGTAAACTTGCAAATGTCAGGCAAATTTAAACCATTCTTCATTTTGATATAAGCAAGAGAAAGGCGGTTTTAGTAATCCATGACTATGAGGGTGTTTGGCTGAGCTTATAAGCTCTTTAAAATAGCTTATAAGTCGTTTAGGAGCTTATAAGCTGTTGCAAAGTGTTTGGCAAAATAAGTTTCTAAACAAACATAAGCTATGAAAATAAGCTCCAACACTCCGAGCTCCCTAAAATAAGTTGATCAATCCTAACTTATTTTTTCATAAACTTATAAGCAACCATGAATTTACCAAAATAATCTTATTATAGTTCGTTATTTGCTACATATACACTATCAACTTCACATCTCGTCAATTTTATCTCTCTAACTATGCTCGCGATTCTTTCTCTAGCTTATAAGATCAATTATCCAAATACTTTAATAACTTATAAGTACTTGAGATATTACCTCTTATAAGCTCTTGAAACATCTTATAAGCTCTAGGAGCTTATAAGCTCTCTAAAATAAGCTTAGCCAAACACCCCCTATGTCATGTTAATGGTTACATGATGGTATGATCGAATAACAAAGAATATATATATATATATATATATAGGGAATGGATCAAATGAGAACCATATATTTGATGAGAACTAAGAACCAATCATGGCTGTTTATTTCTTCAAAATCAACGGTTTAGATTTAGGCGGATTTAGTATCATAGTATGAATATTTATATGGAGAAGGTTAATTAAGTAATTTAAAATTCTTTGTAACCGATGACACCCTATAATTAAGGGATTGATGTGCTTTTATTTAGGAAGTTATATTTTAATTTATATTAATTGACGTTGATTCAATCCATAGATTTGGTGGTTTAGAATTTATTTAGCTATAAATATGAATGAAATGTTAATCAAATATTTTATTATTTAACTAATATTTAGTAAATATTAAATTAATTGACGTACTTTGTTGTGTTTATGCTACTATGCATAGCAAATCACACATGTTCAATTTAAAATATCATTGTGTTAATTATATTTTAAAATAATTTGATGGTTATAATGTGTTAGTTTGATATTTGTAAATAATCGATAATGCTATTTGATAATAGTAAATACTAATTTGATAATATTGTTTGGTAGTGCTATTATATATCAACATTATGGTTGTGCATATACCACCATATATTGTGCATAACTATATATTAGCTGTACATAAGATAGTAGTTGCATTTTTATTTATTTATTAACAGTATTGTTGTGCATGTACCACCATATCTTGTGCATAACTATATATTATTTGTGCATAAGATAGTAGTTGCACATAACTATATATTAGTTGCGTACATTAACTTATTAACATTATCGTTGTGCATGTACCACCATATCTTATGCATAACTATATATTAGTTGTGCATAAGATTAAGCACTATCTCTTTGTTTATGTGCTGCTAGAAATTTCGTGCACAATCCTCTGGAATTCGTGCACAATCAAAACACATGCCTGTAGAAATTTCGACCGCCTACAATGCAATGAAGAATATATTCATTAGAGATAGTAGAAATCGTGAACATAAATTGGTCTCTTGACTTTCTTTTGCTTGAGATTTGTAGAGAGATGATGCAATAAATTAGGAATAAGGATGGGGAAGGCACGACAATTTAGGGAGGTGGATGGTTAATTAGGTAAAGTTAATTCCTTAAATTACAAGACTGCCCTTCTTTCATTCAATTATTAAGCTGACGCATAATATGGGATTAACTAATCAAATCTTTATTTTGATCAAGAAATAAGTATCAACCGTTAGATCTAATGTAATATAGGGTGTGGATTAGTTCTTATTTCTCATCTAATAAGTGGTTCTTCTATAACCAACCCCTATATATATATATATATATATATATATATATATATATATATATATATATATATATATATATAGGGAGGTTAACATAAGAACCATCCTTAGAGTAAAACTAACAACTATTAGTAATCATTGATCTTAAATTAATCAATGGCAGGAAAAAAATTGCTAAATTTCGTTTGGGCATGTGAAGTCGTCTGCTCAATTCATTTGTCCATTAATGTAGGGTAAAATTAGAAAATTACATGTTTAAATTAATGGTAAATCCATTTTTTTAAGGAAGGTAATTTATGTATATCTCTTCTTTTTCACATACGATTAAATTTGAAATTTGAATGCTTGGACACGAATTGAATCTTGGATTTTTTAGATTGAGAACAACAAATCCAAGGAAGGTAATTAATTACATTTTCATGTATTTAATTAATTAAAATGTTAATTTTTTTTAAGTATATATTGAGTTTATTATATTTCATCTTAATACAATATACACAATGCATTATGAAGCACTATTGATGAATCATAAAATGTGAATAAAGGCATGAAAATGCATGGGGTACTTTTAGTACTACATCTTTTTGTAATTTTGATGAATCTCATTGTTATATTAAATGAATTACGAAACATGAGAAACAATATTGTAAAATACGACGCCGTGGGAAATTGTAGAAAAATAAAGATGCGTTGGAAATGTCACAATCTGGGACATAATAATCGAACAAAAAAAAAGAACTCTGCAAACGATTCACAAAAATAGAAAAATGGGAAACAATCCTGTAAAATACATATAGAATGAATCCCATGATATAACTAATGAACTTGCTATACTAATCTATGAATTAAAAATTGTGACTTAATAACTGAATTGCAAAAAATAAAATAAAAAGTACATACCATTGAAATATATTTCTAACAATCTTATACAATCTATGGAATAATACTGGAATTGATGAATGAAAGAAACATACAAAACCAAATCACACAAAAAAAAATCGAAAAGATTTGCTACACGTAATCAAAAGATTGGAGGGGAAAAAATGCCCATAATGAATAGCATAAATTAAGGGATAAATCAGTTATTGAAACTATTAAATTATCATATTAACCTTACTAATCAATTAAATAATAAACAAAGATGTAATAAACAAGTTAAACTCAACCATATATCCATGAAAATAAACGTCTTGGATTAGTTCTTATTTTTTAGGATTAAAATGGTTCTTATTTGAACCTAACTATATATATATATATATATATATATATATATATATATATGGTTAACGTGAGAACCATTTTTATTGTGAGAACGTGAGAACCAAAAAATGATGAATTCAGTGTGAAACTGATGAATCCGCGGATAAAGTTGATGAATAAAAAAAATAGAATTTTCTCCTCTCATGGGATTTGAACCCTGGATGAAAATTCTGAATTTTTGGATTCAGTAACTTTCTCAACGGATTCATTAACTTTCATAGCAAATTCTTATGTTTGAAAAGAATTTTCGTGGTTCTTAGTTCTCACGTCAAAATTGGTTCTTATTCGAACCTTCTCTCTCTATATATATTAGTTAAATCCAATAATTTTACGTACGTCATCGTACGTACACGACATGGTCTATGCTTTAAAACGACTTGAGAGAATTCCTTTCTCTGCCTTCCATTTTATTTTTAATAAATAACAATAAAGTAGTTGAAGCATCTCATCAAGAATTAGGTGTGTGTGTGTGTTATATTTTATTCACGAAAAATTAAAGACAAACACATAGCCACAAATTACTTTGCAAGGGGAAACCGGAAAAGAGAACGGAGGGAAACAATTTGGCATTTCCTAATTCCACATTTCATTCATCAATTCGAATTTATGATATGTGTATAAAATATTGAACATAACTAATTAGAAACCTTATATTGAAATCCAGATCGTAAAATATAAAACAAGAAACAGATTGAAAAACTGCCATACGTGCAAGCAACACAACTCCATAATCCGCAACTCCAGCCGTAAATTTCTCTCTTTACCCATCTTTATAAAGCAATGGCCTCCGAAAATTGGCACATTTTTGGGAAAACAGTTATTTCCCTTTTCCCTTTGCCGAGAAAGAATAGAGGGCAGAAGGAATGGGGAAGTATACGGAGCTTTTGGATTTAGGCTTCAGGATCGCTTCCAGATTTCAATCACACTGCCCGCAGACTGCCCGGATGTACTACCACCCTCCGTCTGACTGCCACCACCACGACGACGACAGCGCAGCCACGGCCAAAGCCAATGGTGAGGATGTCATGGGTGATGCCGACACTATAAACTTCATTATTTATACCGTCGTGTCCTAGTCGGTCAATGAGATTAAATTGTAGGCACATTTACCAGTAATTCATTAATTATTCGACTCCAACGGTGAGGATGTCTTGAAATATTTATCTTTGCTTAACATTTTTTGTTGTTCATTGTGATAGAGATGATGATCCTGCTGTTGTTAGACACATAACGTTGTTTGTGTGTGTGTGTGTGTGTGAGAGAGAGAGAGAGAGAGAGGTCTACACAAATTCACACCCCTGCCCGAAAATAACGCACATGATTTAGTTGGACATTGTTGCAGTTTCAAGCCCTTTCTATTACTAAACCAGTCATGAAATATCTAGTACAGGAAAGGGGCAAAACACAGCAGTTTGTCAAAACCTAACTAGTTTTGTAGTTAACACTACAATAAAACAAAGCCCACATAGCTTCTAACACAAACAATTTTAACAAAATCTCGAATTCACCAAACTTAACTGGACGACCATGGAGGCAAACTGCACATACCTACGATCACTAGCGCATTTACTCAGCCTCCTTGAGGGGCTTCCGAGCCACGAAGAAGTACATTGATGTGAAAATTTCTTTCCTGAAGAACACGATTGTTGAGTTTGTGTTAGGCACAAGAGGAAGGAAAACGAACAGAAGTAAACAGAGAAAGGAAACAATAAAAATCAAGCTTCCAATGCAAAAAGAGTGTTTGAGATTTTGAGGTGCCAATCAACATGTCTTGCTTCCTCCTCTAACCGTGCAGGAAAAAAAATTGAACACACTTCACATATTTATTAAGGGAGCGTTTATTAAGTGTGATAGGATAAATAGATAAAAGTACTATAGGTTAATCTATTATTTACTTTGATGGATTGACAATTTTAAGCTTTATTTGATCATCTCCTTCAAAATACTCAATCAAATGTTTTATATATCTATCCCATCACACTAAGTAAACGCCCACGAAGAGAGGACTAAAGAGGATGGTATTCTCACCTTCCACCAGCAACAAGTCCTTCTGCAGCTTTTTCTAAGAAAGCTTGAACCCTTTGGCTTCCCTTAGGAGCAACTCCAACTTTTTCCAGAGCAGCCACCTGAGCAGATGAATATCAAAGATAAATGTTCTTCAGAATGACAACGTGTATCAGATGAGAGAACGAATATTGAGCATAAGCTACTAATGCATGATGTGGAGTAATGAAAATCTTACCAAATTTCTTGTACAGAAACGTCCAAGTGCTGTTAGACGGAAACTGCTAAGAGAGAAGTAGCTTGCATCTATGGGCAAGTACCATGGGACAGGTGAGTCCACTGCAAGATCTTTCTCCCACACAACCTTTAGAACAAAAATTTATCCAATTATCGTATTTAATTTACTGGGTCAAACCAGTAGACTTAGGAGGTGTGTCAAAATTTTGCTATTTACCTCAAAACCAGCTTTCTTGACAGCTTCAAGGCACTGACTTGTCAGCCTTATGTCGGGGAGGCCGTTACCTAGTTCGATTTCAGCCTGTACAGACAGAATTTTAGAATGAAACCAAGGGAATTGTGATGATGGAGTGTATGTTAAGAGGCATTTCTACAAATAGTGATCAC
This sequence comes from Salvia rosmarinus, assembly GCA_036937905.1. Taxonomy (NCBI): domain Eukaryota; kingdom Viridiplantae; phylum Streptophyta; class Magnoliopsida; order Lamiales; family Lamiaceae; genus Salvia; species Salvia rosmarinus. The sequence continues at coordinate 6,179,345 of CM072815.1, forward strand.
CTTAATCTGCTGGTGTTCTTTATTATTAGGATCATAAGCATCAGTCATGCACCACTCGTATGCAGCAAAACACTGACCAGGTTTGAGTACCCTGTATATCTCCTTATAGCAACCAACCTGGAGGAAGGTAGAAAGTCCAGGAATTCCCTAGTAAGAATAATGGGGTGTTTCTATCCAAAAGATTAGCATATCGAGCTCGAAATTAAAAGGGTATCAATTTACATACTGCATCCGGGGCATGGCAAGTAGCTTCAATTGCATACACTGCATCAAAGCTATTGTCAGGGATTGGCATCTTCATGAAATCTGCCTGTATTGTTAACAAAAATAATTAGAAAAGTAAAAAAAAATTCAAAAGTGTTGAATAGAGATTTTAGGTCCAACTTTACTGACTTTAACAAAGTCACAAGTCTTTTCCAGTCCAGCAATTCGGTTTAGCACCTACACCATCCAGAGATATGCAAATTTAGAACCCAGGAAGAAAAGCAAAACCCAGAAAAAAGGCAGTTCCAATTTAGCGATGCCCATATAAGATGATAATATGAGATCATATATATTCTACGTAAGATTCTAAAGATGAAACTTAGCAGAAAGGTGCGCTCCAACATAAGAACATGGATTCATAGTCATGAAATGATGCAAGTCTCCAACAACTAATTATATCTTAAACCAACATAGGATTAGACACATACCTTTCCCCTAGATATCTGGTATTCATTGTTATTTAGACCTGTGATTGATGTCATGCTGCAAGATGTAAATATAAAGTAAGAAGTTGAGACAGCAGTTAGACTACAGAATAAGTAGGGGTAAAGTGCTCAACACCTAACTTAAGCGCAAATAAATCTTGATACTAACAAGCTAATTAGATATCAAACTTCATTACGGTCATAGAGCAAAACAGAATCGCATACTTATTATATACATGACAGTAGTTGTCAGTTAAGCCACTTCTGGCACCATTCCATGAATAGAAAACAAAGCATCATGGGAAAAATGAAAATTTGGATTAAAAATCTGGAACTGATCATATTCGTTATAATTGCTTGATCTAGACTAGACTAAAAGATGTAGGGAGAAAAAGGGCTTATCAAATTGAAAACAGAGTTGATAAATAACTAAAAACTGAATGAATTGATTTCTCATAGCACCTAAATCGAGCAATTTCTCTTAATGGTCCACCAATTCCACATCCCACGTCCAAGACCTACAGACATGGACAAGACTCCACAATTATTTAAAGCAAAGAGATGTAGGTCCATTTTAGCTCAGAAAAGAAGCTGAAAATACCTTCTGTCCCGGTTTCAGGCCAAGTTGTAAAGCAAGGAAGTGCTCATGCCGCTTGATGCTCTCTTGAAGAGATTCACCTTTCCATCTGTGGGATATAACATTAATCATATTAGTAATTGTTACAAGCTGCAATGCAAAGAATCTAAAACTGTCTAGGCCTTGAACACATAATAGAGTAACAGAGCATCTTTTGACAGCTTAAATGATCAAATTAACAGGATCAAAAGTCATATTTTATTGCATTTTCCACCAGCAATGAGGTCTAGAAATTGGAACTATTACCTCAATTACATACTTAAAAAACACAGGATATACAGAATTGGACAATTCAGTAGTTTCCTTTGTACTTCATAATTTTAAGCCATGGAATGGAGTACCTTGTTCTTCTTTAGAAAAATATGGTGAATTCATAATTAACAAAAGTAATTATGAAGCAGCAAATCATTTACCTGGGCGCAAAATGGAATGATTCTCCCCACCCATACTCATAGAAACTTGTGACGAGATCATAGTACTTATTGACCTGGGAAATTAATGGCGAAGTCATTTTTTCAGGTAATATTCTTAGCTAAAATAAATACTATGACACTCAAAACGTTAACACCATTAAACAGCATCATAACTACTGAGGATTAGATTTGAAAATTTGTAAAAGGAGGCCCATCTACACACCCTTCTACAAGAAGAATGCACAGAAACTCTTGTCTATAAATAAGACTAGCCATTTACAGTAAAAGATGATGCAAATAATTTTGGGTGTTACTAGATTTTTAAACAAACATAAATAAAGAATCTACCACCAACAAGAACCTTATCTATTACTACTATTATCTTTAGCACACTCACTAATTTGTGAGTCTTGGGATCCAATGAAGATAGGATAAAAATTAGTTTGTGTAATCCCCTAAGAAATAAATTACTTTGCAAGGTCACAAGCTTAGAAACTTCAAGTCTTTCTTGAGGCTCTCGACTGACACTACGAGGTCAAAAGATACATCTCTCAAAAGTACACCTAGTGAAAAATAGAGTGAGAACAGATGCAACAGCTCATGGCCCCTCTACTTTCATAACCATCACTGTCACTTTTTGTAAAAATTGGTCATGCTTAAAGTAATCAAAACAACCAAAATGCTCTAGTAGTTTTTAGATCAAGGATCACTATAAAATTATTAAAAACATAAAGTATGGCCTGTAGAAGTGAAAGCCAGTGTGAAATCTCACCATGTCAGTATAGTTGGCTGTTCTGTCTTCCTGATCACCTCCGTAGCAAACATGATACTTCTCGTACCTGATTCGCAGACAAATGAGTAACAAATGTATATAAAGATAATGATAGTAGAATGACAGAACCACTTCAAAAACTGGTCTGCAAAGACAAGAAAATTCAATGGGGCAGAAATACAGTAAGAGATCAGAACAATATTAAAGAACAAGTTCATTAGTCACTCTTTCTAAAATAGTACCAATACATACTAGATGAATTCAGTGAAACAAGTAATCACTTTAATTTTCAGTAAAAGAAACATTGAATTTTTATCACTGAATGCTTAGAAGCATTTTAAATTTAGGAAAACAATTTCTTAGAAAGTAGAAACACGAGAAAAGCTTTGGGATAGCAAGCATCACATCCATATCATACAGGTTAAATACAGCAGTCTTGCCTTGAATATGAAAATTAGACATGTTACTGATTGATAAAGTTTGGTATTAAATCAAGGGAGACATCTTTAACTCGAGGGCATCTGCAGTGCCAAAAGGAGAAGGCAAAAATGAAGTACTTGAGTGAATTAATATATTTGTTCAAAATTGACAGCCAGCTCTCCACTTAAAAACACGTGCACACACAAAGAGACAATCTCTGATTCGTGAAAACATCTGATACAGATTGCTCCGAGCAAAGGGCCTAACGTTCCGATCTCCATTGGCTTCCTCAACAGTTTACTCAATCATATAAATTCAAAATAATACTTCAAAAAACAGTTTCTTTAATTAGAATAGACCGCCATCATTTCACTATTCCATATATAACAAGAAAACTAAAAAATTCAACACTACAAGGTTGGCCATGAAAGTCAGGCAAATCGGGCCAGTTTACCATCTGTCAAGATGTGACGTTTCACCCAATATCATAATGATCTACCACACATTCAGATTCATTTTGCTATAAGATCACTAATAGCTACCAGGTCAAAAAGAGTCAAAAGAAAATTGAAGAAAAAGACGACAGACGCGTTGGTAATTACCTTGAAATTAGACACGTAGTGACGGCATTGTAAGCAATTAACAGAGGAAATCATTTGAGTTTGTAATTCCACCATTCAACTTCACCAATCAGCCAATCACAAACACACACACAGAGTCTGACACACACCAATACAACAAGCAGAGGCATCAAGAGATGGGGTTTTAAAAGTTTACTTGTCAACAGCGGAAAGAACATCATCTTTCTGAATTTTTCCGCCGACGCCAGATGCCAGATCCAGTGTTCCCGCCTTCGACATGGTCGTCGATCTCGTTTATCACAATTCCGCGGCCTCCGAGAGGGGAATCCTGAAGATCTGAAACAAAAATCGAGAAAATGAGAGATAACGAACACAGCATATTTCATATAAATGACAACGTGAGTAATGCAGGATTTGTAGTCACCTCACACCCAAAGTTGCTCAAGATCCTTTGAGAGAGTCCAAGTTGTTGAAAACTGTGCTCTGATCAGAAAGGGAAACAATAAAAAGGTGAGAGCGAGAAAAAAAAGTGGCATGAATTATATATATAAACTAATTGGAATTTGAATGGTAGGGAAAGAGAGAGAGAGCAGGTGACAACAAAGAAGTGATAGTGAAGTGTCGTCTTCGACAGTGCCAGTGGTTCAGTGTGGTCCCACGTCAGCGGGATCACGTGCGTCTACTTGGTTCCGATCGGCCGGCTACTTCTCGGACTAGATCCTTCAAACACAATATTCGGTGAATAAGCATGATAATTAGTTTTATTTCATTAATTTGTATTTTAATAAAATAAAAATATAGTAAATGTCATTTAAAAAAATCCAACTTGAGATTAACAATTGTACAACTAAAAATAATGCACGTTACTATTTGCTTAAAACGTATAATCACGTTTTCAATATATGTACATCAAATTGGTTCACCATGGATTAGATTGCGTATTAGCCCAGGAATGTCTAAATATTTTAATAGTGTCACACAACCCTGTTGAGTAAACTGATGGGCTCGAGCCCAACAAAATAGTCACGTACAATAATCACTGGGCCCAAATTCAATTCCATTAATTCTTTTGTTTTTTGTAAATGCATTTGCTGTAGCGGACTATCAAATTTCATTCTATATAGCTATACTTTTATATTTTTCAAATTAGGATAAATATGCATGATCTTTTATTGCAATACGACCATTGTCATGTGTCAAGAAAATTGAAAAATCTGCAGAAATTTGTTTGTAGAATTCTTAATTATTTTGTGATATTTACTTCCACTCTGATCAATTTCTGTGCACTATTCTCTCACTCCCTAACACTGTTGCGCATATATTGAGATTTTATTATCTCTTGAATCGAAACTAACTTAAGCATCGGAGTGTATTTTCGGAGAACTCCTCCGAATTGTTTTGCATGCTACCGAAAAACAATGAGGATCGAAGGGTTGCGCTGTGTCGGGCAATCTCCGGCTACTCCCTTCTTGATTTCAAGGAGGATATATATATTTTAATCGGGTAATATCTGTTCTTTTATTTTTAATTTGTTGATAGAGCTTTAACCCGAGTCTATCAAAAGTATTATTGGAATGTTACCAACATTTAGTGTTTCACAATCCATGTATTACCAACATTGCAAAATTTGCTTTGAATCTGATTTTGTTTTTCTTTTCGTTTTCAATCGTATATATAATCTTTACCTTCCTCATACTTGCAGATTCTTTGGCATAAAAATAAATACTCGGGGTGATTGGACGATAATTTAAACACAAAAACTTGTGTGCGCACAAGTTTTGTGATTTATTTTATGATTTTATATTGTGTTTATTAATTCATAATTATGGTTTATTAATTCATAATTACAGTTTATTATTTCCAATTAGGGTTTATTATTCAAAATTAGGATTTATTATTCATAATTAAGGTTTATTAATTCATAATTAGGGTTTATTAATTAACAATTAGGGTTTATTAATTCAAAGTTAGGGTTTATTAATTCACACTTAGGGTTTATTATTCGAAATTAGGGTTTATTAATCAAAATTAGGGTTTATTATTTTCAATTAGGGTTTATTAATTCAAAATTAGGGTTTATTAATTCCAAATAGGGTTTATTAATTCAAAATTAGGGTTTATTAATTCAAAATTAGGATTATTAATTTATAATTAGGCTTTATTATTCAAAATTAGAGTTTATTAATTCAAAATTAAGATATATTAATTTAAAATTATATTTAGTAATTTACAATTAAAGTTTATTAAATTAATTAATTTTAATTGATTTAATTTAATTAATTAATTAAGATTAATTAACTACTTAATTAAGATTAATTAACTAATAATAAGGTGGTCTCACCGTGCTGCCAAGTGAGACCACCTCTAATTTAAATAAGTGAATGACTTGGAACTATCTTGTTTCGGAGGTGCGGCTTAACTTGATAGACACTTCAGCTTTAACTTCTGTATAAATTAGCAGCTCACCGCTTTAGCATTTTCGAAATTAACTCTCTCTTCAGCTGGCAATTTCACAATCTATTTTATTTATGTTTCTTTTTCTTTCTCCCGATTTAAATACCTTAGTCGATCAGTGCTCTGCTTCTAGACAGTGTGTGTTTCTGCGCAGCATATTGTCTCTGTGTGTGTGAGAGAGAGAGAGAGAGAGACAGAAAGAGAGAAGAGATTATGTTTCCTAGCTTGAGATATATCTACTAGATATTGTTAGGGACTGCTACCGCTATCATTCCGTCCAATTAATATGATATTGTCCGCTTTGGGCCAAAAGCCCGCACGGATTTGTTTTTGGGCTCAACCCCCAAAAGGCCTCATACTATTTTGGAGTGGTCTTCTTACTATATAGAAGGCAATTTTCCTTCTCACTTCCGATGTGGGATTTTGGGTTGCACCACACCCAACAATCCTCCCCTCAAACCAAGGACCACATCATGTCCTCCCCTCGAACGACAATCCGAACCTCTTGCACCGCCGTTACCATCCAACGGGACTCGTCGCCTGACCACTCTTGTAGGAAGACTTTCGACACAAGGAACCACCGGATTCAATCGTGAGTTCACTGGGGGTTCACCTCCACATTGGAAAGTAGTCTTGTCCCGCCCACATATTGGGTCCCGCCGAACCGTCGGGTCTGATACCACTGTTAGAGACTGCTACCGCCACCACTCCGTCCAATTAGTATGATATTGTCCGCTTTGGACCAAAAGCCCGCACAGATTTGTTTTTAGGCTCAACCCCCAAAAGGCCTCATACTAATTAGTGGTGAGTTTCTTAATATATAGAAGGCAATTTTTTCCTTCTATCTTCGATGTGGGATTGGGTTGCACCACACCCAAGAGATATATCTCAAGCTAGGAAACATAATCTCTAGGTTGGAAAACTATTTGCTAATATTATCCTCTCTTTCTCTTTTTCCTTTTGAGATCATTTCTCTGTTTTGAAACAGGGCTCCTTCCCAATGGAAACTTCGAGTAAACCCCAGAGCCCAGTCATAAAGAAAACGGTGCTCCAGGGCCGGCACGCCCTCCCAAATGGGAGATCACCGGCCTAGTGGAGTACATCTCCGGCGGGATGTACTTCGCGGTGGCCCACGGCATCCACGTTGTGTTCCTCGGCAACGAGGCCTCCATCTCCCAGACCATCCCCGTCCGCAACGGTCCCTCTACGCGCTCACGTTCGGCGTGTCCCGGATCTACGCGCAGAACGAGGTGCTGCGGGTGTCGGTGCCACCCCAGTGCGGTGACCTCCCACTCTGTTGAAGTATGGAGCCTGAATTTTGGGTCAGGCGAGAATCTAATAGGTTTAGGATTACGAGAATCCCAATGGGTTTAGGATTGTAATCCTAAACCCATTAGATTCGTAATCCTAAACCTATTAGATTCTCGCCTGGACCCAAAAATTCGTGCCCATACTCAACAATCTCCCACTTGAGACCGAATCCCAAGTAACCGTACATTCTTGCTTTCATTCCTGTATCCGCTTAGCATCGCCTGGCCTCATCTTCATGGCCAATTGAAGCTATGCATAGCTTCAATTTCTCCAATCTTCGATCAATGCTGCAGTCATCTCTGGTTGTTAGTTCAGTAGGCTAACTGAAGTTGAGCACAACTTCAATTTATCAATGGTCACCACCATAGTCCGCATCTACGTAACCTTGTACTTTTAGCTCTCCTTTGCCAAAATACAAACACTTATCAACAGTGCCTCGTAAATACCTCAAAATCCTCTTGACAGCTTTCCAATGAGCTTTTCCTGGATTTTGACATAAACCTGCTAACAACTCTCACTGCATGGCCAATATCTGGTCTCGTATAGACCATTGCGTACATCAAACTTCTTACGGCTGAAGCATAAGAAATCTTGGCCATGACGCTTCTCTCTTCCTCCGTCTGAGGATACTGGTTCTTTGAAGCCAAATGTGTGCTGACTGGTTTGGCTTCACCCCATACTGAAACTCTGCAAACACGGTTGATGTACTCCGCCTGAGATAACTGCAAAACTCCTTTTTGCTTATTTCTCGTGATTTGCATTCCAAGTATCTTCTTTGCGGGACCCAAGTCTTTCATGTCAAATTCTTTTGACATCCGCTTCTTCAATTTTATCTGAAGTAGCAACAGTGGTCGACATTGCACTTAGAAACCTTCCTTGTGCATAAAGCCGTCACACTATCCATTTTCTTGGACGTAACCGCTGAAGGACAACCGCCTCGCTTGGTCACCTTGCTCGCAAGATCTTGGCGCCTCGTTTCTCTCGCATGCCCGTGGGCACATCTTTCGGACACTTTGGCGTGGGGTGCTCATCGCCCGCGACTATCGCTGCACGCGTCTCGGCAGTTGCTCACATCGATGCTCGCACGCGTCTCGGCCCATCTCTCGCTCGGCACTCGATGCGGCCCGACGTGTGGCACTTTGTGAACCGCCTTCTTTCCCATGGATAACTCAACTAGCTCTCATGTTGGATTGGAGATCAAAGACGTCATCTCGTCCACCTCTGCAAACACTGGCTCACTCTGCTCGAGTTGTCGGCAATCGTGTTTGTTGATTCCTCCATCTGAGGACTCTCAACTATCGGATTCTCCGATCTTCTGGGATATCATCCACCTCTGCAAACACTGCCCACTCTGTTCTGAGTTGCTGGCAACTGTGTCGGTTGATTCCTCCATCTGAGGACTCTCAACTATTGGATTCTCCGATCTTCTGGGATATCATCCACCTCTGCAAACACTGCCCACTCTGTTCTGAGTCGCTGGCAACTGTGTCGTGCTTTGTCTTTCATGGCAAGCTCCCACTTGCTGCAAAGGATCCAGCGCAGAAGGCTGTGGTGTGTCGATTGATTCCTCCATCTGAGGACTCTCAACTATCGGATTCTCCTATCTTTTTGGGACATCATCCACCTCTGCGAACACTGCCCACTCTGTTTTGAGTTGCTGACAACTGTGTCGTGCTTATCCTTATGCATCACTTTTTGGACTCAACGCCAAAAAAAAAAAACCCTCATACTATTGAAGTAGAATACTAGACCATCTTAGTCTAATCTTTCGATGTGGGACTTGGGTTGAATTCCAACAAATAACCTCCCTCAAACCAAGGACCACACAACCCGTGTCCTTGCCGACACTCGGACCATCTTGCACCGCCGTACCAACGAACACGCCGCCTAACATCGCTTGTTAGGAAGACTTTCGACACTAGTCCGAGTCACACCGAGGGCCTCCCTACATCATGTCCTTTCAAACACTCAGCCATCTTGCACCGCCGCATCAACGGAACACGCCACCTAACACCCCTGGTTAGGAAGACTTTCGACACAAGTCCAAGTCACACCGAGTGTATCCTACATTGAGCAAGTCACGTGTCCACCTCCGGTCACGCCGAATCACCTAGGACCAAGTGACTCGACACCCATCGTGCCAAGATATGCCGACGTCCGGCACATCTTGGCGCCAAGTCTCAAGGAGCTAACAAACTATCCCCACCAAAGCCTGACGACGTCCTCGTCGTTGGTGAGTCGTCTCCCGTCTTAGACTTCGTTCCTTTTTCTTCATCTGCTGCCATCGCTCCCACTCAAGTCTAACCCCGTCTGATTAGTTAAAGATCATTCCTGTGAAACCACCGTGTACTACGAACACCGCTGTGGAAATTCACTATTCAACGGAATAGACTATACAAATAAACAGTACACCTAGTTCCCAGGAAAGAGAGGTGAGTCACTCGGACTGCTTAAATACCAAATCTTTCCTCATCAGAACTTTGTACTATTCACGTAAATAGTATAACCGTTGAATAATTCAACAAAACTATCCTTCTGGCAGATTGACTCTTGCCTCTAGACTTTGATCTTCCCATGTTCTGCCTTCCCTTCGATCTGCCTCTGTCTTCCGTGTTCAGTGCTGACCCTGAGGTTGATCCAGATTTCTTCCTGCGAACCTCTTCGCTAATCATCAGATCTCGCACCTCGTCAAAACACAACACTGTCTTTGCCGATGACGCACTTACACCGCCATCGTTCGGTCTAACTTTCGCGCAGAAGATAGCATAATTAGGGCACGCACCTCATCATCGCCGCCGCACCGACGCACCTCCGACATCTTTAGGTTGAATAACCGCCTCATCGATGAACCTTGTTCGCAGCTTGATGGCTTCGCACATCTGCTCCAAAATCGCCAAGATCTCCCTTGCCGACTTGGCTTCAGTCGTGTGATAGGCTACGTTCCTGGACAACGATAAACGTATCGCACTCATCGCTTTTCTGTCCAATAGCTCCCACTCATCCGGATCCATCTTTTCGGGTTTTTCCTTCAAGGGCAGATACAGATCTTTACCGTAGAGGTAATCCTCGATCTGCATCTTCCAGAATCCGAAATCTGATCCATCAAACTTCTCGATTGAAATCTTCCCATCCATCGTTGTGATTGCTCCCTTCGAACCTGAAGCTCTGATACCAATTGTTGCGAAAAACACACATCACAATCACGACAGAAAATAAAGAACACAAGATTTGTTAACCCAGTTCGTCTTGCGACTACATCCGGGGCGATGCGAGCGAGGATTTCAATATTTTTGGATACAAGATACTGAGGAGAAACCGCTATTTATATCATAGCAATTAAGCCCTAACCCTAAACCCATTAGGATAAAAACGGGCCTAAAAACGTGGGCCCAAAAATGACTCGGGCGGTGCCCCGAACCCCGTCTTGTGGGCTACCGCCCGAACCCTGTCCAACTCTGCGGTGAGTTGGATCACCGGTATTGGGTTTTTGCGTCCAGTCCATTCAGGCTCCACACTCCAACAATAGCCTCTACAGCAGGCGCTTTTTCAACACACTCCAGACCCTCTACAGCAGGAAAAGTTAAATAAATTAGCATATAAAATCGATGATATTAAAAAGAGAAGTACAATGGCCTATTAGAAAAGCAGGAAAAACATAAATTTCGATATAAAAAATGTAAGTATGATCATTTCTTCTATTCTAATAAAGTTGTCAAACGCATATAAGTTTTAATTTTAATTTTTTTTGGCTACAATGTCTTTGATTTGTTGGTCTTACTTCAATATTTTTTGGTCTTGATTCTTAGTTTCGAATCTTTCGCATGTTAATCGCTCAATATTCGAAATCTTTCGCAGGTAAGGTCCTTACTTGTTATATGTCCATGTATATTATGTATGGCCCATTGTATTGTTATTTAGAAGTCAAGAATTTCAATATATTCATGGCCAACAAAATTTCTTAGCCCCGAGTTTAACATGTAATAAAAATATTTTATTAATTCGTCAACACATAGTAATAAATAATTTGGTGTTCCAAATATTTTGAAACGTTACGAGATGGCATATGTATTATTTGTTGACGAGCGAGACCCCAAATATATTGACCACCATACTTAGAGAGAATTTCTCTTTAGAGTGGAGGTTGGTGTGAAGTTTGGAGACCGCGTTTATACCCTTTAAAAACTAAGGGTCGTTGATACGATGCTCAGTTTGCTTCCCTTCCTTTGCAAGTTGATGATATAAGTGTTTTTACATTTAACAAGTCTGCATTATATATTTCTTATTTAATAAACATCACCATAAGTGTTGATGATATAAGTGTTTTTTACATTTAATAAACATTTAACAAGTCTGCATTATACATTGAAACAATTCAAATTTTGGGTTTCTATTATCGTGATTTTTCAATGGATTGATTATAATGGCTTGAATCTATTACGGTTTTCTTTATTTTTTCATGATACATTTGTTCTTAGAATGTCATTAATATAAAGATGATGTGTGTTGCCAAAGCATTTGCGTAGTTTATATCCGCGTGATGTTCATTTAGCATTTATAGATGAAGACTTTTAACCTTAATAATTATCAATTATGTTCCTACAGATAGCAAAGAAGCCGATACCACTTCATCACAGCCTGCTATCCCTAAAGCCAATTATGTAGTAATTCTTGTCCCAGGGACAACCCAAATTAAGGTGGGTTCGCATGGTGAGAGGTCATGGGTTCAAACCCCACCAAACGCCTCTATGGGTTTGGCGCACGCTGGTTTCAAGTGTGGTTTACTGTCTATGTGGTTTGCGGGCTATTGCAGGACCGTGAGTTTTACCCAATGGCGCACCTAAGGTAGCGGTGCGGGTTCACATGATATCAAAAAAATAAAAAATAAAAAATTATGTAGTAATTCTTCTAATGAAATGACTCTTTACATAACCTTGGAATACATTATTAAATAGTTTCTTAAGCTTTTATTTATCATCTATAACGAAAACGATTCCATTCGAATTTCGACAGATTAGACACTAGTTTGATATATATAAGGAATTCAAACTGTTGCTAATTCTTTGACACCAGAAGGTTTGATTCGAAGCCATTGGCGAAATCGAAGGATTGGTTTACACTTTTTATTTTGTTATATTGAGATCTAAAATATGGTTAGAATATAGTAAAACCTAAGTACTGTTTATTCCACATGACCAATAAGTACACATGGTGATGTTCAAACACGTACTATCAAAGGAACTAAATGGTCCAAGAAAGAGGCGAACAGAGTAATATTACATCAGAAATTGAGGAAGTTCTTCTCCTTGAAGCTTTCAACAGTGTCCTTGAGGCTCACCTCCGCAGACATGAAACTCACTCCCAAACTTTCTGCTTTCTTCTTCGATACCTTGCCAATTGGATTGTCCTCCACGCTGCATGTTGGAATCACAATTATATTTAGGGTTCGTTACATCAAATAACACAAATTTTACACATTTTCTATTTTACAACATGACTTTAAATCTTTGCATCAAAAACATAACATTGATTTAACTTACTGTCAAATTGATACTAACGTGGCTGCGAGAGAAATACGTGTGGACTAGTTGTCCGACCACCTCAAACAGTCAAGCGACACTGTTCCATGTTGGCATGAAATATCACACATAATTTTGGTTTTAACATGACTTTTTATATTGACTGTATAATAATATCACCAATTCCAGATTGGGTGAAATATTAGTTCTATGATATCCCAATCTCATACGTACTTCAGTACTCTAGTACTCGTCATGGATTTAGTAGATTACACTTTAATTCCAAATCAAGATTAAAATGATAAATATGAAAGAACTCATGAGAAAAAAATAAAAATTAATTACCTTACTGGAGCATCAACGATGGAAGGATAAAGTTTATGCAAGAGCTGCAGAAGCTGAAGGTGAGTAATTGATTCTCCAACCAGAAGATACCTGCCACTAGCTGAAGATTTCTCAAACCCCATAACATGTGCATGAGCCACATCTCTAACATCCACGCATTGATAGAAGGGAAATCCAGGTTTTCCTGCTCGAATATTACTGATATCAAATTTTGGTCATGTATATCAATAAATATAAGAATATATAGATAAGTCTGATTTCCAAGAAGAATATTAATTTTCAAAATATATACCTTTAATAACATCCAAAAGACACTGAGAAGTGAGATTGAGAGTTGGCTGAAGGAGAGGGCCAAACACAATTCCAGGATTCATCACTACCAAATCAATGTCGTTTTCTTGTGCAAATTTCCATGCCGCTTGCTCTGCCAATGTCTTTGAGAGACAATACCATTCCTACAACCATGCTAACTTTCTTCACTACAAAATACTCATAATTTGCTACCTTTTGAGTGGCTAGAGTGTTATGTGCCCAATTAAGACATCCTCTACCGCTGCAGTTGTGAGAAGGGAATCCCCTTTTGCTAACTAACCTCACACAACTGCAGAAGCATGCACACCACCACCAACCAATTTACTTGATAATTGCTTGATTAAAATAATCTGTCTTATTTCTAAACTAAAGTAAATCAAAAAAGGGACACGAGCATGGGTTCCAAATACTAGGTCTCAACTCCAACAAGATTTGGAAGGGCAGAAAACTTAAGCTTCACTTAAATGGCATATATAACACACTGATATAGGCACAAAAGGATTGTTAAAAGCCATCATCACATGCCAAATCCCTCAACTTATTCACTTTGCTCCAATGCATTTTCAAATTAAAACTCTTTACTCATTATTCTTTTGAAATCCAGAAAACTAGATATGAAGGGAGAAAAAAGGCAATAAAACCTTATTTTCCACGCAAAAAGCAGGATCAGAAAGCCAGGTTTCATCGACAACAATATCGGGCCCAATAGCTTTTCCGTTGTAGACGACTGAAGCAGTAGAGGATGTCAACACAACCCGTCTAACAGATTTTGTTCCGCAACATGATTTCAACACGTTCAGTGTTCCCTTCACTGCCGGATCAATTAGGTCTGCCTATAATATATGCAAATAACAATGTAAATTAAATCACAAAAACTTATATCAACCCATCTAGTCATATACAAATCCACTTTGGATTTCACATTAGAAGAATAACCAAAATCCAAATCCACTTTGGAGTACAATTTAACCGAAGGAGGAAAAGCAACAAGCAAATGACACACACACATTCCATAAATTGATAGGAAAAATCAAATAAATGGTGATAGTATGATTTAACCTGCGGGTTTGTAGTGGCAATAATAACTGGAGAAGCTGTATGAAAGACGCCGACGCACCCTTCTATTACTGAATCAAATGATCCTTCCTCGAGTAAATCGGCTTCAAATAACTCTAACCTCTCATCAGCTCCTTCCAGTGCCTTCAGATGCTCAGTTCTCCTCGGATCACCTATTTTATATTATCCAAAATTATGAAAAGAAGTTTGTCCCATAACTTTGGGATTTTTCATCGAATACAAAAATTCCATAGATGGAGCAAGGAGATAGAAGCGAAACAAAGGAAGAAAGTAGATTCAACCCTACATCCTAAAACATAGCATGTATCATTAATCTGACGCCACGCTTGCCAAAAACGCTAATCTCCTCCTCCACTCTCGTTCTCAATCTCTCCGCCATATACCCACAAATCCGCCATTCATTTTCTCTTGCAACTCTCGATTCTACTCACTGCAGATAGCGATGTAACTAATTACGGTTATTAGAGCTTTGCCCGTGGCTTGGAGATTTTGGAAGATGGGGCTCTGGAATCCCGATGATTTTGTGGATTAGAGTCTGAAGAGCGACGGATCCTTAAAAAGTTGGCGATGAAATTTTGAAATCGTTTAGTTCCTGCCGGCGAAGGAGAAGATCCCCGGCAGCATTGTCCAAAATTTGTCGATAAAAATCGTGTAATGTGAATTTGCCGTCGCCGAGTGTTGTTACTCAAACTGACAGCCTTTTACATTTTTTCTTTTCTTTTCAGTCTGTGTAATTCTTCTTTAGAAAAAAATGGTTTCAACTTATTTTAACTGTTCAAATTCTTATCATTTATAAGGAATTTTGGGGTTTACAGTTAATTTTAGAACTATGTAATTAAGGTGGTTCATTGGGTCCATTATCTATTAGAGTTTTTTTTAAGACGATTGTCCATTTGAATTATACAAAAACTTGGGTGAACAGCTCACCATGCTCACTAGTTTATTAATTAGGATGATTATACTCAAACCCATATAAGTATTTTGTAGGGTTCGAACATGTGACCTATCGACCTCAATAACTAATCTTAACATTGAGCATGTTTGATTTTCTGTTTTGGGTGATGCTACATCATGGACCGTGACAAATGTTCTTGCACCACAAGAGTGCATGACACCATTTTGGTGCCACGCCAAAATAGTATAATTAATTCACACCAAATAGCACATCAAAAAGAGTTTTCTATCCAAATCACAATTAATTAACAATACGCAAATTAAGAATATTCACTAGAATATTACATCCACACCAACACCAACACCATATCTTTAGTGTATATTTAGATATAATGAATCCAAATACACATTTAGTGTCGTGTAAGAATATGAAACTTTTTAGATCTGTAAGTTTGAGGTATCGACTGAAATAATAAATTCACCCAAAGTTTGGTTTTTGTTATTTTCTGGGTTAGGCCTAAACCCACCTAAGTACATATATAACTGAACTCTTTTTAACGGCCCCCCTAAAAAAAGACAAGCAGAAAGCAGAAAGCAGAAAGCAGGTAAGTGGGGCCAACTAATTATAATTTCGATAATAATAATAATAATAATATTGTTGATTAGGTTAAAAATTAGAATTAAAAACATGATCACCTCAAAATAGATGGAACACTCCACAACATGAAATATTTTCTTATATATAAGAGAGGCAATGAAAAAATAATGAACAGTCTTTAGTTCAAGGTTTTAAGCTAACAACAATGGAAGAACTATGAATATGTTACAACCAATTCTTAAAATCATCTTAATAACTTTCTTATAAATAGAGGTGATTTGTTCATACAAAATTTCATTTTTCCTTATAATGTCTCAATATGTTTCAAAAGTAAAATACTAAGATTTACTAACAAAATTAAACAATTAATCAATAATAACTATAAAAATTTAAAAAAAAAAGAGAAAATTATAAGTCAGTGTTGTAAATGATATTAGCTTACAAAACTTAAATCATAATTTTCTTGAATCCATCACAAATCCACAATGAATTCTCAATCTGAATTCGATCATAGGATGAAAAAAAAAATATAAACTTAAAAATAGCAAAAGAACAATGTATGTAGCATTTAGAAATTTTAAATTCTAACAATCATGATAAAAAGAATAACAAAAGGAAAAAAAAAGTTAAATGATCGACCATTTTAAATTGAGAATTATCTCTTATAGCTCGTTGTATTGTATGAGCTGAGATTCACGTTCCCCTAACACTACAACAAAAAATTTATTTATTTTAAAATTTATAATCATTAAATATAATATTATATATAATAGTAAAGAATTCTAGAAGTCCATGGACCGCAGCCCCTCACGTCCCTCGATCCCTGGTGGAATTAATTATCTTCGTTGATTAAATTAAAATAGAAAAATGTTGTAAACAACGTCATGGTTACGACGGCTTCTTAAAGAGAAGGAAAAAAATCCGTAAACTCAAGATTTTCTACCTATTTAGAACTTGCGATATACGTCAATCAATTTTTGAATTAATATAAAAATATAGATATGATACTTACACATGTATATATAAATATGCAGAGAGAGAGAGAGTTCTGACCGAGGTTTCGAACAGTGGCTTTAACAGTGTAACCTCGGTGGAGCAGGAGTTTAACTAACCATGATGCAACATATCCAGATGCTCCTGTCACGCAAACCACTTCTTTTCCTCCTCCTTCTCTACTCATCCTCTGTGTGTGTGTGAGAGAGAGAGAGAGAGAGATGCTTTAATTTGTTGTGAATTGATGAAGACAAAGCTAGTATTGTATTTAGGCAGGCTTCGTGAAATTTATGGCACGTACCGCGCACGTGTCGGATGCAAGATCACAAAATTTATATGTTTTAGCAGGGTCCCATGCAGATATATTGTGGCCACCATGTTGAGAGAGCAACTTAGTTTTGACAACATAGATACTCCCCCAATCGAGATTAATAAATCATAATTAGAGATTTGTGAACTTTAGTTAAAGTGGATGGGATGCATTGTGCATCCGGACGAATACAAGTAGGGGTGAGCAAAATATCCGAAATTCGAATATCCAATCCGAACCAATCCGAAATTTAAAATTCGGTTCGGATTTTCGGTTCGGATCAGATTGGTATTTTTTAAAATTTCGGATTTTCAGATAGGATCGGATTGGATTTTTTTAATCCAAAAAAAATCTGAAAATCCGAATTATATCTAATTTATATATAATAATAATATTTTATTTAAATATTTTAAATCTAATATAAATATATATAAGAATTAACAAAAATTGGTTTCAGATTTTTGGATTTTCATAATTTCGATTTTTACGTTCGGTTCGGATATTTTTATAAAATTTTGGATTTTCGATATTCGGTTCGGATCGGATTTTTCCTCTTAAAATTGGATTTTGGATCGGTTCGGATTAGGCAAAAATCCGAACCGAAATCCGAATGCTCACCCCTAAATACAAATATTTCTATTTCTTCTTCGATTTTTTGAAATTTCCTTATTTCATGGGCGGATTGCGTTTATGAAGAAGAATATAAACGCAGAGGCGGGCAAATATCTTCAATTGCGTCATTTTTTTGGAGGTTCTTGGTGCATAAATACATAAATTTTAGATCAATTTTGGTTTTTTCTGAGAACTTTAAAAATTATTACAAAATACACAAACTTAATTACTTTAATCTTTTTATCATAATTTCAAATTCAGACCAAATTAAATCTAACTTGACTTTTCGAAATTTTAATATAGACTAAACAGTTAGTGGTATAAACGATATCATAGAGAGAGGACATAAAACATCGTCGCTCCATCAAAATAAATCAGATTTTTTGATTTCTATGACGTCAAGCTTGATTACAAAAATCAAGTCTTCTCGTTTGTTTTATCATCTAATTCTAGTTTAGATCAAAACAATCGATATCATTTCTCTACGATGTCGTTTATATACTGACTGTTTTGTCTATGGTAAGTTTTTGAGATGTCAAATCAGATTTAATTAGATTTTAATTTGAAGTCATGGTAAAATCACTAAAGTCATTAAGTTTGTGTATTTTGTGATAATTTTTAAAATTCGTGAGAAAAACAAAAATTGACCAAAAATTGATGTATTTATGCACCAATAACCCTTTCTTTTCCGGACTATAATGCAGCAAGGATTGATCTTGAATGCGTATGCAGTGTCATTCAAGAGTTCTCTAATGATTTTTATCTTTTACTTTTAACTAGGGATGTCAATATGGGTCGAAGCCTGATGGCCCGAATAGCCCGATAAAATTAGAGGTTAGGGTTGGATTTTATAACCCAAAAACGTCAACCCGAATAGCCGAACCGAATAATTGACAACCCGAGTGGGTTAGCCCGAACACAGGCGGTTGGCGGATTAACATCCCTACAACTATACAAGAAATTATAGAAGATATTCATAGTGTTGTTAAAAGTTACAAAAAATAGTGAATTAATTTATTATGGAATATGAATATTCGGATATATTAAAAAATAATTTAGTTGTGAGCATTATTTTCTAATTTTGATATTGTAATATATTTTAAATAGTATTATATTGAATTAACTTATTAAAATTTTTCTAGATATTAGTTTTAATTCGCTATAATTGTATTATATTATTAGAGATCATTTAGTTACATGGAATGCGGACATTAAAGCATATTAGAAAAAAGAATTTAATTATGAGCACTATTTTTAATTTTTATTGTTTGCTATTCAAAGTTAGTATAATAAGATTAAAAAAAGAACTTGTGAAATGTATTATATTTATTTTTCAATTATTTGTTTTACTCAACGCTTAATATAAAATATTTGATATATATATATATATATATATATATATATATATATATATATATATATATTGCTTTCGTACGATGGGTTAGCCCGAAACCCGAGAGTTTAGGGTTAGGGTTGAATTTTTCTAACCCGAAAAATGTCAACCCAATAGCCGAACCGAATAGCCCGACAACCCGAGTGGGTTAGCCCAACCCGAGCGGGTTGGCCCGATTGACATCCCTACTTTTAACTAACAAATTTGAACTTCTACAATTTTATCCAAATTTAGGGGTTACAAAATTGTATAGCGTGCGTTAGAAATGGCATTAACCCATCATACATAAACTCATGCATGAAACTAAGATATTGTACATAATTTCAGATCAAGTTGAACATCAAGGTTTCCAATCATATTGGCTGGGCTAAAATACCCCATGCATCATCTAGCAAATGAATAATAACAAACAAAAGATCCATCTAAAAAAAGCCCGATCGTAGCTCAATATGTTCTCAAATTTATTTCAATTTTCCATTATTGTTTGAGAATCCATGTCCGATTCTATGTTTCAAAGAAATAAGGACAAAGATGGCCCAAATTTAATTAGAAAGTGATTAAATTGTTGTCTCTAAAGCTTTCAACAGTGTCCTTGATGCTCACCTCAAGAGGCATAAAATCAATGCCCAAACTCTTAGCTCTCTCTTGAGACACTTGGTAAAGGCTGCCTGCCTGCACCTTCTCCATTCTGCAACATTTCAATCAATATCAAAAACACATATTTTTGATCCCATAGTCCATACAACAGGTGAATTAGTGAAAAAATTTAGTTCGTGAGTAGACATGATGTTGGACCTACTTTGGAGGGAGGTTAAATGAAGGGAAAATGTGGCTCAACATATCAAGTGCTTGGCTAGAAGAAGCCACCCTCTCAACCAAAACATATCGACCTCTTGCACAAGGATTCTCGGCTGCTAGAATATGTGCAAGACCCACATCCCTAACATCTACCCATCGGTACACGCCACCAGCTATTAGTTCCCTTTCTGCACAAAAACTAGTGTTAGACCGTCTAACAGGTCAAGATTGAGAAAACTACCTACCTACCTACCTACCTTGTTTAATCATATCAAGAAAAGCTCCACAGCTCAACCCCAGAGTGGGGTGCAGCACGGGGCCGATCACGAGGCCCGGGTGCAGGATCACGACGTCGAGGCTGTTTTCTTCGGCGAATTTCCACGTAGCCTTCTCTGCTAGAGTTTTTGAGAGAGCATACCAATGCTGAAAAAGTATAGTACTTAGCTTTTGTTACAAGCATATATGCAGAAAACATATTTATATAGAAAAACTTGTGTCCAGTTCAGATGCACGGTGCATCTGCACTAATTAGATCTAACTAATGTTCATTAATTCTCGATTGATATCTATTAGTCATAATTAAATTTACTTAAGATATATGTATTATACATCGTGACGTATCGGAGTAGGGATGTCAATGGGTGGGTTTTACCCGGATCGATCCAAAACTGCTCATAGCCAATTAAATTTTAAATCAGTGGTTCTGGTTCTTCTTTTAGACCCACTTTAGACCCAGACCGTTTAGACCCATAGTTTGATGATCCGGTCCGATTCTGGTTCCAGAACCAGAACCAATATTTATTTATTGGTTTTGGTTCGAATAAAACCCGTCTATTGATAAGTCTAAGTTTAAATAGGCTTGTCAATGAGCTGATTTTACCCATACCAATCCGAAATCACTCATAACCCATTAAATTCTAAAGTAATGGTTTGGTTTCGGTTTCAATTTCAGTTTTGGTCCGGTTCTGATTCCAGACTCACTCAGATCCGGACCGTTTCAGACTCATAGTTGATGGTCCTTCCGGATCCTATATTTAATGGGTCGGATCCAGAATCAAAACCAGAACTAGAACCAAAATCGATACTTGTTTATTGGATCTGGTTCGAGTATAACCCGTTCATTGACATCCCTACATCGGAACGTGGCCCTATTTGCTTATGGTTTGAGGATGAGATATCCTAACCTTGGTTTCCTCGCAGAAGGCTGGATCTGAAAACCATGTTTCGTCAACTACAACATCATGTTTGAGTGGATTGTAGTTGGAAATAACTGAAGTCATTGAAGACGTGACAACTACTCTTTTGATGGTTGATACTTTCTTGCACGATTTAAGAACATTAATCGTCCCCTTCACTGCAGGATCTATCAGCTCTTTCTGATGCAAGTGTAAAATCATAAAATATCAGATTTCAATATTTAATTAACTAGAAATTAACAGTTTGTATACACAACGTGAAAAGGGGTTTCAAGATCTAAATCAAAGGAATCAGAAATGTCAATTTGCAAAGTAAAGTGTTAATTGGGTTTCAAAGCATAAACTTTAACAAATTGCGAATTATAACATCACTTTTGCAACAAAATATCCAATCTTTTGATTTGTTGTAACTAGGATCATCCACAAATTTAATTGTATTACCAAATTTCCAATTCTAAACAAAATTCTTATCGTTCAAGTTCTTATTGGAGAATCAAATATTGGATTTTGATGGACTCGATGAAAGAAATATTTTGGCGGGACTGTTGGAGTATGAAGTCTGAATGGAATGTACACTCTACTACGATTCCGATGATCCAACTCGTCGAAGAGTTGGACGGGGTCCGGGCGGTAGCCCATGAGCCAAATTTTTGGGCTTATATTTTTTGGGCTCAGGTGGAACCCTAATGGGCTTAAGGTTAGGGTTATGTTATTCCTCTATTTAATAGCCGCTCTTCATTGTAATCAGTATCCGAAATTCATATTGAAATCTCTGGCTTGACATCGCCCCCAGACATAGTCGCAAGACGAACTGGGTTAACAATTCAATTGTTCTTTATTTTCTGTCGTGTTTGTAGTTTGTGTTTTTCGTAACAATTGGTATCAGAGCTTCAGGTTCGGAGGGAGCAATTACAACGATGGATGAGAAGATTTCAATCGAGAAGTTTGATGGATCAGATTTCGGATTCTGGAAGATGCAGATCGAGGATTATCCCTTGAAGGAAAAACCCGAAAAGATGGATCCGGAGGAGTGGGGGCTATTGGACAGAAAACCGATGAGTGCGATATATTTATCGTTGTCCAGGAATGTAGCCTATCATACGACTGAAGCCAAGTCGGCAAGGGAGATGCTGGCGATTCTGGAACAGATGTATCAGAAGCCATCAACTGCGAACAAGGTTCATCTGATGAGACGATTATTCAACCTAAAGATGTCAGAGGGTACGTCGGTGCAACAACATCTAAGCGAGTTCAACATGATCACTTGCAGTTGAGCTCGGTTAAGATTAACCGATGATGAGGTGCGTGCCCAAATTATGCTATCTTCTCGCGAAAGTTGGGCGGAGCGGTGGCGGTTGTAAGTGCATCATCGGCAAAGTCAGTGTTGTGTTTTGACGAGGTGCGAGATCTGATGATTAGCGAAGAGGTTCGCAGGAATGAAGCTGGATCTACCTCAAGGTCAGCACTGAACACGGAAGACGGAGGCGGATCGAAGGGAAGGCGAAATAGGGGAAGATCAAAGTCTAGAGGCAAGAATCAATTCGGGAAGGATAAAGACTCGATCAAGTCTTTGAAATTGTGATGAGTTCGATCATTACAAAAGTCGATGTACAACAGAAGAAGTACAAAAGGGTCGAGAATGATAAGAAGACAACAAATGCAACCACATATGATATTGGAGATCGTTGGTCTTGAGTGTCGACAATCCGTTGGAATCGTGGGTGTTGGATTACGGGCGTCGTTTCATTCGATGCGGTGATCTTTGAGATAATGGAGCACTA
The DNA here is from genome assembly GCA_036937905.1 of Salvia rosmarinus. Lineage (NCBI taxonomy): Eukaryota > Viridiplantae > Streptophyta > Magnoliopsida > Lamiales > Lamiaceae > Salvia > Salvia rosmarinus. The sequence continues at coordinate 6,202,447 of CM072815.1, forward strand.
CGTCTCGGTGAATTTGGACAAGTCTATCTTGCGGATGACGAGCCCACGAAGATCGTGGGAAATGGAGATGTCCATATCACCACACCAAATGGATCGATCTTTGAAGTTGAATGGTGTTAGACACATTCCGAGATTGAAAAAAACTTACTCTCAATCGGGCGACTTGATGTTGAAGGATATTCGTAACGTTTGGGCTGCGATGGTTGGAAGATCATCGGAGGAGCCATGATAGTAGCTCGTGGTAAGAAAGAGGTACGTTGTATACAACAACTAACTCAAAAGAATGCATTGATCTTGCAGGAGCTGTTTTCGATGCTAATTTGTGGCACTGTCGGCTAGGCCACATGAGCGAAAAATGGATGAAAGAGATGAGTTCGAAGGGTAGGCTGTCAGGTCTGAAAACTGTTGAAGTTGGCCTGTGCGAGGACTGTGTTTTCGAGAAACAAAGGAGAGTGAGTTTCTCGAGAGGTGGTCGACCTTTGAGAAAGCAAAAATTGGAGTTGGTCCATAGTGATCTATGGGGACCAGCCCCTGTAAAATCCCTTGGTGGTTCAGAATACTACATGACCTTCATTGATGATTCCACTCGAAAGGTATTGACTTATTTTTTGAAGAATAAATCTGACGCTTTTAATACTTTCAAGAAGTGGAAAGCTCTTGTAGAAAATGAAACAGACCTGAAAGTAAAGTGTCTTCGATCCGACAATGGAGGAGAGTATGAACTCAAGTGAGTTCAAAGATTTCTATCTTGAGAATGGGATTCGCATGGAAAGACCGTGAGATGAACTCCCAGTGAGCGGGTGGCGAGTGCATGAACGAACATTGAATGAGCGAGCAAGATGCATGAGGCCGAAGAGTGGGTTGCCTAAGGCGTTTTGGGCGGATCACGGTCAATCTGTGCATTCACGATCAATAGAGGTCCATCGGTTCGTTGGAAAATCGAATACCGAGGAGGAATGGTGAAAAGATGTAAATCTATCTTACCTACGGATCTTTGGTTGTGTTGCTTATGCTCATATTAATTCTGCTGAAAGAAGTAAGTTGGATGCCAAGTCTGTTAAGTGTACGTTCATTTGTTATGGAGGTGATGAGTTCGGTTATAGGCTTTGGGATGAGCATAACCGAAAAATTATACGTAGTAGAGATGTGGTTTTCAATGAACAGGTTATGTACAAGGACAGACTGAAGGTATCGAATTCTGATAATTTTGAATCTCAAGAGGTCGAGTTAGACATCTCAAACTCGAGTGGGAGCAAGGAGAGTCAAAATGAAGAAGAGGTTCTCGACGAAGAACCAAGGACTCCACCAGCGGACGATCTGCTGCAAAAACCAGCTAGAGAGCGACGTGCACCTGATAAGTATTCACTAACTAACTATTATTTGTTACTTACTGATGGTGGGGAACCTGAGTGTTATGCAGAAGCAGAGCAGGATGGTGATAGACAAAAATGGAGAGTTGCTATGAATGATGAGTTGGCAAAATGGTACTTGGGAACTCGTTGAGCTCCCAAAGAGCAAGAAGGCCCTGCACTGTAAGTGGGCTTACCGGATCAAGATTGAAGCTGATGGTAGCGACGCTACAAGGCCCGATTGGTTGTCGAAAGGATTTGAGCGGCGACACGGTATTGATTATCTTGATGTTTTACTCTGTTGTGAAACTGACCACTATTCGAATGGTGTTGAGTATGGTTGCTGCAGAAAACTTGCTGCTACATCAGATGGATGTGAAAACAGCATTCCTTCATTGTGACTTGAAGGAGGAATTATACATGACACAACCTGAGGGGTTCGTAGTAAAAGGAAAGGAATGGCTTGTTTGCAAGTTGAAGAAGAGTTTATATGGCTTGAAACAAGCTCCGAAGCAGTGGTACATGAAGTTCAATAGTTTCATGATGGAGATTGGTTATCAAAGATGTCACGCTGACCATTGTTGCTATTATAAGAGGTTCGATAAGAGCTATATTATCCTTCTGTTATATGTTGATGATATGCTGATCACAGGAGCCGACATAAATGAGGTAGACAAGTTGAAGAAGCAATTGTCCGAACGATTCTCCATGAAGGATCTTGGAAAGACAAAGCAGATTTTGGGTATGAGAATCGAGAGAGACAAGATGGTTGAAAATGTATATCTTTCATAGGCAAGCTACATTCAGAAGGTCCTGGAAAGATTCAACATGATTAAATCGAAGCGGTGAGTGTCCGTTGGCGATCACTTTAAGCTTTCGAGAAAGAGTCGTAGAAGAGCAAAGATGAGCGTGCCCAAATGATGAAAGTCCCTATGCTTGACAATTGGTAGCATCATGTATGCCATGGTGTGTACAAGACCAGATATTGCTCAAGCAGTGGGAGTAGTGAGTCGGTTCATGGGTGATCCGGGCAAACAACATTGGGAAACAGTGAAGTGGATTCTACGATACTTGAGAGGTACCACGGAGAAAGCTCTATGTTTCAAAGGCAAGAGTGTCATGCTTGCAGATTATGTTGATGCAGATTTGGCATCACATGATCTGGATGGGAGGAGAAGTACAACCGGTATGTCTTTACTTATGGTGGTACTGCTATTTCTTGGGCTTCTAAGTTGCGAAAGTCGTTGCTTTGTCCACAACGGAGGCTCAATATGTGGCTGTAACGGAGGCGAGTAAGAAGATGGTGTGGTTGCAAAGTTTCTTGGGTGAACTTGGGAAGGAGCATAAGAGTAGCACTCTCTACAGTAATAGTCAAAGTGCTATATTCTTGGCAAAGAATCCAGCGTTTCATTCGAGGACAAGGCATGTTGAGTTGAAATATCATTACATCCGTCACCTGTTGGAGAAGAAAATCTTGCAGCTAACGAAGATCCTTGGAAGTGAAAATCCAGCAGACATGTTTACTAAAGGTGGTAACATTGGAGAAATTGAAGCTATGCATGGCTTCAATTGGCCTTGTAGCATGAAGATGAGGCTAGGCGATGCTAAGCGGATACAGGAATGAAAGCAAGAAGGTACGGTTACTTGGGGATTCAGTCTCCAAGTGAGAGATTGTTGGAGTATGGAGCCTGAATGGACTGTACACTCTACCACGAGTGTTGGGCTTATATTTTTTGGGCCCGGGCGGAACCCTAATGGGCTTAGGGTTATGGTTATGTTATTCCTCTATTTAATAGCCGCTCTTCATTGTAATCAGTATCCGAAATTCATATTGAAAATCCCTGACTTGGCATCGCCCCCAGACGTAGTCGCAAGACGAACTGGGTTAACAATTCTCGTATTCTTTATTTTCTATCGTGATTGTGGTTTGTGTTTTTCGCAATAGGACCAACTCTGAGCGTAGGCTAGAAGTGCGACCGCCTAGGACCCAAGGCTGAAGAGGCCCCAAAAAATGTCTACTATTATATTGGGAAAAAAAATTAATGGTCCATTTTATGTACTTTTCCTTCTTATTTGGGCCTGGCTAGAAGGCCCTGCACAAATTTGATTCGATTAAAAAATTATTAGAAGCTCATGATTCCTTTAACCATTGTCAAGCATCTTTATCTTTTGATGTTTGAAAATTTAATGGGAATTAACATGTTCAACACAATGAACAAAGTCTTTATTTTTATTTTGCCTAGGGTCCATAAAATGTCCAGAACAACGGTATTTTTGGCATATGAATTCACGTCCAATATTGTCTAACTACGACAAATTTCATATAATCTACAAGGATTGGTTGTCGCCATCGAATATCTTGGTGCTCCGACAAATGTCATCACGGTTGGCAACTATTGGACACTGACCAATATGCCAAAATGTTTATTTCCTCTAGCTCGTCACACCCAATCTTTAATTTCTCAAATTAAGGTTTCAAACTACAATAATTTGTTAGAAATTGGAAATTTGGTGAATCAGTCGAATTTGGGAGCGATGTCAATACAGGTTGAGTGATCTCGTTATCAAAATTTGAAAGTTCTTATAATTGCAATTTGCCTTGGAGCTTATACTTTCAAATGCAATTAACTCAAAAATAAATGAAGTCCATAAGCTGATAAGTTGAGCCAAAACCAGAAAATTGAAGCTCAATGTGAATTGACAAATGTGAGACAAATAAATCCAGAAAATTAGGCATATATACCTGTGGATCTGAAACTGAAAGGAAAACAGGTGATGCCGTGTGAAAGACGAATTCACAGCCTTCAACTGCAGAATCAAAACAGCCTTCATCGAGTAAGTCGGCTTCATACAACTGCAATCTCTCCTCAGCTCCGTCTAGCGTCTTCAGGTGGCCAACCTTTCTCGGATCACCTGAGTATATATAACCATCAATTTCAATCTAAAAATCGTAATAATCATCCAATTGTTTTCTGAAATCTTCTTCTTTCACTCAGACTTAAACAACTGGCACACATTGTAACTCATGGATATATAGAAATCGAGTTTGAGAGAGAGAGAGTACTGACTGATATCCCTGACAGTGGCCTTAACAGTGTAACCACGCTGAAGCAGAAGCTTAACCAGCCATGATGCAATGTAGCCGGAAGCTCCAGTCACACACACCACTTTCCCCATTCCTACCTCTTACAAACTGGCTACTCACTCTGTGTGTGTGTGTGTGAATAAAAGCAGTATGAACAGATTGGGTGGGATAAATTCAATATCAATAATATCGATTGGTTGTGAAGCACGTATGTACGGTCTCATAAAATTTGTGGTCCAAACCATTTTCAATGTATCTCTACCTGTGAAAACTATTTGCTACTGTTTATACTCTAAACCAAATTTTATCTTATGTTATATACACATTCTCATGCAGTTGCTTACATGAGATAGAATTTGTGAGTGGACGAACACTCTAGTGCAAACGTCGCAAACAAAATTTAAAATAATTAATTATTAAGAGTTATAAATCTCTAACTAGGATATATTGATTCTCAATTCGAGTTTTGATTAATTTTCAATATATTGAGCTCTTTGGTGTGTGTTTTGAACTGAGACGGAGGAGAGTCTTTACTATATATATAAAATTACAAAAATTTGGGTGAGCCTCACCACCGTGAGTTCACCCTTGTTTTTTGTTAAAATAATTATATATTAATTATGGTAAGTAAGGATAATTTTTGTTAATTTATAATTAAATTTATTAATTTTAATTCATAATTATGGTTTATTAATTCATAATTGATGTTTATTAATTCATAATTAGGGTTTATTATTTCATAATTAGGGTTTATTAATTCAAAGTTAGGGTTTATTAATTCACAATTAAGGTTTATTATTCAAAATTATGGTTTATTATTTCCAATTAGGATTTATTAATTTAAAATTAGGGTTTATATTCAAAATTAGGGTTTATTAATTCCAAATGGGTTTATTAGTTCAAAATTTGGCTTTATTAATTCATAATTATGATTTATTAATTCAAAATTATTATTTATTAATTCACTATTAGGGTTTATTAATTCACTATTAGGGTTTATTAATTCAAAATTAAGATATATTAATTCAAAATTATTATTTATTAATTTATAATTAAAGTTTATTAAACTATTTAATTAATTAATTAATTTTAGTTAATTACGATTAATTAATTAGGAGTGGATCTCATTGCGCTCGCGTGCTCAAAAGAGACCACCCCTATAAAAATATATAGGGTAGTGATCTACTAGAAACCAACTTTATATTAATAACTATAAATCATTTATAGTTATAAATTTCACTAATTGTACGGCCCATATTTAACTGCATTGAAAAGATATCTATTTTTTTACTACTGTAAAATACGTGTGAAAACAAATTAACTTTTAATGTTAATATTTCATTTTAATTTATAAAATTAAATTTTTGTTATTTATTAAATAATATTTGTATTTCTAAAAAATTATAAACATGTTATTTGTGATAAGTGTGTTTTGATCCATAAGAACATTAAAACATAATATTTTTAGTCATGTGATACCTCCGAGAAGGAGTCATGCAGGACAAGGAGAATAGAGGAGAGAGAGGGAGATGACATGGAAAAAATGAATGTTTTAATCTTCTTTAGAAAATAATTACTTTATCTTATGTGTATATTCTTTTTCTATCAGCTTCCGATGATACGTTATTTGGTCGAAAAATTTGATGCGGACTGTTAAGTGAACAATGGAGACAAATACATGCTATGTTTGCATTGCTTTCAAAAAATTGACCAAAAATCACTATGGGATCAAAGTTGATTCCATAATTTTAGAATAAACTTTTTATATTTGATATTTTTGCTATATAAATAACGAATATCTACACACTTAAATGTTACAAATCTTAAATAATATGATATCCGTGTGCATCTCACGGAAGGAATTGCTAGTATATCTTTATTAATTAAAAATTTCGCATTCAGTGAGGTCCGAAAATAAATTAATATCATAATAATTAAAAAATATGAATGTTGATATTGGTGACCCAAATTGTTTGGGCCGAACTCAAGAGGCTCGTAGTGGTGCTAACTCGGATTTGTTCGTAATGTGGTTGGGGCTTGAGGGATTGGGTCTAGGTTTAGGGTTATTCATTTTTTTATTATTTGTACCCTATTTTTCGACTTAATGAAATTCTCTCTTCTATCCATGATTTTATCCCGTCTTGGGTTCTATATAAATCTTGTGTTCTTCGTGTTTACTTGTCTATTTACATTACAATGCATTAAAGATTGATACATAATGTGTGTGTTTGGTCTAGTGGTAGAGTGGTTAATGCCTGAGACCAAAGGTATCGGGTTCGAATCCACCGTGACGCGACCTTTAAAATTTATGTATTTAATGACAAAAAAAAATATTGATACATAATAATACAGGAATGTGAAGTTTATCCAATACGCATAAAAATTACGGTTGCGGGTTCCCTGTATAAAAAAAATTGATACAAACATATCTTCAAAGAAATCAAACTACCAATAATGCCGAAAACCGTTATATTTTGATTTAAAAATACTTCCACATACGAACACCACATCACATTATTTTATGAATGAAACATCCAAACATGGTCTAATATGAATTTCTTCATAAAGTAATCAAATTTCTCTCCCTGAAGCATTCAACAGAGTCCTTCAGAGTCTCCTCAAGAGGCCTAAAACTGACGCCCAAACTTTCAGCTCTCTCTCTCGAAACTTGGAAAGGGACCTTAGATGGCCGGTTCTCCGTTTCTCTGCAGTTTGAGCCGAGTATTATTAAGATCAAGAGGGAGAGTCACTGGTTAAACACCTCAATCCAAATATACTGTCAAAATTATAAATAGACATCATGATTTATCCAGCGTTTTTATTTGTGTAAGATCAAACTAAACCCACAAGAAAAGCATGGGCTAATTAAGATGACATCTCCCCAAGTTGTAAAACTGGATCATCGTTGTAAAGTGGTGCAAGTTAAGACAACCCATCTAAGGATCATATAATCCTTCAAATACTGCATTGTCGGTCTAATCGATCCCTTAGGAACAGATAAACAAGAACAAATTTGTCCCCTGAAACTTACGTTGGAGGGAGGCCGAGGGAAGGGAAATTCAGTTTCAAAATGTCAAGTGCTTCAAACGAGTAAGTCACCCTCCCAACCAGACAGTATCTTCCGGCTGCACAAGGATTCTCCAGCGCTACAATATGAGCAAGAGCAACATCCCGAACATCGACATATCGATACACGCCGTTAGCCATAAACTCTTTTCCTGCACATAAACGTGAATATATGTGAAGAATTCCTTGGCAGCAACAGAAGAATTCTGAATACCTTGTTTGATGAGATTGAGAAGAGCGGCGCAGCTCAAGTTGATAGCCGGCTGCAGCAGAGGACCGATGGTGAAGCCTGGGTGTAAGGTGACCAAGTCGAGGCCATTCTCTTGTGCGAATTTCCATGCGGCCGTCTCTGCTAGAGTCTTCGCCAGAGCATACCATTCCTTCTTTTCCTCGCAGAAGATCGGATCCGAAAACCACGTCTCATCGACTGTAACATCTTGTTTTAGGGAATCGTAGTTGTACATAACAGATGCCATCGAAGATGTGATCACTAATCTTTTGACAGTTGATGCCTTTACGCAGGAGTTGAGCAAATTCATGGTGCCCTTCACTGCGGGATCTATCAGCTCTGTCTGAGATGTGAAGAGACAATTAGGTGTAATTTCAGAACATATAATTTCAGAGAAATATATATATACCTGTGGATTGGAAACTGAGAAGGAAACAGGTGATGCGGTGTGGAAGACGCCTTCACAGCCGTCAACGACGGGATCGAAAGATCCTTCCTCGAGTAGGTTGGCTTTGTAGAGATGCAGTCTTTCCTTAGCCCCTTGGAGTGCTGTTAGATGCGCGACCTTGCTTGGATCATCTGTATTGTATTCATCAAGAATGTTAAACTCCGTTGTTTTTTCTAGAGAGAGAGAGAGAGAGAGAGGGGGAGAGGGAGGACTGACGGAGGTTTCTGACTGTGGCCTTAACGGTGTAACCATTCTGGAGAAGAAGCTTCACCAGCCAGGATGCTATGTAGCCGGAAGCTCCTGTAACACACACAACCTTTCCCATTTCTCTCACTACACACACCTCATCACTTCTATCTCTATCGATATATATATATGTGGAATCAAGCTCAAATCAAGCGGCAGATGGGCGGTTACTGTGTCTTTTCCCAATTCCGATATTACAATAAGCAGATTTTTGAAATCGTGAGTCACCTTTTTCAGATTTCGTCTTTTGTCAATCAAACTTTACTTTCTTCGCAACTAGTGGTTCCAAGACTTTGTATTCTTCTCTTTCGATGGCCGTCCAGGTCCTCGTGCTTAAATTTTTTAATTTTCAATTTTATTTTTTATTTTATTTTTTTGTGGTGGTGTGTGTGGGGTGAATTAATGTCGCAGTCGAAAGGGGTCCTATTACGTTCATGTATATCACCCGATAGTCTATCACTAGCTGATTGAGGAGTTATAGTTACATTAGAAATATCTTTATCCTGTCGCCCTTTCTGGCTTTCCAAAGAATGCGGTCAAGTCTAGGGATGGACCTCTTACACTTGAGCTTGAAGCGACTCAAGCTTTCTTCCCGAAAGAAGTTTAGAGCAAAACTTCGACAAACCCAAGGAAAGGCCAAGGCGAAGCGATACATGCCTCCACTAAAGCCAGGTTTTTAGCTCATCTAGACGATTTCTAAGTGAGTCTTGCTATATGGTGAAGGTGGGTTCACTTGTGATCGAGAGGTCGCGGGTTGAAACCCCAGCAGCGCTATGGGTTTGGCGCATCGCGCTGGTTTCAAGTGTGGTTTCACTGTCGCATGTGGTTTGCGGTATTTGCGCGGGGCAGTGGGATTCTACGTCTTGCTGGGTAGCGGTGCGGGTTCGTGATATAAAAAAAAAAAAAAAACCAATCTAATAAATCGATCTTTTTTTTTTCATGTAAATAAGCTAAACCAACCAAATGCTCTCACTTAAATCCCTTCACCCACATGTGTTGCAAACATAAAAATACATAGAAATAGAAGGTTTTTTTAAATATGATTAGTTTATGATTTCATGTATAATTTGTAGATTATTACATATGAATAAGATTTACCTAGTAAATATTTCAAACTGTGAGTTTTTCTGGATATTAAAAATTATATTTAAGATTGTTCTGTTGTATTATGTATTATCCGTTTTATCTTTGGCTTAAACCACTCTACCACCAGCCATTCTTGTTGATCAACAATGATAATTTCCTGATATTTTCACTATTCAATAATAATGATAATAAATCTTAAACAAAATATACAGGTAATATATTGTGTAAAAGAAGTTTTTCCTCTCACAAAGTGAACACATTTGGGATCTCCGTCTAAATGTAATTATATTTAATTTAATTGTAATCACAGTGGTGAATGGTACACATCTTTATCAGATTTGTTCGTGAAGCTTCTCTTTGTCTGTTATTTATATTTTAAAATTGTATTATTTCTATTAAAAAAATCACCAAGTCATAAATTTTAATATATCAAGGCCGTGTGTCAAAAGTAATGGGCAGGGCTAGCCCAACCCGGATCCATTGGGCTTTGGGTAATATGCGGGCTGGGTCAGTCTGTCCGAAAATTTATTGGGTCGGAAAATTCAGAGCCCATCCCAGCCACGTCCGGACCACCGAGCTTTCGGGCTAAACTCGTCCGGTAAAAATAGGATACTTTTTTTTATCATTTTAGTAGCTTTAATATAATACTTAAGATATTTAATGTTTAGGATACTTAAAAGTGTCATATTAAGGGAATAACAGTAGATTTTAACATGGGGACACTTAAAAGTGTCATATCAAATGTACTAATTAAGTAAATAATAGTGATTTTGAAAATTGGGACACTTAAAAGTGTCCTATTAAGTGTACTATACGGACGAACTTTTTAGCCTGGAAATCCCGAGCTTTTTAGCCCCAAAACCTGGTTGGCCCGACGGGCCATCTAGATGAGTTTTTTAGACCCGATTTTTTTCGGGCCTATAAATTTCAAACCCAACCCAACCCTAACATCAGATACCCCGAGTCGGCCCATCGGACCGGATCCATTTGCCAGCTCTATCGGCTAGGGAAGCCTGCTTCGAAGAATCACGTGATTGAAAAATTTATAATCGACCCATTTTAACGTCTTTATCTCAAAATTCCCCGAACTCAATTAGTCCTAATAATCTCATGATTAGAATGTGATCAGTTGAAACAGCAATTTGCAGTTGAAAAAAAAAAGAGGATTACCGTTGGTGTGCGTCCGGCTACCCGCCATTGAGAACTGATTTTAAGCAATGTCCAGAGACTCCTCTTCCCGTCCACAGACGCTCGTTTTTCACCGCATCAAAAATCGCATCCACCCCCAGTTTTCTTCAATGGCGTTGCTCTCGTCTTTAGTTTCACCGAACCCGATCTCGTCTTCAATTTGTATTTTATTAATAAAATAAATATGCATATAAAAAAAAGTTATATATGAATTAATATGATCCATCCAGTTTTAAAAAAATATATGATAAATCTATTCTAATAGCAACAATCGAAAACATCCAAGTTATTTGAATTCTCATTGTAAAGTGTAAAGATGTTGTGATGATAGAACAATAAAAATAGAGATCGATTGAATATATAAAAATTATTTTAAAGATTAAACCCCACGCCTTCTGTGGTAATAGCGCCTTCGCAAACCACACAGTGACAAGTGAACCACTTGAAAACCAGGGTGTGACAGCGCCAAACCCATAAAAGCGTTTGGTGGGATTCAAGCCCGACCTCGATCACAAGAATCCATGATTACTACCTTAGGTGCGCCGCTGGGCTTATATCTCTATTTTTTCCCCTAGAAATGGAGGTCTCAGTGTAGTTTACTTTCTTCCATGTGTATGAAGTGGTTCATGCTTGTCACTGAGTACAGTTTTGTCTAGGAAATGGAACTTTAATGAAAGAGAAGTTTTATACTTTTCAACAATCATTACGGGACGTGCAACTTTAAGATGGGCCTAAATTTTTGTAGGGATGTGTCTACATATTTGATGCCTATAAAGTGTAGTGGACGAGCTGTGTTGAAGGAATCCAGAGTGGAAGAATGGTTCTGAGAAAGGTTGAAGCTATTGGTGAGTTTCTTGAAGTTCTCCAAGGTGGAAATCTGAAATTTTCAGTTACTATTATAATTGGTTCCAAACAGATTCAATATCCATCTTGCAGCATGGTTGAACTAATTCTACCAGTTTTTGTCTGTAAACAAATTTCTAAATTTTCCCAAACTGGATGAGTAATTTCAGTTTGAAGCTTTAACTATAACTCACATATAAAATTTTATTTATCCATTTAAAACTTCTCTTTTGTACCCTGATAAATCTAGAATATGTAGATATGCGAGATTTATGTAAGCGATAAAAGAACACCAAAGCGCTTTTACGTGGTTCGATCGTTAATGATTTACGTCCACGGAGGAGTGATTCCTCAATACTTTCACTATGTTTTGATTACGTGAGTATAGCTAAAAATCTTGGTATTCAAGAAGTTGCTAACCCTTCTACCTTCGATCTAACTCTTATTTATACACATACGAGGGCCCCATATGGAACCGATCCTCCCATGTAGGGACTCTTGGCATACGTGTAGGGACCTTCCTTTGTCCATAGGGCTGCTGGCCTTCTGCTCGTAGGGATGCCCGGCTTTCGTGCAAGGTGGCGCCGATTAGGGTTTGGGGCCGATTAGGGTTTGAAGGTGGGCTTCGGGCTCAACCGCGTGGGCACGCTAATGTCGCCCACTTCGTTTGGGCAGTCGGTTACGCTTGGTTGGGCTATATCCCATCATAGCCCTCCCCGAATAGTCGAGCGATTAGTGCCGAGGCGAGGCGAGGAATCGCGCTGCCGAGGTAGGATGTTGTTTCGGTGATCTTGTTCTCGAAGGTTTCTCGATCTCTTTGGTGTTAGGATTTGATCGGTTCGCTTGGATTCGAACTGGGGTAGACGGTCTGGCGATCTGGGCACGCGCTTGTTGGGGACCGAGCTGGAGTCGTCGGTCGTTTGACAAAGATGTGCTTTGCAAAGAGGGTCAAGTCCGACCGGATAGGGCCCTGTGACAGTTACACCGAGGTCCTACAGAGGCAGACTTGCTGGAGATATCATCTTTGGATGATGCCGAGGTCCGTCCTGGGGGTGCAACCGAGGTTCGATCCGAGCGGCACCGCTCTTCCGAGAGATGCCGAGGTCCGGCAGAGTGACACCGCCTCACTGGGAATGCCGAGGTCACAGGGGGGCAACCGAGGTCCGATCCGAGGCGCCACCTTCTTGGATGTGGAAGCGGGCGAGGTCCGGAGCCGTATGAGGTCGCCGTAATCATCACACGATCGATCGGCCGCCCGCTCTTACCGTAGAGTACGCTATACGCCGCCAGAGGCGGTTGGATGCTCGAACAGCGTCTTGTCCAACTCCACATCAATCGCGGGTGACACGTGTGGAAGTTGAAGCGGCCGTTTTAGGCGCCATCGCCCCATAAATAGGCCTAAATAAGGCAAATTCACTTTCTTCTTCCACACTTTGCATCGAGATTATACTTTTCAAAATCTTCACACTTTTTCTCGAACTTGTTGAAGGAGCCAAACATCTCATCGAAAAGTAAGTATGTATTCTTCATCTTCTCCTTCTCGCCTGAAAATTCGGGTTCGCCTCGGTTTACCGCGTGTGCCGATATAAAGGATTATATGTGCTATAACCACCGGTAGGTCCATGGGGCTTAGTCTTTGGTCCCGCTGGTATCATCGGTATGGGACGGACTTAAGGTTGGCGGGCGAGGTCGAGGTTGACGCTGGAGGAGCTTTGAGGTAACGAAGAGCACAAGTATTCGGGGAGGCGTGGTGGTGCACCGCCATGACCGGATGATAGATGGATGGCCTCCTGAGGGATTTATTAATGTTTATGTAGATAGTTTGATAGTTGGCCTTAGGTTTCTCCGCCCCAATTTTCCTTAGCTTCCAAGAATACTTTAGATCCCCATATGTCAACCGACTCGAATTCCATTAGGTCGGTGGTGGGCTAGGGCTACTCTCATGGCGTTGGGAGAGTTGTCCTTCGAGGTCTTGATCGCTTTTTGGCGTCAAGGCCATGGGAGGGTGTACTATCTGCCTCCTCGGCGAAGCTTAAGATAGCGGCCCTCGGCGGTGTCCCATTGGCGAGCAGTACTTCTTCCGCGCGGTGAGGGGCATCCGAGGTATGAGCTGGGCCTCGGTACGATGAAGGACGTGAAAATCAAGCCCCTGGGCCCCATGGAGAAGTTGCTGAACGACCTCGGTGAGATAATCTCCATTGATTTCGCCGAGGATGACCTGAACAACGCCGGGCTGAGCGTTTATAGGTCCGAGGCTCCTGGGCCGGGGTCGGATCGGGGTGAGGGCACCCCCACTATCCTTATTTTTGTGTACTTCCTTATTCTTGTGCTCATCAACTTCTTATCCTGTTTTGCAGTGAAGCTCGATTCCCAGAAGAAGGCGGTGGATGCGGCCGAGGCAACCCCCGCAAAGTCGCCGAGCTCGCGGCCCAGAAAGAAGGCGAGGCGGGCCGATCCGAGCAAGGCGCCCGAGGTGGTGGCGGGCAAAGCGCCCGAGGTGGAGGCGGGCAAGGCGCCCGAGGTGGTGGCCGACTTCAGCTTGTTGGTGACGGCACCCCAGCCGAGGGCGGACACTCGTACCCGGGTACCGTATGAGGCGCCGACTTCCAGCTCCCCCATATCCTTCCCCAAGGTATAGGTCTCTTCTATATTTCTTGATGCTTCCTTCGCGATACATTCCTGACCATGTTGAATTTCAGGATGTCAATTCGGTGATGGGGGAGCTGCACCGCATTGCGGGGTACATTGCCGAGGGCGCCTCGATATGAGGCGTCGGAGAGGAGCGAGGCTGCTTCTTGAGACCGCAGGATCGCCGCCGAGGCCGGCCTTTGCCGCGAGGCCGACGCCGGCCGAGAGGGCTGCGGCCGGGCCGCAGCAGCCGCCGAGACCGCCCTCGAAGGCATGGGCCTGGAGATGGCTCGGGCCGAGCTCGAGGAGTCATGAGAGGAGGCGACCGAGGGTGAAGAGGAAGATGGCCGAGGAGGTGCCTTGCTTGGAGGGTCAAGGGCCGATGTTGGGGCCTTCACCAAGCAGACTCATCGAATCGGAGACCTTCTCCTCTTTATCTCGACCGCCGCCGTGCTCCGGACAAAGGTGGTGTCGAACCACCGGAGGATTATGCCCGATGCCTGATTTCGACAAAGTCAAACACGGCTGGGTCGAGGTCCCCCCCCAGACGATGAACAAGAATTATGCCCGAGTGATCGCCGGGGATGGGTCCTTCCCCCTTCTGGAGGCTCTGGCGTCCAGCTCCTCCCTTCTGACAGCGGAGGCCGTTGTCGAGTGCAAGGAGGACGAAGATCACGAACTCGGGAGCTTGCCGAGGTGCGACCGCGCAGAGAGGAGGAGGAGGAGGTGGGGGAGGAGGAGCCGAGTGGGGGCCAAGGGCAGGAGCAGGCGGTCGTCGACTCCGACAAGGCGGTCGAGGTCAGCGACCCGAATGTAATAGGCTAATTTTCCGGGGTCGATAGGACCCTTAGCCTTGTAAACATTTCAACTTTTTTTGAGTAATAAAATTTATCACTTTACAAATGTGTGTTGTTTCTTTATTTATAGCATTCGTATCTCAATACCTGGACTTGATCATGAATTGTCGACCAAGTCGAAAGAGGTCCGAGGTGCCTTGGCCGAGAAGGACGAAGAGGTGCTATTTTGGAGGTCGATTATCCGAGCCGACTCAAGTTTTGGCGAGAATGGATGTCACCGGGATCATCCGCCGACCAAGAAGAAGATGCAAGAGGCCGATCGAGTAGGCCCGCCTCCGGTGAGAACGAGGCGCTAAAGCTAAGAATCACACAACTTCAAGTCCGGGGCGATTATCTCCGATGTGATCCAAGGACGGTGATGCAATGCGAGGCGGCTCGAGCCGACAACGGAGGAGCTAGCTCGGATCTCGGAAAGCATCACAGTATGAGAAGGTAATCCACGGATGGTGGAACTACCATATCAAGCCGACGATCGAGTTCAGAGCTTGGCGGAGGGCATGGTGCTTTGAGGATGAGGAGGGCCTAATAGCAAAAGTTTAAAGACGCCTCGACTCCATCATGAAGTACATACAGATGTACGAGGTCGTCAGAACGACGATGCCCCAGCCGCAGCCGAGTCTACACTGGCTCCACCGTCCAATAATAAGAACCCGAGAGGAGGCGGCTACGCTGATCACGCTGAAGTGCTCAAAGTCGATGGGTCCACCGAGAGAGGAGCATTTAGGGCGGTCTTGGCGGTCGGAGGTGCCCAGTGACATCAGTCGGCGTGGAGGAGCTGCAGGTCGAGGCGGGGACGTGGTCCCGCCCGGCCGAGGCTCGGGGCCGAGGTGTGACTCTCGAGTGTGAACGCCTGGGTTGGAACCCATCCGTGCCGGCTCGAGTTCATCTCGAGCGGGTCGCGTGGTCCCGAGTCACCACTTCAGGTCTGGGTGTCCCGAGCCCGCCGAGCGCTCGAGTAGGCCGCGGTGAGTCCGCCTTGTCAACCGGGTCAAGGCACCGAAGTTCGTTCAGCGCACCGCCGACCGAGATTTTGTTCGAATCGCGCAAAGAAGACCGCGAGGTGGAGCTCGGATGCTGAATGAGTTTGTATATAGCTAGGACTTTGCATGTAGTCGTAAATGTATTTAGACTGGTTTGAAGTGTATATTTTCCCTCGAGAGGTACAAACATAGCTTAGGACTTCGTTTTGGTCGTAAATGTATTTAGATCAGATCATGATGTATATCTTCCCAAATAAAGGGGCATAATTGACGAGATCCGATCCGGATGTCTTTGCATGTAGATACTTCAACTTAATGAGTGATCCGTATGCTTGCATGTAGACGCTCAATTTAACGAGTTGCTGTATGCCTTGCACTTAGACGCTCAATTTAATGAGTAATCTGTGAGTGCGGCGCGCTTAGTGAGTACCCTACTTAGTGGGTTTTTCATCTTCGTATGGGCGTCCCTTATGAAGGATAATTGTGGTGTATCCAAATGGATGTTCACATAGATATGAGACGCAGTGAAATATTTATTAGAAAACAAATATTTTATCAATATGTAATCAACATCGATTTGGCAAAACAATAAAGGGTAACATGATGCCGATCCGAAATCGAAGCTATGTAAAGTACCTCCTTAAATGAGTGATATGCCGTGTTCGGGGATAAGTGCACCGGATAGGTGAGCTAGCTTGTAAGCCCTTTGCCGAGGTCCTCGTGAACGCGGTATGGGCCTTCCCATGTCGGATCCAGCTTGTTAAGACGGCTCCCATCGGCTTCATTATTTCGTCGGACGAGGTCGCCTACTTGGAGTCGGAGGCTTTGACCCTTTGTTGTAGTACCGTGCGACTGGCCCTGTGCTTGGCCGTTTATGAAGGCGAGCTCTGTTCTCCTCGAGCATCAAGGTTGTACGCGGTCTTCCTCGTTCCCGGCCCGGTCGAAATGGAGAGTGCGAGGGCTTGGTGCGCCGATCTCACCGGCGGTATGACGGCCTCGGTCCCGTAGACCAAACTGAAAGGGGTTTCTCCGTGCGAAGTTCGAGGTGTCGTTCTGTAGGACCAGAGGACTTGGGGGAGATTTTCAGCCCAATCACCCTTAGCTCGGTCTAGCCTCTTCTTCAATCCTTGCACAATCGTGCGGTTCGTCACCTCGGTCTGGCCATTCGCTTGCGGGTGTGCGACCGAGGTGAAACGTTGCTCGATTTGGAGCTCTTCACACCATTCCTTGAAATTTCTATCCACGAACTGGGTGCCGTTGTCCGAGATAAGAATGTGCGGTATGCCGAAGCGGCAAACTATGTTCTTCCACACGAATGTCTGAATCTTCCGGCTCGTGAGGCTCGAAAGTGGCTCAGCCTCGACCCATTTTGTGAAGTAATCTACAGCGACGACTAAGTATCGAAGCTGACCTGGTGCTCGGTCGAACGGGCCAACGATGTCGATCCCCCACTGCATGAAAGGCCACGGGCTCTGCAGGCTGCTCAGATCGGTCTGGGGTAGCTTTTGTTGTGGAGTCACGGTGGCACTGACATTTTTTGACGAGCTCGGCCGAATCTTGGACGAAGGTGGGCCAGTAATATCCCGACCTCAGCCTTCTTTGAAATAGCTCGCGACCCGATGTGACTTCCACAAGACCCCCGATGAATCTCATTGAGCACGTAGTCGGCTTCTTCTGGCCCGAGGCATCTCAGGAGGGGTTGAAGGTAGGACTTCCTTTAGAGAGCGCCCTCATGTACGAGGTACTTTTGGGATTTCGCCATCATCTTTTTGGCTTCGAGCCGATCTTGAGACAGTGTGCCATCTTCCAGGTAGGCCTTTATGGGAGACATCCAGTTCGGTTCTATCTCGGTGATGATGCCGATGTGGGCCTCTGCGATGCTCCTGGCATGAACCTCCTCCACTGGTGGACTTGTTGACGACGCAGCCTAACTTATCGAGGATATCGGCTCGGATTTTCCCTCGTGGGATCGATGAATCTTGAAGTACACTGAATGAGGTCAAGATCTCCTGGCCTTCTCGGTATTGCTTCATTCGGTCCTCCTTGGCCTCGTATTTACCTAACACCGGTTCACTACGACACAGGAATCTTTGAAGATTTGGATCTTGTCCACCTTCAATTCCTTCTTGAGGCGGAGTCAGGAGATCGGTAACCGTCACTCCCACCGTTGTTTGTGGTCGGGAATGTAAACCGGAGGCGTGGGTCACCTCGCTTGTCTCGGCCGAGGAGGAGGATGCCGCTCATTGCCCGTCTTGCATGTGAAGGAAAACTTATGTTAACCCTCGCCCGAGGATCTATCTTGGATATTTAATTCACCATACATTGATTATAATCCTAGCATGCGTCTATATAATAAATTGCAACACGTGAGGTTTTCTCGTGTTTACCTTTGGATCGAAGAGGTCGATGGAGCGAGATGAATGGATCGACCGGATCGGACTCGTGCTTTGACCTTGGGATCGTATCCAGGTTGCCCAATCTCCAGCGTCGAGTGAGGGCGATCTATGGAGAATGCTTCGGAAAAATCACCCTTTGCTCTCACTTCATAATTTTCGAAACTCTCTCAATTTTACTATGAGGGGCGAAAATTCTAGGTTAAATGTGAGGATTA
The DNA here is from genome assembly GCA_036937905.1 of Salvia rosmarinus. NCBI lineage: Eukaryota > Viridiplantae > Streptophyta > Magnoliopsida > Lamiales > Lamiaceae > Salvia > Salvia rosmarinus. The sequence goes on from CM072815.1 coordinate 6,221,063, forward strand.
ACCTTGATTCTATCTGTTACCTTATATTTATAATGCACTTACCTTAATCCCATAAGGAAAGGATCTATGCATATACCATAAATATAATTATATCCTTGTGGGATAAAGAGAATAAAATCTTGCCTTTGGGAGCATAAGGGGCCGATTTTCCTTGGCTACGGACTGGATGGGCCGACCAGGGGATCAAATCACAAGGAATAAAGATGGGCCTCAAATAAATTAATTATCTTATGTTCAGGCCGAATATAAATTAATTTATAAACATTTATTCATGCCACTAGAGAATAAATGCTTGACTTACCTTTATTACCGAAGTTGAGTCGGACTTGCACTTAGACATTCTGAATCCCGTATTTAAGATATCGAGCGTCCATTAATCATTTATAGCAATCTGACTGCTTAAAACGATTAATAACTTCATTTCCTTAAGTAGTACCACTCAACCTTATTATTGTACTTGAGCTAACTCAACCTGCAGGGTTTAGTACAATAAACCTTTTGAGCTCCTTAAGGGGACGCCATCATCCTTAACGGATACGGTGACTCGATACAGATAACTAGCGTGACATACAAGCACTGCCACCACCCAAGATGCGGAGAATCTTGGGTTAGAACATATAACCCTCACTCATAACAAGTCAAAGTGATGGTCACCAACTCATACTCACCTAATACCTTATCGAGGTTTAGATCATCGTAAGTCACCGAGATCTTGGTTCTTCACGAGGTCAGAAAGAAGAACACATCTCATCCGTGATCCTTCAATACGCCCGGAGACGCATCAGCATAGACAAGCAACTAAGTCAAGTCACTTATCTATATCTGCAGCCTCAAACCCTGACAACTCGCCCTTAAGTTGTCTCACCGGAAACTTTTATATCTCATTAAGCTTGACCAATCATACGGACTTACGTGATCTTCTACACAATCGTATGATCTAACTTATATATGAGATAAGGGGACACGAGATATATGCAATCAAGTATTCAATTTAGATAGAGATTGTAATAGTGGTAATGTGAAACATTGTATACAAGCTCAATCAAACCGCCAAAGATTATACAAATCCAACAATCTCCCACTTATACTAAAGCAAACTTTTAGTATACAATGTGTCTCTACTACTAGCTATTACAAACAACCATCACTTTGCTTCTCCCACTTATACAAAGTTTTTTCTAAGTGGGTGCCATCAAGCGCAATCCAAGTCCTCTAACGTGTCCATCGTAGACTTTTTGCGCAGGCTCTTCGTGAATGGATCCGCTAGATTTTCCGTCAGATCAATCTTTTCAATCAACACGCCACTCGCCTAACGATTTCGTGATGACATGGTACTTTCTCTCTATGTGTTTGGTCGCCTTGGGTCCGTGGTTCCTTCGAGTTTGCCATCGCACCGGAGTTATCACAAGAAACTATGATACTCGGGCAAACCTGTACCACACCTAGATCCACGAGGTAGTTCTCGAACCATACAGCCTCCTTAGAAGCCTCCGTCGCTACATATTCGCTTCCATGGTGGAGTCCGCAATGCATCGCCGCTTGCACTCGCCAGATACGGCTCCACCTCCCAAGGTTAACACATAGCCCGAGGTTGACTTTTTCTCATCACGATCGGGACTTGGAACCGAGTCCAGTGTAACCCAAAGGCATTAGACTATCGCATGGTAAACCAGCCTATAATCTCGAGTCCTTTTCGGTACTCGGTATATATGCTATTCGCAATCCAATGAGCTTGTCCAGGTTAGATCGACATTCAGCTACTATGCCCACCGCATAGTATATCGAGACCTCGTGCATAAGATGCGTACATACGAGACTTCCTACTTGAAGTCGTAGTGAACTTGTCTCATTCCTCTATCTCCTTTGGTAGCTATAGGCGATCTGCCTTAGATAAAGGAACGCCATGTCCGAAAGGTAGCAATCCTTTCTTGGCGGTTCCGATACTAAAACGAGTAATCACAAGTGTCAATGTAAAGCGCACGAGATAAGCTCAACATTTCTTCTTCGCGATCTCGGTGAACCTTGATCCCAAGAATGTACGCATCTCCTAAGTCTTTCATTGAAACCGATCGGATAGCCAACTATTTACGCCCTGATATGATTTCATCTGTTGCCGTTAACTAGAAGGATGTCATCTACATAAAGTGCAAGAAATACCACATCACTGTTGACATCTAACCGATACACAACTCTCGCTAGGCAACTGGGTAAATCCATGTGACTTTACTACCTCGCCAAAGCGTAAGTTCCATGATCGGGAGGTTCGCTTAAGTCCATAAATGGACTTCTTAAGCTCCATACTAGATGCTCTTCACCTTTTACCACATAATCTTCGGTTCTTTGCATATAGATGTCTCTACCTTCCTCAAGGTAACCGCTTAGGAAAGTGGTTTTAACATCCATTTGCCAAACCTCTAGGTTCAAGTGGGCTGCTATGGCTATAAGAATTACGATGGACTTGAGCATTGCACAAAGCGAAAGGTCTCATCAAATCGATGCCCTCAACTGAAAGTGTACCGCTTTCGCCAAGTTCTGGCTTGAAACGAAACCTCTCCATCTAATCTCTTCCTCAGATATCCACTTACTACCTACGGCTTCCTCGCCATCCGGTAGAGGTGTCTTTTCATATACATCCATAGCGTTATGGACTCCATTTCTAAGTCCATAGCGGTGTCCACGATCTTGCATCAATATCTCAGATCGCCTCCTTGTATGTCCATGGGTCGATTATAGCATGTTCGTCTCATCGACTAAATCGAAGATTCACCCACGAACATAAATCGCCTGGGTTTGACAGACAACCCTCCCACTACTGACGAGGTTCTCACAGCACAATGGCAGCGTTGGTGCGGATATTTGTGGTTCCCTAACTTGCACAACTTGTCAAGTGGGTACCACTTTGTACTTGGCCAGTATCTCCAAGGAACTCGACCCACTTCAATTTCTTGAAGTATCCGTGTCGATCCCTCCCACTGACCTCGACATCTCGCATGCCTTCGGCCTAATTTGGTGGTGGAATCACGATCATCTTCTAATTTTCAAGAAGATAGATTTCAACTTTGATTTATGATTTTTTATGTAGTCCTCTCTAGAAGATCGAGGCATTAGTGCTAATAATGACCTTCCGATCCTCAGGACTATAGAATTAACCACCTTCGCTCCTCTAGGATAGCTAACAAACAAATTTCTGCAATGATCTAGCCTCCAACTTGTCGTGCCCTTCTTGTTCAAAGACGCAGGCCGGATCCGCCCATATCCTTATGTGGCTTAAACTGGTCAGGCCCTAACCACAACCTCGAAGCGGGTCTTTTCGATCGACTTGGACGGTACTAGATTTAGCAAGTATGTCCACCGCTTCTAAGGCATACCCCTAGAATCTAACAGGCAATGTTGCATAACTCATCATCGATCTAACCATTTCCAAAAGAGTCCTATTTCACGCCTCGACACACCATCTTTGTGGTGATGCTGCCTTGAAAGCTTGTTGGGACGTAATCCCACACTTCACTAGATAGTCCATAAACTCGAATCGAGGTATTCGCCACCGCTGATCGATCACATGATGACTTGATACTCTTACCTAGCTTCGCCTCCACTTCCGCTTTAACTCTTTGAATTTCTCAAGCATTCGACTTGCCGTTGAAGCGGTACGTATCCGCACCTCGAAAGTAATCACAATGAAATGAAAATACCGTACTCCTCCACGAGCCAGGTGGACATCGGTCCACACAGTCGAAATGGACTAACTCCAACATTTCTTCGGCTCTATAACCTTCGCTTTGAGGGATGCTGTCGACATCTTACCTTCTATATGATTCGCAGACCGGAAGCGAGTAACCGTGAGATTACCCAATGCTCCATTCTTAGCCGCTCTTTGGATCCTATTTAGATTGATGTGACCTCATCTAAGATGCCGAGAGAAAGTAGTGTCATCTTGCTAAGAAAACTTTCTCTTTTATGGTTTGATGAAGATGCAACATAGTTATAGGTATTATGTTTCGCAGAATAGTAAAATGAATTATATAACGTGCCAACACGAGATAACTTCGCCATTTCATGATGAGAAACACCACTATCAAAATAACAAAATATCCATGAGTAAATAATTTAAAACAGTAACAAGGTTCCACCAAAACCAAGACATATAAACGCCTTTTAAAACTAAAACTGTTTCTCAAAACATAAAGTAACATCTCCAATCGCAACGGCCTCGACTTTTGCCGCTTTCCCATGGAGATCGTTATCTCGCCATCAAACAGCTCCTTGTCCGTGAGGAACCCCGCAGTGTAATAAACATGACGCGTTAACAACGAGATAATTCGCTATTTCTTATGATAGAAACACCACTATCAAAAATAACAGAATATCCACGAGTAAATAATTTCAAATGTAAACAAGGTTCCACCAAAATCCGACACATATAAAACGCCTTTAAAACTAAAACTGCTTCTCAAAACATAAAGTAACATCTCCAACCGCAACGGCCTCGACTTTACCGCTATGTCTATGGAGATCGCTATCTCGCCATCAAACAGCCTCCTTGTCGCCAGTGAATCGCGCATGCGTAACAAACATGATCAACACGCCCGTATCTACTACCCAAGAAACGGTAGAACAAGTCGCTAAACATGTTTACGTTATTAAAGCAAACTGCGTACCTTGAGCCTCGAGCATAGGGCACTGGCCTTCCAATGCCCGCCTACCGCACTCAAGCACTCGGCCTCCTCCTTCGCTTCTTCGCCTCCTGGTTTGACCATGTTCTTGCTCCCATTACTCCCACTATTTCCTCGTCTCTACCACTTTGGTACCCCTTTTCTATTTCCATTTGCAACGAAAATTTTGGGCCCTTAGATGCGCAAGCGAGCATGTGCTCCTTTTCCCATAACTCCTTCCGCAAAGAACCAGATCATTAAGCAACTCACTAAGTGTAAACCTCGGCCTTGCTCATGATCGCATTCACGCCGAAGTTCTCAAAAGACTTTGGCGTTGTATTGAGGATGATATCGACCTTGTCAAGCGTCAATACCTCCTCCCAACCGATCAAGACTATCCATGAGACGAGTCATGTGGGAGACATGTTCATGGACCGAACTCCTTCTTCCATCTTACCACGCCAAGATTTCTCCTCATTGTACGGAAGCGGACTATCCGATCCGATCGCCCAAACTTACTCTCGAGACTCGACCAAATATCGGTCAAGGCTCACCATGACGATCGATGTCGCACCGCAAGCCTTTGACATAGTAGTCATCATAAGATTTAGCCATATTGTTCGACTTATTCCAAAGTCATTGACTCGCTTTCTCGTTAGTCGATACGTCGAGCAGGGCATCGGGTTTAGGAGCAGCGAGAACAAACATGTCTTCACGATAAGAACATATTCCATGTTTCGCTTCCACTCGATAAAAATTCGACCGGATAACGGATTTCTAGCAGCATATTGACAATCTGGGAAGAGACATATCTCAAACGATAATGTAAAACACATAAGCATACGATCGCAAATAATTCGTAACAATAATATTGTAACCTTTGATAAAACAATATTAATTTAAACTCCAATCGCCCAAGGAATCCCACTCATGAGCAAGCGTGTGGACGTTTACATGAACCCCCGACTGCACTAAAATATACCTTTTAAGTCGCTTAATTTCAATCCATGTCAACTTATCCTTATGACAAATGAAATTAACGATTGGACTTTACTAGACCACATCACTATCGCAAAGAAGCGGACTTCATGTAAGTTGTACTTGAGGTGCATGTTAAGCAATGACCACAATTTTAACGTGATAGAATGAATTCTTAGAATCGGCATACTCAATTTAACCATACCGCTCCAATTCAAATTCTTTTTGTTATCTCATTTTATATCTATCTCTAGAGAACTTATGAAAATCGCACACGCAAGTTACACGCCATGATCGTTTATACATGAAACTCCCACTTCAATAGATTTAAAATGTTTTATTTAGAAATCTCATCTAACAAACTTATGATAAACAAGTGCAAGCAAGCCCGCGCTGTGTTCGCCATCACAAGTATGCCTCACTTTGTTTAGAGATCAAAAGTGGAGGTCTCGACATTTTAATTTGAAAAATTAATTTGTCGGGTTGCTTGCTTAGTCTTTTATTCAAAGGTTTGTCCATGCGAATCACGTAATCCCAGATGCTTTTCTATAGAACTCAACATGTAAAACATGCTCGCATAATTCTAAAATATTCTCGATAAACGCGACAAACCTAGCATGCTTACTATATCGATCCAATTACGTAAAACACTTAAAGGTTTGATTATAAAGGCTCGACACCAATTGTAGGAAAACATATGTTAAGCCCTACACCGAGGGATCTATCTCGGATATTTAATTCACCATACATCGATTATAAACCCAGCGTAAATACATATAATTAATCAGCACGGTAGGGGTTTTCACGGTTTACCTTTGGATGCGTAGAAGTCGTGCGGAGCGAGATGAATGGATGGGACTGCGTGCTGACCTTACGATTGTATCCGGTTGAATCTCCAACGTCGGGAGTGAGGGCG